>CM069924.1:12866546-14193380 GCA_036172225.1 Cryptocoryne crispatula var. balansae
GAGAGAATACGGTAATGGCGGGTAATGATTTCTCCTAGGCCCTCGCTCTTCGTGGTACATAGGTGGCGGGGGAGGTGCCTGGTTGTAGGTGGTCGGTTGGCGGGGAGGTTGAGGTGTAAAGGTCTGTACGGCCAACTGCCGGGGTTGCTGGGGGACTGGTGTCTGTATTGGTTGTTGGGGGTATTGGTTCGGCGCTTGGTGGCGGAAAGGTTGGGGTTGGATCTGGGGGTGAGGTGCCGGTTGGATTTGGCGCGGGTTTCTATCTTGGGGATTCTGTATTCTTGTTGGTGGTTGATGGGCGGGTTCCCCGGGATATTGACATGTTCGTTGGTTACCACGCCTTCAGTCACGGGCCCAGAGGTGGTGGTGGTTGTTTTTTGGTGACTCGGGGCCTAGGGTCGAAAAGGTTCATAATGGGAGAGTCTCGGAGCTGTGTTTGGATATACCGCGCTCTCTCGTAGAGTTCGCTCATCGTGGCAGGGTGATGTAATGCCAATACATTTTTTAAAGCGGGAGTGGCGTTGGTGATGATCATCTTAACTTGTTCCGATTCGGACAGTGCATTTGTCAATCTTTCCGCCATTGCTCTCCACCTATCAGCATACCTGATAAAATCTTCATCATTCTTCATCCTTTCAGCCATGAGGTCGGTGATGGAATAAGTTGGTCCGACCCTATCTTGATATCTTTGCAAAAATTTGGCTTTGACGATTTCAAAGTTACTTGCCTCTGAAGGGTCAAGCGAGTAAAACCACTCTAGAGCTGAACCCTCCAATGATCTTCTGAAAAGAAAAGCCAGGGCCCTTAGATCGTTCTGCCACATTACTGACTCATACAGAAAGTCTTTGACATGAATGAAGGGACTACCGGTTCCGTTGTAGCGACGGTATACCGGCATCTCAGAGGGGGGTAGATGAAAAGTAGGGAGAAAAGGAAGAGAAATTTCGGGGGCTGCCTTGGCGTCGATCAAACGTCTGAGTTCTCTATATTGTTCGTCCATGCGATTGATTTTATTAATCATAGCTAGATCGACAGAAGGTTCCCCAAGAGGAGGAGGAGGAGCGGGTGCTTGGTGCACCGGGATCGGGATTTGGTGGGCAGAAGTGACCGGATGAGAAGGGTATATTGGGGGATGCACCAAAGGGTGAGTAGGGTTGAGATGATTAGAAGAATAAACCGGTGGTCTAGAAGGGACGACCACATTCGTATGGGGGTGATCTAGATTAGCCACCGGATGAGGAGAAATTGGGGCTAGGAGCCCGGTATGGGAATGGCCATGAGTGGGCACATTGGGTTGGTGTGCCACTGACCGAGGGGTAGAGATATGAAGGCCACCTTCGGTAGGAATGTGGTCGGTGGGGGACTTGCCCTTGAGGATGGCCTTGATAGCCTGGAGTTGGGTAGGGTCAGCATTAGAGAATGCCTCCCAAAGTGAATTTGGATTGGGTCGAGGAGAAGTTTGACTGGGTTCAGGGAGAACTTCAGGTTCATTGACGGCACATACGGCATCAGGGTAGAAATAAGACTGGTCGTATTCCAATTGTAGTTGCTCGCATCTTTGATCCGCCATTCCGATAACTCGACCTGACCTCAAGTTCATAAACACGACAGAAAAAAGAAGGTTGGCAAATAAAAGTTCAAGGGTTTTTTTTTGGTTTTGATTTTTGACCTCTTTTGTTTTGATTTTCTTTTGTTTGGACAAGCAAGTTGTCAAGCAAATTAACCTCAAGCAAATTTTTTGTTTTGGTTCTTTTTAGGTGATTCTGGGATTTTTGTTTAATTTTCAGTTTTTGTTTGCAAACAAGTAATAGCAAAGACTTGGAATGATTAACGCAATTTTTTTGTTTCAATCTCAAATTAATGGCTTGTTAAGAGAAATATTGTCCACTCAAATAAATGGGTAGGACCCTATGCTCTCACAACACCGAGCAATCTAAGGTTGTCACTCTTTTCACAACGAAGGGTAATAGGTATTCCGGGTTTTGGGATAAAGTGGTACAACCAGCCCGATCAGTGAAGAGGGAATCCTTCACGTCTGGGGACTTACGGAGGTCTTGATGGAAGCTACCCAGTCCTTCCGAGAGGGAATCCCCGGAGGAGGAGTTGGCAACCACCAAGAAGGGTGTTTGGATGTGTGGGGCTTTGGGAGGAGAGAGCCTCCCTTCTCGGATGTCCTAAGGAGACGGGCGGACCCGAAGCTCCGATGCAAACTAAATGCAAGTGAAATTTCAAGGAATAAGAAGCAACCAAGAAGAAAATAAAAGCATACAATGATTAATGAGATGTTTGTAGGAAGCAAGTGAACAAGACAATGATATGAAATTAAGCTAAGATGGAAGAAAGAACTAATTTAACTAAGCATGCGTTGAAAGATTTAAAGGAGAACTAGACTTAGCAAAGAAGATGATATCTAAAATACTAAGGTGAAATAAGTTGATTATCAAAGTTGGAAATCAGATGGATATGCTTTTAAAAGATAAACGGAGAGCAAGTAAACTTGGAAGAAACAAGATGATGCTTCGAAGAAAAGTAAGCAACGTAAACAAGCAACAATGTAAGGAAATGGAAATGACTCACATGGAAATGAAAGTAAACATGATTTTCAGATGGACATTCTTAGGAAAATAAAGTGGGATTTCACTAAAGCAAAGTCGGTCCCACCGTGGTCGCCAAAAGGTGTAAGCACCCGGAACGGGACATCCGCGGATCTCCCCCCCTCCGGAACCCCTACGCCCGCCTCGGTGTGTGTCGGTGGGTGGGTGGTGTGTTTTGTGTGTGTGGTCGCCAGGAACCAAAGGCTCCAAAGTATGATGGGATGAAAGAAAATGAAATAGAAAGATGACCGTCGTACCTCCGGAAGCGGGTAGATTGTTGAGTTCCGACTTCTCCTCTCTTGGCCGGCCGAAAGAAGAGAGCTTAGTGAATCCCTTGCCTTCAATCCGGTTGAAGCTCCGCCTCGATCGGATCTACCTAAGAATGTCCATAAGAAAACATGTAGACAAGTGAAGGTTTCATTAGTTCTAACGAAAGCATAGTATCGTGCTCGAATTTGGATTCAAACATGCAAACGGGAAGAGACTAACCGGATTGGGACGAGATCCCAACCCCTATTTTTGGTAGGTTTTAAACATATATGAAATGCAAAAATGCTCTAAGACATGCTAAATAACATGGTGATCGATGCAAAAGTGAAAAAGGGAGAAAAGAACTCGATTAAATGGGCGATCGGACTTCGAAAATAATGAAACAAGCTTCTGCCCTTCCTGGTGCCCTATATATAGGGCGCCAGGAGCAGGTGCCCCCTTTATGGGGCGCGTTGACCAAAGTCAAAGTGCCCTGTATACGGGGCACTAAGTCTAGCCCGAACAGATTTTCTTCTTCTCTTCGCGGCGCCGCTCCGGGGTGCTGGATGGCTTCTGGGACGAAGTAAGAGCTCCTCCTTGTAGACAATATGCAAATAAAGCTAGTGGAAGGTGGTTTGGGTGCTGGATGTATGAGGAGAGTCGGATAGAGGCTCTCAAAGTTGGAGAAAAGTCATATTTCTGGGTGACAGAAACAGAGGGTTTTAGGGTTTTTGGTGGAGGATTTTGGATCGATTTGGAGGCTTTTGGAGGGTGAATGTGGCTTGGAATCGTAGTGTTGGATGATCTCTAGGGTGGCACGGAGTTGGAACCTCTTTTTGGTCTCAAATGGGGCTCTATTTATAGCCCAAAAGAGGGCACTTTGGCCATTTTCGAAAAACAGTGCCATGTGGCATAGCGCCCTGTATATGGGGCGCTAGCATCATGAGATATGTCAGATCGACAAGACAAGTCACTGCGGGGGGTCAAATCAGCCTGTCACATCGATCGGATTTGGTTCCAGGCGCCCTGTTTATAGGGCGCCTGGTGCCCTGTATACAGGGCGCCAGGTGCCCTGTTTACAGGGCGCCAGGTGCCCTATAAATAGGGCGCCAGGTGCCCTATAAACAGGGCGCCTGGTGCCCTATAAACAGGGCGCTAGGTGCCCTATTCTTGGGGCATTAGGCTTGTCTGATTGCTTGATGGACCTACCTTCGGAATGTACCAAAACTCGATCTGTCCGGAAAACACGATGTGCTTTAAATATTCTTTATGAAAACAAGAATTTGAACTCTTTAACTGGGCCGAAATTGCGTGTCTACAATGTCAAGGTGCAAAAAAAAATCAGGCCAACCGGGCAATGGAGGTGCAAATTGGAGACCAAAATCAGATCTAACACAATCTGGAAGAATTGATTCAATGCATTTAGTTCATTGTAGTTCAATTTCCTAACCAAGTGCAAATCAAATAACTCACAACCAATTGAAAAGAACACATAAAGAAAATATTAATGCATATGAAATTCATCTTAAAACATGTCAAATTCATATCATTGATAATTTGAAGTTCAAGTTTAATCAATTTGATCCAAACTTCAAAACATTTAAAACATACCGAACACACCTGAATCGGTATTAAAACACTAGCCGACATGATAAAATCACATGAAAATGACTCAACACATGTCAATTAAACTTAAACAAGTCAAAATTGATCAACACATCTAAAATATCAAGTTCAAACAAAAATAAAATAAATTTCAACCAATTGAAGTAAAACAAACCAAACAATTGAAACAAGCTCAAAATAAATAACATTCAAATCTAAATTAAATTGAAATATGAAATTAACGTTTAAAACCACATCAAAATCATTTTATAAACATAAAACAACTTTAAAAAAAATCAAATCAAACTTGTTTGCATCTCATCGGGCCTGAAAGGCTGGGGCCCTGTGTTCTTTACACATTGTGGATGTGCACACTCTCGTCAAACAAGATCGCTATGGCAGTTAATCAAGGGTGTTCAAGTGTTTGCTCAATGTAAATGAACATCGGATATTGGCACCATCCGATAGAGAGAGGTCAAAAATATTTTCACAGAACCCGAACATCGGTTCTATACTCTTCTAATATCACCTGACTATCTAGTATCTTTATAGGCTACCCCTATTTTTCTAGAAAACTTGAATGTTGATATTTCAAAACATACAAAAAACAAGAAATCTTTTCAAAGAATCAAAAAGATTCCTGAGTTTCCCATAATAACATATTTAATTAAATTAAATAGAACTATTCTATTTTATTTAGGCCTCAAAAAAATAGGTTATTGGGCCTAGTGGGTCACACACAAAAAGACTTAGCAAGAAGTATAGGGGCAAGGGCGTAATTTATGGAGATTTTGGGTTTTTATAAAAAATTCCAAAATTCTCTATAAATACTAATGGTTTCAGGCAAACCCTATCAAGCCGAGGGTGAAAATCACATCCCTAGCCTCCTTCCTACCTCCTTATCTCTCTAGAAGGTGTCCATGGACGATGGAGCTCCGTTCGAGAAGAGGTCTCGAGGTTGGTGCGAATGGAGAACCTGTTGTGGATGAAGTTCGTGTGGATACTGCTAGAGACGGGCATTTGAACAGTTTTAAGAGTTTGAGAAGCTCATCTCCTTCCTCTCTATGGGATTATATGAATCCTTATTAGGTATATTCAAACCCGATTTGATCAATTTTTGATTTTCGTCGTTCGGTTCTGATTGATACAGATTCTAAAAGAACCCATAGAAATTATCATTTTCACTGTACTAAATTTTTATGGACGATTTCTAACAGTGGTATCAGAACCTAGTTCAAGTATCGGTTGAAATCGACTTCGAATCGATGTTATTTCATGTAATTTATGTGTTCTTGAATCTGTACAAACGTCTGTTTTGTCGAGGCCACCATAATCTATATGTGATTCAGATAAAAGATTGGTTGGCTCTAGTAAAATCTAGTGATATAGGGCATTCCAGCACCATAAATCGTTTGAAGTTTCGATCTCTGTAGACTTTGGGAGAAGCTCTAAATTTAGTGTTTCTGTCATGCCTGAATTGTCACTCGGATTTGGGGATTTTGTGAAATCTCCTTCTACAAATGAAATTGATCCTTGGAAAAGGTTTTAAGAGATGGGTATGTGATTACCTAACCTTTTATCTTGATCTCCAGCTTTGAACGACGGTGGAGGAAGACAATTTAATAATTTTTCCAGCAAACTAGGGTTCTGCGGAGTCTAGCGGTGTTGACCTGTTTCTCTCTATTTTCTCGTTGTTAGAGAATTTTATTTGGAAATGACATTTGATGAGGATTCTAAATTATATTTCTGGAGAATATTTGGCTTCCGGGATAAGGAGTTATCCTCGTTGAAAAATGGTAATTTCTGCTACGGAATCTCGGTGACCACCACCTCTTCTTTCTCATTTTGCACTCGTTTTAGATTTTTTATGGATATGAGGCTAAATTTTTGGATTCTATATTCGATGAGGATTCCAATGCATATTTTTTTGGATTTTTGGAGTCCAGGATAAGAAGATAAGAACTTGATTTTATAGAAACTCTTCTCTCGGATGAACAGTGCACCGACCGCGGCCCTTATCGGGCGGAGAAGAAGACAACTGGGTCCAATTCGGATCCGATCGCTACAGTAGCCGCTGGTCGGTGCACTAAGCGGGTTCACAATGGTGGTGCAGCGCCAGTAGAAGCCCAGCGCACATGGCGGCGCACGCGGGCGCACGCCAAACAGGCACAGTGCGCCGGAGACGCGGTTCAATGTGCCAGTTTCTTTTCTTATTGATTTTAAAGTGTTTAAAATCATAGAAAATTTTAAAAATTTGTCATAAAATTCCTGAAAAATTCTGAAAAATTCTATATTATTATTTAACATTTTTAAAATGTTTAATGACATGTTATATAATTCTAAGTTCTAGATTCACTCATAGTTAAACTTTAAAATTGTTTTAAAAGTTTAACTTAAATAATTAGTGTCATAATTAATTCTGTGAAATGAGATTTTACAGAATAGAAATTGGACATTAATTTCTGACTTTGCATAGTACTGGGAATGCATGAATGTTCTAAATAGTTTAGATGTGTGTTTATTTCATATAAATTGTTTATATGTTGTTGTGATGTTATTTTCATGCTATTTATTTTATGAAAATTCGAAATTCATGAAATTGAGAATTTCAAAAATACAGTATGTAATTTTATGCTGATATATATGATATATCTCATATGATTATCACTTGTGATTACTTTTAATTGTGTTGGTTATGTTATTAAATGGGGCCTGCGTGTGCCTCCTCTCTTTATATACAATCTGATTGTACATTCTACCTCCATCCATTAAGGTACTCCCCTTGGTTAAAACCAAGGTTTCTTATTAAGTTATGTACATTTATGGGTCTACGTACCCCAAAGCCGCTTATAAGAGTTAGAAGCCGGTTCGTGGAAGGTTGGAGAGTGGGACCACTTGGAGAAGCACCCTTCTGAAGTGGGAGCATACCAACTCAAGCATCTGAAGCAAGGATTCGCACCTATAGGGGTGCCTTAGGTGCATGCTTAGGGTTAAGTCCATGATCACCTATTTTTATGCATATTTGATATGTGGATGTGTGCTACAAGTTATACCTTAGATATATGATATTTCAAAGGTATTATATATACTTAGCACATATTATTGATGAGACTAAAATAAAATCCCTCCTTGTTATAATTAGGTTGATAAACATGTGACATTAAGAATGACTCACGTAGCCTTCCGTTGTTATGGTCTTGATGAGCCAATCTTAGATTAGATGGGTTTGTTGTGCTACCACAAGGCCCATTCAGCAAGGGATTGGTGATCATGGCTAAGGCATTTTCCGAACCTTGGGTGGACCATTTGCATGGCTTTGTTGTGCTACCACAAGGGTTGTGTGAAGAATCCATTCTCATAACGTAACAAGCGGGTTTGACCTAACTAGAGTATATAGCTTGTTGTGCTACCACAAGGTCATATCTTTACAGGCTAAATGAATAAGAGTTGCAAGAGTTGTAACTAGCAATAGCTGCCTACCTATTAAGTATGGGGTGATTTGTTGTGCTACCACAAGGTCATCACCATAAAGTTAATAAGGTCGTAGTCCCCACTAGGATTTCATCGTGATATCTTGTTTTTGCATAATGAGGGTTATGCAAATTCGTCAAAAATTAGTGAGAGCATAAATTAGGATGAAAGACCATATCTTAATTTTAATGAATGTCTGTAATGTTATATTAATAAAATTATATCTTAGTTGTAAAATATGATAATAAACCACCATTAGTATGGCATACTAGATGCCAAATAGCTTAATGGCTCACACTTCTTAGACCGATTTTGAACTAAGAGAATTGTTCTCATAGTTGACCAATTAACTATCCTACTTGAGAAGTAGGTGTCTTCTAGAGTATCTAATGATGTGAAAGAAAGATAAGATCTTATCTTATAGACAAGATGCATTGTTTGCCTTAAACTAGATGTTAGTCTCTATGAGATGTAAATTGTAGAGACAACATGGATAGATGGATATGAGATCTGTCATGGCTCTTGGTGATGAGCTAACTAAGGGAAAGTTAGAACAACAATACATCTTAATTACTGCTAGTTGGTGAGACCAATAGAAAGAAGTAAGATCATTAGATAGAAATAGGAGATAGTTAATAGTAAAAGAAGGTGGTCAAGATAATAAAGCTAGAATAAGACAAAATTATTCTACTATCATGATAATGCTAAGTGTAAGAGGAAGTGCAAAGTATATTGTACATTATGCAAAGGTGGAGCTTGAGAAGCTTCATGCATCCAAGTCATTGACATCTACTTATTTTAAATATACACTTAATAGTATTAGATCCTATATGTGCATATCATAATATTTGATAATATGGATGCATCTAATGGTATGAGATACCAGATGTGGATCTTATATCTATAAGGAGTTGTAGATGATGACAAGTAAATGAAGGCTTAATAAAGAATATGTTGACCTACATATGAAATGGAGTAAAAGTTGAATCATTATTAATGGGAGGTACAATTCTTTAATAGCCTTATAGAGATGTCTTAATAATTAAGATTGCTATTATATCCTTCTACAAGAACATTATATAATTTCCTACTTGAATAAATGTTGATTTATTCTAAGCTAGGGAATTGATAGATGTTCTAAAAGATTGAACGACAAAGTGTTTGCCAGTGGGAGCTTAATGAATTATTTAATCATATTTGATATGTTAGCTCTCATGTTATGTGTAAATACTCCTTTTAAGAGAAAATGGGTTGATTTAGATCAATCTACACTTTAGCTTTATGTAGACATGGAGAATGAGTTAATGAGTTATTAGAACTCGTACATCTAGGTGTATGTCAGCCCATATCTAGTAAGGCTAAAGAAAAATATTTCTACTTCATTATTTCAAAGATGATGTCTCTAGGTATAGGTATATGTATTTTATAAAGTACAAATCTAAGACCTTTTAGAAATTATCTGAGATTAAGAATGAAGTAGAGATACTAATGTAAAGAGTATTAGAACTCTTTGATGAGATCAAGGAGGGGAATACTTAAGTACATAATTCACATATAATTGAAGCATAATCGAATTTAATGGACACCTATTTACACATTTTAGCTTAATTGAGTAGCTAAAATGAGAAGTCACATTATGTAGGACATAATATGAACAATGACAAGCTTTGCAAAATTCCTCTTTGTCTAATTTTGGTTAAGTACTTGTTATAACCACTTGATCTTAATAGGTACTTTCTAAGTATGTCCTAATTATTCCATATAGGATATGGAAAAGGGGTTAAAACTTGACCTTAAGCAAGTTCAGTTTCGGAATGTCCAACCTAGTGAAGAAGTATAACCCTAACAAGTTGGAATATAAGACTATGAAGTGTTGGCTCGTGGGATATCTTAAGGAAGCTTCTGGATATTAATATACGACCCTTATGAATAAGGGTATGTGTTGCTCAGCTCACTACATTTCTAGAGAAAAAGTTTCTCTTTAAGAAAGATAGTGGGAGCAAGGTATATATGGAAGATGTTTGAATCCCACAACCCAATGACACTTCTATTAAGGTACCGGTTAATAATTACACAAGATAGTTCATAGGTCTTTACTTGTGTCCATTCAACTTAAGAGATATGTGGAATATATATCTGATGGATGAAATGAGGCATAAGATAGAAAGGATATTGATCCAAGGATATATATAGAATCAATATGAGATATTGTTCAAAACAATGAGAAGAGACAATAAAATCTGATATAAATTTTATCTATTCTAATCAAGTTTAGAACTTGATAGATCCACCTGAGGATATAGTATCCATAAGAAAAAAAATGGATCACTAAAGAATAGATTGGAGTGGATTAGATGGTAGAGACCTTCAAAGGTGAGAATAGTTGAAAAGGAAAGGATATCATCTAAGTCAAATGGTTAACTATGATGAGATCTTTTACCTATTCTATGGATTAATCCATTTGGATTTTGATTGTTACATACTATGATTATATGATAAGCTAGTTGAATGTTAAGATAGTGTTCCTCTAAGATATTTTGAGGAATTGGTGTATATGATACAACTATAGGAAATCAAATCCCAATAACATCCAAGAAGAGTATGTATTAAATTCATTCATGGAATGAAGTAAACCTTCCCATAGATTGTATATAAGGTTTAATGAGATTAAATCTTATGACTTCGTTAAGAACGAAGAGGAGCCTTGTGTATTCAACAAGATAAGTGGGAGTGCTGTTACTTTCTTGGCATTTTATGTTGATGACATACTACTCATTAAGAATAAAGTAGGTATGTCATCATAAGTGAGCCTAGCTATCAAATTAATTCTCCAAATAAATTTGGGTTTTGAGATCTATGGAGATAGATCTAAAAGCAATGCCTAGTTAATGTACGTAGTCACCATAGTCAAAGGGTTTGACATGATAAACTCCAAGATAGGTTTCTTACCTATGTGGTGTGGAGTTTACATAGTTTCCAGGATAGAGTATCTACTGCTAATAACATTGTAGATCTACTCACTGAAGCAGTTACTCAAGGAGTGTTTGAGCTTCACCTCAAGTTGATACAGATTAGCCAGATGGGTGACTGGCTTTAGTGAAAGTGGGAGATTGATAGAAATGTATGCCCTACAAGCCAATTATATATGATATGATTCGACATTTCTAGATATATCATGTTCAATTAATTAGACAAATCTTCATTATAAGCTCTTATTACATGCAAATATCATAATAAAGTCCTTGATCAGATACAATGATGATTAAATCATGATGAGATCATGATAATGAGATTGATCATCTAGAGGTATTTGATCTAAATGTTCCTATTTATAGGATACTTGAGACGGGACATCAAGGATCCGGATAGACTAGTGTATATGATATCTTGATAAGGATGACTGATCTTATTGGTCATTAGTGTAGAGACATTGAGATACATATATAGGTGCTCAATAGTTAAATGAGTTCACTGAACTGACCAATTTAGAAACCTTGAATGGTATCTTATCGAACTGTCAATAAGACTTTTCTATCATCACGGTTGCATGGTTGGACGTTTGACCTGAGTCGCCAAAGATATCTTGTTCGGTGGAACTTGTGCTTTGACCATTGACTTATGAATCACCGTTAAGATGATTCAGTATAGCGATGGATCGAGTACAAAGAAAACCCAATGGAGGCAATTGAGTGGACCACAAGGGATCGTCCACTCTCGGTAAGTGACAGTGAATATCCTATGGGATAGTACTCTAAATCCCTGGCCAGGGTAGATAGGATAATTGGAAAAGGAATTTTTCAATTGATACAATTCCGAGTACAAGATCTTGTAGAGTCGGTACACTAAGGAGTTGACAGTCGATGCCGTACTCCTTTCCGACCGGGACATGGAATGGATGAGGGTTTATATCCATACGGTAACTGATGATGGAAAGGCTCAATGGAGATGAGATTATCCCCATAGCCATTTGGGATCATGGGATATGACTTGTACCCTTCATGATCTGTAGGCCGATTAATCTATTATCAGATAACATATTTAATTAAATTAAATAGAATTGTTCTATTTTATTTAGGCCTCAACCAAATATGCTATTGGGCCTAGTGGGTCACACACAAAAGGATGTATCCACAAGTACAAGGTTAAGGGCATAATTTATGAAGATTTTGGGTTTTTATGAAAATATCTAAAATTCTTTATAAATACTAATGGTTTCAACCAAACCCTATCAAGACAATGGTGAAAACCATGTCCCTAGCCTCCTTCCTACCTTATCCTCTCTCTAGAAGGTGTCCATGGTTGATGAAGCTCTGTTTGAGAAGAGTTCTCAAGGTCGGTGTGAAGGGAGAACCTGCGGTGGATGAAGTTCGTGTGGATACTACTAGAGACCGGGCATTTGAATGGTTTTAAAAGCTTGAGAAGCTCATCTCCTTCCTCTCTATGGGATTATGTGAATCCTATCAGGTATATTCGAACCCAATTTGATCAATTTTTGATTTTCGTCGTTCGGTTCCGATTGAGACAGATTCTAAAAGAATCCATAGGAATCTTCGCTTCTGCTGCATCAAATTTTTATGGATGATTCCTAACAAGTAAGCCATTTCAAATATTTTGTAAATTAGCAATGGCTCCATGATGCCATTGCAAAACGATTATTAGTGGCGGTCTCGGCCGTCGCTAATGTAGAAAAAAATAAAAATGTTCGACCATCCATTGGTGACGACTCACAATCCGTCGCCATCGCCATTGTAACTTAATGCACCATTGACGAGAACTTTTCAGCCATCGCCATTAATTCAGTGTTATAAACTTGCCTGAGCCCTCTTTTCCTCCTCCCGCTCACTATTTGATCACACCACTCAAACCATCGACATTCGCCGGCGATGCCGCTCCCTGCTAGTTCTGCTGTCGCAGCCCCACCGCCATTAGTTGTTGTCGCCGACGCAATCGCCGTCTTCACCCTAGCTAGGGCTTTCTCGCCAGGTTTCTTTCTTTAAGGTATAAATTTATTTTTTGTTCTTGTTGATTTAGGAAATCATAGGTTTAGATCATTTTAATATTTTATTTTCATATTAAATTTGGTTTTTTTTGGAAAAGTATGTTTAAAAAACATTTTAATTGCATAGGTATTTGTTGTAAATTAGGTTTTTCTTCAAATTTCTTACAAACTAAGTTGTTTGGATTGCATGTAAAATGTAGTAGTTAAAAAACTTTTTAAAGCATACCCAATATACATTCTTCGCTTGTTTGACTTGGCTTAGCTAGTTTGAATTGGACTAAATAGGGGTGTAAATGGTTTGGTTCAGTTCGTTTGACCTTTTTCTGGACCGAAACTGAACCTAAGGATGAACCGAATTGAACCAGCTCTAATGTACCCTAAACTGATTGTGGTTCAATTCGATTTGGTTTAGTTCATCAATTTAATTTATATTTAAATAAATTAAATAAAAGAATAAAATTTAAGTTGTGATAATTAATTTATGTTATCATGAAGACTAATGTCAACCAAACTTAAAAAACTAAATTGATCAACACATCTCAAACTCATCAAAACTCAAAAAAAAAAACAAATTCATATGAACCAATTGAAAAAAAACAATTAAAACAAACCAAATCAAAAGTAAACAAACCAAAAACAGCATTAAATCAAACTCAAACTTGAAGTCTACATTTCAAACCAAATCAACATTTCAACCTCAAAAAAAATTAATAAAACTTGCAACAAATTAAATAACAAAACTTGTTCGCATCTTTTCGGACCCAAAAGACTAGAGCTCTTTGTGTTCTTTTCATTTGGTGGATGTGCACACTCTTGACAAAACAAAATCGCTATGACAGTTAATCAAGAGTGTTCAAGTAGTTGCTCGATATAAATGAACGTCGGATATTCGCACCATTCGATGGAGAGATGTCAAAAACATTTTTTTACAAAACCCAAATCTCAGTTTTATACTTTTATAATATCACCCAGACTATCTAGTACTTTTATAGTCTATCACCTTTTTTATTAGAAAAATTCAACATCGATGTTTTAAACATTCAAAACAAATCTTTTTTCAAAACGAAGAGAATTTTGAGATTCCCACAGTCATCTTGGGCCATGTTGACCCCTCTTCAAATCTTCTCGCAACCGATTGGCACATCGACATCATATCTTCAAGTCCAATGGGCTGTTTTGCATCATCTTAGCCTAGTGAGCCTGCTTTGCTTCATTCTTGATAGATATGTATGCCCTACAAGCCAATCATATATAATATGATTCAATATTTCTAGGAATATCTCATTCAATTAAATAGGCAAAACTTCGTTACTAGCTTTTATTAGAAGCGTATGTCGTAATAAAGTTCTTAATCACATGCAAAGATGATTGAATCATGATGAGATCATGATAATGAGATCGATCATTTACTGGTATGTGATCTAAATATTCCTAGTCATAGAATCCTTGAGACGGGACATCAAGAATCCAGATAGACTAGTGTGCGTAATGTCTTCTCATGTGATGAGAATGACTGATCTCATTGGTCATCAGTGTGGGGACACTGAGATACACACATATGTGCTCATTAGTAGAATGAGTTCACTGAATTGACCAATTTAGGAAAACCTGATCGGTATCTTATCGAACTGTCTATCAGGTTATTCTTACATCTCAATAACACGGTTGGATTTTTGACCTGAGGCGCCAAAGATGCCTTACTAGATATATCTTGTACTTTGATTATTGACTTATGGATCACCGTCTTGATGGTCAAGTATAGTTGATGTATTGGGTGCAAGAGAAACTCGGTGGAGGCAATTGAGCGGACAACAAGGGATCGTTCACTCTCGGTAAGAGAGAGAAAATGTCCTATGGGATAGTACTCTAAATCCTTGGCCAAGGTACTTAGGATAATTGGAAAAGGAGTTTTCCAATTGATCTAAACCAAAGTACAGGATCCCATAGAGTTGGAATAATAAGGGGTTGACAGTCAGTGTCGAACCCCTGACCGACTGGGACATTATATGAACGAGGATTTAAATCCATGTGATAATTGATGATGGAAAGGCTCAATGGATGTTATTTAACTTCCCAAAATCATTTGGGATCATAGGATGTGGCTTGTACCCTTTATGATCAGAAAGTCATAAAAACTCTTATCGGATAACAGTTTTGATTTAATTTAAAGAAATTATTCTTTTAAATTAATTAAGGATTTAACCAAATTGACTATTGGGCCTAGTGGGTCACACACATTAGATCTTGTCAATAAGATGAGGGCATGGACGTAATTTTATAGAAGTTTTGAGTTTTTGTGAAAAATTCAATCTTCTATATAGAAATGGCTTATGAAGCCAAATCCTAACAAGCCATAGGGATGGAGAACGTCCCAAGCAGCCTCTCTCCCTCTTCTCTTCTCTAGAATGTGATCTCTCACGGTCAAGCTTGGATCTGGAAGGCTTCTGGAGGCCCGAAGGAAGAGAGAATTCGTCTATTGAAGCAGATCGTGTGGATACTGCTAGAGACCGAACACTTGAACGATTTTTCAGCAAGGAGAAATGTCTTCTCTTCATCTATGGTGAGGAATTTTGAAAATCTCATGAGGTACTCTCATTCTACTTCATATTTAGTTCCCAGTTTTACTCGTTCGGCATCGACTATGGCAAAGATCATGGTTTCAACGAATCAAATATTTTTCCGCTGTCATGTAATGATTCCTTACAATTCTAACCCGATGACCACCCATTATCTTCATATCGATCACAATGGACCACTGCTGCAGTCCCCATTAGACCCAAACAGGGCCTGCTGTCACCTGTCATCGATCTTAACCCAAAGACTGGTAGCCATCGGATGCAAACCATGTATGGACTGTTGCCTACCCTATAAGGAACTGTTTTTCTATTTAAAAGCTATAGGGGTAGGGATGTAGGTGGTTAAGGTGTGTATAAGGGTAGGCATGTAGGGTTTTTGGGACTATTTTATGGCTGAAACAGGTCATGTTTAGGTCTGGACATGAACATGTATAGGACCATGTAGGGGCTGCACAATAGGGGTGTTTGTGACATTTATAAGGTCAATGAAGAAGGCTAGATATATAAGCAAGGGTATAGACATGTAGGTGGTCTAAGCAAGGGTATAGACATGTAGGTGGTCTGGGTATCTTAAGCTCAATGAGCATTAAGAGAGCCAGATCCTCCCTAGTTTATGGATCTAGACTTATAAGTAGAAAGAGTTGAACAGAGGTCATGGGATGTGAAAGCATGCACCGGCTCATCTTCGCCATCCTTTACGACAGAGGTCTTGGAAGCAATGTAAGAACCTCAAGATTTTAATTTCCAAAAATGATATTCGTATCTCCTTTGATTGCTTAATAAAATAGGTGATAAACCCTTAAAAATACTAGTTACTCCGACGATACATTTAAAATTATTAGAATCGAGATTCGGGTTTTTTGAAAAAAATTAATTTTGACCCCTCGCGACTGGATGATGCGAATACCCAGTGTTAACTTACATCGAACAACTACTTGAATGCCCTTGATTAGCCGCCATAGCAACCTATTTGGTAGAGAGTGTACATCTATACAAAACAATAAACTAGAGGGTCGTAAGCCTTGCGGGCCCGATAAGATGCGAACACGTTCCATTATGTTTGGTTGACGTTGATTTTATTTGATTAAGTTGTGATTTTTACCAATTGATTTAGATTTGATTTTTCAAGTTGTTTATTTTTTTTAATTTGATCCTTCCGTTAATGTTTTGATATAATGGGTTGAGTATGATTTATTTGTTTTGTTGAATTTCAATTTAATTATGATTTTGTTTTGGACTTAAAATTTAGTTAGATGAATTAGGTATCTTATAATTTGAGATTTAATGATTAAGATCATTGATCAAGATCATTTAGTTTCATATTGCTTAAGTTGCGATGTTGATTTTAGCATGTTCAAGATATTTTAAGACTTTGATTAAATTATTTAAGAGTATCTTTAATTTATGTTCTTTGAAATTTATTTTAAGATCTGATTTTTGATTTTTACAGACTATTTTTGTGGATTTTAAATTTATTAGAGATTGTTTATTTAATTCTCTTTAGTATTATTTAATTATCATTTAATTAAGGAATTTAGTTCCATTTTTGATTTATGAGTTGTTTAAAAATTTGATTTTTACGTTTGCAGATTAGATGAATGTATATATTTTTTGTTTTATTATTTGATTTGAGTTCGTATCTCATTCGATCCCTTGGGTTAACATTCGGTGCTTAGTTTGAATATCTACGTCGACACTTGAACTATTTTCATTTCATTTCAAGATGATTTACATTATGTCGTGTCAGAGGTTTAAGAGTTTGTCCTCCCCCGACATGCGTTCTCGTAAGATCGAAGAAAAAATCATGACAACATGTCGACCGATCCTCGATCAAATGAGATCGCCTCCAATACGATTAAATCTTTTTTGACTTAACGCACCAGGAGAAGGAACCATCTACAACGGTGTTTAACCCGTGCTTACATCCTGTAGCGATTAACCAGGACGTACCCGAGTTCGTTATCTAATAGGACGTTCAAATTTTGAGTTCACCTCTTATTTAGTATAATATTTCACATTTCAATTTTTATTTAAATTTTTTTTGTCGAAACTGTTAAGATTTGCTGCGAGTCGAGACGGCCCTGCGATGATCTGAACAATTTCTGTCGATCCAATAGACCCATTAACAGTAGACGTAGGCCGAGTCCGATGGACCCGGTAACGCCTCCCTGTGGCCGCGTGCGTCGACGATGTTTCTTCTTTTTTCTTTACATCTGAAATCGCAAGCCCTCTTGATAGCAAATGAAAGCATGCCCCCTTTGGCCCAGCCGTGGCCACACTCGTGGCTCTTATTATTACTAGTCAAAAAAACGTGCTTCGCACGTGTACCGGTAAAAGATAGAGAACGTTATAAATATTTTATTTAAAATACATTTATTTTATAAATATGTATATATAATTCAGTTGAAGTAAATATTTGATGTGAAATATCATATTTTAGTAGCTTTAGAGAGTGTTTTGGTGCATAATACATTTTTATACACCAAAATCAATTTTATATTAGAAAAATCTTAGATAGAGAAAGTAAAAGAATTTATCATTTTTTTGAGATGATAAAAAGTGAAGACAATGTACAACTATAAAAGATGGGAACCACAAAGAAAGGGAAAAAAAACATCAATTTGTCCAGGAAAACAAACACCCTATTAATTAGTTTATAAAATTTTTGTCTAATTATTATGTTGTTCTAAAGTAAGTATTTGTCAGATATTGTATTTGTCAAATTTTTGTTTCATTCAATCATTATCGCATCGTTCCACAGTGGTTCATTGATTTTTTGTAACCTGTTTGTTAACAATATTAAATTTATCTGTTTTAATCAATTTTTAGAACTGAATAGTATGGTCATAAAAAATGTTGATTTGTTGTGTTTCGAGAAAGTCAAAGTTAACATTTGCTTCTTTTCCTATTAAATTATAAAGTCAGAATTAACTATTTATGATAGAGATAAAATGAAAATTTGAGTAGAAAAAATGAATTTTCATGTCAACCCAAACAAAGTTTATTGGATACTTGTGTCTTGTAATGGAATAAGTATATTAAATACACAGAATTAGCTATTTTTGTATGACAGAACAAAAAGAAATTACTATAAAAGTTGTGTAATAAGTAATGACCACCGTGCATTAAATATTATAACATTCAACATGGTAACATAAGAAAAGATTTTATCTAAATTATAATAAACCATAACACAAGATTATCAAATTGTAATTAAAAAATGTGCAATTAAAAGGACTATTGCGTTACAATACAACCTCACATCCACCGGTCTTAAGGTAAGGTAGGAGACGTATGGCATATTAATAGTTAAGAAGGATAACATATATTATATGAGACTATATTGCAAAGAAATTTAAAATTGAAATTTCAAATCCCACGACAATTCATATATTAAGGCCTATTCCCCACTTCCATACCGAGTTGGTAATTTCAACTCTAGGGAACTCCAAAATTCCTTATAGCTCCTTACAAAATTGTTGAAACGTAGTAATTATAGTGAGCTCTAAAGTCCCAAAGATGTCCGAAATTGATAATTCGAACAAAGTCAAATAAAGTGTTAGACAAACCAGAAATGTTGCAAATAAAAGATCTCTCAAAGTTGAAAAACTCATAAGGAAATATGTGCTAAAACTTAGAAAGATATGCAAATCTGCAAATTAGAAAAATTTAAAAATCTAAAAATATGAAGATAAAAAAATCAGATAATTTATTAAGTCAGAACTTTAAACATTTAGCAGTCTACTTGTGAAAATTGTTGGAAATATTGAAGTACGGAAACTTTGAATATCCAAATCATAAAAAAACAGAAAAACTTCAAGTCTGGAGAAATCTGGAACTTGAAAGAAATACAGAAATTTGCAAATTGTCAGAATCTGGAAATTATAACAACCAAAAATCTGGAAGTCTGAGAGTACTCTAAAATCATAAAATCACAAAATTGTTGCAAGTCGGAATACTTGTAAATAAAACAATCAGAAATATAACAAGTTCTGAAAATTCTGAAACATAAAAAATATGGACACTCTGAAAGTTCAGGGAACTTAGAAAGTTTTGAAACCAATGAAAAACAGAAAATAGGAAATTTCAAAAAACTGAAAATCCTAGAGAAAAATAGAAAATATGAGAGTCTGAAGCCTTTGGATTTCTAAAAAAATCTGAACATCTGAAAGTCTAACAATATGAAAACTTGGGTGAACTAAAAAGCAGAAATCGTAAAAATCTGAAATTTGAGAGTTCTACAGGTTCAGAAAACTCT
Source organism: Cryptocoryne crispatula var. balansae (assembly GCA_036172225.1). Taxonomy (NCBI): domain Eukaryota; kingdom Viridiplantae; phylum Streptophyta; class Magnoliopsida; order Alismatales; family Araceae; genus Cryptocoryne; species Cryptocoryne crispatula. Next base: position 12,886,299 of record CM069924.1, read on the forward strand.
GAAAACCTGAAATTTCAGAAATAGATTTATGTCGCTTAGAAAATCTAAGAATCTGACCACTTAGAAAACTCAAAACCGAAAAATTCACATTGAAAATTTCAGATTTTTGTTCATCAACTTGTCATGATATTGATCAGAGAAATATGTTTCATGGCAAGAAAACTGGGTGCTTAACTTCAATATTTGCGCATTACTTCCTTCAGTGTCTTTAACCACCTGCATGTCATCATCATTGATGCGCATTATAATAGGCTTGCCATTACTTATGCTAACCTTTTCTTCCAGCTTGATATCCCTCGTATACTCTGATTTGCTGAAAGATAATGATGAAGAAGGTGTAGACAATGGACTTTATCTGATCTCTGAGATGGATGACTCAACTGTCTAGTAAGGATCAAGGTCCACTAATAATTTCTCAATGATAGGATGTTGGGGCACCTGTAGCACCAGATTGATGTAACCCATCTTGAGATATATCTAATGCAAATAAATTAAATGAAGAATATTTTAAAAGTTCGACAGCAGAAAAAGAATAGATGATCAACTATAAATAGTTTTGAAAATGTAAACAAAATAGAAGTAATGTCCTCGGAACCTCAAATGAACTAAAAACTCATGACGAAGGCCTGGTATTCTACCATGACAGATGAAATTCAAGCATGCCCATGTTTGTAAATTCTCTTTGCACCGAGTTTGTGTGAACAATTGCATATAGAAAGATGTTAATATTCATTACATGTCTGTATGTTATTAAGAGCAGGAGTCTAAAAGAACAAATAGAAGGCTCACTCATGGTGATCATTTTTCAGAAATTGTGGGTGTGCAGTTCATGGTGCCATGCCTCCTTGCACCCTGAGTGCTGGAGCTCCCTCAACCTCAGCTTCTTACACTTTGACAAGCATTGCCATTTCATGGCTCTCGTTGGCCCCTACCAGGTTGCCTTCCCCGACTTCCTACGCTTCCTCCTAGACCACAGCACCGGATTCATGGTCCGCTTCATCTTCACCGACCACCACGCCTGGCCTAGAGATCTAGAGCTTCTCTCTGACAGGCACTGTTACCTGTTTTTCTGTTTGGTGGTTTGTTGTTTCTAGCGCCCCCGACTTTGGTTTATCCAATTACGTTCCACATATTTTACATTACTAAAAGCATTCCACCGAAAAACTGAACCTCAGGTATCATATATCATCATCTAATTTTTAAAATTAATGTTTGAAAAATAATACATTTCAAATTATTTCCAAAAAGTTTCCACAGCCTGACATTATATGTTCCTAGTTGAAAAATACACTTGTCCTAAATCTAAAAATCTAAAAAATCAGAACATAATAGAAAATGATGACAGCTGAAGATAAGAAAATCTACAAAAGTTTAATTCATCAGAAATCCGAGGCTCAAGGTCTCAATGAACAATAAGTGGTCAGCAACCGACTTCAAAACAGGTTGAATTTGAGCTTTTGAAATTGGTTCCAAATATGATTAAATCAAATTGACCCAATCTGACATGCCCCTTCTTGATTAAGAACAATATACCCAAACCTGAAATTTGAAAATTGCAATTCGTATTATAAACTTAAAATCCCAAAACTAAAATCAAAACAAATTTGAAATTGTTAGATTTTGTGACAAAGCATGAGGCAGAAAAAAAAATGAACAATCAACGGATCTGAAACAAATTTTATTAGATGCAAGGCGAAGTGAAATACAGCAAAGATGCAATGCACTTTTGGTAAGATAACAGTCCCTTATTCCACGGTCAAAAATGCAACCATCAATATGACATGCGTACACAAGACATATATACAAATCGATAGGTAGGTGTATGTTCATATATGTAAATATGAAAGAAAAGTATTTAAAGGAGGTGAAGACTTCCTAGATCTGCAGCTAGTAATGAACCAAACCAATGGCGAGGAGTGGCTGCACTTCTGCCCCCACCATGACCCAGTCCTTCAACGTTAATATCTTGCAGATAAAAAGACAGAAGGTCATCATTTTCTTTCCCTGACAAAAGACCAGAAAGAAACACCCATCACCATTAGCTGAATGCTATATCCATCAAGATCATTTTCTACCTCAATTAATAGACTCCGATAATCATAGTGCCAGCGAAAAGTGTAACATGTGATTTAGCAATGGTCCAAGGTAGTCATCTTGAGTAGAGAGATAATTTTAGTCTACAAGTATAATTATAGAAGGTAAGGGATCTACTTGGCAGGTTAGATTGCAAGAGTAATCCGTTAAAATTCAAATCCAAAAAATCTTTAAGAAACCGATAAATCTTCAAACTATCAAATATGGAAAAAAGATATTTGAATGTTAGAATGTGAGGATTATAAAAGAACTGGACATCCAAAAATCCAAATGATAAGAATATGTGGAAATATGAAAAACTCAACAGTGAAATTTTTTCTAACTTCTGAAACTATAAAATCTCTAAACTATGAGAAAATTTGAAACTAATAACTATCTAAAATCTAATAATTTAGAAAACCCCATAGTTTGAAGATACACAAAAAAATATAAATAATTATCAAATATGAAAGCCTAAAAACATTAAAAATATGAAAAGATTCAAAATAAAAACATTTGAAATCTCGAGAGACTAAAACTTGTGAAAAAAATAAAAAATGGTTGAGCTTGGTAAGCAAGAAACACACCCAAATTTGATAAATCCAAGACTAAATTACACTACAAAATATCAATGTTCAACCCTGAAAACCAAGGCTTTAAGGCGTCGTTTGGTATCGGGATAAGTTTGATGGGGATAGGGATAAACCAATCCTTGTGGTTGACCCTATTCCTATTATGTTTGGTTTGACTTAGGATAGGTTTAGGGATAATCCTATTCTATGTTTGGTATGTTAACAATAAATTTGAGGATAACTTTAAATTTTTATATTTTTATCTTTATTTTTATATTATCTTATTCTATTATTTATAACATATTCATAAATATCTTAACTCATTTACATATTTATATAATAAATTTAAAATATTATTTAAGTATATAAATAAAAATAAGTTTAAACGTGGACGAAGTTCAGCCCGCCCCACTCCGAACAGAATCCGGCGAACGGAGATGGACGGTGCTCCCCGCGAATCCGCTCCCCGTCCCTCCTTCCCGGCTAAGGGCGGACACAAAACGGTTCAAACCGAGAAACCAAACTGAACCAACTCATTCGGTTCGATTTGGCTCGATTTGCGACCCCTTTCGATTTGATTCGATTTGAAAATTCTTTAAATCGATTTAAACTAAATCAAATTGTTTAAACTGTCTTAATCAAAAAAATATATAAAAATTTATTAAAATATTAATAAAGCCGCAGCCCCTCCCCCCGGCGGACGGATCCCCCCTCCTCTCCCGGTGGATGCCGCTGCCCCTCCCCCCGGCAGACGATGCCGCTCCCCCACCCACCCCCGGCGGACGGAGCCCCCCGCTCCCCCCTCCCCCCGGCGGATGCTCCCCCTCTCCCCCGGCGGGAGGATCCCCCCGCCCCCCCCGGCGGATGCTCCCACCTCCCGGCGGATGCTCCCCCCTCTCCCCCCGGCGGGAGGATCCCCTTCACCCCCTCCCCGGAGCTCCCTCCCGCGGCACGCGGCACCCCCCTTCACCCCCCTCCCCGAACTCCCCGCGGCGCCCCCTTCACCCCCCCTCCCCGGAGCTCCCCCGCGGCGCCCCCTTCACCCCCCCTCCCCGGAGCTCCCTCCCGCGGCGCCCCCCTTCACCCCCCCCCCCTCCCCCCCCCCCGAGCTCCCTCCCGCGGCACGCGGCACCCCCTTCACCCCCCCTCCCCGAGCTCCCCCGCGGCGCCCCTTCACCCTCCCCCTCCCCGAGCTCCCCCCGCGGCGCCCCTTCACCCCTCCTCCCCGGAGCTCCGCGGCGCCCCCCTTCACCCCCCTCCCCGAGCTCCCTCCCGCGGCACGCGGCACCCCCTTCACCCCCCCCTCCCCGAGCTCCCTCCGCGGCGCCCCCCCTCCCCCCGCTGGTGGCCGCCGGTGTTCGCCCCCCGCGGACCCCACCCCTCCCCCCCGACGAGCCCTCCCTCCCCCCACGGCGCTCAGCCCCCCCCCCCCCCCCCCCCCCCCCGCGGACGACAGAGCCCCCCTCCCCCTGCGGCGGGGCGGACGGCGCTCAGCGCCGGACGAATCAGGGTGTCGTATCCCTAGTATTACGTGGGATGACTTATCCCTGCACTTATCCCTGATTTTGGGGATAACCTGGATTAACTTAATCCAGGCTAAACCCATTTTTAAGTGTGTGCCAAATAGGGGATTGGGGATAAACCAAGTCTATCCTAGTTTATCCCCATACCAAACAGGCCGTAAATGATCAGCCCGTGGCAGTGCTACAATGGACACTCACCCTCCTACTATGGGAAGCACCTTGGGTTCGATCTCAGAGTTCATCCTGTGTGGTATCTCTGCAATTGTTGCAGCAGATGAACTAAAAAAAGACTTACAAAGATCATTCATAAAAGACTTCATGGTTAAAAAGGGAATATAAAAATTCACATTGAACATCTCAAATCCCAACATTGGGACTAAAAAAATTAGAACTGAAACTTAAATAAAAAACGTGGAGCCAAGGAATGCTTGTTATTTTCTATTTTGTTCAGCCAAAAGTTTGTTGACTTTACTTTATTGTGGATGATGTTGATTGTGAGTAGAATTATCGCAAACTATGCTCATTCATCTTGCATTATTTTGACCACGTGACCAATTCTGGGACCTTTTGTTTCTACTTGAATAAACTACTATGCACCTTTAGCCGGTTCATGCACTATTTAGGCTCTTTGGCAACAAACAACTTGAATTCTTAGACATCGATTATCTACAAGTTTTTTTGGGCCTTGAATTTATTGGATCTGAGTTTTTTGAATGATCGAATTTTTTAATTTTTTTTTAACCCTTAGCATTTTCATATATTCTGACTTGCAAAACTTTAGAGATTTTTGTTTTGTTGAATTTGATAGCTTTATGATTTCTCAAGTCTTGGCAATTTGTAGATTTTTCGATCTTCCTGATTGCTTGATTTTTGTTTTTTGATTTCCTAACTTGTGTCAATTTTAAGGTTTTCTCTTTGGAGGTCTCAGATCTTCTAACTTTTTAGATATTAGAATTCTCCATTTTTTGAGTATTCGGATTGTTGATTTCTTTTGATGGATGTTTGTTTTCGGACTTTTGGATCTTACCAACTTAGGTATTATTTGGAGTTTTTTGATCCCCAGCTTCTCATAATTTTGGTGTCCCTAAATTTCCTTTGGAATTTTCATGTTCACCGTGTTAACGGATTTTTTGAACTTTCATAAATCTCCCAACCCTTAGTCTATTTGGAGATTTCCCATTTCTAACTTCCAAGTTTTTTAAATTTGAGATCTAAAAAAGTTTATGTATACCATAGAATCTACAAAAAAGAATAAAAAAAAAGAAATGAAACCTCTAATGCATGATAAGGGGGAAGCAACGTTAGAGTAAATCATGTCTAAAATTTAGCATTATAATTCATGTTAATAGGGTATGGATAAATTATATAGATCATTAAAGCTGACCACACTTTAGATCACTGGCAATGTTGATGATGAATGGTGGTGCCTGTAACAGTTGATAGAGAACAACCTCTATTGTACTTTGATACATGTAAAAAAATAAATGATTATTTGAACTTAAACAAAAAAAAATAAAAGAGAAGTTCGTCCTTGCCAATGGGGTGATAAGCAAACTTTTTGACAGCAAAAAGGAGATTAAAGATCATACTATTGGCTCCGACCAAAGTTTGAAAGATTTGATGGACATTCTTGCATTCAAACAAGGCCAATGGAATCTGAAAAAAAATGTGCTAAATCATGAAAGTTCTTTAAGATGAGAGAAACATGGCTAAGTAATTATAAAGGGGAAAATTCAAAATCCTATGATAGAAAAAAGCTTATTTTTTACTGGAGATCAAGGAGAGAAGAAAAAACGTAAATAAACAGAAGCTACATATTTTTTTCACCGCGTACATCGACAAAAGATCACATAGCACCATGTCTATAATCCCATTCAAATGGGATTATATATTCAAGTCAAACCCTGGTTAAATAATATAATAAAAAGTGCAAAAGGTTGCACCAGCATGATAAAAGTTTTGGGTATCTTCAAAGAACACAAAAAAAAGTTGTCAGAGTAGGTAATCTCCAAATAATACATTACAAATTGCGAAAAAGTGAATACTAATGATCATGACAATGTTCTTCAATCCTGCTTGAAAATTCTTCTAATGTTGGTAATAAAAAACCTAAGGCCTTGTTTGGTACGGGGATAACCTAGGATAGACCTGGTTTATCCCCAATCTCCTGTTTGGTACACACTTAATATTGGGTTTAACCTGGATTAAGTTAATCCAGGTTATCCCCAAAATTAGGGATAAGTGTGGGGATAAATCATCCCACCTAATACTTGGGTTAAACTGATCCTCAAGTTGGGGATACGACGTCTGGGGGGAGGCGCGCAGGGAGGGGGTCCAGGGGCGAACGCCGCCGGAGGGGAGGAGGGGGCCGAACGCCGGGGGGGGGGACTCGCGGGGGGGCACGGGGGGAGGGGGGCCGAACGCCGCCGGGGGAGGGGGGCGAACGCCGGCCGGGGGGGCCGAATGCGCCGCCGGGGGGACTCCGGCCGTCCGGCCCGCCGTCCGCGCGGGGGGCACGGGGAGGGGGGCCGAACGCCGCCGGGGGAGGGGGGGGGCGAACGCGCCGCCGGGGGGACTCCGGCCGGTCCGGCCGGCGTCTACGGGGGGGGGGGGGGGGGGAGGGAGGGGGCCGAACGCCGCCGGGGGAAGGGGGGCGACTACGGCCGGCATCGGCCGCCGGGGAGGGGAGGGAGAGTCGGGGGCGGGCGGGGAGGCGACTCCGGCCGGCGGGGGGGCTCGTCGTCCGCAAGGGAGGGGGAGGGGCCCGAGCGCCGTCCGGAGGGGAGCTGCCGCGGGGGAGGGGGGCCTCTCGTCGTCCGGGGGGGCTGAGCGCCGTCCGGCGGGGAGCCGCCGTGGGGGGGTGGGCCTCGAGCGCCGTCCGGCGGGGAGCCGCCGCGGGGGGAGGGGGGCGCTTCCGCGGGAGGGGGAGCCGGGAGCTCCGGGGAGGGGCCGAGCGCCGCCGTCCGGCGGGGAGCCGCCGCGGGAGGGGCGCTTCGGCCAGGAGGGGGAGCCGGCGGCTCCGGGGAGGGGGCCGTCCGGCCGAGGAGCCTCCGCGGGGGGAGGGGGAGCCGGGAGCTCGGGGGGAGGGGGCTGAGCGCCGCCGTCCGGCGGGGAGTCGCCGCGGGGGGGGGGGGGGGTTCGCTAGCCGATGCCGCCGCCGTCCGCCGGGAAGGGGGGTGGGGTGTTTGCCGGCCGCCCGCCGGGGAGTGCCGCCGCTGTCCACCGGGAAGGGGGTTTATAAATTTTTTGTTAAGTCGATTTAAACGATTTGGTTTGATTTAAATCGATTTAGAGGTTTTTCAAACTGAACCAAATTGAACGGGTCCCAAACCGAACCGAATCGAACCGAACGCGGTCCGCCGGGGGGCGGGGGGCGTCGGCCGCGGGGGGCGGGGAGCGTCGGTCCGCCGGGGGGCTCGTCCGCCAATGGGGGGGCGGAGGGGCGGGGAGCACCGTCGGTCCGTCGGGGAGGGGGAGCGGGGAGCGGCTCCACGGAGAGCACTGTCGGTCTATCGGGGGGGCTCCGTCCGCCGGGGGGCGGGGAGGGGAGCACCGTCGGGCTGCCGGGGAGAGGGGGCGGGGAGCAGCTCCGCAGAGAGCACCATCGGTCCGCCGGGGGGGCTCCGTTCGCCGAGGACGGGGGGGTGGGGAGCACCGTCGGTCCGCCGGGGGGGTCCGTCCGGCGGGTGGAGGGGAGGGGGGCGCGAGGAACACACTTGCGTTAAAATATTCCTCTAATAAATTACATTATTTATATTTTCAAATTTATATTTTTAAGTTTATTTTTATTTATATATTTAAATAGAATTTTAAATTTATTATATAAATATGTAAGTGGGTTAAGATGTTTATGAATATGTTATGAGTAATAAAATAAGATAATATTAATAAAGTAAAAATATAAAAATATAGGGTTATCCTCGAATTTATTGTTAACCTACCAAACATAGGATAGGATTATCCCTAAACTTATTCTAAGTTAAACCAAACATGATGAGGATAGGGTTAATCACGAGGATTGATTTATCCCTATCCCCATTAATTTTATCCCGATACCAAACGACGCCTAAAGGCCTGGGTGGATGGCTGCATCATCTGTATATAAAGTGGACTACTGATAACAATAACTTTCTAATCCGGGAGTGGACATTGGTCAATGAATGTTCTTGGCGAATTAGCATTGTAAAGACATAAATTATAATTGCCTTAAATATACATTAGAAATTGTGGTAAAGTATGATATTTTTTTTTGCAAAGAAAATGTAAGTCTGTGAAAAAATAAAAGTCACACAAAATTTAGCGTTGTTGGAAAAGTTAGGGATAAAGAAAGTAATAAAAAGTATGTAAAGATAGTTTAAATATTTCAAATATTCAGAAAGACTTTTACTTCCTATACAATTAAGCTTATCAATCTCTTTTAAAAATATGCTTCATAAATAAGATAAATTTCTACGTCCAGTTCCATTTAAGTAGTTAACAACCCTGATGTGGACTTATCCAACAGTAAACAAAAACAAGATAAAATATTAAAGGTCATCTCAATGATTGAATAAAAGGCCAATGTTAACTTCATTTGGACTCAAATCTATGTTCTATTCAAACTTGACTCACCTAACTGAACACTTACCTAAATTAAAGTCCTACTTCAATTTTACTCCTAAACATATAGAAATTCATGTAAAGTAATTCAATTAAAAATCAAATTATTAAAATTAATAAATATATTTTACAAAATAGAAAATTTTCAGTGTGAATGTAGATGACTTCAATTTCATATACGTTCCTTAATCAAATAACAATTAGAAACCTATCAAGTATCAACCAATATTTTTTTTCTTAAATAGCACGAAAGATCTACAATTCCACCATTCTCTGTGCATATATAAATAGTTTATGACCAATAAATAGAATTTCTAGATGCTCATTAGAACTAACAAGGACACCAAAATTAAATAGCAACCGCATGTGCCTACAAAGATCATGAATAAAGATGGCCTTGTGCCTAAAATATTTTGAAATAAATAATGAATCATGGAAAATCCTAAATTTAGGCCAAGAGTACGGGAGAGTAGAGATGCTCGTCTGTCGGTCAACTTTAAGTATTCCACTTTATTCCCATCTAAGTTTACTAACTTTAATTGCAAAAGTGTGCCTCATTCACCTACATTTGTTTGTTGATTGTAAAATTCTATTCTGTAGAACAGGGCACTTATTTCAGAGCACTTATTTCGATATTTTGAATTATTTGTGTTAATGAAGAATAATGTATTTTGGAAAAAGAATACTTCTTGTTGCGAGTTGTATGAGAAGATGGGTGGGAAAAAAAACAAGAACATTGTACCTATAATCACCCTTTCGTTTTTCAGGTGTTTTACAATCTCAATGAAAGACAAACTTTTATTTTAAAACTAAAAAATAATATGAATAGATGATTTAGAAATAAGAGAATCATAATGAAACAAACAAGTATTTATTAATTATTATGTCAGAATGTCTCTTCTACCTATGTTCACAAGACCAACTTTTATATTTTATGGTTTGTCTAAAAAAGTGAACACAAAAATTCAAGATCTATCAAACATTCCTCTATATTTGGTGGCACATGTGTCTTTGTAAATTCCTATCTCACAAATAATCAATGCATACTCACACACCATGTTCAGATAAAGAAAATTCGAAACCGACCATGAATATCGAGTATAAAAAAAGAAAAAATAGGAACAAAATTCTATGACAGAGAGACCACTAAAGAGTCGATTTTCATTGCTCTGGACTCCACAGGTGACATTGTTCGTCTTTGCCTTTGTAGGAACGACGTCAGCACTCCCACGTCCATGGCAATGGTGTCGATCATTGTCCCTGACATGGGAAAGAAGGAAGGATCGAATTAGAATAGGTCATGTGCTTCGTAAATCTTGGTACTCACTTACCTACGACCACCCCTAGGGAGCTTCGGCGCTGAGAAGAGCTGCCTACATATTGCAAACGAGGTGCTACCTTTCTACTAAGCTGTGGTTGTCAGTCGCCTGCTCCCAATGAGCCCAGATGTGAATGCAGCGACACTTCGTCTCCGCCGTGGGCTCGTAGACACTGTGCTCTGTGCTGGTTTTGGCCCTCTTGGCGGTCCCCTTAGCCTACATACTCTCATGAATCAGCAGCGCGATCTTACCAATGGGAAGTTGAAAGAAATAGGAAAATGCAAGGCCTAATCCCATCATCGCTACCTTGCCCTTCTCCTGTTGCTTTCAAGATAAGTTCTCCAAAAAAAAGACGACACTTTCTATAATAGATCGCTAATTAAGTTACCAATTTATAATCGATGGCTGAGGCCAAAGAAACCGAACAGCATGGAGGCGTTACTGGGCGATGAACGCGGCGTCGGGTGAGGAGGCGGCCGAGGGCGGAATCTCAAGAGCACGGAGACGTTGCGGGGCAAAGGATGCGGCGGATCAGTATGTAGACGACCGTAAGTCCAGGTACAGAGGACGAAAAAAAGGGCACTCGCGCTTCGCTGGGTCCGCTGGGAGACTCACCACGGAGGCTCCATCTTCACAGAGGTTGCGGAGGAGAGGTCGGAGGCGGCTGATGTCCATCGAGGCGAAGGACGCGGATGGAAGTCTCGCGAGATAGCAGGAAGACTCGCGAAGGTGGAGCCGTTCGCACGCAGATGGATCCAAACGGCGGATGGCATCCAGGCATTCGACGGAGACAGAAAAAACACCCAAAGATCCAACGGTCAAAAATGAAAGGACGAAAATTTGGGTACTCCCGCTTCTTATATTAAGTTAGATTATTTTTGACATCGGGTCTTTGTGGGCCCCGCCACGGCGCAATGGTCCTTTGCAGGACCAGCTGCTCGTGATCGCCTCGTCCACGATCGAGGCTCCCGATTGGGAGACACTGAAGGCTGTCGGGAAGCAGAGGAGCCGGTGAAGTAAGGGACCTTCGTAGGTAGGCCTGTCAAGTGGGCGGGCTAAACCCATTGGCCCACCAAAAAGCCCGTTGCGGGCTGGGCTCAGGCCCTTCAAAATATGTTAAGACAGCTAATTGAAGAAGGCCCGTTCTACTTTAGGATGATCGACGGGCTAGATGATCTTGGCCCGCCGGCCCGTCTAGAGTCCGTCAAAACTGCAGGAGCCCCAATGCAGTGCATCCCTCGATTGGAGTACACGAGCAGCAATCCCCTCTCCCAGCGCATCCCCGAAATGACGATCCCCAATCCGTTGTGTATCCCGCAAGCCCCAACTCCTAAGTTAGTCTGGTGCAGCAGCAACTCCTTCACGAGGGCGACAGCGCATGGCGACGATGCTTATCCTCACCTCCGGACCTCTCTGTATCTCCCTGACCATGGCAGCGAACTTCCCCAGATTTTTTCCCATTAATTTATGAACATTTTAGAATTCTGAATTTTTCAAAATGTTCAGATTTGATTACGGCGATGCACAAATTGATAGCCTGTCTAGTTATTTCTATTTTTTTGTTTTTTTGATTGTATATTTTGTAGAATTACAGGAATTGTCGAGTTTGGAACTCAGAATATTTGAATATTCCCATCCCTAAAAGTTTTCGGATTTTATGATTTTATACCTATTTTCAGATTTATGCACTTTTAAAAATTATATATTTTTTTAAAAAACTTTAATTTTTTTTTCAGATTATGGCAATTCATAAATTAATAAATTTGCTATTTTTATGATTTATTTTCAGATTCTATATTTTACATATTACAGAATTTGTAGATTTTGGATCTTAGAGTCTTTGAATATTTCAATCCATAGAAATTTTTTAGATTTTATGATTTTCTAGTAAATTTCAGGTTTATGCACATTTTAAATTCTATTTTTTTAAAAAATAGATTTGATTTTTTTATTCTCAGATTATGATAATTCATAATTTGTTAGACTTTCTAGTTTTTATTTTTATTTTTTAATTCTTTATTTTGAAAAATTATATAACTTGCATAATTTGGATACTAGAATTTTGAAATTTTCGATCTATATGATTTTTTGAATTTTTATTAATTCTTTATTTTTTCAAAATTTTCAACTCGAAACTTGTCTGTCGATTTTTCTTTTATGTCAAGATTTTGACTCGGGTGGGTTAACGGGCTAATAGGCTACGGTGGGTTTTCAAGAGCTAAAACCCGTTTATACAGCCCAAGCTCATTAGATTTCTTTCGTGAGTTTAGACTTGGGCTTCAAATATGTGGACCGAAGAGAGTCTGGGCCGGGCCAGCTCAAGCCCGGCCCATTGACAGGCCTATTCGCAGGACCCCTCGGCCACGTCCTTGCGCCTCACCGAGAGTGGGAGAGGAAGCGGAAATGGCCGCAGGAGATTGTCGTCGCGGTGTCCGGAAGAAGCTGCCAAGACTACCCAGGGTCGACCCCCCCTCTAAAAAACCTCCCCTCGCTAGGAGGTTCCGAAGATGCCATCGCAAGAAGCCGCCGCAGTCGTTAGTGGAGGGAGCCGGCCAAAGCCGCTCGTAATCGAATCCCCTTTGCGGGAACTCTTGCCACCGGAGAGGTCGACGACCGTCGATGGCGTGGCGAGACCACACAAGTCACCATTAAGGTCGGCTCTTGCTAGCGCCGGCTTCGTCCATCTCGGAGCTGGCATGAGATGGCGCCGAGGCTTGCCACTGCTGCAATGGGCGCCGGCAGACATTGCTGGTGCCGTCTCGATCTGCCATGGGAGGTTCCGCGTCTGCAATCGCGCTCGGGAGACCGGAGGTGCCCTCATGAGAAGGGGCCATCGGCGGAGCCGCCAGAATCAAGTCCCCTTTGCGGGACTCCTTGCCGGCGAAGGAACCCGCTGCGGCTGCCGCCGCTAATAGACGCCGTCGCTGCGGGGCCTAATGGGGGAGGTGTCGTGACCGAAGGACGGTCCGGGGTGCCCCTTCTCCGCTGCGTGCACCTGCTGGGGGCGTCATCCAGCCCGTTCGTGCTCACCAAACACTCTACGGGACGGGGTTGTCGTGTGCGTCGGGCTTTGCCACATCCGCAGAAGTCGTCGTCGAGGCCGTGGAGGGCGTCGACAGAGGTAGAAGGCGGCCAGAATGTCACGCAATAACTTTCTTCCCCTCTTCTTCTTCTCGGTGTGGCCGCGGCTGTTCGCGCTCGGGAGACCGGAGGTGCCCTCATGAGAAGGGGCCATCGGCGGAGCCGCCAGAATCAAGTCCCCTTTGCGGGACTCCTTGCCGGCGAAGGAACCCGCTGCGGCTGCCGCCGCTAATAGACGCCGTCGCTGCGGGGCCTAATGGGGGAGGTGTCGTGACCGAAGGACGGTCCGGGGTGCCCCTTCTCCGCTGCGTGCACCTGCTGGGGGCGTCATCCAGCCCGTTCGTGCTCACCAAACACTCTACGGGACGGGGTTGTCGTGTGCGTCGGGCTTTGCCACATCCGCAGAAGTCGTCGTCGAGGCCGTGGAGGGCGTCGACAGAGGTAGAAGGCGGCCAGAATGTCACGCAATAACTTTCTTCCCCTCTTCTTCTTCTCGGTGTGGCCGCGGCTGTTCGAGGAGGAAACGGAACTGGAACTCTTGCTACTGCTGGAGGGGAAAGTCGCCTGGGGCAGAAGGGAGCTCCGGGGAGCTTTTGCGCGCCGGTATTGAGCTCTGCTAGAAGAAGGTGTGAAATTGCAAAAACGCACGTGCGTTAAGGAGACTATGATAAAGGCATGGAATACTCTTCCGGTGGCCAATATAGGATTAAACTCTTCAACACTCCCCCTCTCGGCCAGTCACCACCGTCAGATCCATGATAGGAATACACGGGGCATGACCGAGCGAAAATAGGAGCAAATCCACCGGAGGACAGAGCCTACAGCCTGACCAACTCTGATACCATGTGAAATTCCAAAAAACACACGTGCGCTAAGGAGACCCAGGTCCGGGGTGCCCCTTCTCCGCTGCGTGCACCTGCTGGGGGCGTCATCCAGCCCGTTCGTGCTCACCAAACACTCTACAGGACGGGGTTGTCGTGTGCGTCGGGCTTTGCCACATCTGCAGAAGTCGTCGTCGAGGCCGTGGAGGGCGTCGACAGAGGTAGAAGGCGGCCAGAATGTCACGCAATAACTTTCTTCCCCTCTTCATCTTCTCGGTGTGGCCGCGGCTGTTCGAGGAGGAAACGGAACTGGAACTCTTGCTGCTGCTGGAGGGGAAAGTCGCCTGGGGCAGGAGGGAGCTCCGGGGAGCTTTTGCGCGCCGGTATTTTGTAGGAGAAGGAACAGGGAGGAGCTCTGCTAGAAGAAGGTGTGAAATTCAAAAAACGCATGTGCGCTAAGGAGACCCAGATCCAGGCTATGATAAAGGCATGGAATACTCCTCCGGTGGCCAATATGTGATTAAACCCTTCAACACTCCCCCTCTCGGCCAGCCACCACCGTCAGATCCATGATAGGAATACACGGGGCATGACCGAGCGAAAATAGGAGCAAATCCACCGGAGGACAGAGCCTACAGCCTGACCAACTCTGATACCATGTGAAATTCCAAAAAACACATGTGCGCTAAGGAGACCCAAGTCCAGGCTATGATAAAGGCATGAAATACTCCTCCGGTAGCCAATATGAGATTAAACCTTTAAACAGAAGGAGCCACCAGGGTCGTTGGAGAGGGGGAAGGAGCAGGATCTGTTGAAGGAGGAGCCGCGGGGGGCTGTTGGAGAGAGGGAAGGAGATGCATGCCCGGAATCCCCTGCCGAGACTTCTCTCTCTTTTTCTCTTTTCCTCGCGTGAATGGGAAATTCCCCTTTTAGAGATAGAAGACCGCACCCTATAATAGGCCATCACTGATTTCCTGCCGATGGAGGGAAGTCCGGAGGAACCAGCTGGCTGCGAGGATGGGGACATTCGGTGACAGGTGTACGCGCGGCCCTGCTTTTAAAACAGGTTTCTTTTGCTGGCCGCGGTCTTCCCTTTCCCTTTTTTTTTCTTGTTCCCTTCTTTTTTTTCTTTGATGTCTTGAATGCTAACAAGATAATTCTTCTAAATTTTCTCCTAATTTATGGGAGATAACCGGGGCAAGAAGGCTGACATAATTCCTTCATTTCCTCTCTTTTTCTCTTTTTTTTTAAATGTTTTGAATGTCAAAACTAGGGGATATAAGCTCATTAATATCTCTTAAATCGTCATCTAAATTATAGGAGAAAACTAGGGGAAGGAGGCTGATGCGCTGGCTACAGGAGGGAGGTTGGCGGTTGGGAATTCTCAAATCGGATTTGACCTAATTCTCATCACATATTCTTGATTTGACGGCTAACATTAATTTTGATCGGAATTATTTAAATAACCTCTGAATTTATCCAAAAATTTTAGAAAATGTCTTGATGGCCATTGATCTCACGTCTCATTAATACGTGTGATCGGGATGCTCCAAATTGCATCAAACTTCTGATTTTACCAATCTTCTCGATTGATACGATTCTAACCGTCAAAAATTCCAAAAATCACAAATAGAATGCAATTAACTCTCCTCTTGGCCAAATTTTAATTTTATCACACCCTCAAGACCAAAGTCTTCAGCCTAGAAATTGAAATATTCAACCTATGGAACAGCTTAAAAGTTGATTTGACCATTTTACCCCTGAGGTGGCTCGGTATGGACCCCATCTAAATTCAAATTTTCTTAAATAACTGTCTGACCATAGATCAGATTCCCGATCTATCTTGAGTGTTGTTTGGCTCAATACTAGACGGACATTGTGATGAAATCGGATTTTTCTGATCATGTCCTGATATGTTCCAATGCGACGGGGGCAAAACGGTCATTTCTTACTCCGATGTCCGAATTTCACATTTTGGACACCGCTGCGAAGGCACTTTCTGGTGAACCCATTTTCTTGACCATTTGGGCCAATTAACATTTCTGAAATCCTTCTCAAAGCCCATTTACGCTGATTTGTCTTTATTTTACCGAATTCAAGTCAGATTTTCAAACCAACTTCGATTTTGCTCGAATTTGAGTCGAATGGGCTGAAGGATGTTGTTTAAATTCTTTTGAGCCATCATTGGACATATCGGACCTATTAAGGCTTGTTGTGTCCAACTTGCCCCATAGGTCACTGAGGCGGGCTCTACTACCACTTTCTCTCTCATCCTCCCTTTAGATGTAAAAAATGGGCTAGCATTTTTTTCTTTAAAAATTTTGATGCCAACACAGAGGTAGCAAGAGCTCCCCTCGGCTCTTCCTCCATAATCAGCCCATATAGCAGTCACGGCAGTAGAAGTTGCCCTGTCCGGTAGTAGCAGCGACAGAAAGATAATGTGGTGTTTGGTTGGATGATAATTGAGGTTTTTATTTTAATTTTTAAAAATTATAAGAAAACTTGTTAAAAGAGGTGTTTGACAACCATGATAATTTTATGTTTTGAAAGTGATTTTCTTCTTAAACAAAAAAGGAGGGTCTCACCTCTTTTTTTTCTTGTGGTCCCTCACTTTGTTTGGTCATGTGTGGTAGTTACTCTTTTTTGTAATCACATCTCTCCAAACATGATAATTTTATGTCATGAGTCAATTCACTTTTTATTTTAATACAATTTTTTATCATGAAAGTGTACAAAAAATTATCATGCAACCAAACCCCATAAGTATCAGCTTCATCCTCTTCCTCTTCCATGTATGCAGCAACCGGCAGAACTTGGAGGAAGAGGCGGCAGCAGTAGGGGCAAAAGGAGGACTCCAACAGCAGTGGGGGTATTAGGAGAGGCTGCAGCCATGTCCTCCCCTTCCCTCTTCCATCTGCGCCAACAGCAGCAGCAGGAAGAAGAGGCTTCAATCACTCCTCCCTGGGCGCAGCAAATGGGCCCCTTCCATAGGTGCAGCGGATTGCAGCTGCAGCAGAGATCTCAGGCGGAAAAGTAGACTTTGGGTCTTCCTCCTTGGGTAAACAGCAGCAACAAAGAGAGGGCAGGAAGAGAGGTGTGCAGAGAGCAGGCATCTGCCGATGGTCTTCTCCTTCTTGGCATGGAGAGCAGAGGCCTAATTTTATGGAGATGGCAGCAGTCTTGCTTGCGCATGAAGATAGAAGTTAGAGAGAGAGACTCTGTCAAGTGGGAGGAAGTGGGATGGTGTGCATCAGTTTTTCCTTTAACTTCTCCCTAATTTTAGGAGCATCCAATGGAGCACTTGACTTAATCCTTGTGGCTGTGGGCTGAAGATTGCACCATCCTAGCATCTCATCACATCTCACATAATCTAAAAGCTCATATTCATCTTATAATAGGCCATATCATCTAAAGGACGCAATAAGAATAAGATCTGAAACTTAAGTTATAATGAGACCTCAATCCAACGGATCTCATGCCCGTCGCAATCATGACCGTTCCTTTCTTGAGTAGGATTCGGTATCTGAAACTTAAGTGAAAAACGTGTCCTAGCCATTGATCTTGGTGCCATCACCATCATCTCATCTCATGTCATCTCATCTCATCTTTAATGATGGGCCATCAATGCTTTAAATAGGATCCAAACCTCCTTAAGGATCCATTGAGCCCTCAATTGATGGGAATTGAATTATACTCAATCACACCACATAAAAAATAAAACAAATCTCCGTATCAACACCTGAAATTCATCATTTTATTCTCTTCAGATCCATAATTTCGTCCAAAGTGCAATTGAAATCCGAATTTGCATCCGAACTCACATCCGGACTTGAATGTGACCAAGTGAGCAAGTAAGCTATGCAGGGCCAAGCTCTGATCCATTGGCAGCCCTCGTTGTTCCCACAGCATGCAAGTTGTTTCTATCTCTGAAGCATCTCATGAATGACAATTTTATCTGATTAAAAGCTCTGCTCTTTCAAAAGTTTTGTTGCAGTCCTCAATTTTCTCTGCTGGTTGCAACATCAGTGTGTTGGGTGAGAGCATAAAGTAGGAAATATAAAACTTGCCTATTAATTATTTTTTATGTATCCTGATCTACATGATGATATATTTATGGATCAGAATAGTACTCTTAAAAAAATGAACAATGGACTGTTTCTATGACACAGGTAGATATGACTCCAATGGTAAACTTACTACAGTGGGCTGTTTGAAGAGCGCTTTCTTGTCCAACTGGCGAAGATCTTCACATTCTTCCAGCATTGAAATCAAATGACAAGAATACGGTAATATTAATTATTTTCATATTAAGTGTATGACAACCTGAATATTGAAGTACATTTTTTATTATCAAAAATGGTAAAGATGACCGTGCTTGAGTCTTGCAGTTAAATATTTGGTTCATGACTTAAAGCATGTCAAGGAAGAATGAAAAAGCAATTTTCCATTCCAAGGCAAAGAATACAAGATTTGAAGATTTTTCCAGTATCCAACATCCTACAATTCAATATTAGTAGAGAAAAGTTCTGAAATGTACCTCCTCAAAGTCATCATCAGACAACATCGAAATGTGAATGTCATTCCATATGTTGCAAACACGTAGAATAATATCTGTACTGATTTTCCCAACCATGTATGCCTGTTAGATACTCTTTACACCTGAAAGAACGTGCCATTATATGGCCATCAAATCAAATAGGATCCAAAATATTAAAAATTGCACTAACCAGAAACTTGCCGGAGCATGTATGGACAAGCAGGGAAAAAATCAAAACCCTTTGGATCACACTTCACCCTCACAAAACAGCCTACTAATTTTCTTTCAAACGTTTCTAAATCCTCCAATAACTCCTTGATCAGAGACTTTCTTAAGTAGACCAATTTAATGTTTTTTTCAACCATAGAGTCATAAAGACATTTCTGTGGTTCATCGGCATCTTTTCTTTTATTTTGTCCCATCCCGGGGTTTCTTTGTGTCCATTTATTTCGGACTGGTAACCCATCAATTTTCTCTGGTCCAAAAATGGTATCATCTGAATCCATGTTGTCAGCAAAATGGCAATATAAAAGATTATAAAAGCTTATGGGGGTGTTTGGTTGCATGATAATTTTTTGTACACTTTCATGATAAAAAATGTATTAAAATAAAAAGTAAACCAACTCATGACATAAAATTATCATGTTTGGAGGGATGTGATTACAAAAAAGAGTAACCACCGCACATGACCTAACAAAGTGGGGGACCACAAGAAAAAAGAAAGAGGTGAAGCCCTCTTTTTTTGTTTAAGAAGAAAATCACTTTCAAAACATAAAATTGTCATGGTTGTCAAACACCTCTTTTACCAAGTTTTCTTACAATTTTTAAAAATTAAAACAAAAACCTCAATTATCATGCAACCAAACACCCCATTAGCAAGTTTCACTGATTTCTTCCTGAACAGTGCATGCAGCTTCTCATCACAAAGGACAGTCCGTTTCTTCTTATTAGGATGTAAAAAGTTCATATAAATATAATTCTCTATGATTTGGCAAACATCTCCCTTAGTTAAAGGCTCTTTGGCATATTTTCTAATGGCCTGTTTGGTTAGAGTTTCAAAATTGATACTATATCAATATTGATATTGATATTTTTAGAAGTTAGAGTATCAATATCAAAATTGATACAAGTTGACACTTGTATTACATAACATGCTTTGTTTTCACTATCAATTTCAAAATTGATATTATTAGCCAAACATCTCTTAATGATTGTTATGAATATCAATTTTAAAATTGATAATGATAGAGATGTCTACTAATGTTACCAAACAGGGCCTAAGGTAACCTAGGAATGACATGAGTTCAACAGAGCCCCAACCATTTTTCTTAAATCTCACTCTTTTCTCACAGCCCTTCTTTCAATTTCGAAGCACCATATTGCAAGAATAAGGTTTGACATCGTGGAAACATATGTCAATGCCTTCAGCATAAGATGCCAATACCTCTTTGTAATCCAAAAATGGACCTGATTTATAGCCACTTCTATATTTTTCACCCTTCTTCAACAGAGCCTCAGCTTCCCGAAGATCATCGATGGTTAACTTCTCTTCCGTTTTAATCAGACGCCAATAATCTTTAAACAAAAACTCATTAGTTTCGATATTTCGAAAATCTAATTTACCCTGAGGAGACAATAAAAGAATGGTCAGATTTTTAATACTTCAGTAAAAGATAGAACAAAAAAATAAGATAGCTTCAGTAGAAAATTCATCCTATCACTAATGGCAAAAATATGATTATCTACGTTCACCCTGTGCTGCACCCAGTTACACTCGTCCTCAGTGCAACACAAAGTGGAGATTATTTAAAAAATCCTGATAATCAGATGTTTAGAAAAGAGCAATAAAAATGCTCATATCAACATTTAAATTTTTATCTAGACAGTAAAAATGATTTGTCTTTCATGAAGTTGCTAGATTTTTTTTCCCAAAATTTAGGATGATTCTTCAGGCCTTTTCGGGAACCCAAAGGCCCTAATAGGTGATTAAGTCAGCCACAGAAGAATAACCAAAGACATTGATGTAAAATTTGATAATAATACATAATCTTTAGAAATATGGTTAGGGTTAAATCCAACAATGTTGAAGTACGCCCAGGGATGACAAACAGACCAAGTTATATGTTTGTGTTCTTCACTAATTGAATTCCAAAACCTTTACTGCGGTGTCAGGAATAGTTGAGACTTCAGAAGTTTATGACAACAAATATTTGGTCATTTCCCTCATGGAATAAGGGAAGGATGCCGTGTATGCGGCAAGATAGCTGTACCCCAGTCCCTTCAAGTTTAAGCAGGTCATGCTTGTAACTTAGATGAAGATGTTAGGCGAGAGATTAAGCAATCAAAAGCATAGATTTAAGAGGTCAAATGAAAAACAAGACATACAACCATCTGCTGAAAGTCCCAAGTGAAAGCCACTAAAGTATCTAAGAAATAGAAATATACTGCAATTAGCACTAAATTGCCTGCATATAACTTCCCTCTGGCTCAATTTCTTCCTCTGATCACACATTATGGTTTGTTCAGTCACAAAGTGGCAGATGGAACTATTGCCTAATCATGTTGAGAAGTCCTTTAAGGGTTGATTAGTAAAGATGGCAAAAACAATATTTATCAAGACCAATATAAATCTAAATATTCAAAGAGAAATAAAAATAAAACATAAAAGCTTAGAACTTGAACTTCATTTCTTTTTACTGTTACATGACATACTATTTTTATCTCACATTTCTTATCAATATAATATTGCATGAATATGAATACTTAAAATAGGTGTATGTTCTATGGTGCAAGTGTTATGTATATAAAATAAGGGACTTCAAAATATTAATTCCTATGACTATTCATATTTCCAGATGTCTCTACAAAAATAAAGCATTCCAAGTGCCAACAATCTTGTTTCTTTAGAAAATTAGCCCCCATCATCTTCCCTCTCCTGCTTTATTTCTATCTATCAACAAGAGAAAGAGAGAAATATAGAAAGAGAGGATAGAAAGAAAAGGAAATGTCAAACAGAAAATTTCTCGTTAATAATATCCAATATGTCAAATGACCTTCATATACTGCATCATTTGCCTGGAAGGTTGCCAACTGAACTCGCCCTAAAATGCACTAGAATAACTTGAACTGATCTGAAAGCTATTGAACCGACTCTAGACCACCTGAATCGGCTCTAGACTAGGCCGGACTGGTGAGAAATGGCCTAAACCTAGCCTGAATTGGCATTGAGCTGGCTGAACCAAGCCAGGCCCAGACTCGGTCGCCTACTGGACTTGCTAAAGTTAACCTAGTAGGGGGTCATGGCTTCTTCAGATTGCAGAATCGGTTGATAAGGAATGGGATCGACCAATTTCAGAATCGGATCGGTACCCTAAACTCAAACCCACCGATCCAATTCCTCATGGAATTACCAATTCAACTAAGAGTCCTAGCTAGATCGGTCAAAATTGACTAAATCGGTTGATCCTTGACCAATCCAGGTGAATTGATCCGTAAAATGGTTGATCCGGACCAATTCCCCAAAAACCTAGATGGTACAGAATCGATCTGAGTTTGGGATCAATTCTGGACCTATGTAAGGTTTGATCCCCCCAAATTCGGGGAGATCGAACCGATTCTACTGCTCCCAGGCTCCTTTGACCCTTCTCCCCACCCCTTGGAGATCTAGGGTTCTCCCTCCTTCCCCACCCTAGCGATCCTCCATTTTCAAGGGTGATCCTGACTTTGAAGGGTCGATCCACCCTACAGCAAGTAATTTGGGAGGTTCGATCCCCCCTTCCCCCTCCACGGCACCCTACAGGCTGTAGGGGTGCCTTTCAGCGAATTGAATAGGTTCACCCTTTTGGGTGACCCTTCACCCCCCTTGTGGTAACAACATGCCACCGTGAGGGGGCAAGCTTTGGGGATTTAATTCACCCCACTTGGGGGGGGGGGGATTGCACCCCCGAAGGGGTGAAATCACCCCTTCGAGGGTGATGAACAATCACCCCTCGAGGTGACAGAATGCCCTTTGTGGGGGAGCTCTGGGGGTTTAATTTACCACCTTAGGGAGGGTGAATTGCGCCCCCGAAGGGGTTCCAATCACCGCTTCGGCAGTGATGAACAATCACTACCTTGGGGTGATAGTATGCACCCCCCCCCCCGAGGAGGGGGGCTTGGGGAGTGAATTGCACCCCCCAAAGGGGAGCTAATCACCCATTTAGGACTGTCACCCCGAGGGGTGACTGTATGCCCCCCCCCCAAGGGGGGGGGGGTTTATGTAAGGAATCAATACATGATAGCGGAAAAATTTTGATTCCATAAAACTATGATCTTTGCCTTGATTGATGCCGAACGAGTAAAACCAGAAGCCGAATATGAAGTAGAACGAGAGTACCTCATGAGATTTCTAAAATCCCTCACCATGGATGAAGAGAGGACATTCCTCCTTGCTGAAAACCGTTCAACTGTCCGGTCTCTAGCGGTATTCACACGATCTGCTTTAATAGACGAGTTCTCTCTTCCTTCGGGCCTCCAGAAACCTTCCAGATCCAAGCTTGACCTTGGGTGATCACCTTCTAGAGGAGAGAGGAGGAAGAGAGGATGCTTGGGACGTGCTCCAGCCCTATGACTTGTTAAGGTTTGGCTTCATAAGCCATTTATATATATAGAAGATGAAATTTTTCACAAAAATCCAAATCTTCTATAAAATTGCGTCCATACCCTCATCTTATTGACCAGATCTAATGTGTGTGACCCACTAGGCCCAATAGTCAATTTGGTTGAAGCCTTAATTAATTTAAAAGCACAATTCTTTTAAATTAAATCAAAATCGTTATCCGATAACAGTTTTTACGACATTTTGATCATAAATGGTACAAACCACATCCTATGATCCCAAATGATTTTGGGGAGTTAAATAACATCTATTGAGCCTTTCCATCATCAATTACCACACGGATTTAAATCCTCGTTCATACAATGTCCTGGTCGGTCAGGGGTTCGGCACTGACTATCAACCCTAAGTATTCCAACTCTATGAAATCTTGTACTCAGGAATGGATCAACTGGAAAACTCCTTTTCTAATTATCCTATCTACCATGGCCAAGTATTTAGAGTACTATCCATAGGACATTCTCTCTCTCTCCTACCGAGAGTGAACGATCCCCTATTGTCCGCTCAATTGCCTCCACCAGGTTTCCCATATACCTAATCCATTAACTATATAGGATCACAATACTAAGTGATCCATCACTCAATAGTCAAAGTACATAGTACGCCTGGAAAGACATATTTGGTGACTCAGGTCAAAGATCCAACCGTGCTATTGAGATGTAAGAATAACCTGATAGACAGTTCGGTAAGATACCAATCAGGTTTTCCTAAATTGGTCAGTTTAGTGAACTAATTCCATTAATGAGCACCTGTGTGTATCTCAGTGTCCCCACATTGATGACCAATGAGGTCGGTCATTCTCATCATATGAGAAGACATCACACACACTAGTCTATCCAGATTCTTGATGTCCCGTCTCAAGGATTCTATAACTAGGAACATTTAGATCACATACCTCTAGATGATTGGTCTCATTATCATGATCTCATTATGATTCAATCATCATCATGTGATCAAGGATTTCATTACGATATACGCTTCTAATAAAAGTTAGTAATGAAGTTTTGCCTATTTAATTGAATGAGATATTCCTAGAAATGTCGAATCATATCATATATGATTGGCTTGTAGGACATACATTTCTATCAGTTTAGGAGTTTAATTCACCCCCATTGAGAAGGATGAATTTGACCCCAGAAGGGGTGCTAATCACCCCCTCCCTTTGGGGTTGATGAACATTCAACCCCTTGGGGTGATAGTATGCCCCTCCCGTGGGGGGAGCTTTGGGATTTTAGTTTACCCCCCCTCCCCCAAGGGGTTGAATTGCACCCCCGAAGGGTGCTAATCACCCCTTCGATGGTGATGAATAATCAGCCCCTCAGGGTGACAGTATGCCCTCCAAGGGGGGGGGGACTCTGGGAGTTTAATTCACCACCCTTGGGGGGGTGAATTGCACTCCCGAAGGGGTGCTAATCACTTCTTCGGGGGTGACGAACAATCACCACCTCAGGGTAACAGTATGTGCCCCCTCCAGGGGGGTGACAGTATGTGCCCCCTTCAAGAAAGTCACCCCCTTGGGTTGACAGTATGCTCCATGCGAGGGGGGGGGGCTTTGGGTGTTTAATTCACCTCCCTTGGGTGGGTGAATTTGACCCCCAAAGGGGTGCTAATCACTCCTTTGGGGGTGATGAACAATCACCCCCTTCGGGTGACAGTATGCCCCTCCCAAGGGAGGGCTTTGGGGTTTTAATTTACCCCAAGGCGGTGGTGAACTATCACCACCTTGGGGTGACAGTATACGCCTCCCCTAGTGGGGGGGCATGGGGGGTGAGTTTCACCCCCGAAGGGGTGCTAATAACCCCTTCGGGACAGTCACCCCCTCGGGGTGATAGTATCCCCCCCGGGGGGGGGGACTTTGGGGGTTTAATTCACCCCCCTTTGGGGGTGAATTTGACCCCTGAAGGGGTGCTAATCACCCCTTTGGGGATGTTGAACAGGGGTGATAATATGCCCCTCCCGAGGGGGGCTTTGGGGTCCCCCTAAGAAAGGTGAATTGCACCCGCAAAGGGGTGCTAATTACTCCTTCGGGGGTGATGAACAATCTCCCCCTTAGTATGCCACCCCAAGGGGGGGGGCTTTGGGGGTTTAACTCACCCCCCTTGGGGGGTGAATTGCACCAACCCCTTCGGGGGTGATGAACAATCACCCCTCGGGGTGATAGTATGCCTCCACCAAGGGGGGCTTTGTGGCTTTAATTCACCCACATGGGGGGTGTATTGCACCCCCAAAGGGGTGCTAATCACCCTTTTAGGGGTGATGAACAGTCACCTCATTGGGGTGACAGTATGCCCCTCCCCCCCAGGGGGGGCTTTGGGGCTTTAGTTAATGCTCCTTGGGGGTGTGAATTGCAACTCCCGAATGGGTGCTAATCAACCCTTCGTTGGTGATGAACAGTCACCCCTTCGGAGTGACAGTATGCCCCCTCAGGAGATGGCGGGGGCTTTGGGTCTTTAATTCACCCCCTTATTTAAGTACTTAATTTTGTGTATGAGTTGATGTGATGTAGATAACATGTCGGATGAGGAGCACGGTGCTATAGAATATCGCGACACTGGTTGGCAACATGGCTATTTGCTTGATGTAGAGAGGAAGAGGGAGTACTCACTTCAACCTCATTTCAACTTCGATGTGGGAGCTTTCAACCCCGGCTTAGCCTCACTAACGGCATCTACCATTGTCTAGAAATAAGGACTCGTGGCTACATGTCGAGACACCTATATAAACTAAGACAAAAGAAGAAGACATTCTTGTTAACACAAATCTTATAAAGTTTAGATGCAAGCCATATCAATAATAAAAGACTATCAACATCTTAATGACTTTATCAAACATTTACCATGTCTAGAAAGAATTTGACCATGTGCTTTAGGGTTTTCTTCATAGTCGCAGTCATTGCCTCCACTCCATTAAATGCTTGTTTTCTACCCTTCTAGCCTCTGCCACTCTCCCTATACATAGTAGAGTCGGCCATTGGCCGAACTGAATGTGTCCAACGGAAATCAGGTTCTCATGCAGGGTGTGTGCCTGTCCCCACATCAGAACATTTACTAAAAGTACTCCCTCTTCCTCTCTACATCAAGCAAATAGAGAGGAAGAGGGTCGAAAGCTCCCACAAAATATTTCATTGGCAACATCTCTTTTAGACCATCAAAATCAAGTTGAACGATCCTTTTGGATGAGTCAAGGAGTTCACTAGAAATATGAGAAAGAGTTGTTGATCTCTAATCAAATTTACTTTTTCTAAATGAGAGCCCATTCTAACTTTTATGTTGCTCTTGGTGGTCTTTGCATCAAGGTCGCGCCGCTTGGTTATGTGCCAAATTATGCTTTTCCCAGCATATCCACTATTTTAAAATTTTTCACAGGATTCTGTGAACGTCCAATGAATAAGTATTCAACATAAATAATATTCCTCTATGAGTCCTATTTTCAATGCAACAAACGACATTCAATTCTGATCTTCCATTTGTCTGCAGCGTCCTTTAGAAATCAGACGCACAGTTTTGTTTGCACGCAGCACCGATCAAGCCTAATTGCATCAAGCCCAGCCCATTAGGCACATCTCTAACCAATTCATGACCTTACCTACCTTTTTATTCCTACAAATCACTTGGTAATGTATCTGGAAGCTTAATGGTCTAAATTAGCATCATCTAATGATGGCACTCCAACTTGTTGTCTTATACATCAAAACTTGCTATTTTTAGATCAGATTTGTTTCCTCTTCAAGTGGAGACATATTTTGAAGATGGGGAAGGTGATCCATGGTTTAAAATCCCTCTCAATCATTTGGGTAAGTTTCTAGAAGCCTCATGATGAAAATTAGCATCATTAAATGGAGGGAATCTAACCAAAGGTCGGATGTATCAAAACATGCTATTTTTTGACCTGTTTCTCATCCCCTATAAAGGGAGACTCAGATGAACGACCTAAGAAGAGCATCCCCATCCTACAACACTCTTATCCTTGTCTTCCAGACACCCTAGGCTCATTCCAACCTCTCCAAATTGTCCAATCTTCGTCCCGGTGCCCGGAGATTGTCCTAAACTGAGAAATAAGCCGGTCAATGCTCCGACGTGCTGCACTGCTGATCTTCGGCTTCTACAGATCTTTATAGTCATTTTTTGGCCATACTTCCTTCATAATAAGTGTGCTTCATCAAGATATTTTTCATCTACAACAAAATGAGATCAATTCTGACATTCCCTCGGCTTGTTATGGCTTCAACACCGGTGTTGCACAGATAGATCCGAAGTCTTCTCTTTTAAGTCATCATCTTCTCAGTCAATTTTAGTACATTTAATGGTAGATTCAGCCTATACATCCTTCATAGAAATTGTTCCCCGGTGCATCCTCTTTTATTTACAATAAGAATCATTCAATTCATATATCTATGGTGCCCATAGCACATCCTACATCGACATTGTGCTGGGAGTTTCCAGAACTTCACTGTCTAAGATCTGGTTTATCAGGTAAATTCATATTACTTATCATAAGATTCAAGCAAACTTGTCTTCATATCAAACTACCCTCAGTGAGTCCTGTTTATTTTTAAACAAACAACACTTTATTCTGACATTGGTGCTGTTCGTTACGGTTTTTGCATCAGAGCCGTGCAGTTTACATTGAATCTGTCCAACCCGGTTGCTACTTTGCCTGGGTTGTGTTGTCTTTAACCATTCATATTCTCTTTGCTAACTCTTCATTCAAATCATTTAGTTCATATTTAAACATCATTGTATTCTACTTTTCATCATTTCATATATCACAAAAAACAAAAAAAAGGGTTAGGGCTAATCCCAAATCCGGTGAGTTTGTTTTCAATTGTCATTTTATATTATTATTTTTACAAGTTACTACACTTCACTCAGTTCTAATCCTTCTTCACTTGTTTTCTTGTCTTATTGTCTTCTAGTTGCACAAATACATCAAGCTAGCATCAGTTAGAGACTCTTCTTCATCGGCCGGCCGAAGAAGAAGAAGGTTGAAACTACACACATTCTCTCCCGCGCTAAGGTACACACGGTCAAATCAACTTATCTCTAGTTTCTATTCCATAAAGCAGAGCCTATGGCTCCTGGTGACCACAATCACTTTATTCATATTCTAAGTCATTAATTCCTCACTCTTCTCCCACATGACCCGAACTGTCTCTAGTGCTCGAGCGACGCCATGAGATGAAAGTTCGGGGATCAATGTGAGTATGGGACCGAGGTGAGGATTTTTTTACTTTCCGAGTGTTTTCCGATTCACTCCCTTTCCCCTATTCTATCTTTCACCCTTTTCTTGAGGTGCCGATCCTGAACCTATTTTTGGAGTCGACAGCTTTTTGGCGACCACGGTGGGACAACCAATGTCTTCAACCGTGCTAGCTTGATTGATCCATGCAACTAGTTATTTTTCGAATTGGTTCTCACGCGAACTGGCTTGTCCTTTACCTTTTCCATGTCGATTTACCTTTAAACTTGTTGTTTACTCTTTTTTTAAGATTGTCCCTCATGTGGACTTGATTTGCTTGTCTTTAATTTCAACCCGGTTCCTGCATAAAACACTCTTTTCTTCTTATAAACTAGTTCCCGCGTGAACCACCTTTCTTTTCCAACTCGGTTCCCGCGTGAACCAACTTATTTTCAAATCGGTCCCTGCATGGACCATTCATTTGAAGCATCTTCAGATTGGCCCCATGTGGCCCTCTTTTCATTTTGACACCTTTTATACCAGTTCCCGCGTGAACCACCCCTTCCTTCATTAAAACCGGTTCCCACGTGAACTAACCTCCTTTTTCTAAACTGGTTCCCGCGTGAACCAAACCACTTTCAGATCGGTCCCCGTGTGGACCACCCCTTTACACCACTTTACATTGGCCCCACGTGGCCCTCCTTCCCTTTTTTCCAATCAAACAAACCGGTTCCCGTACGAATCACCTATTAGTTGC
Source organism: Cryptocoryne crispatula var. balansae (assembly GCA_036172225.1). Lineage (NCBI taxonomy): Eukaryota > Viridiplantae > Streptophyta > Magnoliopsida > Alismatales > Araceae > Cryptocoryne > Cryptocoryne crispatula. Next base: position 12,915,413 of record CM069924.1, read on the forward strand.
TAGTTGCTAGTTACTTGTTTTACTTTATTATTGCTTGTCTTGATTGCATTCACTTGTTTGATTTATTTAATAACTTTTATTAATTTCATGTTTGCATATTGATTGTTTCTTCTTCTCCTACCCTCCAATTTTCATTTTTGCATTGGGTACTGAACTTGCTCCGATCCGTTTGGCATTTGAGGCGGGGCTCTCTCTCCCAACACACCCTCACCTTTCAAACACCTTCTTGGTGGATTCTAACCTCTCTTCTAGGATATTCTTTCCTAGTTGATTTGGTTGTTTCCATTAAGGCCTCCATAAGTCCCCATCTGTGGAGTATTCCTCTTCACACGATTGGGCTGGTTGTACCACTTTTCCCAAAACCTGAAGAACCCAATTATCTACTCGTGGTGATTGTGTGATAACCTTAGGTCTTGAAGATTGAAGCAATATGAACCATACTCATTTGAGTGAACAATTGCTAACAATCTATCTAATCTAAGGTTTTAACCCAAAAATTGTCGAGTAGTCATTTTAAAAACTTGTTTGCATAACTTGTTTGCTCACCAAAATTGAAAACAACAAAAAAATTCTCTTTTAAAAACACCTAAAAATACAAAACAAAAAAAAGCTCTTTAATTTTGTGTTCAACTTGTTTTCCAAATAACCAAATTAAAAAAAATCAAAAAAAATAAAACATAACAAAAAAATTCTTTAATTGTGTGCTCTACTTGCTTTTCTTTTTTTAACCATCTTTTGGTAGAAAGATCGACATGATGCTCATGATGTTAAGGTTTGGAAGCCACGTCGGGAGGTCGGACCACTACAAGCAACAAGAGTATGAGCCGGGTCTCTACGAGGTTCAACAACAACCTATGGTCCAACCAGAGAGTCATGTCAATACTGCTATGAAACCTGAAGTGCAAGGGGTTGCCTATCAATCCGCTTCATTTAGTATAGAACAAGCTCTTAAGGATGTATCTTTTCATCTTGATCCTAATACCTTGTCATTCATACAATCTCTATTAAAGGGCAAGATGCCTGCTAATCAAGGTCCAGTCAAAGTCAACCAAGTTATCTCACCTCCCCAATCAGAAGTTCGACCTCTTACCATAACTCCACCTGGGCAGTCCTGCCATGTTACTTTATCTACTCACCCCATTGTGGGTCATTCTTCAGCTTGCACACTGTGGGAACCTCGGGAATCATTTTGATTCTTATAAAAGATTTTTTGTTTTTGTATATTTTGAAATATCGACATCTGAATTTTCTAGCAAAATAGGTGATAGACCATAAAAATACTAGATAGTCCGAGTGATATTAGAAGAATATAGAACTGAGGTTCGAGTTCTGTGAAAATATTTTTTGACCTCTCTCCATCGGATGGTGCGAATATCCGATGTTCATTTATATTGAGCAAACACTCGAACACCCTTGATTAACTGCCATAGCGGTCTTGTTCGACGAGAGCATGCACATCCACAACGTGTAAAGAACACAGAGGGCCCCGGCCATTCAGGCCCGATGAGATGCAAACAAGTTTGATTAGATTTTGTTTGAAGTTTTTTTATGTTTATAATTTGATTTTGATGTGGTTTGAAATGTTGATTTCAGATTTTCATTTGACTTGGATTTGAATGTTAATTGTTTTGAGTTTGTTTGAATTGCTTAGTTTGTTTTACTTCAATTGGTTGAGATTTATTTTATTTTTTATTTGAACTTGATATTTTAGATGTTTTTATCAATTTTGACTTGTTTAAGTTTAATTGACATGTGTTGAGTCATTTTCATGTGATTTTCTCATGTCGGTTGGTGTTTTCATACCAATTCGGGTGTATTCGGTATGTTTTAGATGTTTTGAAGTTTGGTTCAAATTGATTAAACTTGAACTTCAGATTGTTAATAATCTGAATGTGACATGTTTTAAGATGAATTTCAGATGCATTAATGCTTTCTTTTTGTGTTCTTTTCAATTGGTTGTGAATTATTTGATTTGCACATGTTTAGGAAATTGAATTCCAAAGGATTAACTGCATTGAATCAATTTTTCCAGATTGTATTAAATCTAATTTTTGTTGAATGTTAAAGCTTTAAAGATCTGTTTTAAGCATGTTTTAAGGTTGATTTGAATGTATTCTCAGATTTAATTAAGTTAACTTTGGATTTGATTAACTTTTGTTCGGTTTGCATCACATCCGGTCTGTCAGGCTAGTGTCGATGCCCAGTCACATGCAATTAGCTCGGCACTTGAAATGTTCATGTTCAAAGTATTCCACCTCAATGCACATCAGATGTGGAAGTTCATATGCCATGTTCAATGCTGTCAATGGTGCAAATGTGTGAATGTCCTTCCCTTGGTGTAAAATCCACTTGATTGTGAGAATTTTGGCAGCATGCCGCCTTATTTTCCAATCGGTGTGGAATTTTACCCGTCCTACAAGGCATAGTCATTTGACTTTCCAAGTAGTGGGAAAGGTCCGTCTGCAGTGGGAAGCGTGTCCCATGCCTACGCCCGGGTCAGTGTTCCGGTGCATGTCAGATAAGCCGCCCAATAGAGCGTCCAGTTGCGGACTAACTCCTTATTTAATTTTGGCATTTTGCCTTCAGATTTAATTAAGGTTTATTTTAAATGTCCAAGGCCCAATGGGCCAGCTTCATCAGCACAATGGGCTGGTTGTAGACACGCCAATTTGGCCTTATTTAGAGCTTAAACCATTATTCCATTGGCAACATCTCTTTTAGACCATCAAAATCATGATGAACCACCCTTTTGGATGAGCCGAGGTACTTATTGGAAATATGAAGATGATTTGCTAATTTCTAATCAAATCCGTGTTTGCCGAACAAGAGACTTTTGGTGGTGTGCAAGATTATGCTTTTTCCAGCATATCCTCTATTTGGAAATTTTTCACATGATTATATGGATGTTTAATGAAAAAGTATTCAACATGAATAATCTTCTTCTCTGAGTTATCTTTCCATTTCAAGAAACGGATATCAATTCTGACATTCCCTTGGCTTGTTACGACTTCAACACCGGCGCTGCACAGACAGATTCGAAGTCTTCTCTTCTAAGTCATCATATTCTCAGTCAATTTCAGTACATTGAATGGTGTATTCGGCCTATATATCCTTCATAGAAATTGTTCCCCAGTGAGTCCTCTTTTTTTTTACAACAATAATCATTCAATTCAGATATCTGTGGTTCCCATAGCATGTCCTACATTGACATTGTGCTGGGAGTTTCCAGAACTTCACTGTCTAAGATCCGGCTTATCAGATAAATTCAGATTACTTATCATAAGATTCAAGAAAACTTATCTTCATATGAAACCACCCTCGGTGAGTCCTCTTTATTTTGAAACAAACATCACTTTATTCTGACATTGGTGCTGTTTTTTACGGTCTTTGCATCAGAGCTGCGCAGTTTATATTGAATCTATCCAACCCGGTTGCCACTTTGCCTAGGTTGTGTTATCTTTAACCATTCATATTCTCTTTTATAACTCTTCATTTATATCATTTAGTTCATATTTAAGCATTTTTTATTCAGTTTTTCATCATTTCATATATTACAAAAAACTAAAAGAAAAGGGGTTAGGGCTAACCCCGAATCCGATGACTTTGTTTCCAATTGTCGTTTTATGTTATTACTTTTACAAGTTACTACACTTCACTCAGTTCTAATCCTTCTTCACTTGTTTTCTTGTCTTATTGTCTTCTAGTTGCACAAATATATCAAGCTAGCATCAGTTAGAGACTCTTCTTCATCGGCCGGTCGAAGAAGAAGAAGGTTGAAACTACACACATTCTCTCCCGCGCTAAGGTACACATGGTCAAATCAACTCATCTCTTGATTTACATTCCATAAAGCGTAGCCCGCGGCTCCTGGTGACCACCTCTTATCACGTTCTAAGTTAATTCATTCCTCACTCTCCTCCCACATGACCCGAACCATCTCCGGTGCTCAAGCGATGCCGTGAGATGAAAGTTCGGGTATCAATGTGAGTGTGGGACTGATGTGAGGACTCTTTACCGCTTTCTAAGTGTTTTATTATTCACTCCTTTTCCCCAATTCAATCTTTCACCTTCTCTTGAGGTGCCAACCTGGAACTCATTTCTGGAGTCAACAGCTTTTTGACGACCACGGTGGGACAACCAATGTCTTCAACCGTGCTAGCTTGATTGATCAGTGCAACTAGTTATTTTCCGATTTGGTTCCCGCGCGAACCAGCTTGTCCTTTACCTCTTCCATGTCAATTTACCTATAAACTTGCTGTTTACTTTTTCTTTAAGATTGTTCCCCATGTGGACTTGACTTGCTTGTTTTTAATTTCAACCCGGTTCCCGCGTGAACCGCTCTTTTCTTCTTATAAACCGGTTCCCACGTGAACCACCTTTCTTTTCCAACTCAGCTCCCACGTGAGCCACCTTATTTTCAAATCGGTCCCCGCGTGGACCATCCTTTTACCTTCATTTCAGATTTCTCCCCACTTGGACACTCCATTACAAGCCGGTTCCCGCGCGAACCACCTTTTAGTTGCTAGTTGCTAGTTACTTGTTTACTTTATCATTGCTTGTCTTGATTGCATTCACTTGCTTGATTTATTAGCTTCCTTTCATTTCATGTTCTTGCATATTGTTTGCTTCCTCTCTTCCTACCCTTCATTTTTATTTTTGCATTAGCTTTTGCATCGGGTACTGGACTTGCTCCGATTCGTAGGACATTCGAGGCATGGGCTCTCTCTCCCAACACACCCTCACCCTCCAAACACCTTCTTGGTGGATTCTTACCTCTCTTTTGGGATATTTCTTCCTAGTTGATTTGGTGGTTTCCATCAAGACCTCCATAAGTCCCCATCCGTGGAGTATTCCTCTCCGCACGATTGGGCCGGTTATACCACTTTCCCAAATCCTGAAGAACCCAAGTACCTACTCGTGGTGATTGAGTGACAACCTTAGGTCTTGAAGATTGAAGTAATAGGAACCATACCTGCTTGAGTGAACAATTGCTAACAATCTACCTAATCTAAGGTTTCAACCCAAAAATTGTGGAGCAGTCATTTTAAAAACTTGTTTGCACAACTTGCTTGCTCACAAACAATTGAAAACAACCAAAACAATTTTTCTTCTTTCAAAACACGTAAAAAAAAACCCTTTAATTTTTGTGTTCAACTTGCTTGCCAAACAACAAAATTGAAACCAAATCAATTGAAACAAAAACAAAGCATAATGAAACAAAAACTCTCTTTGCATTTACACTTTTCATTTGCCTTCTTTCAACCATTTTGTAAGAAAGATCAACAAGATGCCCATGATGCTAAGGCCCGGAAGACACATCAGGATGTCAGACTACTACGGGCAAGAAGAGGAGTTTGAGATGGGCCACTACAAGGCTACAACAACACATAGGCCATGTCAACGCCGTCAGGGAGCCTGAAGTTCAAAATCCTACTCATCCACCTACTTCACTTAGTGTGGAACAAATCCTCCAGGCTATATCCCTCCATCTAGATCCTGAATCCTTTTCACTTGTGCAATCTTTAACAAAGGGCAAGATGCCCGCCAATCAAGATCCGGTCGAGGGAAATCAAGTTCCCTCACCACCCCAATCGACAGTCAGGCCCCTCATCATCTCCTCTCCTAGGCAACCCTGTCGTGCCTCTACTAACCCCGTTGTGTGGCATTCATATAATTCTATACAAGTTCCTACTTTGAAGCCACCTCTGCCAACCCATTCATCTAAATACCTTTCACCGGTGGCTTAGGAACCCAGCCTCACTCAAGCATTCATTGACAAACTCAACCAAATGGATGAGCGCTTTGAAGAGCTGAGGCACTGTTTGGACTCGAAGGCCATCCCTAAAATATCTGCTCCATCTTTCCCAGTCCCACATATCCCTCCATCACAAACACCAGCATACCATCGCTACAATGGCATAGGTGATCCCTTCACCCATGCCAATGATTTCTTGAGCAAATCATCTCGATGGCTAAATGATCGAAGAGCTCTTGCTATTCTTTTTAAGCGATCATTGGATGGTGCAGCCCTAGAATGGTTTTTTTCACTAGGGGAAATAGAGATATGAGATTTAAAAATTATCAAGGCCAAATTCTTGAAACGATATGGGCCAGGCTATTCAATAAATGGGAAAGCAAGAGAAGATGTGGAATTAATGCAATATTCTGATGAATTAAGGCCCATGGCTGAGAGGAGCATTAATGCTATGAACCAACCTAGGAGCTCTCCTCAACCCCATTCAGATCATAATCATCAGCCAACTTCTCAACGCCAGTTGATTGGGCCACCCATGCCCCAACCTCAGCCAATCATGCAACCCGTGTCAATGGCACAACCAACCACGCTTAATAAAGCTCCTCTTGTTGCTTGTGCGAATACTCCATTACTTCAACCGGCTCCCCAGCCTTCGACTCCACCAACATTTCTTAAGGTCCATCGGCCAATCATCCGACCATTGGCTTCTCAGCCTATTCCAACAACAACCCCTCGGCTAGCCACGCAAGCCTTGGCCCCTCAACCCACTTCACCAACAGTCCCTCGGCCAATCATTCATCCTAAGCCGATCGAGCAAACCCTGGCTTCTCAACCAATCCTACCGCATAGGGATCCTCTTTAGTTGGTTGCATAACAACCAATCATTACTCTTGCCCCAACAAAGGAACCAATCACTTCTACTATTCTTGCTCCTGTTGTAGTAGATGATTCAGACACTTCAACTTTTCAAGCTCCTGCCCTGGCAGAGGAATTAATAACTCCAACCATTTGTGCTCCTGCCTATAGACACGCCAAATTGGCCTGATTCGGAGCCCCAGACTCTTATTCCATAGGTGATATTCTTTATTTGACCGTTATCTGATCCGGATTACCTTATGGATATGAGCTAAGGACATTGGTGGAGCCCCTTATGAGTTGAGAATGGACCAATGATTTCCGGAATGATGCCGAAACCTTCAAGCGAGAGCCATGCGTGAACTGTAAAAACACGAAGCTTGCTCGATGACCGACCTTGAATGGTCCATAATTGAAGGTCTCGGGAGTCCCGCATGTGTTCCGTAACATTCATGGTTTCCGAGAAGTCATTTTGGTAAGCGTCGGTCAATGACAGCTCTCGTTATTGCTTTTTCGATCTGTACTGACACGGCTATCTCGGACGACGCGTTAGGCCTTTCCGGTCATCACCGGGTCTTTTTGGGTCATCCGGGTCGATTCTAGCCTAATATTTTCATCAATCATAGCCATACGTCCGGTTTGGTCAATTTTAGGGTTTCCCGGCTTTTCCGAGTTTCGGTTCACGTTTACCGGGTTAATCTCAGATTTTTCGATGACTTCGGGTTTTCCGATCGTACCAGACTTGTTCGGTCATCATTTTAAGTCATCTCGAGTTGACCCAAGATTTCTCGACCGGAACCGTGCTCTTTCGGATCTTCGCCACGGGTTTCGGCTCCTTTGTTTCATCTCTTCTTCTATAGTTTCTACACTTCCCATAGTTCTAATCGGTTTCTTTCACTTGGTTTATTGTTCTAGTTGCACATGTCTATCAAGCTAGCATCGGTTGGAGACTCTTCTTCATCGGCCGGCCAAAGAAGAAGAAGGTTGAACTCACATCCCAATCTTTAACGCTAAGGTACACGGTCAAATTCAACTTCTTTTATTTGTCAATTCCATAAAGCGGAGCCCGCGGCTCCTGGCGACCACCTTTCATATATGCTTTAAGTTCATATCCTCCTCACTCTCCTCCCACATGACCCGAACCATCTCCGGTGCTCGAGCAATGCCGTGAGATGAAAGTTCGGGGATCAATGTAAGTGTGGGACCGAGGTGAGGACTCTTTACAGCTTTCCGAGTATTTTCCGATTCACTCCCCTTTTCCCTTATTCCATCTTTCACTTTCTCTTGAGGTGCTGATCCGGAACCCATTTTCAGAGTCGACAGCTTTTTGACGACCACGGTGGGACAACAAATGTCTTCAACCGTGCTAGCTTGATTGATTCATGCAACTAGTTGTTTTCTGACTTGGTTCCCGCGTGAACTGGCTTGTCCTTTACCTTTTCCATGTTCATTTACCTTTAAACTTGCTGTTTACTCTTCCTTTAAAGATTGTCCCCCATGTGGACTTGATTTTCTTATCTTTAATTTCAACCCGGTGTAAGCACCCGGAACGGGACATCCGCGGATCCCCCCCCGGAACCCCTTACGCCCGGCCTCGGTGTTCGTCGGTGGGTGGGTGGTGTGTTTTGTGTGTGGTCGCCAGGAACCAAAGGCTCCAAAGTATGATGGGATGAAAGAAAATGAAATAGAAAGATGACCGTCGTACCTCCGGAAGCGGGGAGATTGTTGAGTTCCGACTTCTCCTCTCTCGGCCGGCCGAAAGAAGAGAGCTTAGTGAATCCCTTGCCTTCAATCCGGTTAAAGCTCCGCCTCGATCGGATCTACCTCCGGAAGCGGGGAGATTGTTGAGTTCCGACTTCTCCTCTCTCGGCCGGCCGAAATAAGAGAGCTTAGTGAATCCCTTGCCTTCAATCCGGTTGAAGCTCCGCCTCGATCGGATCTACCTAAGAATGTCCATAAGAAAACATGTAGACAAGTGAAGGTTTCATTAGTTCTAACGAAAGCATAGCATCGAGCTCGAATTTAGATCCAAACATGCAAATGGGAAAAGACTAACCGGATTGGGACGAAATCCCAACCCCTATTTTTGATAGGTTTTAAACGTATATGAAATGCAAAGATGCTCTAAGACGTGCTAAATAACTTGATGATCGATGCAAAAGCGAAAAAGGGAGACAAAAACTCGATTAAACGGACGATCGGAATCCAAAAATAACAAAACAAGCTTCTGTCCTTCCTGGTGCCCTGTATATAGGGCGCCAGGAGAAGGTGCCCCTTTATAGGGCGCGTTGTCCAAGTCAAAGCGCCCTCTGTACGGGGCACAACGTCCGGCCCGAACAGATTTTCTTCTCCTCTTCGCGGCGCCGCTCCGGAGTGCTGGGAGGCTTCCAGGACGAAGTAGGGGCTCCTCCTTGAAGACAATACTCAAATGAAGCTCATGGAAGAGGGTTTGGGTGTTGGATATAGGAGGAGGGACGGATAGAAGCTCTCAAAGTTGGAGGAAAATCATTTTTACGGGTGACAAGAACAGAAGGTTTTAGGGTTTTTGGTGGAGGATTTTGGATCGGTTTGGGGGCTTTTGGAGGGTGAATATGGCTTGGAATCTTAGTGTTGGATGATCTCTAGGGTGGCACGGCGTTGGAACCTCTCCTAAGTTCCAAATGGGGCTCTATTTATAGCCCAAAAGAGGGCACTTTGGCCATTTTCGAAAAACAGTGCCATGTGGCATAGCGCCCTGTATATGGGGCGCTAGCATCATGAGATATGTCAGATCGACAAGACGAGTCACTGCGGGGGTCAAATCAGCTGTCAAATCGATCGGATTTGGTTCCATGCGCCCTGTTTATAGGGCGCCTGGTGCCCTATATACAGGGCGCCAGGTGCCCTGTATACAGGGCGCCAGGTGCCCTGTTTATAGGGCGCCTGGTGTCCTATATATAGGGCGCCAGGTGCCCCATATATAGGGCGCCTAGTGCCCTATAAACAGGGCGCCAGGTGCCCTATTCTTGGGGCATTCGGCTGGTCTGGTTGCTTGATGGACCCACCTTCGGAATGTGCCAAAACTCGATCTGTCCGGAAAACACGACGTGCTTTAAATATTCTTTATGAAAACAAGAATTTGAACTCTCCAACTGGGCCAAAATTGCGTGTCTACAGCTTGCCTCGCCTAGGTGTTGGCTTTGTAGGGGAGTGTCATGAATGAAGCGTAGGTGAATGTAGCGAAGCGTAATGAGGCGTAGCGAAATGAAGTGGTAATGGACTGAAAAGGTGACGCCAAGGTGTAGATTTAGACACGCCCTCATTGGCCTAGTTGAGTAAAACAAAACTTTACCGGACTCCGAGATTACCCTTTGTCTTATCGAAACCCTTCCTCTTGTTGATTGGTTAAAAAGAAGAACAGAAGTAAACAACTAAAATCCCGCGTGGGGGAGAACTGTAACCGGCCAGGACCCGAACTGCATGGTGTGCTGGACTCGGCAGAAATGCAGTAAATTGCGAAAAGTAAAGAGAAAAAGGCCAATCATCCAAGGTTGGGTTCTTCAAATTCATTGGGTTTTACTCAAGAATACTGGTTCAGTTTGACAGGGAAAAACTTCTTGTTTCGATGAAACCATTAAAATTGGATCTTCCGGATAGATCAAAAACCTTCTCGAGGAGCCATAGAAAGATGGTGATGGAAAAGATAATGCATGATGTATGCTGTATGATAATGCATGATGTATGCTGAGTTTAAAGAAATAGGAATAATCATAAGAAAATAGTTGAAGATATAGGTCAAACATAACGGGTCAGGACATCCGTGAAGATACCGTCGTCCCCGTTCATTTGACTTTGGCTTAACCGCGGGTCTAAAAGGTGACTGAATCCTTCATCGATTTTGTTGGAGGGGTTCTCTGACTCAGCCCTTTTAGACTCGAGGTCTTCAACGATATACATGCGAGATATATGATAATATATGCAAAATTCTGGGCTCCAGGCGCCCTGCTTATAGGACTCCAGGCGCCCCATTTATGGGGCGCCAGGCGCCCCATTTATGGGGCGCCAGGCGCCCTATAAGTGGGGCACCTGCGCGGACTTCAATTCTGCTCCTTCCCGAGGCAGTTTTGGCTTCTATAAGAAGGGGGGGTCCCCCCCTTCTTCTCCTCTACACCAGCTATAGTGCCTCTTGCTCCTCTCTTTGCTCTGATGGCTTCTTCCTCCTCCCGCCCGACCGGTTCAAATGAGATGAAAAGTTTCTCCGAAGTGCCGTGTCATATTCGGAACCGGGTGTCCATGGGAGTGGTAGTGTCTTTACTAGGCACCCTCCTTTGTTCTGTCTCAAAATCCTTTCTAATTGCGTGGTTATTTTGTAGGACCTTCCGAATTTTCCCGGGGCTCGCCGATACGGCCAGGTGTTATGGATAGCCCGCTTAATGGCTGCCATCAATATTCATGTGCGGACCATTCTTAGCGGGTGGGGCTTCAACGGCATCCTCGTTCACGCCAACCACCTCCTCAAATACTTCTGGGATTTTTCTTTGGCGGGTGCGCTTCTCGAGATGTGGCATCCCGATACACACACTTTTGTTTTTGACTCTTTCGAATGTACCGTTCTCCTGGAGGAGGTAGAGCTGTTCCTGGGGCTTCGTGCCATGCCTGGGTACGGCCAGGCCATGTTTATCCCTGTCGGACCGGTGACCGATTTAGACTTCCTTCGCGGCTTTATGACCACCGGAGAGGCCCGATCCATTATGGTAGGCGGCCGTATTTACACCGAAGCACTGGCGGATTGGTCCATTGGCGTGATTCAAGGCGCCGGTGATAATGAGGACCTTCTGCTGCCTGGTGCCAAAGGCGTCGCCGCTTGCCTTGCCTCGGTGCTCCTATACCCGTGTGAGGATGGGTGGCTTGATCCTACCGCCTTCCCCGCATTCGGGGCATTTGGTCCAATGAGTGCATAGCCCACTCGGTGCCGGGCTACCTTTATGATGGCCTCGACTTCGCTAGCGTCGGCGGTGCCTATGTTTGGCGACATTCTCTTGTTCGTGTGCTGGGTTGACTGGCACTTTAAGTTCGACGTGTGCTTCGGACCGGCCACAGCTTCCCGGCTTTTCGCTCGGAGCCCCCTCCAGCCTCTCACCAACCGCCTTTGCATGGAATATAAGGTTCAGAACAAGTGCCCCTCAGTGAAGACCCGCGCTGACTGGCGTTTGTACTTTTCGGCGATGAGCAGCAGCGGCTTTGTCTGTCCCACAGAGGCGGTTATGCGCCAGAATGTCCGTGCCTCTCCCACCCCAGGGGTGGATCTCCGGCTGATTACCGGTACCTCCTTCATTATCTACAATCCTCACCGATGTCCTCTTCAGTTGGGCCAACCGCGGCTCAAGGTTCCTCGTCTCTCTCATAACTCGTCTGTCAAGGATCGTCAGACGGGCACGGCGGCGGATGTTGAGGAGTGCCAGAGCATCCTTGCGATCTGGGGAATCTGCAAGAGCTTTTCGCCGAGTGCTTATATGGACGAAGACGAGGTTTGGAAGAGCCGGTACGTGGCGAAGCTGAGGAAGAAGACGAGGTTTGGAAGAGCCGGTACGTGGCGAAGCTGAGGAAGCTGCGCGGTGGTTGACCTGTGTCTCTCCCCTTTGATTGTATCCAGTTGTATTTTGCTTTTGCTGTGTCCAGATGTATTTTGTTTGCTTTCGTTGTGTCTAGGACTTTGATCAATGTAGGTGTAGGATTTGCTTGATGTAGTTTCTTTCCAGTTGTGTCCTAGTCCTGTCAGTGTCAGAACAACAAAATATGCAAAAGTAATAGAATATCAATGTTTTAGCAATGAAATTGTGTTTTTCACGAAGAATATTGCTTGCGGACACGTTCTAAGAATTTTGAAAATTTTGACCAAAGCACTTTATATTTTCACCCATGCACTTTTCTTCATTTTACCATCCTCTTTTCTACTTTTTCTATTGGGCGGGACATTTTCGGTGAGTGCAGCGCATCGTGCGGATCCCACAGTAAGTTCCTTCCAACTGTAAACTTGTAATTTATTTCGTTATCTTCATTTTCGCAGAAGGGTCCGAACCGATCCGGAGTCGTTTCGGATCGGAGCGGGAAGAGAGAAGGGGGCTGAGCCCCCTAGCACCCCTATGATGGGGCGCTAGGCTCTGCCTGGCGCCCCATCAATGGGGCGCTAGGCGTCCCATCAATGGGGCGCCTGGCCCAGGCGCCCCATAAATGGGGCACCTGGTCACCAGGCCCCCATCGTCTCCGTTTTACTGCTCTTGACCCGCTCTAATGCTTTGCAGATGACGAAGAGGTCTCGCGTTGACGCTTCAGGTGCCGCCGGGGCTTCTTCCTCCGCCGGTGCTTCTTCCTCTGCTGGCGCTTCTTCCTCTGCCGGTGCTGGCTCATCGGAGCTACCCACTCTCCATCCTCCTCCGACCGTCTCGGTAACCGAATCTCGACCTCCCCTTTCTTGAATTTATTTATGATTGCTTTGTTTCTAACATGATTGTTTGATTGTGCAGGGGAAGATCAAGTCCCGGATATCCTGGGAAATGGTCTTCCACGCCTACCAGGGGTTGAAGGACTTCCAGAAGGTACGGCTTGATGCAATGGGTTTTGGCCCATTGCTTCGTTGCTCGGCTTTCTGGGAGGACCTCCCTCTGATCCAGGCCTTGAGGGAGAGATGGGACTCCACCACCCATTCCTTCCTCTTCCCCTGGGGGCATATGGTCCCTTCCTTGGAGGATGTCTCCCGGATCACGGGTCTTCGTGTTCACGGTCGTGCCGTCACCGGCAAGACCTATCGCGATTACTCGGCCATGGTCCGGGATTTTACGGGTCATCCGGTCCCACACCGCCCGGCGGATCGCGCGCGTTATGAAGCGCACGCCTGTCGGGATCCTGCTTGGCCTGGGCACCGCCAGTGTGGGTAAGGATGACGTAGTGGCGGTTGTGCTCGACGAGTTGACGAAACGCGTCGAGCGCTCCCTGGTCGGTGAGGAGGGCACTGTCGAGGCCGACCAGGATCTCCGCCGGTTCCTTCTCTTCTTCCTCACCCGTCTTCTTCTAGCCTCGAAGACAGACAGGGTGCACTTGCGGTTCCTCCCTTTTCTTGCTGACCTGTCGAAGGTTGGTGAGTATGCGTGGGGTGCCGCTATGCTGGCTCATCTGTTCTCCTCGCTGGCGATGGAGAGCGGTCCGGTTTCAGTAGCCGGCTTTACTCCATTCCTTCAGGTATGCCTTGTTCTTTTGTTCACTATCAATTCTGCCTTGTCTTTTTTTTGTGTGACTAACTGAGCTTTTATTTGACAGGTATGGAGTTACTATTACATCCCCCTGGGTCGTGCTCTGCTAAAGGATGACCCCGAGTACCCTCTTATCGGCAGCTGGGTTGCTACACGATCTGCTTCCTCCCATCCTTACTGTGTGGAGAACTCCGAGGAGGCACGCTTCCGCTTTCCTCATCACGAGGTATTCTCGTTACTTTTCTCCTTCTTAACTCTTGGTTCTTCTTATTCTTGCTTCCGCCTTGCTTTTTCAGGTGGTATGGCAACCTTTTTCGGATCTTCACTTGGATCGGCAGCCGTGGGTTTTGGAGGGTCGTCCGGCTTTTGGCCGTGACACCTTCTTGATCCGCACGAACGAGATGGAGCCACTTTGGGTGCGTCTTACGATGCGCTCATTGGGGCTTCACCAGGAGTGGGTGGATCTTCCACCTTACCCACACCTGGGTCGTTCTACTCGCGGCCTGATCCAGGAGATTGACTGGAAGAAGGAAGGCCAGTTTGCTGTCCGGGTCTGGAAGAGGGGTGGCACCCCAGTGACTTCCAGTGCTTCTGATAGTGATGACTATCTGCGTCGCTATGTGGCGACATTTGCCCACCTTTTCACCGAGGGTGGAGAGGTACGCACTTGTTGTTTTTACCACTGTTCTTCCTTTGCTTTGATGTCTAACTGTATGTTGCTTTCAGAGCATTCAGGCGAAGCTGTCTCGTTTGAGGGTGGGGACAGCATCTTTGGAGGCTGAGTTGGAGCGACAGGTATTTTCTGTACTTTTCACCTTTCCATTGTTGGTTAACTGACCTTTCTTTCTTCTTTCTTTCAGCGACGTCGCTACCGAGGTTCCCGCCGGCAGGTAACACTCTTTATTTTTTCTTTAATTCCATGAATGAATGTTGTTGACTGTCTCCTCTACTTCCTTTCAGATCTCTCGGCTCCGCGAGCGCGTGGCCGAACCGGGAGTTGGGTTCCCATCCGGCTGCCCCCGAGCCGACGGCTTTTGATGAGCCTCCCTTCGAGCCGTTTGACTTTGGTCAGCCTACGGGTCCCGAGCTACCTTCTCACCCTTTGCCGGTCGACCCTTCTCCCTTCATTCCTGCCGATCCCGGGAGCAGTTCTTCTGAGACGGGCTTCCTTCTTGAGGTGATTACTGCTTTTACTTATATTGTCTTCTTTCTTCATTTGCCTTGCTAATCTTTTTCTTTTCTTGCAGATTGCCCAGCTGAAGGAACGGGTGGAGGCCCTTACTACTGAGGTGAATCTCCTTGACTTTCCCTTGCTCTGCTTTGCTTGATTCTAATATTTTCTCTTTTGTAGAACAAGGATCTTTGGGCGAGGATTTCGATCTTCCCGTAGGGGTGCTCCGCCTCCTACCGGTGATCCCTTGGGTTTTCACCGCCTTCTACCGATGATCCCTTGGGTTTTCAAGACAAGGTACATAATTTTCTCGCTCTCGCTTGTTATCATTTTCTTTCTTTCCCGACATTTTCCCGGTAGGTGATGGAGCTACGAGAGGGAGCTCGGGCTCGAGCCCTCGTAGGCATTCCGGATCCCGGTTCCTCTACTTCAGAGGTGCGATGTTTTTATTATGATTTTAAACTGGAAATGCTTGGACTGACGTTTCCTTTGGTTTCCACAGACTGCTCAGAAGATAGAGGAGCTGACACGGGAGGTACATGTCTGATTCTTTTCCTTAAGCTGCTTCTTCTGTAACTGATGTATCTCTTTTGTCATCTCATAGGTCGGGAGACTGGAGACTCGCGTGGTCGAGTTGTCACGGCCAGAGTCTGAGCAGATCCTCCTTCTTCGTCTTGAGCACTCCAGAGAGCTCCACCGGGTGGAGGCTGAGCATCGTCAGTTGATGATGCAGGCGTTGCGATCTCGGAGCCACTCCCACCGCTCCGATTCTCGAGGGACCACACCGAGGGGACCCGCCCGCTCGTGTTCCTCTCGGTCCGTAGTCGTAGGAGGCGAGATGAGGAGAGACTTGCCATGCCACCTCCGGATGATCAGGCACCAGCAGAGGGAGGCGGCGATTTGTGATGTGCCGACCCCCTCCTATCTTCGATGTACTCTGTTTTTCCATAGTGATGGTTGTTCTTTTCCTGACTCCCTGCTTTTGCTCGAAGGGCGATTAGAAATTTATTCAGGCTTAGTCCCTTGCAAGAAAAAGGGCGAAATTGCCTTGATCTTTTGTCAAGGGACATAGGCCTTATCAAGGTAAAATAACGAAAAACATAAGTGTGCATAACATGCAAGACCGAAATTAAACATGAATGCAACGGCAACTAGCAAAGCAAATTTTTAGGTGTTTTGGGATTTTTGATTTGTTTGAGTTTTGATGTTTTTTATAATTTTTTTGGTGTTTTGGGATTTTTGATTTGTTTGGGTTTTGAATATTCTCTCTTTTTTTTTAGAATTTTGATTTTTAAGATTCGTTTGGTATTTTCCAAAGTATTTGATTTTTTTGGTTGGTGTGAGGGATACGATCATTTCATCCTCTGCCCTGCTTGCCATAGGTGCTTCTCATTGTTACCTAAGGGTTAAGAGTAGGCATCACGTGTAAGGAAGTGCCTAGCCTGAGATCTCCTGACCTTTTGCCCTTGATAGGCTATGGTTCTTCTTGGGTCTAGTCGGTCAACCTAATCCTTTGAGGTTAAAGAAGGAAGATGATTGGTGGTAAGTCCTTAGTAGAATTCGGGGATGTCGAACTTGTTTCTCTACTAATACCCACATTGCCCGTTCGGGTTTTGACCTCTTCGGGTCCTTCCTTCTAGCCCATTTTCTTTGATGGCCCACATTCAGACAGGTCTTTCTTCTTTTTTGCTTGATTTTGACCTGAGGGGTCATTGCCCATCTTTTGGAGCCCTTTTCTTTTGGACTTTTGTTGGTACACATTCAGACAGGTCTATTCTTTTGCTGACCTGAGGGGTCATTGCCCATCTTTTGGCACCTTTCCTTTTAATAAAAAGGTCAGACCTTCAGAGGCATTTTCCAACTAAGGCAATGGGCATTTTCGATACTTCTCATTCTAACCCCTTTTATCTATTCTGGACCGAAACAAGAAGAGAATGGGATTAGGTTGACCTTCCTTTGCCAAGCGTTGCCTAGCTTTCTCTCTGACTTGCGATCATCGGATCTCAAAACTAGGTGTGTAGTGTGTGCAGTATGATGCCTTATCTTTATTCCCCTAAGTGACAAATTGATGCTCCGGGCAAGTAAGCGTTGGATGCTATTATTATACTTCACACCTTTGGATTTTATAGATTTTTGTTTTGTGATTTTTGTTCTAAGGGAAATATTTTTTGAGGTATACACCATTCCAGGGATGAGCTAGCTCTTCTCCTTCTGCATTAGTCAGCTTATATGAATTACCGGGATAAATGACCGAAATAACATAAGGACCCTCCCAATTTGGTTGAAGTTTGGAGCGGGGACCGCCCGGCTTAACAAATATTCTTTTAAGCACAACCTCACCGACTTCAAATTTTCTCTCCACCACCCTCTTCTGATAAAATCTTTTAAGTCTATTTTGGTAAGATCTAGCATGTTCGGCAGCGGCCAGCCTCCTTTCATCCAAGAGTTCGAGTTGCGTGAGAAGAGAATCTCGACGTTCATCCATTGGGATATCTCGATCGATCTGGACTCGGAGAGAAGGAATGATTACTTCGTATGGAACTACCGCCTCCATCCCAAATGCCAAGGCATAGGGGGTCGACCCGTTGGGGTTCGAATAGAAGTGCGGTAGGCCCATAGAGCATCAACTAACTTATCTGGCCAGTCTGCGAACTTGCTAGACTTACAAGTCTTCTTAATGATCTTTATCAGGGTTTTATTGGTGGCTTCAGCTTGACCGTTGCCTTGAGGATAATATGGAGATGAATGATGCAATTTAATGCAATACCTGTTGCAAAGGTCACGTAGCTCTTGAGAGATGAATTGCGGTCCATTGTCGGTGATGATGTCGCCTGGGATCCCGAACCTGGCAATAAGGTTACGCTTGATGAAGGTGCAGACTGTTGATGCCTTGATCTCCACATATGCTTCCGCTTCTGCCCATTTGGTGAAGTACTCCGTTGCAGTTAGGATGAAGGATTTGGTTTTGTTTGTGGAGTTTGGGTCACCGAGGGGTCCGATAACGTCAAAAGCCCACATAGCGAAAGGCCATGGGGCGTGGATCGGATGAAGGGAAGATGCGGGAGAGTGAATCTTGTCGGCGTGGAGTTGACATTGATGACAGTGCCGGACAAAGATCGAGCAATCTTCTTCCAGAGTAGGCCAATAATACCCTTGCCTGATGATCTTCTTGGCGAGGGCTTGAGCATTTACATGGCCTCCACATACTCCGGAGTGTGTTTCTTTGAGCACCAATTCAGCTTCATCTTCATCTACGCATCTTAACAGAACACCGGCCAAGCTCCTTTTGTAAAGCATCCCGCCTAAGATGGTGTATCTCTGGGAGACTCTCCTTATGGCTCTCTTCTCTTCGGCAGTTGATCCTGGCGGGTACGTCTGATCCTGACAGTAATTCGCAATCTCATGATACCATGGTTTCTCGCCCTCTTCTAGTTCTTCCAACTCGACTAAAGATACTTCCTCCTTTTGCTCAATGTACTCTTTCCTTTCAAACTTCTCCTTAACCTTTAAGAACCGTGCATCTTCTACTGCCGGAATGGTACGTCGGCGAACATAGATCGTCCTAACCTGTCTGCCTAGCGTGACAGATAGTGAAGATGCCAGAGAGGCAAGAGCGTCGGCAAGAATATTTTGAGCACGGGGAACGTGAATGAATTCGAGTTTGGAGAATAGCTTGATGTAGCAAGTGGTGAGTTCTTGGTATGGTTTGAGCCCAGGATGAGATGTGCGATATTTGGCCAGTACCTGGCGAAGTATCAACTGACTATCACCGATTACCCTTAGTTTAGTGACACCATAGAAGTGAGCGGCCTCCGTCCGGCCAACAAGGCTTCATACTCGCCTATATTGTTTGTTGCTGGAAAATGGAGCCGGAAAGCTCGTGGAATGGTGACACCTTCGGGAGACAGAAGAACAATCCCTATCCCTCTACCCCGGGAGTTCAATGCCCCGTCAAAATATAGAGTCCACAGATTAGAAGATCGAATGGACATCAATTCTTCATCGGGAAAATCTGACCGGATAGGGTCAAAGGTTGGGATAGGATGATGGGCAAGGTGCTCGGCAATTGCATAGCCCTTGATTGCCTTCTGTTGGGTGTAGGTGATGTCAAATTGGGAGAGGAAACTCTGCCAGCGTGCCAAACGATCAGTCAGGACAGATTTTTCAAGGAGAAATTTGATGGGGTTCATGCGAGCAATGAGATTAACCTCGTGAGCCAGAAAGTAATGTTTGAGCTTCTGGACCACCCAAACCAGGGCGGCACAGGTTTTCTCCATGGTTGTATACTTTTGTTCACAAGGATCAAAGATTTTGGACAGATAGTATGCCGCTCGCTCTTTCCCTTCATCATCTACTTGTGCCAACACTGCTCCCAAGGATCCTTCCAAGACTGAGATGTATAAGATCATGGGTTTGCCGGGAACCGGAGGTTTGAGCACAGGTGGGCTTGACAAATACTTCTTCAAACCATTGAACGCCTCTTGACACCTCGAATCCCATCTGAATTCCGCCTTCGCCTTGGTTAACTCATAGAAAGGTTTGCACCTTTGGGAGTGCTGTGAGATAAACCGGCGAACGAACTGTAACCTGCCAATCAACCCTCTCAGCTCTTTTAGGTTCTTTGGTGGAGGCATGTCAATAATAGCTTTGGCCTTGTTGGGATCGATTTCGATGCCTCTTTTGCTGACAATGAACCCGAGTAACTTTCCAGATGATACTCCACACACACATTTCTTGGGGTTCATCTTGAGCTTATATTCCCTGGCTCGTTGCAAAACCCTCTTCAATACCTCAGCATGCTCCTCTTGGGTTCGAGATTTGACCACTAAATCATCCACGTACACCTCTACGAATTTATGCATCATATCGTGAAATATTGCTACCATGGCCCTTTGATAAGTTGCTCCGGCATTCTTTAATCCGAAGGGCATGACAACGTAACAATAAGTTCCCCAAGGTGTAGTGAATGAGGTCTTCTCTTGATCCTCTTCGCTAACCGGATTTGATTATACCCTGAATATCCATCCATGAATGATAGGGTTTCGTATCCAGCTGTGTTGTCAACAAGAACATCGATATGAGGAAGGGGGAAATCATCTTTTGGACACGCTCGGTTTAAGTCCCTGAAGTCAATGCAAATTCGAATCTTTCCATCCTTTTTCATGACTGGGACTATATTTGCCACCCATTGTGGATAGAGGACGACTCTAATGAATTTTGCTTGGTGCAACTTATCGACCTCTTCCTTCATCTTTAATGCCACGTCTGGGTGGAATCTTCTTAGCTTTTGCTTGACCGGGGTAGCCTCAGGTTTTAAAGTCAGTCGATGTTCTACTAATGATTTATCTAACCCCGGCATATCTCCGTATGTCCAAGCGAACGTGTCTTTGTATTCTTGCAATACCCCCATTAGATTCCGTTCTTCTAAAGGGGCGAGGTTGGCATTGATGAGGATATTCTTAGGATCTTCCGGTGTTCCAAGGTTAAGTTCCTTAGTTGGTTCATCCACCGTGGCTGATGGTTCTTCGAATCTTCTTAAACCGGATGCATAGGCATCGACCAAATCCTCCTCTTCATCCTCGGTGTCGGGATCCTTTTACGATACAACCTCGTAGACCCCCAAAGTTGGATCAACATTGTTTCTCTCCTCATATCGAATTTCTCCTATCCGGATTGCATCCTCTAAATACTCTGGTAGCTTGGCGCATTCTAAGCTTTTCCGAGCTAGCGATGCGTATATCTCCCTGGAACTCTTCTACCTCTGATTTTTGTTTTGCTTTTGCTGGAAACTAAACCTAAAGAGGAAGAAGGTAAATAAGGAGGTGAGGAGGAGGTGGATGGAGTGGAATTTATTGACGAAGGGCAAAGGAGATTGATCAGAGATCGGGTGGCCTCCTGATTTGGGTTGTCCTTCGGAGCGAGTTGGGACGTCTCTTCGAGCGAGATTTGGTTTGAAAAAAGGACGTTTTTTTTTGAACTTTTTGAGAAGTACGAAACATAAATACAGTGGGGGTTTGGTTGGTTGTTGTTTTGGGTTGAGATATTGATAGAGAGGGGAACAAGTCAAGCAAGGACGGGTAAAGAGGGCATCCGTCTTTGCCATCTGGAACTGACAATGGATTTGTCGGGAATGAGTCTGCTAGATCCGAGGAGATGACACTTGTTGAATGCCCTGGATTTT
The DNA here is from genome assembly GCA_036172225.1 of Cryptocoryne crispatula var. balansae. NCBI lineage: Eukaryota > Viridiplantae > Streptophyta > Magnoliopsida > Alismatales > Araceae > Cryptocoryne > Cryptocoryne crispatula. Next base: position 12,936,601 of record CM069924.1, read on the forward strand.
GACTGTTAGAAGGCTCGTTGCAGAACGATTCATCACTTGACCCTTCTTCAGCAAATAACCATGATACGTCAATATGTGTCTCATCCCCTAGGTCGCCCATCTTCTTCCTCTTCACTTGTTCTTGTGGTTCCTGCTCTTCAATCATTTGTATTGTTTCTCTTTTATCAAAGAACTTGCGCAGACATCCTTGGAAGTATTTTTGGCCGTTTTTCTGGCCATTATCACGTGTCCCATCATACCCTACCCCATTCCTTGATGTCGTCTTCACTAGCTGAATGGGTTCTGTGATGCCTTGCAGTTCTTTCCCCAGTCCTCGGCCTTCTTGATATCCCAGACTCTCCATCATACGCCACCCAAGGGTTTTGGCGTTATTTTTCTTCTTTCTCCAAACTTGCCTAGACTGTCTTTTATCCCTTGGTAGATCAAGGATTGTAAATACTGGTTGATTCGGCAAGCCAGGGGGGAGAGTAACCAAGCAATCCACGGGCATACTCTCTACTTTGACAACTTGTCCCTTGAAGGGAAATTTGATGCACTGATGATTGGTTGAAGCTACGGCCTCTAATGCTTCCAGGTAAGGCCTTCCCAGGATGGCTTTGTAAGTTGGATCCATATCCAAAACATGGAAGTCGACAGTAACAACCCGAGGTTCGAGTTTGACTTCAAGTGTGACCATGCCATGGGCGGGCCTCTTGGAATTATCGTATGCTGTCACGGTGATTTGCGATGGCCGAATATCTTCTTCTGGGATTCCACACAACTGTAGTGTTTCTGGTGGCAAGACATTAATGGATGCACCGGTGTCAATTAGACAAGATTCGACATCTGTTCTGTTAACACTGACAGTGATACATATTGCGTATTTTCTCGCTTCTGGTTCGGCCAATTCTTCATTAGTGAAAATGAGAGCAGGATGTTCACTTCTCGGGGTTAAGACTGATGTAATCTTTTCTGGGGGGAGAGTTTCATTAACCATTACTCTTTGCAGATATTGTTGAAGTACTTCTTGATGAGCTTTGGACCTTTTAATTAGCTCCAGAATGGAAATTCGCGCAGGGGTTTTATCCAGGTGCTTCAGCAAATCATAAGATGTTCCTGGTACTGGCTCTTCCGGGTGTTCTTCTTCTTCTTCTTGTGGTCGTCCTGGTTGACCGGCCTGGGGAAAAATTCTTTGGAACATACGCCCTCTTCTAAGCACCCTGGCGAGTCGGGGAGTTATGGTTGGTGTAGTGGAGATAGACGGAGGGTTAGGTCGGATGATAGGAGGCCTAGGCAGGGGTGTAGTGATGATGGTCCGAGTTGTAGGGATACGGGTGGGTTGTGGTGGCATGGTTGCACGAGGTGGTACAATGATGGGTCCTAGTGGCGGTGGTATTTGTGGGGGCTCGACCGGGCGGATCAAGGTCCTACCCGGTTGGAGTTGTATGGCTGGTGGTGTTATGGTTGGTTGTGGTGGCGTGCGGATAATCGGCGGTTGGCTTCTTCTGGCGGGGATAACTCGGGGTATGGAGTGAACGGTTCGGTTAACATGGTTTGGAGGGTTGGTGTTCATGAAGGAAGCAGGCCCCTCTATTTGCCAATTTTGACCTCTATCGCGGGGTTCATCAGTGGAGGTTAAGATAGGGTTAACCCTCTGGTTTTCTGGTGCTGTTGCCGGTGCGTGCGCGGGTAGCGGGTTCTGAATAATTCCCAGGCCGGGTTCCTGTTGTTGCCGTCGAGCTGGTGCTCGCCGCCGCCGCCGGGGTTGGTTTTTCACCGCCTTGATGTATTCGCCCATTTGGCCCCGGTCAATGCTTCCTTGCTCGTGGAGGTCATGGATGTAATCTTTAAACCGAAAGCAGCTTCTCCACCGTATGCCCCGGGAATCGTGGTACAAGCGCGTACTTGTCCGTGTTGGCGTTCGCGGCCACTCCAACTTTTCTCTCGGCAATGAGATCTGCCCTCCCGCCATAAGAGCGTTAAAAATATCTACGAGAGAGTACGGTAATGGCGGGTAATGATTTCTCCTAGGCCCTACTCTTCGTGGTACATAGGTGGCGGGGGGAGGTGCCTGGTTGTAGGTGGTCGGTTGGCGGGGAGGTTGAGGTGTAAAGGTCTGTACGGCCAACTGCCGGGTTCTTGGGGGGACCGGTGTCCGTATTGGTTGTTGGGGGTATTGGTTCGGCGCTTGGTGGCGGAAAGGTTGGGGTTGGATCCGGGGCGAGGTGCCGGTTGGATTTGGCGTGGGTTTCTATACCGGGGATTCTGTATTGCTGTTGGTGGTTGATGGGCGGGTTCCCTAGGATATTGACGTGTTCGTTGGTTATCACGCCTTCAGTCACGGGCCCAGAAGTGGTGGTGGTTGTTTTTTTGGTGACTCGGGGCCTAGGGTCGAAAAGGTTCATAATGGGAGAGTCTCGGAGCTGTGTTTGGATATACCGCGCTCTCTCGTAGAGTTCGCTCATCGTGACAGGGTGATGTAACGCCAATACATTTTTTAAAGCGGGAGTGGCGTTGGTGATGATCATCTTAACTTGTTCCGATTCGGACAGTGCATTTGTCAATCTTTCCGCCATTGCTCTCCACCTATCAGCATACCTGATAAAATCTTCATCATTCTTCATCCTTTCTGCCATCTGGTCGGTGATGGAATAAGTTGGTCCGACCCTATCTTGATATCTTTGCAAAAATTTGGCCTTGACGATTTCAAAGTTACTTGCATCTGAAGGGTCAAGTGAGTAAAACCACTCTAAAGCTGAGCCCTCCAACGATCTTCGGAAAAGAAAAGCCAGGGCCCTCGGATCGTTCGCCACATTACCGACTCATACGTAAAGTCTTTAACATGAATGAAGGGATTACCGGTTCCGTTGTAGCGACGGTATACCGGCATCTCAGAGGGAGGTAGATGAAAAGTAGGGAGAAAAGGAAGAGAAATTTCGGGGGCTGCCTTGGCGTCGATCAAACATCGGAGTTCTCTATATTGTTCGTCCATGCGATTGATTTTATTGATCATAGCCAGATCGACAGAAGGTTCCCCAAGAGGAGGAGGAGGAGCGGGTGCTTGGTGCACCGGGATCGGGATTTGGTGGGCCGAAGTGACCGGATGAGAAGGGTATATTGGGGGATGCATCAAAGGGGGAGTAGGGTTGAGATGATTAGAAGAATAAACCGGTGGTCTAGAAGGGACGACCACATTTGTATGGGGGTGATCTAGATTAGCCACCGGATGAGGGGAAATTGGGGCTATGAGCCCGGTATGGGAATGGCCATGAGTGGGCACATTGGGTTGGTGTGCCACTGACCGAGGGGTAGAGATATGAAGGCCACCTTCGGTAGGAATGTGGTCGGTGGGGGACTTGCCCTTGAGAATGGCTTAGATAGCCCGGAGTTGGGTAGGGTCGGCATGAGAGAATGCCTCCCAAAGTGAATTTGGATTGGGTCGAGGAGAAGTTTGACTAGGTTCGGGGAGAACTTCGGGTTCATTGACGGCACATACGGCATCGGGGTAGAAATAAGACCGGTCGTATTCCAATTGCAGTTGCTCGCATCTTTGATCCGCCATTCCGATAACTCGACCTGACCTCAAGTTCATAAACACGACAGAAAAAGAAGGTTGGCAAATAAAAGTTCAAGAATTTTTTTTGGTTTTGATTTTTGACCTCTTTTGTTTTGATTTTATTTTGTTTGGACAAGCAAGTTGTCAAGCAAATTAACCTCAAGCAAATTTTTTGTTTTGGTTCTTTTTAGGTGATTTTGGGATTTTTGTTTAGTTTTCAGTTTTTGTTTGCAAACAAGTAATAGCAAAGACTTGGAATGATTAACGCAATTTTTTGTTTCAATCTCAAATTAATGGTTTGTTAAGAGAAATATTGTCCACTCAAATAAATGGGTAGGACCCTATGCTCTCACAACACCGAGCAATCTAAGGTTGTCACTCTTTTCACAACGATGGGTAATAGGTATTCCGGGTTTTGGGATAAAGTGGTACAACCAGCCCGATCAGTGAAGAGGGAATCCTTCACGTCTGGGGACTTACGGAGGTCTTGATGGAAGCTACCCAGTCCTTCCGAGAGGGAATCCCCGGAGGAGGAGTTGGCAACCACCAAGAGGGGTGTTTGGATGTGTGGGGCTTTGGGAGGAGAGAGCCTCCTTTCTCGGATGTCCTAAGGAGACGGGCGGACCCGAAGCTCCGATGCAAACTAAATGCAAGTGAAATTTCAAGGAATAAGAAGCAACCAAGAAGAAAATAAAAGCATACAATGATTAATAAGATGTTTGTAGGAAGCAAGTGAACAAGGCAATGATATGAAATTAAGCTAGGATGGAAGAAAGAACTAATTTAACTAAGCATGCTTTGAAAGATTTAAAGGAGAACTAGACTTAGCAAAGAAGATGATATCTAAAATACTAAGGTGAAATAAGTTGATTATCAAAGCTGGAAATCAGATGGATATGCTTTTAAAAGATAAACGGAGAGCAAGTAAACTTGGAAGAAACAAGATGATGCTTCGAAGAAAAGTAAGCAACATAAACAAGCAACAATGTAAGGAAATGGAAATGACTCACATGGAAATGAAAGTAAACATGATTTTCAGATGGACATTCTTAGGAAAATAAAGTGGGATTTCACTAAAGCAAAGTCGGTCCCACCGTGGTCGCCAAAAGGTGTAAGCACCCGGAACGGGACATCCGCGGATCCCCCCCCCGGAACCCCTTACGCCCGCTTCTCGGTGTTCGTCGGTGGGTGGGTGGTGTGTTTTGTGTGTGGTCGCCAGGAACCAAAGGCTCCAAAGTATGATGGGATGAAAGAAAATGAAATAGAAAGATGACCGTCGTACCTCCGGAAGCGGGGAGATTGTTGAGTTCCGACTTCTCCTCTCTCGGCCGGCCGAAAGAAGAGAGCTTAGTGAATCCCTTGCCTTCAATCCGGTTGAAGCTCCGCCTCGATCGGATCTACCTCCGGAAGCGGGGAGATTGTTGAGTTCCGACTTCTCCTCTCTCGGCCGGCCGAAAGAAGAGAGCTTAGTGAATCCCTTGCCTTCAATCCGGTTGAAGCTCCGCCTCGATCGGATCTACCTCCGGAAGCGGGGAGATTGTTGAGTTCCGACTTCTCCTCTCTCGGCCGGCCGAAAGAAGAGAGCTTAGTGAATCCCTTGCCTTCAATCCGGTTGAAGCTCCGCCTCGATCGGATCTACCTAAGAATGTCCATAAGAAAACATGTAGACAAGTGAAGGTTTCATTAGTTCTAACGAAAGCATAGCATCGAGCTCGAATTTAGATCCAAACATGCAAATGGGAAAAGACTAACCGGATTGGGACGAAATCCCAACCCCTATTTTTGATAGGTTTTAAACGTATATGAAATGCAAAGATGCTCTAAGACGTGCTAAATAACTTGATGATCGATGCAAAAGCGAAAAAGGGAGACAAAAACTCGATTAAACGGACGATCGGAATCCAAAAATAACAAAACAAGCTTCTGTCCTTCCTGGTGCCCTGTATATAGGGCGCCAGGAGAAGGTGCCCCCTTTATAGGGCGCGTTGACCAAGTCAAAGCGCCCTGTATACGGGGCACTAAGTCTGGCCCGAACAGATTTTCTTCTCCTCTTCGCGGCGCCGCTCCGGAGTGCTGGGAGGCTTCCAGGACGAAGTAGGGGCTCCTCCTTGAAGACAATACTCAAATGAAGCTCATGGAAGAGGGTTTGGGTGTTGGATATAGGAGGAGGGACGGATAGAAGCTCTCAAAGTTGGAGGAAAATCATTTTTCTGGGTGACAAGAACAGAAGGTTTTAGGGTTTTTGGTGGAGGATTTTGGATCGGTTTGGGGGCTTTTGGAGGGTGAATATGGCTTGGAATCGTAGTGTTGGATGATCTCTAGGGTGGCACGGCGTTGGAACCTCTCCTAAGTTCCAAATGGGGCTCTATTTATAGCCCAAAAGAGGGCACTTTGGCCATTTTCGAAAAACAGTGCCATGTGGCATAGCGCCCTGTATATGGGGCGCTAGCATCATGAGATATGTCAGATCGACAAGACGAGTCACTGCGGGGGGTCAAATCAGCCTGTCAAATCGATCGGATTTGGTTCCATGCGCCCTGTTTATAGGGCGCCTGGTGCCCTATATACAGGGCGCCAGGTGCCCTGTATACAGGGCGCCAGGTGCCCTGTTTATAGGGCGCCTGGTGTCCTATATATAGGGCGCCAGGTGCCCCATATATAGGGCGCCTAGTGCCCTATAAACAGGGCGCCAGGTGCCCTATTCTTGGGGCATTCGGCTGGTCTGGTTGCTTGATGGACCCACCTTCGGAATGTGCCAAAACTCGATCTGTCCAGAAAACACGACGTGCTTTAAATATTCTTTATGAAAACAAGAATTTGAACTCTCCAACTGGGCCAAAATTGCGTGTCTACACCCGGTTCCCGCGTGAACCACTTTTCTTCTTATAAACCGGTTCCCGTGTGAACCACCTTTCTTTTTCAACTTGGTTCCCGCGTGAACCAACTTATTTTCAGATTGGTCCCCGCGTGGACCACCTCTTTACAGCACCTTCAGATTGGCCCCACGTGGCTCTCTTTCTATTTTGTCAACTCTTACACCGGTTTCCGCATGAATCACTCCTTTCCTTCAAAAACCGGTTCACGCGTGAACCACCTACCTTTCCAAAACTCAGCTCCCGCGTGAGCCACTTTATTTTCAAATTGGTCCTCGCGTGGACCATCTTTTTACCTTTACTTCAGATTTATCCCCACTTGGATACTCCATCACAAGTCGGTTCCCGCGCGAACCACCTTTTAGTTGCTGGTTGCTAGTTACTTGTTTACTTTATCATTGCTTGTCTTGATTGCATTTACTTGCTTGATTTATTTAATAGCTTTCATTCATGTTTGCATATTGATTGCTTCTCCTCCTACCTTCCATTTTTCATTTTTGCATTAGCTTTTTCATCGGGTACCGGACTTGTTCCGATCCGTAGGGCATTCGAGGCGGGGGCTCTCTCTCTCAACACACCCTCACCTTCTAAACATCTTCTTGGTGGATTCTAACCTCTCTTCTGGGATGTTCCTTCCTAGTTTATTTGGTTGTTTCCATCAAGGCCTCCATAAGTCCCCATCCGTGGAGTATTCCTCTCCGCATGATTGGGTCGGTTGTACCACTTTCTCAAAACCCAAAGAACCCAAGTACCTACTCGTGGTGATTGAGTGACAACCTTAGGTCTTGAAGATTGAAGCAATAGGAACCATACCCATTTGAGTGAACAATTGCTAACAATCTATCTAATCTAAGGTTTCAACCCAAATATTGTCGAGTAGTCATTTTTAAACCTTCTTTGCATAACTTGCTTGCTCACCAGAAATTGAAAACAACCAAATTTTTTTTATTTCAAAAAACCTAAAAAAACAAAACAAAAACCTTTTTAATTTTGTGTTCAAATTTGTTTTCCAAACAACCAAATTAAAATAAATTTTTTTTCAAACAAAACAAAAGCATAACAAAAAATCTTCAATTGTGTGCTTTGCTTGCTCTCTTTTTTAACCATCTTTCTAGAAAGATCAACATGATGTCCATGATGCTAAAGTCTGGAAGCCACGTTGGGAGGTCGGACTACTACAAGCAACAGGAGTATGGGGAAGGTCTCTACAAGCTCCAACAACAACCCGAGAGCCATGTCAATGCTGCTATGGAACCTGAAGTGCAAGGGGGTTCCCATTAGTCCGCTTTATTTAGTATAGACCAAGCTCTTAAGGATCTATCTTTTCATCTTGATCCCAATACCTTGTCATTCATACAATCTTTAGTGAAGGGCAAGATGCCTACTAATCAAGGTCCAGCCAAAGTCAACCGGGCTGCCTCACCTCCCCAATCGGTAGTTCAACCTCTTGTCATAACCCCACCTGGGCAGCTCTGCCATGTTACTTCATCTACTCACCCCATTGTGGGTCATTCTTCAGCTCGCACACCAACCCACCTCTCTCCCATCCAGGTGCCACATGCACACCCACTGGTGAATTCCTCCCCACCTGTTGCCAAGGATCAGGAAACCATTGAATTTCCCCTCTATACTATCTACATCCCCCAATCACAAATGCCAACTTACCATCGCTACAATGGCTCAGGTGATCCCTTCACCCATGTCAATAATTTTCTGAGCAAATCATCTTGGTGGTAGAATGATAGAAAGACCCTTGCCTTTCTTTTTAGGATATCTTTAGAGGGTACAACCCTAGATTGGTTTTTTTCATTGAACGAAGTAGAGATATGGGATTTCGAAATTGTCAAGGCCAAATTCATGAAACGATATGGGCCAAGCTATTCAATAATTGGGGAAGCAAAAGAAGATGTGGAATTAAGGTAATATTCTGATGAATTGAGCCCCATGGCTGAGAAGAACATTGATGCTATGAACCAACCTAGGAGCCCTCCCCAACCCCATCTAGATCATCATCATTGGCCAACTCCTCGACGCCAGTTAATTAGGCTACCCATGCCCCAACCTCAGCTAGTCATGCAACCCGAGTCAATGGCACAACCAACCACGCTTAATAAAGCTCCTCTTGTTGCTTGTGCGAATACTCCATTACTTCAACCTACTCCCCAGCCTTCGACTCCACCAACATTTCTTAAGGTCCATCGGCCAATCATCCGACCATTGGCTTCTCAGCCTATTCCAACAACAACCCCTCGGCTAGCCACGCAAGCCTAGGCCCCTCAACCCACTTCACCAACGGTCCCTCGGCCAATCATTCATCCTAAGCCGATCGAGCAAACCCCGGCTTCTCAACCAATCCCACCGCATAGGGATCCTCCTCAGATGGTTGCACAACAACCAATCATTTCTTCTTTTACTCTTGCCCCAACAAAGAAATCAATCACTCCTACTATTCTATCTCCTGCTGTAGTAGAAGATTCAGAAACTTCGACCCTTCAAGCTCCTACCCTGACAGAGGAATCAATCCCTCCAACCATTTGTGCTCTTGCCCCGGTAGAGAAATCGGTTTCTACCCCTCAGCATATCGTTGCTATTTCAAAAGATCCAAGTCAGCCAGTAGGGGAGGTCGAACCAAACTCTTCCATCATTCTAGAATCCCCTGAACTAGGCATGCCCTCTTCTCTAGAACAACCTGAGGAGAAGCCTACTGTAAGGTGCTTAGGTGAGGAGATCATAAATTTTGTTGATTGTCAAGTACTAGGCAAGGATTCTTCAGGTATAGATCAACTATCGTCATCATTGGCATTGATGCCTGAAGTTTGTCAGATTGAATTGACCCCTGAGCTGGGCAGTAAGGAGACCAAATTGATCAGTGAAATGGGAAAGGAATCTATAAACCTACAGAAGGAAGATGCAGACCTTAGCAAGGGGATACTAGGACCTCCTCCAGATAGGCAGGCAAATCCCTTAGCATCAATCTTAGGGTCACGACCCTTACCCCATTCTTCTCCTAATCAACAATCCGGCCCATGGGCCCATGATCAATCAATCTTAGGGCCACGACCCTTTCTTTATTCTCCTCCAAATCAACGATTGGGCCCATGGGCCCCCAATTCCTTAATTTAGGGCCATTGCCCTTTCTTTATCCTTCTTACAACCATCAATCAGGCCCATGGATCCAAAATCTATCAATTTTAGGGCCATGGCCCACACCCCATCCCACTGAATTGGGCCCTTATGCCCCATTTGTGGGCCCTTATGCCCCATTTTCAGGCACTTATGCCCCTTCTCATCAATCGGGCTCTTATGCCCCTTTTCATCAACTGGGCCCATGTGCCCCTTTCCATCAGCCGGGCCCACGTGCCCCCTTTATCCAACTGGACCCATGTGCCCCTTTTAATCAACCGGGCTCTTATGCCCCTTTTCTTCAACCGGGCTCACATGCCCCTTTTAATCAATCAGGCTTGCATGCCCCTTTCCTTCAACTTGGCCCATATGCCCCTTTTCCCCAACTGGGCCTACGTGCCCCTTTCCTTCCCTCGGGCCCACGTGCCCATAATTTTCCCCAATCGGGCCCATGTGCCCTTAATTTTTCTAAATCAGGCCCACGTGCCCACAATTCACCTCAATCGGGCCCACGTGCCGATAATTCACCTCAACCGGGCTCACATGGCCATGTTTTTCTTCAATCGGGCCCATGTGCCCTAATTTCTTCTAAATCGGGCCCACGTGCCCACCTTCCATCAACATCGGGCACACATGCCCACACTCCTTTAACTTTGGGCCTGTATGCCCCCATTCCTTCACCATCGGGCCTGCATGCCTATACTTCTTCGAAATCGGGCCCTTGTGCTCCCACTTCAACTATGGGCATGTGCACCCATACTCTTCGATGGTGCCCACGAGCCCATCACAAATCTTCCAAATCACAATCATACTGCCAATCACCTAAATCGGGTCCACATGCCCATTCATTTCGTTGGGCCATTTAGCCCATCACCTTTAGTTAGGCCCTCAAGCCCATGAACATCAATTAGGCCCTCTGGCTCGCATTCAACTCTTGGGCCCACATGCCCCTTGATTCCAACCCTTCCCGGGCTTGCAATCCCACTATCAACTCTTGAGCCCAAGATCCCGCTTTAATTCACTTTTCTTTTCAAGCATTCTCTTTTCTTTTCCAAGTTTTACTTTTAATAAAAATCAAGGTAGAGAAATTTTTTGGGTGATACCACAATCTTTGCCTTTTACATCATTAATTTTGACTCCGCCATGCTAAATCAGATCCTCCACATCTTTCACTTCATCATATGACTATGAATCTTCACTCCAACGCAATATGGTGCATATCAATAGTGGAAGCAATTGGGTAGGGCAAGGCAAGGCATGGTAGACAAGGCAAGGCAAGCACAAGCAAAGCCATCATCAGCAATGAACTTCTTCTTCTCTCAGGTATTACATGAAATTGCATTCATCGTCATTATGTCATCTGCAAAGCGATATTTTTTTAAAAAAATGATTTTGAATTTCACATGACAAATTTAATTAAGAGAAATTCATGATTGACGACATTTGTAGCTACCTTGTTCTTATTAAACAAATTCTTTACATTGCAAGGCATGTTTTCAATTGATTCACCTCTGGAATGTAATCTACCTCAAAAATGGAGAGAACTACTAGTATGACTTAAGTCCACATGTTCTAGGTTGTTGTCCAGGAGTCGAGGGTAGATACCATTCTAGACACACAACACGTCCTGATCCCAGAATCCGGATGACCCAACACCCGAGAGAAGCTAGGCAAGGCTCAGAGATGGAAGTAAAACCCTCACCATATTCTCTTCTGTTCGGTCCAAGATAGGGAAAGGGGACTAGAGGGGGAGAGTATCAAAAGCATCCACCGCCTTAGTAGGAGGCCATCTCGAAAGGTCCAACTTCACAAAGAAAAGAGTGCCAAAAGATGGGCAATGAACCCCACAAGTTTAAACAAATATGGGCCAGTCTTAGTGAGTACCCAAAATGTAGAAAATGAAAAAAAGGCACCAAAAGATGGGCAATGACCCCACATGTCAAAGACCTGTCCGAATGTGTGTCACAAAAGAATAGGTTTGTAAATAAAGAAGAAAAGACCTGAAGAGGCCGAACCCCAATGGGCAATTAGGTGTGAGTAGAGAAATCCCTCTCAACATCTCCAAAGCTTATCAAGAACTTCCTTATAAATTCTTCATTCTTAACCCCCTAGGGTGTGGGTGGACCAACCAAATCAAAGCTAAACTCTAGCTGATCAAACGTTGAAGGTCGGAAAGATTCTGGGTAAGGAACCTCATTTTGCACATGGTATCTACCAGTGAACCTAGAATAACAACCAAGTGATGAGAACTTGTGTCAATATTGATTTTTTTTATCTCCTCAAAAGAATTTATTTTCAAAAACTCAAAAAAAAGTTGAATATCTTCAAAAATCCAAAAAAATAAGTATTTTAAAAATTACAAAAAAATTGAATATTTTCAAAATTCCAAAAAAACTTTAATCTTTTAACTAAACTTCTTTTCAAATTTAGACAATTTTTTTAATTTTTTTTTCACCATGCTTGGTTTGAATTCTTGTCTTTACATTCATATTTACTTTCAATCTCTCATGTTTCAAATTCTTCATTGCATATTTGCTACTTGAGTTTTACACTCCTAAGAAGGCTATACCCCTTGACAAAGGTCAAGGCATACTGTAACTTGCAAGGGGGATAAGCCACATTGTTGTTCTAATCTGTTTTTTCTAAGTGTTTCAGGCACAAGAAAAACTTTACACTCCTTGACAAAGGTCAAGGCATACTGTAACTTGCAAGGGGGATAAGCCATCTTGTCATTCTAATCTCCTTTTCTGAGTGTTTCAGGCACTAAGAACAAAAAAGAAGAACTGCACAGCAAGGCGATGCTCGCCACTTCGCTCCCCCAAGGATTCTTAGGAGGAGGTGTCACCGTGACCTTGGCCCCAACTTTGCCAATGAGCCTTTTTTCAAAATTTCAATAAGTCAATGCTCACCACTTCCCTCCCCTGAGGATTCTCAGGAGGAGGTGTCATTATAACCTCGGCCTCTACTTTGTCGAGAAACTTTCACTCTGTGTCCTCATTAGGACACATGAAATCTTTTGTGAGAATGCATGTCATCACATCGCAAACTCACTGTTATCATTTCCTTTGTTAGCATATGATAGGTGCATTACTATTTATTTTATGCATTGATGTTGAAGACCATGAATGCAAAGAAGACCAGGCCTGAGATCCCCTTCATCAAAATCCACGACGGTTGGGTCATTCTTTGTGCTCACGGATAAGACAAAATTGTGCTGTGAAGGACGATGGTTCCCGAATGGGTATCTTGACCTCATAGACAATCTATATCTTCAACTATTTGTTATACAAGTTTTGTTTTGTTTTCTTGAGCCCAACATGCATCATGTAGCATTAGTTACATTATATTTTGTTTTGTCAACGCATACTTCCTTTCATAATCTTCACCTTCTCACGTTAATCTCTAAATCTTGTATCTTAATTCCAATCATTCTGAACCCCACCGGGTTTTCTAATCTCACCATGTTCTCTAGTCCCACCGATCCTTCTAAAATCCCACCGTGTCTGTTAATCCCACCGTGTTCGGTAATCACCTTGTGCCTCCAACTCCTTCATTTCTATCACCACTATGGCCACTGCAACAACATTCTTGCTATTTATCCCACCGTGGCAGTCAACTTATTCCGTCAAGGGCCTCCTATTTGATCAGAACTTGCACCATCACTATCTTCACGGTCTGAGTTTCAACATTGGCCTTTTGTAATTCGAGATCATTCTATTCCGAATTAAATCTTGTCTCTTGGAAGACTTAAATGAATCAGAGAGACTGAATGTGCTCTATTGGTATTCTTTTACCTTTTCAAAACAAATCTCTTTTTAAAACTTTAGCCCATCACAGTACAAGAACACCGCAAAGATCGGGTTACCGGCTGATGATGAACCTATAAACCCATGTTTCGGGGACTCCCCACCGCATTGGGGGTTGGCTACTCTTCTCTCGTGCCAATGGCACATCTCTTACCAATCGAACATAGGAAGACTTGATAAAACATGGCGGTTAACTTGGAGACTTGAGGAGATTCGTCTTGCCGAATCTGGTCGTTGAGCGTGTCTATATCTACACCTTGATGCCACCTTTTCTTTCCATCACCATTTCACTCCACTACATTCCGCTACGATCCATCTCGCTTCGCTACGCTTTCTCTACGTTTCACTCCGCTTCGCTACACGCCATTCCCTTGCAAAGCCGACATAAAGGCGAGGCAAGCTGTAGACACGCCAAATTGGCCTGATTCGGAGCCCCAAACTCTTTTTTCATAGGCGATATCTTTTATTTAACCGTTATCTGATCCGGATTACCTTGTGGAGATGAGCTAAGGACATTGGTGGAGCCCCTTGTGAGTTGAGAATGGACCAATGATTTCCGGAATGATGCCGAAACCTTCAAGCGAGAGCCGCGCGTGAACTGTAGAAACACGAAGCCTGCTCGATGACCGACCTTGAATGGTCCATAATTGAAGGTCTCGAGAGTCCCGCATGTGTTCTGTAACATTCTGGGTTTCCGAGAAGTCATTTCGGTAGGCGTCAGTCAATGATGGCTCTCGCTACGACTTTTTCGATCTGTACTGACACGGCTATCCCGGACCACGTGTTAGGCCTTTCCGGTCATCACCGGGTCTTTTCGGGTCATTCGGGTCGATTCTAGCCTAATATTTTCATCAATCATGGCCATACGTCCAGTTCAGTCAATTTTAGGGTTTCCCGGCTTTTTCGAGTTTCGGTTCACGTTTACCGGGTTAATTTCAGATTTTTTGATGACTTCGGGTTTTCTAATCATACCGGACTTGTTCGGTCATCATTTTAAGTCATCCCTAGTTAACCCGAGATTTCTCGACCGGAACCGTGCTCTTTCGGATCTTCGCCACGGGTTTTTCGGCTTTCCGCGAGAGAGTAAACTGGTAGAAGGCCCCGTGTGAGCATCTCGGGAGTCATACCGGCTGGTTTACCAACTTAAGGATGTGCGGTTGAAGGCCCTCTTTCCAACGCAACAAACGGGAGCTGAATCGGACATCCCATTTGCAAGATACGGCTCGCGGAACGCGCGCGCAGGAGAGAGAGTCTACCGCGCCCCCGCTCCCTTTGAAAAGGGAGGGCGCGCCCTGCGCGCCCCCGCTTCCTTTGAAAAGTGGGGATGCGGTCAGTTTCCGAAAATCGGAAATTGCCCCGATTAGCACCTTCTAAACTGGATTTTTGGAAGGTTTCCGCGGATGATTTTTGATTATTTGTACCGCGCCCCCGGTTCGGGGGCGCGTTACGTATGTCAAGTCAAATTTTAGCAATTTCTGGAAGTTTCCGGTGAATTTTAGCAATGAGACGCGTACCACGCCCCCGAAGTGAGGGCACGCCCTGCGCGCCCTTGGTTTCAGGGTGCGCCCTGTGCGCCCTCGTCCCCTTTGAAACGCGGGGGCGCAGTCGGTTCAGTTTCCTTATTTTGCACCGACTTCCTTCCCCTATAAATTGAGGGCCATTCTCAATGACCCAAGGTTAATCCCCCATGCCTAGCTCATCCTGAGGTTATCCAAGCTCTCTCCCAAGGCCGTCCCGACGTCCAAAGCCGGTCCAACATCGAGAGATCGATCCCGAAGTGAAGGAGAAGCCCGATCCGTGCGTTCTACATCAACCTAATTCATCGACTTCTGCAGAAAATCTGAGATTCCTTCTGCAAAAGTATTCAACATAGAAGTTGTTCCTTTCTTCGTCTTCTTTCATCTCCAACTGACGGTACTCAATTACAACTTTTCGTTTGTTCGTGACAATTTCTGCACTAAGGGCACGCATCCAGGTTCTATTTTCTATATCCGCCCACTTTTAGAATTTTTACAGACTTCTACAGGAGGATTTAAGAGAAGTCATCAACATAGGAACTCTTTCTCTCCGAGTCTTCTGTCTACTCCAACAAATGGCACTCAATTCTAACATCGGGGTCATCTGTCGCTTTCTCTGCACCAAAGTTGTGCTAGGAGGGTGCAAGGCTACCCGAACCGGCTTGTTTCAACCATCTCGGCTTCAACTCAAGCCGATTCACTTTATAAGCTTCCTCAAACCACTTTATTCAGTTCATTTACTGTTTTAGAACATCTTTTAGTTCATTTGTATCATTTTTACATAATTAAAAATACAAAAAAAGGGATTAGGGCTCGCCCCAATCCGGTGAGTTCTATTCCAATTGCTCCTTTGTTTCATCTCTTCTTCTATAGTTTCTACACTTCCCATAGTTCTAATCGATTTCTTTCACTTGGTTTATTGTTCTA
This sequence comes from Cryptocoryne crispatula var. balansae, assembly GCA_036172225.1. Lineage (NCBI taxonomy): Eukaryota > Viridiplantae > Streptophyta > Magnoliopsida > Alismatales > Araceae > Cryptocoryne > Cryptocoryne crispatula. The sequence continues at coordinate 12,952,382 of CM069924.1, forward strand.
GTTGCACAGGTCTATCAAGTTAGCATCGGTTGGAGACTCTTCTTCAACGGCCGGCCGAAGAATAAGAAGGTTGAACTCACATCCCAATCTCCCACGCTAAGGTACACGGTCAAATTCAACTTCTTTTATTTGTCAATTCCATAAAGCGGAGCCCGCGGCTCCTGGCGACCACCTTTCATTTATGCTTTAAGTTCATCTCCTCCTCACTCTCCTCCCACATGACCCAAACCATCTCTGGTGCTCGAGCAACGCCGTGAGATGAAAGTTTGGGGATCAATGTGAGTGTGGGACCGAGGTGAGGACTTTTTACAGCTTTCTGAGTGTTTTCCGATTCACTCCCCTTTTCCCTTATTCCATCTTTCACCTTCTCTTGAGGTGCCAATCCGGAACCCGTTTTCGGAGTTGACACTACCATGGCAGAAGAATCAGCTTCTCATCATGTCGTTGCTATATCTCAAGATCAAAGTCAGCTAGTAGGGGAGGTAGAACCAAACCCTTCTACCTTTATGGAATTCCCTAGACTAGGCATGCCCTCTTCCATAGAACATCCTTAGGAGAAGCCTGCTATAGGGAGCTTAGATGAAGGAATCATAAACTTAGTTGATTGTCAATCCAATGATGGACTAGGCAAGGATTTGTCAGGCATTGATCAACTGTTGCCATCATTGGAATTGATCAATGAAGATGGTAAGATTGAATTGACCCATGAACTGGAAAGTAAGGAGACCAAATTGGTTAGTGAAATGGGGAATGAATCGACAAGCCTCCTGAAGGATGTAGACCTTAACAAGGGGATACTAGGACCTCCTCCAGCTAGGCAGGCAAATCCCTTAGCATCAATCTTAGGGCCACGACCCTTACCCCATTCTTCTCCTAAGAAACAATTCGGCCCATGGGCCCTCGATCAATCAATCTTAGGGCCACGACCCTTTCTTTATCCTCCTCCTAATCAAAAATCAGGCCCACAGGCCCACAATTCCTCAATCTTGGGGCCACTGCCCTTTCTTTATCCTTCTTACAACTATCAATCAGGCCCATGGGTCCAAAATCTATCAATCTTATGGCCATGGCCCACACTCCATCCCACTCAATTGGGCTCTTATGCCCCACTTCTACAATTGGGCCCTTATGCCTCATCTTCGGGCACTTATGCCCCTTTTCGTCAATCGGGCTCTTATGCCCCTTTTCATCAACTGGGCCCATGTGCCCCTTTACATCAGTCGGGCCCACGTGCCCCCTTTATCCAACCGGGCCCATGTGCCCCGTTTAATCAACCGAGCTCTTACTCCCCTTTTCTTCAACCGGGCCCACGTGCCCCTTTTCAACAATCGGGTTTACATGCCCCTTTCCTTCAACTGGGCCCATATGCCCCTTTTCCCCAACTAGGCCTACGTGCCCCTTTCCTTCAATCAGGCCCACGTGCCCATAATTCTCCCCAATCGGGCCCATTGTAAGCACCCGAAACGGGACATCCGCGGATCTCCCCCTTCCGGCCCCTACGCTTGCTTTGGTGACTTGGTGGATGGGATGTTAGTGGGTGTGGTCGCCAGGAGCCAAAGGCTCCAAAATATGGTAGAATGAAATGAAATGAAATAGAGAAATGACCGTCGTACCTTTGGAAGCGGGGAGATTGTTGGGTTCCGACTTCTCCTCTCTCGGCCGGCCGAAAGAAGAGAGCTTAGTGAGTCCTTCGTCTTCGATCCGGTTGAAGCTCCGCCTCATTCAGATTTACCTAAGAATGTCCATAAGAAAACATAGAAACAAGTGAAAAGATCATTAGTTCTCGTGACAGTGTAGAATCATGCTCAAATTCAAATGTAAACATGAAAGAGGGAAGGAATCGACCGGATTGGGACTAAATCCCAACCCCTATTTGGAAGGTTTTAAATATATATATGTGATGCAAAATGATCTAAGACATGCTAAATAACTTGATGAACAGTGCTAAGATGAAAAAGGAAGACAAAACTCGATTAAACGGACGATCGGAATCCAAAAATAACAAAGCAAGCTTCTGTCCTTCCTGGTGCCCTGTATATAGGGCGCCAGGAGCAGTGCCCCTTTATGGGGCGCGTTGACCAAGTCAAAGCGCCCTGTATACGGGGCACTAAGTCTGGCCCGAACAGATTTTCTTCTCCTCTTCGCGACGCCGCTCCGGAGTGCTGAGTGGCTTCCGGGACGAAGTAAGAGCTGCTCCTTGTAGACAATATGCAAATAAAGCTAATGAAAGGTGGTTTGGATGCTGGATGTAAGAGGAGAGACGGATAGAGGCTCTCAAAGTTGGAGAAAATTCATGTTTCTGGGTGACAGAAACAGAAGGTTTTTAGGGTTTTTGGTGGACGATTTTGGATTGATTTGAAGGTTTGTGGGGGATGAGAATGGCTTAGAAACGTGGTGTTGGATGAGCTATAGGGTGGCACGGAGGTGGAACCTCCTCCAAGCTCCAAATGGGGGTCTATTTATAGCCCAAAAGAGGGTACTTTGGTCATTTCCAAAAAGCAGTGCCATGTGGCATAGCGCCCTATATATGGGGCGCCAGCATCATGAGATATGTCAGGTCGACAAGACAAGTTACTGCGGGGGGGTCAAATCGGCCTGTCAAATCAATTTAATTTGGATCCAGGTGCCCTGTATATAGGGCACCTGGTGCCCTGTTTATAGGGCGCCAGGTGCCCTGTTTATAGGGCGCCTGGTGCCCTATAAGTAGGGCGCCAGGTGCCCTTATACACAGGGTTTTGCCCTCTTTGAAATGTGCCAAACACCTTAATTTTTCCGGAAAACTCGGTTCCCTTGAAAGGTTACTTAAATATACTTCATGAAAACAAGAATTTAAGCTCTTCAACTAGGCCAAAATTGCGTGTCTACAGCTTGCCTCGCCTTGGCGTCGGCTTTGTAGGGGAGTGACACGAATGAAGCGTAGGCGAATGTAGCGAAGCGTAATGAGGCGTAGCGTAATGAAGTGGTAATGGACTGAAAAGGTGATGCCAAGGTGTAGATTTAGACACGCCCTCACTGGCCTAATTGAGTGGAATAAAACTTTAGCGGACTCCGAGATTACCTTTTATCTTATTGAAACCTTCCCTCTGGTTGATTGGTTAAAGAGAAGAACAGTACTGAAAGTAAATAACTAAAATCCCACGTGGGGGAGAATTGTTACCGGCCAGGACCCGAACTGCATGGTGTGCTGGACTCGGTAGAAATGCATTGAAAAGTAAATTGCGAAAAGTAAAGAGGAGACAGCCAATCAACAAAGGTTGGGTTCTTCAAATTCATGAGGTTTACTCAGAAATACCGGTTCAGTTTGACATGGAAAAACTTCTTGTTTCGATGAAATCATTGTCAAAACCCGTTGGAAACCAATTCTCTGAAAAATCAAGACCTTCTCTAGGGGCTATAAAAGACCATTTTTAAAAGGGTGCATGATGCGACTGGAAGGAGGTTATAGCATTATTAGGAAGCGGGGAATGGTTATGGTGGGATAACGCATGTGATGATGCATGATGCATGCTGGGTTTAAAGAAATAAAAATAAGTATAAGAAAATAGTTGAAGATATAGGTTGACTATAACGGGTCAGGACATCTATGAAGAAACCGTCGTCCCCGAATATTCAACTTTGGCCTATCCGCAAGCCTAGGGAATGACTGAGCCCTCACTGATTTTGTTGAAGGGGTTCTCAGGCTCAGCCCCCTCTAGACTTGAGGTCTTCAACATCTCAAATATTATTTATTTTGATAGATGCAATACTAAATGCAAATCCTAATAGGGGTCGGAGTAGTCCACTTTTGTTTTTAATTTTTTTGATTTTTTTTTGTTGTTTTTGCTTCCTCTAAGTGTCTGGGGATATGAAGCTGGCATGCCTTCTCCTGTTCCTGCATCCACTTGAGAGAAGATATTAGAACTTTACTTTGGCTTAGTCCCTTGCCTTGATCTTTTGTCAAGGGACATAGGCCTTATTAAGGTAAAGATAACAGAAAAACATAAGTATGCATAAAAGGAAATATGCAAGACTGGAATTAAACATGAATGCAATGGCAACTAGTCAATTTAGAAAGTAAATTTTTAGGTGTTTTGGGATTTCTGATTTGTTTGGGTTTTTATGGTTTTATAATGTTTTTGGTGTTTTGAGAACTTTTATGATTTTTGAATTTTTAATTTTTAAGATTTTTGACTTTATAGATTTTGTTTGGTGATTTTGAAGTATTCAATTTTTTTGTGTGTTCGGTGTGAAGGACAAGACCATCTCATCCTTTGCCTTGCTTGCCATAGGTGCCTCTCATTGTTACCTAAGGGTTAAGAGTAGGCATCACGTGTAAGAAAGTGCCTTGTCCGAGATCTTATGACCTTTTGCCTTCGATAGGCTATGGCTTTTCTTGGAACAAGTCGGTCAACCCTATCCTTTGAGGTTAAAGAAGGAAGATGATTGGTGGTAAGTCCTTAGTAGAATTCAGGGATGTCGAACTTGTTTCTGTACTAGTGCCCAAGTTGCCCATCTAGGATTTGACATCCTCGGGTCCTTCCTTCTAGCCCCTTTCTTTGATTGCCCACATTCAAAGAGGTCTTTTTTTTTTGCTTGATTTTGACCTGAGGGGTTCATTGCCCATCTTTTGGAGCCTTTTTCTCTTTTTTTGGGTTTTTGTTGGTACACATTCAGACAGGTCTATTCTTTTGCCGACCTGAGGGGTCATTGCCCATCTTTTGGTACCTTTTCTTCTTTTTTAAGAAGTCAGACCTTCGGAGGCATTTCCCAACTAAGGCAGTGGGCATTTTCGATACTCCTTATTCTATCCCCTTTCATCTATTCTGGACCGAAACGAGAAGAGAACGGGATTAGGTTGACCTTCTTTCGCCAAGCGTTGCCTAGCTTTCTCTCTGACTTTCGATCATCAGATCTCAAACTAGGCATGTAGTGTGTGCAGTATGATGCCTATCCTTATTTCCCTAAGTGACAAGTTGGTGCACCGAGCAAGCAAGCGTTAGATGTTATCATTATACTTCACACCTTTGGATTTTATAGATTTTTGTGATTTTTGTTCTAAGGGAAATATTTTTTAGGGTATACACCATTCCAGGGATGAGCTAGTTTTTCTCCTTCTGCATTAGTCAGCTTATATGAATTACCAGGATAAACAACAGAAATTACATACGGACCCTCCCAATTAGGTTGAAGTTTAGAGCGGGGACCGCCCGGCTTAACGAATATTCTTTTAAGCACAACCTCACCGATTTCAAATTTTCTCTCCACCACCCTCTTCTGATAAAATCTTTTAAGTCTATTCTGATAAGATAGTTCGGCAGTGGTCAGCCTCCTTTCGTCCAAGAGTTCGAGTTGCGCGAGAAGAGAATCGGGATATCTCGATCGATCTGGACTCGGAGGGAAGGAATGATTACTTCGTATGGAACTACCGCCTCCATCCCAAATGCAAAGGCATAGGGGGTCTGACCCGTTGGGGTTCGAATAGAAGTGCGGTCGGCCCATAGAGAATCAACTAACTTATCTGGCCAGTCTGCGAACTTGCTAGACTTACAAGTCTTCTTAATGATTTTTATCAGGGTTTTATTGGTGGCTTCTGCCTGACCGTTGCCTTGAGGATAATATGGATATGAATGATGCAATCTGATGCAATACATGTTGCAAAGGTCACGTAGCTCCTGAGAGATGAATTGCGGTCCATTGTCGGTGATGATGTCGCCTGGGATCCCGAACCTGGCAATGATGTTGCGCTTGATGAAGGTGCGGATCGTTGATGCCTTGATCTCCACATATGCTTCTGCTTCCGCCCATTTGGTGAAGTACTCCATTGCAGTTAGGATGAAGGATTTGGTTTTGTTTGTGGAGTTTGGGTCACCGAGGGGTCCGATAACATCAAAAGCCCACATAGCGAAGGGCCATGGGGCGTGGATCGGATGAAGGGAAGATGCGGGAGAGTGAATCTTGTCGGCGTGGAGTTGACATTGATGGCAGTGCCGGACAAAGATCGAGCAATCTTCTTCCAGAGTAGGCCAATAGTACCCTTGCCTGATGATTTTCTTGACGAGGGCATGAGCATTTACATGGCCTCCACATACTCCAGAGTGCGCTTCTTTAAGCACCAATTCAGCCTCTTCTTCGTCTACACATCTTAATAGAACACCGGCCAAGCTCTTTTTGTAAAGTACTCCACCTAAGATGGTGTTCTAAGCTTTTTGAGCTAACTGATGCAGGTATCTTTCTGGAACTCTCCTACCTCTAATTTTTGTCCTATTTCTAAAGAAGAAGAAGGTAAATAAGAGGAGGAAGAGGAGGTGGATGGAGTAGAATTTATTGGAGAGGATGGAGGGCAAAGAAGGTTAATCAAGGATCTGGTGGCTCCTTGGGTCGAATGCCCTTCCGAGGCAAGTTGAGATGTTTCCTCGATCGAAATTTCAGTTTCAAGGAGGGCATTGTTTTTTGGGGAGTGCTAAACATAAAGACAAAATGGGCTTCAGGTGCCCGATTTGGGTTGAGATCAACTACGGGAGTCAGAGTAGGCGAAGATATTGATAAAGAGGGGAAGACTTCGAGTAATGTTTGATAGAGGGGGCTTTCGGGCCCAATGTTGACAGAAAGAGATGATGGGCCAGTAGGCCGGATGATCATGGAAGAAGGTGGGTTCATAGACCCAATAAGAGGAGGATGTGGGCTCAAAGGCCCAAGTTTAGGAGATGGGCTCGAGGGCCCGAGAATTGGAGAAAGCGGGCACAAAGGCCCGGATTTAGTAGAGGGGCTCGGTGGCCTAAGAGTTGGAGGAAATGGGCACAAAGGCCCAGATTCAATAGAGGGGCTCGATGGCCCAAGAGTTGGAAGAAATGGGCACAAAGGCCCAGATTTAGTAGAGGGGCTTGGTGGCCCAAGAGTTTGGGGAAATGGGCACAAAGGCCCAGATTTAGTAGAGGGGCTCGGTGGCCCAAAAGCAACAAGTGGGTTCATGGACCCATAAGTTGGGCCTGAGGGCCTAGAAATAGGGATCGGGCCAAGAAGCCCGGGGAGAGCGTCATAGTGAGTTGGGGCATCGGCCCCAAAAGAGGAGATAATGAGGGAAGGCCCTCGTGGAGTTGGTTGGACTTTTTCTCGAGTCGGTTTGGCAATATGACCCCTGGGTGGGTCGACAGGTGGTTCAGCCTGGAGTGATTCATTGCTTGACCCTTCTTCATCAGTGGAAAACAAAAGAGATATTTCAGGATACAGGTCATCCTCAGGGTCGTCAGTTCTTCTTCTTTTGTCTTGCTCCAGCTCTTGTTCTTCCTTATTCTCAGCCAGTTGAATGGTTTCTTTCTTGATGAAAAACTTTTGTAAGCATCCTGAAAAGTATTTGCTTTTGAGATTTTGACCATTGGCTGTCGTTCCATCATATCCAACCCCGCTCTTTGTTTGTAACCTCACTGGATTGATTGGCTCAGCTATGCCTTGCAGTTCTTTGCCTAGTCCTTGGCCTTCTCGATATCCCAAACTCTTCATTATGTGCCATCCAATGGTTTCATTTTCCTCTCTTTTTCTTCTCCATACTTGCTTGGGTTGCCTACTCATTTCTAGAAGATCCAAGATTGTCAAAATTGGCTCGTTTGGCAACCCAAGGGGTGGTGGTGGAGAAGATGGATGGTCTAAGGGCATGCTAGTCACCTTAATCACCTGCCCCTTGTAAGGGAATTTAAGACACTGGTGATTGGTGGAGGCGACTGCCTCTAGTGCTTCCAAATAGGCCGTCCCAGAATAGCGTTGTAGGTTGGATCCATCTCTAGTATGTGAAAGTTGACAGTGACTGTCTAAGGTCCGAGTTTGACACCCAATGTAATCATGCCGTCAGCGGGCTTCTTTGAATTATCATATGCGGTCACTATTATTTGAGATGGCCGGATGTCCTCGTCGGAGATTCCACAAAGATGTAATGTTTCTGGTGGCAGAACATTAATGGATGCTCCGGTATCGACCAAACATGACTTAATGCCTACACCATTGATGTGGACTGTGATGCACAAGGCACATTTCCTTATTTCCGGGTCGGCCAACTCTTCCTTTGTGAATATAAGGGCCGGATACTCACTTCTCGAGATCAGAACTGATGAGATTTTTTCTGGGGGGAGGCTCTCATTCACCATCACCCGCTGTAAGTATTGTTGGAGAACCTCTTGATGGACTTTGGATCTTTTGATCAACTCTAAGATAGAGATCCGTGCCGGGGTTTTATCAAGATGTTTCAACAAGTCATAGGATGTCCCAGGCAACGGCTCTTCAATGTGTTCTTCTTCTGCTTCTGGTGCCAACCCTGATTGGCCGGCCTGGGGAAAGATCCTTTGGAACATGCGCCCGCTCCTAAGTACTGTGGCAAGTTGAGGAGCTATAGCTGGGGTGGTAGTGGTGGGTGGTGGGTTAGGTCGAATGATGGGAGCTCTTGCGATGGGTGTAATGATGGTGGTTTGAGGCATAGTAGGGTAGGTAGGTATGTTTGCACGGGGCGGGATGATGATAGGTCCTAGTGGTGGTGATGTTTGTGGTGGATTAGCCGGGCGGGTTAGGGTCCGTCCCGATTGGAGTTGAATGGCTGGTGGTGTGATGATGGGTTGTGATGGTGTTCGGATGATGGGCATTCTGTTTAATGTGATGGGATTATGTGACATGGTTGGTCGGGGTATCGAGTGGACGGTTCGGTTAGGAGGGTGAAGTAAGTTGATGTGCATGGAGGAGGCGGCTCCCTCGACTTGCCAATTCTGGCCCCGATCATGATACTCCTCGGAAGAAATCATGATGGGATTAACGTGTTGATTCCCAGGCGCGGGTGCATGTGGAGATAAAGGGTTTTGGATAATCCCCAGGCCGGGGTTTTGTTGTTGTTGCTGCTGAGTTGGTGCATGCTGCCATTGAGGTTGATTTTTCACAGTTCTGATGTATTCCCCCATCTGGTCCCAGTCAATACTGCCTTGCTCATTAAGATCGTGGATATAGTCTTTGAACTGAAAACAATTTTCCACGGTGTGCCAAGGATATCTATGGAACAAACAGTATCGCTCTGTGTTGGCATTCTGAGGCCACTCCAATTTCTCCCTTGGCAATGCAATTTGCCCTGCCGCCATGAGTGCATTAAAGATGTCCACGAGGGAGTACGGAAAAGGCGGGTAATCGTTCCTCTTGGGTCCAACCTTTCGGGGTTCATAGGCCATGGAAGGGGGTGCCTGGTTGTAGTTGGCCAGTTGTTGCCGCGCTGGTTGGGGAACCGGGGCTTGCGGTCGCTGAGGGATCGGAACTTGTTGTTGACGAGGCTGGAACTGAGGTTGATGTTGAGGTTGACGAGGGTTTCTAAATGGTTGGTTTTGTTGAGGGTTCCTAAACTGGTGTTGATAATTGCTAGGTGGGTTCCCTACAACATTGAGGTTCTCATTTGTCACTACGCCCTCAGTCACTGGACCGGTTGTGGTAAAAGTGGTTTTCTTGGCAGCTCGGTGTCTAGGATCAAACAAGTTCATGATAGGTGAGTCCCTAAGCTGTGTCTGAATGTACCGTGCCCTTTCATAGAGTTCACTCATGGAGGTGGGGTGATGCAAAGCTAGCATATTCTTTAAGGCCGGAGTGGCATTGGTGATGATCATCTTTACTTGCTCCGGCTGCGAAATGGAATCGCAAGCTTTTCCGCCATGGACCTCCACCTATCAGCATATCTGGTAAAATCTTCATCATTTCTCATTTTTTCAGCCATCAGGTCGGTGATGGAATATGTTGGTCCGACCCTATCTTGATATCTCTGCAAAAATTTAGCTTTGACTGTTTCAAAGCTACTCGCCTCCAAAGAGTCAAGCGAGTAGAACCACTCTAAAGCTGAACCCTCTAATGATCTTCTGAAAAGAAAAGCAAGGGCCCTCGGATCATTTTGCCACATTACCGACTCATAAAGAAAGTCCTTGACATGAATGAAGGGATTACCGGTTCCGTTGTAGCGACGGTATACCGGTATCTCAGAGGGAGGTAGATGAAAAGTAGGGAGGGAAGGAAGAGAAATTTCGGGGACTGCCTTGGTGTCGATTAAACGTCTAAGCTCTCTATACTGCTCATCCATGCGATTGATTTTGTTAATCATGGCCTGATCGACAGAGGGTTCCCTAAGAGGAGGAGGAGAAGTGGGTGCTTGGTGCACTGGAATTGGGACTTGATGGGCCGAAGTGGCCGGATAAGAAGGGTACATTGGGGGATGCACCAAAGGGTGAGTAAGGTTGAGATGATTAGAGGAATAAACTGGTGGTCTAGAAGGAACAACAACATTTGGATTGGGATGATCTAGATTAGCCACCAGATGAGGAGAAATTGGGGCCATGAGCCCGGTATGAGAATGGTCATGAGTGGGCACATTGGGTTGATGTGCCCCAGACCGAGGGGTAGAGATGTGAAGACCACCTTTGGGAGGAATGTGGTCGGCGGGCGACTTGCCCTTAAGTATGGCTTTGATAGCCTGAATTTGGGTAGGGTCAGCATGAGAGAATGCCTCCCAAAGTGAATTTGGATTGGGTTGAGGAGAATTTTGACTAGGTTCGGGGAGAACTTCGGGTTCATTGACGGCACACACGGCATCAGGATAGAAATAAGATTGATCATACTCCAACTGTAGTTGCTCGTATCCTTGATCCGCCATTCTGATAACTCGACCTGACCTTAAATTCATAAACACAATAGAAAAAGAAGGTAAATAAAAGCTTAAGGATTTTTTTAGTTTTTATTTTTTACCCCTTTTTGTTTTGATTTTCTTTTGTCGGACAAGCAAGTTGTCAAGCAAATTAACCTCAAGCAAATTTTTTGTTTTGGTTCTTTTTAGGTGATTTTGGGATTTTTGTTTAATTTTCAGTTTTTGTTTGCAAACAAGTAATAGCAAAGACTTGGAATGATTAATGCAATTTTTTTTGTTTCAACCTCAAATTAATGGCTTGTTAAGAGAAATATTGTCCACTCAAATAAATGGGTAGGACCCTATGCTCTCACAACGCCGAGCAATCTAAGGTTGTTACTCCTTTCACAACGATAGGTAATAGGTACTCCGGGTTTTGGGATAAAATGGTACAACCAGCCCGATCAGTGAAGAGGGAATCCTTCACGTCTGGGGACTTACGGAGGCCTTGATGGAAGCTACCCAGTCCTTCCGAGAGGGAATCCCCGGAGGAGGAGTTGGCAACCACCAATATGGGTGTTTGGATGTGTGGGGCTTTGGGAGGAGAGAGCCTCCCTTCTCGGATGTCCTAAGGAGATGGGCGAACCCGAAACTCCAATGCGAACTAAATGCAAGTGAAATGTCAAGGAATAAGAAGCAAGCAAGAAGAAAATAAAAGCATACAATGATTAATGAGATGTTGTAGGAAGCAAGTAAACAAGACAATGATATGAAATTATACTAAGATGGAAGAAAGCATTAATTTAACTAAGCATGCTTTGAAAGATTTACTAAAGGAAAACTAGGCCTAGAAGGAAATAGACAAGTATGCTTAACAAGGGATGAAAGAAGATGATATCTAAAATACTAAGGTGAAATAAGTTGATTAACAAAGTTGGAAATCAGATCGATATGCTTTTAAAAAGATAAACAGAGAGCAAGTAAACTTGGAAGAAACAAGATGATGCTTCAAGGAAACAAACAAGCATGTAAGCAAGTAAATAGCAATGCAAGGAAATGGAAATGGCTTAAATGAGAACTAAAGTGAAAATAAGCATGTTTTCAAGTGGACATTCTTAGGAAAGAAGAGAAGAACTCACTAAAGCAAAGTCGGTCCCACCCTGTTCGCCAAAAGGTGTAAGCACCCGAAACGGGACATCCGCGGATCTCCCCCTTCCGGCCCCTACGCTTGCTTTGGTGACTTGGTGGATGGGATGTTAGTGGGTGTGGTCGCCAGGAGCCAAAGGCTCCAAAATATGGTAGAATGAAATGAAATGAAATAGAGAAATGACCGTCGTACCTTTGGAAGCGGGGAGATTGTTGGGTTCCGACTTCTCCTCTCTCGGCCGGCCGAAAGAAGAGAGCTTAGTGAGTCCTTCGTCTTCGATCCGGTTGAAGCTCCGCATCAATCAGATTTACCTAAGAATGTCCATAAGAAAACATAGAAACAAGTGAAAAGATCATTAGTTCTCGTGACAGTGTAGAATCATGCTCAAATTCAAATGTAAACATGAAAGAGGGAAGGAACTGACCGGATTGGGACTAAATCCCAACCCCTATTTGGAAGGTTTTAAATATATATATGTGATGCAAAATGATCTAAGACATGCTAAATAACTTGATGAACAGTGCTAAGATGAAAAAGGAAGACAAAACTCGATTAAACGGACGATCGGAATCCAAAAATAACAAAGCAAGCTTCTGTCCTTCCTGGTGCCCTGTATATAGGGCGCCAGGAGCAGGTGCCCCCTTTATGGGGCGCGTTGACCAAGTCAAAGTGCCCTGTATACGGGGCACTAAGTCTGGCCCGAACAGATTTTCTTCTCCTCTTCGCGACGCCGCTCCGGAGTGCTGGGTGGCTTCCGGGACGAAGTAAGAGCTCCTCCTTGTAGACAATATGCAAATAAAGCTAATAAAAGGTGGTTTGGATGCTGGATGTAAGAGGAGAGACGGATAGAGGCTCTCAAAGTTGGAGAAAATTCATGTTTCTGGGTGACAGAAACAGAAGGTTTTTAGGGTTTTTGGTGGACGATTTTGGATTGATTTGAAGGTTTGTGGGGGATGAGAATGGCTTAGAAACGTGGTGTTGGATGAGCTATAGGGTGGCACGGAGTTGGAACCTCCTCCAAGCTCCAAATGGGGGTCTATTTATAGCCCAAAAGAGGGTACTTTGGTCATTTCCGAAAAGCAGTGCCATGTGGCATAGCGCCCTATATATGGGGCGCCAGCATCATGAGATATGTCAGGTCGACAAGACAAGTTACTGCGGGGGGGTCAAATCGGCCTGTCAAATCAATTTAATTTGGATCCAGGCGCCCTGTATACAGGGCGCCTGGTGCCCTGTATACAGGGCGCCTGGTGCCCTTATACACAGGGTTTTGCCCTCTTTGAAATGTGCCAAAGACCTTAATTTTTCCGGAAAACTCGATTCCCTTGAAAGGTTACTCAAATATACTTCATGAAAACAAGAATTTAAGCTCTTCAACTAGGCCAAAATTGTGTGTCTACACCCATGTGCCCTTAATTTTTCTAAATCGGGCCCACGTGCCCGTAATTCACCTCAACCGGGCTCACATGCCCATGCTTTTCTACAACCGGGCTCATGTGCCCAAATTTCTTCTAAATCAGGCCCACGTGCCCACCTTCCAACAAACTCGTGCACACATGCCCACACTCCTTCAACTTCGGACTTGTATGCCCCCATTTCTTCACCATCGGGCCCGCATGCCCAAACTTCTTCGAAATCGGGCCCCCGTGCCCCCTGTCGACTCCAGAAACGGGTTCCGGATCGGCACCTCAAGAGAAGGTGAAAGATGGAATAAGAGAAAAAGGGAGTGAATTGAAAACACTCGGAAAGCGGTAAAGACTCCTCACCTCGGTCCCACACTCACATTGATCCCCGAACTTTCATCTCACGGCGTCGCTCGAGCACCGGAGATGGTTCGGGTCATGTGGGAGGAGAGTGAGGAGGAGATGAACTTATAACATGATAAGAGAAATTGTGGTCGCCAGGAGCCGTGGGCTCCGCTTTATGGAATGAAAATAGAAAGAAAGTTGAATTTGACCGTGTACCTTAGCGTGGGAGAAAGTGTGTGCGGGTTCAACCTTCTTCTTCTTCGGCCGGCCGATGAAGAAGAGTCCAACCAATGCTAGCTTGATGTATTTGTGCAACTGATAAGTCGGATCTTGGACAATGAAGTTCTGGAAACTCCCAGTACAATGTTGATGTAGAACATGCTATGGGCACCACAGATATCTGAATTGAATGATTATTATTGGAGATAAAAAATAACTCACCGGGGAACAATTTCTATGAAGTATGTATAGGCTGAATCCACCATTATATATACTGAAATTAACTGAGAAGATGATGACTTAGAAGAGAAGACTTCGGATCTGTCTGTGCAGCACTGATGTTGAAGCCATAACAAGCCAAGGGAATGTCAGAATTGATCTCTGTTTGTTTGAGATGAAATATATCTTGATGAACCACACTTCTTCTGAAGTAAGTCAGGCCAGAAAATAACTAGAAAGATCTGTAGAAGCCGATGATCAGCAGTGCAGCACATTGGAGCATAGACCGGCTTCTTCTTCACTTTGGGATGATCTCCAGGCACCGGGACGAAGAGAGGATGATTTGGGGAGGTTGGGATGAGCCTAGGGTGGATAGAGGGTGAGGATAAGAGTTCTGGATGATGGGGATGCCCTTCTTAGGTCGTTCATATGAGTCTCCCTTTATAGGGGATGAAAACCAGGTCAAAAAAATAGCAAGTTTTGATACATCCGACCATAGGTTGGATTTCCTTCAATTAATGTTGCTGATTTTCATCCTGAGGTATCTAGAAACTTACCTAAATGATTGAGAGAGATTGAAAACCGTGGATCACCTTCTTCATGCTCAAAATATGCCTCCACTTGAAGAGGAAACAAATCTAGTCTAAAAATGGCAAGTCTTGATATACAAGACAACAAGTTGGATTGCCATCATTAGATGATGCTAATTTCGACCATGAAGCTTCCAGATACTATAACAAGTGATATGGAGGAGGAAAAAGGAAGGTAAGGTCGTGAATTGGTCAGATATGTGCCCAATGGGCTGGGCTTGCATGCAATTGGGCTTGATAGGTGCTGCGTGCGGACAGAACTGCGCATCTGACTTCTAAAAAGTGCTGCGGACAAATGGTAGATCATAATTGAATGCCGTTTGTTGCATTGAAAAGAGGACTCAGAGGGGAAGATTATTGATGTTGAGGACTTCTTCATTGTATGTCCACAGATCCTGTGAAAAATTTTCAAGTAGATGATATGTTGGGAAAAGCATAATCTAGCACACCACCAAGAGTCTCTTGTTCGGCAAACACGGATTTGATTAGAAATTAGAAAATCATCCTCATATTTCCAATAGGCACCTCAGATCATCCAAAAGGGTGGTTCATCATGATTTTGATGGTCTAAAATAGATGTTGCAAATGGAATAATGGTTTAAGCTCTAAATAAGGCCAAATTGGCGTGTCTACACCCCCCACTTCTTCAATTTGGGATCACACACCCATACTCTTTAATGGCGCCAGTGAGCCCATCACAAATCACAATCATGCTCCCAACCATTAAAATCGGGTCCATGTGCCCACTCTTTTCATTGGGTCCCTTGGGCTCAACCTTCAATCGGGCCCTCATGCCCATCAACATCAACCGGGCCCTCTATCCCACATTCAAATCTTGGGCTCACGTGCCTCTTGATTCCAACTACTCTCAGGCCTTCAAGCTCACTTTCAACTCACGGGCCCAAGAACCCATTTTAACTCACTTTTGTTTCCAAGCATGTTTATTTTTATTCAAATTCTCTTTCATTCTCTAAGTTTTACTTTCAACAAAAAAAATCAAGGTAGAGAAATTTCCTAGGTGATACCACAATCTTTGCCTTTTACATCATTAATTTTGACTCCACCATGCTAAACGACAAAACAGACTTAAGCCATAGTGGGATTGAAAGATAATGGTGGGACTAACATAGAATGATGGGAAAGAAGAAACAATGGCATGACAATTGCCATGGTGGGATAAAATAAAAGACACGGTGGGATAAAAGAAAGGACAGAATAAAACATGGTGGAATAAAAAAAAGAATAAAACATGAAGGGATAAAATTAGTAATGATGAAAAATGAAAAGGAGATGGATGTGAAAACATAGAAAATTATGTAGAAAATAGTTGAAGATATAGATTGTCTATTGGAGGTCAAGACACCTGATTAGGAACCATCGTCCCTCCAATGTTCAATTTTGGCTTATCCGTGAGTGTGAAGAAATGACCAAGCCGTCGTAGATTTTGTTGAAGGGGATCTCGGGCCTAGTCACCTTCACCCTCAAGGTCTTCAACATCGATGCATTTAATACATATTAAATGGACCTAACATAACTAAATGACAAATGGTGAGAGTGATGTGAAGTGCAAAATGGAGTGCTGGTGATGATGTGAGATTGATGTGAAGCTAAGTGAAGTCTTCAGGCGTGGTCTATCAACTTGCATCGACCGCCTGATTCATCAGCACCATGATAATACTTGACTGGGTGGCACTCCTTTTCTTTTCGTCGCAAGGCTGGCATGACGTTCCTTCCAGAACACTGATCTCATCAATTCACCTGTTAGGACTTAAAAGGTTGCCTGCACATTTTTTGTTAGTACCCAACAGACGAAATTGTCATATGAAGCATATTTTTCTCGAAATGAACAACTTAAGTTTTCACTATTAGAACCATCATTTAGAGGTCAAAACAAAGTTTTTGATAATGGTTCCTTTAGTAAAAATGTCATTTTTAACATTCTAAACAATTTCTGATTTTTTGAGTCTTTTTTGATTTTTTTTGAAATTTTTTTCCATGTGCCCCCGATCAGGGGCACCTGGCCATGTGCCCCGAGATGAGGGCACATACGCCCTGAGGCCTTTTTTTTGCAGAAAAATGTACCTGATGGCCCTTCTCTTTTGTTTCTTCAGCCCCTGTAAACACTTAGCAAAGATGATTAAATTTTCATCATGACTCATCCCTTTGCCTGTATACCATTTGCCTTGATTTTGAGTCAAAGGGAGGAGCCTTCTTAACAAGGTGGAATAAAACAAATGACTAAAATGAAATGGTGGTAAGGGTTGAGAGAACTTACCTGCCGTGGTGTGAATCCTCTCCTCTCCTATATTGAAATGCCTGAAACACTTGATAAAAGGGGATTAGATCTTCACCACGACTCATCCCTTTGCCCATTATGGTCAACTTTGACTTAGGTCAAAGGGAAGAGCCTTCTTAACAAGTAATTAAAGCAAAATGGATATGCAATACAAGAATGGAAATATGCATGACAGTCATGTAAACATGGATGCAACTAAGGCAATGATCATGACTGAGCATTTTTTTGGTTTTCTTAGAAATATTCATTTTTTTTGGATTATCAAAAGTATTCAAATTTTTGGGATTTTTGAAATATGCAATATTTTGGATTTTTGAAATATGCATTTTTTTTGGGTTTTTGAAATATGCATTTTTTTGGATTTTTGAAATATTCACTTTTTTTGTGGAAAAAATGCTGGTATTTGAGACAATTCATCGGTCTTTGGGGTTTGTTAAGACTCAAGTGGTAGATACCATGTGCAAAATAAAGTTCCCTACCTAGAATCCTTATAACCTTCTTCCTTTGATCAGCTTGGATTCTACCTGGATTTGGTCGGTTTACCCTACCCAAGGGGTTTAAGGAGGAAGAGTATAGAGGAAGTCCTTGATAGGGTTTGGAGATGTTGAGAGGGATTTCTCTACTCTCACTCAAATCACCCATTGGGGTTCGGCCTCTTTGGGTTTTTCCTATTTTTTTGCCCTTTTCTATGTGGCACATATTTGGACAGGTTTTTGACCCGTGGGGACATTGCTCATCTTTTAGTGCCTTTTGCCTTGACTATCATTCTGGGTACTCATTCAGATAGGTTGTTCATTTTTCTTTTTCTAACCTGAGGGGTTCATTGCCCATCTTTTGGCACCCTTTTGTACCCTCTAAGACGGCCTCCTACTAGGGTGGCGAGTGTTTTCGATACTACCCCTCTCTAATCTTCTCTCCCTATCTTGGACCGAGTAGAAGAGAATAGGGTAAGGGTACTCTTTCCATTTCTAGATTTCTGCCTTGCCTTTCGCAAGTGTCAGGTTGTCTGGATTCTAGGATCGGGAAGTGTTGTGTGTGTAGGATGGTACATACCCTTGACTTCTCACGAACAACCTAGGATCAATGACTTGAGATTATACCAGTGGTTTCTCCATTTTTATGGAAAGTACTTTTTGAGGTAAACTCCATTCCAAGGATGATTCAATTTTTCTCCATTTGCATTAGTCAATGCATATGCATTACCTAGATACATTTCAGTGATTACAAAAGGCCCTTCCCAGTTAGATTGCAACTTGGAGCGGGGACCCCCTGGCTTAACGAATATGCGTTTGACTACCATCTCACCGATATCGAATTTTCTCTCGACCACCCTCTTTTGATGAAACCTTTTGAGTCTATTCTGATAAGTCCGGGCATGCTCGGCAGCAGCTAGCCTTCTTTCATCTAAGAGTTCAAGCTATGCAAGGAGAGATTCTCGTCTCTCATCAACAGGAATATCCCTGTTGAGCTGAACTCAGAGAGATGGAAGTAATACTTCATAGGGGACCACTGCTTCCATCCCATATGCCAAAGCATACGGGGTTTGTCTAGTGGGAGTCCTTACAGAAGTACGATAAGCCTATAGAGCATCTACAAGCTTATCAGGCCAGTCGGCAAATTTGCTAGACTTACAAGATTTCTTGATGATTTTGATTAAGGTTTTGTTGGTGGCTTCTACTTGACCATTGCCTTGAGGATAGTATGGTGATGAATGATGCAATGAAATGCAATACCTGTTGCAAAGATCACGCAGATCTTGAGAAAGAAATTGTGGCCCATTATTAGTGACGATGTCGCTGGGGATCCCGAACCTTGCAATGATGTTGCGCTTGATGAAGGAGCAGACTGTTGACACTTTAATCTCCACGAATGCTTCCGCTTCAGCCCACTTTGTGAAGTACTCTATTTCCATCAGAATGAATGATTTTGAGCGCATTTCGGAGTTGAGGTCACTCAAGGGGCCAATGATATCAAAAGCCCACATGGCAAAAGGCCATGGAGCATGAATTGGATGAAGGGAAGATGCGGGTGAATGAATCTGGTCGGTATGGAGTTGACATGAATGACAGTGCTGAACAAAGATGGAGCAGTCTTCTTCTAGAGTTGGCCAATAATACCCTTGTCGGATGATTTTCTTAGCAAGGGCTTTGGCATTCACATGACCATCACAAACTCTAGAATGTGCTTCCTTCAGCACCAACTCAGCTTCTTCTTCATCAAGACACCTGAGTAAGATTCCACTTAGGCTTCTCTTGTAGAGCACTCCTCCTAGGATTGTATACCTCTGGGATACTCTTCTGATTGCCTTCTTTTCCTTAGTGGTTGATACAGGCGGGTATGACTGATCTTGGCAATACTTCGCAATCTCGTCATACCAAGGTCTCTCACCTTCTTCTAATTCTTCCAACTCAATCAAGAAGATTTCTTTTTTATGTTCCAAGTATTCCTTTCTGTTGAACCTCTCCTTAACCTTTAGAAAACGTCCATCCTCAATTACTGGAATTGTCCTCTTACAAATGTGGATAGTCCGCACTTGCCTGCCTAGCGAGACAGATAGAGATGAAGCTAGTGAAGCTAAGGCATCGGCAAGGATATTTTGAGAACGGGGAACATGGACAAAGGTGAGTTTAAAGAATAGCTTGATGTAGCAAGTGGTGAGCTCCTGGTAGGGTTTGAGGTTTGGATGGGAAGTTCGGTACTTGGATAAGACTTGGCATAGGATCAATTGACTATCACCTATCACCCTCAGTTCGGTGGCACCATGGAAATGGGCAGCCTCCAGCCCGGCCAGCAAGGCTTCATACTCAGCTATGTTGTTGGTTGCTGGAAAGTTAAGCTGAAAAGCCTGTGGAATGGTGACACCTTCAGGTGACAGAAGGACAATACCTATCCCTCTACCATGAGAGTTCAGAGCCCCGTCAAAATATAATGTCCAAAGATTAGAAGATCGGACTGACATTAGTTCGTCATCCGGGAACTCCGACCGGACTGGGTCAAAGACGGGTATGGGATGATGGACAAGGTGTTCAGCAATAGCATAGCCCTTCATTGCCTTCTGTGGGACATAAGTGATATCAAATTGGGATAAGAAACTCTGGCATCGCCCTAACCGATCAGTCAAGGATGTCTTCTCTAACAGAAACTTAATGGGATTGATACGAGCAATGAGCTTGACTTGGTGAGCAAGGAAATAATGTTTGAGTTTCTGAACCACCCAAACAAGAGTAGCACAAGTCTTTTCTACCACAGTGTACTTCAGCTCACAAACATCAAACATCTTGGACAAGTAATAAGTAGCTCGTTCTTTCCCTTCTTCATCAACTTGTGCAAGGACTACCCCAAGAGAGTTCTCAAGAACCGAAATGTAGAGGACCAAGGGCTTGTCGGGAATTGGTGGTCTAAGTACAGGGGGACTTGCCAGGTATGTTTTCAACCTATCAAACGCCTCCTGGCACTTCGAATCCCATTTAAACTCGGCCCCCGCCTTGGTTAACTCTTAGAAAGGTTTACATCTTTGAGAATGTTGTGAGATAAACCGGTGGACAAATTGTAGCCTCCCAATCAATCCTCGAAGCTCTTTCATATTCTTCGGAGGAGGCATACCAATAATTGCCTTGGCCTTGTTTGGGTCGATCTCTATGCCCCTTTTGCTTACTATGAACCCAAGTAGCTTTCCTGATGAAACACCAAATGTGCACTTCTTAGGGTTCATTTTCAGCTTATATTCTCTAGCTCGTTGCAAAACTTTCCTTAGTACTTCAGAATGATCTTCCCGACTCTTGGACTTGATAACCAAATCATCCACGTACACCTCTACAAGGGTGTGCATCATGTCGTGAAAGATAGCCATCATAGCCCTCTGATATGTAGCACCAGCATTCTTTAACCCAAAGGGAA
The DNA here is from genome assembly GCA_036172225.1 of Cryptocoryne crispatula var. balansae. NCBI lineage: Eukaryota > Viridiplantae > Streptophyta > Magnoliopsida > Alismatales > Araceae > Cryptocoryne > Cryptocoryne crispatula. The sequence goes on from CM069924.1 coordinate 12,973,101, forward strand.
TGACAACATAACAATATGTCCTCCAAGGTGTAGAGAACGAGGTCTTCTCTTGGTCCTCCTCAGCTAAATGGATTTGATTGTATCAATAATAGCCATCCATGAATGAAAGCATTTCAAATCCAGCTGTTTTATCAACCAAAACTTCGATATGAGGTAAGAGAAATCATCCTTAGGACACGCTCGGTTCAAGTACCTAAAGTCTATGCAAATTCGAACCCATCCATCCAGTAGAAATGGCACTTGGTAAAGGCCCGCCAGACCATGTCAGTCATCGTGCTATGCAAGCCGCATGGAGATCATCTGATTTATCATAGCCCGTTGAGTGGGCTCCAAGGGGTCTTACAGTCGTGGAGGTAGTGGCACCTGGTACTGCGGCTGAACGAAGACTTCATCATCCATGATCAGTCTAGCAGTTGGATGTATCGGAGTAGCAGGACAAGGCTATAATACAGGCAATAGCTCTCCTTGGGCAACACGGGGCCCATCTGAAGCCTTGGCAGCACCTAATGCTTGTGCTGGCTAAGAGTGAAGCAAATTAACATTGGCAAGAAGGGCATGGAGCTGTTGATTCTCATGCAAAAGGTCTTCTATTGTCAAGGTTGGAGGCATGGCCTCATTCCGCATAGTATATTTGTCGTTGTGACAACACATGGAATCAATAATGGTAGCATGCTGTTGACTAGTTTGGCTACGCATCATAGGCCCAAGACAAGTTGCAGTTTGAGAACCTTCTAATATGTCTTCAGGGTGACTAGCTCCCACAGTGTAACATGTGAAAACCAGAACGGTTGGTCAGCAAACCAGCCATTCATATAGAACTTTTTACAAGCAGGTGGCAGCACCAGCGGGTTCTTTTTATCTTAGGCCACTGATTGGTCAATGAAGAGAAGAGGGGCTAAGGGCTGGTCCCTCACTCTAGTTGATACCTTCAGAGCCTCTGATTAGCTCAAGTCTTTATATTTTTGAAGAGAAGTAAGCCCACTCTCTACAGCATTTATGATCACTGGTTGGTCGGCCTTCTTGGCATGGGCAAAAGGTTGATGCTTTCTCCGTGTAGCAAGCACATTCTTGATAACAGGTGCAGCAAGTACCCAGGAGTCATCCTCCAATTGGCTCAAAGCATAAAACTAGTTGGCAAGAGGCAAGACTATAAGCCATGGTCGATGGCGCTTCTCCTCCCTAAGCTCGGAGGGAGTCTTGATCATGGTGGCTGGGCAAGCACAGTTCCAAGGGAACCATACATTGCCAACCACCAGATTGCGGCGGAAGCCAAGTTCAAGCTGAATCTTTCGAAGACTCTTCTGTGTAGTTGCGGGCGTGGGCCTAGAGTTGATGATAGTCATGTTCACAGAAAATGACTCCTGTGGAGGAGCCGGCTGAGGCATCCTCGGGAGGAAGGCCTCAAGGAGCAAAACAAATGCCTTCAAAGGCAATTTGTAGCTGTTGGAGGAGGTGAACCTCCTCCATAGTGGTGAAGGGCACCTCCAACGTGGTACCCAGATGGTCGGGGTGTAGGATGACCTTCGAGAAGCATCCAAAGGTGATGCCGACAGTAACAGCACCGATGTTGCGACTATTGATGTAGGCCTCAGAGTAGTGGACCTCGTTGTTGAGCTCCATCAAACGTGCAAAAATATAAAAAGGCTGACTTAATTAGATGTAGAGAGTTTTTTAAAGAGATAGTGGATGAGGGCATCACTTCTTAGGCCTGTCATGATGGTATATTAGCTTTTGACCATACTAACCATGGTGGTCATGGAGGTCTGGGTTTAAACACACTATGAAGGTTGGTGACTGAAACCATATGGACTTGAAAGTAATTATGGTGTGGGTTTATACAACTTCATGATGCTTATTAACATCTTGTGTTTGGTGCAAAAGAATTTTCACTTGCCTTCATAATAAAGGAAGTGGTTCATTACCTAGCATGAGGTACAAAGGCTCTGGGGTTACATGGACTATGTGAGCCATTCTAACACCCCATTTTCCAGCCATTTTAATCATGTCCTCAGTGTATGAGGGTTTCACTTCTTAGACCTATCAAGGGAAGTGGTTCATTGTCCAACCTTTTTATCTCCACTTTGGGCGACTATGTCCAACTTGATAGTTGAATACAAGGCAACTTGGTGAAGATTCAATTTGGTTAGGGAACCACAAGAAATTATGATGAGTGGACACTCTGATTACCTCACTTTTGATTTGCCAAGGCGTGCTTCATGCCATTTTTCCCCTTGATCATTGAAACAGTAGGGTGTATGTGTGTGTTTCTTTTACTCTCTCTTTTTTTACTAGTTTGACTGCCCTTTCGGATTTTCACTCAGATTAGCCCCCTTTTGTATTTTGCCTACATGCCTCAATGAGGTTACCATGTAGCGGGGTTACCTGATTTTGTCTAGGGCACCCTTTCGGGTTTTTACCCTAGCTAGGTATATTTTGACAATTTTACCCTTAACCAATCAATTGAAGGCGAATGGCTATGGCTGTTGAGGCATCTCTATTTTTAGCCCTCATTTAATATTTTTGTATTTTTTTGAGTGAGTGAAGAATTTAGGCTTCCTAAGGCCATAGGATTTTTGGGTAGCGAGGAATTAAGGCATCCCATAGGCCATAATGTTTTAAGAGTTTTGTATCATTTAGTTTGTGAACATGAATGAATCACATTCGACTTGTATGATACAAATTTTGGGGGAAGCTTCATTCCATTGGAACCCATTGGTTTATGTGCATGAAAGGAAACATGCTTGTCTTATAGGGTATGTCATTGGGGCCTATAGGCTTGAGAGTACGAAGAGTTCATACTCAACTTTTTAGGCATAGGTTTGGAGGTGGCTTATGCCATTGCAACCTAAGCGCTTGTGAGTATAACTAATCATATTTGACTCAAGGATGTGAGTTTGGGTCGGCTTTGTGCCAAGGGGAAACCCATAGATTTAAAAAAGATGACAAGATCATGCCCGGCCTATAAGGTTTGGGTTTTAGTGGTAATTTTGTATCCAAGGGAATCCCGCAAGCTTGGGAGTATAACAAAATCATACTTGGCACATGGGGTTTTAAATTTTGGGGTGACTTTGTGCTAAAAGGAAACCTGTAGGCTTAAGAGGATGACAAAATCATGCTCGATGCATGGGTGTGAATTTTGGGGTGGCTTTGTGCCAAAAGGTCCTGCAAGCTTGGGAGTGCAAGATGATCACACTCGACTTTGAGGGTATGAGTTTATAGCCCATTTTCTGGCCAATTTTGTTGAAATTCATGCTCAAGCGCATAGTATTTCTTAATATCATTCAAAGGTCGGAAAGGAATTTCTCTTTTACTATCTACCACAGTATATGCACCACCTTCAAACACCCTGTCAATGACATATGGGCCAAGCCAATTTAAAAAAAATTATTTTTAAGACGTGCTGCCATGACATCCTTTTGTTTTACCATGACGAGATCTCCTTTCTTGAGTGCTCTCTCTTTTACCAACTTGTCGTAGGCTCGAGACATCTTGGCTTGGTAAACTTTGATGTGTTTGTAGGCTTCTAGACTTTTTCCCTCCAGCTTTTATAGCTCCATTAATCACCTTTGAGCTTCATCAGGTCCCTCGAAAAGAAGGTCATGATGCATTGCGACCCGGTATGAGACTAACTCGATTTTACGGGTATTACAGCCTCACTTCCATAAACTAAGAAAAAAAAAGAGACAACCCGTGGGAGTTTTGTATATGGTGTAATTAGCCCATAGATCTTCTTGCATCTTGTCGTCCTAACCCTGCTTTTTACTCCCTGTCACTTTGACTAAGAGTTTGCAAAGTATTTTATTAAAGGCTTTGGCCAATGATAGAAATGTACGCCCTACAATTCAATCATATATGATATTATTTGACATTTTTAGAAATATCTCTTACAATTAAATAGGAAAAACTTTATTACTAGCTTTTTATTAGAAGCGTATATCGTAATAAAGTCCTTGATCATATGCAACGATGATTGAATCATTATGAGATCATGATATAATGAGATCGATCATCGAGTGGTATGTGATTTAAATGTTCCTAGTCATAAGATCCTTGAGACGGGACATCAAGGATCTGGATAGACTAGTGTGTATAATGTCTTCTCATGCGATGAGGATGATCGATCTCATTGGTCATCAATGTGGGGACACTAAGATACACATATAGGTGTTCATTAGTGGAATGAGTTGACTAAACTGACCAATTTAGGAAAACTTGATCAGTATCTTACCGAACTATCTATCAAGTTATTCTTACATCTCAATAGCACGATTGGATCTTTTACCTGAGTCGCTAAAGATGTCTTGCCATATATATCTTGTACTTTGATTATTGACTTATGGATCACCATTTTGATGGTCTGGTATAGTTGATGTATTGGGTGCAAGAGAAACCTAGTGGAGGTAATTGAGCGGACAATAAGGGATCGTTCACTCTTTGTAGGAGAGAGAGAATGTGATATAGGATAGTACTCTAAATCCTTGGCCAAGATACTTAGGATAATTAGAAAAGGAGTTTTTCAATTAATCCGAACCCAAGTACAGGATCCCATAGAGTCAGAATATTTAGGGGTTGACAATCAGTGCCGGACTCCTGACCAACTAAGACATTGTATGAATGAAGATTTAAATTCGTGTGGTAATTAATGATGGAAAGGCTCAATAGATGCTATTTAACTCCCCAAAGTCATTTGGGATCATAGGATGTGGCTTATACTCTTTATGATTGAAAAGCTGTAAAAATTATTATCGGATAATGGTTTTAAATAATTTAAAGGAATTGTTCTTTTAAATTAATTAAGACTTCAACTAAATTGAATATTGGACCTAGTGGATCACACACATTAGATCAGGTTAAGAAGATGAGGGTATGGATGTAATTTTATAAAAGTTTTGGGTTTTTATGAAAACTTCCATCTTCTATAAATAAATGGCTTATAAAGCCAAATTCTAACAAGCCATAGGGCTGGAGCATATCCCAAGTAGCCTCTCTCCCTCTTCTCTCCTCTAGAAGGTGATCTCCCATGGTCAAGCTTGGATCTGGAAGCTCGAAGAAAGGGAGAACTCATCTATTGAAGCTAACCATGTGGATACTGCTAGAGACTGTACACTTGAACAGTTTTAAGCAAGGAGGAACATCCTCTCTTCATTCATGGTGAGGGATTTTGGAAATCCTAAGAGGTACACTCATTCTACTTCATATTCGGTTGTCGATTTTATTCATTCGGCATCGGCCAAGGCAAGGATCATGGTTTTAAAGAATTTTTTCGCTGTCATGTATTGATTTCTTACAGTGGTAATAGAGCCAGGTTGAAGCCTTGATCGAAGTTGAATTGAAATTGGTATGATTTCATGTAATTTCTTGCTTTCCTGAAATTGTGTACAGAGCAATTTTGATTTAATCATTGCAGTTCGTATGAGATATCAAACTGTGTGTGGTTAGTTTCAATTAATTCTTGTGGATGAGATCTTTTCAATTCCATAAACCTCATAAATTTTGGTTATCCGTAGAGTCCGGTAAGAGTTTGGAAAGATGCTAAGATCACCATGTCCGAAAATTCAGCCGAAATTAGGGGAGTTAATAAACTTATCTATTTGGACACAAATACCTTTATCTAATGGCATGGGAATATAGGAAATTAAGTTTCCTAGAGTTTTCATAAGTTATTGGACACTTAATGGCTCTTGGAGATGCCAGATTTGAGAGATGTTTGCAGTTAGGGTTAATTGCAGCCTTGGCAACTTTCTCCGTTAACTACATGTTAGATAGAATTTTTCATAAGATGAAACATATCCCAGTAGATTCCTTAATCTTCCATGATTCCAACATGTATTTTTATGGATTTTTTGGACTCCGTTTACCTACCCAAAACTGTCCCTTAATATCAGGTTTCGGTTAGGGTTTTCGCGCTACGATGTGACGCTTCCCCTTGCTATCGGGCAGAGGAGGAGACCAAACCGGACCTGCTATCGGGCGCTCGTGCAAATCCAGGGTCTTAAAACCCTAGTCAAACATTGTGTGCTCGCGGGGCGACACACACCGGTGCAATGCGCCGGAGATGGAGGGTGGCCGGATGGCACTTTGTACCTAGCAATATAAAAATATATATATGATTTTAAAATGTTTAAAATCATAGAAAATACAAAAAAGTCACAAAATTCTAAAAAATTCCTAAAAAATTGTAGAATTTATTTAATGAATTATTAAAGTGTTTAATGGCTTATTAAATAAAGTTTTACTATTTTGTCATTGAATTCAATTATTTTGATTTTAAAATTGTTTTAAGATTAAAATTAATGAAATTAATGACCATATAAGTTCTGGTAAATTATTTAATAGGCTTTTAAAATTTTTATGAACTTGCTTGATAGTTTTGGGCTCGAGTTACCACAGAATCATTTTATAAATGATTTTAAAATTATTTTAAAATATTTATTGACTAAATTAGTGTTCAAATCAATTTTGAAAAATGTGATTTTGAAGAATTATGATTTGTACATTAATTTAATGCTCTGAGGAATTTTGAGAAAGCATGAATCATTTAATATATTTTATATTGCTTATCTTATGCATGTAAATTGTTTAAATGTGCATTTCTTGTTATTTATTTCAAGTAAATTTGGCAAGCATGAATTGAAAATTTAAAAAAAAATTATATAATTTTATGCTAATATATATGATATATGTCATATAATTATCACGTATGTACTCTATGTTCATGTGATGAATGTTAGTGTGTATGGAGATGACATGGACTTAAATATGCTTTACTTGTGATTGCTTGGTTAATTAAGTTGGTTATGTTATTAAATGAAGCCTGTGTGTGCCTCCTTTCTTTCTATACAATCTAATTGTGCATTCTACCTCCCCCCATTTATGTACTCCCCTTGGTTAAAACCAAGGTTTCTTATGATGATTTGTACATTTGTGCATCTACGTACACTTAAGCCACCTGTAATAGTTAGAAGTCAGTTCAGGGAAGAATGGAGAGCGGGACCACTTGGAGAAGCACCCTTCTAAAGTGGGAACGTGCCAACTAAAGCTTTTGTAGTAAGGAATTGCACCTATAGGGGTGCCTTAGGTGTATGCTTAGGGTTAAGTCCATGATCAGCATATTTGATATGTGGTTGTGTGCTATAGGTTATATCTTAAATATATGATATTTCAAAGGTATATTTATATTTATATGCATCACCTATATTGATGAGATTAAAATAAAATCCCTCCTTGTTCTAATTAAGTCAATAAATGTGAGACATTAATAATGACTCATATAGCCTTCCGTTGTTATGGTCACGATGAGCCAATTTTAGATTGGATGGGTTTGTTGTGTTTCCCACAAGACTCGTTCAGAAAGGGATTGGAGATCATGGCCAAGACATTAGCCGAACTTTGGGGTGGACCATTGCATGGCCTTGTTGTGTTTCCTACAAGGGCTATGGTAAGAATCCATTCTCATAACGTAACAAGCGGATTTGACTTAACTAGAGTATATAGCTTGTTGTGTTTCCCACAAGGTTATAACTCTGGAGGCTGAATGACTAAGAGTTTCATGGGTTGCAATTGGTAAAAGTTACCTACCTATTAAGTATGGGATGACTTGTTGTGTTTCCCACAACGTCATCACCATAAAGTTAGTAGGGTCTTATTCCCCAATAGGATTTCATCGTGATATCCCGTCTTTGCATAATGAGGATTATGCAAATTCATCAAAAATTAGTGAGAGCATAAATTAGGATGAAATGCTTTATCTTAATTTTAATGAATGTCTATAATGTTGATGTAATTATATCTCAATTGTAGAATATAATCATAAATTACCATTAGTGTAGCATGATAGATGCTATGTAGTTTAATGGCTCAATCTTCTTAGACAGGTTTAGAACTAAGAAAATTATTCTCATAGTTGACCTATTAACTATCCTACTTGAGAAGTAGATATTTCCTACACTATCTAATGATATAAGAGAAGATAAGATCTTATCTCATAATATTGAAAAGATGTATTGATTACCTTATATCAGATGTTAGCCTCTATGAGATAAAAATAGTAGTGGAAACATGGATAGATGGATATGATATTCATCATGGTTCATGGTGATGAGATAATTAAAGGTAAATAAGAATAATAGATCTTAAATACTTCTTGTTGGTGTGACCAAAATAATGAAGTAGGATCATTAGATAGAAATAGAAGAAGATAGTTAAAATTCAAAGAAGTCAAGATATTAAAACCCAAATTAGACATAGCATTCTTCTACTATCATGATGATGGTAAATGGAAGATGAAGTGCAAAGTGTTATGCACATAATGCAAAGGTGGAGCTTGAGAAGCTTCATATATCTAAGTCATTAATATCTACTTGTCTTAAATACACATTTAATAGTATAAGATACTATTTGTGTGTATTACAATATAAGATACTAGGGATGCATATAATAGTATGAGATACCCAATATGCATCATATATCTACATTGAGTTGTAGATAATAGCAAGTAAATGAAAGTTTAGAAGATCATTGACCTACATACGAAATGGTACAAAATATTGCATCATTACTTATGGGAGATTCAAATTTTATATAGCTTTCTAGAATTCTCTTATTTATCCTTCTAAAAGAACATTATTTTCATTTCCTAGTTGAATAAATGGTGATTTACTCTATGGCATGGAAATGATAATTGTTCTACAATAACTGGTAAAGTGTTTACCAATGGGAGCATAATAAAGAGTTTATTCATATCAGATATGTTTGCTTTTATAATGTGTGAATAATCCTCATTAAGTGAAGTAGATTGATATTGATCAATCTATTCTTTATTAGTATGATCATATTTATAAGAAAAGACTTAAGGAGTACTATTTGGATAGAAATATATAGGTAAATGATTTGGACTTATTAACTGTATGTAAGTCTTATCTTATTAAGCAAAATGACCATCTCTCCATTAGTTAGACATGGATAAAGGGCTAATGAGTTTATAAAACTCGTGCATCTAAATGCATGTTAGCCCAGATCTATTAAAGTTAGAGGATAATATTTGAACTTCATTAATTTTTAAAAATGACTTCTCTAGGTATGGAAACATGTACTTTATGAAGTACAAATTCAAAACCTTTGAGAAATTATTTGAGATTAAGAATGAAGTAGAAATATTAATAGAAAGAGTATTAGAACTCTTTGATGAGATCAAAGATGGGAATACATAAGTAATAATTCACACATAAATGAAGGATAGTAGAATCTAATTTTGATGGACACCTCTTTTACATTTAGCTTAATTGAGTACCTAAAATAAGAAGTCATATTGTGTAGGACATAAGGTGAACAATGACAACCTTTGTAAAATTCTTCTTTGTATATTAGGAGTTAGTACTCAATACATGCACTTGATCTTAAATCCATACCTTCCAAGTATATTCCAATTATTACACATAGAAAAGGGGTTAAAGCTTGACCTTAAGCAAGTTAAGATTTCAGAATGTCTGGTCTAGTGAAGAAGTATAACCCTATCAAGTTGGAATATAAGACTATAAAGTGTTGGCTTGTGGGATATCCTAAGGAAACTTAAGGATATTAATGCCACCCTTAAAGAGAAGGGTAAAATTTGCTCATCCCACCATGTTTCTATAGGAAAGGTTCCTCCTTAAGAAAAATAGTGAGAGCAAGGTATATATGAAAGGTGTTTCAGTCCCACAACCTAAGGACACTTTTATTAAGGTACTAGTTAATAATTACACATGGAAAATTTATAGGTCTTTATTCATATCCATTCAACATAAAAGATATGTGGGACATATCCTTGATGGATGAAATGAGGCATAAGAGAAAAGGATATTGATCCTAAGATCTATATTAAAGCAATATGAGATATTGATTCAAAATGGGAAGAAACAATAAAATTCGATATAAACTCTATCTATTCTAATCAAGTTCAGAACTTGATTAATCCATCTAAGGATTTAGTATCCATATGGTATAAATATATCACCAAAGAATAGATTGAAGTGGATTAGAAGGTCAAGACCTTCAAAGTAAGGATAGTTAAAAGGGATGTCATTTAAGTCAAATAGTTGACTATGATAAGACCTTTTACCTGTGCCATGGATTTAATCGCTTCAGATTTGATTGTTACGCACTATGACTATAAGATATGTCAAATGAATGTTAATATAGTGTTTCTCTATGGTTGATTGAGAAACAAGTGTATATGATGCAACCTTTGGAAATTAACTTCCAAAACATCCAAATAGTGTGTGCATAAAGTTCATTTATGGACTAAAGTAAAACTTCCCATAGATGGTAGATACGGTTTAATAAGATTAAATCTTATGACTTCATTGGGAATGAAGATGTGCTTTGTGTATTCATATAAGATAAGTTGAAGTGTTATTATCTTCTTGACATGATATGTGCATGACATACTACTCATTAAGAATGAAGTAAGTATGTTATCATAAGTGAGCCTAGTTATCAAATTAATCCTCCAAACTAAATAAGGATTTTAAGATCTATGGAGATAGATCTAAATGGTTGCTTGATCTTACCTAGTTTTTGTACGTAGTTACCATAGTCAAAATGTTTGACATGGTAAACTCCAAGATAGGTTTCTTACTTATGTAATGTGGAGTTGATCTTTTTAAAGAGATGTCTTTGTAGACTTCTTGAGAGATAAAGAGATCACATTAGTATAACCCTTATGCTTTTGCAATAGGGCCTATCACATTTGTGATGCTACGTACATGACTTCATTAATGCTCTAAGTGTTATGAGTATTCATCAAGTAAATCCATGTGAGAGTTACTAGATAATTAAAAGGTGTGTCCTTGAGTGCTTTAGAAGTACTAAGGATGTATCTCTAATGTATGGAAGATAAGATTTGAAGTCTAGTATTTTTATGAACACAAGCTTCTAGTCAAATCATGTTTGATAATAAGTCAAAGTAATGGTGGTGCAGTGAGCTAGAAGAGTTCTATGCAAGAGAACACTGCTAATTCTACAACTAATGTAAAGTAGATTGTATAATGCTTGAGAAGCAGACTAGATGAAGATGTTCATCTAGCTTATGGGATTGTCCTAACCTTCTATAAAAGTGTATCATTGTTCTGGGAAAACAATGGGATATAGCCAAAGTCTCATTAGAAGTTTAAACTTCTATGGCAATACCATATTATCAGAGAAAATGTAAACTATAGATATATAATTAAAGATAGAGTATCTTCTGCTAAAAATATTATAGAACCACTAACTGAAGCAATTACTTAAAGACTGTTTGAGCTTCACCTTAAGCTAATAGAGAATAGCCATGGCTTTAGTGCAAGTGACAGATTGATAGAAATGTATGCCCTACAAGCCAATCCTATATGATATGATTTGACATTTCTAGAAATATCTCTTTCAATTAAATAGACAAAACTTCATTACTAGTTTTTTATTAGAAGCATATATCGTAATGAAATCCTTGATCACATGCAATAATGATTGAATCATGATGAGATCATGAAAATGAGATCGATCATCGAGAGGTATGTGATCTAAATGTTCTTAATCATCGGATATTTGAGATGGGACATCAAGGATCAAGATAAACTAGTGTGTATGATGTCTTTTCATGTGATGAGGATGATCGATCTCATTGGTTACCAGTGTTGGGACACCGAGATACACATATAGGTGCTCATTAATGGAATGAGTTCATTAAACTGACCAATTTAAGAAAACTTGATCAGTATCTTATCAACTATTAATCAGGTTATTCTTACATCCCAATAGTACATTTGGATTTTTGACCTAATCCGCCAAAGATATCTTACCAGATATATCTTGTACTTTGATTATTGACTTATGAATCACCATCTTGATGATCCAGTATAGTTGATGTATTGGGTGCAAGAGAAACCCGGTGGAGGAAATTGAGCGAACAACAAGAGATCGTTCACTTTGATTATTGACTTATGTATCATCCAATTATCTCCATTTTCGTAATAGTGGGGAGATGACCTGATTCTGGGTGAAATTGCCCCCTTTTCTTCCTCCTTTAGTCCTCTGTTTGACGGGGGGTCAAACAAGAGGTAATGCCACCTAGGGGTGATCATATCCAGGTAGTGGGAGCATTTCTTGAGTCGTGGGTGTAGACACGCCAAATTGGCCTGATTCAAAGCCCCAGACTCCTATTCCATTGGCAACATCTCTTTTAGACCATCAAAATCATGATGAACCATCATTTTGGATGTGCCAAGGTGCTTATTTAAAATATGAGGATGATTTACTAATTTCTAATCAAATCCGTGTTTGCCGAACAAGAGACTCTTGGTGGTGTGCCAGATTATGCTTTTCTCAGCATATCCTTTATTTGGAAATTTTTCACAGGATTATATGGATGTCTAATGAAAAAGTATTCAACATTAATAATCTTATTCTCTGAGTTATCTTTCCATTTCAACAAATGGCATTCAATTCTGATTTACCATTTGTCCGCAGCACCCTTTGGAAGTCAGATGCGCAGTTCTGTCCGCACGCAGCACCGATCAAGCCCAATTGCATGCAAGCCCAGCCCATTAGACACATATCTGACAAATTCTCTACCTTACCTTCCTTTTTCCTCTTTCATATCACTTTTTATAGTATCTTTAAGCTTCATGGTAGAAATTAGCATCATCAAATGATGGCAATCCAACTTGTTGTCTTTTACATCAAAACTTGCCATTTTTAGACTAGATTTGTTTCTTCTTCAAGTGGAGACATATTTTGAACATGGGGAAGGTGATCCACGGTTTTCAATCTCTCTCAATCATTTGGGTAAGTTTCTAGATGCCTCAGGATGAAAATTAGCAACATTAAATGGAAGAAGTCCAACCTATGGTCGGATGTATCAAAACTTGCTATTTTTTGACATGTTTTTCATCCCCTTTAAAGGGAGACTCATATGAACGACCTAAGAATGGCATCCCCATCCTCCAGAACTCCTCTCCTCATACTCCAGCAACCCTAGGCTCGTCCCAACCTCCCCAAATTGTTCTCTCTTCGTCCCGGTGCCCGGAGATCATCCCAAAGTGAAGAAGAAGCCGGTCTATGCTCCGACGTGCTAAACTGCTGATCATTGGCTTCTACAGATTTTTCTAGTCATTTTATGCCCTGACTTTCTTCAGAAGAAGTGTGGTTCATCAAGACATATTTCATATACAACAAACGGAGATCAATTCTGACATTCTCTCGGCTTTTTATGGCTTCAACACCAGCACTGCACAGACAGATCCGAAGTCTTCTCTTCTAAGTCATCATCTTCTCAATCAATTTCAGTACATTTAATGGTGGATTCAGCCTATACATCCTTCATGTAAATTGTTCCCCGGTGAGTCCTCTTTTATTTACAACAAGAATCATTTAATTCATATATCTTTGGTGCCCATAGCACATCCTATATCGACATTGTGCTGGGAGTTTCTGGAACTTCACTGTCCAAGATTCGGCTTATCAGGTAAATTAAGATTACTTATCATAAGATTCAAGCAAATTTGTCTTCATATAAAACCACTCTCTGTGAGTTATCTTTATTTTAAAACAAACGGCACTCGATTCTGACATCAGTGCTATCTATTACGGTCTCTACATCAGAGTCACGCCAGTTTACATTGAATTTGTCCAACCCGGTTGCCACTTTGCCTAGGTTGTGTTATCTTTAATCGTCCATATTATCTTTGCTAACTCTTCATTCAAATCATTTAGTTCATATTTAAGCATCATTTTATTCTATTTTTCATCATTTCATATATCACAAAAAACCAAAAAAAGGGGTTAGGGCTAACCCCGAATCCGGTGAGTTTGTTTCCAATTGCCATTTTATGTTATTGTTTTTACAAATTACTACACTTCACTCAGTTCCAATCCTTCTTCACTTGTTTTCTTATCTTATTGTCTTCTAGTTGCATAAATACATCAAGATAGCATCTGTTGGACTCTTCTTCATCGGCCGGCCGAAGAAGAAGAAAGTTGAACTCACATCCCAATCTCCCATGCTTTGGTACACACGGTCAAATCAATTCATCTCTTGTTTTTATTCCATAAAGCGGAGCCCGCGGCTCCTGGCGACCACTTTTTTATTCATGTTATAAGTTCATCTCCTCCTCACTCTCCTCCCACATGACCCAAACCATCTCCGGTGCTCGAGCGACGCCGTTAGATGAAAGTTCGGGGATCAATGCGAGTGTGGAACCGAGGTGAGGACCTTTTACTGCTTTCCGAGTGTTTTTCGATTCACTCCCCTTTTTCCCCATTCCATCTTTTACCTTCTCTTGAGGTGCCGATCCGGAACCCGTTTCTGGAGTCGACAGTGGGATCATGGGGAGGGTCTATATACACAGTCCCCCTTTTTTGCATTTCCCCCTTTTTCTATTCTTCTTTTTTTTTAGTATGTTTGACCGAAAACTACCCAGTTGACTAGGGGAGGGCGCTCATGGGGAAGCACGGCCGCGCCTACATGCACACGCAAGGCCCACTAGCCCATGTGGCCAGTGTGGCCCACATATTATTTTTTTGAAAGACCTTCCATGGTTTGACTTGGGGAAACTTGGTTTGATTAGTAGCGGGCAGGCGCACCCCCCGTGCTTGTCCACCTGCATGCACTTTCCGCGCAGCTGTTTCCTCTTTTCTTAATTTTTTTGCTTTGTCCCCCCTGGTTTGACCAAGTGATAGGCGCGTGGCCGCGCCTGCCTTTGCACACCTTCCTGCTACACACGCTCGTCATGCGGCCGTTTTCTCTCTTTTTTTTAATTTTTTTACCGTTCACCCGAGAGTTTTTGTCACCGTTGACCAGGAGTTGACCTCGAGAACTGTTCATTCAAAGCCTCTCTCTCACGGTGCTCTCTCTCTCTCTCTCTTCCTGACTTATCTCTCATGAATAGAACCACACGGTAATAATGGTTGTGGAAGCGGAGGCTGTGGTGACGACCTTGGTCGAAGTAGGTTCTGGCGATGACGGGGGATTCAGGCAGTGGCAGGGGTGGTGACTATGTCTCCTACCCTTCCCTTCTCTCTCTCTCTCCAACACTCCCTCTCGCAACCGTAAGTGCACAAGAGCCCTCCCGTGGCAATAATGGCTTGTGAAGGCTTTGGCGGCGGTGGTGGTGTAGGGGCAAGGTAACAACAGGCATGGCAAAGGCAATGGGGTGTTCTGATGATGATGATGGGTAGGTGAGGTGATGGCAGTTTTCTCCAACGCTGTCTACGGTGGCTTCTCTTGGCATCATCTCATGGCGGCAGCAAACTTGGCTGCGGCAGTAGCTTGTGAATGCAGCAATGGTGACGACAAGGAGTTCCTCCCCTTCTTTCTCTGTCATTTTCTCCTTCCCCGATAGCGGCTAACAGGAGTTCTGTAGTGGGCTCTCCTTCTCCTAGTAACTTTGGCAACAACGGTTGCTTAGTCCAGTGATGACGGTAGTGGAGGGAGATAGCGGCAGTAATGCTTCTTCCTGCCTATCTCCTCCCCTATTCGCGACAGCATACCGCACAACAACGTACTCTTTCCCTTGGTGATGGTGGTCAACCCGATAGTGGATCTTGTTGGCAGCAGTGGCAATGGGCTTCAAAGGAGACAGTGATGGAGGAAGCCTATCACGGCGGTGCATGTCCTTCCCCCTCTATCTCCCCGATCTCCCTGTTTTCTGGTCTTCATAAGCAAAGGCTTTCCCCCAATAGCTCTCCCTTGCAGAGATAGCAGCAAGAGAGAAAGTTGATTATGTCAGTTTTAGCCCGACGATGGCAACAGCAAGAATGACTAGCTTCTTTGATGCATAGGCACCTTCCGACTTAATTTTGATAGCGACGTCGACGTCGTTCAGCGGCATCGATGGAGGCGAAAGGACCTCGGCCTTGTTTCTTTCCTAATTGGTGGAGAGGGGGTCTTTCGAGCTTGATTTTGGTAGTGACATCAAATCGTAATTCGACGTTGATAGTGATGAAAGTGCCTTAGACCTTCCTCTACGTATAGGTGCCTTTGGGCTTGGTTTTGGTAGTGACGTCGACATCGACGGTGGCGAATATGCCTTGGGCCTTCCACTGTGCATAGGCACCTTCGGGCTTGGTTTTGATGGTGATGTCAGCATCATTTTCATGACGCCGATGATGGTGAACATGCCTTGGGCCTTCCTTTGCGCATGGGCACCTTTGAGCTTGATTTCAACAGTGACGTCGGCGTTATTTCGCAACGTCAATGGTGGCGAACATGCCTTGGGCTTTCCTCTGCACATAGGCACCTTTAAACTTGGTTTTGGCAGCAACATCAATGTTGTTTTATGATGTCGACAGTGGCGAACATGTCTTGGACCTTCCTCTACCCATAGGCGCCTTTGGACTTGGTTTTGGCAGCAATTTCGGCATCGTTTCTTGACGTCAACAATGGAGACCATGCCTTGTACCTTCCTCTACGTATAGGCACTTTCAGACTTGGTTTTGGCAGCGACGTCAATGTTGTTTCACGATGTCAACTGAATCAAACATGCCTTGGACCTTCCTCTACGCATAGGCACCTTCGAGCTTGGTTTTGGCAGTGGAGTCGATGTCATTTTGCAATGTCAACATTGGTGAAAATGTCTTGACCTTGTCTCTCTCTTATTTGTGGACAAAGGTTCCTTCTGACTTGATTTTGGCGTCAACGTTGGTGTTGTTTCGTGACGTCGACAACGTTAAAAGTGGTTTTGGCTTTGTTCCCCTTTTTTTGGCAATTGATTTCTTCGACCGTCTTTCGGATCAAGTTGATTTAACTAATAGGGTGACCTCGTTTGCCTATCTCGGAGGGAACTAGCTCATCTTAGCAAATCTCCAAAGATTTAACTAATTAGGATTTATTCCTTTCAAGATTTGGTTTTGACAAAATCGATATTGATTTTCTACCGATCGTGACGTGCATGTATTTGACCCTTTTTGGGCTTGAGAGATTTTTTTATTTTAGTTCAACACTAATAAAAAAGGACAAGCCATTTTACTAAATGAAATATAACAATAGCATCCATGTTAAAGATTTATAAAAGTAAGACCAAGTCATCAGTATATTGGCAAAGATAAATAGCCTTTACACCATTGCCAAAGAATAGAATTTGATGCTCGATTTTTGCTCATTTTTCAGAAATTCAAAACAAAATTTGTAGAAACCAGGATAGCTTTTAAAGATTTTCTACATTTAGAAAAAAACTGTGAAACTTTCAAGCATTTAAAGTAAAACTTTTTCTATCTTTCTAGTTTCAAAAGACAAATTTTAGGAACAACAGGTGGTTTATTTCTTTAAGGAAAGCCTAAACAAAATAAGAATAAGAAATGGCGAAAGAAGAAGATGAACCATCATGAAGCAAAAGAAGATTTGCTATGAGAAGGAACATAAATACATGCCTCTCTATTTGGAGTCATGCTGTTAGTGCAGAAATTAAGTAAAAGATTGCCACCGACCTCTCTTCTTTCAAGAAGGCTAAGGGACACACACTAGAGGAAAATAGGAATACGCCAAAATGTCTTGTTTTTATACATCCAACTGCAGGCAAGGTCCAAGCTCAATAGTCTCGTGGAAGAGTTGATAGTGGAGTAGAACATAAAATGAGAACCATGGAAGACAGATGGAGAAGAGAGGGATAGAAGAAGAGAGGAATGAGGCTCTTTACATTGATGTCGTCGTTGCCAACTAAGGAAATCTCATTGTTTGCTCTGTTGTTGAACCAAAACTTGTCTTCTTGTTCGGAATGTGCTCCATCTCTCTAGCAGGTTGCCTATGGCCATAAGCCTTCGAGCTCTCTCGCCAGCTACCTACCACCATTCTTCTTTCTGCATAGCCCTAGACTCACCCGTTTTGGGACTCAAACACCACATAAATAGAGGATTAGACAGCGGAGACTTTATTTGGACCGTTACCTTAAAAGATGACGAGGCAATTTTAAAATTTGGAAGCCCGCTTTAATTTCAACTACGAAAAGCCGCATCGTATTTTTTATTAATTGCCCATGGCTACTTTTTAGACGTCGGCTTTGCAACCCTTTGCACTAGGTTATGATTGTATGCTACATTAGCATGGAAGGTTCACCCTCCTATCGTAATAGTCATATGTACATTAATCCACAAATGGCACCATTGCTGCTATAAATGGATGTCGGGAAGACTTCACTTAGAAGGGGTATATGAACCACACTAATTGTATTATCATCTTTTCTTTCGTGATAATCACTATTTCTCTTGACAAAGAGTTGATTATTTGCTAATAATCAAAACTCTATTCTGCAAGCAATATCTAAGACATATCATAAGAGAACTTTAACACAAGATATTTATGTTACCAGTAAAGATAAAAGACTGTTTACAATTTCTTTCACAGAAACATAAGCATCAATTATAGGAATCAAGATTAAAAATTGTTTACAATTTCTTTCACAGAAATATAAGTACCAATTATAGCAATCAACATCCCTATTAACATGATCACAATGATCATGACCAATTCAGCACCCAACCTTCTAGAGTCTTGAAATATTTTGAGATAACATTTACATGGCAACAAGATTGATACCGATGTACATAAAATTGAGCCAATCAATGGCATTATATATCCAAAAAAGGGTATTGTCAAAGCAGCAATCATAGTGCTTAAAACCAATAATGTTCTTGTGATCACACTGCCATACTTGGGCATGGATGAAGCAATCTAGCTCTCAAGCCCAGAAGATATCAGTGTGATCACCAAGGCATACTTGGCAAGAGGATTGAGCAAAATTGTATAAATAGCAATCTTTGAACCAAGTAGGCTTGTTGGAAGATTCAAAGTGATCTGTGTTTGTAGTTTCGAGCCATACATCAAATACCCAAATATTGCTATCGTGGCATACTGTAGGGTGCCGAATGCAAAGCATGAAAGTAACACCTGTAATGAAATCCTCAATATTAATATGCAGCTAGCTAAAACAAAGAAAAGAACATAAAAATAGCTAAGTAGACTGATGTTTCTTGAATTCCTAATATTACAAATGTAGTCTTTTAAATGGTTGATAACAATTTAGACATGTAAGTTAGAAGAAACTTTTAGGGTCTTGTTGTTTATATCAATGAAAAGATAAAGGATGTGACCTCAATTCTATTTCTATCAATGTAGATCCAACTTAGTAAGCTCTTTGCAACATAAAATTTATTGTAGAGATGCAATAAAAATAAATTAAACTTGATGAATTGACTTAACTGACTTACCTTGGAGAATTTGATCTTGTCTCTCATAGATGAGTATATAGAGGGAAACACTGGATGCCCACTGAAACAAAAAGGAAATAAACTCATCGCCATAGGAACCCCATTCTATCTCATGAGTGAACCTCTTTCTTGAAACCATATAGTGTCTATGGCGCCAACCCAAACGACACAACCCACTAATAGCAAGGAAGAAACCACTCCTCCCATAGACACATATGCAAGCACCCCAAGATTCTTAAACCATGTTGTCGGCAAAACAATGATAGTCGTGATGATGACAAAGGCATGCTTGCTGATATGTGAGCCAAAGAACTTGAAAGTGGCAGTTGGAAAGAGCTTCTCCATGTTGTCACCCTCCAATATTAAGAACTCAATAGATACCATATACAACTCTAGGTACATTAAAGTGGCCACTATCCACCTACCCTTTCTTCCAAAGGCAAGCTCTCCAATGTCAGGATAGGTTTTGTTGTTGTCATTGGAGTCCATACATCGCCTTAATAATATTCCAGTGTAGTAAGTTATGGTTGCAACCAAAATAAATAATATCATGCTAAGCCAACCTCCCTGTGAAAATGCATAGGGGATAGATAATATGCCTATACCTACAAAAGGGAAAAAACTAGTTAGGAGATTAAGTTTTGAACAAAAGTGGAAGAGTTAGTGAGAAAGTTAAAATAAAAAGTTATGTGAAACCTGTAAGTGTGTTGAGTAAGTTTAAACACGTTGCAAAAATACTAATGCCATTGTTTACAGAAGGTGCTTCCACTGCATCCATTTTATCATTGACGTTGTCCTTTGACCAAAGATTGGAGAGAATTTTAGCTGACAAAAATATAGTTTAGTCAAGAATTTTCTTACAATTAACTTAAAAGAATTAACAATGAAACAAGTATCACACTCTTCACAACCTTCGTTTGGTGGTGAATTATATTTTAATGGGAAAAACTTGTTACATGAGCTATAATTTATGATCATCTTTTTAGTCAAATTATAATGTTTTATGCTATCAAAATTTTCAATTTATAATTATTTTGTTATTTATCTAATTTTATTGGTTTATCATGCACTTGTAACTCATGCATATTCTACGCCTAAATTATCAATTAAAATCAAAATTATAATAGCAAGATAGCAAACTGTACAAAAGCCAAAAAATTAAAGATTCATTTCAGAATTGATCAAATTTCTAAACATAATTTTTGTTGATAGGATCTTCTATGCAAGATCAAGGATAAACATAACAAATGGAGGCAAAGCTATTACACATGGAAAGAGGAGTTCTCCATGTTCCATTGAAAACTAGTTCATGTTAACGAAAAGAAAATAAAGATAATAAACTAGTCCATGGCCGACCCTGTCATCCCGCCTTCTGTGCGGTGATCACCACCATTTTCGAACCACCATGGTCGCTGCTTCTGCTGACCTCAGCCGACCTGCTCGCCCGCGGCCGCCGCTTCTGCTACCCTCAGCCGAGCTGCTCACCCGCCTCTTCTGCTCTCAGCATCCCACCAGCACGCTGGCGTTTCTGTGCACCGTCCAATTTCCATCTCTCCCGCTGACAATAGATGATTTTGGAACCCGCATCTTCCGCTATCGCAATCTTCCTCCGAGGTGACCGTTTTCTATCTTCCCCTCTCAATCTTCATCTCTGCGACCCGTTACCTGCTCCGACCTTCATTGGCCCTTCCTCCTTTGGCATTCTCTTCTTTATGCTCTCGTTCGTTCAAAGGCTTCTTCAATGTCCAGACGGCCCTCTGTCTCCATCATCATCCGTTACGAAGCGCTGATCCTTTTACCGCCGTCAGTCAAGAAGGCTGGCTTCCGTTGCCTCGCGTCTATCGTCCCCCTCTGCTCTATGTCTTCTCTCTCGATGCCCCACAGATGCCATCGTGACACCCACTGCATGATGAACAACACGTTCAGGAATCCTCTGTATCTGATTTATTTTGTCCACATACATTGCTTTTCCGCTGCAATGAACATACACTGCATGATGAACAACACGTTCAGGAATCCTCTTTATACTATTCTATGTAGTGCTTGTGTCTTTGATGAGGATGTGAGCTTTGGTGGCATCTTCCACTTCACAATTGGTTTGGTAGAAAGATATATCTACGCCCTGCGGAATAATAAGTAGAAGATAGGCAACCATAACTTTGGTGGTGTCTTCCGCTGCACAACTGTTTGACAGAAAGATATACCTGTGCCTTGCGGAATATTAAGTAACAAGGTTTTCAATACTCCCTTGTGAACAAGTAAGTTACTTATCTTCTACTTATTATTTCCAAATTCCATATGTTATTTGATCCTGATAATAGAGGATGAACCAAATTATGGTGGCCATTTGCATACAGAATCATAGTTTTAGCACATTGTATACCTTCTTTCCCACTTTGATATTGTAGTTCCTATTCACTACTAATATAGAATACATAGCATCTATTATCCATCTTTATTTTCCTTTGAATGCAGGGTATTGCAGGGTTTATTGTTGGTCTGGCAGCACTGGTAAAGTCACAATTTACTATTCTTTCTTTTACAGTTGAGCAGTTATTTTACTTCATAGATTTTTTTTATATATATAAGGGAGTGCGTTTCTTTCTCATCTTTGGTTGGTTATGCATTTGGGATTTCATTCTTCTTTAAGGAAAAAGTGCAATTGCTAAAATTCAGTTTGCAGATTACATATACCCTACTTTTGACCAAGCATGTTTCTATTTAATTTGTTGGTTACTCAGTTATGTTTAATGAACATATTTATCTACATTAGGAGTATGTAATCTTTTCCTTTCCTTTCCTTTTTAATCATATTGTTATGGTTTTCCAACTAGAAATTTATTCTTTGAACAACATCATCACCAGAGACATTTCATTCTCAGTTTATTGTATCTTATATGTCCATGGTCATATCATAAAATTTATTATTTTTTTCCTGAAAGGCATGTTGTGGATTAATTGAGTAGAAGCAACATTTTATGGAATAAAGAACACCATATTTATTTAGTTTTAGTTGTTTGCACCGTTTACATGCGTGACTTGCTATCAGGATTTAGTTGCACTTTACTTGTTAATTTTATTGGAAAGCAATAATTTACCTATATGAAAATTGTAATTATACAGATACAAATAACAAACTCATTAATTTTACAACTTTACGGTAGTTTTTAAATCAAGTGTGTAAAGAAAAATAAAAGTAGCTAAGTATTTTTATTTTTTTTTTGTCCTTAGGGAAAATGGCTATATAAACTTGTGATTTATTTATTAAGGTTACCAATGGGGGTGCCTTGTCTTGCTTTAGTGCCTACTGCCTAGGATTTAGTTGTACAGTCTTGGTAAAATATTCAAAAGTTGAGCTTAAACTTAAGATTTGATGTTTAAACGTACAAGTAGTAAACCAAATGGCCTGAAACATTTTTAAGTTTCTTCAACTCTGAACTCAAGCTAGATATTGATTTCTTGGCATCACTAAAGGATTTGTGTATGAGTAATTTGCAGCTTTTTATATCTCAACAAAGCACCTATTAGAAATTTAGAATGTATAGTTTCATAATGCATTGGAGTTATGCCCCTATTAACTAAATCTTGCACATGTACCGGTAGAAAGTAGGGCATAGTCATAACATGTCAAAGAGCAAGAGAACTACAATCTAATGTGTTCTGCAGGACTATACATGCAAATATGGTTGATTCAAATAGATGCAAACACCCTTTTCTAAGTAATAACTGTAATGATTTGATCAGTTAACCAACCAAACAACCACTTTTGTGGGGAGGTCACTTGTCATAGGACATAACTGAGGATGTTTGATGTCAATTTTTTTTCACTACAAGCTCTAATAGTCCAGTTGTTAGCAGTCCACTTTGGCCTCGTCCACCTTCAAAAAAAAGTTGTCCGCAGGCCACTGACTTAATCTCTTGAAATGTTTTAAGAGGAGATTTTATATAACTGATTGAATTTAAACCATTTAATTTATGTACTAGGACTTGCAAATTGTGAGTTGGTTCTATTCATCCAAAGATGTCTCATAGTAAACTAGACGGTCAGGGTTGAAATGAACTGGTTCATCCCACATCAAAAATCAAGGTAAAGTTCCAGGCAATTTATGAAGGGCTTAGACCCATCAATTTGTGACACCTTTATAGGCCAAAATGTGGTTAATATCTCATGGACATTAGATGGAGTTGTTACACAATGGTGGTAGGAGGACCGTGGTAAGATGCAGGTTTTGTTCAAAAAAATTAGGCAGAAGTTGGTGTTTAGTAGTGAACAAGTAGCAATATAGTTGTGTTTGTGATGCCATCATGTGAGACAGGTCACATCCAGAAGTCTCAAGCAGAAATTGAATAAAATTCTTGAATCTAAAATCGAAATCCAAACCCCAAGTGGCTGCATTGGAAGTGATTCTTAGCAAGTTGTTGATTGTAAAATTAAAATTTGTTTCATCTATGATCTTCAATGGTTCGTTTGTTTCATCATTCTGTTTGAGATAATTCTCTGGTGTTTCATGACTCTTTCTTGTTGATGTCCTTTAAATGAATAAATTTAATAAACTTTGATTATAATTGTTGTTGATTATATTTCGGATAGAAGAAATTAGGAGATCATCTCTAACTGCTTGTCAAATTTTTTGTTTTTCTTGTATGGAGCAGATTGAGTTTTTTTAGATTTGATGTTTTTCAGTTCTTTTGTTATCTCTTAGTCTTTTTTTAGTTCCCCGATTTTTAGATTTGATGGTTGTTAATTAGTTAAATTTCAGTTTATGGCATCTCCTAATCAATTTTGTTTCTTATTTGCCGTTGTTATTTCCCAAAGATGGGTTTACTAAAAATTTCAAAATTTAAAGTGAAAGGGGCTTGTTTTAGAAGAACAAAAGATTTTGGATACTTTTTAGGATTTTCAATCTTTATGGGACATATTCGAAATATACAGGATTTTAGATGCCCATATCAAAAATATTTATACTTCATTATATCTATTTATATTTTTCAAAACTTTTTGGAAACTTTGGAATGGAATAATTTTTAGCGATGAATCTTGAGCAGCTGATGTCAAAGCTCACCTTAAATAGTCTATTTAGTTAGACCAGCCTTAATTGTAACTTCTTCCACTTTCCAAATCTATAAAGTTGTTGGCATGTGAAACTAGGCTAACTCTGTTACATTCTTATATGGTTTTATCTTCCTAAATAAATTTTTTTGTTTTCTTGTCCCCCTACACGTATATTCTTTTTACATCATATACAAAAAAATCTACTTTCATTTGAAAGTGATCAAAGGGGTTATTCTTCTGTTCTTAATTTTTGGGAACTTTTTAATGCACTGGCCAGCTGACGGAATCGTTAATATCATAATTAGGTAAAGTTAAAAATCATAAAATATTAAGCAGTTGGTTTTAGAACTCTAAAAATATAAGGAATCTGTCAAATGACTATAAAATATTCTGTATAAATAAGAAACACTCATTTTATAATTTTATGATTATTAAATCATATAATAATAAAAGTCTCTTAATAATTTTGCATGTTTTAACTACTCATAATTAATAGGGTCGATCCAAATCAAAATAGAACAGTCTTCCTTACCGGCCTGTGCATTTCTCAATCAAATACAACTATAATAGAATCGTTACACCAATAACTTGTTGCTGTCTTAGACTTTAAGGCTTTCTTCTTCCTTCCATGTGCATCACTACAAGAAATAACATTGTTATGGATGATTTATTGGGCGCAAGTTACAAAAATCATCCTCAATAAAATTAGTAATGATGGCTTAAAAATCGTCGAGCCATTATCAATAATCATTTTTCTTGTAGAGCATTGTTGTTTTCCTTACGAGAGAAAGAGGAAGATAAACTTCTCATTGCTTAAGAAAATCAACAAAAAGGAGCAGCCAACGTGTCTGTGTATTTTCTTGATTTTATATCCTAAATAAAACAAGTTCAACATCCTAAGCATGGTTACGAATATATGATTATTGTGTTGGCAGAAATGAAACAATGTATAGAAAGCTTTTTCAGATAGGGATCAGACCCTGGTCTTGTTCAATATTGGAGCAATTCGACCTGATAGAGTCAAGACTTAGTCTAAATATGTTTACAATCCTACTTGATAAGTGGGACCTAGGTCAAGGTCAAGAGCAAGGAAGGTGGGGTCGGGAGTTGGGACCGGGTCGGTTTGGGGCCAAACCGACCCAGGTCGGCCGGGGTCGCGACCCGGGTCGGGACGGGGTCGGCCCGGGTCGCAAAAAATAATAATAAAAAATTCAAAATGGGGTCGGGGTCTTGGGGTCGCGACCGGGTCGGTTGGCCCCAAAACCGACCCGGTCGGGTCTGGGTCGCGACCCGGGTCGCGACCCGGCGAACCATGGTCAAGAGTATATCGGATTGCTCTGAAACAATTTAGATTGGTTAGGATCAACTTAATTAGTCTATGTAGGTCCCACTATGGAAGCCAATCAGGTCCAAAGACAAAACATTTTTAATGGATTATGGTTTGTGTTTATACAACTGTTTTTATATGTTTAATGCTTCAACCTTTTTTTTATGCAGTTAGCTGAATGATAAACATTCTTGTGAACTTTCTGCTTGACCAATTCTTTTTCCTATTCGGTAATTACTGCAGTGCCATATGTTAGCATTCATGAAAATGAAAACCACTCGTTTCACTGCTATCAAAATACAGCTTGTGTCAAAATGCATTCAAGCATTACCAGTTTATAATGTGCATTTTCTCACGTATGCATAATGCTTTTAATTGTTTATAGGTCGATGCTTTATTTTCAAGGATAACAAAGAATTTTATGTTTATACTAAAAGCTTTAAGTGTATATGTATGCTGAAAGTGAGGTATGTGCTGATTGTTATTTGATTTAGATTTTACGTTCATTTTTCATAGATCTTAGATTTAGATTTTAAAGGATTGAATTTTGGATTTAGGTTTCTATTGTCTGCATGGTCAATATTATTAAAATTTTAAACTTATCTATTTAAAACGTTTATCAAGCTTTCATCAAATTAAGTTTAAGTTCTCAATATTGGACCTTGGAAGCTTACATTTTTTAAAAGTTTTTTAATGTTCATCATTTTACTTCTAAACCTATTGCATAGTTAAGTTTTTGGTCAAAACCTATTATCAAAACCTATTGATAGTTGTTGTCAATTTTCTTTTTGAAATTGCTTCAGAAATTTATCACTTCCTTGCATGTATACAAAATCTTGCAGATTCTCATTAAGTAGCTCGAGATGCCAGACAATACTTCTGAGAAAAATGAACCACCCCTTGAGTGCAATAAATTGGGTGATGAAGAATCAACCTCGGACAAGGGGACGAAGAGGATTGATGGAAGTACTGGAGAACTGGACAACCAAGTTGTTCACAGTGGAGAAGCAGCAATTTCAACCTTTAATTCATATAGCCTAGCATTTTCCAACAGGATTTGTAGTACTGATGTGTCCCATTCCTCTGTTAACGTTGGTGTAAGTAGAGATCATCAGCATGGGAAAGTTGGAGATGTACATGCAAATGGTCTACGGGATTCCTTAATTTGCCAGGTTCTTCTCAACCAGACATTAGTAGGAAGCATTACCAGGAATCTTGTGGAAGCGAACCCTCCGGGAGCTCTCCTACAGGGAGTCTCTCCTCTTCCGGGTCAAATGACAAGTGCTCCAAGGGGCAGTGGCCACTCAACATGAATCCACCTTCCCCCGTGGCATCCAACTCTAGCGTGGGTAATGCACTGGAATGCCCTTCAACGCGCCAGGTTTTCACTGGAGCAATTGATGAACAAGATGCATAAAAAACCAACCTCACCTCCCCAAAGTGGACTGGTTGCTGCTGCAGCAATAGATCCCCAACCATGGACATGGCATCCGGTAATTCGCTGGGCATTCCATTTGGATCGGCTAGGCTCTTCAGATCACCATCGAGCTACCAGATCGGCATGGCATTCGGTTATTATAAGTGCCTCTCATATTCATGGGGCTTTTCATGGCTCAATTTTTGTTTTCAATTGAACAATTTTATTGAGTTATATCTTTATAAAATAATTGAAAATTTGCCACCTATTAAACAATCAAAATTTTCATGTTTTTCAATTTGTGGAGACTGATCATATTACGTGTCATGCATATGCTCCATGACCCATTATTTATGTTCTAATGCTGATGTTTTTAATTTCTTGAAATATTAGTAATTTATTCTACCTTTAGCTCAAACTCTTAGACTTGGTGGTTGGTGAAACAGGTAGTACATAAGAAGTTCCAATGGTTTATATTCCTGTGAAGCAGAATGACATGCAACATATCAAAGACAAATATCTTTGCCTGCCTGTTCATGAAAACGAATGTTAATATAATAACTTTGTCATGTTTGCTAAGTATGATAGATTTGTGCTCACAAATATCCTAACTACCAGTTTGAATATGTTTAAATGGTAGAAGAATGAACCAAGACTTACAAGAAAGAAATAGAGGAATACGGCATGCTTCAATAAGTTTTTATGATTAAGTTAGCAAATGCTTTTTTAGAATAAACTTACTGTCCTTCCCAAACATACAAATTTGATATTTTTATCATTTCTAATAGTACACGTGCTTCGCACGTTTCTTGACTAATATTATTAAGAAGCTTATATATATTAATCAACTCGTATCTATTTTTTAGAAAGATTGCATTTGAAATCTAAAAATGCTCAACAATGTAGTTTATTTTTAACAGATTTATCAAGATTACGATGAGGTATGTGTTTAGAAATCTATCAAGGTTACATTTAAAGATTTTAGACTTTTTGATTTGATATCTTAATTAACCTCTAAAGATGTAGCTTATATCTTATGAAATATTGTAAAAATAAGTTATGTATTTTAACTTTTTATTTACAAATATAATCTCTAAAAATAGAAATAGTAAATATAATGAACACTTAAGTAAACATTAAATTGATTAACATATGAACAATTGATCAAATTAAATACTTAGTTTTAACGTGCACAAAGAGATTAGAAGCAAAATTAAAAATCTAGACTTTCATTTTATGCTAAAAAAATGTCATCTAAATTTGCATGGTATGGAAAGGTGAGCTTATGTTGAAAATAAAATACAATAGACTGTTTGGTTGACTTTTTACAAAAAACAAAATCTTAAATTTAAAATTAAGAACGAAATAAGATTCTTTTCAGGGTTTTTTACGGAGTGGACAACACGAAAATGATAACCTCTCGCAAAATAAAAACAAAGGCTGCACTTGAGTTTCTTTTTATGAGACGTATGCGGGCGGGAGGAGACGTGGAACGGGGGATAGATCAAATTTCCACCGCCTCTCGTCCGCCGTCTTCGTCCATCTCAAGCTTGAATCCCCCTTTCGCTTCCGCCCTCCCCAGGACCCCAACCCTCGCCGACTCTGCTGTCTGCTCTCGCCTCCCTGCCTCTCTTCGGCTACTGCTCCCACCAAGGTCTCCCTCTACCTCTGTCGCGGCCGCCTCATCGACGCCCTCCGCCTGCACACCTACGCTCGCACGACCCCTGCACTCGCTTCCCCATCCCGCCTTCTCCCCCGTCGACCCCTTTATCGCCGTCTACGCCCTCGTTCTGCCCCCTCCCCGGATGCTGCCCTCTACCTGTTCCTCTCTGTCGCTGCTGATCCCTCCTCCCACGTCCACAACATCTTTCACGTTATGGCCAAGTCGCTCTCTCTTTTCGGCGTCTCAGCTGACCGCGCCCAGAGAAACATCGTACTTGTGGAGGCGAAGCACCGGTGAAACCGCCGGTTGATGGCATGTGCCCTCTCGATCTTCACCTTCGGCGTCGACGGTAACAGCTCATCCTCCAATATCCTCTCCCCGTTCTCCAAACTCGATCCAACACCCCAGAAACCCCTCGACTCTCTTCCGTTATTTCGGCCGTCCGGGAGGGGTCTAAGATGATTACCAAACAACAATGTATAAAATTTAAAATTTATGGCGCTTTTTGCCAAACACACAGTACCTGTATTTATCTAAAAGGAAGGGATGAACGGCAGGTACCAGAAGGAATTGGGAGTTGGGCGGAGCAGCAACGCAACACCTTGGACAGAGTTTTTGGGCGGAGCAGCAACTGAGCTCCCTCCTGTGGAATGCAAATATATAAGGTTTTGTGTTCAATTTTGATTAATTAAAATCGTGAGATTTTTCTTGTATTCCTATTTTATTATTGAAATTAAAATAATTATATAATTTTTAAAATTATAAAATACTTTAATTTTTATTAAATATAGAAGTTTTATATTAAATATTAGATATAATATACTTAAAAAATTAAAATTTTAATAATTTACATGTCTTTTTTTGTTGTAATACTTAATTATTATTTTCATATTAATTTTACTGAAAATAAATAAATACATAATTTTTTATTTGATTTATTAAAATATCTTATTGCAATTTCAGTAGTTTATAAGATGTCGATCGGTTAAATTTATCAAAACACCAAATTAGTTATCTTAACCTCTCCCCTTGCTAGCGTCCCGTTACAAGCGCCCGGCTCTGATTACGTCGTTTCCATCTCCAGATCTCGCTCTGTTACTGGCTAGGGTCTTTCTCTCTCTCTATCTATCACTTATCTGTCGACGTAGTTGTTGCGTCTAGTGCAGTCAGAATCTATCACTCGTTCCGTGTTGTGTTGCGTCTTGTGCAGATGGAGAGCAGGGGCGATCAAAAGGCAGCCGCCCGTCTAGTTTCACGAATAAGGGTGTTATTTAAAAGGAAAAGAAAAAGAATAAAAAACCATGCAACTGCAATAGATCAAGCAGAAGCAACGGCGATACCCATACGACACGTCAGGAAGGCAGCAGTGAGAAGTGTGCTGGCGCGTGTGGCTGAGACTAGGTAGAGCACGGCCGGTTGGCAAGGTGCATGGTGACAACGTGCATATCGACTTGCAGCCGCGGAGGCTGTTGCCTCGCGGCAAAGGAGAAGCTGCATCGGGCAAGGCAGGAAGACGCACGAGCGCTCTACCCACGGGTCGTGCGGATCAGCCTGGGAAGGGCATGCATAATGGCTGGCATCTCGCGAGCTAGGCCAGGTTGCGCGTCAGGGACACAGGAATCGATAAGCGGGCCGGCATGCGGCTGCAAGTGAGAAGTTGAGTAAACACACCGAAGGCTATACATGATGGGATCAGAGAGAAGCGAGCAGTTCCGGTCGAGAGCAAACTGAGGATCAGACAAGGATGACGAGAGTCGATAGAGAAAAACACAGCACAGTCGAATAGAGACATGAAAAACATGTACCGGCCCAATCACGCTTCGTGTTGTCTTTGCATGAAACTATACATATTCGGTGATCCTTTTGCGTACCCCCAATAACGTACGGAAAATAATACCGATTGACTAACATTCTGACTTCTGTCTGTGCTTCTCGGGAGTCAAGAGTCAGAGTGGAGTGGAATGTCCGAGACTTCACCTGGGACCGGGGGCTGTAGCTCAATGAGAGCTGCTCACCTCGAGTGGACACATGAGATGAGTTTTTTAACTTTTTTATAAAGAGATTGAAGTAACATACATGTTATGATAATTTGAAGAGTTTGGCTCCCCTCAGGAGACCTCCTAAGGGGAGCCGGTCAGGCCCTTCACATATTCATGATGTGAAGGGTGATGTGATGGTAAGCTCTTCTTTTGAGGACACCTAACATCATGAATACATGAGGGGGCCTGACCGGCTCCCCTCAGGAGGTCTCCTGACTCCCCTCAGGATGTGATGTTGGGCTCTTCTTTTGAGGACCCCTCACATCATGAATATCTGAGGGGCCTGATCGGCTCCCCTCAGGATGTGATGTTGGGCTCTTCTTTTGAGGACCCCTCACATCATGAATATGTGAGGGCGGGCTCTTCTTTTGAGGACCCCTCACATCATGAATATGTGAGGGGCCTGACCGGCCCATGACGTCAGGGGTGATGTGATGACGGACTCTTCTTTTGAGGACCCCTCGCATCATGAACTTGTGAAGGGCCTGACCGGCTCCCCTCAGGATGTGATGGCGGGCTCTTCTTTTGAGGATCCCTCACATCATGAATATGTGAGGGACCTGACCGGCCCTCTTGAGATCAGGAGACTTTTTGAGGGGAGCCGGTCGGGTCCCTCACATATTCATGATGTGAGGGTGGGCTGAAAAGAAGAGTCCTCCATCACATCACCCCTGACATCATGAATATGTGAGGGGCCTGACTGGCCGATCAGGCCCCTCACAAATTCATGATGTGATGGGTCCTCAAAAGAAGAGCCCGCCCTCACATCATGAATATGTGAGGGACCTGACCGGCTCCCCTCAGGAGCTCCCTTAGGGACCGGTCAGGTCCCTCACATATTCATGATGTGAGGGGTGATGTGATGGCGGGCTCTTCTTTTGAGGACCTCTCACATCATAAATATGTGAGGGGCCTGACCGGCTCCCCTCAGGAGGGGTGATGTGATGGAGGGCTCTTCTTTTGAGGACCCCTCACATCATGAATATGTCAGGGGCCTGACTGGCTCCCCTCAAGAGGTCTCCTAAGGGGAGCCAGACTCTAAATGAATCTCCATGAAAAGTTTCTCTCAAATATCTACTAAAAAAGAGTCGCACTCTTGCTCAATATAAGCTAAGCTACCAGTCGAGTGGGCCTTCACGGATCTGCCATACATTTGTTAACTCCATAAGATCGTCTTCACAAAACGCACAACCGCACATTGTTCCGGTACAATCAAATGCCCAGTTCAACGCTCGGGATGGGGGGTGGAGGTAAAATGGGAAGAAAACACCTTACCGATCTGTTAATTAACATTGATGGTGGTAGGGGTAAGTAGGGTCAGAAATGGGCGGAAGAAGGGAGAAGGAGATCTAGTGCCATAAGAAAAGAATTGCCTGGGAAGGAGCCTCGCTGGAGGTCTCTTCCGCGTCTATATATGGAAGACGCCATGAAAATGGAGAGAGCAGCATCGCTTGCATCCGCAGCCATCAGGGGGTAGCCCGTGCAGCTCCGATTCCAGAGCTAAAAAACCCATTCGGCGAAACATTGAACGACTTTGAAGCATGGGAATGTGAATAATTTTCGAGATAGATGTCGGAAGTGTGAATCTGCGATGATGACAAAAGAGAGAGCACGATCAGAGGCAGAAAACTGGATTAAACCATGGGGAAACATTTTGTCGTCGCCGACTTGGAGGTCCATCCAGGTAACCTTCCAGCTCGTCTTCCAGGTGACCATCCAGCACCTCCGTGAGGTCTTCAACCACTCGGAGGTTTTGAAGACGGCGACCGACGACCCCCGAACCGGCCATGCCCTCGATGACTACCAGAGATCCGGGACTATGCCCTCGACGACATCACCACAACGAGACCACCGCCCACCCCATCACCATGCCTTCTGTCGCACACCCCCCCCCCCAACGCAACCTTATGTCGCGCATCGCCCCCTCTCCCCACCCGATCGACCTTCTCTAGCGTCCTCCTCAAGAGTACAACACCTAAGTCTGGTTCCCTCAGGAGGTCTTCTGAGGGGAGCCGGTCAGGCCCTTCACATATTCATGATGTGAGGGGTGATATGATGGCGGGCTCTTCTTTTGAGGATCGCTCACATCATGAATATGTGAGGGGCCTGAACGGCTCCACTCAGGAGGGGTGATGTGATGGCGGGCTCTTCTTTTGAGGACCCCTCACATCATGAATATGTGAGAGGCCTGACCGGCTTACCTCAGGAGACCTCTTGAGAAGAACCAATCAGGCCCTTCACATATTCATGATGTGAGGGGTGATGTGATGCCGGGCTCTTCATTTGAGGACCGCTCACATCATGAATATGTAAGGGGCCTGAACGGCTCCCCTCAGGAGGGGTGATGTGATGGCGGGCTCTTCTTTTGAGGACCCCTCACATCATGAATATGTGAGGGGCCTGACCGGCTCCGCTTAGGAGGTCTCCTGATGTGATCCGAACTCTAATTGAGTTCCCATCATGAAAAGTTTCTCTCAAATATCTATTCAAAAAGAGTCGCACTCTTGCTCAATATAAACTAAGCTACCAGTTGAGTGGGCCTTCATGGATCCGCCATACATTTGTTAACTCCAGAAGATCGTCATCACAAAACGCACAACCGCACATCGTTCCGGCAAAATCAAATGCCCAATTCAACGCTCGGGATGTGGGGTGGAGGTAAAATGGGAAGAAAACACCTTACCGATCCGTTAATTAACATTGATGGTGGTTGGGGAAAGTAGGGCCTGAAATCGGTGGAAGAAGGGAGATGGAGATCTAGTGCCATAAGAAAGAAATTGCCTGGGAAGGAGCCTCGCCGGAGGTCTCTTTCGCGTCCATATATGGAAGACGCCATGAAAATGGAGAGAGCAGCATCGCTTGCATCTGTAGCCATCAGGGGGCAGCCCGTGCAGCTCTGATTCCAGAGCTGAAAAACCCGTTCGGCGAAACACTGAACGACTTTGAAGCATGGGAATGTGAATAATTTTCAAGATAGATGTCGGAAGTCTAAGTCGGCGATGATGACAGAAGAGAAAGCACGATCATAGGCAGAAAACTGGATTAAACCATGGGGAAACATCTTGTCGTTGCCGACTTGGAGGTCCATCCAGGTAACCTTCCAGCTCGTCTTCTAGGTGACCATCCAGCACCTCCGTGAGGTCTTCAACCACTCGGAGGTCCTAAAGGCGACGACCGACGACCCCCGGACCGGCCACGCCCTCGATGACTGCCAGAGATCCGGGACTACGCCGTCGATGACATCACCACAACGAGACCACCGCCCACCCTATCACAATGCCTTCTGTCGCACACCCCCCCAACCCAGCCTTATGTCGCGCATCCCCCCCTCTCCCCACCCGATCGACCTTCTCCAGCATCCTCCTCGAGAGGACAACACCCGAGGTTGGCTCCTCCTTAGGGGAACCAGTCAGGCCCTTCACATATTCATGTTGTGAGGGGTGATGTGATGGCGGGCTCTTCTTTTGAGGACCGCTCACATCATGAATATGTGAGGGACCTGAAGGGCTCCCCTCAGGAGGGGTGATGTGATGGCAGGCTCTTCTTTTGAGGACCCCTCTCATCATGAATATGTGAGAGGCCTGACCGGCTCCCCTCAGGAGGTCTCCTGAGGTGATCTGGACTCTAATTGAGTTCCCATCATGAAAAGTTTCTCTCAAATATCTACTAAAAAGGAGTCGCACTCTTGCTCAATATAAACTAAGCTAGCAGTCGAGTGGGCCTTCACGGATCCGCCATACATTTGTTAACTCCAGAAGATCGTCTTCACCAAATGCACAACCGCACATCATTCCGGTAAAATAAAATGCCCAGTTCAACGCTCGGGATGGGGGGTGGAGGTAAAATGGGAAGAAAACACCTTACCGATCCGTTAATTAACATTGATGGTGGTTGGGGAAAGTAGAGCCAAAAATCGGTGGAAAAAGGGAGATGGAGATCTAGTGCCATAAGAAAGGAATTGCCTGGGAAGGAGCCTCGCCGGAGGTCTCTTCCGCGTCCATATATGGAAGACGCCTGGAAAACGGAGAGAGCAGCATCACTTGCATCCGCAGCCATCAAGGGGGCAGCCCGTGCAGCTCCGATTCCAGAGCAGAAAAACCCGTTCGACGAAACACTGAACGACTTTGAAGCATGGGAATGTGAATAATTTTTGAGATAGATGCCGAAAGACTAAGTCGGCGATGATGACAGAAGAGAGAGCATGATCAGAGGCAGAAAACTAGATTAAACCATGGGGAAACATCTTTTGTCGTCGACTTGGAGGTCCATCCAGGTAACCTTCCAGCTCGTCTTCCAGGTGACCATCCAGCACCTCCGTGAGGTCTTCAACCACTCGGAGGTCCTGAAGGCGGCGACCGATGACCCCCGGACTGGCCACGCCCTCGATGACTGCCAGAGATCCGGGACTACGCCGTTGACGACATCACCACAACGAGACCACCGCCCACCCTATCACCATGCCTTTTGTCGCACACCCCCCCAACCCAGCCTTATGTCGCACATCCCCCCATCTCCCCACCCGATCGACCTTCTCCAGCGTCCTCCTTGAGAGGACAACACCCGAGTCTGGCTCCCCTCAGGAGACCTCCTAAGGGGAGCCAGTCAGGCCCCTCACATATTCATGATGTGAGGGGTTGTGTGATGGCGGGCTCTTCTTTTGATGACCGCTCACATTATGAATATGTGAGGGGCCTGAACGGCTCCCCTCAAGAGGGGTGATGTGATGGCGGGCTCTTCTTTTGAGAACCCCTCACATCATGAATATGTGAGAGGCCTGACTGGCACCCCTCAGGAGGTCTCCTAAGGGGAGCTGGACTCTAATTGAGTCCCCATCATGAAAAGTTTCTCTCAAATATCTACTCAAAAAAAGTCGCACTCTTGCTAAATATAAGCTAAGCTATCAGTCGAGTGGGCCTTCACGGATCCGCCATACATTTGTTAACTCCAGAAGATCGTCTTCATAAAATGCACAACCGCACATCGTTCTGGTAGAATCAAATGCCCAATTCAACGCTCGGGATGGGGGGTGGAGGTAAAATGGGGAGAAAACACCTTACCGATCCGTTAATTAACATTGATGGTGGTCGGGGAAAGTAGAGCCAGAAATGGATGGAAGAAGGGAGATGGAGATCTAGTGCCATAAGAAAGGAATGCCTGGCAAGGAGCCTCGCCGGAGGTCTCTTCTGCGTCCATATATGGAAGACGCCATGAAAATGGAGAGAGCAGCATCTCTTGCATCCACAGCCATCAGGGGGGCAGCCTGTGCAGCTCCGATTCCAGAGCAGAAAAACTTGTTCGGCGAAACACTGAACGACTTTGAAGCATGGGAATGTGAATAATTTTCGAGTTAGATGCCGGAAGTCTGAGTCGGCGATGATGACAGAAGAGAGAGCACGATCAGAGACAGAAAACTGGATTAAACCATGGCGAAACATCTTGTCGTCGCTGACTTGGAGGTCCATCCAGGTAACCTTCTAGCTCGTCTTCCAGGTGACCATCCAGCACCTCCGTGAGGTCTTCAACCACTCGGAGGTCCTGAAGGAGTCGACCGACGACCCCGGACCGGCCACGCCCTCGATGACTGCTAGAGATCCGGGACTATGCCGTCGACGACATCACCACAACGAGACCACCGCCTACCCCATCACTATGCCTTCTGTCGTGCATCCCCCCCTCTCCCCACCCAATCGACCTTCTCCAGCATCCTCCTCGAGAGGACAAAACCCGAAGAACGAAGACGAAGAGCGAAGATGGAGGACGAAGGGTTGGGGTACTTGCTCTGCCGTTTGCCCGCTACCACAGGAAGAGGTCGTCCAGTCGTCCGCCGCGAGAGCGAGATGGTCGTTTGCGCGCGAGAGAGAGAAGCGGGCGGGGGCATCGAGAGCATCTCTCTCGCTCTTTTACAAAACAATTTTTTTCTTGTTCTATTTTGTAGTGAGATATTATGAGTGATTCTAATTTTCAAATAAGAATATTATTAAAAATAAACTAACATCATATTTATTATTTTTAAAATTTAAATAAAGAATTATAAAGACGTATCTAGACATCCTATAAATTTGTTAGAAATGGGATTGTAAAATAAAAAGAGTGGTGTCGACTAAGAAAATAAAGTGACCTTGAAAATTAGGGGCCAGAGTTTATTTGGTCACAAAAAAAGTATGTTCGTGATTTCAGTATTATTCCTATCAGGTACAAAATGAAGGATGATGAATGCAGCAAATACAACTTAAAAGAACATTGATGGCGTCAAACCACATCATCGGTCGTGAGGTGTTTGGTTACATTATAATTAAGTTTTGGTTATAATTTTATGACAAAATTGATTAAAGATATGTTTGACGAGATTAATGTAATTTAAAAGTTTTTATTTTTGAACCGAAAAAATAAAGTGCTATTTTTTATTTTATCCTATGATCCATCACCATTTTTTATTATAGTAAATAACTTTTTTATCATCATATCTTTTTAAATATAATAATTTTATATGATTGATTAATTTATATTTTATTTTAATATAATTTTTTATCATAAAAATATATAAAACATACAATTAAATACGTACCTTCCTAGAGATGTGGGGAAAAGAAGAAAACATAAATAAGAAAAGTACGCGTAGTGGTACATCTCTGCCCGGGGGACAGAGCACGGAACCGGATCCTCTGTGCACCTCGTTGTGCACCTCAATGCACACCACTTCTTAAATTCATCTAATTATGTGATCAAATTAGTTATTTTAATCATTTTTAAGACCGTGAATATACATATATAATATGTGATGTTATATTTTATGAAAATCAACATTAAATATATTTTATACATATTTATTTAAATTAAAAATATAATTAATTTACAAAATAGTATAAATTGAAAAAATATTAATATTACTTATTTTTTATTAATGCATAATATATATTTATATTCACAGTCTTAAAAATTATTAAAATAATTAATTTGATAACATAATTAGATGAATTTAAGAAGTGATGTGCATTGAGGTGCACACCGAGGTGCACATCAAGCTGGACAGCGTTGTGCTGTTTTCGCAGCCCTGAGCCAAGCTCTTCCGAATAAAAATAAACAAGAAAATTAATAAGAAAATTATGCTTAATCTTTGGATACTCCTGTACAAAATAGAGAATAAATGAAGCAGGAACAACTTACTTAGGAACAATCTTCACGCCAAGCACATCATAAGGTGTGTACGTACCTTCTTTCAGACGATGATTTTGTACCGCGCAGCATCGATCCTCTCCATTTATGCATCGGAGGGTCAATTACGACTATAATGGCATCAATACTGACAATACATGAACGTTGCGCTTTTAAACTTCAATGTGTGGGCCCCACGTAAGGCATTTAACCAACAGCAAGGGATGCCATTAATTTTGCTATTTCCACAGTGAGAAAGTAAGATAGGACGCATGCCTAGAGTCCAAAATTTGGGGTTCATTTGGTTGCATAGAAAAGTAAACTCGTTGAAATTTTTTTACAAGAAATTAGTTTTCCAAGGTAAAAAAACAATTCTTTTATTCGATTACATAAAAATGACTTTCCTAAAAATGATATCAATTATTTGTTTGATTGTAAATTTTTTTAAATTATTTAACATTAAAATTAAAAAGTATTTTAATATTATGATAACAAAGTTTTGTCATCGATAAATACTTAAATTTTAAGTTTTATAAATTTTAAATTTTATTTTACATTACATTATAAGTATTTTGTTTAAGTTATTATATATTTTATATTCTAAATATATCCCATAAAAATGTAAAATTTTAAATATATTTTAAACTGATTTAAATTGATTATTAGGATTCATTTAAATACATTTAAATAATATAACTAAAATATTTTATAGAGTGAAAGTTACAAGTAACTAAAAAATACATGCTATTGGGCCCATTGTAGGGCAAGTACATATAGGTAAATGTTTTATCTATAGTAGATACCATGCCTATGGGTCAACGAACATCCGTATGTATTGATCGATATATACCTATGATCCATACACATGTAGGTAAATTGTACTTTCTTTCATAACACATAGGTCCAAAATAATTATACATACGGACGATACAACATATACCTACGTATGCTCCCATAGGTAAAAATGGTGCTCTAAGAAATAAAAAACATTATTTTCTACCATTTTTATTATTACCTATGAAAAAAATGGTAGGTAAAGGCATGCATTCATACGAACTCACATTTGTTCGATTAACACAATCAACTACTTCATTTACACAATACAAACATCATTCATCTCTTCACAATCAATACAACTAAATTCACAATAAATACAACCAAAGTATTCAACCAAATTGTTTTACACAAATTTCATGAAACCAAATTCACCCAAATTTTAGAAAAATATCTCAAAACAATCACAACTCTTTTAGTTTCACAAAACTGAACATTTACAACCTGTCATTAGTACAACTCATTTAGTTTAAAAAAATTCAAAATTTTTTGCACATATCGTTCATTTGCTAAAATAATAACAAAAAAGTTTAACTTGTTTTGTAAAATAAACATTCACAAAAAAGGTTTAACAACTTGCAAAAAGAATACATTTACATATGTATTATACATCAAATATACAAAAGATTTAATAGTTTTCAAATTTCACCATAATCAAAGTATTGATGAATTACATTTTTCAATGGTGCTCACACATAGGAATATAATCAATTAGCTTTAAAGGCAACCTATAATGACCATAAAATTACAAAAAACATAAGTATGCAAAATCATGATTTATGTGATGTTAATTTATATGTAAAAATGACTTACGTAATCTCTCCACCATATTATATGACTTCCAATGGCATATTACATTTTCTTCCTATGATTATATTTAACAAATAAGGGGGCATTTGATTTCTTGACAATTACAATCGATACCACATAAAAAACTTCACCAAAGTATCTGTCCATCACTATTTTTGATAGGTTGTTGCTTATTAGAAAACCTTTGGGAACACATTTACCCTCCAAATCCATTAGCTTCACCCTTTTTTTCTAACTATAGTTCATATCGCAAAAATGGGTTGGTAAGAGAGTAAAAACCAAAATTTTATAAATAGGCTTTCTTGGTTTCATTTTGAATGTACTTGCTATAAGGAATTGTCCTACAAAATTTGGTACAGTGAAAGTGATGATTCCTATGGGTTCATGTAGAAATTGTCTTAGAAGTAATCGAACAACGAAAATCAAAAATCGATCAAAACGTGCTCGAATATACCTGATAGGGATTTCTATAATCCCTTGAAGAGGAAAAAGAAAAACTTTTGAAGCACTTCAAACTATTCAAATACTCAGTCTCCAGTGGTATTAACATGAACTTTA
Organism: Cryptocoryne crispatula var. balansae; assembly: GCA_036172225.1. NCBI lineage: Eukaryota > Viridiplantae > Streptophyta > Magnoliopsida > Alismatales > Araceae > Cryptocoryne > Cryptocoryne crispatula. The sequence continues at coordinate 13,013,166 of CM069924.1, forward strand.
TCCACAATAGGTTCTCCATTTGCGCTGGTCTCGAGAACTCTTCCTGAATGGAGATCCATCACCTATTGACACTTAAAGAGAAGAGAAGGTAGGGAGGAGGTTGAGGACATGGTTTTTACCCTTTGCTTGATAGAGTTTGGCTAAAACCATTGGTATTTATAAAGAATTTGAAATTTTTCAAAAAAACTCAAAATCTTTATAAATTATGCCCTTGCTGTTATATTTATGGATAAGTCCTTATGCGTGTGACCCACTACGCCCACTAGCCTATTTGTTTTACCCTTTGCTTGATAGGGTTTGGCTAAAACTATTGGTATTTATAGAGAATTTAAATTTTTTCAGAAAAACTCAAAATCTTTATAAATTATGCCATTGCTCTTATATTTATGAATAAGTCCTTATGCGTGTAACCCACTATGCCCACTAGCCTATTTGGTTTAGGTCTAAATAAAATAGAAAATTTCTATTTAATGTTATTAAATATGATATCTAATAACAGAATAATCGACCTACCAATTATAAAGGGTACAAGTCACATCCCATGATCTTAAATGGCAATGGAGATAATCATATCTCCATATAGCCTTTCCATCATCATTTACCACATAGATATAAACTCTTGTTCATTCAATGTCCCGATCGAAAATGAGTATGGCATCGACTATCAACTCTTTAGCATACCGACTCTACGTGATCCTATACTTGGAATTTGATCAATTAGAAAACTCCTTTTCCAACTATCCTTTCTACCCTGGCAAAGTATTTAGATTATTATGTCATAAAACAATCCCTTATTGTCCACTCACTTGTCTTCATCGAATTTTTCTTGTACCCGATCCAACACTAAACTAGACCACCTAAAAGATGATACATAAGTCAATGGTCAAAGCACAAGTTCCTGCCCAACAAGACATCTTTGGCAACTCAGGTCAAAGTTCCAACTTTGCAACTATGATGATAGAAAATCCTGATTGACAATTCAGTAAGATACCATTCAAGGTTTCTAATTCGGTTAGTTCAGTGAACTCATTCAACTAATAAGCACCTGTAAGTATATCTTATTGTCTACACACTAATTGTAAGGAATCGTCCATAAAAGTTTGGAGCAGCGGAAGCGACGATTCATATGGGTTCCTGATAGGGATTCATATAATCCCATGGAGAGGAAGAAGATGAGCTTCTTAAGCTCTACAAACCATTCAAGCGTCCGGTCTCCAGCAGTATCCACACGAACTTCATCCACAGCAGGTTCTCCCTTCGCGCCGGCCTCGAGAACTCTTCCCGAACGGAGCTCCATCGACCATGGACACCTTCTAGAGAGAGGAGGAGGTAGGGAGGAGGCTAGGGACGTGGTTTTCACCCTTGGCTTGATGGGGTTTGGCTGAAACCATTAGTATTTATAGAGAATTATGGATTTTTTCATAAAAACCCAAAATCTCTATAAATTACGCCCATGCCCCTGTACTTGTGGATAAGTCCTTTTGTGTGTGACCCACTAGGCCCAATAACCTATTTGGCTGAGGCCTAAATAAAATAGAACAATTCTATTTAATTTTAATTAAATCCGTTATCCGATAACAGATTAATCAGCCTACCGATCATGAAGGGTACAAGCCACATCCCATGATCCCAAATGGCTATGGGGATAATCTCATCTCCATTGAGACTTTCCATCATCAGTTACTACATGGATATAAACCCTCGTCCATCCAATGTCCCGGTCGGAAAGGAGTACGGCATCGACTGCCAACTCCTTAGTGTACCGACTTTATAGGATCATGTACTCGGAATTGGATCAATTGGAAAACTCCTTTTCCAATTATCCTATCTACCCTGGCCAGGGATTTAGAGTACTATCCCATAGGACATTCACTCTCACTTACCGAGAGTGGACGATCCCTTGTTGTCCGCTCAATTGCCTCCATCGAATTTTCCTTGTACCCGATCCATCGCTATATAGGACCATCTAAATTGTGATCCATAAGTCAATGGTCAAAGCACAAGTTCCACCCAACAAGGCATCTTTGGCGACTAAGGTCAAAGGTCCAACCATGAAACCGTGATGATAGAAGACCCTGATAGACAGTTCGGTAAGATACCATTCAGGGTTTCTAATTCGGTCAGTTCAGTGAACTCATTCAACTAATGAGCACCTGTATGTGTATCTCAGTGTCTCCACACTAATAACCAATGAGATCGGTCATCCTCATCACATGAGAAGACATCACATACACTAGTCTATCCGGATCCTTGATGTCCCATCTCAAGTATCCTATGACTAGGAACATTTAGATCAAATACCTCTAGATGATCAATCTCATTATCATGATCTCATCATGATGATTTAATCATCATTGTATTTGATCAAGGACTTCATTATGATATTCGCTTCTAATAAGAGCTTATAATGAAGATTTGCCTAATTAATTGAATGAGATATTTCTAGAAATGTCGAATCATATCATATATGATTGGCTTGTAGGGCATACATTTCTATCAATCTCCCACTTGCACTAAAGCCAATCACCCATCTGGCTAATCTATATCAGCTCGAGGTGAAGCTCAAACACTCTTTGAGTAACTGCTTCAGTTAGTGGATCCGCAATGTTATTAACGGTAGATACTTTATCTTTAATTATATCTCTATAAGTTGCAATCTCTCTGATTGTATGGTATCGCCACAGAAGTTCTAAACTTCTGATGAGACATCGGCTCTACTCCATTGTTTTCTCAAAACAATGATACACTTTCAGAGAAAATTGAGACAATCCCATATCAAATATGTAGATGAAAAACTTTATCTAGACTACTTCTCAAGTAGTGTGCAACCACTATGTAAACTTGTTTGCATATGTTGTAGAACTTACAGTGTTCTATCACATAGAACTCTTTCAATTCACTGCACCACCATAATTAATATCAAACTTATTTGATTAGAAGCTTGTGTTTGTAAAACTACAAGACTTCAAGTCTTATCCTCCAGTGTATAGAGATACATTCTCAGTGCTTCTTAAGTACCAAATGATATATCTCTAAACTATCTAGTGACTCTTACCTGGATTTTCCTGATGAATGCTCATAACACTTAGAGCATTAATCACATCATGTACGCAGCATCATATAAATGATAGACCCTATGACAAAGGCATAAGGGCTCTATTTATGTGATCTCTTTATCTTTCAAGAAGTCTACAAAGACAACACTTTACAGAGATCAACTCCACACCACATAGGTAAGAAACCTATCTTGGAGTTTATCATGTCAAACCCTTTGACTATGGTGACTACGTACATTAACTGGGCATTGATTTTAGATCTATCTCCATAGATCTCAAAACCCAAATTGTGTTTGGAGGATCAATTTGATAGCTATGTTCACTTATGATAACACACCTACTTCATTCTTAATGAGTAGTATGTCATCAACATAAAACGTCAAGAAAGTAACAGCACTCCCACTCATCTTGTTGAATACACAAGGCTCATTTTCGTTCTTAATGAAGTCATAAGATTTAATCTCATTAAACCTTATATATGATCTATGGGAAATTTTACTTTAGTCCATAAATGAACTTAATACACACTCTTCTTGGATGTTATTGGGACTTGATTCCCTATAGTTGTATCATATACACCTATTCCTCAAAATACTTTAGAGGAACACTATCTTAACATCCAATTAGCTTATCTCATAATCCTAGAGTGTAACAATCAAAATCCGAATGGATTAATCCATGGAATAGGTAAAAGATCTCATCATAGTCAACCATTTGACTTCAATGATATCATTTTCAACTATTCTCACCTTTGAAGGTATCTACCTTCTAATCCACTCCAATCTATTCTTTAGTGATCCATTTATTCCTTATGGATACTATATCCTTAGGTGGATCTATCAAGTTCTAAACTTGATTAGAATAGATAAAGTTTATATCGGATTTTATTGTCTCTTCCCATTAATGAATCAATATCTCATATTGGTTCTATATAGATCCTAGGATCAATATCCTTATTATCTTATGCCTCATTTCATCTATCAGAGATATGTCTCACATATCTCTTAGGTAGAATGGACACAAGTAAAGACCAAAGATTTGTCCTTGTGTAACTTTTAAGTAGCACCTTAATAGAAGTGTTATTGGGTTGAGGGACCGGAGCATCTTCCATATATACCTTTCTCCCACTGTCTTTCTTAAGAAGGGACTATTCCTTTAGAAATATAGTGGACTGAGCAACACATACCCTTATACATAAGGGTCGTATATTTAATATCCAAAAGTTTCCTTAGGATATTCTACAAGCCAACACTTCATAGTCTTATATTCCAACTTGTTAGAGTTATACTTCTTCACCAGGTCGGACATTCCGAAACCTTAACTTGCTTAAGGTCAAGTTTTAACCCATTTTCCATATCCTATATGGAATAATCAGAACAGACTTAGAAGGTACCTATTAAGATCAAGTGGTTATAATGAGTACTTAACCAAAATAGACAAAGAGGAAATTTGCAAAGTTGTCATTGTTCATATTATGTCTTACATAATATGACTTCTCATTTTAGCTACTCAATTAAGCTAAAATGTGTAAAGAGGTGTCCATTAGATTCTATTATCCTTCAATTATATGTGAATTATGTACTTAAGTATTCCTCTCGTTGATCTCATCAAAGAGTTCTAATACTTGTTCCATTAGTATCTCTACTTCATTCTTAATCTCAGATAATTTCTCAAAGGTCTTAGATTTGTACTTCATAAAGTACATGTATCCATACTTAGAGACATCATCTTTGAAATAATGAAGTAGAAATATTCTTCTTTAGCCTTACTAGATATGGGCTAACATACATCTAAATGTACGAGTTCTAATAACTCATTAACCCATTCTCCATGTCTATATAAAGCTAAAGTGTAGATTGATCTAAATCAACCCATTTCCTCTTAAAAGGAATATTCACACATAACATGAGAGCTAACATATCAAATATGATTAAACAATTCATTAAGCTCCCACTAGCAAACACTTTGCCATTCAATCTATTAGAACATCTATCAATTCCATAACTTAGAATGAATCAACATTTATTCAAGTAGGAAATCATATAATGTTCTTGTAGAAGGATATAATAGCAATATTAATTATTAAGACATCTCCATAAGGCTATTAAAGAATTGCACCTCCCACTAATAATGATGCAACTTTTGCACCATTTCATATGTAGGTCAACATCTTCTTTATTAAGTCTTCATTTACTTGTCATCATCTACAACTCCTTGTAGATGTAAGATGCATATCTGGTATCTCATACCATCAGATGCATCCATAGTATCTAATATTATGATATACACATATAGTATCTAATACTATTAAGTGTATATATAAAACAAGTAAGTGCCAATGACTTGGATACATGAAGCTTCTCAAGTTCCACCTTTGCATTATATACAAAACACTTTGTACTTTCTCTTCCACTTATCATCATCATGACAGTGTAAGAATCATGTCTTATTCTGGCTTTATTATCTTGACCACCTTCTTTTACTATTAACTCTCTCCTATTTTTTTTATCTAATGATTTTACTTCTTACTATTGGTCTCACCAACAAGAAGTAATTAAGATGTATTGTTGATCTAAGTTGCCCTTTAGTTAGCTCATCACTATGAGCCATGATGGATCTCATATCCATCTATCCATGTTGTCTCTATAATTATGTCTCATAGAGACTAACATCTAGTTTAAGGCAAACAATGCATCTTGTCTATGAGATAAGATCTTATCTTTCTTTCATATCACTAGATAATTTAGGAGACACCTACTTCTCAAGTAGAATAGTTAATTGGTAAACTATGAGAACGATTCTCTTAGTTTTAAACCAGCCTAAGAAGTGTGAGCCATTAAGCTACATGGCATCTAATATGGCATACTAATGGTGGTTTATTGTCGTATTCTACAACAAAGATATAATTTCATCAAAATAACATTGAAAACATTCATTAAAATTAAGATATGGTCTTTGATCCTAATTTATGCTCCCACTAATTTTCGACTAATTTGCATAACCCTCATTATGCAAAGACGGGATATCACGATGAAATCCTAGTGGGGACTAAGACCCTATTAACCTTATGGTGATGACCTTGTGGTAGCACAACAAATCACCCCATACTTAATAGGTAGGCAACTATTTCCAGTTGCAACTCTTGCAACTCTTAGTCATTTAGCCTTTAGAGTTATGACCTTGTGGTAGCACAACAAGCCATATACTCTAGTTAGGTCAAACCCGCTTGTTACGTTATGAGAATGGATTCTTCACACAGCCCTTGTGGTAGCACAACAAAGCCATGCAAATGGTCCACCCCAAGGTTCGGCAAATGCCTTAGCCATGATCACCAATCCCTTGCTGATTGAGTCTTGTGGTAGCACAACAAACCCATTCAATCTAAGATTGGCTCATCAAGACCATAACAATGGAAGTCTACGTGAGTCATTCTTAATGTCACACGTTTATCAACCTAATTATGACAAGGAGGGATTTTATTTTAGTCTCATCAATAATATGTGCTAAGTATATATAATGCCTTTGGAATATCATATATCTAAGGTATAACCTGTAGCACACATCCACATATCAAATATGCACAAAATCAGGTGATCATGGACTTAACCCTAAGCATGCACCTAAGGCACCCCTATAGGTGCAAATCCTTGCTTCAGATGCTTGAGTTGGTATGCTCCCACTTCAGAAGGGTGCTTCTCCAAGTGGTCCCACTCTCCAACCTTCAACGAACCGGCTTCTAACTTTTACAAGCGGCTTAAGGGTATGCAGACCCCACAAATGTACATAACTCAATAAGAAACCTTGGTTTTAACCAAGGGGAGTACATTAATAGAGGGAGGTAGAATGTACAATCAGATTGTATAGAGAGAGAGGAGGCACATACAGGCCCCATTTAATAACATAACCAACATAATTAAAAGTAATCACAAGCCAAGCACAATTAAGTCCATGATCACCTCCATACACACTAACATTCATCACATTAACATAGAGCGCATACGTGATAATTATATGAGATATATCATATATATCAGCATAAAATTATATAATTTATTTTGAAATTCTCAATTTCATGCATGTCAATTTTTTCATGAAATAAATAACATGAAAATAACATGACAATAACATATAAAAAATTTATATGAAATGAACATACAAAACTAAACTATTTAGAACATTCATGCATTCCCAATACTGTGCAAGGTCAGAAATTAATGTCACAATTTATATTCTGTAAAATCTCATTTTACAGAATTAATTAAGACACTAATAATTTAAGTTAAACCTTTAAAACAATTTTAAAGTTTAACCATGAGTGAATCTATGTAAATAGAACTAACATCATCTAACATGTCAATAAACACTTTAAAACATGTTAAATAATATTATAGAATTTTACAGATTTTTTCTGGAATTTTCTGGCAATTTTTCGGAATTTTCTATGATTTTAAACAATTTAAAAACATTAAATAAAGGATCTGGCGCATTGCGCCGCGTATGGTGGCGCACTACGCCCGTCCGGCTAGCGCCGCCATTGCGCCGCGGGTGCTTGCGCGTTGCGCCGCCGCCGCCACCGCGGCGTCTGCGCCGCCAGTGTGCCAGCCCGCTATGGTCGCGGCCGGCACTATTCATCGGGAGGAAATCCCTCCAATAGAATCGGATTTATCTCCTTATACCGGACTCTAAAAAATCTGGAAAAATATGCGTTGGAATCCTTATAGAATAAGGAATCCAAAACAGTCGGCATAATATCCAGGAAAAATCCCAATCGACCACAAAATGAGGAGGAAGAGGCGGCGGTCACCCAGATTCCGTAGTAGAAATCTCTATTTTGCAACGAGGATAACTCCTTATCCAGGAAGCCAAATATTCTCCAAAAATACAATTTAGAATCCTCATCATATGAAGTTTCCAAATATATATATATATATATATATATCCCTTCATATAAAAATTCTCTATCAACGGGAAATCAGGAAGAAACAAGTCGGCACCGCCAGATTCCGCAGAACCCTAATTCGTCGAAAAACTCAAAATTTCTCTCCCTCCGCCGTCGTTCAAATCTGGATATCAATGGTAAAGGCTAGATAATCATATTACCCATCTCCTAAACCTTTTCCATGTCTCAATTTCTTCTGTGGACGGAGATTTCACAAAATCCCCAAATCCGGGTGTCGGATCGGTTCGGGATTTCACAAAATCCCGAACACTACAGAGATCCAAACTTCAAAAGGTTTGCGGAGTTGGAAAGCCCTATATCACGAGATTCTACCAAGGCCAACCAATATTTTATCTGAGTCATACACAGAATATGGTGGCCTCGTCAAAACAGACGTTTGCACAGATTCGGGAACACATAAATAACATAAAATAATGTCGATTCGACGTCGGTTTCGACCGAGACTTGAACCTGGCTCTGATACTACTGTAAGGAATCGTCCATAAAAGTTTGGAGCAGCGGAAGCGACGATTCCTATGGGTTCCTGATAGGGATTCATATAATCCCATGGAGAGGAAGAAGATGAGCTTCTTAAGCTCTACAAACCATTCAAGCATCCAGTCTCCAGCAGTATCCACACGAACTTCATCCACAGCAGGTTCTCCCTTCGCGCCGGCCTCGAGAACTCTTCCCGAACGGAGCTCCATCGACCATGGACACCTTCTAGAGAGAGGAGGAGGTAGGGAGGAGGCTAGGGACGTGGTTTTCACCCTTGGCTTGATGGGGTTTGGCTGAAACCATTAGTATTTATAGAGAATTATGGATTTTTTCATAAAAACCCAAAATCTCTATAAATTACGCCCATGCCCTGTACTTGTGGATAAGTCCTTTTGTGTGTGACCCACTAGGCCCAATAACCTATTTGGCTGAGGCCTAAATAAAATAGAACAATTCTATTTAATTTTAATTAAATCCATTATCCGATAACAGATTAATCGGCCTACCGATCATGAAGAGTACAAGCCACATCCCATGATCCCAAATGGCTATGGGGATAATCTCATCTCCATTGAGCCTTTCCTTCATCAGTTACCACATGGATATAAACCCTCATCCATCCAATGTCCCGGTCGGAAAGGAGTACGGCATCGACTGTCAACTCCTTAGTGTACCGACTCTATAGGATCATGTACTCGGAATTGGATCAGTTGGAAAACTCCTTTTCCAATTATCCTATCTATCCTGGCCAGGGATTTAGAGTACTATCCCATAGGACATTCACTCTCACTTACCGAGAGTGGACGATCCCTTGTTGTCCGCTCAATTGCCTCCATCGAATTTTCCTTGTACCCGATCCATCGCTATATAGGACCATCTAAATTGTGATCCATAAGTCAATGGTCAAAGCACAAGTTTCACCCAACAAGGCATCTTTGGCGACTAAGGTCAAAGGTCCAACCATGAAACCGTGATGATAGAAGACCCTGATAGACAGTTCGGTAAGATACCATTCAGGGTTTCTAATTCGGTCAGTTCAGTGAACTCATTCAACTAATAAGCACCTGTATGTGTATCTCAGTGTCTCCACTCTAATGACCAATGAGATCGGTCATCCTCATCACATGAGAAGACATCACATACACTAGTCTATCCGGATCCTTGAGGTCCCATCTCAAGTATCCTATGACTAGGAACATTTAGATCAAATACCTCTAGATGATCAATCTCATTATCATGATCTCATCATGATGATTTAATCATCATTGTATTTGATCAAGGACTTCATTATGATATTCGCTTCTAATAAGAGCTTATAATGAAGATTTGCCTAATTAATTGAATGAGATATTTCTAGAAATGTCGAATCATATCATATATGATTGGCTTGTAGGGCATACATTTCTATCACTAATGACCAATGAGATCAGTCATCCTCATCAAATGAGAAGACATCACACACTAGTCTATTTGGATCTTTGATGTCCCGTCTCAAGGATTCTATGACTATGAACATTTAGTTCATGTACATCTAGATAATCAATCTCATTATCATGATCTCATCATGATTTAATAATCATTGTATGTGATCAAAGACTTCATTACGATATTCACATCTAATAAGAGGTAGTAATGAAGATTTGCCTAGTTTATATCATATATGATTGGCTTGTAGGGCATATATTTCTATCACTTGCAACATCTTAGACATAAGAAGAAAAATTCAAAGTTTTTAAATTAACAACTATTTGCAGCTATAAGCAGCCTTGATGGATTATTTATTGACATGCTGTAAATAAACATAATTCAAAATCAATGATGGGTTATTTCTTGAATTTTAGGTTTACCTTACATTATAGAAATTCAAAATTCATGAGATATGATTCTAAAACAATGTAAGTTTTGACAAGTCAAATCAATAAAAATAATTCTCACATTTGGAAATGTATGCTTAATACTAAACATACTTCCAACAAGTTACTTTTAGGAAGTTGGAAATGATAAAGACATTAGCATATGATGACATAAATGCCCAATGATATTGGACACCCTACAACAAATCAAAATAACACTATCTCACTCAATATGGTTGCAAAATTCATCACTAATAGAAGATAGTACAAGCAACCATCTCCATTACTCTACCTTGACACTCTTATACATGTGATAGAATAGTTTGGCCTTATACTATTGGAGTAAAGGCAAATACACAATCAATATATAGAAATATAGATTTTTTAATGATAAAAGCATTCACCTATTCATTCACAAAAATAATATGCTATGAATTTTGGCACCATTGCCTGGTATATAGGATATACAAAAAACAAATCACAACATTCTTATGAAAATGGATGGTTTGAAATCCTCCCCACAAGCACAAAAGTTGCCCTTGGGAGGAACAAATCACCGTATACCCAATATGCTTTTCAAAGGAGGAATCTATAGAACATGACTTTGTATTTTGTAAATAGGCTAGAGCTACCTTGGTGTGGGTTTACTGTAGGACCCAATTGCTACCTTAATACATCTTCCGATAGCTCAATATATTGTTGAATGGATAAAGAAAGTTTCATTAATCAACATGTTAACTAAGGAGAAGCTGTTGAAAGGTACATATAATTGGTCACTAGAATTTGGGGTTTCACATAGGAATGAAAACATATATTTTTAGATTTATCAACTAGGTACACTCTAGCATAGAGATCAAGTGACCCATCATTTCCCCCGCCAACGATTTCATAGTCTATAGCAACAATAGCTGAAACATGGTCACCCCTCTTTTCAAGAATATTTTCCATTTCTTCCATAAAAAATGAACACTTTATTAAATTTTTAATTCCTAAAAAATCTTAAGTATGCATACTAAATTTCAATATAACTAAAAAATTACTCAAACAATAAGGACAAGATACTATAATCGTGATTATACTCACAATGGAAGTAGGAGATAAGCAACAAACTTCTTTATGAGGAATATACATTGAACCAATCACACTTTCATGTAAGTGTAAGACTTGGTTCAAATACATAATAGGGGAAGTCCAAATATTGCAAGCAATACATCACACAGTCATGTCTCAATTGACACATACATCACCTTGAAAATTGTGATAAGAAGGTCCTTTGCATCAAAATACACAAAATGTACATGAGATTCCTTATATAAAAGAATGAACAATTTCATGTTTGTTTTAAAATTTCTTATCATCAATCATCTTATGTAACAGCTTTCTTTAATTATATGCTATAACAGCTTTCTTCAATAATCTAAGGAAAGGCCAAAAGATAACACAAGATAGATAATATACTCTATGTACAATTGGAAAAGTTCAAAGTCCAACTTGTTCCATATGGGTTGAACACATCAGTCGCTAATCTAAGACTTACATTCTGACTTTCACCTTATGACTTTCTAACCCAAAATCATCAATATCATCTAATATTTTTCAACAAGCCAAATCAGTGAGATGTCTTAGCATACTGTCCTCCTCATGTTCATCTTGATGCCATCTCATGTTGACAAATATCTTTGAACATGTGAACAATCTTTTTAATCGTGGAATGAGTAGAAAATGATGGAGAACCTTTTGATAAACTCTTTTTTATCGATCTACTTTACTTATAAGACTTTCACTGGGATTCCCTACATTTGGGACAACATTCAGACTTCTCATTTTCTTTCTAATATAACATACAGTTATTCAGACATGCATCAATCTTTGTATAACCATACCCTAACTTGTCAAGTGTCTTTTTGATCTCATAAAAGGATGGTGGTAATGATGATCCATCCAGGAGCAACTTATTCAATAACTTCAATAAAAGATTGAAATGTTTATTATTCATTCCACCCATATATTTAACATTAAGCAATAACAAATGAAAGTTTGCTAAAATTCTTGCATGTAGGATACACAGGTTGGTAGACATCCTTTAGCAAGTTAAAAAAAAGTTTTAGAGTTCCTATCATATGCCTTGTCATTACATGTTGGAAAGGTATCGACTAACATTTCATACATATTTGAATCCTCTTGTCTTTCTTCAAACCCTCCATGACTTGATCCTTCACTATATAATTTTCCAAATTGTTTGTCCTTTATAACACCATCGATGTAGATGTGTTCTTTAATAATTTGTATTTTACATTTATTCAAGCATGCACATTTCACATATGGATATCTTATCTTACAACTTGATAGTATATTTTCATATGCAAACTTTAAAAAGTACTCATCACCATCATACTAACCATCCACATTTCATGGTAAATTCATCTAGCTCTAATTGATATTACTAGAAAGTAAAATATGGATAAGAATTAAAAAATACATCCAAAGTTAACTTCATATCTGAATTTTTTTTCCAAGTATGATATTTGGATTGAAATTAACAAACACTAAACCATTTAAGTCATCAGGACTTAGTCAGAATATATTTGAACTCATTGATTGAATCTCCTAAATTAAAAAATTAATATATCTCAATATCTTGACATCTCAATCTTTTATATCAACTCAAGCCTCGATGTCAAATAAACAAATTCCCTACTTGAATAACATATCAAGGCATAAAATCACAGGTAACATAAGTGTCTACTATTGATCTACTAAGTGGACAAACTTTTTTGAATTGTAGTTAATAAAATTCATTTTACTGAATAAATGGAACCAATTTCTATGTTTAACATAGGAAATCACTAGATTTCATGCCTTTATTCAGTGAGGCAAAAGGGGCTTAAGGTGAGAAGACCTTATATCTGTGCAGTATATATGTATGTAGTAGTATTATATCTATGTAGCAAGCAAGATTAAGCAAATAACATTATATCTCCATCATTACACTTTGTTTATAATATTCTTAAAAAAGGCTGAGCATATGTTCAAAGAATGTAGATTTTTATTTTAGAATGACCAAACAACAAGGCTACAATTCAATGAAGACGAAAAGGAAAACATCATTTAGCTCCTCTTATTTCTTATCTGAAATGGAACAAGAAAAGGTCATAATTTATTAAACAATATAAAGGAACAAGAAAAGATCAAGCAAATAGCATTATATTTGTATCATTACACTTTGTTTATAATATTCTTAAAAAAGGTTGAGCATAAGCACAAATAATGTAGACTTTTTATTTTATAATGACCAAACCACAAGGCTACAATTCATTAAAGAAGAAAAGGAAAACATCATTTAGCTCCTCTTATTTCTTATCTAAGATAGAACAAGAAAAGGTCATAATTTATTAAACAATATAAAGAAAATAAAGTCACAGATTTTTAACACAAAAAACACAAAAATAAAATTTTTGCAAAACAACATTTAGTTGAACATACAATTGAAATCAAAGTTAGAACCCTCTTAGTTATAAATGAAATAAAGTTTCAATAAGCTAACTAATCAGAAATTTGAAACCAAAATCACAACCCATGACAACCAAGGTTAAAGTAACAACAAGAATAGAAGATCCCAATCTTAACAACAAGAAAAAACCTTAATAAAAATATAAAATTATAATAAGATGAAGATGATTGAGTAAATATTGTAACAAATTTCTATGGCATAAGCATTACCTCATTTTGAAAGTGACAAGAGATAAATCCAATCAATTAACTCCAGATGAAAGTACAAGTATCCACATACATATCATCAAAATAATAGCTTCTCTAACAATATTATATATAAAGAATAAAAATAAAAGAATGCATCTAATAAGATTGTTGGAATATGTTCAATTCTAACTATATCACATGTAATATGTACATATAACTCTAACAGCAACCTATATCATATACATAAGAGAGATGATGATAGATAGAAATGTATACCCTACAAGCCAATCATATGTGATATGATTTTACATTTATTGTAATATCTTATTCAATATTAGTGGTATTATCTTCATTACTTGCACTATCTAGATGCATCTATCGTAATGAAGTCTTAGATTTTATTAATGATGATTGAATTATGATGAGAGCATGATAACGAGATAGGTCATCAAGGATCTGATAAGACTAGTGTATATGATATCTTTTTATACGATGAGGATGACCAATCTCATTGGTCATCAGTGTGGGGACACTAAGATGCATGTACAGGTGCTCATTAGAAGAATTAGTTCACTGAACTGACCAATATAGAATCCATGAATGGTTTCTTACCTAACTATCGATTAGGGTACTCTATCATCATGATTGCACTGTTGGATCTTTGACCTAAGTGGCCAAAGATGACTTGTTAGTCATACTATGTACTTTGACTATTGACTTATGGATCACTTAGTATTGTGGTCCTGTATAGTTAATAAATTGGGTATATAGAAAACTTGGTGAAGGCAATTGAGCGAACAACTGGGGATCGTCCACTAGGGAATGTCCTATGAATAGTACTCTAAATTCTTAGCCAAGGTAGATAAAATAATTGAAAAAGTTTTTTTAATTGATCTAACTATGAGTATAAGATTTCATAGTGTCAGTATATTTCAGAGTTGAAAGTCAATACCGTACTCCTATCCAATCAGGACATTGAATGTACGAAGATTTATATCTGTGTGGTAACCGATGATGGAAAGGCTCTTTGGAGAGGAGTTTATCCCTGAAGCCATTTGGGATCATAGGATGTGTCTTGTACCCTTCATGATCGGTAGGCCGTTAAATCTATTATGAGATAATAGATTTAAGTTAAAATAAGTTATTCTTTTAATTAGGCCTCAATCAAATAGGCTCTTGGGCCTTAGAGGTCACACACATAAGGACTAATCTGTAAGTTTGGGAGCTTAGGTTAATTTATAGAATAAGAAGAGATTTTGTGAAAGTTTTAAGTTCTATAAATAAAAGTGATGAGAGCACAAACCTTATCAAGCTAAGGGATCTCTCTGTGCCCCAGCCACACTTCTTCGCCATCTCCAACCCTAGTAGCTGCCATTCGATAGTGGAGTTCCATTCAGGACAAGTGGTCGATGCCAACACGAAGGAGAACCTGACTTCAGAGGCAGTTCATGTGGATACGACTAGATGCCACATGCTTGAGCGGCTTGGAGAGCGTGAGATCGCTCAATCTTCTCCGATACATAAGGATTATTTAAATCCCATAAAGGTACGCGTTCAAAATTATTTCGAATGCGGGTTTTAGTGATGTCTGTAGACACGCAATTTTGGCCTAGTTGGAGAGCTTAAATTCTTGAGTAACCTTTCAAGGGAACCGAGTTTTCCGGAAAAATTAAGGTTTTTGGCACATTTCAAAGAGGGCAAAGCCCTGTGTATAAGGGCACCTGGCGCCCTACTTATAGGGCACCAGGCGCCCTGTTTATAGGGCACCAGGCGCCCTATAAACAGGGCACCTAGAGCCCTGTATACAGGGCGCCTGGATCCAAATCAAATCGATTCGACGGCTGATTTGACCCCCGCAGTGACTCGTCTTGTCGACCTGACAGACCTCATGATGCTAGCGCCCCATATACAGGGCGCTATGCCACATGGCACTATTTTTCGAAAATGGCCAAAGTGCCCTCTTTTGGGCTATAAATAGCCCCCCATTTGGAGCATGGGAGAGGTTCCAACCGGGTGCCACCCTAGAGCTCATCCAACACCACGTTTCTAAGCCATTCTCATCCCCTACAAGCCTTCAAATCGATCCAAAATCGTCCACCAAAAACCCTAAAAAACCTTCTGTTTCTGTCACCCAGAAACATGATTTTTCTCCAACTTTGAGAGCCTCTATCCGTCTCTCCTCTTACATCCAGCATCCAAACCACATTTCATTAGCTTCATTTGCATATTGTCTACAAGGAGAAGCCCCTTCTTCGTCCTGGAAGCCTCCCAGCACTCCGGAGTGGCACCGCGAAGAGGAGAAGAAAATCTGTTCGGGCCAGACTTAGTGCCCCATATACAGGGCGCTTTGACTTGGTCAACGCGCCCCATAAAGGGGGCACCTGCTTCTGGCGTCCTATATATAGGGCACCAGGAAGGGCAGAAGCTCGTTTTTATCATTTTTGGATTCCGATCGCCCGTTTAATCGAGTTTTCGTCTTCCTCTTTCATCCTAGCATTGATCATCATGTTATTGGGCATGTCTTAGAACACTTTGCATCTCATATATATTTAAAAACCTACAAAAAATAGAGGTTGGGATTCCATCCCAATCCGGTTAGTCTCCTTTCATTTGCATGATCAAATTCAAATTTGAGCATGATACCATGATTTCATTAGAGCTAATGAACCTTTCACTTGTTTATATGTTTTCTTATGGACATTCTTGTAAGGAATCAATACATGACAGCGGAAAAATTTTGATTCCATAAAACCATGATCTTTGCCTTGATCGATGCCGAACGAGTAAAATCGGGAACCGAATATGAAGTAGAATGAGAGTACCTCATGGGATTTCTCAAATCCCTCACCATGGATGAAGAGAGGACATTCCTCCTTGTTGAAAACCGTTCAAGTGTCCGGTCTCTAGCGGTATCCACACGATCTGCTTCAATAGACGAGTTCTCTCTTCCTTCGGGCCTCCAGAAACCTTCCAGATCCAAGCTTGACCATGGGAGATCGCCTTCTAGAGGAGAGAGGAGGGAGAGAGGAGGCTAGGGACGTGCTCCAGCCCTATGGCTTGTTAGGGTATGGCTTCATAAGCCATTTATATATAGAAGATGGAATTTTTCACAAAAAACCCAAAACTTCTATAAAATTGCGTCCATGCCCTCATCTTATTGACTAGATCTATTGTGTGTGACCCACTAGTAGGGCTGTCAATGGGCTGGGCCCGGCCCGGCCCACAGCTGGCCCAACAAAGCCCGCTCCAATATATAATGGGCCGGCCCGGCCCGGCCCGTATTACATTTCGGCCCAACCCGGCCCGGCCCAGAAAAAATATAAGTTTGGCCCGGCCCGACCCGGCCCGGCCCGTTCTTTGAACTTATTATAAGATATATTTTTTATTTTTTTTATTTTTTAAACATCAATCCAAAAAATTTTAGTAACTTCTATGATCTTACCAAAATCTTCATATGACATACAAAATTAAAACTAAGATTCTTTTTTGAAATATTAAAGTATGACTGGTTTGACAAAAAAATTCGAAACATGATTAAAATAAGAATAGTAGATACATCGTACGTATTCATAGTTTTTTAATTTATAATAAAATATATAGATTTAACTATATCACTTAATTTTTCTAATATATAATAAAATACATATCATATTTTTACAATTTTTAAACATCAAACCAACTATTAAAGAAATATTTTGAATCTAGAAATAAAAATAGATAAACATACCGTTTAACACCCAAATAATCATAGATACGAATATATTTTATTATTTTAAAATATTACCCTTTTTTTAAATTTCCTTGATAGTCTACGTATCTTGTTCAGACCTATGCATACCCGCATACGTATCTTGTTCAGACCTGCATGCAAAAAGTTTCATAAAATAAAATAAACTATTTTTGCATGTCTAGCGAACCAACGGAGGAGGACCGCCTGGCGCTGGACAATGTTGCAGAAGCAGGCCCGCGGGCCTGCTTTCTCGGCCCGAGCAAGGTGAGTGGACTCAGATTCTTTGCCCCGGAACAAGGCCCAGGGCTGGCCCGGCCCGAGGGCCCACGGGCCAGCCCGGTCCATTGCCAGCCCTACCCACTAGGCCCAATAGTCAATTTGGTTGAAGCCTTAATTAATTTAAAAGAACAATTCCTTTAAATTAAATCAAAACCGTTATCCGATAACAGTTTTTACGGCTTTCTGATCATAAAGGGTACAAGCCACATCCTATGTTCCCAAATGACTTTGGGGAGTTAAATAACATCCATTGAGCCTTTCCATCATCAATTACCATACGGATTTAAATCCTCGTTCATACAATGTCCCGGTCGGTCAGGGGTTCGGCACTGACTGTCAACCCCTAAATATTCCAACACTATGAAATCTTGTACTCAGGAATGGATCAACTGGAAAACTCCTTTTCCAATTATCCTATCTACCTTGGCCAAGGATTTAGAGTACTATTCATAGGACATTCTCTCTCTCCTACCGAGAGTGAACGATCCCCTATTGTCCGCTCAATTGCCTCCACCGGGTTTCCCATATACCCAATCCATTAACTATATAGGACCACAATACTAAGTGATCCATCGATCAATAGTCAAAGTACATAGTACGCCCGGCAAGACATCTTTGGCGACTCGGGTCAAAGATCCAACCGTGCTATTGAGATGTAAGAATAACCCGATAGACAGTTCGGTAAGATACCGATCAGGTTTTCCTAAATTGGTCAGTTCAGTGAACTCATTCCACTAATGAGCACCTGTGTGTGTATCTCAGTGTCCCCACACTGATGACCAATGAGATCGGTCATTCTCATCATATGAGAAGACATCACACACACACTAGTCTATCCGGATTCTTGATGTCCCGTCTCAAGGATCCTATGACTAGGAACATTTAGATCACATACCTCTAGATGATCGATCTCATTATCATGATCTCATCATGATTCAATCATCATTGCATGTGATTAAGGACTTCATTACGATATACGCTTCTAATAAAAGCTAGTAACGAAGTTTTGCCTATTTAATTGAATGAGATATTCCTAGAAATGTCGAATCATATCATATATGATTGGCTTGTAGGGCATACATTTCTATCAATTCTTAGGTAAATCTGATTGAGGCGGAGCTTCAACCGGATTAAAGACGAAGGATTCACTAAGCTCTCTTCTTTCGGCCGGCCGAGAGAGGAGAAGTCGGAACTCAACAATCTCCCTGCTTCCCAAAGGTACGACGGTCACTTCTCCATTTCACTTCTTTTCATTCTACCATATTTTGGAGCCTTTGGCTCCTGGCGACCACACCACAACCACTAACATTCCATCCACCAAGTCCCCAAAGCGAGCGTAGTCGCCGGGAGGGGGAGATCCGCGGATGTCCCGTTTCGGGTGCTTACAATGTCGTTCGGTTCCTATCAACACCAAGACATTGATATATGAGGAATTAGAAATATTCTACTGCGCCAATCTGATTGGACTGATTCCTTACAATAATGAAACCTGTTGTCGATGCCTCTCTTATTCTAATATTCCTTATCCTTGATTCTGACTTCCTTCCTTTAGTGGTCCTACTAAAAAAATTAGATTTTATTTGAAATAGATGAATCACATTTGCAAAGGTCTACTTACAGCTTAAAATATTTCTAAGAGACTTGCTGACATCAGAACTTGGGTATAGTCATATAAAGTAAATAGGAAAAATGAGCACAAGACCGTGAAACAGGGAAAATAACCTTTTGTCTCAATTCCAACTAATTCTTTTTGTAACTTCTAGTTGACATTTGATAAATCATTAGGGAGGAGTCTTGGATTTGAAGGAATTACGAAAATTTAATATTCAATGTTAAAGCTCTTTTGACAATTTACCAAGGTCAGCAAAAAATGACCATTATAAAGGATGCAGTTGATCCGAGAAAAGAAAAAAATAAAATGAACAAAGCAAAGAAAAAAGATGATCACATCGATTTGATCTATATTGTCTCCTAAATCCCCCACACCTAAACAAATATGCAATTTAGTCCCCTTTTTTTATTGTGAGGAAAAGATTGTTGGAATTAAGAAAGGTCAAGCTAAATAAGAAATCAATCACCTTCATACCAAAGCAATCATTTTTTTACTATTGGTTTTCATTTTATTTCTTGAATGGTTTCTAAAAAACCGTATGTTTCTATAGCGGTTCAGAAACCACTCAGCCAACATCACCTACTTCAACACAAGAAATAAGGGGTATCTGAACACCCTATTGTTTTGACCCTCTATGTGAAATCACATATAGGGAAAAGATGACTTTCATTGGTACATAACAACCCAACATGATCATGAAGTGCATACCTCCACAACCTAGTAAGAAACCCATTGTCGATCACATCATGACATATCACTAAGACTGAGAAATATTTTAAAATACAAAGAAAAAGGCCAAACATTTACTAGCAACTTGTTCGGTGGACAACTCAAATAAGCGAAAGCTCCCCCTTTCTTCACCTCAAAGCTCCCTGCCGCTTGAAAAGATGAGAAGACTACTCCTCCTTCTATAGGGAGAAAGAGTTCATTCTCGCAATTGTGCTCAAATGATGCTGAAAAAGATAAAAAATGGTATCCCCATTCCTAGACAACCATGTCCATTTGCGGACGACATTGTCCCCGTCTGCTCCACAAGATCCTGTAGGGTTCGTAGTCGCCAGCCACACCTCGCTATAGAGGTAGTTGATAGAAATGTATGCCTTACAAGCTAATCATATATGACATGATTCGACATTTCTAAAAATGTCTCTTGCATTTGATTATGCAAATCTTCATTCCTAGCTCATATTAAATGCAAACATTGTAATAAAGTTCTTGATCACATGCGATGATGATTGAATCATGATAAGATCATGATAATGAGATTGATTATTTAGAGGTATGTGTTATAAATATCATAGGATCCTTGACATTGGACATCAATGATCCGGATAAACAAGTGTATGTGATGTCTTCTCATATAATGAAGATAATCAATCCTATTGGTCATTAGTGTGAAAACACTGAGATACACATGCATATGCTCATTAGTTGAACAAGTTTACTGAATTGACCAAATTAGAAACCCTGAATGGTATCTTATCAAATTGTTAATCAGGATTTTCTGTCATCATAGTTGCATGGTTGAACCTTTGACCTAAGTCTTGTTAGGTGAAACTTGTGATGTGACCATTAACTTATGGATCACTATTTAGATGGCCCAGTATATGATTGATTGGGTACCGGATATGTGATGGTACTCTAAATCCTTGGCCAAGGTAGAGAGAAGGATTTGAAAAAGAGTTTTCAATTGATCTGATTTGAGTACAGGATCCTATATAGTTAGTATACTAAGGAGTTGACAATAGATGTCATACTCCTTTCTGGTCAGAACATTGAATGAATAGGAGTTTATATCCAAACAGCAATTGATGATGGAAAGGGTCAATAGAGATAAGATTATCCTCATAACCATTTGAGATCATAGGATGTGACTTCTATCCTTCATGATCAGTAAGTTGATTAATCTGTTATAAAATAACATATTTAATTTAATTTAAAAGAATTGTTCTATTTAATTAAGTCTTAACCAATTAGGTTATTCGACCTAGTGGGTCACATATATATGGACTTATCCATAAGTATAGGGGCAAAGGCATAATTTTTATAGATTTTGAACTTTTATGAAAAAATCTAAATTCTCTATAAATACTAATAGTTTCAACCAAGTCAAGCCAAAGATAAAAATCACATTCTTAGCTTTCTTCCTACGCCCTCATCTCTCTAGAAGGCGTCCATGGTTGATGGAGCTCCATTTGGGAAAAGTTCTCGAGGCTGACGCAAAGTGAGAACCTGTTGTTGATGAAGTTGATGTGCATACCGGTAGAAACCAGATATTTGAAAGATTTTAAGAGCTTCAAAATTTCTTCTTCTTCCTTTTCAAGGGATTAGATGAAGCTCTATCATGTATATTCAAACCCATTTTGATAGGTTTTCGGTTTACTTGTTCGATTCTGATCGAGACACAATCAATATGAACCTATAGAAATCATCACTTCCACTACACTAATTTTTTTTAGAAATGATTCCTTATAGTGGTATCAGAGCCAAGTACAAGTCTCAGTAGAAGCCTACATTAAATCAACGTTATTTCAAGTAATTTATAGTTCTTGAATTTGTGTAAACATCTGTTTTGTCAAGGTCTCCATAATATGTAAAATAGATAAGATAGTGGTTGGGATTAATAGAATCTCATGATATAGGGATTTCTATAGTCACAAACCATTTGAATTTTGGACCTTTGTAGAGTCTGATAGAAACCCCGAAAGTTTGTGTTCCTACCATGCCTTAACAATCACCCAGAATTGAGGATTTTGTGAAATCTCTATCCATGGAGAAAATTTAAGTCTTGAGAAGGTTTTAGAAGATGGATAGTACGATTAACTTATATTTGATAGAAACGTATGTCCTACAAGCCAATCATATATGATATGATTCAGCATTTCTAAAAATGTATCATTTCATTATTTAGACAAATCTTTATTACTATCTCTTATTAGATGCAAACATTGTAATAAAGCCCTTGATCACATGTGATGAGGATTGAATCATGATGAGATCATGATAATGAGATTGATCATCTAGAGGTATGTGATTTAAATATTCTCTAGTCATAAGATCCTTAAAACAGGACATCAAGGATATAAATATACTATTGTGTGTGATATCTTCTCATATGGTGAGGATGACTGATCTCATTGGCTATCAGTGTGGGTGATAGAAATGTATGCCCTACAAGCCAATCATATATGATGTGATTCGACATTTCTAGAAATATCTCATTCAAATAATTAGGAAAATATTCATTACTAACTCTTATTAGATGCAAATATAATAATGAAATCCTTGATCATATGCAACGATGATGAAATTATGATAATGAGATTGATCATCTAAAGAAATTTGATCTTAATGTTTCTTGTCCCAGGATACTTGAGATGAGACATCAAGAATCCGGATAGACTAGTGTGTGTGATGTCTTCTCATATGATGAGAATGACAGATCTCATTGGTCATTAGTGTGGAGACATTAAGATACACATACATGTGCTCATTAGTTGAATGAGTTCACTAAACTGACCGAATTAAAAACTCTGAATGGTATCTTATCGAACTATCAATCAGGGTTTTCTATCATCATGGTTGTGTGGTTAGACCTTTGACTTGAGTCGCCAAAGATGCCTTGTTGGGTGGAACTTATACTTTGACCATTGACTTATGGATCACCGTATAGATGGTCCAATATAACGATAGATTGGGTATAAGGAAAACTTGATAGAGGTACTTGAGCAGACAACAAGTGATCGTCAACACACGGTAAGTGAGAGTGAATGTCCTATGGGATAGTACTCTAAATCCCTGGATAGGTTAGATAGGATAATTGAAAAAAGAGTTTTCTAATTGATCCAATTCTGAGTACATGATCCTATAGAGTCGGTATATTAAGGAGTTGACAGTCGATGCCCTACTCCTTTCCGATCGGGACATTGGATGGATGAGGGTTTATATCCATGTGGTAACTAATGATGAAAAGGCTCAATAGAGATAAGATTATCCCCATAGCCATTTGGGATCATGGAGTGTGGCTTGTACCCTTCATGATCAATTTGTTGATTAATCTGTCGTAGAATAACGAATTTAATTAAATTAAATAGAATTGTTCTATTTTATTTAACCTCAACCAAATAAGCTATTGGGCCTAGTGGGTCACACACAAAAGGACTTATCCACAAGTACATAGACAAGGGCATAATTTTTTGAGATTTTGGGTTTCTATAAAAAATTTCAAATTTATTTATAGATACTAATGGTTTCAGCCAAACCCTATCAAGACAAGAATGTTTACCACGTCCTCAACCTCCTCTCTACCTTCTACTCTCTATAAAAGGGGTCCATGGGCGATGGAGCTCTATTCAAGAACAGTTCTCGAGGCCGGTGTAAAGGGAGAACATGTTATTGATAAAGCTCGTGTGGATACTGTTGGAAACCGAACATTTAAACAGTTTTAAGAGCTTAATAAGCTTATCTTAGTTCTCTTCATGGGATTATATGAATCCTTATCAGGTATATTCGAATCCAATTTGATCAGTTTTTGGTTTTTGTCGTTCGATTCCGATTGAGATAGATTGTAAATGAACCTATAGGAATCGTCACTTTCACTGCACCAAATTTTTATAGACGATTCCTTACGGTGGTATCAAAGCCCGGTTCAGGTCTTGGTCGAAACTGATGTCAAATCGACATTATTTCATGTTATTTATGTGTTCCTGAATCTGTGCAAATGTTTGTTTTGTTGAGACACCATAATTTGTATATCATCCAAATGAGAGATTGGTTGGCTTTTTTAGAATAGAGTGATATAAGGCTTTCCAAAGCCACAAACCTTTTTTAATTTGGATCTCTGTAGTGTTCAAGAGAAGCCTCAAAATTTGGCATTTCTGTCATGCCTGAACTGTCACCAAGATTTGGAGATTTTGTGAAATCTCTTTCCATGAATGAAATTGAGACTTGAAAAATCTTTTAGGATATGGTTAATATGATTACCTAAACTTTTCTTATGATATCCAGCTTTGAACGGTGGCGGAGGAAGAGAATTTGAGATTTCTTCGACGAAATAGTGTCCTGCTAAGTCTGGCTGCACTGGCCAGTTTCTCTCTGATTTCCCATCATTATAGAATTTTTATCTTAATAGACATATACATATTTGGAAATGTCATTTTATGAGGATTCCATATTGTATTTTTGGAGAATTTTTGGCTTCCGAGATAAGGAGTTATCCACGTTGCAAAATAGTGATTTCTACTGTATTTTATAGTTAGTTACAAATTTTTATGGAGATGAGGCTATCTTTCTTAGATTCCTTATTTGATGAGAATTCCAACGCATAATTTTTTAGATTTTTTGGATCCTTGGATAAGGAGATAAGTCCAATTCTATGTCATCGACTTTCTCTCAGATGAGCAGTGCCATGGCGCGCATAGAAGGTAGCGCATAGGCGAGCACACATCGGTCGGTGCATGTGCGTGTAGAGACCGCGCACCTGGCAGTGCACGCGGGCGCATGGCTAAGTGACGCGGCCATCGTATTTTTCAAATGATTTTAAATTGTTTAAAATCATAGAAAAGTTCGAAATTTTAACAAAAAAATCCATAAAAATTCTTTAAAATTCTATAATATTATTTAACATGTTTTAAAATATTTAATGGCATGATGTCAAGCCCTATTTATATAGATTCACTCATGGTTAAACTTTAAAATTGTTTTAACAGTTTAACTTAATTTATTAGTGTCTTAATTAATAATGTAAAATAAGATTTTACATAATGAAAATTGGGACATTAATTTCTAACTTTTCACAATATTGGAAATGCATGAATGTTCTAAATAGTTTGGATGTGTATGTTTCTTTCTAAATAGTTTATATGTTGTTATGTTTTATGCTATTTATGTTATAAAAAATTCTGTAAAATTCTTTAATATTATTTAACATGTTTTAAAATCTTTAATGGCATGTTAGTTGATGTCAAGCCCTATTTATATAGATTCACTCATGGTTAAACTTTAAAATTGTTTTAACAGTTTAACTTATATTATTAGTGTCTTAATTAATTCTGTAAAATAAGATTTTACAGAATAAAAATTGGGACATTAATTTCTGACTTTTTACAATATTGGAAATGCATGAATGTTCTAAATAGTTTGGATGTGTATGTTTCTTTCAAATAAATTGTTTATATGTTGTTGTTATGTTGTTTTTATGCTATTTATTTTATGAAAATTCGACATGTATAAAATTGGGAATTTATAAAATAAAGTATATAATTTAATGCTGATATATATCATATAATTATCACATATGTCATTTATGTTCATGCGATAAATGTTAGTGTGTTTATGGAGGTGATCATGGACTTAATTATGCTTGTCTTGTGATTGCTTTTATATTGTGTTGGTTATGTTATTAAATGGGGCTTACGTGTGCCTCCTCTCTCTCTATACAATCTAATTGTACATTCTACCTTTCTCCATTAATGTACTCCCCCTGTTAAAACCAAGTTTCTTATTAAGTTATGTACATTTGCGAGTTTACATACCCGTAAGTCACTTGTAATTGTTAGAAACTGGTTCGTGGAAGGTTGGAGAGCAGGACCACTTGGAGAAGCACCCTTCTAAAGTGGGAGAATACCAACTCAAGCATCTGAAGCAAGGATTTTCACTTAAAGGGGTGCCTTAGGTGCATGCTTAGGGTTAAGTCCATGATCACTTATTTTTATGCATATTTGATATGTGGATACGTGCTACAGGTTATACCTTAGATATATGATATTCTAAAGGTATTATATATACTTAGAACATATTATTAAAGAGACTAAAATAAAATCCTTCCTTGTTTTTAATTAGGTCGATAAACGTGTGATATTAAGAATGACTCATGTAGCCTTCTGTTATTATGATCTTGATGAGCCAATCTTAGATTGGATGGGTTTGTTGTGTTTCCCACAAGACTCATTCAGCAAGGGATTGGTGATCATAGTCATTGCATTTGCCGAACATTAGGGTGGATCATTGCATGACCTTGTTGTGTTTCTCACAAGGGCTATGTTAAGAATCCATTCTCATAACGTAACAAGCGGATTTGACTTAACTAGAGTATATAGCTTGTTGTGTTTTTCACAAGGTTATAACTAGAGGCTAAATGACTAAGAATTGCAAGGGTTGCAATTGGTAATAGTTACCTATTTATTAAGTATAGCATGACTTGTTATGTTTCCCACAAGGTTATCACCAAAAGCTAAGAGGGTCTTACTCCCCACTAGGATTTCATCGTGATATCCCGTCTTTGCATAATGAGGGTTATACAAATTCGTCGAAAACTAGTGAAATCATAAATTAGGATGAAAGACCATATCTTAATTTTAATGAATGTCTGCAATGTTATATTAATAAAATTATATCTCAGTTGTAAAATACGATGATAAACCACCATTAGTATGGCATAGTAGATGCCAAATAGCTTAACGGCTCACACTTCTTTAAACCAGTTTAGAACTAAGAGAATTGTTCTCATAGTTAACCATTTAACTATCCTACATAAGAAATAGGTGTCTCCTAGACTATCTAATGAAGTGAAAAATAGATAAGATCTTATCTTATAGACAAGATGCATTGTTTACCTTATATTAGATGTTAGTCTCTATGATATATAAAATTTTGTAGAGGTAAAATGGAAAGATGGATATGAGATCCATCATGGCTCATAGTGATGAGCTAACTAAGGGCATGTGAAA
Source organism: Cryptocoryne crispatula var. balansae (assembly GCA_036172225.1). Lineage (NCBI taxonomy): Eukaryota > Viridiplantae > Streptophyta > Magnoliopsida > Alismatales > Araceae > Cryptocoryne > Cryptocoryne crispatula. Next base: position 13,040,559 of record CM069924.1, read on the forward strand.
ACAACAATACATCTTAATTACTTCTTGTTGGTGAGACCAATAGAAAGAACTAAAATCATTAAATAGAAATAGGAGATAGTTAAAAGTAAAAGAAGGTGGTCATGATAATAAAGCCAGAATAAGATAAAATTCTTACATTATCATGATGATGGTAAGTGGACCACTGTTTTGAGAAAATAATGGGGTAGAACCGATGTCTCATTATAATTTTAAAACTTCTGTGAAGATACCATATAATTAGAGAGATTGCATGTTATAGATATATAATTAAAGATAGAGTATCGACTACCAATAACATTGCATATCCACTAACTGAAGTATTTACTCAAAGAGTGTTTGAGCTTCAGCTCGAGCTGATGGAGATCAGCCAGATGGGTGATTGACTTTAGTGCAAGTGAGAGATTAATAGAAATGTATGCCCTACAAGCCAATCAAATATGATATGATTCGACATTTCTAGAAATATCCCATTCAAATAATTAGGCAAATCTTTATTACTAGCTCTTCTTAGATGCAAATATCATAATGAAGTCCTTGATGATATGTAACAATGATTAAATCATGATGAGATCATGATAATGAGATTGATCACCAAGAGCTATTTGATCTTAACATTCCTAGTCATAGGATACTTGAGACAAGAAATCAAAGATCTGGATAGACTAGTGTGTGTGATGTCTTCTCATACGATGAAAATGACTAATCTCATTGATCATTAGTGTAGACATTGAGATACTCGTACATGTGTTCATTAGTTGAATGAGTTCACTAAATTGATCGAATTAGAAACCCTAAATGGTATCTTACCGAACTGTCAATCAGGGTTTTCTATCATCACGGTTGTATGGTTGGACCTTTGACCTGAGTCACCAAAGATACCTTATTGGGTGGAACTTGTGCTCTGACCATTGACTTTTGGATCACCGTTTAGATGGTCCAGTATAGCGATGGATCGGGTACAAGGAAAACTCAATGGAGACAAGTGAGCGGACAATAAGGGATTGTCCACTAGAGTGAATGTCCTATGGGATAGTACTCTAAATCCCTAGCCAGGGTAGATAGGATAATTGGAAAAGGAGTTTTCAATTGATCCAATTCCGAGTACAAGATCTTAAAGAGTCGGTATACTGAGGAGTTGACAGTCAATGCCATACTCCTTTCTGACCAAGACATTTGATGGATGAGGGTTTATATACATGCGGTAATTGATGATGGAAAGGGTCAATTGAGATGAGATTATCCCCGTAGCCATTTGCGATCATGGGATGTGGCTTGTACCCTTCATGATCAATAGGTTGATTAATCTGTTATTGGATAACAGATTTAATTAAATTAAATAGAATTGTTCTATTTCATTTAGGCCTCAACCAAATAAGCTATTGGGCCTAGTGAGTAACACACAAAAGGGCTTATCCACAAGTACAGGGGCAAAAGCATAATTTATAGAGATTTTGGGTTTTTATGAAAAATTTCAAAATTATCTATAAATACAATTTGTTTCAGCCAAACCCGGTCAAGCCAAGGGTAAAAACCATGTCCCTAGCCTTCTTCTTACCTCTTCCTCTTTCTATAAGGTGTCCATGGTCGATGGAGCTCCATTCGGGAAGAGTTCTCGAGGCCGACGCGAAGGGAGAACCTGCTGTAGATGAAGTTCGTGTGGATACTGCTAGAGACCGGACATTTGAACTGTTTGAAGAGCTTGAGAAGCTCATCTCCTTCCTCTCCATGGGATTATATAAATCCCTATCAGGTATATTCGAACCCGATTTGATCAATTTTCGATTTGCGTCATTCGGTTTCGATTGAGACAGATTTTAAAAGAACCTATAGGAATTGTCGCTTCCGCTTTATCATATTTTTATGGACGATTCCTTACAATTTGGTACTTAGCACTAAGAATGTATCTTTATATATTAGAGGATAAGACTTGAAGTCTTGTTGTTTTACAAACACAAGCTTATAATCAAAGAAGTTTGATATTAAGTCAAAATAATGGTGGTGCAGTGAACTGGAAGAGTTCTATGCGATACAACAATGTAAATTCTACAACATATATGAACAAGTTTACATAGTGGTTGCACACTGCTTGAGAAGCAAGCAAGACGAAGATGCTCATCTAAGTATGGAATTGTCCCAATTTTCTTTGAAAGTGTACCATTGTTTTGAGAAAATAATGGGGTAGAGCCGATGTCTCATCAGAAGTTTAAAACGTCTGTGGTGATACCATAAAATCAGAGAGATTTCAACTTATAGAGATATAATTAAAGATAGAGTATCTACCGCTAATAACATTGCAAATCCACTAGCTGAAGTAGTTATTCAAATAGTATTTGAGTTTCACCTCAAGCTGATATCAGCCACATGGGTGCTTGGCTTTAGTGCAAGTGGGAGATTCATAGAAATGTATGCCCTACAAGCCAATCATATATGATCTGATTCTGACATTTCTAGATATATTTCATTTAATTAATTAGGCAAATATTCATTATAAGCTCTTATTATATGCGAATATCATAATGAAGTCCTTAATCAAATACATTAATGATTAAATCATGATGTGATCATGATAATGAGATTGATCATCTAGAGGTATTTGATCTAAATGTTCCTGGTCATAGGATATTTGAGATGGGACATCAAGGATTCAGATAAACTAGTGTATGTGATACCTTCTCATGTGATGAGGATGATTGATCTCATTGGTGATTAGTGTGGAGACATTGAGCTACACATGCAGGTGCTCATTAGTTGAATGAGTTCACTGAACTGACTGAATTAGAAACCCTGAATGGTATCGTACAAAACTATCAATCAAGTTTTTTTATCATCACGGTTGCATGGTTGGACCTTTGACCTGAGTTGCCAAAGATACCTTGTAGGGTGGAACTTGTGCTTTGACCATTGACTTATGGATCATCGTTTAGATGGTCCAGGTCCAGTATAGCGATGGATCGGGTACAAGGAAAACCCGATAGAGGTAATTAAGCGGACAACAAGGGATCATCCACTCTCGGTAAATGAGAGTAAATGTCTTTCCCTGGCCATGGTAGATAGGATAATTGGAAAAGGAGTTTTCCAATTGATCCAATTCCGAGTACATGATCTTATAGAGTCGTTGCACTAAGAAGTTGATAGTAGATGCTGTACTCCTTTCCGACCGGGACATTGGATGGATGAGGATTTATATCCATGAGGTAATTGATGATGGAAAGGCTTAATCTAGATGAGATTATCCCCATAGCCATTTGGGATCATGAGATGTGGCTTGTACCCTTCATGATCGGTAGGGCGATTAATCTATTATCAGATAATGGATTTAATTAATTAAATAGAATTATTCTATTTTATTTAGGCCTAAACCAAATAGGCTATTAGGTCTAGTGGGTCATAAGGACTTATCCACAAGTATAGGGGCAAGGATGTAATTTATAGAGATTTTAGATTTTTATGAAAAAATTCAAAATCCTCTATAAATACTAATGGTTTCAACCAAACCCTATCAAGCTAAGGGTGTTAACCACGTCATCAGCCTCCTCCCTATCTTCTTCTCTCTCTAGAAGGCGTCCATAGCTGATGGAGCTCCGTTCGGGAACAATTCTCGAGACTGATGCGAAGGGAGAACTTGTTGTGGATGAAGCACGTGTGGATACTGCTGGAGACTAGACATTTGAACAGTTTAAAGAGCTTGAGAAGCTCATCCCCTTTCTCTTCATGGGATTATATAAATCCCTATCAGGTATATTCGAACCCGATTTGATCGGTTTTCAGTTTGTGTTGTTCGGTTCCAATCGAGACACATTCTAAATAAACCTATAGGAATCGTGACTTCCGCTGTCCTAAATTTTTATGGATGATTCCTTACAACACCTGCTTCTCAAGTAAGATAGTTAATTGGTCAACCATGAGAACAATTCTCTTAGTTCTAAATAAGTCTAAGAAACATTAGTCATTAAGCTACTTGGCATCTAGTATGCCATACTATTGGTGGTTTATCATTGTATTCTACAACTAAGATATAAATTTATTAATATAACATTGCAGATATTCATTAAAAATTAAGATATGTTCTTTCATCCTAATTTATGTTCTCACTAATTTTCGATGAATTTGCATAACCCTCATTATACAAATACGGGATATAACGATGAAATCCTAGTGGGGACTAAGACCATAATAATTTTATGGTAATGATCTTGTGGTAGTACCAAAAATCACCCCATACTTAATAGGTAGGCAACTATTTCCAATTGTAACTCTTGCAGTTCTTAGTCATTCAGTCTCTAGAGTTATGACATTGTGGTAGCACAACAAGCCATATACTCTTATTAGGTGAAATTCGCATGTTACGTTATGAGAATGGATTCTTAACATAGCCCTTGTGAAAAACATAACAAGGCCATGCAATGGTCCACCCTAAAGTTCGGGAAATGTCTTGGTCGTGATCACCATTCCCTTGCTGAATGAGTCTTGTGGGAAACACAACAAATCCATCCAATTTAAGATTGGCTCATCAAGACTATAACAACGGAAGGCTACGTGAGTCATTATTAATGTCACACATTTATCAACCTAATTAAAACAAGGAGGGATTTTCTTTTAGTCTCATCAATAATATGTGCTAAGTATATGTAATCCTTTGGAATATCATATATCTAAGGTATAACCTGTAGCACACATCCACATATTAAATATGCATAAAAATAGGTGATCATGGACTTAACCCTAAGCATGCACCTAAGGCATCCCTATAGGTGCAAATCCTTGCTTTAAAAGCTTTAATTGGCATGCTCCCACTTAAGAATGGTGCTTCTCCAAGTTGTCCCACTCTTCAACATTCAACGAACTAGCTTCTAACTATTACAAGTGGCTTAAGTGTATGCAAACATAAAAATGTACATAACTTAATAAGAAACCTTAGTTTTAACAAAGGGAAGTACATTAATGGAGAGAAGTAAAATGTGCAATCAGATTGTATAGAGAGAGAGGAGACACACGCAGGTCCCATTTAATAACATAACCAACACAATTAAAGATCAATCACAAGCAAGGCACAATCAAGTCCATGATTACCTCTATACACACACTAACATTCATCACATGATGATAGAGCACATACGTGATAATTATATGAGATATATCTAATATAAATGTATGCCCTACAAGCCAAATTACATATGATATGATTCAACATTTCTAGAAATATTTCATTCAAATAATTAGACAAATCTTCATTACTAGCTCTTATTAGATGCGAATATCATAATGAAATCCTTGATCATATGCAATGATGATTAAATAATGATGATATCATGATAATGTGATTAATCATCTAGAGGTATGTGATCCAAATGTTTCTAGTCATAGAATTTTTGAGATGGGACATCAAAGATTCGGATGGATTAGTGTATGTGATGTCTTATCATATGATGAGGATGTCTGATCCCATTGGTCATTAGTGTGGAGACACTGAGATACACATACAAGTACTCATTAGTTGAATGAGTTCACTGAACTTACCGAATTAGAAACCCTGAATGGTATCTTACTAAACTATCAATCAATGTTTTCTATCATCACGGTTGCATGGTTAGACCTTTAACCTGAGTCACCAAAGATATCTTGTTAGGTAGAACATGTGTTTTGACCATTATCTTATGAATCACCGTATAGATTGTCCAATATAGCAATGGATCAGGTACAAGGAAAACTTAATGGAGGTAATTGAGTGGACAATAAGGGATTTTCCACTCTTGATAAGAGAGAGTAAATGTCTTATGGGATAGTACTCCAAATCCTTGGCCAGGGTAGATAGGATGATTGGAAAAGGAGTTTTCCAATTGATCCAATTCTGAGTATAAGATCCTATAGAGTCAGTAGACTAAGGACTTGACAGTCAATGCCGTACTCCTTTCCGATGGGGACATTGGATGGATGAGGATTTATATACATGTAGTAACTAATGATGGAAAGACTCAATGAAGATAAGATTATCCCATAGCCATTTGGGATCATCGGATATGGCTTGTACCTTTCATGGTAGGCAGGCCGATTAATCTGTTATAGGATAACCGTTTTAATTTAATTAAATAGAATTGTTCTATTTATTTAGGCATCAACCAAATAGGCTATTGGGCCTAGTGGGTCACACACAAGGACTTATCCATAAGTATAGGGGCAAGGGCATAATTTATAGAGATTTTGGGTTTTTATGAAAATTTTCAAAATTCTTTATAGATACTAATGGCTTCAACCAAACCCTATCAAGCCAAGGGTGTTAACCATGTCCTCAGCATTTTCCCTACCTTCTTCTCTCTCTAGAAGGCATCCATGGGCGATGAAGCTCCATTTGGGAACAGTTCTCTAGGTTAGCGCGAAGGGAGAACCTGCTGTGGATGAAGTTCATGTGGATACTGCTGGGGACTAGACATTTAAACGATTTGAAGAGCTTTAGAAACACATATCCTTACTCTCCATGAGATTATATGAATCCCTATTAGGTATATTTGAACCTGATTTAATCAGTTTTTGGTTTTCGTAATTCGGTTCTGATTGAGACAAATTCTATAGAAACTCATAGAAATTGTCACTTTCGCTACATGGGCAGCCGCTCACAAGCACGCACCAGTACGTGCGGTCAATTTTGACCACTCCAACATGTTGACCATCGGGTGGTCATTGATATAATATATTATTATATTATTTATTTAGATATTTAAATGGTTTAGATACCTAGAAAAATTTGAAAAATTGTAGGAAAATTTCTGAGAATTTCTAGAATTTTTAACATGTTTTAAAGTGTTTAATGGCATGGTAGATGATGTTAAGACCTATTTACATATATTTACTCATAATTAAACTTTAAAATTGTTTTACAGTTTTAACTTATGTCGCTATCGTGTTATTTTCATGCTATTTATTTCATAAAAATTCGATATGCATGGAATTGGGAATTTTAAAAATTAATGAAGTGTATAATTTTATGCTGATATATATGATATATCTTATATAATTATCATGTATGCACTCTATGTTAATGTGATGAATGTTAGTGTGTATATGGAGGTAATCATGGGCTTAATTGTGCTTGGCTTGTGATTGCTTTTATATAATGTTGGTTATGTTATTAAATGAGGCCTACGTGTGCCTCCTCTCTCTTTATATAATCTGATTGTACATTCTGTCTCTCTCCATTAATGAACTCCCCTTCGTTAAAACCAAGGTTTCTTATAAAGTTATGTACATTTGTGGGTTTGTATACCCTTAAGCTTCTTGAAATTATTAGAAGCCAGTTCGTGGAAGGTTGGACAGTGGGTCCACTTGAAGAAGCACCCTTCTAAAGTGGGAACATACCAACTCAAGCATCTGAAGCAAGGATTTGCACCTATAGGGGTGCTTTAGATATTTGCTTAGGGTTAAGTCCATGATCTCCTGTTTTTATGCATATTTGATATGTGGATGTGTGCTATCTTTTATACCTTAGATATATGTTATTTTAAAGGTATTATATATACTTAGCACATAGTATTTATGAGACTAAAATAAAATCCCTCCTTGTATTAACTAGGTCAATAAATGTGAGACATTAAGAATGACTCACATAGCCTTTCGTTGTTATGGTATTGATGAGCCAATCTTGGATTGGATGGGTTTGTTGTGTTTCCCATAAAACTCATTCAGTAAGGGATTGGTGATCATGGCTAAGGCATTTGTCAAACTGTGGGGTGGACCATTGCATGGCCTTGTTATGTTTCCCACAAAGGCTATGTTAAGAATTCATTCTCATAACGTAATAAGCAGATTTAACCTAACTAGAGTATATAGCTTGTTGTGTTTCCCATAAGGTTATAAAACTAGAGGTTCAATGAATAAGAATTGCAAAGGTTGTAATTGGTAAAAGTTACCTACCTATTAAGTATGGGATGACTTGTTGTGTTTCCCACAAGGTTATCACCATAAAGTTAATAGAGTCTTAGTCCCCACTAGGATTTCATCGTGATATCCCATCTTTGCATAACGAGGGTTATGCAAATTCGTCGAAAAATTAGTGGGAGCATAAATTAGGATGAAAAAACATATCTTAATTTTAATGAATGCATGCAATGTTATATTGATAAAATTATATCTCATTTGTAGAACACAATGATAAACCAACATTAGTAAGACATATTAGATGTCAAGTAACTTAATGACTCACACTTCTTAGACTGGTTTAGAACTAAGAGAATTGTTCTCATAGTTGATTAATTAACTATCCTACTTGAGAAGTAGGCCTCTTCTAGATTATATAACGATATGAAGAAAGATAAGATCTTATCTCATAGACAAGATACATTGTTTGCCTTATATTAGATGTTAGTCTCTATGATATATAAAATTTTGCAAAGGCAACATGGAAAGATAGATATGATATCCATCATGGCTCATAGTGATGAGCTAACTAAGGGCATGTTAGAACAACAATACATCTTAGTTACTTCTTTTTGATGAGACCAATAGAAAGAAGTAAAATAATTATATAGAAATAGCAGATAGTCAAAAGTAAAGAAAGGTGGTAAAGATAATAAAGCTAGAATAAGACAGAATTCTTACACTATCATGATGATGGTAAGTGTAAGAGGAAGTGCAAAGTGTATTGTACATAATGCAAAAGAGGAGCTTGAGAAGATTCATGCATTTAAGTCATTGATATTTACTTGTTTCAAATATATGCTTAATAGTATTAGATACTATATGTGTATATCATAATATTAGATACTATGGATGCATCTATTGGTATGAGATATCGGATATGTATCTTATATCTACAAGGAGTTGTAGATGATGACAAGTAAATGAAGGGTTAATAAAAAAGATGTTGACTTACACAAAATGGTGCAAAAGTTGCATCATTCCTAGTGGGCGATATAATTCTTTAATAGCCTTATAGAGATGTCTTAATAATTAAGATTGATATTATATCCTTATACAAGAACATTATATGATTTCCTACTTAAATAAATGTTCATTTATTCTAAGTTATGGAATTGATAGATGTTCTAAAAGATTGAATGGGAAAGTGTTTGCTAGTGGGAGCTTAATGAATTGTTTTAATCATATTTGATATGTTAGCTCTCATGTTATATGTGACTTTTACTCCTTTAAGAGGAAATGAGTTGATTTAGATCAATCTACACTTCAGATTAATATAGACATGGAGAATGGGTTAATGATTTGTTAGAATCCGTACATCTAGGGGTATGTTATCCCAAATCTAGTAAGGCTAAAGGAGAATATTTCTACTTCATTATTTTCGAAGATGATGTCTGTAGGTATGGATATATATACTTTATGAAATATAAATCTGACACCTTTGAGAAATTATCTGAGATTAAGAATGAAGTAGAGATACTAATGAAAAGAGTATTAGAACTCTTTGATGAGATCAAAGAGGGGAATACTTAAGAACATAATTCACACATAATTGAAGTAAAATAGAATATAAAGGACACCTCTTTACACATTATAGCTTAATTTACTTGCTAAAATGTGAAGCCAAATTGTGTAAGACAAAATATAGACAATGACAAATTTTGCAAAATTTTCTCTATCTATTTTTGGCTAAGTACTCATTGTAACCACTTCAACTTAAATAGGTATCTTCAAAGTCTATTCTGATTATTCCATATAAGATATGGAAAGGGGTTAAAACTTAACCTTAAGCAAGTTAAGGTTTCAAAATGTCCAACATGGTGAAGCAGTATAACCCTAACTAGTTGGAATATAAGACTATGAAGTGTTGGCTTGTGGGGTATCTTAAGAAAACTTATGAATATTAAATATACCACCCTTATGGATAAGAGTATGTGTTACTTAGCTCACTATATTTCTAAAAGAAAAGTTCATCCTTAAGAAAGATAGTGAGAGCAAGGTATATATGAAAGATGTTTCAGTCCCACAACCCAAGGTCGCTTCTATTCAGGTACCAGTTAATAATTACACAATGACAATTCATAGGTCTTTACTTGTATCTATTCAACCTAAGAGATATGTGGGGCATATCTCTGATGGATGAAATGAGGCATAAGATAGAAAGGATAGTGATCCTAGGATCTATGTAAAAGCAATATGAGATATTGATTCTAAAATAGAAAAAGACAATAAAATTCGATATAAACTCTATCTATTCCAATAAAGTTTAGAACTTGATAGATCCACGTAAGGGTATAATATCCATAAGGAATAAATGAAACACTAAAGAATAGATTGGAGTGGATTAGAAGGTAGAGACTTTCAAGGTGAGAATAGTTGAAAAAAGATATCATCTAAGTCAAATGGTTGGCTATAATGAGATCTTTTGCCTATTCTATGGATTAATCCATTCAGATTTTGATTATTACATACTATGAATATAAGATATGTTAATTGGATGTTAAGATAGTTTTCCTCTAAGGTATTTTAAGAAACAGGTGTATATGATACAACTATTGGGAATCAAGTCCCAAGAACATCCAAGTAGAGTGTGTATTAAGTTCATTTGTAGACTGAAATAAAACTTCTCATAGATTGTATATAAGATTTAATGAGATTAAATCTTATGACTTTGTTAAGAAAAAAGAGGAGCTTTGGGTATTTAAGAAGATAAGTGACAGTGCTGTTACTTTTTTGACATTTTATGTTGATGACATACTACTCATTAAGAATAAAGTAGGTATGTTATCATTAGTGATCTTAGTTATAAAATTAATCCTCCAAATATAATTTGAATTTTGAGATCTATGGAGATAGATCTAAAAGCAATGCCTAGTTAATATACGTAGTCACCATCGTCAAAGGGTTTGACATGATAAACTCCAAGATAGGTTTCTTACCTATGTGGTGTGGAGTTGATCTCTTTAAAGTGATGTCTTTGTAGATTACTTGAGAGACAAAAAGAACACATGAAAAGAGCCCTTATGCTTTTGTCATAGGGTCTATCATATATGTGATGTGCTACGTACATGATGTGATTAATGCTATAAGTGTTATGAGCATTCATCGGGAAGATCCATGTGAGAGTCACTAGATAGTTTAGAGATGTATCTTTTAGTACTTGAGAAGTACTAAGGATGTATCTTTGAACAATAGAGGATAAGACTTAAAGTCTTGTAGTTTTACAAACACAAGCTTCTAGTCAAATAAAGTTTATAATAAGTTAAAATATTGGTGGTGCAGTGAGCTGGAAGAGTTCCATGCAATAGTAAACTACAAATTCTACGACTAATGTATGGGAAATTATATAATAGTTGCACACTACTTGAGAAGCAGTCTAGATGAAGATTTTCATCTACATCCAAGATATGGGATTGTCCCAATTTTCTTTGAATATGTACCATTGTTTTAAGAAAACAATGGGGTAGAGGGGATGTCTCATCATAAGTTTAAAACTTTTGTGATGATACCATAAAATCAGAGAGATTACAACTTATAAAGATATAATTAATGATAAAGTATTTGCCGATAATAACATTGCAGATCCACTAACTGAAACAGTTTCTCAAAGAGTGTTTGAGCTTCACCTCAACCTGATAGAGATCAGCCAGATGGGTGATTGACTTTAGTGCAAGTGGGAGATTGATAGAAATGTGTGGCCTACAAACCAATCATATATGATATGATTCGACATTTTTAGAAATATCTCATTTGAATAATAAGACAAATCTTCATTATGCGAATATCATAATAAAATCATTGATCATATACAATGATGATTAAATAATGATGATATCATGATAATGTGATTAATCATCTAGAGATATGTGATCTAAATGTTCCTAATCATAGGATCCTTGAGACGGGACATCAAAGATTCGGATGGACTAGTGTATGTGATGTCTTATCATATGATGAGGATGACTGATCTCATTGGTCATTAGTATGGAGACACTGAGATACACATACAGGTACTCATTAGTTGAATGAGTTCACTGAACTGACCGAATTAGAAACCCTGAATGGTATCTTACTAAACTATCAATCAGGGTTTTCTATCATCACGGTTGCTTGGTTAGACCTTTGACCTGAGTCATCAAAGATACTTTGTTAGGTAGAACTTGTGCTTTAACCATTGTCTTATGGATCACCATATAGATGGTCCAATATAGCGATGGATCGGGTATAAGGAAAACTTCATGCAAGTAATTGAGTGGACAATAAGGGATTGTCCACTCTCAATAAGAGAGAGTGAATATCCTATGGGATAGTACTCTAAATCCCTGGCCAGGGTAGATAGAATGACAGGAAAAGGAGTTTTCCAATTGATCCAATTCTGAGTATAGAATCCTATAGAGTCGGTAGACTAAGGATTTGACAGTCAATGCCGTACTCCTTTCCAACGGAGACATTGGATGGATGAGGGTTTATATCCATGCGGTAACTGATGATGGAAAGCCTCAATGGAGATAAGATTATCCCATAGCCATTTGGGATCATCAGATGTGGCTTGTACCTTTCATGATAGGTAGGCCGATTAATCTGTTATCGGATAACAGTTTTAATTAAATTAAATAGAATTGTTTTATTTATTTAGGCCACAACCAAATAGACTATTGGGCCTAGTGGGTCACACACATAAGGACTTATCCACAAGTATAGGGGCAAGGGTGTAATTTATGAAGATTTTGGGTTTTTATGAAAAATTCTAAAATTCTTTATAAATACTAATGGTTTCAGACAAACCCTATCAAGCCAAGGGTTTTAACCACGTCCTCAGCCTCCTCCTACCTACCCTCTCTAGAAGGTGTCCATGGGCGATGGAGCTCTGTTTGGGAACGGTTCTCAAGGTTGGTACGAAGGGAGAACTTGTTGTTGATGAATTTCATGTGAATACTACTGGAGACTGGACATTTGAATGTTGAATAGATTGAGTAGCTCATCTCCTTTTTATCCAAGGGATTATATGAATCCTTATTAGGTATATTTGAATCCAATTTGACCAGTTTTTGATTTTCATCGTCCGATTCTGATTGAGATAGATTCTAAAAGAACCCCATAGGAATCGTCGCTTCCGTTATACCAATTTTTTTTGGACAATTCCTTACAATATCATATATACTCAACTCAACTTAACTAAGGCCTTTATTCCAAATTACTTGGGGTCAGCCATATGGATTCTCATTCTCCACTCATGTCGATTTTGTGTTATTTCTTTAGAGATATTTAAACCATCTAAGTCATATTGAATTACCCTCCTCCAAGTTAACTTAGGTCTACCATGCCCTTTTTTATTTCTGTCATTTTAATATTTTCTATCTTTCTAACTAGAGCTTCTTTAGGTTTACGTTTAATATGTCCAAACCATCTCAATCTCCTTTCTTTCAATTTGTCGACAATTCTCGTTACTCCTACATTTTCTCTAATATATTCATTCCTTATTTTATCTAATATAGTATGACCACTCATCCATCTTAACATTCTAATTTTAGCAACACTTATTTTAAAAGTATGGTTTTCTTTTATTGTCCAACATTCACTACCATACAGCATTGCGGGTCTTATACTTGTACGGTACAATTTTCCTTTCAACTTTAATAGAATTTTACGATCACATAGAATCCCTGAAGCCAATCTCCACTTCATCCAACTTGCTTTAATCCTATGATTAACGTCTTTATCACATTCTCCATCTTTTTGAATAATTAATCCAAGATATTTGAACTGAGTTGTTTAGGACAATATTATACCATCTAAACTGATGCTCTCACCCACTTCTCTTTGGTTTCCATTAAATTTACAATGCATATATTCTGTTTTAGTTCTACTTATCTTGAAACCTTTAGTCTCCAACATATTTCTACACATTTTTAACGTTCTATTCACTCCTTCTTGTGTTTCATCTATCAATATGATATCGTTTGCAAATATCATACACCAAGGTATATCATCTTGTATAGTCTTCGTTAATTCATCCATAATTAAAGCAAAAAGATAAGGACTTATTGCAGACCCTTGATGTAAGCCAATTGAAATAGGGAAATCTCTTGTTTCTCGACCAATTGTGCATACGCTAGTTGTTGCATCATCATCCATGTCTTTTATCATTTGTATATACTTAACAAGCACCATCCTTTGTTCCAACACCCACCATAGAACCTCTCTTGGTACTCTATCATAAGCCTTTTATAAATCAATGAACACCATACGTAAATCTTTCTTCATATCTCGGTATTTTTTATCAAACTTCTAATAAGAAAAATAGCTTCAGTTATAGATCGACTAGGCATAAATCTAAATTGATTAGCTGAAATATTTGTACAACTATGGAATCGCCACTCAATAACTCTTTCCCATAATTTCATAGTATGACTCATGAGTTTGATCCCTCTATAATTTGCACAATCTTGTATATCGCTTTTTTCTTAAGGATAGGTATAATGATGCTCTTTCTCTATTCATTTGGCATTCTTTTCGATATTAGAATTTTGTTAAAAAGTCAAGTTAACCAATCCACTCCTATATCTTCCAAACACTTCCACACTTCAATAGGAATATTATCCGGACCACATGTATTACTTGTTTTCATCATTTTCAATGCTTCTTTAACTTCTGAAAATTGAAATTTTCTAATATAATTTAAATTAAAGTTTGTCACATTCTCTATGTCATCTATGTTTTTAGCAAAGTTGTCATTAAAAAGAGTATCAAAATAATTTTTCCATCTTTCTTTGATATCATCATCTTTAATCAAAATTTTTCTTCTTTATCTTTTATGCATCTAATTTGATTAAGACCTTGAGACCGTCTCTCTCTCATTCTTGCTAATTTATAAATATCTTTTTCACCTTATTTAGTTCCAAGTTTCTCATACATATGTTTAAAAGCATCATCTCTTGCTCTTCTAATAACCTTTCTTGCTTATTTTTTTGCTATCTTGTATTGTTCATATGCTTCATTGTTATCACATTTCGGCAATCTCTTATAACAATCTCTCTTATTCTTCATCACCTTTTACACTTCTTCATTCCACCACCAAGTCTCTTTTTTAGGTGGATCATGTCCTTTAGACTCTCCAAGTACTTTTTTAGCTATCTCTCTAATTTTTATAGTCATATTCATACACATAGCATTAACATCTATGTCTACCTTTTAATCATTTATCTTTAAAAGTTCAGTCTTAAATATTTGTTGTTTCATTCTTTTTAACTCCCATCATTTTATTTTAGGAGAAGACTTTCTTTTATATGTGTTTGTTTGGTGTTTTAATCTTAACATCTAAAATCACTAACCTATGTTGGCTTGCTAAAGTTTCACTCGGAATTACTTTACAATCTTTGCAAATAGCACGATTGGATTTTCTAGTGAGAATGAAATCAATTTGACTTTTATTTTGTCCACTTTTAAATGTTATTATATGAGATTCTCTTTTAATAAAATGAGTATTTGTGAGGATAAGATCATAAGCCATAGCAAAATCTAAAATATTCTTCCCCTCTTCATTTAAATTTCCATATCCAAAACCTCCATGAACATTTTCTTATTCATGACATTTGTTTCCAACACGTCCATTGAGATCTCCTCCCATAAATATATTTTCTTTATTTGGTATACTCTGCATAAGATCGTCCATATCCTCCCAAAATTTTTCTTTAATCTCTCTACTTAATCCAATTTGTGGAGCATATGCACTAATTACATTAATTATTTCTCTTTCTATAATCATTTTTACCATAATAATCCTATCTCCTACTCTTTGTATTGAAACTATTGCATCTTTTAATGTTTTATCAACAATGATACCTACCCCATTTTTATTTCTCTATTTTCCTATATACCATACTTTATATCCTGTATTTTCTACTTCCTTACTTTTTCCTCCTATCCATTTGGTTTCTTGGATACACATAATATTAATCCTTCTTCTCTCCATACTATCAACAAGTTTCATAAGTTTTCCTATAAGAGATCCAATATTCCAAGTGCCTATTCTTATCTTTCTTTCAATATTTTCTTTCTTACATTTCTTTTTATAATAATGTCTATTTGCATTTGAGTTTATTCTAGAACTCATATCTTGCTCTTTATTATGGACTAACTTCTTTACCAACACCCGTCTTGATATGGGAACCCTTGCTTATTTAACACCACAATAGGGCACTTATGTGGCGCGTTGCATGTGAGGAACGCCCTCACCCTTACTATATTTTTCGCCACACCCGGGCTCTGGTGTAACACGTCGTTTGGTGAGTATGCCCCAACGTTTATATGATTTGAATCCATATCATGAGATGTGACTTTATTTTTACGCTGGTTGTCACCTACCGCAACCCTCCTCCTTTCTCATCCAGGCTTGGGACTGGCCATGGCAGAGTTCTTACAATATCATATATACCAGCATAAAATTTTATACTGTAATTTTGAAATTTCTAATTTCATGCATGCTAAATTTTTCATGAAATAAATAGCATGAACATAACATGAAAATAACATATACACAATTTATATAAAACAAACATATCTAAAATATTTAGAACATTTATGTATTCCCAACATTGTGCAAAGCCATAAATTAATATCTTAATTTTTATTCTACAAAATTACATTTTACAGAATTAATTAAGAAACTAATAAATTAAATTAAACCTTTAAAATAATTTTAACGTGTAACCTTGAGTGAATCAATGTAAATAAAACTTAATTTTATATAACATACTATTAAAAATTTTAAAACTTGTTAAATAATACTATATAATTTTTTATAATTTTTATAAATTTTTCTAGAAATTTTTTGAAATTTTCTAGAGATTTAAACTATTTAAATTTTTATTTAAATAAGTCCAGCGCATTGTGCCGCCTAGAGGTGAGCTCGCTGTGTCGCCCGTGCACCACCATGTTGGCGCATTGCGCCACTACAGCGCCACTGCATCTTTTTTTTTTGAACAGAACAGACGGCGCAGCGGCGCCGGACCGCGCTGCACAGCGCGTGGGCGAGGGATCGAGCATCCGCTCGACCCCACTAGATCCACCCCGCCCCCACGAGGTGGCCCGGACAGACGGAGCCAGGATACGAACCCAGCCCCTGCTCCAAATCAGGGTGACAATTTAGGCATGACAGAAAACTAAATTTTGGAGAGTCTCTTGGATGCTATAGAGCTCCAAAATTCAAATGGTTTACAGTGTTGAAAAACCCTATATCATGAGATTCTATCATTGCCAACCAATCTATTATCTAAATTACATACAAATTATGGTGTCCGCGACAAAACAAACGTTTGCACAAATTCAGGAACACATAAATTACATGAAATAACATCGATTCAACATTGGTTGTGACCAAGACTTGAACCGGGCTCTGATACCACTGTAAGAAATTGTTCTAAAAAATTTTGTTCAACGTAAACGACGATTCCGATGAGTTTATGTAGATTCTATCTCAATCGAAATCGAACGATAAAAAATAAAAATCGATTAAAATAGATTCCAATATACTTGATAGGAATTCATATAATCCTATGGAGATGAAGAAGATGAGCTTATGAAGCTCTACAAATTGTTCAAGTTTCCGGTATCTAGCAGTATCCATACGAACTTCATCCACAATAGGTTCTCCCTTCGCGCCAACCTCGAGAACTCTTCTTGAAAGGAGGCTGAGGACATGATTTTTACCCTTGGCTTGATAGGGTTTAGCTAAAACCATTAATATATTTTGATAATTATAAAACCTTTTATAAAAAACCTAAAATCTCCATAAATTACACCCTTGTCCCTGTACTTATGGATAAGTCCTTATGTGTGTGACTCACTAGGCTCAATATCCTATTTGGTTGAGGCCTAAATAAATAAAACAATACTATTTAATTTAATAAAATATGCTATCCGATAATAGATTAATCGGCCTACCGATCACGAAGGGTACAAGCCACATCCCATTATCTCAAATAGCTATAGGGATAATATTAATCTTATCTCTATTGAGCCTTTCCATCATCAGTTACCATGTGAATATAAACCCTTGTCCATTCAATGTACCAGTCAGAAAGCAATACTGCATCGACTGTCAACTCCTTAGTAAACTGACCCTATAGGATCCTGTACTCGAAATTGGATCAAGTGAAAACTCCTTTTTCAATTAGTTGTGGAATTAGTAGTGTTCTATTGCATGGAGCCGTTCCATTTCACTGCACCACCATAATTTTGTCTTATTATCGAACTTAATTGATTATAAGCTTGTGTTTATAAAACTAAAAAACTTCAAGTCTTATCCTCTATACTTTAGATATACATCGTTAGTGATTCTCAAGTAGTCAAGAATACATCTCTAAACTATCTAGTTACTCTCACATGGATCTACTTGATGAATGCTCATAACACTTAGAGCATTAATCACGTCATATATGCAGCATTACATATATGATAGACCTTATGGCAAAAGAATAAGGACTCTACTCATGTTCTCTCTTTATCTCTCAAGAAGTCTATAAAAACATCTCTTTAAAGAGATCAACTCTACACTACATATGTAAGAAACCTGTCTTGGAGTTTACCATGTCAAACTCTTTGACTATGGTGACTATGTACATTAACTAGGTAAAGTCAAACAACCTTTTAAATCTATATCTATACATCTTAAATCCCATATAATGTTTGGAGGATTAGTTTGATAGCCAGGCTCACTTATGATAACATACCTACTTCATTTAATGAGTAATATGGCATTCACGTGATATGTCAAGAAAGTAACAGTACTCCCATTTATCCACTTGAATACACAATGCTCATTTTCATTCTTAACGAAGTCATAAGATTTAATGAGATTAAATCTTATATGCCAACTATGGAATGCTTTATTTCAACTCATAGAAAGACCTTACACACACTCTATTTGGATGTTATTGAGACATGATTCCTTGAGGTTGTATAATATATACTAGTTCTTCAAAATACTTTAGAGGAACACTATCTTAACATCCAATTGACATGTCTTATAGTTATAGTGTGTAACAATCAAAATCCAAATAGATTAATTCATGGAATAGGTAAAAGATCTCATTATAGTCAACCATTTAACAAAGATGATATCTTTTGCATCTATCCTTACCTTGAAGGTATCTACCTTCTAATCCACTCCAATCTATTTTTTAGTGATCCATTTATACCTTATGGATACTATATCCTCAAGTGGATCTATCAAATTCTAAACTTTATTTGAATAGTTAGAGTTTATATCATGTTTTATTATCTCTTCCCATTTTAGAATCAATATCTCATATTGCTTCTATATAGATCTTAGGATCAATATCCTTACTACCTTATGCCTTACATCTTCCATTAAAGATATGTCCCACATATCTCTTAGGTTGAATGGACATAAGAAAAGACTTATGATTTGCTCTTGTATAATTATTAACTAGTATCTTAAATAGAAGTGACCTTGGGTTGTGAGACTAGATTATCTTCCATTTATACCTTGCTCACACTATCTTTCTTAAGGAGGAACTCTTCCTTTAAAAATACAGTGAACTAAGTAACATATACCCTTATTAATAAGGGTGGTATATTTAATATTCATAAGTTTCTTTATGATACCCCAGAAATCAATACTTTATAGTCTTATATTCTAATTAGTTAGGGTTATACTGCTTCACCATGTCAAACATTCCAAAATCTTAACTTGCTTAAGGTCAAGCTTTGACCCTTTTTCCATATCCTATATGGAATAATTAGAATTAACTTAAAAGGTACCAATTCAATATAAAGTGGTTATATCGAGTACTTAACCTTAAATAGACAAAGAAAAATTTTTACAAAGGTTGTCATTGTTTATATTATGTCCTACATAATATGGCATCTTATTTTAGCTACTCAATTAAGTGAAAATATGTAAGGAGGTGTCCTTTAAAATTAGATTCTATTATTTTTCAATTATGTGTGAATTACATACTAGAGTATTCCCCATTTTGATCTGATCAAAGACTTTTAATACTCATTTCATCATTATGACTACTTCATTCTTAATTTCAAATAATTTCTCAAAGGTCTCAGACTTGTACATTATAAAGTACATAAATCCATACCTAGAGACACTATCTTTGAAAATAATGAAGTATAAGTATTCTTCTTTAGTCATAATAGATATGGGCTAACAAACACCTAGATGTATGAGTTCTAACAACTCATTAACCTATTTTCCATGTTTACATTAAGCTAAAGGGTAAATTGATCTAAATCAACCTATTTCTTCTTAAGAGGAGTGTTCACACTTAACATGAGAGCTAACATATCATATATAATTAAACAATTTATTAAGCTCCCACTGATAAATATTTTGCCATTCAATGTTTTAGAACATCTATCATTTCTGTAGCTCAAAATAAATCAATAGTTATACGAGCAAGAAATTAGGTAATGTTCTTGTTAAAGGATATAATAGCAATCTTAAATATTAGAACATCTCAATTAGGCTATTAAAGAATTGTATTTTCCACTAGTAACAATGCATCTTTTGCACCATTTCATATGTAGGTTCACATCTTCTTTATTAAGCCTTCATTTACTTGTCATCATCTTCAACTCCTTGTAGATATAAGATGCATATTCGGTATCTCATACCAATAGATGCATCTCTAGTATCTTAATACTATGATATACACATATAGCATCTAATACTATTAAGTGTGTATATAAGACAAGTAATTCAGTGACTTAGATACAGGAAGCTTCTCAAGCTCCACCTTTGCTTTATGTGCAATGCACTTTGTATTTTTCTCTTCCACTTATTATCATTATGATAATGAAAGAATGCTACGTCATATTTGGGCTTTTATTATCATGACCTCCTTCTTTGACTTTTAATCATATCTTTCTATTTCTAACTAATGTTCTTACTTCTTTCTATTGGTCTCACCAACAAAAAGTAATTAAGATGTATTCTTTTATTTAACCAGCCCTTAATTAGATCATCACTATGAGCCATGATGAATCTTATATTCATCTATCAATGTTGTCTCTACAATTTTTTATCTCATATAGGCTAACATCTAGTATAAGACAAATAAGCCATCTTGTCTATGAAATAAGATCTTATCTTTCTTTCGTATCATTAGAGAGTCTAAGAGACACTTACTTCTCAAGTAGGATAGTTAATTGGTCAACTATGAGAACAATTCTTTTAGTTCTAAACCGATCTAAGAAGTGTAATTCATCAAGCTACTTGGCATCTAGTATGCCATACTATTGGTGGTTTATCATAGTATTCTACAACTAAGATATAATTTTATTAATATAACATTGTGAATATTTATTAAAAATTCAGATATTTATTAAAAGATGGGATATCACAATGAAATCCTAGTGGGGATTAAGACTGTATCAACGTTATGATAATGATCTTGTGGTAGCACAACATCCCATACTTAATAGGTAGGCAATTATTACCAATTCAAAATCTTGCAACTCTTAGTCATTCAACCTCTAGAGTTATGACATTGTGGTAGCACAACAAGCCATATACTCTAGTTAGGTCCAATTCACATGTTACGTTATAAGAATAGATTCTTAACATAGCCCTTGTGGGAAACACAACAAGGCCATGCAATGGTCCTCCCTAATGTTCGGTAAATGTCTTGGCCATGATCACCAATCTCTTGCTGAATGAGTATTGTGGGAAACATAACAAATCCATCCAATCTAAGATTGGCTCATCAAGACTATAACAACGGAAGGCTATGTGAGTCATTATTAATGTCACACATTTATCAACCTAATTAAAACAAGGAGGGATTTTATTTTAGTTTCATCAATAATATGTGCTAAGTATATGTAATACCTTTGGAATATCATATATCTAAGGTAAAACATGTAGCACACATCCACATATCAAATATGCATAAAAATAGGTGATCATGGACTTAAGGCATCCCTATAGGTGCAAATCCTTGCTTCAAAAGCTTGAATGGGCATGCTTCTACTTCATAAGGGTGCTTCTCCAAGTGGTCTCACTCTTCAACCTTCCACAAATCAACTTCTAACTATTACAAGTCGCTTAAGAGTACACAAACCTTAAAATGTACATAACTTAATAGGAAACCTTAGTTTTAACAAAGAGGAGTACATTAATGGAGAGAGGTAAAATGTACAATCAGATTGTATAGAGAGAGGAGGCACACATAGGCCCCATTTAACAACATGACCAACATAATTAAAAATCAATTACAAGCAAAGCACAATCAAGTCCATGATCACCTCTATACACACGCTAACATTCATCACATGAAGATAGAGCACATACATGATAATTATATGACATATAACATATATACCAACATAAAATTATATAAAGTAATTTTTAAATTCCTAATTTCAAGCATGTGGAATTTTTCATGAAATAAATAGCATGAAAGTAACATGAAAACAACATATAAACAATTTATGTGAAATGAACATATATATCCAAACTATTTAGAACATTTATGCATTCTCAATACTGTGCAAAGCCATAAATTAATATCTTAATTCTTATTTTTCAAAATCACATTTTACAGAATTAATTAAGAAACTAATAAATTAAATTAAACCTTTAAAACAATTTTAAAGTGTAACCATGAGTGAATCTATGTAAATAGGGCTTAATATCATATAACATACTATTAAACATTCTAAAACCTATTAAATAATATTATAAATTTTTTATAATTTTTTGAAATTTTTTAGCAATTTTTTGAAATATTCTAGATATTTAAACTATTTAAATATCTATTTAAATAAGTTCGGTGCATTGTGCCACCCGAAAGCATGTTCGTTGCATTGCATGTGCACCACTGTGTTGGCGTGTTGCACCGCTGCAGCGGCTGCGACATCTGCACTGCATGTGCGCCGCCCAACTTCCTCCCGTATGCACTATTCATCGGGAGGACTAGCTCCTCCTTAAATCGGACTTATCTTCTTAACCCAAGCTCAAAAAAAAATAAAAAAAAATGTGTTATCTTCATCTATCAAGGATTTTGAAACAGTCAGCCTTATCTCAAATAAAAATCTCAATACATTGAAAAATGAGGAAGAATAGGTAACAATCGACTGAACTATGTAGTAGAAATCACCATCTTGCAATGAGAATAACTCCTTATCCCAATATCACGCCCCGGATTTTCACATACGCAGCGGAATTAATTCGGCAACACAACCGGGGAAATTAACCCCTCAGATACATCAGTTTGGAAAAATTGAAGACTAAACCAGGATCTAATTTATAATTCAATAATTCTATCAAACTTAAATCATACCATGATACAATCATATACCATTCAAAAATAATACATAATGATCTTCCAAATAATTCCTAGAGATCTTAATCATCACTCTTCTGCTGCACTAAACTTGATTATTTGAAAATTTGGAATGAGTACGATGACTCAGTAGACATCCTATCGTCCTCCGAATTGGATAATGAATAGGCCTAAATGATAATTAAATAAATACTCAAACCTATGCCCATTTTATATAAATATAGAACTAGTTCATATAATAATTATCTGACTTAACCACATATTTTAAACCACCAACGACTAACTATATATACCTAATCGGCACCTATAAACATCAAAAGAAGAACCTAACCTGAAATGATAAGGTGTGCATGAATATTTACTACATGACCTATATGATAAAACCACACAAATGAGATACCATGCATATTATGCAACACGATTCGGTTAAGACAAACTAATACACATCTAATGACCATATACACTAAATCATGCAATAAATGCACCTATCCTCTAATAAATTATCACTTCTTTTCTTATTGAGAAGGAATGCATCGTCTTGCCATCTCAACTAGCTACCACCAAATCTACCATGTATAATAGTAACATATAGTAAAATGAAGTCCCCTAGTGCACCTAGGTAGTGGTGGCACTTAGGACAAACCGTGGTATCGGGATCGAAGGATGCATCAAACTACTCTAATCTCCACTGCCCACTGGCCACGACTAACTAGTCTAGTGTAGCTCAATCTGTCATTTCATTTAATGCACACATGCATTCATTCTAATCATGTCATGTCATGATAATTACTATGCAAATAAGATAATTAACATGAATATGTGCAACTAATGCATTTAACCATCTATAAATAGAAATACACATTTACTTGACATAACATAACCACATGCTAGACATTCAAATGCTATTCTATACATATATGCATGAAATATGTGACATAAAACATATAAACCAAAATAAGTGATCCACAATATGAAATGTTAATAGAGTTTACAATAAAAATCAGGTTGTCTACTTAATCTAAAACTCTAACTAATTTAATTAACAAGCAACTATAAATAATAACATAGACTCAATCAGGTTAATATATAAGGGCATATCAAGTTCACAAATCATACAATTTAAATTTTACAACACATGCTAATCAACAATTAAGACATTAGATCAATTGATTTAATAAAGTCAATAACTATGTAGCATGCATCCAATAAATTTAATAAGACATCTAACTACCAACAATCACCACATTCAATATTCACCAATATATTTTAATCAACATATAAAAGTGGTTGGTAAATTTTTAGGCATTAAATTTAATGATACTAGACACCAGGATGTCTACTTGATGGCGCAAGAAGAAGGGACACAGCGCTAAGGTGTGGCACATGGTAGTGGATGATGGCAGTCAGACGACGGTCAAACGGTGCTGGCATATGGTGGAGGGAGGCGACGCTCGTGGGGACGACGCTAGACAACGATGGCACTGGCTTGGCTGACGAGGAGGCTGCAACAGAGGCTGCGTGTAGACGTGAGGATGTGCGGGTGATGGGAGTTGATTGGGGTAGCAGCTGCATGCGCGGAAAATAGGAAGTTAGACAGCACTCTGAGGGCACACTGCACCGGCGTGAGGGACACGTGAGTGGCTATGCACATCGGGTGGATGAACAACGAGAGCACGCCGGGGGTTGGTTGGTGGCCGTAGGCGACGAGAGCGGGAAGTTGGGTGGCGGATGTAGGCAATGAGTAGGGCATGCGGCCAAGAGGGAGAGAGGGAGAGCAAGCCAGGGAAAGAGCGGGAGAGAGAGGGAGGACTAGGGAGGGGTGCGCAACCGCCTAGCACAACCGGAGGGAGAGGTAGAGAGGTGCGCAGGTGCGCTTGCAAGAGCACAGGAGAGAGAGAGAGAGAGAGAGAGAGAGAGAGAGAGAGAGAGCGAGAGCGCAAGAGGGGCGTTCAGGCAACTGTGGTTCACGCAGGCCAGGTGCTACTGACAATAGTCACGAGATGGTGGGGAGGCGGTGAGAGCCAGGAGAGAGAGAGAGAGAGAGAGAGAGAGAGAGAGAGAGAGAGAGAGAGAGAGAGAGAGAGAGAGACGAGTTGGGGTGGTGCGGTGCGAACGGTGTGGGAGGGTTGAAGAAAAATAAAAATAAAATGAGGGGGGAGATGGTGGCAAGGCAGTGGAGAGTTTTTTTTTTAAATTAGAATATTACACCCAATGACTAAAAATTTCCTATAAATACAATATGTAATCTTCATTAAATTAAGTTTCCAAATATTTATTTATCACTTTAGAGAAAAAGTTTCTTTTGATAGGAAATCAGGGATAAATAGGGTTGTGCCCCCCGGAAACATCTCAAATTATGTTCCTTCGCCGCCATTCAAAGCAAGAGATCATTATAGTTTTTATAAAATCCTCTATATCACAAGATTCTACCGGTGCAAACCAAATTATAATCTAAGTCACATACAAATTATGGTGGCCACGACAAAATAAACATTTGCACATATTCAGGAACACATAAATTGCATAAAATAACATTGATTCAATGTCAGTTTTGACCGAGACTTGAAACAGGCTCTGATACCACTATAAGAAATCATTCTAAAAATTTTGGTATAGTGTAAGCGACGATTTTTATGGGTTCATGTGGAATTTGACTCAATTAGAGTCAAACGACGAAAACCGAAGACCTAACAAAATGGATTCAAATATAGCTGATAGGAATTCATATAATCTCATGGAGAGGAAGAAGAGCATAAAAACTGTTCAAGTGTTTGATTTTCAGCGATATCTGTAGACATGCCGAATTTACCTAGTTCAGAGCATAAAACTCATGTTTTATAGGGTAACATGTGTGATTGATCTTAGCATGATGCCGAGTCCTTTTAATGTTGATTTGGAGTCTGCCAAACGAAATTGGATATTTTCCAGAGTTTTTCGCACAAAGTCGTAATTTCCAAGCGAAAGCCACACGTAAATTGTGTAAACACAAAAATTGGTTGGGTGACCAATGCCTAATTATAATACATTGAAGGTTATGGTCAAATTCACATTCCAGACAAGTTTTGTTTCATATCGTGTCTTTTTGGTTGGCTGTTAGAATCATTTCGACTAGTATCAAATCTTCTATTCACTATCCTAACTTCCAAATAAAATTCTGATGTTTTGGAGAGTGTGATATCTGATGCATTGTTTTAGAAAGCTTCTTTGGCTTATTATCTGTCCAACGCAACAAATGGTGTTGAATTCTGAGTTCGGGAGTGTCCACAATGACTTCTAGAACAAAGACGCGCGGAACCAATCCCATATACCCTAGTCCCAGCGCACAGGGCACGTGACCATGCGCCCACATCCAGAGGAACATGGCCATGTGCCCCTGATCCGAGGCACGAGGGAACCGGTTTTCGATCGGGACTCGACCTCTGACTGGATCGGATCGAAATTTTTGATCGAATCGGATCATATTTTTAGGGAGGATTGGATGCGCCCTCTCTAGGGGGCGCATGCGCCCTAAACCAGGGCGCAAATACCCTATTTTCTAGGATGGATCGGGCTAGTTTTTCTTCTATAAATAGACTCCAACTCTGGTCATTCCAGAGGCTTGAACATGATCCCCCGAGCATCTCAAGAGGTCCAAGCTCCCTCCTGCATCGATTTTGTGATTTTTAGAGTGATAATTTTGAGTTTTTAGAGAGAGAAAAGTCAGTTCAAGAGAGAGGAAGGCTGGTCAGCAGGTGATTTGCTAGGTCTCTCTTCATCGGCTTCTACAGCAGCGTGTGGACGTCTGCTTCTCAAGCTCTCAACATCAAAGTTCTTCATCTCCGAATCTTCTTGTGTTTTCAATTGACTTCACATGATTCCAAGGTCGGGGCTGGTCATGACAAGCACTGAAGCAAAGTCGCACCTGGTAGATCCTGGACTGCTGTTCGGCTTTTTCGACAACGTAGATTTGGCCATATCTCTCTCAATTCTTCTCAGAAATTTTCTATTATTTTTCCAATCTCTTTGTTTCGTGATTCTCCATCTTCCTATTATTTTTTCACATTTTTCACATTAGTTTTAGTCTGTTAATCTGAAAAATAAAAAGAGGGGTTAAAGATAACTCGAATCTGGTCAGTTTCTTTTCAGTTGTGTGTTTTATGTTATTTTCTTTACACATGCTCTACTTTGTTTAGTTTTAATTGTCTTTTCATCTGTTTGTTTGCCTGGTTGCACAGGAAACCAAGCACCCACGCATTAAGGACTCTTCTTTATCAGCCAGCCGAAGAAGGAGAAGCTTTAACCCGCACTCTTCCCGCTAAGGTACACACAGTCATTTTTATTGCATAAAGGGGAACCCGCGGTTCCTGGCGACCACATAATGTCTTAAATTTCCAACTTCTCATCCTCCTCCCACATAACCTAATCCATCTCTTCAGTGATCAACGGATGCCAAGGGATGAAAGTTTGGGGATCAATGTGAGTGTGGGATTGAGGTGAGTTGTTTTCCGTGTTTTCTTCCTTTCTTTCTCATCCCCTCTTAAGGTGGCTATCCAGATTCACGAACTAACCTGAAAAGGAGATCCTCATCATTTTTTTAGAGTCGACAGCTTTGTGGAGACCACGGTGGGACAAGCAATATCTTTAACTGTGGGTGCTTAGTGTTTTCTTGCAACTAGTTCTAGTTCTACACCGGTTCCCGCGTGAGCCTTCCTTCTTTTCACCCTTCTTAATTTCATTCCATCTCAAATTTTATGATTTCACCCTTCTTTCATCAGATCTAAGTGCCAAGTACCTCATTTTATTTTTTTCATTTTATTTCAGACAGTTCCCATGTAAACCCACCTTTACTTTTAAAATCGGTTCCCGCACGAACCAACTCTCTTCTTCAAATCGGTTCCCACGTAAACCAACATCTATTTTCATCCATTCAAATCAGATTTTTCCCTATTTTTCTGCAGGTTATCCCATTTTTAAATTGGTCACCACGTGACCCTCTTTTATTTTTAGTTGCTATTTAAATCGGTTCCCATGTGAACCACCTTTTCCCACTTCAAATTAGTTCCCGCGTGAACCAATCTCTTTCTTTACTTTGGTTCCCACATGAACCAAACCTCTTTCTTCAGATATATCACCACTTGGATCATATCCTTATTCACATTTAATTGGCCCCACATGTCCCTCTTTTAATCATTTTAAGCCGGTTCCCATGTGAATCACCCCTTTGCTACCTAAAATTGGTTCCTGCATGAACCACCTTCACTTTTATCCTAGTTCCCACGTGAATAAGCTTATTCTTACACCGGTCCCCGTGTGGACCACCCATTTTGCTTGGCTATTAGATATGAACCCTATTCTTTCCATCACTTTTCACTACCTCTATTTGGCTCCCATGTGAAACAAGGTCTAGATTCTAGTCTCTAGTTGCTTATCTAGCTCCTTGTAGGGGTGGGCACGGTTCGGTTTGGTCCGATTTGGACCATTTTTTTTCCAAACCGAACCAAACCGAATCACCCTCCCAAACCGAACCGAACCAAACCGAATCAATTCGGTTTGGTCGGTTTAAAATGAAAATAAATAAAAATATTTAAATTAATTATTTTTTACATATATATACTAATTTTTATGTTAAAATAATAAAAATAAATATTATTTTATTATAAAATTTATAAAAGTATCATTTTTATTAACACTATAATAGTTTTTTTATATTTTTTTGATTAAATTGGTTTAAACGGTTTGGTTTGGTTTAAATCGGTTTGGAGATTTTCCAAACAGAACCAAACCGAAAGGGGTCCAAACCGAACCAAACCGAACCGAATGGGCTGGTTCGGTTTGGTTTCTCGGTTTGAACCATTTTGTGCCCACCCCTAGCTCCTTACTTGTCTTGTGTGATTGCTTGTGTATTTAAGTTTATGTTTTACTTATTACTTGTTTTATTACTTGATTGCATTCTCTGCTCCTTCTCTCTACCTCCTTCTTTTACACTTTTTTTTTGAGGTGGGAGCTCACTCTCCCATTTTCCCCTCCCATCCAAAACACCATGTTGGTGGATTCTGACCTCTCTTCTACGATATTCCTTCCTAGTTGACTTGGTTGGCTTTCATCAAAGCCTCCGTAATTCCTCATACGTGGAGTATTTTTCTTCACGATCAGGTTGGTTGTACCACTTCAGAAAACTCGAAGCATCCTATGTTACCTACACATGATGAGATTGTGTAAAACTTAGGTCATTGGAGATTGGAGTTAAGATCCTAACCCATTTATTGAGAGAACAATTATTAACAAATCCATAAACCTAAGGTTTAATCAAAATCATTGCATAATCTTGTTTTCAAGTCTTTGCATCACTTGTTTGTTAAACAAAAATTCAAAACTCTAACATCTTTGCAAGATACTAAAAACCATAAAAAGGTTCTTTGTTTGTTTTGCCAACTCGTTTGTTTTACCCTCTCCTTGAAGTTGAAGGGTGACAATGCAATTAAGGTCTGAAAGGCACGTTGGAATGGCAGAACACGCTGAACGTCAAGAGTACAAGATGGGTTACCAAGAAATTTCTTTAGATGGTCATGTTAATCCCTTGTTTGAGTTAGAAGCGCAAGAGGTCCCTCAACCATCTGCTCTCCATGATGTTGAACAACTCTTTAGGGAGTTGTCTCTTTATACTAACCCAAAAACCTATTCCCATATACAATTCATGGTGAAGGGCAAAACTGCCTCTGATTAGGCTGAAGCCAATCAAGTTGCCTCATCTCCTCATCTTATGGTTTGACCACCACTCATTCAATCATCCTTTGTTCAACCACAT
The DNA here is from genome assembly GCA_036172225.1 of Cryptocoryne crispatula var. balansae. NCBI lineage: Eukaryota > Viridiplantae > Streptophyta > Magnoliopsida > Alismatales > Araceae > Cryptocoryne > Cryptocoryne crispatula. The sequence continues at coordinate 13,070,574 of CM069924.1, forward strand.
ATTATTTAGAAATTTGTGATTCAACCATCATTAGCTCAACCATCTGTGGTTCAACCATCATTTGTCTAGCCACCCTATTTCAACCATGTTGCTCCCTTGGCCCACCAAGTCATGGGGCAATCTTTAGACAATTTGTCAATTCATGCTCCTCAACTCCAGAATCACACATCTAACCACATACCACCACCAGTAAACTAAGAACCAGCTCTCACCCAAGCACTCATGGATCAGCTCACCCAAATGAATGAACGTTATGAAGAGCTAAGATGTCGCTTGGACTCCAAGTCAACTCCTGATTTCCTTCTTTGTTAGTTCATCACCTGGCACCTTCTAAATTACCAATTTATCGCCGCTACAATGGTACTGGCAATTATTTTCTCCACCTTAAAGATTTTATCTACGAGTCCTCATTATGGAAGAATGATCATAGAGTTCTTGCTTTCTTGTTCCGCCGATCACTAGAAGGGTCTACATTGGAATGATTCTACTTGCTCGACCCCTTTGAGGCAGGAGATTTTGATATTGTTAAGAAAAAATTTTTGCAAAGATATAGAGATCGGGTAGCACCATCATACTCAATTACTAATTTGATTGCTAAGAAGATGAAGCCCAAGAAAGACTTTATAAAGTTTGCTGATCGCTGGAGGGGAATGGCAGAGAAACTAATAAATATTATCGCTGGAGGGGAATGGCAGAGAAACTAACAAATATTATTGATCCTGGTCTAAGAAACATCTTGATCATTGGAAACACTACACCTGGTCTAAGAAACATCTTGATCATGTACCATCCTACCACCGTGAATGAACTTTATGACGGTGTCCAATAATTGCAAGCCCATTTTAAGGATGCTACAATAATAAATCCTTTTGATCCTAAACCTAGAAACATCAGGAAGACCACCTCTGCACCAACTGGGCCTACAACTGAGGGAGTAGTCAACAATGAAGCTGTAAACATTGTGGAGAACCAGGGAGAGAACCGTCAAAACTAGTACAGGAACCCACCGTAGAACCCTTCTTACCACCCCCCTCAACAATAGGTTAGGCCACAACAACCCCCTCAACCTATAGTGCAACCCAGCAACCTTGTCAACCTACCTACAATAGGGCACCGCCACCACCCAATCAAGCACCACGAAGGGGAGGTCCTAGGAGAGATAATTACTGACAACTCCCTTACTTCTTGACTGACATCTTCAATGTACTCATGGCAGAAAAATAGTTGGAATTTCCCAAGGAAAGAGAGATTTGGCCAGCAAATGCAGATATGTCCCGATACTGTACTTACCACCAGTACCCTGGTCACACCGTGGAAGTGTGTTTCCAATTCAAAGATTACATTCATGATCTCAATGACCAAGGCAGTATTGATTGGGCCCAAATGGGGGAATGCATATAGGCAATGAAGGCTAGACAACAACAATGACAATGTCCACCAGTTCAACCTCAACAACAACCTAGTTTGGGAATTGTTACTCCAAAACCCTAACCTATCACACCACTAACCTCACAACCTACCACATCAACCACTCTTGCAACCTGGCCTCTTCTTATCAGGCCCCCACCATCATCATCACTACCACCTTCAAATCCTTCCCCTCTACCCACGAACCCAATCATCCCAGATCCACCAATCCCATTGCCTACCATACCTATACCTACACCACCTGTTCCACCACATCCCACTCCAGTTAACCCATCACCTCTACTCGACCGCCAAATAGCCTCGGTGCTTCGAAGTAGGAGGATGTTCCAGTGGCTCTTTCCTCAAGTTGAGACACAACCGCAAGATCCAGTGGAGGAAGAACAAGTAGAAGAACCCTTGCCAGGCACAACCTATGATTTACTGAAGCATTTAGATAAGACACCGGCCTGTATCTCCATACTTGAGTTGATCAAAAGATCAAAAGTGCACCAGGAAAGTTTACAATAGTATTTGTAAAGGGTCATGATAAATGAAGATCTCCCGCCAACAAAGATCACTACAGTGTTAGCCCTTAGGGGTGAGCACCCAACATTCACTTTCTCTCAGGAGGAGTTAGAAGATCCAGAGGTCAGGAGATATGCCTTACATGTGGCGGTTATCATCTACAATGTCAAAGTAAAATCCTGTCTGGTTGACATTGGAGCTTCCATCAATGTCATGCCGCCAGAAACCTTGCAGCTATGCGGTATTTCTTAACAAGAAGAAATCAAGCCCTCCTGTGCCATGGTAATGGCCTATGACAACTCCAAGAAGTCTGCACGTGGGGTGATCACTCTAGAAGTTAAACTTGGACCATATACGGTCACAACTGATTTTCATTTCCTGGAACTGGATCCAACTTTTCAGGCTATACTTGGGAGGCCTTATCTGGAAGCAATAGGAGCTGTAGCTTCAACAAACCACCAGTGCATAAAGTTTTCTTTTAAAGGGAAAGTGATCAAGGTGACTAGCATGCATGTAAGGGACGAGATGAATGATACTTCTTTTACATCACCCCTAAGGTTATCAATACAACCCCAGATCTCAATAGAAGAGTTGCCAAAAGTTAGATTCATGACCGCCTATCTGCCAGACACTGTGGGATGGCATATGATGATGAAATTGGGCTATCAACCTGGAAAAGGTTTGGGCAAGGATCTTCAAGGGATCACTCAGCTGATTGAAATTGTGAAAAGGCCATGTAGGGAGGGGTTGGGATACGAAGAGGATTTCATCCCAAGGAGGGTCTTCCAACCATGATATGCCATGGGATTCCACACATTCTTTATCAAAGGGGAGACCATGATGATGGTTAAGGATGATAAGGAAGCAGAAACAGCTGTCAAGAGAAGAAGGCTCCAGATGAAGAAGAAGACTTGGAAGATCTGTGTTTATCTTTGACTCGTTTGTTCTCAAGTGGAGAAGAGCACCAAGAACCACTCAAGAGCAGACCAATCTTAGAACATCTAGTTGAGCAAACTATCACCCAAGTCAGAATCATCCCACGAGATCCAAATACATCAATCCCATGTGTAAACCTCATGCCATTATTTTTGGATCTTTTGGATGGGCTTCCAAGCCCACTTTCTTTTGCCAGACCAACAACTCACCTTGGGCCCATGTGCCCTCTCCAGCCTTCTACTCTCATTGGGCCTACTTGCCCATTTACTTCCCTCGTCAGCTTCAGGACTGAGGACTTGTTGGCATCAAATTTTTCCGCTTAGCTTGCTTGATACAAATTTCAGCAATGTCGAAGCCGGTGCAGAAAATCTAACCCAGATTCAAAAAATTCAAGAATAGATGATGCAAATAGGCTCTATAAATGCCTTGGCAGGGCTTTACATGCCATAAATGGCTAATATAATGTGCTCATTGCATAGCCCCGGTCGAGAGCTTCGCAACGGTGCCCAAAACATGGAAAACGGACACCGAAAAGCCAAAATGACCACTTTGCCCCCAACACTTTGGGACAAATTGGGACTCTAACATAGAATTTCAACTGTACCACATTGTCAAGGTTGGATAAAGCTAGGCAATGCTCAAAACGGATTGAAAATCCAACCCCCGGATGAAGAGATATGCAAGAAAGAGCAAATCTGGACGAAAAGCCGTATGTCGTCGCACTAGGGACATAATGGTCCGATCAGCTCCGGATCGACCCATGGGCATAAAATTTCAATTTTCATGACCCAAAACTTGTATCTCATGAATATTTATGCATGAAAAATAAATTTGGCCAATGGGAGAAGGTAATTGCACTCAATTACAATTTTTTGCATTATCGACGGCCAAGATCGTCCCGATCAGAGAAATCAGTAAAATCAGAGATCCAGAGCAATTCGGGAGATCTCTGTCACACATCTTGGTAGATCACATGATCAATGGTCATCATAGCTCATTCTATATTTTTTGGGATTAATTCAAGGTGTATTTAATTGATTTCGGTCAGGATTTATTGTATCCGTCGGATCGAGAACACTTCGATCAAACCCAGGTTAAAATTAACCCAAATTGGGCTAACCCAAGCTACATCTGGCTGAATCCAGCTCTTTCCCACCTTCATTGAACGTTCAGTGCCCTGAAATATAGGATTAGGTGCGCCAACACCCTACAATGTAGGGGAAGGTGCGCCCAACTTCAACTCATTCCCACCTGCCATGTGCGCATACTCACCTAAAAGGTAGGAGCTGGTGCGCCAAATTGCATCTTACATACACCACACCTTGGTTAGATGTCTAGCCCAATTAAAAGTCTAGTAAAAATAGAACTCTTTGGGAATTAGGACTCTCAACCTCTCAACCTCGTCCTCAGCTTCAGATGGGTCTCCAATCCTCTATAAAAAGGCCCAACATCTGGCCTTGGTCGAAGCTAGCTCAGCCCACATGTGCGCCAGCTCTGCTCCAGCCCATTCTTCTCTTTGGTGTGCCCTCTACCCTGCTCCAAGACTTTCTCACCATGCTCGTATGTCTTCAGCATCAAGTCAGGAAGCTCTACTACCCATTTTTGGTGTGCCAAGTGAAGAAGAAGAAGAAGAAGAAAAAGGCTTCCTCCAGTAGGTGCGCCAGCAACAGGTGTAACCAGCTCACCTGATTGGTGTGCCAACTTCAGCAAGTGCAGCAAGCTCTCTTCATCCCTTTGCTCCATCCATCAACATCAGCAAAAAGAAGACCCCTTTTCTCATCCAACAGCAAGAGAATAAAGGTTTGGTGGCACCTTCAGCTCATCACCTTCAACACCACCTGAAGTGCAAGAGAGAAGGAAAAACCGGTGAGTAGGAGAAGCATGCTCCGATGTAGTCCTTTAACTCTACTCTTCCTCTTCTCTTCTCTACCCATATCCATGGTGGCATACCCTCTGAGTAATGCCCATTCAGACCCTTTGAGTGCCCTTCACGTTGGTCTACAGAAAGCCATCCTTTAGCCCCAAGGGTACCCTCTATTTGGCCATCACAAAAACAGCCCCTTGCTGTCCCTTAGAACAGGCCTCTGAAGCAACCCCCTTGTGCACCCTTTTCGCCCTCCATTTTGGCCCCTAAACCTTCCACTATCATGCCTTGTTCGACCCCACTTATGGTCACTTGAACATGCACCTCCTGCCTCCCCCAATCAGGCCCCGAATGGCATCCCAAATAGGCCCCCTTGCTGGCCCAAGTTCTGCCCCCCTTGTAAGCACCCATGTCAGGCCCTTTTGATGATCACCTAGTTTGCCCTATGTGCAACACACCCAATACAGCTCCTACAGCACCCCCAAATAAACCAAACATCCTCTTTGATGTGTGGAAGGAGGGGTGACAGCCTGGGCCTCTTGGAATCCGCTGGACGGGCCAAGAGCTAAGCTGTGTGGCCCTGATTTCTACATGTCAAAATGCCCTTTGTGCATTCCAAAACCAGTCCTAGTTCACACCTAAACCTGTCCCTTGTGCAGTCCTACAAAAAGCCCACCTAAATAGCACCTTAGCCAACCCATTCCAGCCCCTCTAAGGCTCACCTACCCCACTGCTACAGCAAGATGTAAAGGTGCAAAATTGGAGTGCAAATCAGGCCAAATGGGCCATGGAGGTGCAAATCAGGCCCATTGGGTCATGAAGCTCAAAGCAGGCCACCAGGGCCCATGAAGCTCAAGATTGGGCCAACTGGACTGACATGATATGAAGCCGGCCTTCTCAGGCCATGGGACATGAAGAACAGCCCATTGTGCTGATGAAGCTGGCCCATTGGGGCTTGGACACTTAAAATAAACCTTAATTAAATCCAAAGGCGAAATGCCAAAATTAAATAAGGAGTTAGTCCACAACTAGACGCTTCATTGGGTGGCTCATCCGGCATGCACCAGAACGTTGACCCAGGTGTAGGCATGGGACACGCTTCCTACTGCAGACGGACCCTTCCCACTACTTGGAAAGTTAAATGACTATGCCTTGTAGGACCGGTAAAATTTCACACCGATTGGAAAATAAGGTGGCATGCTGTCAAAATTTTCCCAATCAAGTGGATTTTATACCAAGGGAAGGACATTCACACATTTGCACCTTTGACAACATTGAACATAGCATATGAACTACCACATTTGATGTACATTGACATGGAATACTTTGAACATGAACATTTCAAGTGCCGAGTTGATTGCATGTGACTGGGCATCGACACTAGCCTGATAGACTGGATGTGATGCAAACCGAACAAGAGTTAACCAAATCTGAAGTTAACTTAATCATATCTAAAAATACATTCAAACCAACCTTAAAACACACTTAAAATAGGTCATTAAAGCTTTAACATTCAACCAAAATCAGATCTAACACAATCTGGAAGAATTGATTCATTGTATTTAATCCATTATAGTTCAATTTCCTAAACAAGTGTAAATCAAATAATTCACAACCAATTGAAATGAACACATTTATAACACATTAAAGCATCTAAAACACATCTTAAAACATGTAAATAAGATTCATTAACAATCTGAAGTTCAATTTTAATCAATTTGAATCAAACTTCAAAACTTTTAAAACATACCGAACACACCCGAATCGGTATTAAAACACCAACCGACATGAGAAAATCACAAGAAAATGACTCAACACATGTCAACTAAACTTAAACAAGTCAAAATTGATCAACACATCTAAAATATCAAGTTCAAACAAAAAATAAAATAAACTTCAACCAATTGAAGTAAAATAAACCAAACAATTCAAACAAGCTCAAAACGAATAACATTCAAATCTAAATCAAATTGAAATATGAAATCAACATTTCAAACCACATTAAATTCAAACATAAATCAAATCCAAACAAAATCTAATCGAACTTGTTTGCATCTCATCTGGCCTGAAAGGCCAGGACCCTTTGTGTTCTTTATACGTTGTGGATGTGCACGCTCTTGTCAAACAAGATCGCTATGGCAGTTAATCAAGGGTGTTCGGGTGTTTGCTCGATGTAAATGAACATCGAATATTTGCACCATCCAATGGAGAGAGGTCAAAAAAAATTTCACAGAACCCGAACCTCGATTCTATATTCTTTTAATATCACCTGGACTATGTAGTATTTTTATGGTCTATCACCTACTTTACTAGAAAATTTGGATGTCAATATTTCAAAACATACACAAACAAGAAATCTTTTCAAAGAATCAAAATGAATCCCGAGGTTCCCATAGGACTCTTCCCATCAAGGGCTCATATGCCCATCCATATCCAAATACTGGTCTACGTACCCATTCACCCTTTTCATCAGTTTTGGGCCTATGTGCTCATTTTTTGTTACCATTGGGCCCACGAGCCCCTTCTTCCCATTTATTCGTAAGTTTTTCTCTCTATTAATTTTGTTAGCTTCTAGCAAGTCTCGAGTCATTCGGCTCAGTCCGTCTTTTTACTCAAAAATCCATAAAAAAATGTCTTCTCTGAAACTCACATTTCCATCGAGGAGACGTCTCTACTCATCCCAGAGGGTGCTCCAAATCAAGGATCCCTCTCTTCTGAATCATTGATCGATTTACTTGATCCTCCCTCCATTTTAAATACCATCTTTCTAGCTTTATCTTCAGTAGGTCAAGTTAGGTTAGGAAATAGGAAAGTTAGAGGTAAACAAGTTCCAAGTAGGTATCTACAACAGTTGGCACATAAATGCATAGAATGTGCAAGGTTGCCAAACTTTTTAGAGAATACCATCCAGCTGGATGAAATCCGATATGATGATGAGCATAACATAAATCATACATTGGGAGTATATGAGGTAGTATCAAAAAATGATCCTAAATCTGAGGATGAAATCGAGGACTTGGCTGATGCATATGCATCTGGACTTAGAAGATTTGAAGAACCATCAAGCACAGAGAATGAACCAACCAAGGAACTAAATTTAGGCACCCTAGAAGATCCTATGACTATCCACATCAGTGCAAACCTCACTCCCTCAGAAGAACAACGTTTGATCAAAGTTTTGGAAGAATACAAGGACACGTTTGCATGGACATATGAAGATATGTCGGGACTAAATAATTTATTAGTTGAACATAGATTAACTTTAAAACCTGGAACTACCTTGGTTAAACAAAAGCTCAGGAGGTTCCACCCTAACATTGCACTCAAAATGAAAGAAGAGGTTGACAAATTATACTAGGCAAAATTTATTAAAGTCGTCCTATATCCGCAATGGATGGCTAACATAGTCCCTATTATGAAGAAGGATGGACGGATTTAGATTTGCATAGACTTCAGGGACTTAAACTGAGCGTGTCCTAAGGATGATTTCCCTTTACCTCATATCAATGTTTTGGTTGATAACACAGCTAGATTTGAAATGCTTTCATTTATGGATGGTTATTCTAGATACAATCAGATCCAATTAGCCGAGGAGGACCAGGAGAAGACCTCATTCACTACACCCTTGGGAACATATTGCTATGTTGTCATGCCCTTTGGGTTAAGGAATGCTGGTGCTACATATTAGAGGGCTATGATGGCTATCTTTCATGATATGATGCACACCCTTGTAGAGGTGTATGTGGAGGATTTGGTTATCAAGTCCAAGAGTCGGGAAGATCATTCTGAAGTACTAAGGAAAGTTTTGCACCAAGCTAGAGAATACAAGCTGAAAATGAAACCTAAGAAGTGTACATTTGGTGTTTCATCAGGAAAACTACTAGGGTTCATAGTAAGCAAAAGGGGCATAGAGATCAACCCAAACAAGGCCAAGGCAATCATTGGTATGCCTCCTCTAAAGAATATGAAAGAGTTTTGAGGATTGATCGGGAGGCTACAACTTGTCCGCCGGTTCTCACAACATTCCCAAAGGTGTAAACCTTTTTATGAGTTAACCAAAGCTGGGGCTGAGTTTATATGGGATTCGAAATGCCATGAAGCATTTGATGGATTGAAAACATACCTAGCAAGTCTCCCTATACTTAGACCACCAATTACCGACAAGCCCTTGGTCCTCTACATTTTGGTTCTTGAAAACTCTCTCGGGGCAGTTCTTGCACAAGTTGATGAGGAAGGGAAGGAGTGAGATAGTTACTACTTGTCTGAGATCTTTGAAGCTTATAAGCTGAAGTACACAGTGATAGAAAAGACCTGTGTTGCTCTTGTTTGGTGGTTTAGAACTCAAGCACTATTTTTTTTTACTCACCAAGTCAAGCTCATTGCTCGTATCAATCCCATCAAGTTTCTCTTAGAGAAGACTATTTTGACTGATCGGTTAGGGTGGTGGCAGAGCTTCTTGTCCCAATTTGATATCACCTATGTTCCGCAGAAGGCAATCAAGGGCTATGCTATTGCTGAACATCTTGCCTATCATCCCATACCTGTCTTTGACCCAATCCGGTCGGAGTTACCGAATGACGAACTAATGTCAGTCCGATCTTCCAATCTTTGAACAGTATATTTTGATGGGGCTCTGAATTCTTATAGTAAAGAGATAGGTATTGTTCTTCTGTCACCCAAAGGAGTCACTATTCCACAGGTTTTTCAGCTTGATTTTCCAGCAATCAATAACATAGCTGAGTATGAAGTCTCGCTGGCCGAGCTAGAGGCCGCTCACTTCCATAGTGCCACCGAACTAAGGGTGATAGGTGATAGTAAATTGATCCTACGCCAAGTCCTATCCAAGTACCGAACTTCCCATCCAAACCTCAAACCCTACCAAGAGCTCACCACTTGCTACATCAAGATATTCTTCAAACTCACCTTTGTTCATGTCCCCCGTGCTCAGAATGTCCTTGCCAATGCCTTAGCTTCACTAGCTTCATATTTATCTTTCTCGTTAGGCAGGTAAGTGCGAACTAATCATGTCCATAAGAGGCCAATTCCAGCAATTGAAGATGGACATTTTCTGAAGGTTGGGGAGAGGTTCAACAGAAAGGAATACTTGGAGCACAAAGAAGAAATCTTCTTAATTGATTTGGAAGAATTACAAGAAGGTGAGAGACCTTGGTATGATGAGATTGCGAGGTATTGCCAAGATTAGTCATATCCGCCCAGATCAACTACCAAGGACAAGAAGGCTATCAGAAGAGTATCCTAGAGGTATACAATCCAAGGAGAAGTGCTTTACAAGAGGAGCCTAAGTGGAATTTTGCTCAGGTGTGTAGACACGCCAAATTGGCCTGATTCAGAGCCCCAGACTCTTATTCTATAGGCAATATCTTTTATTTGACCATTATCTGATTCGGATTACCTCGTGGACATGAGCTAAGGACATTGGTGGAGCCCCTTGTGAGTTGAGAATGGACCAATGATTTCCAGAATGATGCCGAAACCTTCAAGCGAGAGCCGCACGTGAACTGTAAAAACACAAAGCCTGCTCGATGACCAACCTTGAATGGTCCATAATTGAAGGTCTCGGGAGTCCCGCATGTGTTCCGTAACATTCAGGGTTTCTGAGAAGTCATTTCGGTAGGCGTCGGTCAATGACGGCTTTCGTTACGGCTTTTTTGATTTGTACTGACACAGCTATCCTGGACCACGCGTTAGGCCTTTTCGGTCATCACCGGATCTTTTCGAGTCATCTGGGTAGATTCTAGCCGAATATTTTCATCAATCATGGCCATACGTCCGGTTCGGTCAATTTTAGGGTTTTTCGGCTTTTCCGAGTTTTGGTTCACGTTTACCGGGTTAATCTCATATTTTTCGATGACTTCGGGTTTTCCGATCATACCGGATTTGTTCGGTCATCATTTAAAGTCATCCCGAGTTGACCCGAGATTTCTCAATCGGAACCGTGCTCTGTCGGATCTTCGCCACGGGTTTCGACTTTTCGCGAAAGGGTAAATCGGTAGAAAGCCCCCGTGCAAACGTCTTGGGAGTCATGCTGGCTGGTTTACCGACTTGAAGAGGTGCGATTGAAGGCCCTCTTTCCAATGCAACAAATGGGAGACGAATTGGACATCCGTTTGCAAATGGCTCGCGGAACGCGCGCGCAGGAGAGAGAGTCTACCACGCCCCCGCTCCCTTTGAAAAGGGAGGGCGCGCCCTACGCGCCCTCAAACTGGGGGCGCGCTCTACGTGCCCCCGGTTCCTTTGAAAAGCGGGGGCGCAGTCAGTTTCTAAAAATCAGAAATTTCCCTGATTAGCACCTTCTAAACTGGATTTTTGGAAGGTTTCAGCGGATGATTTTCTATTATTTGTACCGCGCCCCCGGTTCGGGGGCGCATTACGTATGTCAAGTCGATTTTTAGCAATTTCTAGAAGTTTCCGACGAATTTTAGCAGTGAGAGGCGTACCGCGCCCCCAATTTCTTTAAAACTGGGAGGTGCACAGACCGCGCCCCCGAAGTGAGGGCGCGCCCTGCGCGCCCTTTGTTTGAGGGCGCGCCCTGCGCACCCTCGTCCCCTTTGAAAAGCGGGGGCGCGGTTGGTCCAGTTTCCATTTTTTGCACTGGCTTCCTTCCCCTATAAATTGAGGGTCATTCTCACCGACCCAAGGTGAATACCCCATGCCTAGCTCATACTGAGGTCGTCCAAGCTCTCTCCCAAGGCCGTCCCGACGTCCAAAGCCGATCCGACGTCGAGAGATCGATCCCGAAGTGAAGGAGAAGGCTCAATCCGGGCGTTCTGCATCAACAGAATTCATTGACTTCTGCAGAAAATCTGGGACTCCTGCTGCAAAAGTCCTCTACATATAAGTTGTTTCTCTCTTCGTTCTCTTTCATATCCAACTGACGTCACTCAATTCCGACTTTCCATTTGTTTTTGGCGGTTTCTGCACTGAGGGCGCGCATCCAGGTTCTGTTTTCTATATTCGCCCACTTTCAGAATTTTTATAGACTTCTATAGGAGTATTTAGGAGAAATTATCAACATAGAAACTCTTCCTATATAAGTCTTATGTTTACTCCAACAAACGTTACTCAATTCTGACATTGGGGTCGTCCGTAGCATTCTCTGTACCAAAGTCGCGCCAGGAGGGTGCAAGGCTACCCGAACCGGCTTGTTTCAACCATCTCGGCTTCAACTCAAGCCGATTCACTTTATAAGCTTCCTCAACCCACTTTATTCAGTTCATTTACTGTTTTAGAACATATTTTAGTTCATTTGCATCATTTTTACATAATTTAAAAAATACAAAAAAAGGGGTTAGGGCTCGCCCCAATCCGGTGAGTTCAATTCCAATTGCTTCTTTGTTTCATCTCTTTTTTCTCTAGTTTCTACACTTCCCATAGTTCTAATCAGTTTCTTTCACTTGGTTTATTGTTCTAGTTGCACAGGACTATCAAGCTAGCATCGGTTGGAGACTCTTCTTCATCGGCCGGCCGAAGAAGAAGAAGGTTGAACCCACATCCCAATCTCCCACGCTAAGGTACACGGTCAAATTCAACTTTCTTTCTATTTTCATTCCATAAAGCGGAGCACGCGGCTCCTAGTGACCACCTTTTATTTATGCTTTAAGTTCATCTCCTCTTCACTCTCCTCCCACATGACCCGAACCGTCTCCGGTGCTCGAGCGACGCCGTGAGATGAAAGTTCGGGGATCAATGTGAGTGTGGGACCGAGGTGAGGACCTTTTACCGCTTTCCGAGTGTTTTCTGAGTCTTTTCCCCAATTCTATCTTTCACCTTCTCTTGAGGTGCCGATCCGGAACCCGTTTTTGGAGTCGACAAGGTGTCTTGATGAAGAAGAAGCCGAGTTGGTGCTAAAGGAAACACATTCTGGAGTTTGTGACGGCCATGTGAATGCTCAAGCCCTTGCTAAGAAAATCATCCGACAAGGGTATTATTGGCCAACTCTAGAAGAAGACTGCTCCAACTTTATCCGCCACTGTTATTTATGTCAACTCCATGCTGACAAGATTCATTCTCCCGCATCTTCCCTTCATCCAATCCATGTCCCCATGGCCTTTCGCCATGTGGGCTTTTGATATCATTGGCCCCTTGAGTGACCTCAACTCCAAAATGCACTCAAAATCATTCATTCTGATGGCAACGAAGTACTTCACAAAGTGGGCTGAAGTGGAAGTGTTCATCGAGATTAAAGCGTCAACAGTTTGATTCTTCATCAAGTGCAACATCATTGCAAGGTTCGGGATCCCCAGCGACATCGTCACTGATAATGGGCCATAATTTCTCTCTCAAGATTTGTGTGATATTTGTGATAGGTATCTCATTTCATTGCATCATTCATCACCATACTATCCTCAAGGCAATGGTCAAGCAAAAGCCACCAATAAAACCTTAATTAAAATCATCAAAAATTCTTGTAAGTCTAGCAAGTTTGCTGACTAGCCTGATAAGCTTGTAGATGCTCTATGGGCTTATCGTACTTCTGTAAGGACTCCTACTGGACAAACCCCGTGTGCTTTGGCATATAGAATGGAAGTAGTGGTCCCCTATGAAGTATTACTTCCATCTCTCCAAGTTCAGCTCGACAGGGATATCTCTATTGATGAAAGACGAGAATCTCTCCTTGCACAACTTAAACTCTTGGATGAAAGAAGGCTAGCCGCCGCCGAGCATGCCCAGACTTACCAAAATAAACTTAAAAGGTTTTATCAAAAGAGGGTGGTCGAGAGAAAATTCAAGATCGGTGAGATGGTCATTAAAAGAATTTTCGTTAAGCCAGGGGGTCCCTGCTCCAAATTGCAACCTAACTAGGAAGGGCCTTTTGTAATCACTGAAAAGTATCCAGGCAATGCATATGAATTGACTAATGTAGACAGATAAAAATTAAATCATCCTTGGAATGGAGTGTAAGGAATCAATACATGACAGCGGAAAAATTATTTGATTCCTTTAAACCATGATCTTTGCCTTGGTCGATACCAAACTAGTAAAACCAGGAACCAAATATGAAGAAGAGGACATTCCTCCTTGCTAAAAACTGTTCAAGTGTCCGGTCTCTAGCAGTATCCACACGATCTGCTTCAATAGACGAGTTCTCCCTTCCATCAGGCCTCCAGAAACCTTCCAGATCCAAACTTGACCATGGGAGATCACCTTCTAGAGGAGAGAGGAGGAAGAGAGGATGCTTGGGACTGCTCCAGCCCTATGGCTTGTTAGGGTTTGGCTTCATAAGCCATTTATATATAGAAGATAGAATTTTTCATAAAAACCCAAACTTCTATAAAATTACATACATGCCCTCATCTTATTGACCATATCTATTGTGTGTGACCCACTAGGCCACATAGTCAATTTGGTTGAAGCCTTAATTAAGTTAAAAGAATAATTCTTTTAAATTAAATCAAAACTGTTATCCAATAACAGTTTTTACGGCATTCTGATCATAAAGGGTACAAGCCATATCCTATGATCCCAAATAACTTTGGGGAGTTAAATAACATCTATTGAGCCTTTCCATCATCAATTACCACAAGGATTTAAATTCTCGTTCATACAATGTCCCGGTCAGTCAGGGGTTCGGCACTGACTGTCAACTCCTAAATATTCCAACTCTATGGGATCTTGTACTCAGATTTGGATCATTTGAAAAACTACTTTTCCAATTATTTTAAGTACCTTGGCCAAGGATTTAGAGTACTATCCCATAGGACATTCTCTCTCTCCTACCGAGAGTGAACGATCCCTTGTTGTCCACTCAATTGTCTCCACCGGGTTTCTCTTGCACCCAATACATCAACTATACTGGATCATCAAGATGGTGATCCATAAGTCAATAATCAAAGTACAAGATACATCCGATAAGACATATTTGGTGACTCAGGTCAAAGATCCAACCATGCTATTGAGATGTAAGAATAACCTGATAGACAGTTCGGTAAGATACCGATCAAGTTTTCCTAAATTGGTCAGGTTAGTGAACTCATTTCACTAATGAGCACCTGCGTGTGTATCTTAGTGTCCCCACACTAATGACCAATGAGATCGGTCATTCTCATCACATGAGAATACATCACACACACTAGTCTATCCAGATTCTTGATGTCCCGTCTCAAAGATCCTATGACTAGGAACATTTAGATCCAATACCTCTAGATGATCGATCTCATTATCATGATCTCATCATGATTCAATCATCATTGCATGTGATCGAGGACTTCATTACGATATACACTTCTAATAAAAGCTAGTAACGAAGTTTTGCCTATTTAATTGAATGAGATATTCCTAGAAATGTTGAATCATATCATATATGATTGGCTTGTAGGACATACATTTCTATCATAGAGTGTACCTTAAAAAATATTTTTCATAAAAAAATTGGAGAAATCACTGGTATAACCTCAAGTCTTTGATCCTAGGCTATTTGTGAGAAGTCAAGGGTAGGTATCATTCTACACACACAACACCTCTCGATCTTAGAATCCAGACAACCCGACACTTGCAAAAGGCAAGGCAGAAACCTATAAACAGAAGGGATACCTTTTCCCTATTCTCTTCTACTCTGTCCAAGATAGTGAGAGGAGATTAGAGAGGGGTAGTATCTAAAATACCTGCCACCCTAGTAGGAGGCCGTCTCGGAGGGTGCAAAAGGGTGCCAAAAGATGGGCAATGAACCCCTCAGGTTAAAAATAAAAAGATCAACCTGTCTGAATGAGTACCCAAAATGATAGTCAAGGCAAAAGGCACTAAAAGATGGGCAATGTCCCCATGGTTCAAAAACACCAATCCAAATATGTGCCACATAAAAGAGCAAATAATAGGAAAGACATGAAGAGGCTGAACCCCAACGGGTAATTTGGGTGTGAGTAGAGAAATCCCTCTCAACATCTCCAAACCCTATCAAGGACTTCCTCTATATTCTTCCTTGTTAAACCCCTTGGGTAGGGTAAACCGACTGAATTCAGGTGGAACCCAAGCCGATCAAAAGAAGAAGGTTAGTAGGATTCTATGTAGGGAACTTTATTTTGCACATGGTATCTACCACTTGAGTCTTGACAAACCTCAAAGACCGATAAACTGTCTCAAATACCAACCTTTTCTCCACCAAAAATATAATTTTTTTTGAGTATTTTAAAATTCCAAAATAATTGAATATTTCAAAAATCCAACAAAAAAATAAATATTTCAAAAATTCAAAAAAATGAATATTTCTAAGAAAATCCAAAAAAACATTATTTTTAGCTTAGTCATGATCATTGCCTTAGTTGCATCCATGTTTATTTTTCTGTCATCCATATTTCTATTCCTGCATCGCACATTCATTTTGGCTTTAATTACCTTGTTAAGAAGGCTCTTCCCTTTGACTTAAGTCAAAAGTTAACCATAATAGGTAGAGGGATGAGTTGTGGTGAAGATTTAATCCCCTTTTATCAAGTATTTCAGGCATTTTAATCTAAGAGAGAAAGTCTTTCTCACCCCGGCAGGTAAGTTCTCTTAACCCTTACCGCCATTTTTATTTCAATCATTTATTTTATTTTACCTTGTTAAGCAGGCTCTTCCCTTTGACTCAAACTCAAGCCAAATGAAAAATAGCCAATGGGATGAGACATGGATAGAATTGATCCTTTTGTTAAGTTTTTTTAAGCACTACATAGCAAGGAGGATGGATTCTCGCGACATAGGTAAGTTTTCTTAACCCTCTCCACATTTGTTTTTATCACTCCTTATTTTTTCGCCATGTTAAGAAAGCTATGCCCTTTAACAAAAGCAAAGGGCCAAGCCACGAGTCATACTAATTAAAATTGTCGAAGTAATGTTGCAGACACAAGCAAAGCAAGACAAGTAGACACAAACACTGATTCATTCATAAACATGATACAAGTCAGAGGCTGCAGAAGCAAAAGAGAAGGATCAACAGGCAACATTTTTATAGGTGAATTAGTAAGATCGATGTTCTGAAAGGAATGTCATGTCAACCCTGTAGCGAAAGGAAAGGGAGCACCACCTAGCTAAGTATTATCATGGTGTTGTATTCCGTCAAAAGGCAAGATGAGGATGGATCAGAGATGTTGATAAATCAGGCAGTCCATGCAAGTTGATAGGCCATGCCTGAATATTTCACTCAGACAGAAAGGATGAAGCCTGAAATGTGTCACCTCACATTTCAGATACACTTGTAAAATTTCATCATCAGCTTCACATCAATTTCACATCATCATCAGCATTCCATTTTGTACTCCACATCACTCCTACTATCTGTCACTTAGTTACGTTAGGATCATTTAATATATTTTATACATTGATGTTGAAGACCTTGGGGGTGAAGATGATTGGGCCCGAGATCCCCTTCAACAAAATCTATGACGGCTTGGTCATTTCTTAACACTCACGAATAAGCCAAAATTGAACATTGGAGGGATGATGGTTCCTAATCAGGTGTCTTGACCTCCAATGGACAATGTATATCTTCAACTATTTTCTACATAAATTTATATGTTTTCATATCCATCTTCTTTTCATTCTTCATCGTTACCAATGTTATCCCACCATGTTTTACTCTTTTATCCCACCGTATCTTTTATTTTATCCCACCATGTTTTACTCTTTTATCCCACCATGTTTTACTCTTTTAACCCACCGTGTTTTACCCTTTTATCCCACCATGTCTTTTATCCCACTATGTTTTACTCTTTTATCCCACCGTGTCTTTTATGCCACCATGTTTTACTCTGTTATCCCACTGTGTCTTTTATTTTTTTCCCACCGTGTCTTTTCTTTTATCCCACCATGTCTTTTATCCCACCATGTTTTACTCTGTTATCCCACTGTGTTTTTTATTTTATCCCACCATGTTTTACTCTGTTATCCCACTGTGTCTTTTATTTTATCCCAACATATTTTACTTTGTTATCCCACCGTGTCTTTTATTTTATCCCACCATGTTTTACTCTGTTATCCCACCATGTCTTTTATTTTATCTCACCGTATCTTTTATTCTATCATGTTTGTCATGCCATTGTTTCTTCTTTCCCATCATTCTATGTTAGTCCCATCGTTATCTTTCAATCCCACTATGGCTTGAGTATGTTTTGTCATTTTCCGAATAACTGGGTTTTCTGCCAAAGCGTGATTCACGTTTTTCGCTATACCTGAGCAATTTTATTGTGCTTAAATGAACCCTTTTAGAACTTGAAGTTTATTCACTCAGAATTAAGCTGAGTACTTTTGTGAAACTTAAATGAACTTGAGATTCTAAATATGATGGATTGGTATTCTTTTCATTTTGAATCAAATTTCTTTTTTAAACTTTATCCCATCACAGTACAAGAACACTGCAAAGTTCGGATTGCTGACTGATGATGAACCTATGAATTCGAGGACTCCTCACCACGCTAAGGGTTAGCTACTCCTTTATCCTTTTATTTTTTTTTATCTCTCATGCTAATGACATGTCTTTTACCAATCGATTATATGAGGTTTTGATGGAACATGTAAGCGATCAAGAATATTCAACAAGATTCATTTTGCTGAATTAGGTAGATAAGCGTGTCTATATCTACACCTTGATGCCACATTTTCATTCCATCACCATTTCATTCTGCTACATTCATCTATGCTCACTTGCATTCCATTACAATTCACTCTGAATCACTTCGCTTCATTAAATGCCATTCCCCTACAAAGCTGACATCAAGGAAAGGCAAGGTATAAACATGCCAAATTTACCTAGTTCAGAGCATAAAACTCATGTTTTATAGGGTAACATGTGTGATTGGTCTAAAAATGATGTCAGGTCCTTTTAATATTGATTTTGAGCTCAGCCGAACAAAATCGGATATTTTCTGGAGTTTTCCACACAAAGCCGTAATTTTCGAGCAAAAGCCACACGTAAATTGTGTAAACATGAAAATTGGCTGGGTGACCAATGCCTAATGATAATGCATTTAAGGTTATGGTTAGATTAACGTTCCGAACAAGTTTTGTTTCATGCCGTGTCTTTGTGATTGGCCGTCGGAATCATTTTGACCAGTATTAGATCTTCTGTTCACTATCCTAACTTTCAGATAAAATTATAATGTTTTTAAGAGTGTAATGGATGATATGTTGTTGTATAAAGTTTCTTCGGCCTGTTATCTTTCCAATGCAACAAACAGTGTCGAATTTCGAGTTCGGGAGTGTCCGCAATGGCTTCTGGAACAGAGACGCGCGGAACTAGTCCCATGTGCCTTTGTCCCAGGGCACATGTGCCCAGCCCCCGGGCACGTGACCATGCGCCACCATCCTGAGTAACATGGCCATGTGCCCCCGATCAGGGGCATGAGGGAACTGGCTTTCGATCGGACTCTACCTCTGATCTGATCGGATCAAAATTTTCGATCGAATCGGATCGATTTTTAGAGAGGATTGGATGTGCCCCCTCCAGGGGGCGCATGTTCCCCAAAGTGGGGATCATGAACCCTGAACCAAGGCATATGCACCCTGGGCCAGGGCTCAAATACCCTATTTTTTAGGACAGATCAGACCAGTTTTTCTCTTATAAATAGACTACGACTCTAGTCATTCTAGAGGCTAGAACATGACCCCTCAGGCATCTCAAGAGGTCCAAGCTCCCTCCTGCATTGATTTTGTAATTTTTAGAGTGAGAATTTCGAGTTTTTATAGAGATAAAAGTCGATTCAGGAGAGAGGAAGGCCGGTCTGTAGGCGATCTGCCAGGTCTCTCTTCATCGGCTTCTACAGTAGCGTGTGGATGTCTGCTGCCCGAGCTCTCAACGTCAAAGTTCTTCTTCTCCAAGTATTCTTGTGTTTTCCATTGATGACACATGATTCAAAGTTCGGGGCTTGTCGTGGTGAGCGTTGAAGCAAAATCGTGCCTGGTAGATCCCGAACTACAGTTCAACTTTTTTGACAACCCAGATTTGGCCATATCTCTCTCAATTCTTCTCAGAAATTTTCTGTTCTTTATCCTATCTCTTTTTTTCATAATTCTCCATCCTCCTATTATTTTTTCACATTTCTTACATTAGTTTTAGTTTGTTAATTTGAAAAATAAAAAGAGTGGTTAGAGATAACCCGAATCTAGTCAGTTTCTTTTCAGTTGTGTGTTTTATGTTATTTTCGTTACACATACTCCACCTTTTTTAGTTCTAATTGTCTTTTCATATGTTTTTTTGTCTAGTTGCACATGAAACCAAGCACTCACGCATTGAGGACTCTTCTTCATTGGCGGACTAAAGAAGGAGAAGCTTTAACCAGCACTTTTCCCACTAAGGTACACACGGTCATATTTATTGCATAAAGTAGAACCTACGGTTCCTAGCGACCGCATAATGTCTTAAATTTCTTACTTTTCATCTTCCTCCCACATGACCCAAGCCATCTCTTCGGTGATCGAGCGACGCTGAGAGATAAAAGTTCAGAGATCAATGTGAGTGTGGGATTGAGGTGAGTTATTTTCCATGTTTTCTTTCTTTCTTTCTCATCCCCTCTTGAGGTGGCAATCCAAATTCATGGACTAACCTAAAAAGTAGAGCCTCATTGTTTTTTCAGAGTCAACAATTTCCACACGAACTTCATCTATTACAGGTTCTCTCTTCGTGCCTACCTCAAGAACTCTTTTCAAATGGAGCTCCATCGCCCATAAATGCGTTATAAAGAGATAAGAAGGTAGGGAAGAGACTAAGGATGTGGTTTTCACCCTTGGCTTGATAGGGTTTGGCTGAAACTATTAGTATTTATAGAGCATTATAAAATTTTTCATAAAAATTCAAAATCTTCTTAAGTTACACCCTTGCCCATGTACTTATGGATAAGTCCTTTTATATGTGACTCACTAGGTCTAGTAGCCTATTTGGTTGAGTCCTAAATAAAATAGAATAATTATATTCAATTTAATTAAATTTGTTATCCGATAACAAATTAATCGACCTACTGATCATGAAGAGTATAAGCCACATCTGATGATCCAAAATGGCTATGAGAATAATCTTATCTCCATTGATTCTTTCCATTATCAATTACCACATGGATATAAACCCTCATCCATTCAATGTCCCGATTGGAAAGCAATACGGCATCGACTGTCAACTCCTTAGTATACCAACCCTATAGGATCTTGTACTCGAAATTGAATCAATTAAAAAACTCCTTTTCTAATCATCATATCTATCATGGCCAGAGATTTAAAGTATTATTACATAGGACATTCACTCTCACTTATTAAGAGTGGACGATCCCTTGTTGTCCGCTCAATTGCCTCCATTAGGTTTTTCTTATACCCGATCTATCACTATACTGGACCATCTAAATAGTGATCCATACATCAATAGTCAATGCACAAGTTCTCCCAACAAGGCATCTTTGTTTACTCAGGTCAATGGTCCAACTATGCAACCATGATAATAAAAAACCCTGATCGACAGTTTGATAAGATGCCATTATGGGTTTCTAATTCGGTCAGTTTAGTAAACTCATTTAACTAAGGGGCACATGTATTTGTATCTTAGTGTCTCCACACTAATTACCAATGAGATCAGTCATCATCATTATATGAGAAGACATCACATACTAGTCTATCTGGATCCCCGATGCCTGTCTCAAAGATCCTATGACTATGAGCATTTAGATCACATACCTCTAAATGATCAATCTTATTATCATGATTTCATCATGATTCAACCATCATTAAATGTGATTAAGGACTTCATTATAATATTCACATCTAATAAGAGCTAGTAATGAAGATTTGTCTAGTTAATTGAATGAGATATTTATAGAAATGTTGAATCATATTATATATGATTAGTTTGTAGGACATATATTTCTATCAGCTTATACCCTTTATATATGATATGAATCGACATTTCTAGAAATGTATCATTCAATTAACTAGACAAATCTTCATTACTAGTTCTTATTAAATGCGAATATCGTAAAGAAGTCTTTAATCACATACAATGATGACTAAATGTGATCATCTAGAGGTATGTGAACTAAATATTTCTAACCATAAGATATTTGAGACGGGACATCAAGAATTTAGATAGACTAATGTGTATGATGTCTTCTCATATGATGAAGATGACATATCTCATTGGTCATTTGTGTTAGACACTAAGATACATATACAAGTGCTCATTAGTTGAATAAATTTACTGAATTGACCTAATTAGAAACCCTGAATGGTATCTTACTAAACTGTCGATCAAGGTTTTCTATCATCACGGTTGCATGGTTAAATCTCTGACCTGAGTCGCCAAAGATGCCTTGTTGGGTGGAACTTGTGCTTTGAGCATTGACTTATAGATCATCATTTAGATGGTCTAATATAGCGATGGATCGAGTACAAGGAAAATCTAATGGAGATAATTGTGCAGACAACAAGGGATCATCCACTCTCAATAAGTGAAGGTGAATGTCCTAGGGGATAGTACTATAAATTCCTAACAAGGGTAGATAGGATGATTGGAAAATGAGTTTTCCAATTGATCCAATTTCGAGTATAGGATTCTATATAATCGGTATACTAAGGAGTTGACAGTCGTTGCCATACTCCTTTCTACACGGGACATTGAATGGATGAAGGTTTATATCCATGTGATAACTGATGTTGGAAAGTCTCAATAGAGGTAAAATTATCTCAATAGTCATTTGGGATCATGAGATGTGGCTTATACCTTTCATTATCAGTAGGCCGATTAATCTATTATCGGATAACGGATCTAATTTAATTAAATAGAATTGTTGTATTTTATTTAGGTCTCAACCCAATAGTATATTGGGCCTAGTGGGTCACACACATAAGGACTTATCCATAAGTATAGGGGTAAGGGCATAATTTATGGAGATTTTTGAGTTTTTATGAAAAAAATTATAATTCTCTATAATTACTAATAGTTTTAGACAAATCTTATCAAATTAATTTCAATTTTGCTAAATTTTTAAAAATCTTAAATATTATATAAAATATATTAATGAGAATTAAATTCATTAATTATTATTAAAAGAATTCTATTCTTTAAGTATATCTTATTATACTCTAAGATTTCATGTAGATAAATTACTAAATTTAATTGAGGTGGATGGGAGAGAAGAGATTTTATAATTGAGATTTTGAATAAGACTGCCTTTTTATTAAATTTTATTTAAAAATTTATAAAATAAGAGGTGTTGAGTAGTTGATGTCATTTCATGTTTAGGTCTCATTTATTTTGACTTAATTAATATCTAACCTCTCATTCGATCAAAGAGTACGTATTGAAATATTTTGAAAAACGTAATAATAAAAATAGTAATATTTGTATAAGTCACTTAATTTTAAATGTTTTATTTTTTCTAACCACTAAATTGATCAAATATTACACATTCAGATTTTTGGTAAACATCCAAAATACAATAACAATTTCTTCGTAAATAACTTAAATTTAAGTGATTCATTATATTTTTTATTTCTAAAGATATTTCGTATCGCAGGCGGCGGAGGAAGTTATCATACATCGTAGTGATGGCAGTTGGCAGCCTCGAGAGAAGCAAATCCCGACGGATCAACTTGCTAAGGAAGGATCATAATTTATGATGCAATAAAGCGATGGACGGACGAAATTAAATAAAAAAAAGAAATAGTGCGAGACTCTCGTGGGTCCAGCCCACGTGTGCTGCGCATTGTAGAAAGTTGGCCAACTAGCTTGAAGGTGGAAGAGCTTTAAAATTATTTCAGCCGAGCTGTGTTTTTGATGCGTCAGCGTGACCTGTAAATTAGCCACATTTCACAATATAAAAACAAATCAGAAAACACTTATAAATTAGTCTTGTAAATACTGATATGTATCCAAAACTCGAATGATAGTAAATTATAAATAGTTAAATAATTATATAATATTTGATGGATTTTTTACCACACAAAGAAATACTTATAAATCATATTAGAGGAAAAGTATATTTTTCAAAATTTGATTGTAAATCAAGATTTTAACAAATAAAATTAGATGAATAACTTTAACAGTAGTATGCCTCAAAGTTATTATAAATAGTTAATAATGTCATTTGGATTGAAGAATGTATCATAAATATTTCAATGAAGAATGGATAAAGTATTTGAATACTAGAATAAATATGTGTAGACGATGTCTTAATATACTCTAACACCTGAAAAGAATACGAAGAATATTAAAAAATATTTGTTGCTAAATGTACAGAACATGGAATAATTTTATCTAAAAATAATAAAATTAGGAAAAAATAGAATGTTTAAGACTAACAATTGATTCTACGAGAATAGAATTGCAACTACACATATGTGAAAAAATATGCAAATTCTTGGATTAATTAACGGATAAAAATTAATTACAATTTTTTTTAGAATATTTAAATTATGTCGAATAATTTATTAAAAAATGTTCTAAATTAAAAAGTCATTTACAAAAATTTCTTAAGAAAAATATTATATCCATATTGACAGAAGATTTAACCAAATAGATAAAAAGATAAAAAAGATAACAAATAAGATTTATGTTTCACAAAAAAATAAAAATTTAATTTAATTTATTTGATAACATTATCTAAGTTTTAACCTCTTATTTATTCGACATTAGACATTTATAATTGTTCGATAAAATCACTTAACTAAAGTTTGAAGTAACATCATATCATTTAAAATCATTTGAATGATTCAATTTTTAATTTTAACTCTTTTTGGTTCAGAGAAAACCCTACGATGGTTCGGCAATGAGGAAGGTGACGGGGAAGACGAATCTTTGTTGGGGAGAGCAGATTATCTCAGTTCCCGAGTGGAGAGAGCACTTTCAGTTCTTAATGAAAAAAGATCACGATACCAGTAACTTAAGTGATGAATAGTGAGTTGTAACACGTCGGTAGCGGTTCAACTCTCATCGGTAACAAGTTAACAAGTCAGTGAACCATTATTTAACTACTACTGACATCTTACAAACTCGTTATCGAATTAATACAACTCGCTACCTATGGATCGTGAGTTAGTAAGATATCAATAATAATTCAACTTTTTTCAATAATAATTCACCATTAAAGTGATCTGGGTCATGATCGATTTTCATCGGAGTGTGCTCCCTCCACCTAAAAATTGAGGTGATTCGCTCTTGGGGAAGGAAATCAGGGCGACGGGGAAACGTAGTCCGGTGGATCTCTGTCGGGGGAAGGAAATGTTGGGGGAAGGAAATCGCGATGACGGGGAAACATAGTCCAGCGGATCTCTGTTGGGGAAGGAAATCGCGGCGAAAGCGAAGGATACCTACTTGCAGTCTGGTGGATCTCTGTTGGCGGAAGGAAATCGCGACGACGGGGAAACGTAGTCCGGCGGATCTTTGTTGGGGAAAGGAAATCGTGGCGACGGGGAAGGCGATCTGCTTGCAGTCTGGCGGATCTCTGTTGGCGAAAGGAAATCGCAGCGACGGGGAAACATAGTCCGACGGATCTCTGTTGGGGGAAAGAAATCGCGACGACGAGGAAGGCGACTTGCTTGCAGTCTGGCGGATCTCTGTTGGCGGAAGGAAATCGCGGCGACGGGGAAGGCGACTTGCTTGCAGTCTGGCGGATCTGTGTTGGCGAAAGGAAATCGCGGTGACGGGGAAACGTAGTCTGGCGGATCTCTATCGGGCGAAGGAAATGTTGGGGGAGGGAAATCGCGGCGACGGGGAAATGTAGTCCGGCGGATCTCTGTTGGGGGAAAAAAATAGCGGCGACGGGGAAGGCTACCTGCTTGCAGTCTGGCGGATCTCTGTTGGCGGAAGGAAATCGCAGCGACGGGGAAACATAGTCCGGCAGATCACTGTTGGGGGAAGGAAATTGCGGCGATGGGGAAGGCGACCTGCTTGCAATCTGGCGGATCTGTGTTGGCGAAAGGAAGTCGCGGTGACAGGGAAATGTAGTCCGACGGATCTCTATTGGGGGGAAGGAAATCGCGGCAACGGGGAAGGCGACCAGTTTGTAGTCCGGTGGATCTCTGTTAGCGGAAGGAAATCGCGGCGATGGGGAAGGGGAGCTGCTTATAGTCTGGCGGATCTGTGTTGGAGAAAGGAAATCGCGGCAATGGGGAAACATGGTCTGGTGGATCTCTGCCGGGGGAAGGAAATGTTGGGGGAGGGAAATCGCGACGATGGGGAAACGTAGTCCGGCGGATCTCTGTTGGGGGAAGGAAAACGCGGCGACGGGGAAGGCTACCTGTTTGTAGTCTGGCAGATCTTTGTTGGCGGAAGGAAATCGCGGCGACGGGGAAACGTAGTCTGGAGGATCTCTGTTGGGGGAAGGAAATCGCAGTGACGGGGAAGGCGACCTGCTTGCAGTGTTGCGGATCTGTGTTGGCGAAAGGAAATCGCAGTGACGGGTAAACGTAGTCCGGTGGATCTCTGTTGGGGGAAGGAAATCGCGGCGACGGGGAAGCCTACCTGCTTGCAGTCTGGCAGATCTTTGTTGGCAGAAGGAAATCGCGGCGATGGGGAAACGTAGTCCGACGGATCTCTGTTGGGGGAAGGAAATCGCAGCGACGGGGAAGGCGACCTGCTTTTAGTTTGGAGGATCTGTGTTGGCGAAAGGAAATCGTGGCGACGGGTAAACGTAGTCCGGCGGATCTCTGTTGGGGGAAGGAAATCGCGGCGACGTGGAAGCCTACCTGCTTGCAGTCTGGCAGATCTTTGTTAGCGGAAGGAAATCGCGGCGATGGGGAAACGTAGTCCGGCGGATCTCTGTTGGGGGAAGGAAATCGCGGCGACGGGGAAACGTAGTCTGGCGGATCTCTGTTGGGGGAAGGAAATCGCAGTGACGGGGAAGGCGACCTGCTTGCAGTGTTGCGGATCTGTGTTGGCGAAAGGAAATCACGGTGACGGGTAAACGTAGTCCGGTGGATCTCTGTTGGGGGAAGGAAATCACGGCGACGGGGATGCCTACCTGCTTGCAGTCTGGCAGATCTTTGTTGGTAGAAGGAAATCGCGGCGATGGGGAAACGTAGTCCGACGGATCTCTGTTGGGGGAAGGAAATCGCAGCGACGGGGAAGGCGACCTGCTTTTAGTTTGGCGGATCTGTGTTGGCGAAAGGAAATCGTGGCGACGGGTAAACGTAGTCCGGCGGATCTCTGTTGGGGGAAGGAAATCGCGGCGACGTGGAAGCCTACCTGCTTGCAGTCTGGCAGATCTTTGTTAGCCGAAGGAAATCGCGGCGTTGGGGAAACGTAGTCCGGCGGATCTCTGTTGGGGGAAGGAAATCGCAGCGACGGGGAAACGTAGTCCGGCGAATCTCTATTAGGGGAAGGAAATCGCGGCGACCGGGAAGGCGACCTACTTGCAGTCTGGCGGATCTCTATTGGCGGAAGGAAATCGCGGCGACGGGGAAGGCGACCTATTTGCAGTCTGTCAGATATATGTTGGCGGAAGTAAATCGCGGCGACGGGGAAATGTAGTCCGGCGGATCTCTGTTGGGGGGAGGAAATAGTGGCGACGGGGAAGGCTACCTGCTTGCAGTCTGGCGGATCTCTATTGGCAGATGAAAATCGCGGCGACGGGGAAACGTAGTCCGGTGGATCTCTGTTGCGGGAAGGAAATCGCGACGACGGGGAAGACGACCTGCTTGAAGTCTGGCGGATCTCTGTTGGCGGAAGGAAATTGCGGTGAAAGGGAAGGCGACCTGCTTGTATTCTGGCGGATCTTTGTTGGTGGAAGGAAATCGCAACGACGGGGAAACGTAGTCCGGCAGATCTTTGTTGGGGGAAGGAAATCGCGGTGATGGGGAAGGCGACTAGCTTGCAGTCTGGCGGATCTCTGTTGGCGGAAGGAAATTGCGGCGACGGGGAAGGCTACCTGCTTGCAGTTTGGCGGATCTGTGTTGGCGAAAGGAAATCGTGATGATGGGGAAATGTAGTCCGACGGATCTCTGTTGGGGGAAGGAAATCGCAGTGATGGGGAAGGCGACCTGCTTGCAGTCTAGCGGATCTGTGTTGGCGAAAGGAAATCGCGGTGATGGGGAAACATACTCCGACGGATCTCTGTTGGGGGAAGGAAATCGCGGCGATGGGGAAGGCGACCTGTTTGCAGTCCGGCAGATCTCTGTTAGTGGAAGGAAATCGCGGCAACGGGGAAACATGGTCTGGCGGGTCTCCGTCGGGGGAAGGAAATGTTGGGGGAGGGAAATCACGGCGACAGGGAAACGTAGTCGGGCGGATCTCTGTTGGGGGAAGAAAATCGCGGTGACGGGGAAGGTTGCCTGCTTTTAGTATGGCAAATCTTTGCTGGCGGAAGGAAATCGCGGCGACGGGGAAACGTAGTCCGACGGATCTCTGTTGGGGGAAGGAAATCGCAGCGAAGAGGAAGGCGACCTGCTTGCTCTGTTGGCGGAAGGGAATCGCAGCGATGGGGAAATGTAGTCCAGCTGATCTCTGTTGGGGGATGGAAATCGCGGTGATGGGGAAGGCAACCTGTTTGCGGTCTGGCGGATCTATGTTGGCGAAAGGAAATCGCGGCTATAGGGAGGGTGAACTGCTTGCAGTCTGGCACATCTATGTTGGCGAAATGAAATCGTGGCTACGGGGAAACGTAGTTCGGCGGATCTCTATTGTGGGAAGGAAATCACGGCGACGGGGAAGGCAACCTGTTTGCAGTCTGGCGGATCTCTATTGGCGGAAGGAAATCGCGGCGATGGAGAAGGTGACCTGCTTGCAGTCTGACGGATCTGTGTCGACGAAAAGAAATCGCTGTGATAAGGAAACGTAGTCTGACGGATCTTTGTTGGGGGAAGGAAATCGCGCCGATGGGGAACGCGACCTGTTTGCAGTCCGGCGGATCTCTGTTTGTGGAAGGAAATCGCGGCGACGGGGAAGCAGACCTGCTTGCAGTCTGACGGATCTATGTTGGCGAAAGGAAATCGCGGTGACGGAGAAACGTAATTCGGCGGATCTCTATTGGGGGAAGGAAATTGCGTCGACGGGGAAGGCTACCAGCTTCCAGTCTGGCGGATCTCTATTGGCGGAAGGAAATCGCGGCGACAGGGAAACGTAGTCTGGCGGATCTGTGTTGGGGAAGGACATCGCGATGATGAGGAAGGCTACCTGCTTGCAGTCTGGCAGATCTCTTTTGGCGGAAGGAAATTGCGGCGACGGGGAAGGCTACCTGCTTGCAGTCCGACGGATCTCTGTTGGCGGAAGGAAACTGCAGCGACGGGGAAACGTGGTCCGGTGGATCTCTGTTGCGGGAAGGAAATCGCGACGACGAAGAAGGCGCCCTGCTTGTAATCTGGCGTATCTCTGTTGGCGGAAGGAAATTGTGGTGACAGAAAAGGCGACCTACTTGTAGTTTGGCGGATCTCTGTTGGCGGAAGGAAATCGCGATGACGAAGAAACGTAGTCCGGCAGATCTCTGTTGGGGGAAGAAAATCGCGGCGACGGGGAAGGCGACCTGCTTGCAGTCTGGCGGATCTGTGTTGGCGAAAGGAAATCGTGGTGATGGGGAAACGTAGTCCGACGGATCTCTGTTGTGGGAAGGAAATCGCGACAACGGGGAAGGTGACCTGTTTGCAATCCGGCAGATCTCTGTTGGTGGAGGAAATCGCGGCGACGGGGAAGGTGACCTGCTTGCAGTCTGGCGGATCTGTGTTGGAGAAAGGAAATCGCGGCGACGGGGAAACATGGTCTGGCGGGTCTCTGTCGGGGGAAGGAAATCGCGGGGGAGGGAAATCTCTGCGACGGGGAAACGTAGTCGGGGGATCTCTGTTGGGGGAAGGAAATTGCAGCGACGAGGAAACGTAGTCCGGTGGATCTCTGTTGCGGGAAGGAAATCGCGACGACGGGGAAGGCGACCAGCATGTAGTCTGGCGGATCTCTGTTGGCGGAAGGAAATTGCGATGACAGGGTAGACGACCTGCTTGTATTCTGGCGGTCTCTGTTGGCGGAAGGAAATCGCGATGACGAAGAAATGTAGTCCGGCAGATGTCTGTTGGGGGAAGGAAATCACGGCGACGGGGAAGGTGACCTGCTTGCAGTCTGGCGGATCTCTGTTGGAGGAAGGAAATCGCGGCGATGGGGAAGACGACCTGCCTGCAGTCTGGCGGATCTGTGTTGGCGAAAGGAAGTAGCGGTGATGGGAAAATGTAATCCGACGGATCTCTGTTGGGGGAAGGAAATCGCGGCGACTGAGAAGGCGACTTGTTTGCAGTCCGATGGATCTCTGTTGGTGGAAGGAAAATGCGGCGACGGGGAAACATAGTCTGGCGGATCTCTGTTGGGGGAAGGAAATCGCGGCGAGGAGGAAGTCTACCTGCTTGCAGTCTGGCAGATCTCTATTGATGGAAGGAAATTGCGGCGATGGGGAAGGCAACCTGCTTGCAATCTGGTGGATCTCTGTTGGCGGAAGAAAATCGCAATGACGGGGAAACGTAGTGCGGTGGATCTCTGTTGGGGGGAGGAAATTGCGACGACGGGGAAGACGACCTACTTGCGATGCGGCGGATCTCTGTCGGCGGAAGGAAATCGCGGCGACAGTGAAGGCAACCAGCTTGTAGTCTGGCGGATCTGTGTTGGCGAAATTAAATCGCGACGACGGGGAAAAGTAGTCAGACAGATCTCTATTGGGAGAAGGAAATCATGGCGACGGGGAAGGCGACCTGCTTGCAGTCTGGCGGATCTGTGTTGGAGAAAGGAAATCACGGCGACGGGGAAACATGGTCTGGCGGATCTCTGTCGGGGGAAGGAAATCGCGGCGATGGTGAAGGCGACCTGCTTGCAGTCTAGAGGATCTCTGTTGGCTGAAGGAAATCGCGGCGACGGGGAAGGCGGCCGGCTTGCAGTCTGGCAGATCTATGTTGGCGAAAGGAAATAGTGGTGATCGGAAAATGTAGTCCGACGGATCTCTGTTGGGGGAAGGAAATCGCAGCGACTGGGAAGGTGACTTGTTTGCAGTCCGATGGATCTCTGTTGGTGGAAGGAAAATGCGGCGACGGGGAAACATAGTCTGGCGGATCTGTATTGGGGGAAGGAAATCGCGGAGTGCAGAAAGGCTACCGCTTGCGATGCAGCGCATCTCTATTGATGGAAGGAAATTGCGGCGATGGGGAAGGCAACACGCCCGCACCTGGTGGATCTCTGTTGGCGGAAGAAAATCGCAATGACGGGGAAACGTAGTGCGGTGGATCTCTGTTGGGGGGAGGAAATCGCGACGACAGGGAAGACGACCTACTTGCAGTCTGGCGGATCTGTGTTGGCGAAAGGAAATAGCGGTGATGGGAAAATGTAGTCCGACGGATCTCTGTTGGAAGAAGGAAATCGCGGCGACTGGGAAGGCGACTTGTTTGCAGTCCGATGGTTCTCTGTTGGTGGAAGGAAAATGCGGCGACGGGGAAACATAGTCTGGCGGATCTCTGTTGGGGGAAGGAAATCGCGGCGAGGAGGAAGGCTACCTGCTTGCGGTCTGGCAGATCTCTATTGATGGAAGGAAATTGCGGCGATGGGGAAGGCAACCTGCTTGCAATCTGGTGGATCTCTGTTGGCGGAAGAAAATCGCAATGACGGGGAAACATAGTGCGGTGGATCTCTGTTGGGGGGAGGAAATCGCGGCGAGGAGGAAGGCTACCTGCTTGCGGTCTGGCAGATCTCTATTGATGGAAGGAAATTGCGGCGATGGGGAAGGCAACCTGCTTGCAATCTGGTGGATCTCTGTTGGCGGAAGAAAATCGCAATGACGGGGATACGTTGAGCGGTGGATCTCTGGGGGGAGGAAATCGCGACGACGGGGAAGACGACCTACTTGCATTACGGCGGATCTCTGTCGGCGGAAGGAAATCGCGGCGGCAGTGAAGGCAACCTGCTTGTAGTCTGGCGGATCTGTGTTGGCGAAATTAAATCGCGACGACGGGGAAAAGTAGTCAGACAGATCTCTATTGGGAGAAGGAAATCATGGCGACGGGGAAGGCGACCTGCTTGCAGTCTGGCGGATCTGTGTTGGCGAAAGGAAATAGTGGTGATGGGAAAATGTAGTCCGACGGATCTCTGTTGGGGGAAGGAAATCGCATCGACTGGGAAGGCGACTTGTTTGCAGTCCGATGGATCTCTGTTGGTGGAAGGAAAATGCGGCGACAGGGAAACATAGTACGGCGGATCTCTCGTTGGGGGAAGGAAATCGCGGCGAGGAGGAAGGTTACTGCTTGCGATGCAGCGGATCTCTATTGATGGAAGGAAATTGCGGCGATGGGGAAGGCAACACGCTTGCAATACGGTGGATCTCTGTTGGCGGAAGAAAATCGCAATGACGGGGAAACGTAGTGCGGTGGATCTCTGTTGGGGGAGGAAATCGCGACGACGGGGAAGACGACCTACTTGCGATGCGGCGGATCTCTGTCGGCGGAAGGAAATTGCGGCGACAGGGGAAGGCAACCTCGCTTGTAGTCTAGCGGATCCGTGTTGGCGAAATTAAATCGCGACGACGGGGAAACGTAGTCGACGGATCTCTATTGGGAGAAGGAAATCATGGCGACGGGGAAGGCGACCGCTTGCGGTCCGGCGGATCCGTGTTGGAGAAAGGAAATCACGGCGACGGGGAAACATGGTCCGGCGGATCTCTGTCGGGGAAGGAAATCGCGGCGATGGTGAAGGCGACCTGCTTGCAGTCTAGAGGATCTCTGTTGGCTGAAGGAAATCGCGGTGACGGGGAAGACGACCTGCTTGCAGTCTGGCGGATCTGTGTTGGCGAAAGGAAATAGCGGTGATGGGAAAATGTAGTCCGACGGATCTCTGTGGGGGAAGGAAATCGCGGCGACTGGGAAGGCGACTTGTTTGCAGTCCGATGGATCTCTGTTGGTGGAAGGAAAATGCGGCGACGGAGAAACATAGTCTGGCGGATCTCTGTTGGGGGAAGGAAATCGCGGCGAGGAGGAAGGCTACCTGCTTGCAGTCTGGCGGATCTCTATTGATGGAAGTAAATTGCGGCGATGGGGAAGGCAACCTGCTTGCAATCTGCTGGATCTCTGTTGGCGGAAGAAAATCGCAATGACGGGGAAACGTAGTGCGGTGGATCTCTGTTGGGGGGAGGAAATCGCGACGACAGGGAAGACGACCTACTTGCAGTCTGGCGGATCTCTGTCGGCGGAAGGAAATCGCGGCGACAGGGAAGGCAACCTGCTTGTAGTCTGGCGGATCTGTGTTGGCGAAATTAAATCGCGACGATGGGGAAACGTAGTCAGACAGATCTCTATTGGGAGAAGGAAATCATGGCGACGGGGAAGGCGACCTGCTTGCAGTCTGGCGGATCTGTGTTGGAGAAAGGAAATCACGGCGACGGGGAAACATGGTCTGGCGGATCTCTGTCGGGGGAAGGAAATCGCGGCGATGGTGAAGGCGACCGGCTTGCAGTCTAGAGGATCTCTGTTGGCTGAAGGAAATCGCGGCGACGGGGAAGGCGGCCGGCTTGCAGTCTGGAGGATCTGTGTTGGCGAAAGGAAATAGTGGTGATGGGAAAATGTAGTCCGATGGATCTCTGTTGGGGGAAGGAAATCGCAGCGACTGGGAAGGCGACTTCTTTGCAGTCCGATGGATCTCTGTTGGTGGAAGGAAAATGCGGCGACGGGGAAACATAGTCTGGCGGATCTCTGTTGGGGGAAGGAAATCGCGGCGAGCAGGAAGGCTACCTGCTTGCAGTCTGGCAGATCTCTATTGATGGAAGGAAATTGCGGCGATGGGGAAGGCAACCTGCTTGCAATCTGGTGGATCTCTGTTGGCGGAAGAAAATCGCAATGACGGGGAAACGTAGTGCGGTGGATCTCTGTTAGGGGGAGGAAATCGCGACGACAGGGAAGACGACCTACTTGCTGTCTGGCGGATCTCTGTCGGTAGAAGGAAATTGCGGCGACAGGGAAGGCAACTTGCTTGTAGTCTAGCGGATCTGTGTTGGCGAAATTAAATCGCGACGACGGGGAAACGTAGTCAGACAGATCTCTATTGGGAGAAGGAAATCATGGCGACGGGGAAGGCGACCTGCTTGCAGTCTGGCGGATCTGTGTTGGAGAAAGGAAATCACGGCGACGGGGAAACATGGTCTGGCGGATCTCTGTCGGGGGAAGGAAATCGCGGCGATGGTGAAGGCGACTTGCTTGCAGTCTAGAGGATCTCTGTTGGCTGAAGGAAATCGCGGTGACGGGGAAGACGACCTGCTTGCAGTCTGGCGGATCTGTGTTGGCGAAAGGAAATAGCGGTAATGGGAAAATGTAGTCCGACGGATCTCTGTGGGGGAAGGAAATCGCGGCGACTGGGAAGGCGACTTGTTTGCAGTCCGATGGATCTCTGTTGGTGGAAGGAAAATGCGGCGACGGAGA
Organism: Cryptocoryne crispatula var. balansae; assembly: GCA_036172225.1. Taxonomy (NCBI): domain Eukaryota; kingdom Viridiplantae; phylum Streptophyta; class Magnoliopsida; order Alismatales; family Araceae; genus Cryptocoryne; species Cryptocoryne crispatula. The sequence goes on from CM069924.1 coordinate 13,104,631, forward strand.
AACATAGTCTGGCGGATCTGTTGGGGGAAGGAAATCGCGGCGAGGAGGAAGGCTACCTGCTTGCAGTCTGGCGGATCTCTATTGATGGAAGGAAATTGCGGCGATGGGGAAGGCAACCTGCTTGCAATCTGGTGGATCTCTGTTGGCGGAAGAAAATCGCAATGACGGGGAAACGTAGTGTGGTGGATCTCAGTTGGGGGGAGGAAATCGCGACGACAGGGAAGATGACCTACTTGCAGTCTGGCGGATCTCTGTCGGCGGAAGGAAATCGCGGCGACAGGGAAGGCAACCTGCTTGTAGTCTGGCGGATCTGTGTTGGCGAAATTAAATCGCGACGACGGGGAAACGTAGTCAGACAGATCTCTATTGGGAGAAGGAAATCATGGCGACGGGGAAGGCGACCTGCTTGCAGTCTGGCGGATCTGTGTTGGAGAAAGGAAATCACGGCGATGGGGAAACATGGTCTGGCGGATCTCTATCGGGGGAAGGAAATCGCGGCGATGGTGAAGGCGACCTGCTTGCAGTCTAGAGGATCTCTGTTGGCTGAAGGAAATCGCGGCGACGGGGAAGGCGGCCGGCTTGCAGTCTGGCGGATCTGTGTTGGCGAAAGGAAATAGTGGTGATGGGAAAATGTAGTCCGACGGATCTCTGTTGGGGGAAGGAAATCGCAGCGACTGGGAAGGCGACTTGTTTGCAGTCCGATGGATCTCTGTTGGTGGAAGGAAAATGCGGCGACGGGGAAACATAGTCTGGCGGATCTCTGTTGGGGGAAGGAAATCGCGGCGAGGAGGAAGGCTACCTGCTTGCGATGCGGCGCATCTCTATTGATGGAAGGAAATTGCGGCGATGGGGAAGGCAACACCGCTTGCAATACGGTGGATCTCGGTTGGCGGAAGAAAATCGCAATGACGGGGAAACGTAGTGCGGTGGATCTCTGTTGGGGGAGGAAATCGCGACGACGGGGAAGACGACCTACTTGCGTACGGCGGATCTCTGTCGGCGGAAGGAAATTGCGGCGACGGGGGAAGGCAACCTGCTTGTAGTCTAGCGGATCTGTGTTGGCGAAATTAAATCGCGACGACGGGGAAACGTAGTCAGACAGATCTCTATTGGGAGAAGGAAATCATGGCGACGGGGAAGGCGACCTGCTTGCAGTCTGGCGGATCTGTGTTGGAGAAAGGAAATCACGGCGACGGGGAAACATGGTCTGGCGGATCTCTGTGGGGGGAAGGAAATCGCGGCGATGGTGAAGGCGACCGCTTGCGGTCTAGAGGATCTCTCGTTGGCTGAAGGAAATCGCGGTGACGGGGAAGACGACCTGCTTGCGATGGCGGATCCGTGTTGGCGAAAGGAAATAGCGGTGATGGGAAAATGTAGTCCGACGGATCTCGTGGGGGGAAGGAAATCGCGGCGACCGGGAAGGCGACTTGTTTGCGGTCCGATGGTTCTCTGTTGGTGGAAGGAAAATGCGGCGACGGAGAAACATAGTCTGGCGGATCTCTGTTGGGGGAAGGAAATCGCGGCGAGGAGGAAGGCTACCTGCTTGCAGTCTGGCGGATCTCTATTGATGGAAGGAAATTGCGGCGATGGGGAAGGCAACCTGCTTGCAATCTGGTGGATCTCTGTTGGCGGAAGAAAATCGCAATGACGGGGAAACGTAGTGCGGTGGATCTCTGTTGGGGGGAGGAAATCGCGACGACAGGGAAGACGACCTACTTGCAGTCTGGCGGATCTCTGTCGGCGGAAGGAAATCGCGGCGACAGTGAAGGCAACCAGCTTGTAGTCTGGCGGATCTGTGTTGGCGAAATTAAATCGCGACGACGGGGAAAAGTAGTCAGACAGATCTCTATTGGGAGAAGGAAATCATGGCGACGGGGAAGGCGACCTGCTTGCAGTGTGGCGGATCTGTGTTGGAGAAAGGAAATGACGGCGACGGGGAAACATGGTCTGGCGGATCTCTGGCGGGGGAAGGAAATCGCGGCGATGGTGAAGGCGACCGCTTGCGGTCTAGAGGATCTCTGTTGGATGAAGGAAATCGCGGCGACGGGGAAGGCGGCCGGCTTGCAGTCTGGCGGATCTGTGTTGGCGAAAGGAAATAGTGGTGATGGGAAAATGTAGTCCGACGGATCTCTGTGGGGGAAGGAAATCGCGGCGACTGGGAAGGCGACTTGTTTGCAGTCCGATGGATCTCTGTTGGTGGAAGGAAAATGCGGCGACGGAGAAACATAGTCTGGCGGATCTCTGTTGGGGGAAGGAAATCGCGGCGAGGAGGAAGGTTACCTGCTTGCAGTCTGGCAGATCTCTATTGATGGAAGGAAATTGCGGCGATGGGGAAGGCAACCTGCTTGCAATCTGGTGGATCTCTGTTGGCGGAAGAAAATCGCAATGACGGGGAAACGTAGTGCGGTGGATCTCTGTTGGGGGGAGGAAATCGCGACGACGGGGAAGACGACCTACTTGCGGTACGGCGGATCTCTGTCGGCGGAAGGAAATCGCGGCGACGGGGAAGGCAACCTCGCTTGTAGTCTAGCGGATCCGTGTTGGCGAAATTAAATCGCGACGACGGGGAAACGTAGTCGGACGGATCTCTATTGGGAGAAGGAAATCATGGCGACGGGGAAGGCGACCGCTTGCGATCCGGCGGATTCGTGTTGGAGAAAGGAAATCACGGCGACGGGGAAACATGGTCTGGCGGATCTCTGTCGGGGGAAGGAAATCGCGGCGATGGTGAAGGCGACCTGCTTGCAGTCTAGAGGATCTCTGTTGGCTGAAGGAAATCGCGGCGACGGGGAAGGCGGCCGGCTTGCAGTCTGGCGGATCTGTGTTGGCGAAAGGAAATAGTGGTGATGGGAAAATGTAGTCCGACGGATCTCTGTTGGGGGAAGGAAATCGCATCGACTGGGAAGGCGACTTGTTTGCAGTCCGATGGATCTCTGTTGGTGGAAGGAAAATGCGGCGACGGGGAAACATAGTCTGGCGGATCTCTGTTGGGGGAAGGAAATCGCGGCGAGGAGGAAGGCTACCGCTTGCGTCCGGCGGATCTCTATTGATGGAAGGAAATTGCGGCGATGGGGAAGGCAACCTCGCTTGCAATCTGGTGGATCTCTCGTTGGCGGAAGAAAATCGCAATGACGGGGAAACGTAGTGCGGTGGATCTCTCGTTGGGGGAGGAAATCGCGACGACGGGGAAGACGACCTACTTGCGATGCGGCGGATCTCTGTCGGCGGAAGGAAATCGCGGCGACAGGGAAGGCAACCTGCTTGTAGTCTGGCGGACCTGTGTTGGCGAAATTAAATCGCGACGAGGGGGAAACGTAGTCAGACAGATCTCTATTGGGAGAAGGAAATCATGGCGACGGGGAAGGCGACCTGCTTGCAGTCTGGCGGATCTGTGTTGGAGAAAGGAAATCACGGCGACGGGGAAACATGGTCTGGCGGATCTCTGTCGGGGGAAGGAAATCGCGGCGATGGTGAAGGCGACTTGCTTGCAGTCTAGAGGATCTCTGTTGGCTGAAGGAAATCGCGGTGACGGGGAAGACGACCTGCTTGCGGTCCGGCGGATCCGTGTTGGCGAAAGGAAATAGCGGTGATGGGAAAATGTAGTCCGACGGATCTCTCGTGGGGGAAGGAAATCGCGGCGACCGGGAAGGCGACTTGTTTGCAGTCCGATGGATCTCTGTTGGTGGAAGGAAAATTCGGCGACGGAGAAACATAGTCCGGCGGATCTCGTTGGGGGAAGGAAATCGCGGCGAGGAGGAAGGCTACCGCTTGCGATCCGGCGGATCTCTATTGATGGAAGGAAATTGCGGCGATGGGGAAGGCAACCTGCTTGCAATCTGGTGGATCTCTGTTGGCGGAAGAAAATCGCAATGACGGGGAAACGTAGTGCGGTGGATCTCTGTTGGGGGGAGGAAATCGCGACGACAGGGAAGACGACCTACTTGCAGTCTGGCGGATCTCTGTCGGCGGAAGGAAATTGCGGCGACAGGGAAGGCAACCTGCTTGTAGTCTAGCGGATCTGTGTTGGCGAAATTAAATCGCGACGACGGGGAAACGTAGTCAGACAGATCTCTATTGGGAGAAGGAAATCATGGCGACGGGGAAGGCGACTGCTTGCGTCCGGCGGATCCGTGTTGGAGAAAGGAAATCACGGCGACGGGGAAACATGGTCCGGCGGATCTCTGTCGGGGGAAGGAAATCGCGGCGATGGTGAAGGCGACCGCTTGCGATCTAGAGGATCTCTGTTGGCTGAAGGAAATCGCGGTGACGGGGAAGACGACCTGCTTGCGGTCCGGCGGATCCGTGTTGGCGAAAGAAAATAGCGGTGATGGGAAAATGTAGTCCGACGGATCTCTCGTGGGGAAGGAAATCGCGGCGGCCGGGAAGGCGACTTGTTTGCGGTCCGATGGATCTCTGTTGGTGGAAGGAAAATGCGGCGACGGAGAAACATAGTACGGCGGATCTCTCGTTGGGGGAAGGAAATCGCGGCGAGGAGGAAGGCTACCGCTTGCGGTCCGGCGGATCTCTATTGATGGAAGGAAATTGCGGCGATGGGGAAGGCAACCTCGCTTGCAATCTGGTGGATCTGCGGTTGGCGGAAGAAAATCGCAATGACGGGGAAACGTAGTGCGGTGGATCTCTGTTGGGGGGAGGAAATCGCGACGACAGGGAAGACGACCTACTTGCAGTCTGGCGGATCTCTGTCGGCGGAAGGAAATCGCGGCGACAGGGAAGGCAACCTGCTTGTAGTCTGGCGGATCTGTGTTGGCGAAATTAAATCGCGACGACGGGGAAACGTAGTCAGACAGATCTCTATTGGGAGAAGGAAATCATGGCGACGGGAGATAGGAAATCACGGCGACGCGGAAACATGGTCTGGCGGATCTCTGTCGGGGGAAGGAAATCGCGGCGATGGTGAAGGCGACCGCTTGCGATCTAGAGGATCTCTGTTGGCTGAAGGAAATCGCGGCGACGGGGAAGGCGGCCGGCTAGCAGTCAGGCGGATCTGTGTTGGCGAAAGGAAATAGTGGTGATGGGAAAATGTAGTCCGACGGATCTCTGTTGGGGGAAGGAAATCGCATCGACTGGGAAGGCGACTTGTTTGCAGTCCGATGGATCTCTGTTGGTGGAAGGAAAATGCGGCGACGGGGAAACATAGTCTGGCGGATCTCTGTTGGGGGAAGGAAATCGCGGCGAGGAGGAAGGTTACCTGCTTGCGCCCGGCGATCTCTATTGATGGAAGGAAATTGCGGCGATGGGGAAGGCAACCTCGCTTGCAATACGGTGGATCTCTGTTGGCGGAAGAAAATCGCAATGACGGGGAAACGTAGTGCGGTGGATCTCTCGTTGGGGGAGGAAATCGCGACGACAGGGAAGATGACCTACTTGCAGTCTGGCGGATCTCTGTTGGCGGAAGGAAATTGCGGCGACAGGGAAGGCAACTTGCTTGTAGTCTAGCGGATCTGTGTTGGCGAAATTAAATCGCGACGACGGGGAAACGGAAGGAGACAGATCTCTATTGGGAGAAGGAAATCATGGCGACGGGGAAGGCGACCTGCTTGCAGTCTGGCGGATCTGTGTTGGAGAAACGAAATCACGGCGACGGGGAGACATGACCTGGCGGATCTCCGTCGGGGGGAGGAAATCGCGGTGATGGGGAAGGCGACTGCTTGCGATCTAGAGGATCTCTGTTGGCTGAAGGAAATCGCGGTGACGGGGAAGACGACACCGCTTGCAGTCTGGCGGATCTGTGTTGGCGAAAGAAAATAGCGGTGATGGGAAAATGTAGTCCGACGGATCTCTGTGGGGGAAGGAAATCGCGGCGACTGGGAAGGCGACTTGTTTGCAGTCCGATGGATCTCTGTTGGTGGAAGGAAAATGCGGCGACGGAGAAACATAGTCTGGCGGATCTCTGTTGGGGGAAGGAAATCGCGGCGAGGAGGAAGAATTCCTGCTTGCAGACTGGCGGATCTGTTTTGATGGAAGTAAATTGCGGCGATGGGGAAGGCAACCTACTTGCAATCTGGTGGATCTCTGTTGGCGGAAGAAAATCGCAATGACGGGGAAACGTAGTGCGGTGGATCTCTGTTGGGGGGAGGAAATCACGATGACAGGGAAGACGACCTACTTGCAGTCTGGCGGATCTCTGTCGGCGGAAGGAAATCGCGGCGACAGGGAAGGCAACCTGCTTGTAGTCTGGCGGATCTGTGTTGGCGAAATTAAATCGCGACGACGGGGAAAAGTAGTCAGACAGATCTCTATTGGGAGAAGGAAATCATGGCGACGGGGAAGGCGACCTACTTGCAGTCTGGCGGATCTGTGTTGGAGAAAGGAAATCACGGAGACGCGGAAACATGGTCTGGCGGATCTCTGTCGGGGGAAGGAAATCGCGGCGATGGTGAAGGCGACCTGCTTGCAGTCTAGAGGATCTCTGTTGGCTGAAGGAAATCGCGGCGACGGGGAAGGCGGCCGGCTTGCGGTACGGCGGATCCGTGTTGGCGAAAGGAAATAGTGGTGATGGGAAAATGTAGTCCGACGGATCTCTCGTTGGGGGAAGGAAATCGCGGCGGCCGGGAAGGCGACTTGTTTGCGGTCCGATGGATCTCTGTTGGTGGAAGGAAAATGCGGCGACGGGGAAACATAGTCCGGCGGATCTCCGTTGGGGGAAGGAAATCGCGGCGAGCGGGAAGGCTACACCTTTGCGATGCGGCGAATCTCTATTGATGGAAGGAAATTGCGGCGATGGGGAAGGCAACCTCGCTTGCACCGGTGGATCTCTGTTGGCGGAAGAAAATCGCAATGACGGGGAAACGTAGTGCGGTGGATCTCTGTTGGGGGAGGAAATCGCGACGACGGGGAAGACGACCTACTTGCGGTCCGGCGGATCTCTGTCGGCGGAAGGAAATTGCGGCGACGGGGAAGGCAACCTCGCTTGTAGTCTAGCGGATCCGTGTTGGCGAAATTAAATCGCGACGACGGGGAAACGTAGTCGGACGGATCTCTATTGGGAGAAGGAAATCATGGCGACGGGGAAGGCGACACCTTGCGATGCGGCGGATCCGTGTTGGAGAAAGGAAATCACGGCGACGGGGAAACATGGTCCGGCGGATCTCTGTCGGGGGAAGGAAATCGCGGCGATGGTGAAGGCGACACCTTGCGATCTAGAGGATCTCTGTTGGCTGAAGGAAATCGCGGTGACGGGGAAGACGACACCGCTTGCGGTCCGGCGGATCCGTGTTGGCGAAAGAAAATAGCGGTGATGGGAAAATGTAGTCCGACGGATCTCTCGTGGGGGAAGGAAATCGCGGCGACTGGGAAGGCGACTTGTTTGCAGTCCGATGGAGCTCTGATGGTGGAAGGAAAATGCGGCGATGGGTAAACATAGTCTGGCGGATCTCTCGTTGGGGGAAGGAAATCGCGGCGAGGAGGAAGGCTACCGCTTGCGATGCGGCGGATCTCTATTGATGGAAGGAAATTGCGGCGATGGGGAAGGCAACCTCGCTTGCAATACGGTGGATCTCTGTTGGCGGAAGAAAATCGCAATGACGGGGAAACGTAGTGCGGTGGATCTCTCGTTGGGGGGAGGAAATCGCGACGACGGGGAAGACGACCTACTTGCGGTACGGCGGATCTGCGTTGGCGGAAGGAAATTGCGGCGACAGGGAAGGCAACCCGCTTGTAGTCTAGCGGATCCGTGTTGGCGAAATTAAATCGCGACGACGGGGAAACGTAGTCGACGGATCTCTATTGGGAGAAGGAAATCATGGCGACGGGGAAGGCGACCGCTTGCGATCCGGCGGATCCGTGTTGGAGAAAGGAAATCACGGCGACGGGGAAACATGGTCTGGCGGATCTCTGTCGGGGGAAGGAAATCGCGGCGATGGTGAAGGCGACCGCTTGCGGTCTAGAGGATCTCTGTTGGCTGAAGGAAATCGCGGTGACGGGGAAGACGACCTGCTTGCGGTCCGGCGGATCCGTGTTGGCGAAAGGAAAATAGCGGTGATGGGAAAATGTAGTCCGACGGATCTCTCGTGGGGGAAGGAAATCGCGGCGGCCGGGAAGGCGACTTGTTTGCGGTCCGATGGATCTCTGTTGGTGGAAGGAAAATGCGGCGACGGAGAAACATAGTCTGGCGGATCTCTGTTGGGGGAAGGAAATCGCGGCGAGGAGGAAGGCTACCTGCTTGCAGTCTGGCGGATCTCTATTGATGGAAGGAAATTGCGGCGATGGGGAAGGCAACCTGCTTGCACTCTGGTGGAGCTCTGGTGGCGGAAGAGAGTCGCACTGACGGGGAAACGTAGTGCGGTGGATCTCTCGTTGGGGGAGGAAATCGCGACGACGGGGAAGACGACCTACTTGCGGTGCGGCGGATCTCTGTCGGCGGAAGGAAATCGCGGCGACGGGGAAGGCAACCTCGCTTGTAGTCTGGCGGATCTGTGTTGGCGAAATTAAATCGCGACGACGGGGAAACGTAGTCAGACAGATCTCTATTGGGAGAAGGAAATCATGGCGACGGGGAAAGCGACCTGCTTGCAGTCTGGCGGATCTGTGTTGGAGAAAGGAAATCACGGAGACGCGGAAACATGGTCTGGCGGATCTCTGTCGGGGGAAGGAAATCGCGGCGATGGTGAAGGCGACCTGCTTGCAGTCTAGAGGATCTCTGTTGGCTGAAGGAAATCGCGGCGACGGGGAAGGCGGCCGGCTTGCAGTCTGGCGGATCTGTGTTGGCGAAAGGAAATAGTGGTGATGGGAAAATGTAGTCCGACGGATCTCTGTTGGGGGAAGGAAATCGCAGCGACTGGGAAGGCGACTTGTTTGCAGTCCGATGGATCTCTGTTGGTGGAAGGAAAATGCGGCGACGGGGAAACATAGTCTGGCGGATCTCTGTTGGGGGAAAGAAATCGCGGCGAGGAGGAAGGCTACCTGCTTGCAATCTGGCGGATCTCTATTGATGGAAGGAAATTGCGGCGATGGGGAAGGCAACCTGCTTGCAATCTGGTGGATCTCTGTTGGCGGAAGAAAATCGCAATGACGGGGAAACGTAGTGCGGTGGATCTCTGTTGGGGGGAGGAAATCGCGACGACAGGGAAGACGACCTACTTGCAGTCTGGCGGATCTCTGTCGGCGGAAGGAAATTGCGGCGACAGGGAAGGCAACCTGCTTGTAGTCTAGCGGATCTGTGTTGGCGAAATTAAATCGCGACGACGGGGAAACGTAGTCAGACAGATCTCTATTGGGAGAAGGAAATCATGGCGACGGGGAAGGCGACCTGCTTGCAGTCTGGCGGATCTGTGTTGGAGAAAGGAAATCACGGCGACGGGGAAACATGGTCTGGCGGATCTCTGTCGGGGGAAGGAAATCGCGGCGATGGTGAAGGCGACCTGCTTGCAGTCTAGAGGATCTCTGTTGGCTGAAGGAAATCGCGGTGACGGGGAAGACGACCTGCTTGCAGTCTGGCGGATCTGTGTTGGCGAAAGAAAATAGCGGTGATGGGAAAATGTAGTCCGACGGATCTCTGTGGAGGAAGGAAATCGCGGCGACTGGGAAGGCGACTTGTTTGCAGTCCGATGGATCTCTGTTGGTGGAAGGAAAATGCGGCGACGGAGAAACATAGTCTGGCGGATCTCTGTTGGGGGAAGGAAATCGCGGCGAGGAGGAAGGCTACCTGCTTGCAGTCTGGCGGATCTCTATTGATGGAAGGAAATTGCGGCGATGGGGAAGGCAACTTTGCTTGCAATCTGGTGGATCTCTGTTGGCGGAAGAAAATCGCAATGACGGGGAAACGTAGTGCGGTGGATCTCTGTTAGGGGGAGGAAATCGCGACGACAGGGAAGATGACCTACTTGCAGTCTGGCGGATCTCTGTTGGCGGAAGGAAATTGCGGCGACAGGGAAGGCAACCTGCTTGTAGTCTAGCGGATCTGTGTTGGCGAAATTAAATCGCGACGACGGGGAAACGTAGTCAGACAGATCTCTATTGGGAGAAGGAAATCATGGCGACGGGGAAGGCGACCTGCTTGCAGTCTGGCGGATCTGTGTTGGAGAAAGGAAATCACGGCGACGGGGAAACATGGTCTGGCGGATCTCTGTCGGGGGAAGGAAATCGCGGCGATGGTGAAGGCGACCTGCTTGCAGTCTAGAGGATCTCTGTTGGCTGAAGGAAATCGCGGTGACGGGGAAGACGACCTGCTTGCAGTCTGGCGGATCTGTGTTGGCGAAAGGAAATAGCGGTGATGGGAAAATGTAGTCCGACGGATCTCTGTGGGGGAAGGAAATCGCGGCGACTGGGAAGGCGACTTGTTTGCAGTCCGATGGATCTCTGTTGGTGGAAGGAAAATTCGGCGACGGAGAAACATAGTCTGGCGGATCTCTGTTGGGGGAAGGAAATCGCGGCGAGGAGGAAGGCTACCTTGCGATGCGGCGGATCTCTATTGATGGAAGGAAATTGCGGCGATGGGGAAGGCAACCTCGCTTGCAACTGGTGGATCTCTGTTGGCGGAAGAAAATCGCAATGACGGGGAAACGTAGTGCGGTGGATCTACGTTGGGGGAGGAAATCGCGACGACAGGGAAGACGACCTACTTGCAGTCTGGCGGATCTCTGTCGGCGGAAGGAAATCGCGGCGACAGGGAAGGCAACCTGCTTGTAGTCTGGCGGATCTGTGTTGGAGAAAGGAAATCACGGCGACGGGGAAACATGGTCTGGCGGATCTCTGTCGGGGGAAGGAAATCGCGGCGATGGTGAAGGCGACCTGCTTGCAGTCTAGAGGATCTCTGTTGGCTGAAGGAAATCGCGGTGACGGGGAAGACGACCTGGTTGCGGTCTGGCGGATCTGTGTTGGCGAAAGGAAATAGCGGTGATGGGAAAATGTAGTCCGACGGATCTCTGTTGGGGGAAGGAAATCGCGGCGACTGGGAAGGCGACTTGTTTGCAGTCCGATGGTTCTCTGTTGGTGGAAGGAAAATGCGGCGACGGGGAAACATAGTCTGGCGGATCTCTGTTGGAGGAAGGAAATCGCGGCGAGGAGGAAGGATACCTGCTTGCGGTCTGGCAGATCTCTATTGATGGAAGGAAATTGCGGCGATGGGGAAGGCAACCTGCTTGCAATCTGGTGGATCTCTGTTGGCGGAAGAAAATCGCAATGACGGGGAAACGTAGTGCGGTGGATCTCTGTTGGGGGGAGGAAATCGCGACGACAGGGAAGATGACCTACTTGCAGTCTGGCGGAACTCTGTTGGCGGAAGGAAATTGCGGCGACAGGGAAGGCAACCTGCTTGTAGTCTAGCGGATCTGTGTTGGCGAAATTAAATCGCGACGACGGGGAAACGTAGTCAGACAGATCTCTATTGGGAGAAGGAAATCATGGCGACGGGGAAGGCGACCGCTTGCGTCCGGCGGATCCGTGTTGGAGAAAGGAAATCACGGCGACGGGGAAACATGGTCCGGCGGATCTCTCGTCGGGGAAGGAAATCGCGGCGATGGTGAAGGCGACTGCTTGCGGTCTAGAGGATCTCTGTTGGCTGAAGGAGATCGCGGCGTCGGGGAAGACGACCTGCTTGCAGTCTGGCGGATCTGTGTTGGCGAAAGAAAATAGCGGTGATGGGAAAATGTAGTCCGACGGATCTCTGTGGGGGAAGGAAATCGCGGCGACTGGGAAGGCGACTTGTTTGCAGTCCGATGGATCTCTGTTGGTGGAAGGAAAATGCGGCGACGGAGAAACATAGTCTGGCGGATCTCTGTTGGGGGAAAGAAATCGCGGCGAGGAGGAAGGCTACCTGCTTGCAGTCTGGCGGATCTCTATTGATGGAAGGAAATTGCGGCGATGGGGAAGGCAACCTGCTTGCAATCTGGTGGATCTCAGTTGGCGGAAGAAAATCGCAATGACGGGGAAACGTAGTGCGGTGGATCTCTCTTGGGCGCAGGAAATCGCGACGACAGGGAAGACGACCTACTTGCAGTCTGGAGGATCTCTGTCGGCGGAAGGAAATCGCGGCGACAGGGAAGGCAACCTGCTTGTAGTCTGGCGGATCTGTGTTGGCGAAATTAAATCGCGACGACGGGGAAACGTAGTCAGACAGATCTCTATTGGGAGAAGGAAATCATGGCGACGGGGAAAGCGACCTGCTTGCAGTCTGGCGGATCTGTGTTGGAGAAAGGAAATCACGGAGACGCGGAAACATGGTCTGGCGGATCTCTGTCGGGGGAAGGAAATCGCGGCGATGGTGAAGGCGACCTGCTTGCAGTCTAGAGGATCTCTGTTGGCTGAAGGAAATCGCGGCGACGGGGAAGGCGGCCGGCTTGCAGTCTGGCGGATCTGTGTTGGCGAAAGGAAATAGTGGTGATGGGAAAATGTAGTCCGACGGATCTCTGTTGGGGGAAGGAAATCGCAGCGACTGGGAAGGCGACTTGTTTGCAGTCCGATGGATCTCTGTTGGTGGAAGGAAAATGCGGCGACGGGGAAACATAGTCTGGCGGATCTCTGTTGGGGGAAGGAAATCGCGGCGAGCAGGAAGGCTACCGCTTGCGATGCGGCGCATCTCTATTGATGGAAGGAAATTGCGGCGATGGGGAAGGCAACTCGCTTGCAATCTGGTGGATCTCTGTTGGCGGAAGAAAATCGCAATGACGGGGAAACGTAGTGCGGTGGATCTCTCGTTGGGGGAGGAAATCGCGACGACGGGGAAGACGACCTACTTGGCATGCGGCGGATCTCTCGTCGGCGGAAGGAAATTGCGGCGACAGGGGAAGACAACCTGCTTGTAGTCTAGCGGATCTGTGTTGGCGAAATTAAATCGCGACGACGGGGAAACGTAGTCAGACAGATCTCTATTGGGAGAAGGAAATCATGGCGACGGGGAAGGCGACCTGCTTGCAGTTTGGCGGATCTGTGTTGGAGAAAGGAAATCACGGCGACGGGGAAACATGGTCTGGCGGATCTCTGTCGGGGGAAGGAAATCGCGGCGATGGTGAAGGCGACCGCTTGCGATCTAGAGGATCTCTCGTTGGCTGAAGGAAATCGCGGTGACGGGGAAGACGACCTCGCTTGCGGTCTGGCGGATCCGTGTTGGCGAAAGGAAATAGCGGTGATGGGAAAATGTAGTCCGACGGATCTCTGTGGGGGAAGGAAATCGCGGCGACCGGGAAGGCGACTTGTTTGCAGTCCGATGGTTCTCTGTTGGTGGAAGGAAAATGCGGCGACGGAGAAACATAGTCTGGCGGATCTCTGTTGGGGGAAGGAAATCGCGGCGAGGAGGAAGGCTACCTGCTTGCAGTCTGGCGGATCTCTATTGATGGAAGGAAATTGCGGCGATGGGGAAGGCAACCTGCTTGCAATCTGGTGGATCTCTGTTGGCGGAAGAAAATCGCAATGACGGGGAAACGTAGTGCGGTGGATCTCTGTTGGGGGGAGGAAATCGCGACGACAGGGAAGATGACCTACTTGCAGTCTGGCGGAACTCTGTTGGCGGAAGGAAATTGCGGCGACAGGGAAGGCAACCTGCTTGTAGTCTAGCGGATCTGTGTTGGCGAAATTAAATCGCGACGACGGGGAAACGTAGTCAGACAGATCTCTATTGGGAGAAGGAAATCATGGCGACGGGGAAGGCGACCTGCTTGCAGTCTGGCGGATCTGTGTTGGAGAAAGGAAATCGCGGCGACGGGGAAGGCGGCCGGCTTGCAGTCTGGCGGATCTGTGTTGGCGAAAGGAAATAGTGGTGATGGGAAAATGTAGTCCGACGGATCTCTGTTGGGGGAAGGAAATCGCAGCGACTGGGAAGGCGACTTGTTTGCAGTCCGATGGATCTCTGTTGGTGGAAGGAAAATGCGGCGACGGGGAAACATAGTCTGGCGGATCTCTGTTGGGGGAAGGAAATCGCGGCGAGCAGGAAGGCTACCTGCTTGCAGTCTGGCAGATCTCTATTGATGGAAGGAAATTGCGGCGGTGGGGAAGGCAAGCTGCTTGCAATCTGGTGGATCTCTGTTGGCGGAAGAAAATCGCAATGACGGGGAAACGTAGTGCGGTGGATCTCTGTTGGGGGGAGGAAATCGCGACGACAGGGAAGACGACCTACTTGCTGTCTGGCGGATCTCTGTCGGCAGAAGGAAATTGCGGCGACAGGGAAGACAACCTGCTTGTAGTCTAGCGGATCTGTGTTGGCGAAATTAAATCGCGACGACGGGGAAACGTAGTCAGACAGATCTCTATTGGGAGAAGGAAATCATGGCGACGGGGAAGGCGACCTGCTTGCGTCCGGCGGATCCGTGTTGGAGAAAGGAAATCACGGCGACGGGGAAACATGGTCTGGCGGATCTCTGTCGGGGGAAGGAAATCGCGGCGATGGTGAAGGCGACTGCTTGCGATCTAGAGGATCTCTGTTGGGGGGAGGAAATCGCGACGACGGGGAAGACGACCTGCTTGCAGTCTGGCGGATCTGTGTTGGCGAAAGGAAATAGCGGTGATGGGAAAATGTAGTCCGACGGATCTCTGTGGGGGAAGGAAATCGCGGCGACCGGGAAGGCGACTTGTTTGCAGTCCGATGGTTCTCTGTTGGTGGAAGGAAAATGCGGCGACGGAGAAACATAGTCTGGCGGATCTCTCGTTGGGGGAAGGAAATCGCGGCGAGGAGGAAGGCTACCGCTTGCGGTCCGGCGGATCTCTATTGATGGAAGGAAATTGCGGCGATGGGGAAGGCACCCTTGCTTGCAATCTGGTGGATCTCTGTTGGCGGAAGAAAATCGCAATGACGGGGAAACGTAGTGCGGTGGATCTCTGTTGGGGGGAGGAAATCGCGACGACAGGGAAGACGACCTACTTGCAGTCTGGCGGATCTGTGTTGGCGAAAGGAAATAGCGGTGATGGGAAAATGTAGTCCGACGGATCTCTGTTGGGGGAAGGAAATCGCGGCGACTGGGAAGGCGACTTGTTTGCAGTCCGATGGTTCTCTGTTGGTGGAAGGAAAATGCGGCGACGGGGAAACATAGTCTGGAGGATCTCTGTTGGGGGAAGGAAATCGCGGCGAGGAGGAAGGCTACCTGCTTGCGGTCTGGCAGATCTCTATTGATGGAAGGAAATTGCGGCGATGGGGGAGGGAACCTCGCTTGCAACTGGTGGATCTCTGTTGGCGGAAGAAAATCGCAATGACGGGGAAACGTAGTGCGGTGGATCTCTGTTGGGGGGAGGAAATCGCGATGACAGGGAAGACGACCTACTTGCAGTCTGGCGGATCTCTGTCGGCGGAAGGAAATCGCGGCGACAGTGAAGGCAACCTGCTTGTAGTCTGGCGGATCTGTGTTGGCGAAATTAAATCGCGACGACGGGGAAAAGTAGTCAGACAGATCTCTATTGGGAGAAGGAAATCATGGCGACGGGGAAGGCGACCTGCTTGCAGTCTGGCGGATCTGTGTTGGAGAAAGGAAATCACGGCGACGGGGAAACATGGTCTGGCGGATATCTGTCGGGGGAAGGAAATCGCGGCGATGGTGAAGGCGACCTGCTTGCAGTCTAGAGGATCTCTGTTGGCTGAAGGAAATCGCGGCGACGAGGAAGGCGGCCGGCTTGCAGTCTGGCGGATCTGTGTTGGCGAAAGGAAATAGTGGTGATGGGAAAATGTAGTCCGACGGATCTCTGTTGGGGGAAGGAAATCGCAGCTACTGGGAAGGCGACTTGTTTGCAGTCCGATGGATCTCTGTTGGTGGAAGGAAAATGCGGCGACGGGGAAACAAAGTCTGGCGGATCTCTGTTGGGGGAAGGAAATCGCGGCGAGGAGGAAGGCTACCTGCTTGCAGTCTGGCAGATCTCTATTGATGGAAGAAAATTGCGGCGATGGGGAAGGCAACTTGCTTGCAATCTGGTGGATCTCTGTTGGCGGAAGAAAATCGCAAGGACGGGGAAACGTAGTGCGGTGGATCTCTGTTGGGGGGAGGAAATCGCGACGACGGGGAAGACGACCTACTTGCGGTGCGGCGGATCTCTGTCGGCGGAAGGAAATTGCGGCGACGGGGAAGGCAACCTGCTTGTAGTCTAGCGGATCTGTGTTGGCGAAATTAAATCGCGACGACGGGGAAACGTAGTCAGACAGATCTCTATTGGGAGAAGGAAATCATGGCGACGGGGAAGGCGACCTGCTTGCAGTCTATTGGATCTGTGTTGGAGAAAGGAAATCACGGCGACGGGGAAACATGGTCTGGCGGATCTCTGTCGGGGGAAGGAAATCGCGGCGATGGTGAAGGCGACCTGCTTGCAGTCTAGAGGATCTCTGTTGGCTGAAGGAAATCGCGGTGACGGGGAAGACGACCGCTTGCGGTCCGGCGGATCCGTGTTGGCGAAAGGAAATAGCGGTGATGGGAAAATGTAGTCCGACGGATCAGTGGGGGAAGGAAATCGCGGCGACCGGGAAGGCGACTTGTTTGCAGTCCGATGGATCTCTGTTGGTGGAAGGAAAATGCGGCGACGGAGAAACATAGTCTGGCGGATCTCTGTTGGGGGAAGGAAATCGCGGCGAGGAGGAAGGCTACCTGCTTGCAGTCTGGCGGATCTCTATTGATGGAAGGAAATTGCGGCGATGGGGAAGGCAACCTGCTTGCAACCGGTGGATCTCTGTTGGCGGAAGAAAATCGCAATGACGGGGAAACGTAGTGCGGTGGATCTCTGTCGGGGGGAGGAAATCGCGACGACAGGGAAGACGACCTACTTGCAGTCTGGCGGATCTCTGTCGGCGGAAGGAAATCACGGCGACAGGGAAGGCAACCTTCTTGTAGTCTGGCGGATCTGTGTTGGCGAAATTAAATCACGACGACGGGGAAACGTAGTCAGACAGATCTCTATTGGGAGAAGGAAATCATGGCGACGGGGAAGGCGACCTGCTTGCAGTCTATTGGATCTGTGTTGGAGAAAGGAAATCACGGCGACGGGGAAACATGGTCTGGCGGATCTCTGGCGGGGGAAGGAAACCGCGGCGGTGGTGGAGGCGACCTGCCTGCAGTCTAGAGGATCTCTGTTGGCTGAAGGAAATCGCGGCGACGGGGAAGGCGGCCGGCTTGCAGTCTGGCGGATCTGTGTTGGCGAAAGGAAATAGTGGTGATGGGAAAATGTAGTCCGACGGAACTCTGTTGGGGAAGGAAATCGCAGCGACTGGGAAGGCGACTTGTTTGCAGTCCGATGGATCTCTGTTGGTGGAAAGAAAATGCAGCGACGGGGAAACATAGTCTGGCGGATCTCTGTTGGGGGAAGGAAATCGCGGCGAGGAGGAAGGCTACCTGCTTGCAGTCTTGCAGATCTCTATTGATGGAAGGAAATTGCGGCGATGGGGAAGGCGACTTGCTTGCAGTCTGGCGGAATGAAATCGCAGCGACCGGGAAGGCGACTTGCTTGCAGTCTGGCGGATCTGTGTTTGCAGAATGAAATCGCGGTGACGGGGAAACGTATTTCGGTGGATCTCTGTTGGTGGAAGAATATCGCAGCGACAGAGAAGCATCCTACTTGCAGTATGGTGGATCTCTGTTGGCCGAAGGAAATAGCGACGACGGGGAAACGTAGTCCGACAGATCTTTGTTGGGGGAAGGAAATCGCGGCGACGGGGAATGTGACTTGCTTGCAGTCTATCAGATCTCTGTTGGCGGAAGGAAATCACGGCAACGGGGAAGGCGACCTGCTTGCAGTTTGGCGGATCTGTGTTGGCGAAAGGAAGTCGCGGTGACGGGGAAATGTAGTCCGACGGATCTCTATTGGGAGAAGGAAATCACGGCAACGGGGAAGACGACCTGTTTGCAGTCCGGTGGATCTTTGTTAGCGTAAGGAAATCGTGGCGACGGGGAAGGCGAGCTGCTTGTAGTCTGGCCGATCTGTGTTGGAGAAAGGAGATCACGGCGACGGAGAAACATAGTTTGGCGGATCTCTGTCGGGGCAAGGAAATGTTGGAGGAGGGAAATCGCGGCGACGGGGAAACGTAGTCGGGCAGATCTCTGTTGGGGGAAGGAAATCGCGGCGATGGGGAAGGCTACCTGCTTTTAGTCAGGCAGATCTTTTTTGGAGAAAGGAAATCGCGGCGACGGGGAAACGTAGTCCGGCGGATCTCTGTTGGGGGAAGGAAATCGCAGCGAAGGGGAAGGCGACCTGCTTACTCTGTTGGCGGAAGGGAATCGCAGCGATGGGGAAACGTAGTCCGGCTGATCTCTGTTGGGGGATGGAAATCGCGGTGACGGGGAAGGCAACCTGTTTGCAGTCTGGCGGATCTCTCTTGGCGAAAGGAAATCGCGGCGACAGGGAGGGTGAACTGCTTGCATTCTGGCGGATCTATGTTGGCGAAATGAAATCGTGGCGACGGGGAAACGTAGTTCGGCGGATCTCTATTGGGGGAAGGAAATCACGGCGACCGGGAAGGCGCCCTGTTTGCAGTCTGGGGAAGGGGAAATTGCAGTGACGGGGAAGGCTACCTGCTTGCATTCTGGCGGATCTCTATTGGCTGAAGGAAATCGCAGTGACGGGGAAACGTAGTCCGGTGGATCTCTGTTGGGGGGAGGAAATCGCGACGACAGGGAAGATGACCTGCTTGCAGTCTGGCGGATCTCTATCGGCGGAAGGAAATAGCGGCGACAGGGAAGGCAACCTGCTTGTAGTCTGGGGGATCGGTGTTGGCGAAATTAAATCGCGATGACGGGGAAACGTAGTCTGGCGGATTTCTATTAGTAGAAGGAAATCGCGGTGATGAGGAAGGCTACCTGCTTACAGTCTGGCAGATCTCTATTGATGGAGGGAAATCGCGCCGACGGGGAAGGCTACTTGGTTGCAGTCTGGCGGATCTGTGTGGGCGGAAGGAAATCGCAGCGACGGGGAAACGTAGTCCGGTGGATCTCTGTTGGGGAAAGGAAATTGCTGCAACGGTGAAGGTGACCTGTTTGCCCTGTTGGCGGTAGGAAATTGCAGCGACGGGGAAACGTAGTCCGGCTGATTTCTGTTGGGGGATGGAAATCGTGGTGACGGGGAAGACAACCTGTTTGCAGTCTGGCGGATCTCTGTTGGCGGAAGGAAATCGGTGGGACAGGGAGGGTGAACTGCTTGCAGTCTGGCGGATCTTTGTTGGCGAAATGAAATTGTGGCGACGGGGAAACGTAGTTCGTAGGATCTCTATTGGGGGAAGGAAATCACGGCGACGGGGAAGGCGACTTGTTTGCAGTCTTGCGGATCTCTGTTGGCGGAAGGAAATCACGGTGACAACGAAGGCGACCTACTTGCAGTCTAGCAGATCTCTATTGGCGGAAGGAAATCGCGGTGACGGGGAAGGCGATCTGCTTGCAGTATAGTGGATCTGTGTTGGCGAAAGGAAATCACAGCGACGGGGAAACGTAGTACGGTGGATCTCTATTGGGGGAAGGAAATCACGGCAACGGGGAAGGCGACCTGTTTGCAGTCCGGTGGATCTTTGTTGGCGGAAGGAAATCACGACGACGAAGAAACATAGTCCGACAGATCTCTGTTGGTGGAAGGAAATCACGGCGACGGGGAAGGCGACCTGCTTGCAGTCTGGCGGATCTCTATTGGTGGAAGGAAATCGCGGCGATGGGGAAGATGACCTGCTTGCAGTCTGGCAGATCTGTGTTGGCGAAAGGAAATAGCGGTGATGGGGAAATGTAGTCCGACGGATCTCTGTTGGGGGAAGGAAATCGCGGTGACGGGGAAGGCGACTTGTTTGTAGTCCGGTGGATCTCTGTTGGAGGAAGGAAAATGTGGCGACGTGGAAGGCGACCTACTGGCAGTCTGGCGGATCTGTATTGGTGAAAGAAAATCGCGGCAATGGGAAACATAGTCTGGCGGATCTATGTTGGGGGAAGGAAATTGCGGTGACGGGGAGGACTACTTGCTTGCAGTATGGCGGATCTCTATTGGCGGAAGGAAATAGCGGCGACGGTGAAACATTGTCTGGCGGATCTCTGTTGGGGGAAGGAAATCGCCTTGAGGAGGAAGGCTACCTGTTTACAGTCTGGCAGATCTCTATTGATGGAAGGAAATTGTGGCGACGGGGAAGGCTACCTGCTTGCATTCTGGCGGATCTCTATTGGCTGAAGGAAATCGCAGTGACGGGGAAACGTAGTCCGGTGGATCTCTGTTGGGGGGAGGAAATCACGACGACAGGGAAGACGACATGCTTGCAGTATGGCGGATCTCTGTCGGTGTGAGGAAGGCTACCTGCTTGCAGTCTGGCAGATCTCTATTGATGAAGGGAAATCGCGCCGACGGGGAAGGCTACTTGGTTGCAGTCTGGCGGATATGTGTGGGCGGAAGGAAATCGCAGCGACGGGGAAACGTAGTCCGGTGGTTCTCTGTTGGGGGAAGGAAATTGCTGCAACGGTGAAGGTGAACTGTTTGCTCTGTTGGCGGTAGGAAATCACAGCGACGGGGAAACGTAGTCCGGCTGATCTCTGTTGGGGGATGGAAATCGCGGTGACGGGGAAGGCAACCTGTTTGCAGTCTGGCGGATCTCTGTTGGCGAAAGGAAATCGCGGCGACAGGGAGGGTGAACTGCTTGCATTCTGGCGGATCTATGTTGGCGAAATGAAATCGTGGCGACGGGGAAACGTAGTTCGGCGGATCTCTATTGGGAGAAGGAAATCACGGCGACGGGGAAGGCGACCTGTTTGCAGTCTGGCGGATCTCTGTTGGCAGAAGGAAATCGTGGCGATGGGGAAACGTAGTCCGGAGGAACTCTGTTAGGGGAAGGAAATCGCGGAGACAAGGAAGGCGACCTACATGCAGTTTGGAAGATCTCTATTGGCGAAAAGAAATCGTGGCGACGGGGAAGGCGACCTGCATGTAATCTGGCGGATCTCTATTGGAGGAAGGAAATTGCGATGATAGGGAAAGTGACCTGCTTGTAGTCAGGCGGATCTGTGTTGGCGGAAGGAAATCGCGACGATGAAGAAACGTAGTCCGGCAGATCTCTGTTGGTGGAAGGAAATCACGGCGATGGGGAAGGCGACCTGCTTGCAGTCTGGCGGATCTCTGTTGGTGAAAGGAAATCGCGGCGATGGGGAAGATGACCTGCTTGCAGCTTGGCAGATCTGTGTTGGCGAAAGGATATAGCGGTGATGGGAAAATGTAGTCCGACGGATCTCTGTTGGGGGAAGGAAATCGCGGCGACGGGGAAGGCGACTTGTTTGCAGTCCGGCGGATGTCTGTTGGTGGAAGGAAAATGTGGCGACGGGGAAGGCGACCTGTTGGCAGTCTGGCGGATCTGTATTGGTGAAAGAAAATCGCGGCAACGGGAAACATAGTCTGGCGGATCTCTGTTGGGTGAAGGAAATTGCGGTGATGGGGAGGACTACTTGCTTGCAGTATGGCGGATCTCTATTGGCGGAAGGAAATCGCGGCGACGGTGAAACATTGTCTGGCGGATCTCTGTTGGGGGATGGAAATCGCCTTGAGGAGGAAGGCTACCTGTTTACAGTCTGGCAGATCTCTATTGATGGAAGGAAATTGCGGCGACGGGGAAGGCTACCTGCTTGCATTCTGGCGGATCTCTATTGGCTGAAGGAAATCGCAGTGACGGGGAAACGTAGTCCGGTGGATCTCTATTGGGGGGAGGAAATCGCGACGACAGGGAAGACGACCTGCTTACAGTCTGGCGGATCTCTGTCGGCGTAAGGAAATTGCGGCGATAGGGAAGGCAACCTGCTTGTAGTCTGGGGGATCTGTGTTGGCGAAATTAAATCGCGACGACGGGGAAACGTAGTCTGGCGTATTTCTATTGGGAGAAGGAAATCGCGGCGATGAGGAAGGCTACCTGCTTGCAGTCTGGCATATCTCTATTGATGGAGGGAAATCGTGCCGACGGGGAAGGCTACTTGGTTGCAGTCTGGCGGATCTGTGTGGGCGGAAGGAAATCGCAGCGACGGGGTAACGTAGTCCGGTGGATCTCTGTTGGGGGAAGGAAATTGCTGCAACGGTGAAGGTGACCTGTTTGCTCTGTTGGCGGTAGGAAATTGCAGCGACGGGGAAACGTAGTCCGGCTGATATCTGTTGGGGGATGGAAATAGCGGTGATGGGGAAGACAAGCTGTTTGCAGTCTGGCGGATCTCTGTTGGCGGAAGGAAATCGGTGGGACAGGGAGGGTGAACTTCTTGCAGTCTGGCGGATCTTTGTTGGCGAAATGAATTTGTGGCGACGGGGAAACGTAGTTCGGCGGATCTCTATTGGGGGAAGGAAATCACGGCGACGGGGAAGGCGACTTGTTTGCAGTCTAGCGGATCTCTGTTGGCGGAAGGAAATCACGGTGACAACGAAGGCGACCTACTTGCAGTCTAGCAGATCTCTATTGGCGGAAGGAAATCGCAGTTACGGGGAAGGCGACCTGCTTGCAATATAGCGGATCTGTGTTGGCGAAAGGAAATCACAGCGACGGGAAAACGTAGTATGGTGGATCTCTATTGGGGGAAGGAAATCACGGCAACGGGGAAGGCGACCTGTTTGTAGTCCGGTGGATCTTTGTTAGCGTAAGGAAATCGCGGCGACGGGGAAGGCGAGCTGCTTGTAGTCTGGCCGATCTGTGTTGGAGAAAGGAAATCACGGCGACGGAGAAACATAGTTTGGCGGATCTCTGTCGGGGCAAGGAAATGTTGGAGGAGGGAAATCGAGGCGACGGGGAAACATAGTCAGGCGGATCTCTGTTGGGGGATGGAAATCACGGCGACGGGGAAGGCTACCTGCTTTTAGTCCGGCAGATCTTTTTTGGAGAAAGGAAATCGCGGCGACGGGGAAACGTAGTCCGGCGGATCTCTGTTGGGGGAAGGAAATCGCAGCGAAGGGGAAGGCGACCTGCTTACTCTGTTGGCGGAAGGGAATCACAGCGACGGGGAAATGTAGTCCGGCTGATCTCTGTTGGGGGATGGAAATCGCGGTGACGGGGAAGGCAACCTGTTTGTAGTCTGGCGGATCTCTCTTGGCGAAAGGAAATCGCGGCGACAGGGAGGGTGAACTGCTTGCATTCTGGCGGATCTATGTTGGCGAAATGAAATCGTGGCGACGGGGAAACGTAGTTCGGCGGATCTCTATTGGGGGAAGGAAATCACGGCGACGGGGAAGGCGACCTGTTTGCAGTCTAGCGGATCTCTGTTGGCAGAAGGAAATCGTGGCGATGAGGAAACGTAGTCCGGAGGAACTCTGTTAGGGGAAGGAAATCGCGGCGACAAGGAAGGCGACCTACATGCAGTTTGGAAGATCTCTATTGGCGAAAAGAAATCGTGGCGACGGGGAAGGCGACCTGCATGTAGTCTGGCGGATCTCTATTGGAGGAAGGAAATTGCGATGACAGGGAAAGTGACCTGCTTGTAGTCTGGCGGATCTGTGTTGGCGGATGGAAATCGCAACGATGAAGAAACGTAGTCCGGCAGATCTCTGTTGGTGGAAGGAAGTCACGGCGATGGGGAAGGCGACCTGCTTGCAGTCTGGCGGATCTCTGTTGGTGGAAGAAAATCGCGGCGATGGGGAAGATGACCTGCTTGCAGTCTGGCAGAACTGTGTTGGCGAAAGGAAATAGCGGTGATGGGGAAATGTAGTCCGACGGATCTTTGTTGGGGGAAGGAAATCGCGGTGACGAGGAAGGCGACTTGTTTGTAGTCCGGCGGATCTCTGTTGGTGGAAGGAAAATGTGGCGACGGGGAAGGCGACCTGCTGGCAGTCTGGCGGATCTGTATTGGTGAAAGAAAATCGCGGCAACGGGAAACGTAGTCTGGCGGATCTCTGTTGGGGGAAGGAAATTGCGGTGACGGGGAGGACTACTTGCTTGCAGTATGGCAGATCTCTATTGGCGGAAGGAAATCGCGGCGACGGTGAAACATTGTCTGGCGGATCTCTATTGTGGGAAGGAAATCGCCTTGAGGAGGAAGGCTACCTGTTTACAGTCTGGCAGATCTCTATTGATGGAAGGAAATTGCGGCGACGGGGAAGGCTACCTGCTTGCATTCTGGCGGATCTCTATTGGCTGAAGGAAATCGCAGTGACGGGGAAACGTAGTCCGGTGGATCTCTGTTGGGGGGAGGAAATCGCGACGACAGGGAAGACGACCTGCTTGCAGTCTGGCGGATCTCTGTCGGCGGAAGGAAATCGCGGCGACAGGGAAGGCAACCTGCTTGTAGTCTGGAGGATCTGTGTTGGCGAAATTAAATCGCGACGACGGGGAAACGTAGTCTGGCGGATTTCTATTGGGAGAAGGAAATCGCGGCGATGAGGAAGGCTACCTTCTTGCAGTCTGGCAGATCTCTATTGATGGAGGGAAATTGCGCCGACGGGGAAGGCTACTTGGTTGCAGTCTGGCGGATCTGTGTGGGCGGAAGGAAATCGCAGCGACGGGGAAACGTAGTCCGTTGGTTCTCTGTTGGGGGAAGGAAATTGCTGCAACGGTGAAGGTGACCTGTTTGCTCTGTTGGCGGTAGGAAATCGCAGCGACGGGGAAACGTAGTCCGGCTGATCTCCGTTGGGGGATGGAAATCGCGGTGACGGGGAAGGCAACCTGTTTGCAGTCTGGCGGATCTCTGTTGGCGAAAGGAAATTGCGGCGACAGGGAGGGTGAACTGCTTGCATTCTGGCGGATCTATGTTGGCGAAATGAAATCGTGGCGACGGGGAAACGTAGTTCGGCGGATCTCTATTGGGAGAAGGAAATCACGGCGACGGGGAAGGCGACCTGTTTGCAGTCTGGCAGATCTCTGTTGGCAGAAGGAAATCGTGGCGATGGGGAAACGTAGTCCGGAGGAACTCTGTTAGGGGAAGGAAATCGCGGCGACAAGGAAGGCAACCTACATGCATTTGGAAGATCTCTATTGGCGAAAAGAAATCGTGGCGACGGGGAAGGCGACCTGCATGTAGTCTGGCGGATCTCTATTGGAGGAAGGAAATTGCGATGACAGGGAAAGTGACCTGCTTGTAGTCTGGCGGATCTGTTTTGGCGGAAGGAAATCGCGACGATGAAGAAACGTAGTCCTGCAGATCTCTGTTGGTGGAAGGAAATCACGGCGACGGGGATGGCGACCTGCTTGCAGTCTGGCGGATCTCTGTTGGTGGAAGGAAATCGCGGCGATGGGGAAGATGACCTGCTTGCAGCCTGGCAGATCTGTGTTGGCGAAAGGAAATAGCGGTGATGGGGAAATGTAGTCCGACGGATCTCTGTTGGGGGAAGGAAATCGCGGCGACGTGGAAGGCGACTTGTTTGCAGTCCGGCGGATCTCTGTTGGTGGAAGGAAAATGTGGCGACGGGGAAGGCGACCTGCTGGCAGTCTGGCGGATCTGTATTGGTGAAAGAAAATCGCGGCAACGAGAAACGTAGTCTGGCGGATCTCTGTTGGGTGAAGGAAATAGCGGTGACGGGGAGGACTACTTGCTTGCAGTATGGCGGATCTCTATTGGCGGAAGGAAATCGCGGCGACGGTGAAACATTGTCTGGCAGATCTCTGTTGGGGGAAGGAAATCGCCTTGAGGAGGAAGGCTACCTGTTTACAGTCTGGCAGATCTCTATTGATGGAAGGAAATTGCGGCGACGGGGAAGGCTACCTGCTTGCATTCTGGCGGATCTCTATTGGCTGAAGGAAATCGCAGTGACGGGGAAACGTAGTCCGGTGGATCTCTGTTGGGGGGAGGAAATCGCGACGACAGGGAAGACGACCTGCTTGCAGTCTGGCGGATCTCTGTCGGCGGAAGGAAATCGCGGCGACAGGGAAGGCAACCTGCTTGTAGTCTGGGGGATCTGTGTTGGCGAAATTAAATCGCGACGACGGGGAAACGTAGTCTGGCGGATTTCTATTGGGAGAAGGAAATCATGGCGATGAGGAAGGCTACCTGCTTGCAGTCTGGCAGATCTCTATTGATGGAGGGAAATTGCGCCGACGGGGAAGGCTACTTGGTTGCAGTCTGGCGGATCTGTGTGGGCGGAAGGAAATCGCAGCGACGGGGAAACGTAGTCCGTTGGATCTCTGTTGGGGGAAGGAAATTGCTGCAACGGTGAAGGTGACCTGTTTGCTCTGTTGGCGGTAGGAAATCGCAGCGACGGGGAAACGTAGTCCGGCTGATATCTGTTGGGGGATGGAAATCGCGGTGACTGTAGACACGCCAATTTGGCCTTATTTTGAGCTTAAACCATTATTCCATTGGCAACATCTCTTTTAGACCATAAAAATCATGATGAACCACCCTTTTGGATGAGCTGAGGTGCTTATTGGAAATATGAGGATGATTTTCTAATTTCTAATCAAATCCGTGTTTGCCGAACAAGAGACTCTTGGTGGTGTGCCAGATTATGCTTTTCCCAGCATATCCTCTACTTGAAAATTTTTCACAGGATTATGTGGACATCAAATGAAGAAGTATTCAACATCAATAATCTTCCTCTCTGAGTACTCTTTTCAATGCAACAAATGG
The DNA here is from genome assembly GCA_036172225.1 of Cryptocoryne crispatula var. balansae. NCBI lineage: Eukaryota > Viridiplantae > Streptophyta > Magnoliopsida > Alismatales > Araceae > Cryptocoryne > Cryptocoryne crispatula. The sequence continues at coordinate 13,131,027 of CM069924.1, forward strand.
CATTCAATTCTGATCTCCCATTTGTCCGCAGTACCCTTTGGAAGTCAGATGCGCAGTTCTGTCCGCACGCAGCACCAATCAAGCCCAATTGCATGCAAGCCCAGCCCATTGGGCACATATCTGACAAATTCACGACCTTACCTTCCTTTTTCCTCCTCAATATCACTTTTTATAGCATATGGAATCTTCATGGTCGAAATTAGCATCATCAAATGATGGCAATCCAACTTCTTGTCTTATATATCAATACTTGCCATTTTTAGACTAGATTTGTTTCCTCTTCAAGTGGAGACATATTTGGAACATGGGAAAGGTGATCCATGGTTTTAAATATCTCTCAATCATTTAGGTAAGTTTCTAGATGCCTCAGTATGAAAATCAGCAACATTAAATGGAGGAAATCCAACCTATGGTCGGATGTATCAAAACTTGCTATTTTTTGACCTGGTTCTCATCCCCTATAAAGGGAGACTCATATGAACGACCTAAGAAGGGCATCCCCATCCTCCAGTACTTCTCTCTTCGTCCTCCAGCCACCCTAGGCTCTTCCCAATCTCCCCAAATAGTTCTATCTTCGTCCCGGTGCCCGGAGATCATCCCAAAGTGAAGAAGAAGCCGGTCTATGCTCCAACATGCTGCACTGCTGATCATCGGCTTCTACAGATATTTATAGTCATTTTATGGCCTGAATTCCTTCATACTAAGTGTGGTTAATCAAGATATCTTTCATCTCCAACAAACATAGATCAATTCTGACATTTCCTCTGCTTGTAATTTCTTCAACACCAGCGCTGCACAGACTGATCCGAAGTCTTCTCTTCTAAGTCATCATCTTCAAAGTCAATTTCAGTACATTTAATGGTGGATTCAACCTATGCATCCTTCATAGAAATTGTTAACCGGTGAGTTATATTTTATCTCCAACAAGAATAATTAAATTTGTATATCTGTGGTGCCAATAGCATGTCCTACATCGACATTGTGCTGGGAGTTTCCAGAACTTCACTGCCCAAGATCCGTCTTATCAGGTAAATTCAGATTACTTATCATAATATTAAGGCAAACTTGTCTTCATATCAAACCACCCTCGGTGAGTTATCTTTATTTTGAAATAAATTTCACTTGATTCTTACATCTGTGCTGTCCTCTACGGTCTCTGCATCAGAGCCGCGCAGTTTACATTAAATCTGTCCAACCCGGTTGCCACTTTGCCTGGGTTGTGTTGTCTTTAACCATTTATATTCTTTTTTCTTCATTAAAATCATTTAATTCATATTTAAGCATAATTTTTATTCTATTTTCATCATTTCATACTTCATAAAAAAAATACAAAAAAAGAGGTTAAGGCTCACCCCAATCCGGTGAGTTCGATTCCGATTGCTTCTTTCTCATCTTTTTACTACAGTTACTACACCTCCCATAGTTCTAATTATTTTATTCACTTGGTTTATTTTTCTAGTTGCACAGGTTGAACAAGCTAGCATTGATTGGAGACTCTTCTTCATCGGCCGGCCGAGGAAGAAGAAGGTTGAACCCATATCCCGATCTCCCATGCTAAGGTACACGGTCAATTCAACTCAACTTCTTAATTTACATCCCATAAATCGGAGCCCGCGGCTCCTGGCGACCACATTTCTCATGCTTTAATTTCATCTCCTCCTCACTCTCCTCCCACATGACCCGAACCATCTCCGGTGCTCGAGCGACGCCGTGAGATGAAAGTTCGGGGATCAATGTGAGTGTGGGACCGAGGTGAGGAGTCTTTACCGCTTTCTGAGTGTTTTCTGATTCACTCTCTTTTTCCCCTATTCCATCTATCTTTTACCTTCTTATCTTGAGGTGCCGATCGGGAACCCGTTTCTGGAGTCGACAGCTTTTTGGTGACCACGATGGGATTACCAATGTCTTTAACCGTGCTAGCTTGTTTTGTTTGTGCAACTAGTTTCATTCTAATTCAATTCTAGTCACTAGATTGCTTGTTTTGTTGCATGACTGCTTGTCTTGTTTACATATCACATGCTCTATTTACTTCATTTCATTTCATGTTTTTGCACATTGATTGCTTCTTCTCCTCTTACCCTCCATTTTTACTTTTGCATTAGCTTTTTGCATCGGGTACCGGACTTGCTCCGATCCGTAGGGCATTCGAGGCGGGGGCTCTCTCTCCCAACACACCCTCACCCTCCAAACACCTTCTTGGTGGATTCTTACCTCTCTTCTGGGATATTCCTTCCTAGTTGATTTGGTGGTTTCCATCAAGACCTCCGTAAGTCCCCATCCATGGAGTATTCCTCTCTGCACGATTGGGCCGGTTGTACCACTTTTCCAAAACCCGAAGAACCCAAGTACCTACTCGTGGTGATTAAGTGACAATCTTAGGTCTTGAAGATTGAAGCAATAGGAACCATACCCACTTGAGTGAACAATTGTTAACAATCTATCTAATCTAAGGTTTCAACCCAAAAATTGTCGAGTAGTCATTTTAAGAACTTGTTTGCATAACTTGCTTGCTCACAACAATTGAAAACAACCAAAAAATTCTTCTTTCAAAACACCTAAAAAAACAAAACAAAAACCTTTTTAATTTTGTGTTCAACTTGTTTTCCAAACAACCAAATTGAAACCAAAAATCAAACAAAACAAAACATAACAATAAATCTTTAATTGTGTGCTTTGCTTGCTCTTTTTTTAACCATTTTTGAAGAAAGATCGACATGAAGCCCATGATGCTGAGGTCTAGAAGCCACGTTGGGAGGTCGAACTACTACGAGCTGCAACAACCCATGGTCCAATCAGAGGGCCATGTCAATGCCGTCAGAGAACCTGAAGTTCATAATCCTACTCATCCACCTGCTTCACTTAGCGTGGAACAAATCCTCCAAGGTCTATCCCTCCATCTAGATCCTGAATCCTTTTTAATTGTGCAATCTTTAACAAAGGGCAAGATGCCCGCCAATCAAGATCCGGTCGAGGGAAATCAAGCACCCTCACCACCTCAATCGGCAACTAGGCCCCTCATCATCAACTCTCCTGCACAATCTTGTCGTGCTACCTTGCCTACTCACCCTGTTGTGGGTCACCCACCTGATTCTATGCCAGTTCCTCTTCCAACCTATTCATCTAAATACCTTGCACCGGTGGCTCAGGAACCCAACCTCACTCAAGCATTCATGGACAAACTCAACCAAATGGATGATCACTTTGAAGAGTTGAGGCATCGTTTGGACTCAAAGGCCATCCCTAAAATATCTACTCCATCTTTCCCTGTCCCACATATCCCTTCATCACAAACACCAGCCTACCATCGCTACAATGGCTCAGGTGATCCCTTCACCCATGTCAATGATTTCTTGAGCAAATCATCTCGATGGCATAATGATAGAAAAACCCTTGCCTTTCTTTTTAGGAGATCTTTAGAGGGTGCAGCCCTAGATTGGTTTTTTTCATTGAACGAAGTAGAGATATGGGATTTTGAAAATGTCAAGGCCAAATTCTTGAAACGATATGGGCCAGGCTATTCAATAATTGGAGAAGTAAAAGAAGATTTGGAATTAATGCAATATTCTGATGAATTGAGGCCCAGGCTTGAGAGGAGCATTGATGCAATGCACCAACCTAGGAGCCCTCTCCAACCTCATCCAGATCATCATCTTCAGCCGACTCCTCGACGTCAGTTGATTAGGCCACCCATGCCCCAACCTCAGCCGGTCATGCAACCCGTGCTAATGGCGAAACCAACTGTGCACAATCAAGTTCCTCTTGTCGCTTGTGCATATACTTTGTTACCTAAACTGGTTCCCCAGCCTTTGACTCCACCAACATTTCCAAAGGCCCCTCGCCCAATCATTCGGCCCTTAGCTTCTCAGTCTACTTCACCAACAGCTCCTCGGCCAACCACACAAGCCTTGGCCCCTCAACCAATTTCAGCAATAGCTTCCCAGCCTGAACTGACTTCTATGCCAGCACCACTTCAATCAATCCCTCAACATAGGGTTCCCCCTCAGTCAGTCAAACCAGTTGTTTCTTCTGTTGCTCCTGCCATGGCAGAGGAACTAGTCACTCCTATCATTCATGCTCCTGCCTCGGCAGAGGAACTAATCATTCCTACTCCTACTATGGTAGATGATTTAGTCACTTCAACCATTAATGCTCCTGCCTTGGTAGAGGATCCAGTCAATCCGATCATCCATGCTACTACCATGGTAGACGATTTAGTCACTTTGACCCTTCGTTCTCCTGCCCAGAGGAATCAATCACTCCAACCATTTGTGCTCCTGCCATGGCAGAAGAATCAGCTTCTCATCATGTCATTGCTATATCACAAGATCAAAGTCAGCCAGTAGGGGAGGTCGAACCAAACCCTTCAACCTTTTTGGAATCCCCTAAACTAGGCATGCCCTCTTCCCCAGAACAACCTGAGGAGAAGCCTACTGAAGGGAGCTTAGATGAGGGGATCACAAATTCAGTTGATTGTCAAGGACTAGGCAAGGATTCACCAGGTATAGATCAACCATTACAATCATCGAAATTAATCCCTGATGTTGGTCAGATTGAATTGACCCATGAACTGAGAAGTAAGGAGACCAAATTGGTGAATGAAAGGGAGAAGGAATCAACAAGCCTCCAGAAGGGCATAGACCTTAGCAAGGGGATACTAGGACCTCCTCCAGCTAAGCAGACAAATCCTTTAGCATCAATCTTAGGTCCACGACCCTTACCCCATTCTTCTCCTAAGCAACAATCTGGCCCATGGGCCCACGATCAATCAATCTTAGGGCCACGACCTTTTCTTTATTCTTCTCAAAATCAACGATTGGGCCCATGGGCCCACAATTCCTCAATCTTAGGGCCATTGCCCTTTCTTTATCCTTCTTACAACCATCAATCAGGCCCATGGGTCCAAAATCTGTCAATCTTAGGGCCATGGCCCACACCCCATCCCACTCAATCGAGCCCTTATGCCCCATTTTCGGGCTCTTACGCCCCTTTTCATCAACTGGGCCCATGTGCCCCTTTCCATCAGCCGGGCCCACGTGCCCCCTTTATCCAACCGGGCCTATGTTCCCCTTTTAATCAACCGGGCTCTTATGCCCCTTTCCATCAGCCGGGCCCATGTGCCCCCTTTATCCAATCAGGCCCACGTGCCCCTTTCCTTCAACTGGGCCCATGCGCCCCTTTTCATCAACTGGTCCCATGTTCCCCTTTCCATCATCCGGGCCCACGTGCCCCCTTTATCCAACTGGGCCCATGTGCCCCTTTTAATCAACCGGGCTCTTATGCCCCTTTTCTTCAACCGAGCCCACGTGCCCCTTTTAATCAATTGGGCTTGCATGCCCCTTTCCTTCATCTGGGCCCATATGTCCCTTTTCCCCAACTGGGCCTTCGTGCCCCTTTCCTTCCATCAGGCCCGCGTGCCCATTATTCTTCCCAATCGGGCCCATGTGCCCTTAATTTTTTTAAATCGGGCCCACGTGTCTGCAATTCACCTCAACCGGGCTCACATGCCCATGTTTTTTTACAACCAGGCCCATGTGCCCAAATTTCTTCTAAATCGGGCCCACGTGCCCACCTTCCAACAACCTCGGGCACACATGCCCACACTCCTTCAACTTCGGGCCTATATGCCCCCACTTCTTCACCATCGGGCCCGCGTGCCCATACTTCTTCGAAATCGGGCCCCCGTGCCCCCACCTCTTCGAATTCGGGTTTGCACACCCATACTGTTCAATGGCGCCAGCGAGCCTATCAGAAATCACAATCGGGTCCATGTGCCCACTCTTTTCGTTGGGTCCCTCGGGCTCAAACTTCAATCGGGCCTTCGAGCCTATCACATCCAATTGGGCCCTCATGCCCATCAACATCAACTTGGCCCTCTGGCCCGCATTCAACTCTTGGGCTCACGTACCCCCGATTCCAACCCTTCCCGGCTTTCAAGCCCACTATCAACTCTTCGGCCCAAGAGCCCACTTTAGCACACTTTTGTTTTCAAAACATGTTTTTTTCCTTTTTGCATTCTCTTTCCTTTTCCAAATTTTATTTTCAAAAAAAAATCATAGGTAGAGAAATTTCCTTGGTGATACCACAATCTTTGCCTTTTACATCATTAATTTTGACTCCACCATGCTAAATCAGATCCTCCTCATTTTCACTTCATCCTATGACTATGAATCTTCAATCCAATGCAATATGGTGCATACCAAAAGTGGAAGTAGTTGGGCAAGTCAAGGCAAGGCATGGCAGGCAAGGCAAGGCAAGGCATGGCAGGCAAGGCAAGCACAAGCAAAGCCGTCATCAGCAATGAACTTCTTCTTCTCTCAGGTATTACATGAAATTGCATTCATCATCATTATGTCATCTGCAAAGCAATATTTTTTAAAAAAAAAAAGATTTTGAATTTCATATGACAATTTTGATTGAGAGAAATTCATGACTGACGACATTTGTAGCTACCTTGTTTTTATTAAACAAATTTTTTACATTGCAAGGCATACAAACAATTGATTCACCTATGGTATGTTATCTACCTCAAAAAAATGGAAAGAACTACTAGTATGACTTAAGTCCACATGTTCTAGATTGTTGTCTAGGAGTCGAGGGTAGATACCATTCTACACACACAACATGTCCCGATCCCAGAATCTGGATGACTTGACACCCGAGAGAAACTAGGCAAAGCTTAGAGATGGAAGGAAAACCCTTACCCTACTCCCCTCTATTCGATCCAAGATAGGTGAAGGGGATCAGAGGGGGAGAGTATCGAAAGCATCCGCCGCCCTAGTAGGAGGCCGTCTCAGAAGGTCCAACTTCTTAAAATGAAAAAAGGCACCAAAAGATGGGCAATGACCCCACAGGTCAAAGCACCTGTCCGAATGTGTGCCACAAAAATAGGTTTGTCGACAAAGAAGAAAAGACCCGAAGAGGCCGAACCCCAACGGGCAATTGGGTGTGAGTAGAGAAATCCCTCTCGACATCTCCAAAGCCTATCAAGGACTTTCCCTTAATTCTTCATTCTTACCCCTAAGGTGTGGGTGAACCAACCAAATCAAAGCTAAACTCTAGCCGATCAAAGGTTGAAGGTCGGAAAGATTTTGGGTAAGGAACCTCATTTTGCACATGGTGTCTACCAACGAACCTAGAAAAACAACCAAGTGATGAGAACTTGTGTCAATACTAATTTATCTCTCCCCAGAAAAATATTTTCAAAAAAAACTCTCAAAAAAAAGTTGAATATCTTCAAAAAACTCCAAAAAAATAAATATTTTCAAAAACTCAAAAAAATAAAATAGCATTTTCAAAAATCTCAAAAAAATTGAATCTTTTCAACAAAAAAGAAAACTTCTTTTTCAAATTCAAGAAAAATTTTCAAACATTTTAAAATATTTTATCACTATGCTTGGTTTGAATTTTCGTCTTTACATTCATATTTACATTCAATCTCTCATGTTTCAAATTCTTCATTGCATATTTGCTACTTGATTTTTACACTCCCAAGAAAAACTTTACACCCCTTGACAAAGGTCAAGGCATACTGCAACTTGCAAGGGGATAAGCCGCATTGTTGTTCTAATCTCTTCCTTCTAAGTGTTTCAGGCACAAGAAAAACTTTACACCCCTTGACAAAGGTCAAGGCATACTGCAACTTGCAAGGGGGATAAGCCATACTGGCATTCTAATCTCATTTTTCGAGTGTTTCAGGCACGAAGAACAAACAAGGAGAACTGCACAGCAAGGCGATGCTCGCCACTTCCCTCCCCTGAGGATTCTTAGGAGGAGGTGTCACCATAACCTCGACCTTAATTTTGCCAAGAAACCTTTTGCAGGCGATGCTCCCCACTTCCCTCCCCTGAGGATTCTCAGGAGGAGGTGTCATCATTACCTCGGCCTCAACTTTGCCGAGAAACTTTCACTCTGTGTCCTCATTAGGACACATGAACTCTTTTGTGAGAATGCATGTCATCATATCACAAACTCACTGTTATCATTTCCTTTCTTAGCATATATTAGGTGCATTACTATTTATTTTATGCATTGATGTTGAAGACCGTGAATGCAAAGAAGACCAGGCCCGAGATCCCCTTCATCAAATTCTACGACGGTCGGGTCATCTCTAATGCTCACGGATAAGCCAAAGTTGTGCTGTGAGGGACGATAGTTCCCGAATGGGTATCTTGACCTCAGACAATATATATCTTCAACTATTTGTTATACAAGTTTTGTTTCGTTTTCTTGAGCCCAACATGCATCATGTAGCATTAATTGCATTCAATTTTGTTTTATCATTGCATACATCATTTCCTAAACTTCACCTTCTCACTTTCTCGATCATTCTAAATCCCACCGTGTTTTCTAATCCCATCGTGTTCTCTAATCCCACCATGATCTGTAGTCCCACCAACCTCTCTAATATCCCACCGTGTCTATTAATCCCACCGTGTTCGGTAATAACCTCGTGCCTTCAAATATTTTATTTCTATTCCCACTGTGGCCACTGCAACTCTTTTGCTATTCATCTCACCATGGCAGTCACTTCCTCCCGCCAAGGGCCTCCTATTCGATCTAAACTTGCACCGTCATGGTCTGTACTTAAACATTTGCCTTTTGGAATTCGAGATCATTCTATTCTGAATTGAATCTTGTCTCCTAGAAGACTTAAATGAATCTAAGAGCCTGAATGTGCTCGATTGGTATTCTTTTACTTTTTTAAAACAAATCTCTTTTTTAAACTTTAGCCCATCACAGTACAGGAACACCGCAAAGATCGGGTTACCAGCTGATGATGAACCTACGAACCCATGTTTCGGGGACTCCCCACCGCGTTGGGGGTTGGCTATTCTTCTCTCGTGCCAATGGCACATATCTTACCAATCGAACATAGGAAGACTTGATGAAACATGGCAGTTAACTAGGAGACTTGAGGAGATTCGTCTTGCCGAATCTGGTCGTTGAGCGTGTCTATATCTACACCTTGATGTCACCTTTTCAGTCCATCGCTATTTTACTCCGCTGCATTCCATTACAACTCATTTCGCTTCTTGACATTCCTCTACATTTCACTCCTCTACGCTACATGCCATTCCCTTGCAAAGCCGACATCAAGGCGAGGCAAGCTGTAGACACGCCAATTTGGCCTTATTTAGAGCTTAAACCATTATTCCATTGGCAACATCTTTTTTAGACCATAAAAATCATGATGAACCACCCTTTTGGATGAGCTGAGGTGCTTATTAGAAATATGAGGATGATTTTCCAATTTCTAATCAAATCCATGTTTGCCGAACAAGAGACTCTTGGTGGTGTGCCAGATTATGCTTTTCCCAGCATATCCTCTACTTGAAAATTTTTCACAGGATTATGTGAACATCAAATGAAGAAGTATTCAACATAAATAATCTTCCTCTCTGAGTCCTATTTTCAATGCAACAAATGGCATTCAATTCTGATTTCCCATTTGTCCGCAGCACCCTTTGGAAGTCAGATGCGCAGTTCTGTCCGCACGCAGCACCAATCAAGCCCAATTGCATGCAATCCCAGCCCATTGGGCACATATCTGACCAATTCACAACCTTACCTTCCCTTTTCCTCCTCCATATCACTTTTTATATCATATGGAATCTTCATGGTCGAAATTAGCATCATCAAATGATGGCAATCCAACTTCTTGTCTTGTATATCAATACTTGCCATTTTTAGACTAGATTTGTTTCCTCTTCAAGTGGAGACATATTTTGAACATGGGAAAGGTGATCCACGGTTTTAAATATCTCTCAATCATTTAGGTAAGTTTCTAGATACCTCAGTATGAAAATCAGCAACATTAAATAGAGGAAATCCAACCTATGGTCGGATGTATCAAAACTTGCTATTTTTTGACCTGGTTCTCATCCCCTATAAAGGGAGACTCATATGAACGACCTAAGAAGGGCATCCCCATCCTCCAGAACTTCTCTCTTCGTCCTCCAGCCACCCTAGGCTCTTCCCAATCTCCCCAAATAGTTCTATCTTCGTCCCGGTGCCCGGAGATCATCCCAAAGTGAAGAAGAAGCCGGTCTATGCTCCAACGTGCTGCACTGCTGATCATCGGCTTCTACAGATATTTATAGTCATTTTATGGCCTGAATTCCTTCATACGAAGTGTGGTTCATCAAGATATCTTTCATCTCCAACAAACATAGATCAATTCTGACATTTTCTCTTCTTGTTATTTCTTCAACACCGGCGCTGCACAGACTGATCCGAAGTCTTCTCTTCTAAGTCATCATCTTCAAAGTCAATTTAAGTACATTTAATGGTGGATTCAACCTATGCATCCTTCATAGAAATTGTTAACCGGTGAGTTATATTTTATCTCCAACAAGAATAATTCAATTTGTATATCTGGGGTGCCAATAGCATGTCCTACATCGACATTGTGCTGGGAGTTTCCAGAACTTCACTGCCCAAGATCCGGCTTATCAGGTAAATTCAGATTACTTATCATAATATTAAGGCAAACTTGTCTTCATATCAAACCACCCTCGGTGAGTTATCTTTATTTTGAAATAAATTTCACTTCATTCTTACATCTGTGCTGTCCTCTACGGTCTCTGCATCAGAGCCGCGCAGTTTACATTAAATCTGTCCAACCCGATTGCCACTTTGCCTGGGTTGTGTTGTCTTTAACCATTTATATTCTTTTTTTCTTCATTCAAATCATTTAATTCATATTTAAGCATAATTTTTATTCTATTTTCATCATTTCATACTTCATAAAAAAAATACAAAAAAAGGGGTTAAGGCTCACCCCAATCCGGTGAGTTCGATTCCGATTGCTTCTTTCTCATCTTTTTACTACAGTTACTACACCTCCCATAGTTCTAATTATTTTATTCACTTGGTTTATTTTTCTAGTTGCACAAGCTGAACAAGCTAGCATTGATTGGAGACTCTTCTTCATCGGCCGGCCGAGGAAGAAGAAGGTTGAACCCATATCCCGATCTCCCATGCTAAGGTACATGGTCAATTCAACTCAACTTCTTAATTTACATCCCATAAATCGGAGCCTGCGGCTCCTGGCGACCACATTTCTCATGCTTTAATTTCATCTCCTCCTCACTCTCCTCCCACATGACCCGAACCATCTCCGGTGCTCGAGCGACGCCGTGAGATGAAAGTTCGGGGATCAATGTGAGTGTGGGACCGAGGTGAGGAGTCTTTACCGCTTTCTGAGTGTTTTCTGATTCACTCCCTTTTTCCCCTATTCCATCTATCTTTTACCTTCTTATCTTGAGGTGCCGATCCGGAACCCGTTTCTGGAGTCGACAGTGATGGGGAAGACAACCTGTTTGCAGTCTGGCGGATCTCTGTTGGCGGAAGGAAATCGGTGGGACAGGGAGGGTGAACTGCTTGCAGTCTGGCGGATCTTTGTTGGCGAAATGAAATTGTGGCGACGGGGAAACGTAGTTTGTCGGATCTCTATTGGGGGAAGGAAATCACGGCGACGGGGAAGGCGACTTGTTTGCAGTCTAGCGGATCTCTGTTGGCGGAAGGAAATCACGGTGACAACGAAGGCGAGCTACTTGCAGTCTAGCAGATCTCTATTGGCGGAAGGAAATCGCGGTGACGGGGAAGGCGACCTGCTTGCAGTATAGCGGATCTGTGTTGGCGAAAGGAAATCACAGCGACGGGGAAACGTAGTACGGTGGATCTCTGTTGGGGGAAGGAAATTGCGGCGACGGGGAAGGTTACTTGCTTGCAGTCTAGGGGATCTCTTTTGGCGGAAGGAAATCGCGGCGACGGGGAAGTGTAGTCCGGCGGATCACTGTTGGGGGAAGAAAATCGCAGCGACGGGGAAGGCGACCTGCTTGCAATTGGGCGGATCTGTGTTGGCGAACGGAAATCGCGACGACGGGTAAACGTAGTCCGGCGGATCTCTGTTGGGGGAAGGAAATCGCGGCGACGGGGAAACATGGTCTGGCGGATCTCTGTCGGGGGAAGGAAATCGCGGCGACGAGGAACCCTACCGGCTTGCAGTCTGGTAGATCTTTGTTGGCAGAAGGAAATCGCGGCGACGGGGAAACGTAGTCCGGCGGATCTCTATTGGGGTAAGGAAATCGCAGCGACGGGGAAGGCGACCTGCTTGCAGTATAGCGGATCTGTGTTGGCGAAAGGAAATCACAGCGACGGGGAAACGTAGTACGGTGGATCTCTGTTGGGGGAAGGAAATTGCGGCGACGGGGAAGGTTACTTGCTAGCAGTCTAGGGGATCTCTTTTGGCGGAAGGAAATCGCGGCGACGGGGAAGCATAGTCCGGCGGATCACTGTTGGGGGAAGAAAATTGCAGCGACGGGGAAGGCGACCTGCTTGCAATTGGGCGGATCTGTGTTGGCGAACGGAAATCGCGACGACGGGTGAACGTAGTCCGGCGGATCTCTATTGGGGGAAGGAAATCGTAGCGACGGGGAAACATGGTCTGGCGGATCTCTGTCGGGGGAAGGAAATCGCGGTGACGAGGAACCCTACCGGCTTGCAGTCTGGTAGATCTTTGTTGGCGGAAGGAAATCGCGGCGACGGGGAAACGTAGTCCGGAGGATCTCTATTGGGGTAAGGAAATCGCAGCGACGGGGAAGGCGACCTGCTTGCAGTTTGGCGGATCTGTGTTGGCGAAAGGAAATCGCGGCAACGGAGAAACGTAGTCTGGCGGATCTCTGTCGGGGGAAGGAAATCGCGGTGACGGGGAAGGCGACCTATTTGCAGTCTGGCGGATCTCAGTTGGCGGAAGGAAATCGCGGCGACGGGGAAACGTAGTCCGGCGGATCTTTGTTATGGAAAGGAAATCGTGGCGACAGGGAAGGCGAACGACTTGCAGTCTTGCGGATCTCTATTGGCGGAAGGTAATCGCGGCAATGGGAAACGTGACCTGCTTGCAATCTGTCGGATATATGTTGGCGAAAGAAAATCGCGGCGACGCGGAAACGTAGTCCGGCGGATCTCTGTTGGGGGAAGGATATCGCGGCGACGGGGAAGGCTACCAGCTTGCAGTCTGGCGGATCTCTATTGGCGGATGGAAATCGCGGCGACTAGGAAGCCTACCTGCTTGCAGTATGGCGGATGTCTGTTTGCGGAAGAAACTCGCAACAACGGGGAAATGAAGTCCGGTGGATCTCTGTTGCGGAAAGGAAATCGCGACGTCGGGGAAGGCGACCTGCTTGCAGTCTGGGGGATCTCTTTTGGCTGAAGGAAATCGCGGCGATGGGGAAGCGTAGTCTGGCGGATCTCTCTTGGGGGAATGAAATCGCGGCGATGTGGAAGGCTACCTGCTTGCAGTCTGGCAGATCTCTATTGGTGGAAGGAAATTGCGGCGACGAGGAAGGCTACATGCTTGCAGTCTGGCAGATCTTTGTTGGCGGATGGAAATCGCTGCGACGGGGAAACGTAGTCCGACGGATCACTATTGGGGGAAGAAAATCGCAGCGACGGGGAAGGCGACCTGCTTGCAATTGGGCGGATCTGTGTCGGCGAAAGGAAATCGCGACGACGGGTAAACGTAGTCCGGCGGATCTCTGTTGGGGGAAGGAAATCGCGGCGACGGGGAAACATGGTCTGGCGGATCTCTGTCGGGGGAAGGAATTGTTGGGGGAGGGAAATCGCGGCGACGGGGAAACGTAGTCCAGCGGATCTCTGTTGGGGGAAGGAAATCGCGGCGACGAGGAACCCTACCTGCTTGCAGTGTGGTAGATCTTTGTTGGCGGATAGAAATCGCGGCGACGGGGAAACGTAGTCCGGCGGATCTCTATTGGGGTAAGGAAATCGCAGCGACGGGGAAGGCGACCTGCTTGCAGTTTGGCAGATCTGTGTTGGCGAAAGGAAATCGCGGCAACGGAGAAACGTAGTCTGGCGGATCTCTGTCGGGGGAAGGAAATCGCGGTGGCAGGGAAGGCTACCTGCTTGTAGTATGGCGGGTCTCTGTTGGCGGAAGGAAATCGCAGCGACGGGGAAACCTAGTCCGGCTGATCTCTGTTGGGGGATAGAAATCGCGGTCACGGGGAAGGCGACCTGCTTGCAATCTGGCGGATCTCTGTTGGCGGAAGGAAATCGCTGCGATAGGGAGGGTGAACTGCTTGCAGTCTGCGGATCTGTGTTGGCGAAATGAAATCGCGGCGACGGGGAAACGTAGTTCGGCGGAGCTCTATTGGGGGAAGGAAATCACGGCGACGGGGAAGGCGACCTATTTGCAGTCTGGCGGATCTCAGTTGGCGGAAGGAAATCGCGGCGACGGGGAAACGTAGTCCGGCGGATCTTTGTTATGCAAATGAAATCGCGGCGACAGTGAAGGCGACCGACTTGCAATCTTGCGGATCTCTATTGGCGGAAGGTAATCGCGGCGATGGGGAACGTGACCTGCTTGCAATCTGTCGGATATATGTTGGCGGAAGAAAATTGCGGCGACGCGGAAACGTAGTCCGGCGGATCTCTGTTGGGGGAAGGAAATCGCGGCGACGGGGAAGGCTACCAGCTTGCAGTCTGGCGGATCTCTATTGGCGGATGGAAATCGCGGCGACTGGGAAGCCTACCTGCTTGCAGTATGGCGGATGTCTGTTGGCGGAAGAAAATTGCAACGACGGGGAAACGAAGTCCGGTGGATCTCTGTTGCGGGAAGGAAATCGCGACGACGGGGAAGGCGACCTGCTTGTATTATGGCGGATCTCTGTTGGCTGAAGGGAATTGCGGTGACAGGGAAGGCGACCTACTTGTAGTCTGGCGGATCTCTGTTGGCGGAAGGAAATCGTGACGACGAAGAAACGTAGTCCGGCAGATCTCTGTTTGGGGAAGGAAATCGCGGCGACGGGGAAGGCGACCTGCTTGCAGTCTGGTGGATCTGTATTGGCGAAAGGAAATTGCGGTGATGGGGAAACGTAGTCCGACAAATCTATGTTGGGGGAAGGAAATCGCTACGACGGGGAAGGTGACCTGTTTGCAGTCCGGCGGATCTCTGTTGGTGGAAGGAAATCGCGGCGACGGGGAAGGCGACCTGCTTGCAGTCTGGCGGATCTGTGTTGGAGAAAGGAAATCACGGCGACGGGGAAACATGGTCTGGAGGGTCTCTGTCGGGGGAAGGAAATGTTGGGGGAGGGAAATCATGGCGACGGGGAAACGTAGTCGGCCGGATCTCTGTTGGAGGAAGGAAATCGCGGCGATGGGGAAGGCTACCTGCTTGCAGTCTGGCAGATCTTAGTTGGCGGAAGGAAATCGCGGCGACAAGGAGGGTGAACTGCTTGCAGTCTGGCGGATCTATGTTTGCGAAATGAAATCGTGGCGACGGGGAAATGTAGTTCGGCGTATCTCTATCGGGGGAAGGAAATCACGGCGACGGGGAAGGCGACCTGTTTGCAGTCTGGCGGATCTCTGTTGGCGGAAGGGAATCGCGGCGACGGGGAAACGTAGTTCGGCGGATCTCTGATAGGGGAGGGAAATCGCGATGACAGGGAAGGCTACCTACTTGTAATCTGGCGGATCTCTGTTGGCGGAAGGAAATTGCGGTTACAGGTAAGGCGACCTACTTGTAGTCTAGCGGATCTCTATTGGCAGAAGGAAATCGCGATGACGAAGAAACGTAGTCCGGCAGATCTCTGTTGGGGGAAGGAAATCGCGGTGACGGGGAAGGCGACCTGCTTGCAGTCTGGCGGATCTGTGTTGGAGAAAGGAAATTGCGGTGATGGGAAAACGTAGTCCAACGAATCTCTGTTGGGGGAAGGAAATCGCTACGACGGGGAAGGTGACCTGTTTGCAGTTCGGCGGATCTCTGTTGGTGGAAGGAAATCGCGGCGACGGGGAAACATGGTCTGGCGGGTCTCTGTCAGGCGGGAAAGAAATTACGGCGACGGAGAAGTCTACCTGCTTGCAGTCAGGCGGATCTCTATTGGTGGAAGGAAATTGCGGCGACCGAGAAACGTAGTCTGGCAGATCTCTGTTGGGGGAAGGAAATCCCGACGACGGGGAAGGCGACTTGCTTGCAGTCTGGCGGATCTTTGTCGGCAGAAGGAAATCGCGGTGATGGTGAATGCGACCTGCTTCTAATCTGGCGGAACTGTGTTGGCGAAAGGAAATCGTGGTGTTGGGGAAACGTAGTCCGACGAATCTCTGTTGGGGGAAGGAAATCGCGGCGACGGGGAAGACGACCTGTTTGCAGTCCGACGGATCTCTGTTGGACGAAGGAAATCGCGGCGACAGGGAAGGCGACCTGCTTGTAGTCTGGCGGATCTGTGTTGGAGAAAGGAAATCGCGGCGACGGGGAAGGCGACCTGCTTGCAGTCTGATAGATCTGTGTCGGCGAAAGGAAATCGCGGTGATGGGGAAACGTAATCCGACAGATCTCTGTTGGGGGAAGGAAATCGCGCCAACGGGGAAGGTGACCAGTTTGCAGTCCGGCGGATCTCTGTTGGTGGAAGGAAATCGCGGCGACGGGAAAGCAGACCTGCTTGCAGTCTGGCAGATCTGTGTTGGCGAACGGAAATCGCGACGACGGGGAAACGTAATTCGGCGGATCTCTATTGGGGGAAGGAAATCACGGCGACGGGGATGGCGACCTGTTTGCAGTCTGGCGGATCTCTGTTGGCGGAAGGGAATCGCGGCGACGGGGAAACGTAGTCCGGCGGATCTCTGATATGGGAAGGAAATCGCGACGATGGGGAAGGCTACCTACTTTTAATCTGACGGATCTCTGTTGGCGGAAGGAAATCGCGGCGACAGGGAAACATAGTCTGGCGGATTTCTGTTGGGGGAAGGAAATCACGACGATGAGGAAGGCTACCTGCTTGCAGTCTGGCGGATCTCTATTGGCGGAAGGAAATCGCGGCGATGGGGAAGGCTACCTGCTTGCAGTCCGGCGGATCTTTGTTGGCGGAAGAAAATTGCAGCGACGGGGAAGGCGACCTGCTTGTAATCTGGCGGATCTCTGCTGGCGGAAGGAAATTACGGTGACAAGGAAGGTGACCTACCTGTAGTCTGGTGGATCTCTGTTGGCAGACGGAAATCGCAACGACGAAGAAACGTAGTCCGGCAGATCTCTGTTGGGGGAAGGAAATCACGGCGACGGGGAACGCGACCTGCTTGCAGTCTGGCATATCTGTGTTGGCGAATGGAAATTGCGGTGATGGGGAAACGTAGTCTGACGGATCTCTATTGGGGGAATGAAATCGCGGCGACGGGGAAGGTGACCTGTTTGCAGTCCGGCGGATCTCTGCTGGTGGAAGGAAATCGCGGCGACGAGGAAGGTGACCTGCTTGCAGTCTGGCTGATCTCTGTTGGGGAATGGAAATCGCGGTGACGGGGAAGGCAACATGTTTGCAGTCTGGTGGATCTCTGTTGGCGGAAGGAAATCGCGGCGACAGGGAGGGTGAACTGTTTGTAGTCTCGCTGATTTATGTTGGCGAAATGAAATCGTGGCGACGGGGAAACGTAGTTCGGCGGATCTCTATTGGGGGAAGGAAATCACGGCGACGGGGAAGGCAACCTGTTTGCAGTCTGGCGGATCTCTGTTGGCGGAAGGAAATCGCGGCGACAGGGAAACGTAGTCCGGTGGATCTCTGTTAGGGGAAGGAAATCGCGGCGACAAGGAAGGCGACCTACTTGCAGTCTGGCAGATCTCTATTGGCGGAAGGAAATCGCGGCGATGGGGAAGGCGACCTGCTTCCAGTCTGGCGGATCTGTGTTGTTGAAAGGAAATCGCGGCGACGAGAAACGTAGTCCGGTGGATCTCTGTTGGGGGAAGGAAATTGCGGTGACGGGGAAACATAGTCTGGCGAATCTCTGTTGGGGGAATGAAATCGCGGCGATGAGGAAGGATACCTGCTTGCAGTCTGGCTGATCTCTATTGATGGAAGGAAATTGCGGCGACGGGGAAGGCTACCTGCTTGCAGTCTGGCAGATCTTTGTTGGCGGAAGGAAATCGCAGCGACGGGGAAACGTAGTCCGGTGGATCTCTATTGCGGGAATGAAATCGCGATGACAGGGAAGGCGACCTGCATGTAGTCTGGCGGATCTCTGTTGGCGGAGAGAAATTGCGATGACCGGTAAGGCGACCTGCTTGTAGTCTGGCGGATCTCTGTTGGCGGAAAGAAATCGCGACGACGAAGAAATGTAGTCTGACGGATCTCTGTTGGGGGAAGCAAATCGCGGCGACGGGGAAGGCGACCTGTTTGCAGTCCGGCGGATCTCTGTTAGTGGAAGTAAATCGCGGCGACAGAGAAGGCGACCTGCTTGCAGTCTGGAGGATCTGTGTTGGAGAAAGGAAATCGCAGCGACGGGGAAACATGGCTTGACGGGTCTCTATCGGTGAAAGGAAATGTTGGGGGAGGGAAATCGCAGCGACGAGGAAACGTAGTCGGGCGGATCTCTGTTGGCGGAAGGAAATCACAGCGATGGGGAAGGTGACCTGCTTGCTTTGTTGGCGGAAGGGAATCGCAGCGACGGGGAAACGTAGTCCGACTGATCTCTGTTGGGGGATGGAAATCGCGGTGACGGGAAAGGCAACCTGTTTGCAGTCTGGCGGATCTCTGTTGGTGGAAGGAAATCGCAGCCACGGGAAAACGTAGTCCGGCGGATCTCTGTTAGGGGAAGGAAATCACGGCGACAAGGAAGACAACCTACTTGCAGTCTGGCAGACCTCTATTGGCGGAAGGTAATCGCGGCGTTGGGGAAAGTGACCTGCTTGCAGTCTGGCGGATCTGTGTTGACGAAAGGAAATCGCGTCGACAGGGAAACGTAGTCTGGCGGATCTCTGTTGGGGGAAGGAAATTGCGGCGACGGGGTAGACTACTTGCTTGCAGTCTGGCGGATCTCTACTGGTGGAAGGAAAACGCAGCGACGGGGAAACGTAGTCCGGTGGATCTCTATTGGGGGAGGAAATCGCGACGACGGGGAATGCGACCTGCTTGCAGTCTGGCGGATCTCTGTCGGCAGATGGAAATCGCGGCGACAGGGAAGGCGACCTGCTTGTAATCTGGCGGATCTGTCTTGGCGAAATTAAATCGCAACGATGGGGAAACGTAGTCTGGCGGATCTCTATTGTGAGAAGGAAATCATGACGACGGGGAAGGCGACCTGCCTGCAGTCTGACGGATCTCTGTTGGTAGAAGGAAATCGCGGCGATGGGGAAGGCGACCTGCTTGCAGTCTGGCGGATCTGTGTCGGCCAAAGGAAATCGCGGTGATGGTGAAACGTAGTCCGACGGATCTATGTTGGGGGAAGGAAATCGCGGCGACGGGGAAGGCTACCTGCTTGCAGTCTGGCAGATCTTTGTTGGCGGAAGGAAATCGCGGCGACGGGGAAACGTAGTCTGGAGGATCTCTGTTGGGGGAAGGAAATCGTAGCGACGGGGAAGGCGACCTGCTTTCTCTGTTGGCAGAAGGGAATCGTAGCGACGGGGAAATGTAGTCCGGTGGATCTCTGTTGGGGGAGGAAATCACGACGACGGGGAATGCGACCTGCTTGCAGTCTGTCGGATCTCTGTCGGCAGAAGGAAATCGCGGCGACAGGGAAGGCGACCTGCTTGTAATCTGGCGGATCTGTGTTGGCGAAATTAAATCGCGACGACGGGGAAACGTAGTCTCGCGGATCTCTATTGTGAGAAGGAAATCATGGCGACGGGGAAGGCGACCTGCTTGCAGTGTGGCGGATCTCTGTTGGCAGAAGGAAATCGCGGCGATGGGGAAGGCGACCTGCTTGCAGTCTGGCGGATCTGTGTCGGCGAAAGGAAATCGCGGTGATGGTGAAACGTAGTCCGACGGATCTCTGTTGGGGGAAGGAAATCGCGGCGACGGGAAAGTCTACCTGCTTGCAGTCTGGCAGATCTTTGTTGGCGGAAGGAAATCGCAGCGATGGGGAAACGTAGTCCGGCAGATCTCTATTGGGGGAAGGAAATCGTAGCGACGGGGAAGGTGACCTGCTTGCTCTGTTGGCGGAAGGGAATCACAGCGACGGGGAAACATAGTCCGGTTGATCTCTGTTGGGGATGGAAATCGTAGTGATGGGGAAGGCAACCTGTTTGCAGTCTGGCGGATCTCTGTTGGCGGAAGGAAATCGCGGCGATAGGGTGGGTGAATTGCTTGCAGTCTGGCAGATCTGTGTTGGTGAAATGAAATCGTGGTGACGGGGAAATGTAGTTCGGTGGATCTCTATTGGGGGAAAGAAATCACGACGACGGGGAAAATGACTGTAGACACGCAATTTTGGTCCAGCTAGAGAGCTTAAATTCTTGTTTTTATTAGTATTCTTTCGAGGAAACCATGTTTTTCGGAAAATCGGAACTTCCCTGCGCATTTCGGCCAAACTGGGCCTAGTGCCCCCTTAATGGGGCGCTTTGACTAGGGCACCATGGCACCCTGTTATAGGGCGCTAGGCGCCCCACTGGTGGGGCACCTGCACCTGGTCTGACTGACTGGACAGATTGATGGGACAGTTCTGCAGATAAAGTTGCCCTCTTCTTGTCTATAAAAGGACCCCCATTTGGTGGGTTTAGGACACACCAAGGGTGTCCCCCAAACCCTCTCATCCACCACAACACTCCCAAGGTTGTACAACCCCTCTCCAAGCTCTTAAACCATTCCAAAACCCTCTTCTAAAAAGCAAAAAAACCATAGTTGCTTCTTCAAGGGATAGTCCAGCAGAATGAAGTTACCATCTTTTAGGCTATAGAAAAACCCCCATCAGGAGGTTTAGGGCTCCCCAAGTCCGTACACAACTTCATCTCATCCACCACTATGTATTTGAGCCTCCACCACACCCCCTCAAGCCCTTAGATCATCCCGAAATCCTTTCCCAAAAACCCCAAAAACCTGCAGTTTCCTTCTTCAGAAATATGATTTTTCTCCGACATTGAGGGCCTCTACACTCCATTTCCCTTAAATTTAGTGCCAAATCACTCTTCCATTTGCTTCACTTGAGTATTGGCTGCTTGAAGAAGTCCTTCTTCCGTCTTGGAGATCTTCCTACACTACGGGGCGATGCCGCAAAGACTTCACTCAAATCCACGTTCTCATCAATCTCACATCATCACCATCACTTCATTTTGCACTTCACATCACTCTTACCATTTGTCACCTAGTTATGTTAGGTCCATTTGATACGTATTATAAGCATTATTGTTGAAGACCTTGAGAGTGAAAATGACTGGGCCCGAGGTCCCCTTCAACAAAATCTACGACGGCTTGGTCATTTCTTCACACTCACGGATAAGCCAAAATTGAATATTGGAGGGACGATGGTTCCTAATCGGGTGTCTTGACCTCCAATAGACAATCTATATCTTCAACTATTTTCTACATAATTTTCTACGTTTGCATATCCATCTCTTTTCCATTCTTATCATTACCAATTTTATCTCTTCATGTTTTATTCCTTTCTTTTTATCCCATCATGTTTTATTCTTTCCTTTCTTTTATCCCACCGTGTCTTTTATTTTATCCCACCGTGTCATGGCAATTGTCATGCCATTGTTTCTTCTTTCTCATCATTCTATGTTAGTCTCACCATTGTCTTTCAATCTCACTATGGCTTAAGTCTGTCTTGTCGTTTTCTGAATATCGAGTTTTCTGCTAGAGCGTGATTCATGGTTTTCACGATACCCGAGCAATTTTGTTATGCTTAAAACGAACCCTTTTAGAATTTGAGATTATTCCACTTAGAATTAAACTGAGTATTTTGGTGAAACTTGAATGAACTTGAGATTCCAAATATGATGGATTGGTATTCTTTTCATTTTTAGATCAGCTTCTCTTTTACAAACTTTAGCCCATCACAGTACAAGAACACCGCAAAATTCGGGTTGCTGGCTGATGATGAACCTACGAATTCGAGGACTCCTCACCACGCTGAGGGTTGGCTACATCCTTTATCATTTACTTTTTCATCTCTCGTGCCAAGGGCATGTCTTTTACCAGTCAATTATATGAGGTTTTGATAGAACATGAAAGCGACCTAGAATACTCAGAGAGATTCATTTTGCTGGATCAGGTAGAAAAGTGTTTCTATATCTACACCTTGATGCCACCTTTTCAGTCCATCACCATTCCATTCTGCTACATTCATCTACGCTCACTTGCATTCCATTACAGTTCACTCCGAATCACTCCGCTTCATTACATGCCACTCCCTTACAAAGCCGACATCAAGGCGAGGCAAGCTGTAGACACGCCAAATTTGCCTAATTCAGAGCATAAAACTCATGTTTTATAAGATAACATGTGTGATTGACCTTAGAATGATGCCGGGTCTTTTAAAGTTGATTTGAAGCTTCACCGAACGAAATCGGATGTTTTCTGAAGTTTTCTGCAAAAAGCCGTAATTTCCGAGCGAAAGCAACACGTAAATCGTGTAAACACGGAAATTGGCTGAATGACCCATGCATAATGATCATGCATTGAAGGTTATGGTCATATTCACACCCCGGAAAAGTTTTGTTGCCTACCGTGCCTTTCCGGTTTGCCGTCAGAGTCATTTTGACCTGTATCGGATCTTCTGTTCACTGCCCTAACTTCTGGACAAAATTCTGAAGTTTTGTATGGGGTTATGGATGATCCAATGCTATATAAAACTTCTTCGGCCTGTTAGCTTTCCAATGCAAGAAACGGCGTCGAATTCCGAGTTCGGGAGTGTTCGCAATGGCTTCCGGAAGAAGGACGTGCGAAACCAGTCCCATGCGCCCAGGTTCCTGGTCACATGCGCCCGGGACCCAGGGCACGTGCCCATGTGCCCTACCAGTGAGGCACGTGACCTCGTGCCCTCACTTGAGGGCACATGCGCCCTACCCTGGAGGCACGATGGACCCAGTTTTTCACCGGGACTCTACCACTTAACCGCCAATCGGATAAGACCTTTTTTCTCGGGATTTGTGCCCATGCGCCCTCACTGGGGGCACATGCACCCCTCAGTGGGGTGCATGTGCCCTGCACCAGGGCGCATGCGCCCAGGGGTGGGGCGCAAGGCCCCTATTTTTTAGCCCGGATAACGCCGTTCGTTCTCCTATAAATTAACTCTGATTCCGGTCGTTCCAAAGGCATGAGCACGACCCACCAGGCATCTCAAGACGTCCAACCTCCCTCATGCATTGATTTTGTGATTTTTAGAGAGAGAATTTCTAGTTTTTAGAGAGAGAGAAGTCGGTTCAAGAGAGAGGAAGGCTGTTCTACAGGTGATCTGCCAAGTCTCTCTTCCTCGGCCTCTACAGCAGTGTGTGGACGTCTTCTTCCTGATCTCACTTCATCAAAGTTCTTTCTATCCAAGTCTTCTTCAGTTTGCAATTGATGGATCTTAATTCTGAGGTTGGGGCTGGTCGTGAAGAGCGCAGAAGCAAAGTCGCGCCTGGCAGATCCTGGACTGCTGCTCAGCTTTTTCGACAACACATATTTGGAAATATCTTCCTCTATTCAACTCAGAATCTTTCAGTTCTTTTTCCTACCCCTTTGTTTTGTGATTCTCCATACTCCTATCATTTTTTTTACATTTTTTTCATTAATTTTATTCTGTTATTCCGAAAATAAAAAAGGGGTTAGAGATAACCCGAATCCGGTCAGTTTCTAGTCAATTGTGTTTTTTATGTTATTTTCCTTGCATGTACTCCACCTTGTTTAGTTCTAATAGTCTCTTTCACTTGTTTATTTGTATAGTTGCACAGAATATCAAGCACCCACCACGTTGAGGACTCTTCTTCATCGGCCGGCCGAAGAAGGAGAAGCTTTAACTCACATTCTTCACGCTAAGGTACACACGGTCATTTTAAATCTATAAATCAGAACCCGCGGTTCCTGGCGACCACATTTATTTCTTCTCACCCTCCTCCCACATGACCCGAACCGTCTCTTTGGTGATCGAGCGATGCCAAGGGATGAAAGTTCGGGGATCAATGTGAGTGTGGGACCGAGGTGAGAGTTGCTTTCCATGTTTCTTCCTTTCTTTTCTCATCCCCTCTTGAGGTGACGATCTGGATTCATGGACTTCCCTGAAAATGAGAGGACCCCGTCTAATTTTCAGAGTCGACACTATGCCTCAAACCACCATCATTACACCCATCGCAAGAGCTCCCATCATTCGACCTAACCCACCACCCACCACTACCACCCCAACTATAGCTCCTCAACTTGCCACAGTACTCAGGAGTGGGCGCATGTTCCAAAGGGTCTTTCCCTAGGCCGGTCAGTCAGGATTAGTACCAGAAGCAGAAGAAGAACACATCAAAGAACCGTTGCCCGGGACATCCTATGACTTGCTAAAACATCTTGATAAAACTCCGGCACAGATCTCTATCTTAGAGTTGATCAAAAGATCCAAAGTCCATCAAGAGGTTCTCCAACAATACTTACAGCGGGTGATGGTGAATGAGAGCCTCCCCCCAGAAAGGATTTCATCAGTTCTGGTCCCGAAAAATGAGTACCCGGCCCTTACATTCACAAAGGAAGAGTTGGCCGACCCGGAAGTAAGGAAATGTGCCTTATGCATCACAGTTCACATCAATGGAGTAGGCATTAAGTCATGTTTGGTCGATACCGGAGCATCCATTAATGTTTTGCCACCAGAAACATTACATCTTTGTGGAATCTCCGAGGAGGACGTCCGGCCATCTCAAATAACAGTGACCGCATATGATAATTCAAAGAAGCCCGCTGACGGCATGATTACATTGGGTGTCAAACTCGGACCTCAGACAGTCACTGTCAACTTTCACATACTAGAGATAGATCTGACATACAAAGCTATTCTAGGATGACCCTATTTGGAAGCATTAGAGGTAGTCGCCCCCACCAATCACCAGTGTCTTAAATTCCCTTACAAGGGACAAGTGATTAAGGTGACTAGCATGCCCCTAGATCATCCATCTTCTCCATCACCACCCCTCGGATTGCCAAATGAACTGATTTTGACAATCTTGGATCTTCCAGAAATAAGTAGGCAGCCAAGGCAAGTGTGGAGAAGGAAAAGAGAGAAAAATGAAACTATTGGGTGGCATATAATGAAAAGTTTGGGATACCAAGAAGGCCAAGGACTAGGCAAAGAATTGCGAGGCATAGTTGAGCCAATCAATTTAATGAGGTTACAACCAAAAAGCGGGGTTGGGTATGATGGAACAACTGCCAATGGTCAGAATCTCAAAAGCAGATACATTTCTGGATGCTTACAAAAGTTTTTCATCAAGAAAGAGACCATTCAACTGGCTGAGAACAAGGAAGAACAAGAGATGGACCAAGAGAAGAGAAGAAGAACCAACGACCCTGAAGATGACTTATATCCAGAAATATCTCTTCTATTTTCCACCGATGAAGAAAGGTCAAGCAATGAACCACTCCAGGCTGAACCACCTGTTGACACACCCGAGAGTCATATTGCCAAACCAACTCGAGAAGAAGTTCAACCAACTCCACGAGGGCCTTCCCTCATTATGTCATTTTTTGGGGCTGACGCCCCAACTCACTGTGATGCTCTCCCCGGGCTTCTTGGCCCGATCTCTATTTCTAGGCCCTCAGGCCCAACTTATGTGTCCGCGTACCCACTTGTTTCTCTTAGGCCATCGAGCCCCTCTACTAAATTCGGGCCTTTGTGCTCATTTTCTCCAACTCTTGGGCCCTCAAGCCCATCTCCTAAACCCAAGCCCTCGAGCCCACATCCTCCTCTTATTGGGTCTATAAACCCACCTTCTTCTATGATCATCTGGCCTACTGGCCCATCACCTCTTTCTGACAACATTGGGCCCGAAAGCCCCCTTTGTCAAACATTGCTCGAAGTCTTCCCCTCTTTATCAATATCTTCGCCTACTTTGGCTCCCGTAGTTGATCTCAACCCAAATCGGGCACCTGAAGCCCATTCTGTCTTTATGTTTAGCACTCCCCAAAAAACAACTTCCTCCTCGTAACTAAAATTTTGATTGAGGAAACATCTCAACTTGCCTCGGAAGGGCATTCGACCCAAGGAGCCACCATATCCTTGATTGACCTTCTTTGCCCTCCATTCTCTCCAATAAATTCTACTCCATCCACCTCCTCTTCCTTCTCTTATTTACCTTCTTCTTCTTTAGGTTTAGTTTCCAATAAAAATAGAACAAAAATCAGAGGTAGGAGAGTTTCAGAAAGATACCTGCATCAGTTAGCTCAGAAGAGCTTAGAATGTGTCAAGCTACCGGAGTATCTAGAAAATGCGATTCAGCTGGATGAAATTTGATATGAGGAGAAGGATAACATTGATCAAACTTTGGGAATTTCTTCCTCTCTCAGTTCAACATCACCTACATCCAACAGAAGGTAATCAAGGGCTACGCAATTGCCGAACATCTTGCCCATCATCCTATCCCAATCTTTGACCCTATCCAATCAGAATTCCCCGATGAAAAATTGATGTCCATTCGATCTTCCTATTTATGGTCTTTATATTTTGACGGGGCATTAAACTCCCAGGGTAGAGGGATAGGGATTGTTCTTCTGTCACCCGAAGGTGTCACCATTCCACAGGCTTTTCAGCTCCATTTTCTAGCAACAAACAATATAGCTGAGTATGAAGCCTTATTGGCCGGACTGGATGCCGCTCACTTCTATGGTGTCACTAAACTAAGGGTGATCGGTGATAGTCAGTTGATTCTCCACCAAGTGTTGGCCAAATACCGCACATCTCATCCCGGGCTCAGGTTGTACCAAGAACTCACCACCTGCTACATCAAGCTATTCTCCAAACTCGAATTCATTCATGTCCCTCGTGCTCAAAATATTCTTGCCGATGCTCTCGCTTCCCTGGCATCTTCACTATCTATCCCGCTAGGCAGACAAGTTAGAACAATCTATGTCCGTCGACGTATCATCCCGGCGGTAGAAAATGCACAATTTTTAAAGGTTAAAGAAAAGTTTGAAAGAAAAGAGTACATTGAGCAAAAGGAAGAAGTATCTTTGCTTGAGTTGGAGGAATTAGAAGAGGGTGAGAAACCACGGTATCATGAGATTGTGAATTACAGTCAGGATCAAACATATCCACCAGGATCAACTGCAGAAGAGAAAAAAGCCATATAAAGAATATCATGATACCGTGGCCGGCATTCTATTAAGATGCGTAGATGAATAAGAGGCTGAATTGGTGCTTAAGGAAGCACACTTTGGAGTATGTGGAGGTCATGTAAATGCTCAAGCCCTCGCCAAGAAGATCATCAGGCAAGGGTATTACTGGCCTACTCTGGAAGAAGATTGCTCGATCTTTGTCCGGCACTGTCATCAATGTCAACTTCACGCCGACAAGACTCACTCTCCCGCATCTTCCCTTTACCCGATTCACGCCCCATGGCCCTTCGTTATGTGGGCTTTTGATGTTATCGGACCCCTCGGTGACCCAAACTCCACAAACAAAACCAAATCCTTCATCCTAACTGCAACGGAGTACTTCACCAAGTGGGCGGAAGCGGAAGCATACGTGGAAATCAAGACATCAACAGTCTGCCCTTTCATCAAACGCAACATCATTGCCAGGTTCGGGATCCCAGGCGACATCATCATCGACAATTGACCGCAATTCATCTCCCAGGAGCTGCGTGACCTTTGCAACAGGTATTGCATCAGATTGCATCATTCATCTCCATATTATCCTCAAGGCAACGGTCAAGCAGAAGCCACCAATAAAACCCTGATAAAAATCATTAAGGAAACGTGTAAGTCTAGCTAGTTCACGGACTGGCCAGATAAGTTAGTCGATGCTCTATGGGCCTACCACACCTCTATTCGAACCCCAACGGGTCAAACTCTCTATGCCTTGGCATTTGGGATGGAGGCGGTAGTCCCATATGAAGTGCTCGTTCCTTCCCTCCGAGTCCAGATCGATCGAGACATCCCGATAGATGAACGCCGAGATTCCCTTCTCGCGCAACTCGAACTCTTGCATGAAAGGAGGCTGGCCGCTGCCGAACATGCTAGGTCTTATCAGAATAGACTTAAAAGATTTTATCAGAAGAGGGTGGTGGAGAGAAAATTTGAAATCGGTGAGGTTGTGCTTAAAAGAACATTCATTAAGCCGGGCGGTCCCCACTCCAAACTTCAACCTAATTGGGAGGGTCCGTATGTAATTTCGGTTGTTTATCCCGGTAATTCATACAAGCTGACTAGTGCAGAAGGAGAAGAACTAGCTCATCCCTGGAATGGTGTATACCTCAAAAAATATTTCCCTTAAAAAAATCACAAAAAAATCTATAAAAATCAAAGGTGTGAAGAATGATGGTAACATCTAACATTTGCTTATTCAGTGCACCAATTTGTCACTTAGGGAATAAGGATAGGCATCATACTGCACACACTACAC
Source organism: Cryptocoryne crispatula var. balansae (assembly GCA_036172225.1). Classification (NCBI taxonomy): domain Eukaryota; kingdom Viridiplantae; phylum Streptophyta; class Magnoliopsida; order Alismatales; family Araceae; genus Cryptocoryne; species Cryptocoryne crispatula. The sequence goes on from CM069924.1 coordinate 13,159,317, forward strand.
ACCTAACTTTGAGATCCGATGATCGGAAGTCAGAGAGAAAGCTAGGCAACGCTTGGCAAAAGAAGGTCAACATAATCCCATTCTCTTCTTATTTCGGTCCGGAATAGATGGAAGGGGTTAGAATGAGGAGTATCGAAAGTACTCATTGCCTTAGTAGGAGGATGCCTCTGGAGGTTTGACTTCTTAAAAGAAAAGGTAACAAAAGATGGGCAATGACCCCTCAAGTCGGCAAAAGAATAGACCTGTCTGAATGTGTACCAACAAAAGCCCAAAAAAAAGAGAAAAAGGCTCCAAAAGATGGGCAATGAACCCCTCAGGTCAAAATCAAGCAAAAGAAAAAAGACCTGTCTGAATGTGGGCCATCAAAGAAAAGGGCTAGAAGGAAGGACCCAAGGATGTCAAATCCCAAACGGGCAATGCGGGCACTAGTAGAGAAACAAATTCGACACCCCCGAATCCTATTAAGCACTTACCACCAATCCTCTTCCCTCTTTAACCTTGCGGGTAAGGTTGATCGACTGGATCCAAGAAGAGCCATAGCCTATCAAAGGCGGAAGGTCATAAGATCTTGGACTAGGCACTTTCTTACACGTGATGCCTACTCTTAACCCTTAGGTAACAATGAGAGGCACCTATGGCAAGCAAGGCAAAGGATGAGATGGTCGTTTCTTTCGCACCAAATCAAAAAAATTAAAAACTTCAAAAAAAAAATCTATAAAGTCAAAACTCTTAAAAATTAAATATTCAAAACACCAAAAAAATCATAAAAGTTCCAAAACATCAAAAACATTATAAAATCATCAAAACCCAAACAAATTAAAAATTTCAAAACACCTAAAAGTTTGCTTTCTAGACTGATTAGTTGTCTTTGCATTCATGTTTAATTTCAGTCTTGCATATTTTCTTTTATGCATACTTATGTTTTTCTGTTATCTTTACCTTGATAAGGCCTATGTCCCTTGACAAAAGATCAAGGCAACTTTGCCCTCTCCTCGCAAGGGACTAAGCCAAAATAAAGTTCTAATATCTTCTCTCAAGTGGGTGCAGGAATAGGAGAAGGCATGCCAACTTTATATCCCCAAAAACTTAAAGGAAGCAAAAACAACAAAAAAATCAAAAATTGAAAAACAAACGTGGACTACCCCGACCCCTATTAGGACTTGCATTTAGTATTACATCTATCAAAATAAATAATATTTGAGATGTTGAAGACCTCAAGTCTAGAGGGGGTTGAGCCTGAGAACCCCTTCAACAAAATCAGTGAGGGCTCAGTCATTCCCTAAGCTTGTGGATAGGCCAAAGTTGAATATCCGGGGACGACGGTTTCTTCATAGATGTCCTGACCCGTTATGTTCAACCTATATCTTCAACTATTTTCTTATGCTTATTTGTATTTCTTTAAACCCAGCATGCATCATTTCATACATCAACATTCATCATCCCACCATGACCATTCCCCGCTTCCTAATCCTGCCATAACCTCCTTCCAGTCCCATTATGAACATTTTAAAAATGATCTTTTATAGCTCCAGAGAAGGTCTTGATTTTTCAGAGAATCGGTTTCCAACGGGTTTTAACAATGATTTCATCAAAACAAGAAGTTTTTCTATGTCGAACTGAACCGGTATTGTTGAGTAAAACCTTATGAATTTGAAGAACCCAACCTTGGTTGATTGGCTGTCTCCTTTTTACTTTTCGCAATTTACTGCATTTCTACCGAGTCCAGCACACCATGCAGTTCGGGTCCTGGCTGGTAACAATTCTCCCCACGTGGGATTTTAGTTATTTACTTTCGCATCGTTCTTCACTTTAACCAATCAACCTGAGGGAAGGTTTCGATAAGACAAAGGGTAATCTCGGAGTCCGGTAAAGTTTTATTCCACTCAACTAGGCCAATGAGGGCGTGTCTAAATCTACACCTTGGCGTCACCTTTTCAGTCCATTACCACTTCATTCCGCTACGCCTCATTACGCTTCGCTACATTCGCCTACGTTTCATTCGTGTCACTTCCCTACAAAGCCGACGCCAAGGTGAGGCAAGCTGTAGACACGCAATTTTGGTCCAGTTGGAGAGCTTAAATTCTTGTTTTTATGAGTATTCTTTCAAGGAAACCAAGTTTTTCAGAAAATCGGAACTTCCCTGCGCGTTTCAGCCAAACTGGGCCTAGTTCCCCCTTAATGGGGCGCTTTGACCAAGTCAAAGCGCCCTATAAATAGGGCACCAGGCGCCCTATAAATAGGGCACCAGGCGCCCCACTGGTGGGGCACCTGCACCTGGTCTGACTGACTGGACAGATTGATGGGACAGTTCTGCAGATAAAGTTGCCCTCTTCTTGCCTATAAAAGGACCCCCATTTGGAGGGTTTAGGACACACCAAGGGCGTCCCCCAAACCCTCTCATCCACCACAACACTCCCAAGGCCGTACAACCCCTCTCCAAGCTCTTAAACCATCCCAAAACCCTCTTCCAAAAACCAAAAAAACCATATTTGCTTCTTGAAGGGATAGTCCAGCAGAATGAAGTTATCATCTTTTAGGCTATAGAAAGACCCCCATCAGGAGGTTTAGGGCACCCCAAGTCCGTCCACAACTTCATCTCATCCACCACTATGTATTTGAGCCTCCACCACACCCCCTCAAGCCCTTAGATCATCCCGAAATCCTTTCCCAAAAACCCCAAAAACCTGCAGTTTCCTTCTTTAGAAATATGATTTTTCTCCCACTTTGAGGGCCTCTACACTCTATTTCCCTTACATTTAGTGCCAAAGCACTCTTTCATTAGCTTCACTTGAGTATTGGCTGCTTGAAGAAGTCCTTTTACCGTCTTGGAGATCTTCCTACACTCAGGGGCGACGCCGCGAAAAAGGGAAGAAAATCTGCTGGAACCAGTTCCTGGTGCCCTATAAATAGGGCGCTTTGACTTTGGTGAACGTGCCCCATCAAGGGGACACCTGCAGCTAGCGCCCTATATATAGGGCACTAGCAGGGGCAGACCCCGTTTTGCATTTTTTTGAGTTTGTTTACCTTTCCGGTCGATCCGTTACTCCTTCCTTTCGTTCTAGCTTCCATTAACATGTCATTTAGCATGCATTAAGCCACATCTTTGCATCTTCATATCTCTTTAAAAACCTATCAAAAATAGGGGTTGGGATTTAGTCCCAATCCGGTCAGTTCCTTTCCTTTTGCATGTTTGAGTTTGAATTTGAGCATCATTCTACACTTTCACTAGAACTAATGATCTTTTCACTTGTTTCTATGTTTTCTTATGGACATTTTTAGGTAAATCTGGCCGAGGTGGAGCTTCAACCGGATCGAAGACAAATAACTCACTAAGCTCTCTTCTTTCGGCCGGCCGAGAGAGGAGAAGTCGGAACCCAACAATCTCCCCGATTCCAAAGGTACAACGGTCAATTTTATTCTCCCTTTCATTTCTTTTCATTCTACCATATTTTGGAGCCTTTGGCTCCTGGCGACCACACCCACTAACATCTCATCCACCAAGTCCCCAAAGCAAGCGTAGGGGCCGGAAAAGAGGGAGATCTACGGATATCACATTTCAGGTCCTTACAGTGACCTGTTTGCAGTCCGGCGGATCTCTATTGGCGGAAGGAAATCGCGGCGACGAGGAAACGTAGTCTGGCGGATCTCTGTTTGGGGAAGGAAATCGCGGCGACAGTGAAGGCGACCTACTTGTAGTCTGGCGGATCTCTATTGGCGGAAGGAAATCGCGGCGATGGGGAAGACGACCAACCTGCAGTCTGTCGGATCTATGTTGGCAAAAGGAAATCGCGGCGACGGGGAAACATAGTCCGGCAGATCTCTGTTGGGGGAAGGAAATCGCGGCGACGGGGAAGGCTACCTGCTTGCAGTCTGGCGGATCTCTATTGGCGGATGGAAATCGCGGCGACGGGGAAGCCTACCTGCTTGCAGTCTGGCGGATCTCTGTTGGCGGAAGGAAATTGCTGCGACGGGGAAACGTAGTCCGGTGGATCTCTGTTGCGGGAAGGTAATCGCGACGACGGGGAAGGCGACCTGCTTGCAGTCTGGCAGATCTCTGTTGGCGGAAGGAAATTACGGCGACAGGGAAGGTGACCTGCTTGTAGTCTGGCGGATCTGTGTTGGCTAAATGAAATCACGACGACGGGAAACGTAGTTCGGCGGATCTCTATTGGGAGAAGGAAATCACGGTGACGGGGAAGGCAACCTACTTGCAGTCTGGTGGATCTCTGTTGGCGGAAGGAAATCGCGGCAACGGGGAAACGTAGTCTAGAGTATCTCTGTTGGGGGAAGGAAATTGCAGCGACGGGGAAGGTGACTTGCTTGCTGTTTGGCAGATCTCTGTTGGCGGAAGGAAATTGCGGCGACAGGGAAACGTAGTCCGGCGGATCTCTGTTAGGGGAAGGAAATCGCGGCGATGGGGAAGGCGACCTGCTTGCAGTCTGGCGGATCTCTGTTGGCGGAAGGAAATCGCGGTGACGGGGAAGGCGACCTGCTTGCAGTTTGGCGGATCTCTGTTGGCGAAAGAAATCGCCGCGACGGGGAAACATAGTCCTGCGGATCTCTGTTGGGGGAAGGAAATCGCGGCGACGGTGAAGGCGACCTGCTTGCAGTGTGGCGGATCTATATTGGCGGAAGGAAATCGCGGCGATGGGGAAGGTGACATGCTTGCAGTCTGGCGGATCTGTGTCAGCGAAAAAAAATTGTGGCAACGGGGAAACGTAGTCCGACGGATCTCTGTTGGGGGAAGGAAATCGCAGCGTCGGGGAAGGTGACCTGCTTGCAGTTCGGCAGATCTCTGTTGGGGGAAGGAAATCACGGCGACGGGGAAGGCGACCTACTTGCAGTCCGACAGATGTCTGTTTAGGAAAGGAAATCGCGCCGGCGGATGTCTATTGAGGAAAGGAAATCGCGGCAACGAGGAAGGCGACCTACACGCCGTCCGGCTGATCTCTATTGGGGGAAGGAGTGACGAGGAAGGCGACCTAAACGCAGTCCGGCTGATCTCTATTGAGGGAAGGAGTGACAAGAAAGGCGACGGGGAAAGCGACCTACACGCAGTCCGACTGATCTCTATTGGGGGAAGGAGTGACGAGGAAGGCGACAATGAAGGCGACCTACACGCAGCCCGGTGAATCTCTTAGGGGAAGAAAATCACGGCGGATCTCTGTTAAGGATATTTACTTGATTATTCTTACGCTCCAAAAGATTCGTCAAATTATTCACAAGCCCTATCCCTAAACATTCACTTGTCTTGTATTTTTCTGAAATTCCTCTATTCTGATCTCCTTGTTTCTTTGTTTTTCCCGTGTACAGGTCATTAAGGCAGCCAGAGACAAGTTTACGCATGAAATTTCCTTTAAAAACAAGGATAATGACATCTCCCTCGATAAGGTTTGCTCTGGCTGCTACTTTTTTCAAGATTCTACAGTCTTTTTAGGAGACATTTTAAAGATTTTGTCGATTATATCCAGTTTTCCTTTTTGTTTAAAAAATAAGTTTTGCTCGGTGGTAGTACTCGACAGCTCTTTCTTGATGACAGTTAAGAGACAGAAATGCCTGGAGTAACTTCTGAAGGCATCGGAGGGTCCTCCATGCCATGGTGGTGAAATCCACATCTCCTTATTTCTTCTCATCTTCACCAATCTCAGCTTATTTAGTTCCCGTTGAATCAAGCATGCAATTTCAAGTCCAATAAACTGGTGTTTTTTTGGAATAAAACTAAAAAGTTCGCATATGCAACATACTTGATAGTTATGTGAGAAGTTGAAAGAATACATGAATTGCATGAGCTGTCGTAACTTTGTTATATACTCATTTCAATTTTACCTGTTGTTATATGTAAATCACATCTCTTGAGGGCCCATTTCCATCAATTTTCTCTAGTTTAGAGTGAATAATTGAATTGTAAGTTGCTAAACCATGTATTAGATTATAATGAGAATCTCTCTCTTTGCATTCTGAATGTACCAACTCTTTTTAAACTGTTTGTTGACCTTCAAATTCTGCACATGAGCAGCAACTTAAAGAGCAATTTGAAGAAGACGGATGATAGTTTCCCTTCCCTTGGGCATATGCCAAGCATGCACTAGTATTTGCGGGTATATATATGTTAAGTTTCTAGGACAATGAATGGCTTCTCGATTCTTGCTAATGCTTACTTTTCCATGCACAATGTTGCTGGGTTCTTCCATGTTGCTGTGTTCGATATGATCTAGTCAAATCCCTGAATTTATCAGAAACACAAGTGGTTTAAAGTTCCTGTATAGTTTATCATGCCTTCTTTTTGCTCACCTTGATAGGGGGGTAGTGAACTGACGTTGATTTTCTCAATTTCAAGACTTTTGATATCTCAAAAGAATATCAAGAAAAATATGTGATCAGTAACTATTTCATATCCAAGGACAGCAAGATCATACTTTGCACTCGTAGTTCAACAATATACTAGTATCGAAATGTAAGATAAGCATTTTATGCCTGAAGTTTGAATCATAGGTAGACCAATGTGGGAAGAGAAAGCATGAAGGGAAGTAAGAAATAAATCTATAACATTAACATCTTCAAAGTTTAATCTAAAATGAAATTTTAAACAATAAAACATAGCAAGCAACAACAAGGCTTGGAGTATTTTTCTGCAATCATGGCTTGCACAATTTGTTGGAATTAAGGTAGATTGTCATATGATTTTCTATTAGCTCTGTTTTAGTCAGTATTGGCCCGATCTAATCCAATCTATTTCTATCGTTACTAATCAACCTCAGATATTGAGAAAATATAAAAAAATTTGGGAAAAACATTTTGTGATGTTCCCATATATAATTCTGGCAGTATATTCAATTTATGTATGCATAGTTTTAAAGGTTTTAAGTTTTTACTATAATTTAAGTGCTAACAATTTTTAATCATTTATTTTATAATATAGTTCTGGCTATTTGGTATTATTCTGATCCATTCACTTCTTTAATCTCTTTCATCCTACTTCATTCTATGTTGGCATCTTTAACGAATCTAAGAATTTTTTGCTTACTTTTTGTTTTTGTATTTTGTGAAAAATACATTATGGCCTAATCCCCTCTTCCTAATGCATCAATTTTGACAATATTAAGTTCAGAATTTTATATGCTAGCTCGTGCTATTCCTTTGTTCCTAAGACACTGGCATGTGCATGCTGAAAGGAAACTACAGTCTCACTTCATTTTGGAGAAGCTATGTTTATTGATGATCTGACATTTAGTAGCAATAGAAGACAATTCTTTGATGTATCAATCCAGGTCACTTGATCTCATTAAACTTGCACTTTTATCTGAAATGCATATTTCATGAGAATATCATCATATGCTAGCCATCTTCAGGATAACCGTTTGGAGGTTATTTGTTCTTCCCCATCCATGGATATGTAATTACATAGTTTTTGGAAAAAATACTAGTTCAAAATTTTATAAAAAGTAAGTTACTTTTGACCTCATCCGAGTAGCGTAATGACATGTCCATTGTAAAATAAACTTATCAATGTACCAATATTGATTGTGATCTTGTTTATTATTGTGACCTTAAGTTTATTTCAGTTAATTCTTTGATGCAAACTCACATATGACTTGTAAAATCTGCAGGTTGTAAATTTTTTCATTGGCCTGCTCTTCCTTAGGTTACAGGAACAACTTGAACCCGTTTGAAGAGCTCCTTGATCCCATAGATGTGGAAAATATGTTACGTTTTGAAGTTAAGAATGTTTGGTATAAAGAGTTCATTGTTTGATATGTTTTTGCATATGTATATTGTGACTTCTACTTGGATTTTGAACATATCCTTTGTGTATTAATGAATATTTATCTTTGTGCGATTAGTTCATCTATCACAATTAGTTCTAAATATATGAATTACCCAGCATAGGATTTCTCTTTGAGCATCATACTATCTAAAATTGTGGGTGTGTACATGATCGATTGGATAATGATATAATCTCAATTTTGAACATTTTTTATTGTGTTGGAAAGTCATTTTCTGTTTGATTTTTGAATTTGACCTTAGCAAAAATCATTTTAATTTTGGAAATTTAATTTTTCATTTTTGGTTTATTTGATTTGGTTTAACCATAGCATTGACTTCTTAGAAAAATAGGTGGTATTCCATAAAAGTATTAGCTAGATCCATGATATGAATAAAAATATAGGTTGAGGTTGTTAGGTTCTTTGAAATTTATTTTGACCTCTTTTCGTCGGATGGTACGAAGATTCGATGTTAATTATATCGAGAATGCTCAAATACCTTTGATTATCTACTATAACAACTCATGGAATAGAAGAACGTGCATCCATAAAAATAAACATTCACCTACATATAGGAGAAACAATAGCCCCATGAACTTGATGGAATACAAGTATTTAATGTGTTTTAGGTTTGGTTTGGTTTAACTTGATTTGAATTAATTTGAATTTGGTTTGATTTGATTCATGTTAGTTTAATCTGATTTTAGTTAAATTTGTTTGGTAAATTTGCATTTTGTTTGGGAGCTGGAATTCAAACTTGATTTGAGAATCGATTTTGATTTTGGTTATGAATTAAGAATCTTTTAAGTTTGGTTTTAGATATTCTGTGAATTTGGCTCAATTTTAATTGGTTTGAATTTGTTTCGAAATTCAATTTACATTTTGATTTGCCTTGTCCAGATGTGGAGTTCTGTCGAAATTTTGGTTTCTGCAATATCAAACTTATTTTTGGATCAAAGAATTGATGGATCCTTAAAATTTGTTACAGATTTGCATGATTTCAGTTTGGACTTGATTAAGGAACCAGGTTTGATGTTTGACAAGTTGTTACTTAGTTTGATTTGCTTTTTGGCTTATTTATTTCACCCCATTTTGGAATTCTTCTTTGGCAGGCTCATTATCATATTTGATTTGGTTGAGATTAAATCATGTTCTGTTTGTTGATTTAATTTGGTTTTGTGATTTTTTTAAGACCTGGTCCAAATTGCTTGTTCATAATTTCTTAATACTTCAATTGGGTTTGATTTCCTGTTAGCAATTTTGATTTTGATTGAGCTTGCTATTCTGGGAATTAGTTACTGGTTTGATGCTTTTCCAATTTGAAGACTTCTTTTAACACCTGATTGTCTGATTGTTGTATTTTGGTTCATGTTTATTTTATTTTGGGTTTGGCTTGATTACAGAAGGGTCTCTGATCCTTTTTTGTTTGGAATAATTTGATTAAATTTATTTGAAATTCATGTCATTTGGGTTTGGTTTGAGCATGCAGTTTGTTTAAGCAATTTTTAAAATTCATTTCCAGGTTGTTTTTTTATCTAGTTAATCTGTTTTGGGATCATATTTTGCTTGCTTCAGGTTCTATTTACAGATTTGATTAAAAATTTGTTTGGAAGAGTTTTGATTTCTTTGATTCTCAGAATTTCTCAGATTTGCAATTGTTAATTACTTAGTTTATTTTTATTTTATCTTGGGAACTTGGACAGAATTGGATTGGAATCTCCAGGCATTCGGATGTTTATTCCTCAGATGGACAGATTTTCAAGTTTGTATGCTAACAGATTTTCAGACTTGCAGAAATTTTTGTATCAGATCAAAGTCCTTTTTTTCTGCACTTTGTCATTCTGTCCACACACTGGCTCAGTATCAAATTCACGGAGTTAACCTTTTTCAACCTATTTATATTCAGATTTGCCAGGGTTCAGTGTTTTCAATTTTTTTCTGTTTTATGTCTGCATCCCCTCCAAGTTCATATGGCCATTTGTGTTCCTGATATCACCATCCGCTGCATAGAACATGACATCATATTGCTTGGGATCAGCTTACAAATAAGCAAGCCAAAGGGCATAACAGCCGTTGTCCAAAGCCACAAATTTTTTATAGCCTTTGATTGGCACTGTGACGTCCCTCTCATCAATTTGAAATTATCGAGCATAGTCCAGCCTTTGGTAGGCATGTGGAAATAGCTCGTATTGAATGTTGATCATCCACATCTTCACCCCTTGTTAATTGAATCGCCCAGCGTCATGAAGTGGTAAGACATTGAGGTCTTTTAATAGACCTTTTGATGTCTTCCTTAAGAAGATGGTCAAGAGGTGGGTTTAGAAGTGGCCTCTTGGTTTCCCTTTGTTTTGGATTTCTGTCCTCCCACCCCCACTGACTCGGCCCTGGTATGGGTTTTATAAGCTCCTGGTTTCCCTTCCTCCATTGGGAAACTTACCGAATAGGAGCTTCTGGCTTTAAGCCGGACTTGGAGGAGTCCACTGTTTGTGGGATCGACTTCCTCCTCTTCTCGATTCTTCCTTCTCTATGTTCCCCTGGCCTTTCGTGCCTATCTCTTTTTTAACGGTTGAAGCTACTCTTTCCTTCTAGGCCTGCCCCTGCATTTGATTCCGGAGAGGTTACGGACTAGAAATTGGAGTTCTTGGGGAGTCGGAACCTCCTACGGCAGTCGATACTTCCCCCGATAGGTGTTTCTTTCCTTCCAGGGGGGCCTAACTGAGACTCAGCTAGTTGATCGGAGATAGTTTGGGCTCCCACCAAAGCAAGTTCTTTTTCTTGCCCATCTTCAATCGTGGCTCACTCAGGATGCTATCATTGATTTCAATTGATGATCTTTTCTTTTGGAAGGTCTCGCATTGGCCCTGTGACTGAGCAAGCCCAATTACCCTACCACTGGCGGTATTGTTAAACACCCTTTGACTTTTAGCAGAGACGGTAAGCTTCTTATTTCTCCCTTCGTTTTATCTTATTTTTTTGCGTCCTTTGACTGATCTATTGTTGCCATATAATCTCTTGTTGATAATATTTTTTCGGTTATCTCGAATGTCTAGGGCCATTATTTGCCGCTGTGGTTCAACATTCTTTTGACAGACCATTGATTTCACCAGGTATTTACTTTATCTGTTGCAACCTGATTTGGATTTTCATGCTATCCACTTAGCATGTGCCTACCTATTCTTTGAATGACATGATCCATGCTACTATTGCATAGTCATGGGTGTCAACAATACTCATTTACAAGTCATATTGTGTCCTCTTGATGATGTTGTTTTATCTCTTAACAGACACCATGGTCAAGCAAGGTACTCCCTGTGCCCTACCCATCAACGAGATTATGAACTTATGAATATTTCAAGTGACACTTGTCCTTCTTCTGAAGGTGATCATCTCATATCGGCGCTATTGTCGGCTCCTAGCCATTTATCACTGAGTAAATTCGGACAACATGACTACCATTTGGTTGCCCGGGAACATTTAGGAATTATACCCGGCACAAGGCATGTAGATCTTCAGCTCATTCAACATGGGCATGGTCATTTTGTATATAACCTGCCAGCTCACTATCCGATTCATTATCCTTCAGAGGAAGCATTGTTAGAGTTTATTCGGTGTTCATCTCCCTTGAGGGAACTAGACACCACTTGTATGTCTGCAGAAGAGAAGCATCAGCTAGAATGCGCCCTATTGCGGGATCGAGACGTTTTGTAGGGCACGGTGATATTTTCATACCCATCTTTTCCCCTGGGTTTGCTTCATCATCAACGCAGTCCACTTCGCCGTCAACTAGGCTTATTGGATGAGTATCAAGATGAATACTTTATTTCTTATGATTTCCCGTGTGGTATATGGAAGTTGAAGCGGGCATGCTATTCCGATTGGTCCAAGCGACACAATGGCCTTTTCTTATTGCCAAACAGCTCTCGCTTTAGTGAGGAAGGTTATGATGGGCATTGTATTCTTGGTGACATTCTGACTCACAATGTGGATAGCTGGTATGGCCGCTTATCCATGGAGCATTCTCATCGTCCACTCCTCGGAGAATGGGAATGGCTTGAGTACATTCTGGCTAATTTCAACACTTGTCTGGAGCGTATTGGCTTGCGGAATGCAGTTGACGCTGCTTTAAATGAGTACCCATGCTATGAGGGGTACATTCAAGCACTGGCGGAATGCTTTAATAGGCTTGGAACACCTTTGTTATTGTAGAAGGAGAAACCTCCTTGGACTTTGGTTTGGTCTTTCCAAATGATTTCAGGGCTGCCTATCTATGGAGAACTATATGAAGAAGTTGTACTTGATGACCTTCACAGATGTCAGATTGATGACCATGGCAACTACAATTTGTCTTATTGTCACTGGTACCTGATTAAGGTGTTGCGGGGCTTTGCTTTGATTGGCAGGGATGCTCATTTTGATGGTGCTCACTGAGTGAGCTGTGATGTTTGGTTGCGTTTCTTCTATGGTGGCCTGCATTGCTATGATCACACTTTTGCGAGACTGGGCAAACCACGGACCAGCTATAAACGACTTGAGAGGTCTTGCTCTGACAGAAGGTTTGTTGGCATGGAGGCTCGTGCAGAGGCAAAGGACTCGTAGGAGCTCGGGGAGATTACCCACTTAGCCGCTTATCTTGCTTATTGGCTAGTCACATTTGCTATTTCTTTTGAGGATGCCACGATTATACGAACAGAGGTGTTGTTTCCCGCCTACAGGTTAGCTTGTGGGATTCGCCTTGCTATCGCCATGGTTGCCCTTACTGCGATATTTCATTCTTTTCGGGCTATTTTTTCTCATCCCTCGCCAAGGGACTACAATTGTACTTGCCACGCACTATGTCAGTGTGTCGGTTTCTTTTCTATTTGATGGGCTTCCTCATCTTAGGGAAGGGTTGGGGCCTTATCGTGCATTGATTTATAGGTTCCTTAGGACTCCGCGCTCTCAACAACAGTAGGATCTTACCTTTGCCTGGAGGGCGCTAATGGCCTGAGATTCAGTCATTGCTTTATTGGCCACCGCTTACACACTCCTGTGAAGCATGGCGATCATTTCTTATGGGTGGATCCCCTTTTGAATACGTATGAGTTTTTTCCTGCTTTCGCGACTATCTCCACCATCACTAATATTATATCAGGTAATGGCTTGAATAAGTTGTCACCATGCAGTTGCGACATGTCCTCTATAGATGTCGCCACTACACTTATTAGCGACTACTGTTTGAAGTCGTCACCATTAACTCATTATCATTAACTTATTTTTTGTAGTGATTACTTAGTTCGTCAACAAAAAATAAATTTTCAAAATCAACTTGGATGCATTTTTACAAAATATTTAAAAATAAAAAAATAACATTATTGTACTCTATTGGACTGACATCTGATTATGAGATGGTCGGACTAAATTCAGATCAGCACTGGGATCAATGGTTGCATATTCTCCGGCCAACCAAAGGTTCCATTGGACCCAATGTAACTAGACACAGTAATTTTAGAAGATGGCCGAATCATGGACTTGGATCACTAGACTTTGGAATCTACGGATTCCGTCACCTAGAGTTTGGTACCAAATTATTTATGGGATAAATCAGGATCATTCCTTAAAGTTAGGGGTTAAATTAAGTTTAACCCCATAAATAATCTGGTAACAAACTTAAAGATTATCATATCTACTCGTATCACGACCCTTGTACAATCATCTTCATGGTGTTGAATATGCCGTTGGCTAGCGGTGTGCTAACTGGTCCAACCTTGATTAGACCAAACTTGGCTGATCCAGGATGGCAGTTTAAAATTTGACCATGACCGAAGTTTAAAAGCATGGTATGAAGATGATTGTACAAGGGTCCTGATACGAGTAGATCTGATAATTTTTAAATTTGTTACCAGATTATTTCCAGAGTTAAACTTAATTTAGCCCCTAACTTTAAGGAATGAGCCTGATTTATCCCATAAATAATTTGGTGCCAAACTCTAGGTGACGGAATCCGTAGATTCCAAAGTCTAGTGGTCCAAGTCCATGATTCGGCCATCTTCTAAACTTATTGTATCTAGTTATATTGGGTCCGATGGAGCCTTTGGTTGGCTGTAGAAGATGCAACTATTGACCCCAGTGCTGATCTGAATTTAGTCTGACCATATCATAATTGGATGTTAGTCCAACAGAGTACAATAATGTTATTTTTTTATTTTTAAATATTTTGTAAAAACGTATCCAAGTTGATTTTGAATTTTTTTTTTGTTGAGGAACTAAGTAATCACTACAAAAAAATAAGTTAATGACAATGAGTTAATGGTGACGGCTTCAAACAGTAGTCTCTAATAAGTATAGTAGCGACATCTATAGAGGACATGTCACAATTGTATGATGACAACTTACTTAAGCCATCACCTGATATAATATTAGTCTTGGTGGAGATAGTCGCGAAAGCAGGAAAAAACTCATACGGGATTTTCAAAGAAAACTTTAAATCTTTTGAGGTAGTTTATAAAAATTGCCACAAATGTATTTTACTAACGATGACTCGACTAGAAATTAACCGTTCAATGTCATGATGGACATAAGTCCCGGGAAAAATAATCCTGGGCACTATTCACCCCACAACATCTCCTCCCGGCCGCGAAGGCACACTGCGGCGCCCACAACCTTGATCGACTGCAACAGGGTGGACGAAAGAGAAAGAAGACCTCGGTGATAGTGGAGGGAGGTAGAGACCCTCACCGGTGATGGCGAAAGAGGCTAATGGCCTCGACGACATCTGCGATGGCCTGCAGAAGCGAATGAAGGTTCGGCGACTTCGACGAAAGAGAAAGAAGACCTCGGCGGTCCCGATAGCTTTGGTGGATGGTCTAGGCTCCTCCGATGACCCTAGCAGGATGAAGAAATTAATCCGGTAGTCCCAGCAACTCTGGAGGAAAGAAGATTAGGCTTTGGTGACATAGATGGCTTTGGTGGGAAGAAAGAGGATGGCTCGGCGGTCCCGATAGTTCTGGTACTCCTTCTAGCCGCTTCTCCTCTACTTCTCAAAAATCTCTCATCCTTCTCAAGGTCTCCCTGCTTTCTAGCCTCCCACCCCATGGACTCGGCCTTGGTATGGGTTTTATAAGCCCCCGGCTTCCCTTCTTCCGTTGGGAAACTTAACGAACAGGAGCTTCCGGCTTCGAGCCGGATTCAGAGGAGTCCGTTTTTTGTGGGATCAACTTCCCTCCTCTTCTCGATTCTTTCTTATCTCTGTTTCCTGGCCTTTCGCGCCTATCTCTTTTTTTAACGGTCGGAGTTGCTCCTTTCTTCTAGGCCAGCCCCCGCATTTGATTTCGGGGAGGTTACAGAATAGAAATTGGAGTTCTTGGGGTGTCGGAACCTCCTACAGCAATCGATACTTCCCCTAATAGGTGTTTCCTTCCTTCTAAGGGTGCCTGACTGAGACTTGGCTGCTTGATCTGGGATAGTCTAGGTTCCCACCAAAGCAAGTTTTTTTTTCTTGCCCATCTTCAATTCTGGCTCACTCAGGATGCTATCATTGACTTTGATTGATGATCTTTTTCTTTTGAAAGGTCTCACATTGGCCTTGTGACTGAGCAAGTCCAACTTCTAGCAGAGATAGTGAGCTCCTCATTTCTCCCTCCGTTTCAATACCACTGGCAGTATTGTTAAATGCCCTTTGATTTCTAGCAGAGACAGTAAGCTCTTCATTTCTCCCTCTGTTTCATCTTCTCCTTTGCGTCCTCCGACTGATTTGTCGTTGCCATGCAATCTCTTGTTGATAATATTTTTTCAATTGTCTCGAATGTCTAAGGTCATTATTTGCCACTGTGGTTCAACACGCTTCTGACAGACCATTGATTTCACCAGGTATTTACTTTATCTGTCGCATCCTGATTTGGATTTTCATGATGTCCGCTTAGCATGTGCCTACCTATTGTTTGAATGACCTGATCCATGCTACTATTGCATAGTCATGGGTGTTAACAATACTCACTCACAAACCATCGTGCAACCTCTTCCTCTCCCTTTTCTTTCTTTTTTTTAGGTGTCAACAGATACAAAGTCCATATTTAATTGTTTTATAATTTAAGGAAGCTTAAATGGATGATTCAGATTTTTTGTCAAACAACATAAATCACTTATGTCTTATTCAAATTAAGTACTTTTTGACCACTCATTGAGAAGTTAGACATGAAATTAAGAGTTAAGATTTTCAATTAAACCTAATCAAACACCACCTTAGTCTCTTACTGTTGCCATCTTTCACTTGGGGTCCCACGGACAACCCAACGAACGTCTTTTGGAGAAGTTGACCTTGTATGGTCTGTTGCTTCTGTGCTTGATTGATACTTCATATCTCAGGAATATTTCAATCTTGCTTTAGTTATGGAGTCATTCAATAATGAAATTGTAATATGTTCTGAATTACATTTTTGGGTAGAGCATCCCCATCTAACCCATTGTTGGTGTCAGAATTTTCAGAAAATAAAAATGAAGGGCAGCACAGCAGAAAATGGGAGAAAACAGAAAAAATTTGTCCAAGCCAATTTCCTGCTAGATCAACCCCCCATTGGACCAATCTCAAATGAACAAGCACCCATTAGGGCCCAATCAGACCATAAGCTATCTCATTGGCATTTTTTTCAGCTGGTCTGGCTCATTTTCTCATTTAAAAAATGATTTCTCAGCCCTCCTTGAAGCCTACGTACTCACAGCCCATGAGGAGAAGTTGGCATGGGCCGTAGCCACCTGCAAGCCCAAATCAGGCTTGGCCCACTTCAGCTCTAGTGTGAACAGGCCACACAGCTCCTGCGTACCTACACCTGCCAGCAACCAAAAGGGGAAGAAGAAGAGAAGAGGAAGGCAAGGTAGGGGAGGTCTATACATACTAATTATGTAGCCCTCTGAGGGCCCTCTCTCTACCCGTTCTAGCAGCCCCCTCTCAGCCCATGTTCATCTTCAAACATGCCCCATTTCGGCCCTCCTAAAGAGTCCCTAAACCGGTCCCTTTGTGACCAGTCTGCTGCCCCTTTGTGGCCCATCAGAAAACCCCCTTTCTCAGGCCCAAAACAGCCCCCTATACAGCCCACGTCCAGCCATCTGCAGGCCTACCTATCAGCACCCAAGCAGGCCCATCTGCAAGCAACCCAAACAGACCCCAAACAGGTCCATAATCGGCCCATCTACAGGTCCAAAAACAGGTCCATAACCGACCCCTAAACAGACCCAAAAGCAGGCCCAATTCTGCACACCGAACAGGTCCCTGTCCAGGCCCATAGTTGGTTCCATATTGGCGTGCTGTACAGCCCCTTTCAGCCCATCTAGAGGACCCCCTAAACAAGTCATCTACAGACCCATACACAGGTCCTTCTCGGCTCCCTACAGCCCCCCCCCCCTCTAATGTACCCAATCTAGCGGGCCTTGCCCTACCAACAAGACCAAATGAAGGCACACAAGCACAAAGTCCAGCAGGCCCTTCTGGCTCCAAACAGAGGACTGGACCCTCTCTTCTGCAGGAAGTTCCAAGGCCTCCTGGGCCTCACTGAAGCTCAAATAGGCCTCCAAGACACAATGAAGACAAATATGGTTGAGTCAAAGTTTGACGTTAGTGTTAATCAAATAAAATTCACAATCAAACTGACTTTAGACTAATTGGGGGCCGGTCCAATCAGACACACTCTACATCTCAAGTTTAAACATAAATAATAATAATCCAATCCTAGACTAATTGGGGGCCGGTCCAATTGGGCACGCTCTACGTCTTTGGAAAATAATCAAACAATCGAGGCTAATGGGGGCCGGTCTAATCGGGCACGCTCTACGCTTCGGCATAATCTAAAAGAATAAAATAATAATAATTGGTTAGCATATAAAGGTCAAAATTGGCCCTAATGCTATACTATTTTTCCCATTAAGGGATGATTATATCGATTTATAAAAATGGCTAAATGTATATACATATATGTATGTATGCCAAAATATAAAATCAATATGATAAGTGATTATATCGATAGGTAGCACCCACAAACCTTAGTCAAAGGTTAGTGTGCTATGTCTCATATCGATATGATCGATTCCATAATGCCTATCAAAGGTTCAATGGACTCAAATAAAAATTTGATTCAATTCATCGTGATCATGACTCTTATGTCTCTCACATTTGTAATTTGTACAATTTTTCCAATTAATGAGAATTGCATGTTGTGTACATTTTTGATATTGTTGAGAGCTAAAAATAGCTCCATAAATTCAAATGGAATGCAAATAAAAAGAATAATTTAAAATATATCAAAATAATAAAAAAATAAAAGTTAATTAAATAATCTAAAAACACTAAAATTAATCAAAACTGTTAAGCATAATTTTTATAACTTAAAATTAATTTAAGATAAATTTTAGACCTCAAGAATAATTTTTCTAGCTTATTACAGAATAAAAAAATCAAATAAATTCAATAAAAATAATTAAAAAATAAATTTTAAAACCATTCAAAATATACTTAACCAAGTAAAAGAATGATTATACAATCTTAAGCTAATTCTTTGGATGATAAAAAAATGATGAAATCTCTTAAGTCAAAAGATCTATTAATCAATCAATAAATTTAATAAAAAAACAACACAATAAAATGAGTTTAATAAAAAAAACAAACAAACAATAAATAACATTGTCATCTCGTACAATAATGTTCAAAATTCTAAATAACACATTACCATCTCATTAAATAATGTTCAAACTTCTAAATCAAATCTCTTCAAGCAATTAAATAATATTTAGAATAAATAAACCTAACAAGTCTAAAATAAATCAAACATTCAAAGAATAAAAAATTGATAAAGACTAAATCCAAATCAATTTAAATCCAAACCCTTAATCAAATTTTAAATTAACACTAAAAGACATTAAGTCACGAACCAATTGAATCAAAGTTTTAAAACCAAACTCAAATCAAATTCAATTTTAAACATAAAAAGTTTACATTCCATCGAATTTATGGAGCCATTGCTCCTATTATGTTCATTTCATTTGTGGATGTATGCTATTGTTTCAAAATTGCTATGACGACGAATCAAATTGTATTCGAGTATTCTCGATATAATTAACATCGGGTCTTCGCACCACCCAATGGGGAGAGGTCAAAATGAATTTTCAAAGAACCCAACCTCGAACTTATATTTTTTATGTATATCATCGAATTAGTTATACTCTTATGGAATACAGATATTTCCCTAGTTGTAAAATTAAATTCGATGAATAAAAATTTTGGAAAAAGACTTAAAAAAACTGTCCTCTTATAAAGTTAGAAAAATTCAAAATCTTTTTCAAGTAAGTCCAAATCAAAAAATAAATTTTTGAACTTTTCGAAATAATCAATTTTAAAAATCAATTTCGAAATTTTCATGTACAAATTTTCAAACTTCAATTCAAAAAAATTTTCAAATCAAATTCATTTATTAAGAAATTTTCAAGGTTTCACACCCGTGTATGGGTGCACAGCTTTTTAGCTTGACAATATTGATGATGTAGCACTCATTCTTCACTAAGAAGAGGAAAGGAAATTATTAATGTTTTTAATATTGATGATAGGAACAGATCGATCGCCTTGTTTGCTTTAAAACAGATTTGTGGATAACTAGTCGTGATAGTGTGCACTTGCAGTTAAGGGATTGTCAAATACTTGGCTTACTACTAGTATTTACCTTCTGGTTTTATTTTGGTACAGAATCATCATATTTTACTTTGCCAAGGAAGTGGAGAATTGCAATTTCCTACCTGAATATCCAGATATCTACATGCATACTAGCGTACCTTTTGAAAAGGGTCTAGGGCAGAAATTTTGTCAGTTTTCGGGATCTAGAATTGATCTTGGTTTCTTTGAGCTTGATGCACTTGCAAAGCCCTCTCAGGAAGTTGTCTTCCCACTTGTTATATCAGCTGAATCTTTTCCCGAGCAAAAGCATGTAGGTGATGAGCCTGCACAACCTCCAGTAACTTCAACGGCACAAATTACACAAGCTGTCATAGAAAGAAAAAGTGATGGGCAATTCCAAGTGAAGGTGATTAAACAAATATTATGGGTTGATGGTGAACGTTATGAGCAGGAGATTTTTTACCTTTCTGATTCAGCACATTCTGAAAATGGAGATGATGATTTAGGAAAAGAATGTGTAATTTGCTTGACTGAACCAAGGGATACAACCGCTTTGCCTTGTCGACATCTGGTAAGATTTATAAATTGTTTTTTCTTTCAGTTTTTGAAAAATAAACTGCCGTTATAATAAAATTATCGAAGGTACCACTCTTGCACATTTGTATTTATGCGTACATTATTGAGAATGGTTACCGTTCATATAGACCATAGAAAGTCCTTCGCCTATGCCAACGCTTAGTGAGACCTTTTGGTTACGCATTATGATTTGTTTGAACACATTTATCATTTGCACTGACAGTTAGTTAATTAATTAATTTAGTGTGGTAAATTTGATATGTTCTCTACAGCAGTGGTTTATTCGCAAAATTTCACTTTTCATTTGGTTCGTTTGTTTGTTGCGGTTTGATCTTTATTTTCCCATCTTAGTGCATGTGCAATGAATGTGCAAAATGATGCGCCAATCAAACAAGTGTCCAGTATGTCTATGTCCCCAAACTGTTGAAGAATTGATGGAGATCAAGGTAAATAGTTCGAATATGGTGAGAGACTAAAATGTTGACCTGCCATAGGTTGTCTTTTCGACTAAGATAGGTGAGGTCGGGGGTCGGAAGCGGGTTGGTTTGGGCCAAACCGACTTGGGTTGGCCAGGGTCGAGACCTAAGTTGGGATAGGGTTGGCCGGGGTTGCAGAAAAAAATAATAAAATAATAATTTTAAAATATTTATTGGGTTGGGGTTGGGTCCGGACCGAGTCGGTCAACCCAAAAATCGATCGGGTCAGGTCCGGGTTGCGATCTTGCATTCCATGTTTTTGACCTTGGCCTTGTAAATCAGCCGGACCCCTGGTTGGACTTTATCTTATTTCATTGTGTATATAGTTGTCACACACACATCTTTTACTGTTAAATAGTTTTATTTTGTTGGTGTGGAAGGTTGATATGTTGTAAGTTTTCAGAGAAAATTCTTACTGAAATTCGAAGCAATTCCGTAAAGTGCATTTTTTCTCAAGTTTAAATCAAAGGAAACATTTCGCAACAATCTTGTGTATTAATGATATCACAAGAAATTGTGACGAGTGAGAATGCAGGAGATTGGTCAACTATCCTGTTCGTCAACCACAGCGGTCAAAACTATGCTGGAAAGCATTTTATATTTTTATTTCATCAGAATTGTTAGGCTCTGTTCTCTCTTTGTTGCAGTGGTACCCTTCAATGGGTTTCTGGTTGTTTCTGTTGCTTTGCCTAAATATTTTTGAACTTTCGACTTTTGGTTCTCGATCAAGACAATAAGTGAATAAAATATACGATGGGTTTTCGAGTATACGTTTGCTTTTCTTGACCAGAAAACATAAAGTGTCAATCATTTAGTAAACAATCTTGTTAATCATGTTATCAGATACCAGGATTTTTTGACTCTTTAAAATAAATATTTTTCATGTTAGTGGAAGAGCTGTTGACGTACATCCTCTAGTGATCTTTAAAGTACCGTCAATATTGGCATGTGATATCTTATCTTTTCTAATGCCTTGTTTGGCCGCCTCCGAGTATACCTGGACTTATCATAACAGATTGAAAATATTTTATCAAAAGAGAGTGGTAGAGAGAAAGTTCAAAACTGGTGAGATAGTAATCTAATGCATATTCGTTAAGTCGGGTTGTTCACGCTCCAAGTTGTAACTTAACTAGGAAGAGCCTTTCGTTATCATTGAAAAATATCCAGGCAATGCATATGAGTTAACTAACACCAATGGAGAAAAATTGAACCATCAAAAGAATGGTATTTACCTCAAAAAATATTTTTCTTAGAAAAAAATGAAGAATTTCTAGTATGATATTAAGTCATCGATCCCAGAGTGTTTGCTAGAGGACAAGGGTAGACATCGCTCAGCACACACAACACCTACTGATCCCAGAATCCAGATAGTACGACACTCGAGAGAGGCAAGGCAGAACCCTGAAAGCAGAAAAGAATCCTTGTCCTATTCTCTTCTGTTCGGTCCAAGATAGGTGAAGGAGACTATAGGATGATAGTATTGAAAATGCTCGCTGCTTTAGTAGGAGGCCGTCTCATAGGGTGCCAAAAGATGGGCAATGAACCCCACATGTTTAAACAAATATGGGCCTGTCTGAATGAGTATCCAGAAGAGTAAAAAACAAATAAAAGGCACCAAAAGATGAGCAATGACCCCACAGGTCAAAGATTTGTCTAAGTGAGTGTCCCATGTAAAAAAGACCCGAAGAGGTCGAACCCCAACGGGCAATTTAGGCATAAATAGAGAAACCCTTCTCAACACTCCCAAATCTTGCCAAAGACTTCCTCTATTATTTTTCCATCTTAAACCCCTAGGGTTAGGTAAATTGTCCAAACTCAGGGGGAATCCAAACCGATCAAAAGAAGAGGGCAAGAAAGATTCTGGGTAGGGAACCTTATTTTCACGTGGTGTTTACCATTTGAATCCTGATTAACACTCAAAAACCGATGAATTGTCTCGATACCAGCACATTCTCCACAAAAAACCCAAAAAATTGAATATTTTCAAAATCCAAATAAATTTGAATATTTTCAAAAAATCCAAATAAACTAAATGTTTTCAAAAATCCAAAAAAAATGAATATCTTCACAAATCTAAAAAAAAATGCAACATTTAGCTTGGCATAACCTTGATTTTTGTCTTTGCTAGCATTCATGTTTATTTTTATGTCTTGCATGTTTTATTTCTGCATTGCATATTTATCTTTATTATCACCTCATTAAGAGGGCTCCTCCCTTTGACCTAAGTCAAAGTTGGTCGTAGTAGGCAAAGGGATGAGTCGTTGTGAAGATTTGATCCTCTTTTATTAAGTGATTTCAGAGACTTTAAAGTGAGAGGGGAAGGTTCTCTCAATGACAGGTAAGTTCTTTTAACCATTTCATTTCTGTCATTTAGTTTATTTTTACACTTTGTTAAGAAGGCTCCTCTCTTTGACCTAAGTCAAGACAAACAGCAATAGGCAAAGAGATGAGCCATAGTGAAGATTTAATCTTCTTTATTAAGTGTTTTAGGATTTTGAGATCAAGAAGGGAGTGACTCTCGCCATAGCAGTAAGCTCTCTTAACTTTTACCTTTTTTATTTTGTTAGTCATTTTGTGCTTTCTACCTTGTTAATAAGGCTACCCCCCTTGACATATAATCAAGGCAAGACGACAATAGGCAAGGGGGCAAGCCATGGTGCAGATCTAACCTCTTTGTTAAGCATTTCAGAAAAGAAACACAAGTCAGGAAGGGGGAAGTCTCGCCAACAGGTATGTTTCTTAACCCTACATCTATTATTCAATTTCTTTATTATTATTTACCATTTTTTTGAGGCATCTGTCCCTTGAAAAGCTTGCAAGGGGCCAAGCCAAAATGTGATATTAACAACCCTTTTGAGTGATGTTGTGTAGGAAAAACTAGTGCAAATGATTTTGAAATAGACGAAGATCTGATTACACCATCAAGTGCTACAGCAATGAAACAAAGCAGCTACAGCAGAAGAAGATTAAGCCTGCTACAAATATCGGTGCCTGTTGCTACCCTCTCCAGGAGAGCGACCACATGGAGGAGGCATGGTAGCCATGTTCGCCAAAGCCTGATACGGATTCATATAATCCCATGGAGAGGAAGGATATGAGCTTATTAAGCTCTACAAACCGTTCAAGTGCCAGGTCTCTAGCAGTATCCACACGAACTTCATCCACAGTAGGTTCTCCCTTCGCGCCGGCCTCGAGAACACTTCCCGAACGGAGCTCCATCGACCATGGACACCTTATTGAGAGAGGAGGAGGTAGGGAGGAGGCTTGGGATGTGGTTTTCACCCTTGGATTGATTGGGTTTGGCTGAAACCATTAGTATTTATAGAGAATTATGGAATTTTTCATAAAAACCTAAAATCTCCATAAATTACGTCCTTGCCCCTGTACTTGTGGATAAGTCCTTTTGTGTGTGACCCACTAGGCCCAATAGCCTATTTGGTTGAGGCTTAGATAAAATAGAACAATTCTATTTAATTTAATTAAATCTGTTATCTGATAACAGACTAATCGTCCTACCGATCATGAAGGGTACAAGCCACATCCCATGATCCCAAATGGCTATAGGGATAATCTCATATCCATTGAGCTTTTACATTATCAGTTACCACATGGATATAAACCCTCAACCATCCAGTGTCCCGGTCGGAAAGGAGTACAGCATCGACTGTCAACTCCTTAGTGTACCGACTCTATAGGATCATGTACTCGGAATTGGATCAATTGGAAAACTCCTTTTTCAATTATCCTATCTACCTTGGCCAGGGATTTAGAGTACTATCCCATAGGACATTCACTCTCACTTACCGAGAGTGGACGATCTCTTGTTGTCCGCTCAATTGCCTCCATCGGATTTTCCTTGTACCCGATCCATCGCTATACATGAACATCTAAGTTGTGATCCATAAGTCAATGGTCAAAGCACAAGTTCCACCCAACAAGGCATCTTTGGCGACTCAGGTCAAAGGTCCAACCATGCAACCGTGATGATAGAAAACCCTGATAGACAGTTCGGTAAGATACCATTCAGGGTTTCTAATTCGGTCAGTTCAGTGAACTCATTCAACTAATGAGCACCTGTATGTGTATCTCAGTGTCTCCACACTAATGACCAATGAGATCGGTCGTCCTCATCACATGAGAAGACATCACATACACTAGTCTATCCGGATCCTTGATGTCCCGTCTTAAGTATCCTATGACTAGGAACATTTGGATCAAATACCTCTAGATGATCAATCTCATTATCATGATCTCATCAAGATTTAATCATCATTATATTTGATCAAGGACTTCATTATGATATTCGCATATAATAAGAGCTTATAATGAAGATTTGCCTGATTAAGTGAATGAGATATTTCTAGAAATATCGAATCATATTATATATGATTGGCTTGTAGGGCATACATTTCTATCAATTCGGACCCGATTAAATTAGGAAACTGGGACCGAACGCGCCCCCGCGGTGGGGGTGCACAGGCTGTACCCCCAACCCCAAGGCGCTCAGGCCGCGCCCCTGGCTGAGGGCGCACAGGCCACGCCCTTAGTTTGGGGGGGGTTCGGTCAAATTCTTTGAAAATTTCCCAAAAATTCCAAAAATTTCAGAAAAAATCAGGAAAAATTGAGAAATTTTTTTAAGACAAAAAATTTTATGTTTTGTCTTTATTGAGGTCGAGTGGACATCCTTGTCCATTCGAGACTGACATTTTTGATGAGAGATAGTAATTGCTCGCGGAAATAGAAGAATCGACATGGGAAACCCCCATAAGTTGTCGGCTAGCATATATGCCTTTAGTCGTGTATTATTATCTTATGCATTATTGATGAAGACCATGAGTGCTGAGAAGATTTGACCCGAGATCCCCTTCATCAAAATCTACGATGGTTGGGTCGTCTTTCGTGCTCGCAGATAAGCCAAAAGTTGCACTGTGAGGGACGATGGTTCTCGAATGGGTATCTTGACCTCATAGACAATCTATATCTTAAACTAATTGTTAAACAAGTTTTTTTTGTTTTCTTGAGCCCAGCATGCATCATGTAGCATTAGTTGCATTATTTTTTGTTTTGTCATTGCATACATCCTTTCATGATCTTCACCATCTCACCATAATCTCTGAGTCGTGTACCCCGATTCTAATCATTCCAATATCCCACCATGTTTGCTAATCCCACCATGTTTTCTAATACCACCGTGTTCGTTAATTCCACCGTTTTCAGTAATCACCTTGTGTCTCCAAGTCTTTCATTTCTATCACCGCTGTGGCCACTACAATGCCCTTCTTGCTATTCATCCCACCGTGGCATTCAATTCATCTCACCAAGGGCCTCCTATTTGATCAGAACTTGCATTGTTGTTATCTTCACGGTCTATGCTTCAACATTTGCCTTTTGGAATTTGAGATCATTCCATTCCAAATTGAATCTTGTCTCTTGGAAGACCTAATGAATTTGAGAGCCTGAATGTGCTTAATTGATATTCTTTTAATTTTTTCAAAACAAATCTATTTTTAAACTTTAGCCTGTCACAGTACAGGAACACCGCAAAGATCGGGTTACCGGCTGATGATGAACCTACGAACCCATGTTTCAGGGACTCCCCACCGTGTTGGGGGTTGGCTATTCTTATCTCGTGCCCGTGGCACATCTCTTACCAATCGAACATAGAAAGACTTGATGAAACATAGCTGTTAACCAGGAGACTTGAGGAGATTCATCTTTCCAAATATGGTTGTTGAGCATGTCTATATCTACACATTGATGCCACTTTTTCAATCCATCACCATTTTGCTCTACTACATTCCACTACTATCCATCTCGCTTCGCTACGCTTTCTCTACGTTTCACTCTGCTTCGCTACATGACATTCCCTTGCAAGCCAACATCAAGACGAGGCAAGCTGTAGTCATGCCAAATTGGCTTAATTCGGAGCCCCAGACTCTTATTCCTTGGGCGATATCCTTTATTTGACCGTTATCTGATCCGGATTACCTCATGGAGATGAGCTAAAGACATTGGTGGAGCCCCTCATGAGTTGTGAATGGACCGATGATTTTCGGAATAATGCCATAACCTTCAAGCGAGAGCCGCACGTGAACTGTGAAAACACGAAGCTTGCTCAATGACAGACCTTGAAAGATTCATAATTGAAGGTCTCGGGGGTCCTGCGTGTGTTCCGTAACATTCAGGGTTATCGACAAGTCATATCGATAGGCATTGGTCTATAACAGCTTTTCATTATGGCTTTTCGATCTGTACTGACACAGCTATCCTGGACCACGTGTTAGCCTTTCTGGTCACCATCGGGTCTTTTCGAGTCGTCCGGGTTGATCCTAGCCATATATTTTTATCAACCGGGGCCATACAGCCGGTTCGGTCGATTTTAGGGTTTTTCGGCTTTTTCGAGCTTCGGTTCACATTTACCGGATTAATATCATTTTTTTCATTGATTTTGGGTTTTTCAATCTACCAGACTTGTTTGGTCATCAGTTTAGGTCATCCCGAGTTGACCTGAGATTCCTTGACTAGAACCGTGCCCTTTCAGATCTCCGCTACGATTTTTGGCTTTTCGCGAGAGGGTAAACTGGTAGAAAGCCCCGTGCGAACAACACGAGAGTCATGCCGATTGGGGGTGCACCTTCAATCCGGGGGTGCTCCCTCACTCTCTTTGAAAGACGGGGGCACGGTCTGTTTATGGAAATTAAAAATTACCTCAATTAGCACCTTCTAAACCGGATTTCGGAAAGTTTCCCCTGCTTAAGATCGATTATTTTGACCGCACCCCTAAGTCGGGGGTGCATTCATTGTGTCAAGTCCAATTTTTATCAATTTCTGGAAGGTTCCGCGATTTTTAGTGTGTCCTGCATGCCCTCACTTCCTTTGAAACGCGGGGGCACGGTCGGGCCAGTTTCTATATTTTGAACTGGTTCTCCATTTCTATAAATTGAGGGCTATTCCCAATGACCCAAGGAGAACCCCCCATGCCTAGCTCATCCTGAGCTCGTCCAAGCTCCCTCTCGAGGTTGTCCTGACGTCCAAAGCTGATCCGACATCGAGAGATCAATCCCGAAGCGAAGAAGATGGCCCGATCCATGTGCTCTACATCACATAAATTCATAGGCTTCTACAGAAAAGACGAGGCATCTTCTGCAGAAGTTTTAAACAGAAGAGTTGTTCCTCTCTTCATCCTCTTTCATTTGAAACCAGCGGCATTCGATTCTGATTTTTTGTTTGTCCGTGGAGATTGTTGCACTGAGGGCATATATCCAGGTTCTGT
Organism: Cryptocoryne crispatula var. balansae; assembly: GCA_036172225.1. Taxonomy (NCBI): domain Eukaryota; kingdom Viridiplantae; phylum Streptophyta; class Magnoliopsida; order Alismatales; family Araceae; genus Cryptocoryne; species Cryptocoryne crispatula. The sequence continues at coordinate 13,187,034 of CM069924.1, forward strand.
TCTTCCATATCCGCCCACTTTCAAAATTTTTACAGGCTTCTAAAGATGGATTTCAGATCTTTTCCTCTTCGAGTTATCCATTCATAGAAACAAACATAACTCGATTTTGACATCAAGATCATCCACATAATTCTTTGTACCAAAGTCGTGCCAGGAGGGTGCAAGGCTACCAAAACTGGCTTATTTCAATCATCTCGGCTTCAACTCAAGCCGATCCACTCAATAAGCTTTCTTAACTCTTTACAGTCATTTTATTTACTTTTTTAGAGCATATTTTATTTTATTTTCATCATTCTTACATAATAAAAACACACAAAAAAGGGGTTAAGGCTTACCCCGAAGCCGGTGAGTTCAGTTTCAATTGCTTCCTTTCTCATCTTCTCTTTACAGTTACTACACTTCCCACAAGTCTAATCCATTCTTTCGTTTGGTTCATTGTTCTTAAAGTTGCACAGATTGATCAAGCTAGCATCGGTTGGACTCTTTTTCATCGGCCGTCCGAAGAAGAAGAAGGTTTAACTCACATCTCAATCTCCTGTGCTAAGGTACACACGGTCATCTAACTTAATCTCTTGTTTAATTCCATAAAGCGGAGCCCGTGGCTTATGACGACCACCTCTTTTATTCATGCTTTAAGTCAATTCATTCCTCACTCTCCTCTCACATGACCTGAACCATCTCCGGTGCTCGAGCGACCCCGTGAGATGAAAGTTTGGGGATCAATGTGAGTGTGGGACCGAAGTGAAGATTTTACCGTTTTCCGAGTGTTTTCTGATTCGCTCCCTTTCCCCTTTCCCCTATTCCATTTTTCACCTTTTCTTGAGGTACCTATTTGGAACCCATTTTTGGAGTCGACACCAGGCACTCCAAAATCACAGCGCCTGGCATTGGGATTAGGGGGCGTCGTCAACGGTTCTGATAGATGTGACGGATAGTTCAGCGTACGTGAGACCTGCGGTGCCAGTTATTGGAAGAATTCCAAGCATCCCGGTAGCGGAGTGCCTGCATCTTCGTATGACCCTTACACCATTGACCAATTTGAAAAGGCAGGGTCAATGGGCGTGAAATCCAAGCGCTCTGAAACCGCGACACCTGGCGACGTGGGGTCAGAGCATCTTAAACATCCCTCAATATTCGATTGCTTCTATGCCGAACCGGTCTCCATGGCTGGAAAAGGACAAGTGTTACCTATAGGAATAAGATTTTGGTCTTTATAATTAGGTCGAATTCGTGTATCTACACCGGCATCACTCGATTCTGACTTGCCGTCTGTCCGTGGTGATTGCTACACCAAGGGCGTACATCCAGGTTCTATTTCCTATATCCGTTCACTTCCAAATTTTCTACAAGCCTGTACGGACGGGTTCCGGAGAAGTCATCAATAGGATATCTCTTTCTCTCCGAGTTCTCCATCTATAGAAACAAATGGCACTTGATTCTGACATCAGGATCAGCAGTAGAATTTTCTGCACTGAAGTCACGCCAAAGGGGACTACACCCGTCCGAGGGAAAACCATCCGGACCAGTTTCCTTTGCTCGTTCCGGCTCTGATCCGAGCCACCCTACTATATAAGTCTTTCATATTTCATTTACAACATCTTTAAGTCATTTTTATTTAGTTCTACATCATTTACTTACCCATAAAAAATACAAAAAAGGGGTTAGGGCTCACCCCAATCTGGTGAGCTCGATTCCGATTGCTTCTTTCTTTTATCTTCCTCTTTTAGTTTCTACACTTCTCCCAAGTCTAATCAAATCCTTCACTTGTTTTATTGTTCTAAGTTGTGTAGATTGATCAAGCTAGCACCGGTTGGACTCTCCCTCATTGGTTGGCCGATGAGAAAGAATGTTGAACTCACACATCATCTCCTGTGCTAAGGTACACACGGTCAACTCATCTCTTGTTTCTAATCCATAAAGCGGAGCCCGCGGCTCCTGGTGATCACAATTTCTTTATTCATGTTCTAAGTCATTCTACTCCTCCCACACGACCTAAACCGTCTCTGATGCTCGAGTGACGTGAGATGAAAGTTCGGGGATCAATGTGAGTGTGGGACCGATGTGAGAATTTTACCACTTTCCGAGTGTTTTCCGATTCACTCCCTTTTCCCTATTCTATCATCACATTTTATTGAGGTGCCGATCCGAAACCCATTTTTTAGAGTCAACATCAATGTCTCATCAGAAGTTTAAAACTTCTAGGGAAATATCATATAATCAGAGGGAATGCAGCTTATAAAGATATAATTAAAGATAGAGTATCTTATACCAATAACATTATAGATTCACTAACTTAAGCAATTATTCAAAGAGTATTTGAGCTTCACCGTGAGCTGATATAGATCAGCCAAATGGGTGATTAACATTAGGTTAAGTGGGATATTGATATAAATGTATGCTCTATAAGACAATCATATATGATATGATTTAAAATTTCTAAGAATATATCATTCAATTAATTAAATAAAACTTTATTACTAGCTCTTATTAGATGCGAATATCATAATGAAGTCCTTGATCACATGCGATGATGATTGAATCATGATGAGATCAGGGTAATAAGATCAAACATGAAGAGGTATATGATCTAAATGTTCTTAGTCATAGGATCATTGAGATAGGACATCAATGATCCAGATAGACTAGTGTGTGTGATGTCTTCTCATGTGATAAGGATGATTGATCTCATTGGTTATTAGTGTGGGGACACTAAGATACACGTATAGGTACTCATTAGTAAAATGAGTTCACTGAACTGACCAATTTAAGAAAACCCAATTAGGTAGATTCAAGTGCACCATTCATGACCCTTCTCGATTTTTACATGACTCTTGGGTTGAGTGCCAAAAAATTGTCAAAAGGGAAAAGATTCCTTGGCAAGTCCTCTTTAATTTGAAATAAAATGGAGTCAAATCCAACTTACCCTTTGTTCATGGTGGCCTCTACACCTAAGCCACACTGCTACCATCTACCACACCCTTGACCGAGGCCACACTTACTGCACCCCCAATAGGTTCTACACTCAGCCAACCTCCACCCTAGGGCACACTGACCACAACCCCATCTAATTGGGCACTAGGTAGATTGTGTTTTGTTTATTATTTTTACTTTGATTCAATTTATATCACTTCCAACATCACCTTTTATTTATTTAGCATCATTTTTACTCATTTATGTAGTTCGTCATACTTTAAAAAAATAAAAAAGAGGTTAGGGCTAACCCTAAATCCGGTTAGTTCTAACCTAATTGCCATTTTTATGCTATTTTCTTTACATTTTGAACACACTGCTTAGTTATAATTAATCTCTTCACTTGTTTATTTATCTTTGAGATGCACAGGAACACAAGCAAACCCTATGAAGGACTCTTCTTCTTCAACTGGCAGGAGAAGGAGAAGTTTGAACCTGCATACATGTCTCTTTGTGACAAAGTACATGGTCAACACTTAAGCACTTTATATTTAATTTATACTTACTTTTGGATCATGTGACTATGGACAACCACATTATTTTCATGTCTCTCCCCTCCCCTAATCGTTTTACATTTCCTTTTAATTTATATCTTCTATCTTCTCCCACATGACCTGAACCATCTCTTTGGCTCCCAAGTGATGCCGAGGGCTGAATGTTTTGAGATCAAGATGAGTGTGGGAGGTTTCTTTCAGATCTAAGGTGCCGGCCTGTTCTTCGAGTCGATAGTCAAGATAGTAGACTTTAACGACATTGGGATAGAGATAGGCCATACAAACTAGAATGGGCTCAAATCAGATAGTCCAAATTGGGGGTTAGAAGGGGTGGGGAGAAGGGGACATTCTTGAGGGAAACAGCCCCCTAATGACTTGTTCTTTAGAGAAAATAAGAATAGGCCAATCCAAAATGATCGAAATCAGATCAACAAAAGAGATTGGGACTAGATCATGCCTAATAAACTTTAAAACTGAACTTAGGGTTGATCCAAACTATGATTGGGATCAGATTGGCCATATCATGACTAATAAACCTTAAGGTTGACATGAATGCTGATTGAGATCAAGTTGGCTAGATCGAGGCCGAATCATGCCTAAAGAACCTTAAAGCTGATTTGAACCCCGATAGGGATTAAATCAGCCAGATCAGGGTTTGATCATGTCTAATGAACCTTAAGGCTGATCGAAACCCCAATTGGTTTAAATCAGCCAAATTATGACTAATGAACCTAAAGACATTCACTTAACTATTTGTTATTATGTGGAAGATGAATAGATTTAGTAAGAGTTGAAGAATTTTCCAGGCTAGTGGATCCTAGTGTGGACCTTATTGTCAATAGGATCCATCTCAATATGGTGCTACTCAGCTAGTTGCTTCTCAAACTGCTCCATCTCAATCTGGTGCTACTCAACCGAGTCCAACTCAACTAGGTTCTTCTCATACTACTCAATTTATATGCCCTCACCATTCTGACAATTCATCTTTACATGCCTCAAGTATATATCCACCATAAATTTCAAGCACTTATGCATATATATTAATTACTAATATGCTATACTTTGTATTTAATTAGTTGCATTCACTAAGCATGGGATATATCCTACAAAATCATGTACTATGAGGATATTAGCACCTAGACATACCTTGCTAGTAAAATTGGTAGGAGGCTGACTATTAGTTCTTATGGTCAAGATTTTGTTACTCACCTCGGAGTTTGTAATAGAGTGCACTGAAATTTATGACAAAAAAATTATATCACCCCCTAAGAAAAAAGAAGCTATCTTTCAAGATCTTGAAGTAAACATATTATTTTTTAGTAATAAATAATTAATAGCAATGGTCCTTTAAATAATTTTAACCATTTTAAATACAGCCATTATGTAGCAATAATTTAGGTTTTAGTGGGATGCATTTACCAATGCACAAATATTAAGACATATGAGTAAGATGCATATAAAACAAAAAAAATCATTTGAAAAAAATATAATATTTAGCTTATTTCTACTTATTTTTGTTTGCTTATTTCAATTCATTATTGTCAATATTACTAATTGTTATTGTATATTTAGTATTTTATAGGACATTCAGATGAAACTACTAGTGCCAAAGTTTTCCATTTAACATGCTCAACTCAGATTTGAGCAACATCGAAGTCAGTCCAGAAATATGACCAAGATTTTGTAAAATAAGGGCTAAATTGTACAAACAAGCTTTGAAAATGCCTCGATATGGCTTGATAGGCCCAAAATAGTCAAGATAATAAGCTCATTGTATAACCCTGATCATGAGCTTCGCAACGTGCCCAAAACACAAAAAATAGACATCGGAAAGCCAAAATGACCATTTTGCACTCGACACTTCGAGACCAAACTAGGACTCTATCAGAAAGATCCAACTTCACCACATTGTTGGTCTATGATAGATCTGGACAACGCTCAAAATGAATTGAAAATCTGACCACTAATTGGAAAGCTATTCAGAAATGATCAAATCTAAAAAAAAAGTTCGTACCTTATCACCTAAGGGGCATAATGGTCCAATCAATTTCTAAATCGACTCATGGGCTTAAAATTACAATTTTTGGTTCATGACTTTTGTCTTCAGAATATTGATGTATCAAAAATAAAATTTGGCCAACAAAATAATTTAATTTCACTTAATTATAATTTTTTGTATTATCGATGACCGAGATTACATCGATCAAGGGAATAGGCAAAATCAGAGACATGATATAATTCAGGAGATTTTGACCATACATCTTGAAGGAGCACAAGATTAATGACCATCAGGTGCATTCTGGATTATTTTGGACCAATTCGAGTTCTATTTAATTGATTCTAACCGAAATTAATGATAGCTGTCGGATCGAGAGCATTTAGATTGACGAACCGGATCTACTCTCTCTCTCCTTGTGCGCACAACACCTCATCCATGCACGCCATCTTCCCTCTTACTTGACCTAGGTGCACATCAGCTTGCCCAAACTCCATTCCCCAGTGGAATTCCTTCAGGAGAACATTTCTTCATGAGCTACCACTCTTTGCCTTATCTCAGCTCACCTTGTCACCTTATCTCCTATCCATCTTATCCCCTAGACTCCCCCAACCAGTAAGAGACCGGGAGAGTAAGATTAGGTGCACCAAAAGCTCTCTTCCAACATTAGGTTTGCGCACATCACCTAAAAACAAGTGCCTTGTGTGCACATGAATTTCCGAAACCTACTCCATGCGCACACTAATTCTAGGTGAGATACCCCCTCGGTTAAAATTCCTCCCACACATGACCTCTCTTTGAATTCGGACTCTTAGCCATTATCCCCATCTTAGGATTATCCCTTAAACTCCCCATTAGAGAGGAGACTTGGCTAACAAAAGGGTTGAGTGCCCAATTATCTCATCTCACCCTCAGATTGTGCAAAATCCCAACCAGCTCTCTCCCTCCCCTAGTGTGAACCTGCCATCCTTCTCTTCTCATCTCCCCTGTGGCCTTCACCTTAGTAGAAGCAAGAGAAGGCTGCCATCCTCCTCTAGCAACACCTATGCCAGGCCAAGGAGAAGCAATAGTGTGCATCCTTTCTTCTTTTCCTCCCATTCTAGTGCACAACACCTAAGAAGGGCATTGGCGGCCTTATCCAAGCAATAGTAGTAGCAACATCACAAGGAGGGTGTGCCAACCTTTCATCTTTAGCTGGCTCCCTGTGTAGCTTCTCATCTCCAACAACAAGAAAAGCATTCTCCTCTTCCAACGACAGCAACACAACCTCCTGTGGCATATGGCCAGATCTCTATCTTCTTGCAGCAGGTGCGCCAAGTGAAGTAGGAGAAGGAAACAAAGGTAAGAAGAAGAAAACTTGATGTTTTTCTTCTTCTCCTCTTCCCCATCTCTTCTCATGGCCTAATTTGCCATAAACCAGCCCTTGTGTGCCTTCCCCTTTTGACCAACCAAGTAGGTCCCTAATATGTCCCTTCCGTAGGCCTCTTTGTGTGCCCAGTTTGGCCAACCAAAATAGGTCCCTACTGTCCCCTTAAACCAGCACCTTGTGCACCCCATTTTGGTCATCCAATCAGGCCTTTAAACACTCTTAAACCTGCTATAAACCAACCATTGTGCACCCCATTTGGCCTCCTCCAATCAGGCCTAAACCTGTCCCTGTTCGACCCCCTACTGTCTCCTACACCAGCCGTTAAATCTATCTCCTACACAGGCTTGCACACAGCCCTTTCCCTTTTTGGGCACTTTCCAACCACTTAAACAAACCTCTAAACAGTCCCCTGTGCACACCATCACATATCCCCTTTCATGGCCTTTAAAGTAGTCTCTTTGCTGGCTATTAAATAGGCCTAAACTTGTCCCTATTCGACCCCCTCTGCTGGCCACCTGAACAGGTCCCAATCAGTTCCAATTCTGTTCCTTACATAGCCTGCTACCAGCCCCTATGTTGGCCATTCAAACAACTGTCAATCACCCAAATTTCTTTCCATGAACAGCCCCCTTCTCTAGTGAGGAGGAGGGAGTGATGTCCCGCGTATTCTTGGATCCACAAGATGGGCCAAGTCTACCCTAGGTGGTAGGACTGTAAATGGGTCGGATTCGGTAGCGGATTCACCAGAATCCGATTCTGATTCTGATAAGTGTTAAGGGGTTCCAATTCCGATTTTGATAATTTTGGAATCACTATGTTCCGATTTCGATCTGATTCTGATTCCGTTATTGAAATCGGAACCAAATTCGATAAATTATGAAATACATATTAAATATTAATTTTTATTCAAAAGTGAGACAATAATTCACATATAATTATTAAATTTTGGTATAATATTCTTAAAACTTTATTTTTATCATTTTATCATTTTATATATTATATTTTATAATTTATTTAACTTTATTTTATTTGATTTGATTTATATATAATTACTTTTTATCAAAATTCGATTAACGAAAAAAAATCAATTGATTCCGATTCTGATTTTGATAAGCTACCAAAATATCCGGTTCCGATTCTGATAACTTATAGGATACAAAAACAAGTTTCAAACTCGTTAATTTTTATCGAAATCGAATCAGAATATCGGATTCCGTTTACATCCCTACCAGGTGGGCTCTCGATCCCTCATTTTGGATAGAGGTGAGGATGATGTCTTAGGCATTCTTGGATCCACAAGATGGGCCAAGTCTTCCCAAGGTGGACTGTCAAATCTACCAAAACAGCCTTCTTTCTATGGCCTTCCTTCATTCAATCCCAAACAGTCCCTTTGAAGCATTGAAATCCCCATCTACATGCCCTTTATGCAGCACCTATTCAGTCCACCTAAAACTGTCTTAAATTTGCCCTTTGTGCAGTCCCCTTTATAGTCCTTCCAAATAGCACCCCTACAGGTCATTACAGCCCCTCTGGGGCTCCATGTACCCACTGGTATAGCAAGGAAACAAGTGCAAAAGAAGGCATGTCCTGCAAGTTGTAAAAGTAGGCCTTGTTGGCCCTTGAACTACAAAATAGGCTCTTTCGGTCCATTAGCTTAAAGACCAGCCCATTGTGCCATTGAATCTTGAAGACCAGCCCACTGCACTGACATTACATGAAGCTAGCCCATTGAGCCATGGACAATAAAATCAATTTAACTGAATCTGAAATACGAAATGCCAAACTAAATAAAAAGTTAGCACCACCACATGGGTGTTCCACCTTGGGCGGCTCATTCCGCTATGCACCAAAATGCTAACTAGGACATAAGCGCGGGCCGGCTCCCATTGCAAATGATCATACCCATGATGTGATGAGTCAAAGTACTTATTGCATCGAATGGGTAAATTCCACACTGATCCAAAAATAAAGCGGCATGCTACTAAAATTTTCCCAATCTTGTGGGATGTTACATCATGGGAAGGATATGGATATTTACAACTTCACTTGGACAACATTCATGACATAGCACATGAAATGTCAAATCAAATGTACACTAACATGGAAATTCAATGAACATTTCAAGTGCTGACTTGATTGTATGTGACCGGACTGATAGAAATGTATGCCCTACAAGCCAATCATATATGATATGATTCGACATTTCTAGAAATATCTTATTCAATTAATTAGGCAAATCTTCATTATAAGCTCTTATTAGATGCGAATATAATAATGAAGTCCTTGATCAAATACAATGATGATTAAATCATGATGAGATCATGATAATGAGATTGATCATCTAGAGGTATTTGATCTAAATGTTCCTAGTCATAGGATACTTGAGACGGGACATCAAGGATCCGGATAGACTAGTGTATGTGATGTCTTCTCATGTGATGAGGACGACCGATCTCATTGGTCATTAGTGTGGAGACACTGAGATACACATACGGGTGCTCATTAGTTGAATGAGTTCACCGAATCGACCGAATTAGAAACCCCGAATGGTATCTTACCGAAGCTGTCTATCAGGGTTTTCTATCAGCACGGTCGCATTGTTGGCCCTTTGACCTGAGTCGCCAAAGATGCCTTGTTGGGTGGAACTTGTGCATTGACCATTGACTTATGGATCACAATTTAGATGGTCCTATATAGCGATGGATCGGGTACAAGGAAAATCCGATGGAGGTAATTGAGCGGACAACAAGGGATCATCCACTCTCGGTAAGTGAGAGTGAATGTCCTATGGGATAGTACTCTAAATCCCTGGCCAGGGTAGATAGGATAATTGGAAAAGGAGTTTTCCAATTGATCCAATTCCGAGTACGGGATCCTATAGAGTCGGTACACTAAGGAGTTGACAGTCGATGCCGTACTCCTTTCCGACCGGGACATTGGATGGATGAGGGTTTATATCCATGTGGTAACTGATGATGGAAAGGCTCAATGGAGATGAGATTATCCCCATAGCCATTTGGGATCATGGGATGTGGCTTGTACCCTTCATGATCGGTAGGCTGATTAATTGTTATCGAATAACGGTTTTAATTAAATTAAATAGAATTGTTCTATTTTATTTAGGCCTCAACCAAATAGGTTATTGGGCCTAGTGGGTCACACACAAAAGGACTTATCCACAAGTACAGGGGCAAGGACGTAATTTATAGAGATTTTGGGTTTTTATGAAAAATTCCATAATTCTCTATAAATACTAATGGTTTCAGCCAAACCCCATCAAGCCAAGGGTGAAAACCACGTCCCAAGCCTCCTCCCTACCTCCTCCTCTCTCTAGAAGGTGTCCATGGTCGATGGAGCTCCGTTCGGGAAGAGGTCTCGAGGCCGGCGCGAAGGGAGAACCTGCTGTGGATGAAGTTCGTGTGGATACTGCTGGAGACCGGACACTTGAACGGTTTGGAGAGCTTGAGAAGCTCATCTCCTTCCTCTCCATGGGATTATATGAATCCCTATCAGGTATACTCGAACCCGATTTGATCGGTTTTCGGTTTTCGTCGTTCGGTTCTGATTGAGACGGATTCTAAAGGAACCCATAGGAATCGTCGCTTCCGCTGCACCAAATTTTAATGGACGATTCCTTACAGTGGTATCAGAGCCCGGTTCAAGTCTCGGTCGAAACCGACGTCGAATCGACATTATTTCATGTTATGTATGTGTTCCCGAATCTGTGCAAACGTCTGTTTTGACGAGGCGACCATATTCTGTATATGACTCAGATAAAAGATTGGTTGGACTTGGTAGAATCTCGTGATATAGTTCTTTCCAAATACGCAAACCGTTTGAAGTTTAGATATCTTTATTGTTCGGGAGAAGCCTCAAAAGTTGGTGTTTCTGTCATGCCCGAACCAACACCCGGATTTGGGGATTTTGTGAAATCTCCGTCCACAGTAGAAATTGAGGCTTGTAAAAGGTTTGGGAGATGGGTAATATGATTACCTAGCCTTTACCTTTGATATCCAGCTTTGAACGACGGCCTAGGATGAGAATTTTTGAGTTTTCCGACGAACTAGGGTTCTGCGAAATCTGGCGGCGCCGACTTGTTGCTTCCTGATTTCCCGTTGATAGAGAATTTTTCTATGAAGGGATATATACATATTTAGAAACGTCATATGATGAGGATTCTAAAGTGTATTTTTGGAGAATATTTGTCTTCCTGGATAAGGAGTTATCCTCGTTGCAAAATAGAGATTTCTGCTACGGAATTTGGGTGACCGCCGCCTCTTCTTCCTCATTTTCCGGACTAATGCGATTTTTACTGGATATGAGGACGACTGTTTTGGATTCCTTATTTGATAAGGATTCCAACGAATATTTTTCCAGATTTTTCGGAGTCCGGTATAAGGAGATATGCCCGAGTTAATGAGATTAACTCTCCTCCGGATGAACAGTGCACCGCCCCTTCTTATCGGGCGGAGAAGAAGGATCCGAACCGGATCCGGATCCGGGTCAAACCCGCTTTGACCGGGCCCGCGGCTCACCGGCGGCGCAGACGCCGCGGGGCGCAATGCGCCAGCACACGCGGCGCAGCGCGGCGCACACCGTACGCGGCGCAATGCGCCAGTTTTATTTTTAAATGTTTTTAAATTGTTTAAAAACATAGAAAAATCCGAAAAAATGCCAGAAAAATCCTGAAAAATTCTGAAAAATTCTATAATATTATTTAACATGTTTTAAAGTGTTTAATGACATGTTAGATGATGTTTAGCCCTATTTACATAGATTCACTCATGGTTAAACTTTAAAATTGTTTTAAAGGTTTAACTTAAATTATTAGTGTCTTAATTAATTCTGTAAAATGAGATTTTACAGAATATAAATTGGGACATTAATTTCTGACCTTGCACAGTATTGGGAATGCATGAATGTTCTAAATAGTTTAGTTTTATATGTTCATTTCATATAAATTGTTTATATGTTATTGTCATGTTTTTTTTCATGTTATTTATTTCATGAAAAATTCGACATGCATGAAATTGAGAATTTCAAAATAAATTATATAATTTTATGTTTATATATATGATATATCTCATATAATTATCACATATGCGCTCTATGTTCATGTGATGAATGTTAGTGTGTGTATGGAGGTGATCATGGATTTAATTGTGCTTGGCTTGCGATTGCTTTTAATTGTGTTGGTTATGTTATTAAATGGGGCCTGCGTGTGCCTCCTCTCTCTCTATACAATCTGATTGTACATTCTACCTCCCTCCATTAATGTACTCCCCTTGGTTAAAACCAAGGTTTCTTATTGAGTTATGTACATTTGTGGGTTTGCATACCCTTAAGCCGCTTGTAAGAGTTAGAAGCCGGTTCGTGGAAGGTTGGAGAGCGGGACCACTTGGAGAAGCACCCTTCTGAAGTGGGAGCATGCCAACTCAAGCATCTGAAGCAAGGATTTGCACCTATAGGGGTGCCTTAGGTGCATGCTTAGGGTTAAGTCCATGATCACCTGATTTTATGCATATTTGATATGTGGTTGTGTGCTATCTTTTATACCTTAGATATATGATATTCCAAAGGTATTATATATACTTAGCACATATTCTTGATGAGACTAAAATAAAATCTCTCCTTGTCATAATTAGGTTGATAAACGTGTGACATTAAGAATGACTCACGTAGCCTTCCGTTGTTATGGTCTTGATGAGCCAATCTTAGATTGGATGGGTTTGTTGTGTTTCCCACAAGACTCATTCAGCAAGGGATTGGTGATCATGGCCAAGGCATTTGCCGAACTTTGGGGTGGACCATTGCATGGCCTTGTTGTGTTTCCCACAAGGGCTATGTTAAGAATTCATTCTCATAACGTAACAAGCGGATTTGACCTAACTAGAGTATATAGCTTGTTGTGTTTCCCACAAGGTTATAACTCTAGAGGCTGAATGACTAAGAATTGCAAAGGTTGCAATTGGTAAAAGTTACCTACCTATTAAGTATGGGATGACTTGTTGTGTTTCCCACAAGGTTGTCACCATAAAGTTAATAGGGTCTTAGTCCCCACTAGGATTTCATCGTGATATCCCGTCTTTGCATAATGAGGGTTATGCAAATTTGTCGAAAATTAGTGGGAGCATAAATTAGGATGAAAGACCATATCTTAATTTTAATGAATGTTTGCAATGTTATATTGATAAAATTATATCTCTGTTGTAGAATACGATAATAAACCACCATTAGTATGGCATATTAGATACCATATAGCTTAATGGATCACACTTCTTAGACTGGTTTAGAACTAAGAGAATTGTTCTCATAGTTGACTAATTAACTATTCTACTTGAGAAGTAGGTGTCTCCTAAATTATCTAGTAATATGAAAGAAAGATAAGATCTTATCTCATAGACAAGATGCATTGTTTGTCTTAAACTAGATGTTAGTCTCTATGAGACATAATTATAGAGACAACATGGATAGATGGATATGAGATCCATCATGGCTCATAGTGATGAGCTAACTAAAGGGGAACTTAGATCAACAATACATCTTAATTACTTCTTGTTGGTAAGACCAATAGTAAGAAGTAAAATCATTAGGAGAGAGTTAATAGTAAAAGAAGGTGGTCAAGATAATAAAGCCAGAATAAGACAGGATTCTTACACTGTCATGATGATGATAAGTGGAAGAGGAAGTACAAAGTGTTTTGTATATAATGCAAAGGTAGAGCTTGAGAAGCTTCATGTATCCAAGTTATTGACACTTACTTGTTTTAAATATACACTTAATGGTATTAGATACTATATGTGTATATCATAATATTAGATACTATGGATGCATCTAATGGTATGAGATACCTGATATGCATCTTATATCTACAAGGAGTTGTAGATGATGACAAGTAAATGAAGGCTTAATAAAGAAGATATTGACCTACATATGAAATGGTGCAAAAGTTGCATCATTATTAGTGGGAGGTGCAATTCTTTAATTGCCTTATGGAGATGTCTTAATAATTAAGATTGCTATTATATCCTTCTACAAGGACTTTATATGATTTCCTACTTGAATAAATGTTGATTTATTCTAAGTTATGGAATTGATAGATGTTCTAATATATTGAATGGCAAAGTGTTTGCCAGTGGGAGCTTAATAAATTGTTTAATCATATTTGATATGTTAGCTCTCATGTTATGTGTGAATATTCCTTTTTAAAGGAAATGGGTTGATTTAGATCAATCTACACTTTAGCGTTATATAGACATGGAGAATGGGTTAATGAGTTATTAGAACTCGTACATTTAGATGTATGTTAGCCCATATCTAGTAAGGCTAAAGAAGAATATTTCTATTTCATTATTTCAAAGATGATGACTCTAGGTTTGAAACATGTACTTTATGAAGTACAAAACTAAGACCTTTGAGAAATTATCCGAGATTAAGAATGAAGTAGAGATACTAATGGAAAGAGTATTAGAACTCTTTGATGAGATCAAGGAGGGGAATACTTAAGTACATAATTTACATATAATAGAAGGATAATAAAATCTAATGGACACCTCTTTACACATTTTAGCTTAATTGAGTAGCTAAAATGAGAAGTCATATTATGTAAGACATAATATGAACAATGACAAGCTTTGCAAATTTCCTCTTTGTCTAATTTTGGTTAAGTACTCATTATAACCACTTGTTCTTAATAGGTACCTTCTAAGTACATTTCGATTATTCCATATAGGATATGGAAAAGGGGTTAAAACTTGACCTTAAGCAAGTTAAGGTTTCGGAATGTCCGACCTGGTGAAGAAGTATAACTCTAACAAGTTGGAATATAAGACTATGAAGTGTTGGTTTGTGGAATATCCTAAGAAAACTTTTGGATATTAAATATACGACCCTTATGTATAAGGGTATGTGTTGCTCAGCTCACTATATTTCTAAAGGAAAAGTTCCTTCTTAAGAAAGATAGTGGGAGCAAGGTATATATGGAAGTTGTTCCAGTCCCATAACCCAATAACACTTCTATTAAGGTGCTAGTTAATAATTACACAAGGACAAATCATAGGTCTTTACTTGTGTCCATTCTACCTAAGAGATATGTGAGACATATCTCTGATAGATGAAATGAGGCATAAGATAATAAGGATATTGATCCTACGATCTATATAGAACCAATATGAGATATTGATTCATTAATGGGAAGAGACAATAAAATCCGATATAAACTTTATCTATTCTAATCAAGTTTAGAACTTGATAGATCCACCTAAGGATATAGTATCCATAAGGAATAAATGGATCACTAAAGAATAGATTGGAGTGGATTAGAAGGTAGATACCTTCAAAGGTGAGAATAGTTGAAAAGGATATCATTGAAGTCAAA
The DNA here is from genome assembly GCA_036172225.1 of Cryptocoryne crispatula var. balansae. Taxonomy (NCBI): domain Eukaryota; kingdom Viridiplantae; phylum Streptophyta; class Magnoliopsida; order Alismatales; family Araceae; genus Cryptocoryne; species Cryptocoryne crispatula. The sequence continues at coordinate 13,202,240 of CM069924.1, forward strand.
TGGTTGACTATGATGAGATCTTTTACCTATTCCATAGATTAATCCATTCGGATTTTGATTGTAACACTCTATGATTATGAGATAAGCTAATTGGATGTTAAGATAGTGTTCCTCTAAAGTATTTTGAGGAATAGGTGTATATGATACAACTATAGGGAATCAAATCCCAATAACATCCAAGAAGAGTGTGTAATAAGTTCATTTATGGACTGAATAAAACTTCCCATAGATCATATATAAGGTTTAATGAGATTAAATCTTATGACTTCGTTAAGAACGAAGAGGAGCCTTGTGTATTCAACAAGATAAGTGGAAGTGCTGTTACTTTCTTGACATTTTATGTTGATGACATACTACTCATTGAGAATGAAGTAGGTGTGTTATCATAAGTGAACCTAGCTATCAAATTGATTCTTCAAACACAATTTGGGTTTTGAGATCTATGGAGATAGATCTAAAATCAATGCCCAGTTAATGTACGTAGTCACCATAGTCAAAGGGTTTGACATGATAAACTCCAAGATAGGTTTCTTACCTATGTGGTGTGGAGTTGATCTCTGTAAAGTGTTGTCTTTATAGACTCCTTGAAAGATAAAAAGATCACATAAATAGAGCCCTTATGCCTTTGTCATAGGGTCTATTATTTATATGATGCTACGTACATGATGTGATTAATGCTCTAAGTGTTATGAGCATTCATCAAGAAGATCCAGATGAGAGTCACTGGATAGTTTAGAGATATATCATTTGGTACTTGAGAAGCACTGAGAATGTATCTCTATACAGTGGAGGATAAGACTTGAAGTCTTGTAGTTTTACAAACACAAGCTTCTAATCAAATAAGTTTGATATTAAGTCAGAATAATGGTGGTGCAGTAAGTTGAAAGAGTTCTATGTGATAGAACACTGTAAATTCTACAACATATGTAAACAAGTTTACATGGTGGTTGCACACTACTTGAGAAGTAGTCTAGATGAAGATTCTCATCTAAGGTATGGGATTGTCTCAATTTTCTGCGAAAGTGTATCATTGTTTTGAGAAAACAATGGAGTAGAGCCGATGTCTCATCGAAGTTTAGAACTTCGTGGCTATACCATACAATCAGAGAGATTGCAACTTATAGAGATATAATTAAAGATAAAGTATCTACCGTTAATAACATTGCAGATCCACTAACTGAAGTAGTTACTCAAAGAGTGTTTGAGCTTCACCTCGAGCTGATATAGATTAGCCAGATGAGTGATTGGCTTTAGTGCAAGTGGTTGATTGATAGAAATGTATGCCCTACAAGCCAATCATATATGATATGATTCGACATTTCTAGAAATATCTTATTCAATTAATTAGGCAAATCTTCATTATAAGCTCTTATTAGATGCGAATATAATAATGAAGTCCTTGATCAAATACAATGATGATTAAATCATGATGAGATCATGATAATGAGATTGATCATCTAGAGGTATTTGATCTAAATGTTCCTAGTCATAGGATACTTGAGACGGGACATCAAGGATCCGGATAGACTAGTGTATGTGATGTCTTCTCATGTGATGAGGACGACCGATCTCATTGGTCATTAGTGTGGAGACACTGAGATACACATACGAGTGCTCATTAGTTGAATGAGTTCACCGAATCGACCGAATTAGAAACCCTGAATGGTATCTTACCGAACTGTCTATCAGGGTTTTCTATCATCACGGTTGCATGGTTGGACCTTTGACCTGAGTCGCCAAAGATGCCTTGTTGGGTGGAACTTGTGCATTGACCATTGACTTATGGATCACAATTTAGATGGTCCTATATAGCGATGGATCGGGTACAAGGAAAATCCGATGGAGGTAATTGAGCGGACAACAAGGGATCATCCACTCTCGGTAAGTGAGAGTGAATGTCCTATGGGATAGTACTCTAAATCCCTGGCCAGGGTAGATAGGATAATTGGAAAAGGAGTTTTCCAATTGATCCAATTCCGAGTACAGGATCCTATAGAGTCGGTACACTAAGGAGTTGACAGTCGATGCCGTACTCCTTTCCGACCGGGACATTGGATGGATGAGGGTTTATATCCATGTGGTAACTGATGATGGAAAGGCTCAATGGAGATGAGATTATCCCCATAGCCATTTGGGATCATGGGATGTGGCTTGTACCCTTCATGATCGGTAGGCCGATTAATCTGTTATCGGATAACGGATTTAATTAAATTAAATAGAATTGTTCTATTTTATTTAGGCCTCAACCAAATAGGTTATTGGGCCTAGTGGGTCACACACAAAAGGACTTATCCACAAGTACAGGGGCAAGGACGTAATTTATAGAGATTTTGGGTTTTTATGAAAAATTCCATAATTCTCTATAAATACTAATGGTTTCAGCCAAACCCCATCAAGCCAAGGGTGAAAACCACGTCCCAAGCCTCCTCCCTACCTCCTCCTCTCTCTAGAAGGTGTCCATAGTCGATGGAGCTCCGTTCGGGAAGAGTTCTCGAGGCCGGCGCGAAGGGAGAACCTGCTGTGGATGAAGTTCGTGTGGATACTGCTGGAGACCGGACACTTGAACGGTTTGGAGAGCTTGAGAAGCTCATCTCCTTCCTCTCCATGGGATTATATGAATCCCTATCAGGTATACTCGAACCCGATTTGATCGGTTTTCGGTTTTCGTCGTTCGGTTTTGATTGAGACGGATTCTAAAGGAACCCATAGGAATCGTCGCTTCCGCTGCACCAAATTTTAATGGACGATTCCTTACACGGACATCATTGCTAGCCCGACGAACCGGATGGGATGCGAACCAAACATAAATAAATGAAGATTAAATCAAATCTGAAATCTCACTTAACCATTCTAAGAAAACACATTAAAACAAGTCATTAACACCTCAACATTAAAAAAGACTTAACGTAATCTGAAATTTTAATTCAAGACACTTGACCTAATAGAATTCAACTTCCTTAAGGAAGTGAAAACCAAATAATTTAAAACTAATCAAACGACACATTAAAAACACTTCTAAACATCTAAAACCTACCTCAAAACATGAAAAATCAGATCTTATAATAATCTGAGGTTGAATTTAACCAAATTGAACCAAAGTCCAAAATCATTGAAAACATACCGAACACATTCAAATCGATATTAAAACATCAACCAACATAAGAAAAACAACATAAAAATGACTTAATGCATGTCAACCAAACTTGAGCAAATCAAGTTGTCCAACACATCTACAAAAATCCCAAATTCAAACAAAAATAAAATAAACTTTAACCAATTGAAATAAAAACAACCAAAACTCAACAATTCAAACCACACAACATAAAATTCAAATCCAACTCAAATATGAAATCAGCTTCAATCTAACTAAAATCAAGTACCAACAAAATAAATAACGAACTTGTTCACATCTCATCGGGGCCCAAAAGGCTAGAGCCCTTTGTTCTTTTCATTCTATGGATGTGCATGTTCTCGGCAAATAGATCACTATGACAGCTAATCAAGGTGTTCAAGTAGTTGCTTGATGTAAATGAATGCTAGATATTCACGCCATGCAACGGAGAGAGGTCAAAACAAAATTTTTACAAAACTTGAATCTTGGTTATATTATCTTACAATATCACTGGGCTATCTAGCACTTTTATATGTTATCACATATTTTGCTAGAAAAGTCAGATATTGATATTTCAAACATTCAAAATAATCTTTAAAAAAAAATTTCTTTACAGATTTTTCATCGAGGTTCCTATAGAGGCATATCACTATGTGCCTCCACAAATTGATCTGAATCAATGGTGTCACATGTGACTTATGGGCACAAGATGACCATTTGGTAAAAATTTTCTTCTCACTTTAAGTATGATGTTCATGTATTCTTTAAAATCTTATTATTTTGATTGTAGGCACTTAGCGACAAAATAAATAAATAGAGTTTACCTACTGATGCCTTATAGAAGAGGAATGACCAATATTTATCAAATACAAAAAGATTTCATAAGTATTTTTTGATTAATGTTATATACTATTGAGTTAATACGGCTTAGACTAATCTTAAATTATAATCATGTATCAAAGGAAGGTCATTCTCATACATGTCCAAAGATCTTCCAAATGGCACAAACTTATAAAGGGTCTAATATTTATCAAATGCAAAAAAAAAATCATAAGCGTTTATTGATTGATGTTAATTTACTATTGAGTTAATGTGACTAATCTTAAATTATAATGTCAGGTATCAAAGGAAGGTAGTTCTCATACACGTCCAAAGATCTTCCAAATGACACAAACTTATGAAGGGCCTAATGGAACTATGGTCTAGGAAAATGAAGAAAGTTGTCAATTAATGATATTATTTTTCAAAATCTTACTTTGTTTATCTAATTTTGCATGTTGAATCAAAATCTTGATAGTACATCTTTTTTAGGATAATATGACATAGTTAATGACTGCCTCCCCATGAAGTATCATCACAATTTACTCCCAATGATTCTTTTATTAGTGTCACGGGAAGAGACAAACTAGGATGGGCCCAATGTGCAAGGCAAGAACAAACTCACACCACCTAGTACGATAGAACTAGTGGAGGCCCTTCTACAAGCTCCATAATTCATTTTATCGTTTTCTATGGGAGCCAGGAGGACCGGCCGTGCGTGGCGTCGACAGCAAAGGCGACAGAACCTCGCCGCCTCACGCCAGCTGCTTCTCCCCACCCGCGCGGCCGTCACCACCGGCCACGCCACGGCGGAGCGCCTTCATTATCTCCGTCGATCATCTCCACTCCAGGCCACGAGGCTGGCGTTCGACCTCTTCCGATCTTGGCTTTCCGGGGGGTCCGACCTGTTCTGATCTTGGCCTTCCAGGGGGGCGAAGGGGTGTCCAGAGGGGCGGGCGCTGGGAGCTCCGTCCGGCGGGGGCGACCAGGGGAACGCGGCGGCCGGTAGTGAAGCGGTGACGTGGCGGCGGAGTGCGGGCAAGTACGGTAGCTTCAGAGGGGGGCGAGGTGGCGGTTTCCATGGGACGACGCGGCGGCTGCGCAAGCAACAGTAGGTGCATGTGGAAGAGAGGGAGGCGATGTCTGCGGGTGCGCACTCGGGGGGGGGGGGGAGGCGGATGACGCCGCGGACGGAGGCGCTGGGGCATGCGGCTCTGTCCCGGGGGGGTGAGCTCCGGCTGGGTGGGCAACTGGACTCATTTATCCTCAAATTTAATGTTAACATACCAAACATAAGATAAGATTATCCCTAAACTTATCCTAAATTAAATCAAATGTAATGGGGATAGGGTTAATCACGAGAATTGATTTATCCCTATCCTCATCAATTTTATCCCGATACCAAACGACACCTAAGAGTATAGAAACTTAGAAGAGGCAACACAAGAAGTAGGAATATAAAAGTGGATTCCATACATTTCAAGAAATTTAGAGACTGATAGATTTATGAGAATTTATATTCATAAGATCTAATAAGCATTGAAAAGGTAAATGCCATTATGTAACGTCAAAGAAAATTTTTAGAATTATTAATATTTAATGTTATTCTTATGCTCTCTTCCTATCCCTTCCGTTTTTATCTCATCCGATGCCCTAGCATAAAAAAAAACCGCCGTCTCCTGCGGTTCTCCCTCTCGCCGTTTTTCCTTCTTCCTGCCGCGACCTCTCTCTCTCTCTCTTCTCTCCGTCACGCCCGTGCGCCTCCGCGGCCGCCTCCTCGCGGTGCGGCCATCGCCGCCGCCGGCCCCGCACGCGCGCCGCCCGCCACCACAACGCCACCGTCGCCGTTGCCCCGCGCCGGCAACCACCTCGCGCGACCTCGAAGCCCCTTGCGTGCGACCGCGCCTCCTCGCGCGTTGCCGCCCCTCCCCAGCCGCCGCTGCAGCCAGCCACCCGCGGTCGCCGTCCGCCCTGTGCCGCGCGGCCACCCACCCGCGCCGCTACCCGCGCACGCCACCCTTCACTGCTCGCGACGCCAACGTCAACCCCCCCCTTTGGACGTCGCCACCTCTTCGCTCGCCTCTGCGTTGCCGCGGCCCCGCCATGCAACCGCCGATGTCAGCACCTCCGCTCGTGCCCAGCTCCGCCCTCACCCGCACACGCGTGTGCGTGCGCATGGAGGCCCGGCGCCACCCCGGTCAATGCCGCCTCTCGGCCGGCCAGCAACCGCGCCCGCGGAAGCCTCGCCGTGCGGCGCCCTCCGCTGCGCCACGCATCACCTGCGTGCGCCATCCGTGCGCCACCCGTATCCGCCGTGAGACCCTCTTCCCTCTCTTATCTTCTTCTTCTCCCTCTCTCATATGATAATGATATTATTTTCTCTAAATTTACTCTTTAAATTTCCCTTGATCCGATGGCATACCCTCTATTCTATATCTTTTATTTTTTTTAGCAATCCTGATAGAGGGAGATAACCTGTTTGGATTTTGTTCGATCTGTGCTTCACGTCGCCGACGTTCTCGACTTTTTCCGCGTCGATTCAGGTAGGCATCCTTGACGTGTCTATTAATTATCATTAAATTTCTACTTAATCCTCCATGACTTGTAGTGATTATTATTGAGTTAATTAGCCGGTTTAGTGTTGTATGTCGTGATTAACTAGCATGGTTAGTCTACTTGTTCTATGTTGTGCATAATAGGGCCCTTGTTAGGAAGATTATTATATCATCTTCATCATGATTAATTTAGTAGATTGTTAGTTGATTTTAGTTCTTTTAGTAGGTATGTTTTTAACTACCCTTTTGTTATACGGTCTGAGTTAACTTGTTATATAGGTGTGGTGATAGGTTAATAAGATTAGATAATATTTATCTAGTTTATTCCATCTGTTTTGGATATGTTATTGTCATTAATTTAGGTGATAGGGTCTGATTGGGTCTGTTCCTATCATGTTAGTCCTTACTTATTCTTGTCATTTTATGGTTCTAGATCATGCATAGGTTGTTCAGGTGTGGTTGATCATGCTATTTGCATTGGTGGTATGTTTATTCATTGCATGGTATAGTTTATATCATTTGATCTTGCATAAGTGTATCATGGCATGTCATGATTGAGGTGGATGCATGATGCATTGAAATTATGATGAAAACAGCTACACCAGACTAGTTAGTCGTGACCCGAGGGCAGCGGAGGTTAGAACGATCCGGTGCATCCTTCGATCCCGGATACCGCGGTTTGTCCCCGTGCCACCACCGCCTAGGTGCACTATGGGATTTCGTTTAGCTATATGGTACCGCTATATATGATAGATCCGGTGGTAGCTGGTTGAGGTGGCAAGACGACGCATTCCTTGCTAATAAGAAAAAAAGGTGTGGTTCTTATTAGAGGATAGGTGCATCTATGTGAATGTGGTCTTCATTAGAGGATAGGTGCACTTATTGCATGGTGTGGTATAGGTGGTCTAGAGATGTATTTCATTTTTATCTAAATTGTCATGTTCGGTTGCTTGGTGTATGCATGGTTTGTCCCATTTATAGCATATCATTTTATGGAGCATATAGTAGGTGTTTACGCATGTGTTTTTCTCACCATTTCAGGTCATTTTAAGATGTTTATAGGTGCTGGTTGGTGTGTCTATAGGTGTTGGTTGGCGGTTTAAAATGCGTGGATTAAGTCAAATATTTATTATATTGACTAGTCTATACTTATATAATTGAGTGTAGGTACGGGTACTTGTTTAATTAACATCTAGGGCCTTTTAGCTATCCGATTTGGCGGATGATGGGGTGTCTACTGAGTCGTCGTACTCATCCCAATCATTTTAACAATTTTTCAGGTAATCAGAGTAGCGCAGCGGAAGCGTGATGGATCGGTTCCCAAGAAGCAAATGGATGATCATTATGTCTTTAAATGGTATTTAGTTTTGTTTAGATTGTAGGGATTGGTGATGTATTAGAAATTGAATTTTTGTGAAATTATGAACTTGGATCTAGTTGTTTTCATTCGTTCCAAACTGATATATTTTTAGGGGTTATTTTCCCCGGTTACGTCGTCGGATTATGTTCACTGTGCAGGATTAAATCCGGGGCGTGACACATTATTAGCATGGGTAAAAGGAGATAGATAAAGAGAACAAGGTCAGACGTCAACTATAATCGATGCTTTCTTTCAATACTTGTAATCCATCTATGATCGTCCTACTTTAACCATGCATTTAAAAGAACATATGTCTGATTCCTTAATAAAGATCTTGATGGAAAAGGTACATATGCTGTGCGCTATGTTACCCATGTCCAGTAAGAGGATAAATGGATTGTACATCTTGATCTAGCTAAAACATAAGATTAGATATCACGACTTACGTGGTGTTTTTTAGCTTCATCTGAAAATTTAAATTCTTAATTTCACTTTTAACCTCTTAAATAGTAATATTGTTAATTAATATATAAGTGATTTTTTTGTTTGACAAGAATGTTAATTAAATATTTGTATGAAAAATTCATCAAAAATATTTTAATAAAGTTTACTTTTAAAATATATATTTATAAAAAAAATTTAATTTTTCATATAATAAACTATTTTATTAATAAAATATTAAATTTATTTAAAAATTAAATGTTTGTCACACATAAAATAAATTGGAAATAAAATTTCTATATTTTAAAATTATAATAAAATTTTATCGTGAGAACTTATAATTATATTGTGATGTGTGTTTTGCATGCAGTATGCAAAGAAATGTGACGACGGTTTTAAGCGACATAACCTTTGACTGGAAAAAGTTAAATTTTATGGCTAAACAGAACTTGTTCAGATATAAGAGTTACGGTGAGAGGTTAGATCAGACATTATCAAACAAGCCATGAGGCGGTGGTGAGGCGGTGGAGAGTTTTTGATTTTTTTTTTAAAAATCAGGATATTACACTCACTACCCCTTAAAATAAATTTCATCCTCAAAATTTCTAATCATGACTTCTTGAAAAGGATGAGTATAAGAGCATCTACACTCTCCATCTAACCTATCTATTCCTTTATCTTATTTATAATCTACTTACCCAAATATCATTTCATCAATCCACCTATCTATCACAATCCTCCTATCTATCCAACCAATTTGCGTAATCCTTTCTCCACATTAATTTGTCTACCCGCAAATCATCTAATTGATCTATCCATCTACCTGTCCACCTTTCTATCTATTTACCTGCCAATCCACCTATCTACCAATCAATCTATCTATCTATCTGCCTATCTACCATATCTATCTTTCTAACTATCTATCTATCTATCTCGTTTCCACAAATCTTATAGCCTAATCCTCATCTACTAATTCCAAGCTCTATACCCAATCCAATGATCCATGTCAAATTATTGACTCTTTCTAATTCAAACCGATTACATAAACTCGGGCTAGTCAAAATAGACCTTAAGGCCGAGTTAATACTCTGATACCAAGTTGTCACGTCCCAATTTTCACATACGCAGTGGATTAATCCGGCAACGCGACCGGGGAAATAACCCCTTAACTACATCGGTTTGAAAAGATTGAGATAAAACCAGGATCTAATTCATAATTCAAATAATTCATCAACTGAAATCATACTATGATACAACAATTCATGGATCATCCAAAAAGAATACATAATGCTCTTCTAAATAATTCCTCGAGAACCAAATTATTACGCTTCTGCTGCGCTAAACCTGATTACCTGAAAAATTGTTAAAAGATTTGGGATGAGTCACACTGACTCAGTAGACACCCCTTCATCCGCCAAATCGGATAATAAAAGACCTAAATGATAATTATATAAATACCCAGTGCTACACATGTTCTATATATGTATAGAACTAAACAATATGATAATTATTTGGCTTATCCTCATATTTTTAAAACCACCAACTATCAACTATATAGACCTAATCGACACCTATAAATATCAAAAGAAGAACCTAACCAGAAAAAGATAAAGTTTGCATGAATATATATATTACAAACCTATATGATGAAACTATACACAAATGAGACACCATGTATCTTATGTAACTCGACTCAATTAAGACAAACTAATGCATATCTAATGACCATATACACTAGATCATGCAATAAATGCACGTATCCTCTAATATAATATCACGTCTTTTCTTGTTGGAAAGGAATGTGTCATCTTGCCATCTCAACTTGCTACCACCAGATCTATCATATATAGCAGTAATATATAGTAAAACGAAGTCCCTTAGTGCACCTCGACAGTGGTAGCACTTAGGACAAACCGCGGTATCCGGGATCGGAGGATGCACCGGACTGTTTTAATCCCTGATGTCCACGGGCTCGACTACTAGTCTGGTGTAGCTCAGTTTGCCATTTCAATTAATTCACACATGCATTCATTCCAATCATGTCATGCCATGCTATGTCAATTGCTATGCAAAATATAACCACTAATATGAATATGTACATCTAATGCATTTAACCATCTATAAAAAGAAATGTATATTTACTTGACATAACATATCCACATGCCAAAACAAATGCATTTAACACTTGCATGCATGAAATATGCTGACTTAAACATATACACCAAATTAACTTGTCAAACATATGAAAATTGATAAAAATTGTTAATAATCATGTTTATTTATTAATCTAAAACTCTATCTAATCCAATTGATATGCAGCCATAAATATTAATGAAGACCCAATCAGGTTAATATATAAAGGCATATCAAGTTCCCAAATTATACAATTTAAATTAATTTCTACGACACATGATAATCAACAATGAAGATCAGTTGATTTAATAAAATCAGGATTCATGCAAACATGCATCTAATAAACTAATAATACATTTAATTATGAACAATCACCACATCCAATATCCACCAATATATTTAAACCAGTATCTAAAGGTGACTGGTAAATTTTAGGCATTAAATTTAATGATAATAAACACGTCTAGGAAAACTATAAATTCAGCCGTTGGAGGGACGAATGGTGTTGGCGTATGACAGTTTGACAACGGCGATCGAACGATGATGGTGTGCCGGGTATGATGCTGAGGTGCAGCTGCGCTAAGTTGCTGGCGCATACAGGGTGGAGGCAACGACGGCGAGGAGCTCACACGGATGGGGGAAAATAGGGGAGGCGGCCAGGTGCTGTGCAGGACGCAGAGAGGGAGGAGGAGAGAGAGCCAGGTGGAGTCGATGACGAGGGGGGGTCTTCGCGCGGTTGGGTGTGGGAGGCAGGAGGCAGTGAGTGCAAGAAAGAGAGCGATCGAGGGTGAGAGGGTGCCACGGGCAAACCAGAGGAGAGAGAGAGAGAGTCGGGAGCAGTGCGATGCGGGGCGGCGACCGCGACAGCGTCGACGGCGCAGAAGAGGAAGAAGGAGAGGGGGGGTGACACGCGCACGGATGCGATCACGAGGGCGCAGGAGAGAGAGCAAGGGGGGAGCGCAGGGCATGGGTGGCGCACAGCTGTAGCCTCACGCGAGAGGCTAGCCATGACAAGGCATGGGCGCGCGGTCGAGGTGGCGCTGGACAACACAGGCGGCTGGCACGCAAGGGCTTCAACGAGCCGACGGGGAGGAGCTGGAGAGAGAGAGCAGGATGAGGGAGTGGCTGGGGCGGTGATGATGAGGGCACGTAGGCGGGTGGCACGAGAGAGAGAGAGGGGGATGCGGGCCAAGGGGAGAGAGAGGGGGGTGTCGCGGCTAGGCCGCTTTCGCGCGGGCGCGCACGACGAAAGAGAGAAAGGAGAGCGGGGGTCTATAAAGATGATTTACAAACTGACACTATCACTGAAGGTAATTACATTGAGAAGTATCATGGGGAGTATCATGGGACCAGCCCTTCTAGAAGCTCCCTGAGATCGTGCGCCGCCTGATCCTGCCTCTGCTCTGGCAACTCGGCGCCATTGTACATTTTTTGCTTTTCACCTCGAATTATTCTTTTGTAACTTTCCCTGGTTGCCCTTGGCACCACCTTGTACGCATTGGCTTCTTATTTTATATAAGGCCCACTGTAGAATCAGATGGGCACGCTCAATTGAGCACATACACTGCGGCTTGTTCTGTCATCCATTCCTGCGCTCCTGCCTGTGTTCTCGCAGGTTCCTGATCGATCCAGCACCCAGAGCTTCACAGGGTCGCGGTGGCTGCGGAGGCATGAACGCGCATGAGAGGGGGAGAGGGAGAGAGAGCGTGAGAGGGGGCGCGGGATGAGGGTGCCACGCTCGCGCGGAGTGCACACAGAGGAGAGAGAGACGGATGATGGGGGAAAGGCAGCGTGGCAGGGGGGACAAAGGAAAGAAGAAGAGAGAAAAAATTAAAGAGGGGGGTGAGGCGGTGGTGAGGCGGTGGAGAGTTTTTATTTTTTATTTTTTAAATCAGGTTATTACAAACCAAGTTGTTAAAAGTTTGACCGAATCAGACAATACATGTTTGTTCAGCATAAAAATAGCACCTTAATTTATATTAAAGTAAATGTTTGTGTACAAAGAGGTAACTGAAAACATACTTAATTTTGTGATAACAGAAAAAGAGATGGTATCCAGAATGATATAGGAATCAATCTGCAATAGAACACATAAGTATCAACCATCTTTTTTATAGAGAAGTCCCGGGAAGGATACGAAGATACCAGATTTTCGATCTACGAAGATATATAGATTCAATATGCTTGACTTATTTTAACAAATAAAATTAAAAAAAGATGTAGTGAAAGATGAAATCAATCATGTACACAAAGTATGTAACGTCCAGTAGAAAAAAAAAATGAAAACTCCTCCATCTCGCCATGTACCCCCCTCCTTCACCGCGTCCTCCTACAACCTTCCCCCCTCCTCCAGAACTTTCACCTCCACCGCCTCCGTCTCCCAATCTTTCTCATCACTGCCTCCAACGCCACCGTCTCCCATCCCCCCAGTGCGGCCGCCGGTTCCCCCTCTCTTCTTCTTCTTTTTCTTCCGCCGCTGCCGGCGTCGCCATCACTGCCGCTCTCCCTCTCTCCCGCTCTCTGTTTATTTCTCTCTCCTATGTGTGCGTCTGTAATATCTGATTTTTTTAATATATTATATATCACCCTCTCTTTTACCTTCTTCTTTTGCCCCTCCTTTTCCCTATTTTTACCCCATTGAGCCCTTGTCCCCCTTGCCCTACCCGCCACTCTCTCCCCCTCCTCATTTCTCTCGCGCTCGCCCCCCCGCTCCCCCGATTCTGCTTTGGCTGCCCCCTCCGCCCCCACGGCGTGCACACAGCTGCAGTGCATAGCTCCCCCCCTCCCGGATATTTCTCTCTCTCTCGTGCGAAGCTCTCTCCCCCTCCCCGGATCTCTCTCCCTCTTGGTTTCTCCCGCTCGCACCCCTTCGTCCACGGTGCTTTCGCCCCCTTGCGCGCGCAGCCCCTGCAGCTCCCCCCCTCTCGAATCTGCCTCAGCCGCGCGGCAACCAGCGCCTAGCCGCCCAGCCGCGCCCCCCCAGCCTTGAACGTCCAAACCCCCCTGCCGTCTCGGCCGTGCAGCGGCCCCGCCACCCCCCTCGGTTCTCGCCTTCGCCGCCTAGCGCCCAGCCCCTGCACCCAGCCCCCCGGCTGCCCAGCCCCCTGCCGCCCCACCGCGGCCATCCGGCCCCCTCAGCCCCGCAGCCATCTCCCTCCCCCCCGGGCGCACTCAGCTGCGCCAACCGGCGCTCAGCCACCTCGCGGTCGTCCGGCCCCCTCAGCCCCGCGGGCCGCGGCTGCCTTCGCCCCCTCTCTCCGGCACGCTCAGCCGCCCAGCTACGCCGCCCCCCCAACTCCGGACGTCCAGCTCTCCCAGCCCCGCACTCAGCCGCGTAGCAGAGCCCCCTCGACCTCCACCTCCCCACTGTGCACTGCCCCTTCCTCCTGCCTACGTCATTGCCCCAAGCGCCCCTGTGCGCCAAGCCATCTCGCGGCCTCACCTCTCCCTCCATCCGGATTTCTACAGTAAGCACGATTTGCCAATTTTATTTTATTTTTCACTCCCTCATGTCTTTTTCTCTTGTGTTCTATCCATATATCTACCTATCTACATTTGTATGCTTGCAGCTAGCGCCGATTGAGGGCGAAAATCCTTGTTTAGCCGGTCCAAGCTGTGTGTTAACTCCGAATCGATTTATCGACGCCTTTCCGGTAGGCATCCCGGACATGTCTAATATCATTAAATTTAAATATTTAATATTCATCAATGACTTGTAGATGTTGATTTATATGTATCGGGTTGATATTGGACGTGGTGATTGTTTGTAGTCGCATGTTTTAGTTTTGGTAGATACATACCATTTAATATGGATCTTAGTAGTTGATTAATCTCATTGTGTCCAAATTATGTGCATGACATTTGGTATAAATTTTAGAGGTTAGTTGTAAACTTATTTGATTATGCTCAACTCGATTGGGTCTATTCTATATGTTGTTACAAGTTAATTAGATTAGACAAGTTCTAAATAATTTATTGAACTCTTCTATGTCTAGTTATGCAAATCTTGTTGTATATGCTTTCGATTGTAGGTTAACAAGATTAAAGTGAGTAATTTTTTGTTATTAAATCTAAATTTTGTTTTATATATATTCTTTTATTCTTAAATCAAGTTAAGATGCCTTAATTGTGCATAGTCTTATCATGGCATATGGTGTGTGTGCATATCATGTTGGTATTTGTCTAAGCATGTTAATTGGAGTTTTAACATCATGAGCATAGTATTTAGGTTGTGTTTAATAGATGGTAACAATTGCATTATTAATGTATGTCATTTTAGTTGTCATATTAGTATGATGTTCATCTTCTAGTGCTTAGTATGTCATTGCATGGTGTATTTGCATAGTATTTGAGGTTGAGCATGGCATGATATGAGATGTTTGTGAGAGACTCATGGCAAGGCATGAGATGTTGTGAATGCATGTGTGCATTAAAGATATTTAATGAGACCGAGCTATACTAGACTAGTAGTCGTGTCCGTGGGCAGCGGAGCTTAGAACCGTCTGGTGCATCCTTCGATCCCATATCCCACGGATTATCCTAAGTGCCACCCCTGCCTAGGTGCACTACGGGATTTAGCTTAGCTATACAATTACTCTATATATGGTAGATCTAGTCATAGCTCGTCGAGATCGCAAGACGACGCTTTCCTTGCGAAAAATGAAAATGTTAATGTTTCATGTAGTGGATAGATGCATTGTAGAGTAGTATTGGTGTTAGCATTTATGTTGTGTTCATTAGTTCATTTAAGCATATATGTTCTGTATGATATGCATGGTAAGTCCTTTAGTTGGTGTTGCATTGCATAACCTCTTCATCGTATAAGATATATTTGTGAGAAGCCCTCTTTGGTCCTAGTGGTTGGTAGGTTGGTTGTATGTCTTAAAATTTGTGGAATGCCAACTTTCATATATATATTGTTTAGTTTTATATGGTATGTATCAAGTGCAGGTTGGGTAACGTATATGTAACATGATAGGGCCTTTGGTTATCCAATTTGGTGGATGATGGGATGTCTACTGAGTCGTTATGACTCACTCCAATCCGTTATTATATTTTCAGGAAATCAGGTTTAGAGCAGCAGAAGCTTGGTGATATGGACTCCAAGGAATAAATAGAGCGGTTATTGTGCAATTTAGATCGGTATATAAATGCTTAGATTGAATTTTTATTACGTGATTTGTGATAAATGGTTAGTGTTAGAACAGTGAACTGGGACCTCTGTCTTCGAGTTTTTCCAAACCGATGTGTTTTGGGGTTGTTTTCCCCAGTTACGTCGCCGGATTGTTTTCCGTTGTGTAGGTTGAAATCCGGGTCGTGACAGCGTCCACCCGCGCGAGCGCGGCATCCTGCCGGCCCCCCCTCTCTCGCCACCGCTTTCGCCTCCCTCCCGGCATCGTTCTGTCGCGAGTGAGCCACCGTCGCGGCCGCCCTCCTCTCTCCTTCTCGCGGTCGCCGCCGGCCACCATCGCCTCCATCCCCCTTCCTCCGCCTGCATTGTTGCCCCCCTTCCTCCTCTTCTTTTTCCTCCTTGCCCGCCGTTGCCAACCCCCCTCCTGCCATCCGCGACCCTCTTCCTTTCTCTTTTCTCTCCAGCCGCACTCTCCTCTCCTGCTCTCTCTATCTCTGCTCTCCCGCCCGCTCTCCCTCGGGTGCTCTCTCTCTTCCCCCCTATTTCTTCCGTGTCGCGCGAGCCCATGTGTGCGCGTGGCAAAACCGCGCGCCGCGCGGTGGTGCGCCAGTGGCACGCTTGTTGTGCACCGGTGGCACAGCGCAGCCGCACACCGCCCCCTCCTCCCTTGGTCCTGTCTCTCTCTCCTCCCCCCTGATGCGCTCTCTCTCCCACCGGCTATCTCTCTCTCTCTCACGCACTCTCTCTTTCTCTCTCCTGGTTAACTCTCTCTCCTCCTAGCTATTTTATTAATTAAATTGAGTGGGTTAATTAACCATTTTATCGTTTTTAATGTCAATAGGATTGGAAGATACTCCAGTGTCGCAATCGACTCGGCCACCTCGTGATTAAACCGACTTGGGCCTTCTGGATTCGAAAAATTCACTTGACTTCTTGAGGTAGACATCTCAACTTTCCATAGCATCTCGATATTTTAATTAAAGTGTTAAAATGTGTTTATTAGATAAATAGTTAGAAATTAGTGATAAATGATAGTTTAATTATTTAATTGTCTGCATGGGAATATTTAAATGCCAATCATGTCATTCATGTGTAGTTGCATTCATTTTTATGAACTGGATTAGTTAGTCATAAATGTGATTAATTATGGTTTAGTGATGATATACTTTAGTTAAATATTGTAATATTTAATTACATTGTTTGTATTAAATTATAAAAATAGAAATTATGACCTCTTATAATCATATTCACATCCAATTTTTGATCGATTTTGTTTTATTAAAAGTTAATTGAAATGATTTTGGAATTATTTGATTGTTATGAAATATGATTAATTAATGTTAATAGCTTAATAAATATGCCATGTAGATCATTTTGTGGATTATTATAAAATCATGATCAATTCAAGTTTAGCATATCTGTCCGTGTTGCATAACATTTAATTGGGTCAATTGCATGAATTTAAGTATAATTGAATTATGTGTATGATTGCATATTGTTCTGGATTGGGTTTGTTGCATTGGAAATGTGAATTGAGGAACTGTTCTGCATGACTTGATATTATGTATATCTGGTGCAGTGAAATGGCAAGTGTGATTCAGTAATTTTGGTTATTTGATTCTGTTGAATTTATAATGTCTTAGTATTTATATGGCTTTTACTTGTGAAATATTATTAATGCTATGATACACGTGATATAATATTTACTCCTCTGGCCTAGTTTAGTGGTCCTGGGGCAGCAGATGACTTAGATTGATCCAGTGCATCCTTCGATCTCGGATACTGCGGTTTATCCTAAGTACGCCCTGCCTAGGTGTACTAAGGATTTAGCTTACTATATGATACTTCTATATATATATTTAGAGCTGGAGTGGAGTTCTGCCAAGTGGAGCATATGATCTACTCAGACAGATGGAAAAGAAATAAGTGCATGTAGGTCCAGGTTGCATGGACATGTAGAGTAGATCAGTTAGTTTAGTATAGTTAGTTTGGTTCATGTAGAGTTTGGTTAAATCGGTTAATCGATTTTGGAAAGGACCCAAATAAATAATTGAATTTTGATAATTAGTTTAGTGATTATGGTATAATCTGATTTGTGTTGATTTTATCATTTATTGCTACCATTTAGGTTGATTAATATAATAGAAAAGTTGGGTATAAGTCCAACTGAGTCCGTGTGACTCATTCCTATTCCTTTAACATTTTTTAGGAAATCAAGTAGCACAGCAGAAGCGTAGTGGATCAGGTTTAGTGCAGAAGAGGTTTAGTGAATTTGGTTTATTAAGACATGCTATTCTTTAACTTTTCCAAACCGACGCAATATAGGGGTTATTTCCCTGGTCTCTTCACCGGATTTATTCCGCTGCGTGTTAGAAAATCTGGGGGGTGACAAAGTATTTATGTTCATGTTTGTAAAACATACTGTTAAGTGTTAGCAAATAACAACTCTATATTTTTAATATTAGACGGTAGTTAATAGAATATTTATGTTCTTAGAGAAACATTATGAATTTTTACTGCTATATCGACTCTTCATACTAGTATCTCCTAGTGTTGACAACAAGCTTTCCAAAGATAATGTTTATAATTAATAAATGTGTAGTAGACTAAAAGAGTTTAAAGTAAGAAGTTGTTGCTAACTTAACAATTGAATAAAGAGTAGTTCATCGCTAGGCCGAAAGTAGTGTCCACATGTAAATAAATTGAAATAATTATTCTAACAAGTGTCAACGTATGTATGTCATATTTTCGAGAACTTTTTACTTGCTAAGAGATTATTTCCCAAAGATATATAGTAAAAATGAAAGTGTTTCATTTAAAGATAGCATTGCATAATCTTGTATAAAGTTTAGTAACCAAGTAAAATTTGGAATCAATAGTTTTGGATGAAGAAAAGATACCTTACGAGTGAATCATATTTGATATAATTAAAATTTTCTTATAATATTTTATTGAATTGATAGGTATTTCTTCGTTATTTACTTTTACTATATACATATAGCATAATAAAATCATTAATCATATACAATAATATTTGAATTATGATGAGATAATGTTAATAAGATCAATCATTAAAAAGTTATGATCTAAATATTTTTATTCAAAATTTCTTTTATATAGGACATTAAGAATATGATATATTAGTATATATGATAGTTTCTTATACGATGGGGATAGTTTTTCTCGTTACTCATTAATATGAAAACACTAAGTCGTATGTTTAGGTGATCAATAATAGAACGAATTTATTAAAAAATTAACTTAGAACCTTGAATGGTATCTCATCTTAATATCAATCAAAATTTTCGGTCATCACCACTGCAAAGTTAAACTTTTGACTTAAGTTGTCAATGAGTTTTATTAAATATATCTTTAGATTTAGCTATTGTCTTAATAGATCATTGATAAGATGGTTCAGTACAATCAATGGATCAAAGATAGACAAACTTAATGAAGATAATTGAGCAAATAAGATAAAGATCATTCACTCTTAGTAACTCAGAAATTTTCTTATAAAATAGTACTTTAAATCTCAGTAAAGAAAATAATTGAAAAAAAAATCAATTAATATGTTTCAAAATACATGATTTCAAAATGCCAATTTATTGAAGAGTTTGCCTGCTTCATATATTTATCTAACTAGAGTCTCAGATAGACAAATGTTTTTATTTGTGTGATAATTAATGATAAAAATACTCAACGAAAATAAAATCATCTCAAAATTAATTTGAGATCATGAAATATGATTTATACCAAAAAAATATTGATTAATTCGATTAAAATTATTATTTCAATTGTTACCATATAAAATAATTTTATAAATATAAATTATTTATAAGTTAAAAATAACTAAAAATATAATAATTAGTATTATACATTTTTAGTATGTTCATGTTTAATTTCAAGTTGAGGACTAAGTCCAACTGCACCAAGTTTTGGTGCAAAACTAACCCTTCACTTGATTTAACTTAAACCAAGATGATAAGTTTAGTCCACTTACAACCCTAGGCACCACTGGTAGGAGTACAAATGAATCATTACATTCAACAAACAATTTAAAATTCAGATACAATATACTTGTTTATTTTTTTAAACAAGTAAACTTAAACAAAAAAAATAAAACTAAAGAATGAGACAATTTTATTTAAAAATTAAATTATGAATATTAATATATATAAATATCATAAATAAAAAATTAGATTAAACTTGAGCCAAATTAAAACATGTTTATGTCGTGTTTAGACTTGAGTTTGTACTAAGTTGTTGGCACCAAAAATTCTTAAGTACCTAAATATGTCAAGTTTTAGGCAAAAGTGTAAGGAAAAAGAATGATCACATAGATGTGACCTATGCTACACCACATTTGAAACCAACGAGTCGAACGGACCTGATAAGTCTTTTTGAATTCGACCGACCGGATGATAACCCAATAATAATCAAATACCACTATCTAGTCTGCCCAGCTCAAACTTGAGTAATGCCAAAGTCGGATTGGAAATCTGACTTGTATTTGACAAGTTACGAGCAAAACAATGAAAATGGACTTCCGACTTGCCTTTGGTAGGCTTAATAGATCCAGAGAACAAACTAAGTAGGTCCACAATACTGTGTTGGTCAAGACCTCTGCAATAGTGCCTTGAATGTCAAAATTCGACTCTAGGTGACAAAATAACCAATGCCATGAATCAGATCGGAAATCCAATGCATATTTGGAAAGTTATACAGAAAACACCGAAAGTCAATTTTTGGATGGCCGTATCAAGGCCATATCAAGTCCAAAAGACAAAATAAGTGGGTCCATGAGATTGTATTTGTCGAGGGCTTCGCAATGATACCTTGAATGTCAAAATCCAATTTTGGATGGACCTCGAACGATAAAATGGCCTCTTTCGCCCTCGGTGGATTTGGACAATTCGGGACAGATCCGATAATATATTAGCACATCATTGGGTCTGCCTAACTCCATCTTGAGCAATGTTGAAATCAGATTGAAAATCCAACTAATATTTGACAAGTTATGGGACCAAAACACCTTAGACGGGTCTAAATGACCAAAATGCCCCTCCTTGGCCACATTCGGTTCGGAAGGCCTGGACCAGGCCCATTAACAAACTTGTGAGCTCATATGATGTAGGAAAGTAAGTACATGCAAAAAACTGATTAGGATCAGAAATCCGACACATATTAAGAAAGTTATGGAGAAAAATTCAAAGTTTGTGCTTCTCGCCAATCCACCAGGTCAGGGGCAAAATAGTCTAAGTGATCAAAAAATGATTCAGATGAGCCAAGATTGAAGACATATATCAGATATATTGATCCGAAATTCTCGAGCCAAAAAGAATATTTCCGCATATAAAAATAGAGAATAAGTACAAAATTTATCAATTGAGATTATTTGGGACAGATTATGTTGCTTCCATTATGATCATGATACAATTAATGAGCTCAACATGATAGATCAGGAAGATACACTAAATCAAGTCCAATCGAAACCGATTATGTCACATATCATGTTTATGTGGATATTTATATGATTTGAAAATCATATAAAATGAAATAACAAATATAAGTGATGGGATCAGCCATCAAGATGATGATGGAGATAGAACGCCAATCCAAAGGTCTGGATGCATATTTATTTATTAATGGATCCTCTCTTGTTGGATATTTAATGATAATGAATCTTACGTAAGTGAGGAACGGTCAAGATTAAATCAATGGGTATGAAATCCAATGGATGAGATCTAACCATGACTTAAAGTTCTGGATCCTATGCTTATTGGGTCTCTAAGTGGGTTTGGATTTCACTTAAGTGAAAGATCAATGACAGCCCTTGGATCATTTGATATGGATGAAATGTTAGGTTAAAGAGGATAGCTCCACGTACATCTTCCTACAGCTACGTGACCGAGTCAATCTCTCCTCAGCTATTCCCTCTCTCCACTCTCCCACGTTCAAGGAAATGATCCCACTTCCATTCATGCATGAAACTACATGTACGAGCCCATTCCACCCACGAACAGTTCTCCAAGCAGCTTATATATGAAGACTTCATCTTAGATGAAGAAAGGTAAGAGACCATCGGGCTGTTCTCCCGTCAGGGCCAATCTCTCTTTTTCTGGATGTTACGAGGAGAAGAAGCTTGGGTTGGAGATCATCATGTTATCTTCCAGCCACTGCCCATCTCTCCTTCTCTTCCTGCTGCTGCCCCATCTGCTGTCTATGTCGACGGAAGGAGGAGAAAATGCTATCCCGGATGCTGTTGAATCATGCTGAAGATGCCAACATATGCTAATGTGGCTACTGTTACTATTGTCGTAGCCAATAGATATGCCTCTTCCCTTACGATTGTATGAAGATGCAGGTTACGTCGCTGTTGCTGCCATTCAAAGAGAAGGCCATAATGAAAGAGCATAAATCTACTCTTGCTACTACTGTAGCCTCAATCCTCACCGTGACCTGTTGGCTACTTATTTGCTACGCCATCAGCGGGAGACAAGTATGGTCAACCCATTCTCCTCCTCTGGCTGCGTTCAGGAAGAGAGAAAATAAGTTTGGTCACCTTCCTTATGCTGCCTTCCGATGTTATTGAAGAAATGATGAGAAAGAGATGAAGAGGGGAAGAAGCCCATTTCCTATATACATATTTGTTGTCCTTGCAGCACATGCTGCCACCTGATCAAGCTCCTGCATACAAAGGATGATGAGGAGCTCAATGCTCCACCTGCTACTGTTGGCGTCCTGAGATGGTCATATATCCAACTTATATTGACCTTATATAGCAGGTCACTTTTCCAGCTACATATCAACCCCAACCTGTCATGAAACAACCCATGATGTGAAGCACCATACGCTCCTCAAGGTGGCGATGAAGAAAGGTTATACCCAGTCCTCTTAGAAACCACATGATGGACTAAGAGCTTCCCCGAGTAGCCTTCATGAAGCAAAGAAATTCTATGAAGAAAGAGTGTGAAGCTTATGAAGAAAAGGCCATCTGGGCCTTGAAAATTTCAGTTAGTTGAGTATACCAATCAAGATGAAGTTGTGATGACAAGATAGAAGGCAACATATAGCCCAATCAACTTGAAGTTGATGAAGCCTGAAAGATCAAGAAAATCTACGTGAAGACATATGCCTATACTTAGGCACATAATGGCATTTTGATAAATAGCATTGGGCATGACCCAATGCACCTGATCTGGACAAGGACCCCGGGCATGAATCCCGGTTTCTTTGATCATTTCCACAGTGGATGAACTTATAAACTCACCATACTAAGGAAAAACATCATCTCTCATAAAGAAAGATAAAGACACCGTCAGACTACTCTCAACTAATGAAAGTCTATACAGGCAAGAACAAGGGTGATCAAAGGGCAAGATTTTGTAGCAGCCATGGATTAATAAGTGGAGTTTCTGAATGGAAGCAGACACCTCAACGGTTGCCACCCAAATATCGAACAGTTTAATTGACATCTCGGCAGGAACATAATCAAACATCAGAAACCATACTCCAGATATTTCAAGGGTGGGAATACCAAGGTCTTGGCATATAAAAAGAAATGCATCGGGAAGGAGAGGAACAAGCTAAAGTCTTCCTTGGTTGCACCTGCCGATACTGCCCTATAGTGCAGCTAATATCTGACACCATATTGTTTTGCTTATGAGAGAATAATTCTCAGCCTACCATGCACCAATGAATGATTTTGACTTCAACATGCTTCTCAAGTGGCGAGAAATTGATAAGTTAGTCACTGCCTGAGTAACATTGTGTGGGACACCAAAATGATGTTCAAGGTTGGGGATAATTTTTGTACCCACGATGGAGCTTGATTATATTTAAAGCATTGTTTATACTCACTTGACCAAGGGCAAGGCTTCGGGCCATTCTATGATAGCTCAGGTCGAGGTTGACCTTTCACCTAAAGTGATGATAAGAGTTCGAGAAATGAATCTCATATTCAGGAAATTGATAGAAATTATTTTCTTAATTGGTACTTTATATAGAAAGTGCACATTGGAGTATATGTTCAGTCTATATTACATCAAGAGTCATCTAGCCAAAGAAATGTTGTCATCACCACCAATATGATGGGGAATAGACTCATTGCCAAGGAAATGTAAGGAATCGTCCATTAAAATTTGGTGCAGCGGAAGCGACGATTCCTATGGGTTCCTTTAGAATCCGTCTCAATCAGAACCGAACGACGAAAACCGAAAACCGATCAAATCGGGTTCAAATATACCTGATAGGGATTCATATAATCCCATGGAGAGGAATTAGATGAGCTTCTCAAGCTCTACAAACCGTTCAAGTGTCCGGTCTCCAGCAGTATCCACACGAACTTCATCCACAGCAGGTTCTCCCTTCGCGCCGGCCTCGAGAACTCTTCCCGAACGGAGCTCCATCGACCATGGACACCTTCTAGAGAGAGGAGGAGGTAGGGAGGAGACTAGGGACGTGGTTTTCACCCTTGGCTTGATGGGGTTTGGCTGAAACCATTAGTATTTATAGAGAATTATGGAATTTTTCATAAAAACCCAAAATCTCTATAAATTACGCCCTTGCCCCTGAACTTGTGGATAAGTCCTTTTGTGTGTGACCCACTAGGCCCAATAGCCTATTTGGTTGAGGCCTAAATAAAATAGAACAATTCTATTTAATTTAATTAAATCCGTTATCCGATAACAGATTAATCGGCCTACCGATCATGAAGGGTACAAGCCACATCCCATGATCCCAAATGGCTATGGGGATAATCTCATCTCCATTGAGCCTTTCCATCATCAGTTACCACATGGATATAAACCCTCATCCATCCAATGTCCCGGTCGGAAAGGAGTACGGCATCGACTGTCAACTCCTTAGTATACCGACTCTATAGGATCATGTACTCGGAATTGGATCAATTGGAAAATTCCTTTTCCAATTATCCTATCTACCCTGGCCAGGGATTTAGAGTACTATCCCATAGGACATTCACTCTCACTTACCGAGAGTGGACGATCCCTTGTTGTCCGCTCAATTGCCTCCATCGGATTTTCCTTGTACCCAATCCATCGCTATATAGGACCATCTAAATTGTGATCCATAAGTCAATGGTCAAAGCACAAGTTCCACCCAACAAGGCATCTTTGGCGACTCAGGTCAAAGGTCCAACCATTAAACCGTGATGATAGAAAACCCTGATAGACAGTTTGGTAAGATACCATTCAGGGTTTCTAATTCGGTCAGTTCAGTGAACTCTTTCAACTAATGAGCACTCATATGTGTATCTCAGTGTCTCCACACTAATGACCAATGAGATCGGTCGTCCTCATCACATGAGAAGACATCACATACACTAGTCTATCCGGATCCTTGATGTCCCGTCTCAAGTATCCTATGACTAGGAACATTTAGATCAAATACCTCTAGATGATTAATCTCATTATCATGATCTCATCATGATTTAATCATCATTGTATTTGATCAAGGACTTCATTATGATATTCGCTTCTAATAAGAGCTTATAATGAAGATTTGCCTAATTAATTGAATAAGATATTTCTAGAAATGTCGAATCATATCATATATGATTGGCTTGTAGGGCATACATTTCTATCAAAGATCACAGATGACCTAAACAACAAGCTTTGCCTTTAATGCTCATATAAGGGATAAGTTTGCTATGTGCCGATATGCTAGGTCAATACGTGGCTCAAATCCTTGATACCCTTCATCAGATATGGAAGTAATCACCAACCATTAACAAGATACCATGATTGGTCAAGTCAAGATGTGACTCATCCATGTTTTGCATCAAGGTTAAGGAATAAATCTTGAACTTACACCTGATATAATGATAGAAGTCGAGGCCTGCTCGTTGACTTTGGTTCAATATTAAGACAACTCCTAGACACATTTGCTTGATGTTTGCAAGAATGTTGCCCATCATCTTCCCGACACATAAGGAGCTCGATATGGGACTTATAAATTGTCCATGAATGCTCATAAACACGGTTTGCCTGAGTCGGCAGCTGTCAGGGATGCAGAATTTTCAAAAGATGTTATCCGGGGAGAAATGTCATATGTCATAAGAAATCAACAAAGATGGAGTGTGGTAATCGACCGGTTCATCATCCCAGATGCCACTTTCAAGAGATATGTCATACTAGGGGCTGAGGGCAAGATGCTTATATAGTTATGCCCTGTCATGTCATATATCAACAGTCCCAAATGAAATCAAGCAAATAGGGGTTAAGTCCTATCTTAGAAATATATATGATTGCCAGTTGGCTTAAATATCAACCCAGAATAAGCTAGTTGGGCAGATTTGCCTATCATGCTCTATAATGGGTTGATGCTGGACATAAATTGCAGAGTGCATCTGAATAGAGGGTAACTTCCAGACTTGGGGAGTCAATCTTGCTAATTGTTATTGGCTGCGAAACAAACTCATTTCTTACCCAATGCATATGAAATGTTAAGTTAACTCATGTTTTCTGATGTTTGCCTCATCAACTGAATGAAGGTAAAATGTTGAAACTGGGGGCATTTAAGGCCCTCCCACGGGGCAATCTTCTGATATATGGAAGTAATCAGATGATCAAGGGATATAAAGCCCAAAGGGTTGATGTCCAATCACTTTATGTGCACCAAGGAATGCTGTCAATATTTGACAAATGCGAATATGTGAAGAGAAGCAAGAAATTTGAGGCATCATGCTCATGCCACTTCTTCATACATCTCAACCTCTACATGTCAAAGTCCACAGTTGCATTGCATCGATAAATGTTTTCACGACTTGAGCAATGATAAATGTTTTCTTGATTCGAAAGGAGCTTCAATCCCCTCATGAAATCATGATGAAATCCAGGTGAAATGAAAAGCTCGATGAAAGATCACGAAGCTTTACCGAAATGAGCATATTATTGTCCCTATCCAAAGCAAGGACAAGTCAAGGCAATATAGGCCAAAGTTCATCATATTATCACTTGTCAACCGGTCTCCCACTTTGATCCGGTTGAATAATGATGATGAGGTTGATATCCAAACAACCTCCACAAAGAATGTTACCATTGCACATGACCCATCAGTGGCCCACACCATTATTGTCAGAGTGAGGAGTGAGTTTTGTTTCCCCTCGAATTGGCAAATATAGCATGTCAAATGTTTTTATATTTTACAAATCAAGCGAGGGATCAGCCCTCAGCTCATATCTTTGAGTGACTTGACTGATCAACAATCCGACCCATATAGCCTTTCAGAAGGAAGAATGATGATAGTTGGCTTTTGAATCCATTCCGAGGATATGAATTGCCATGCCCACGTATGGCTCCATATCACACTATCTGAGTTGGAAATCATATTCTAACTCAATATAAAGTTAGGATTGGTTGATATAATGATCGATCACAGAAAATGCTCATTCGGCCAGGGGGAAGGTCCCTAGGGTTGTGATAATGTAGTTCTAGTTAAGATACTCAGCTAATGGTCTTGCACAATGTTAGCAGAGCAAAATGTTGTCCCTAGGGGATCTGTCATTCAACTTGCTCCACCAGTGTGAGACAGGCAATGAGTTGTGGATATAAATCTGATTAAATCAATGGTGGAGATGAAGAAAAGAAAAGGTTGGTATTTACCCAATTCATATATTCGGAGAATGCTCGTAAGGAGAGTCATCACTAAGAGGCACTCTTGTGCTTGAGCATGACATGTTCTAAGCCATTATGACCATTCGGGTCTAGGTGACTCTTATAATGTTTCACATCATTGTGACCCTTCAGGTCTATATGACTCTCATAATGTTCCATGCCATTACGACCCTTCAAGACTAAGTGACCTCAAATGTTTCATGTTGCCATGGCTCGCTTGGTGTTTCATAATAAGAATCATCAATCTTGTGTCATCATGGCCCCATTGTGAAGTCTATATCACTACATCCCTTCAGGGCTATGTAAATACTTTATGTCTTCACAACTCTTATAATCCCATGATTCTGATATCTCTACCATAATGGCCTTTCAGCATGTATAGTTCTCATAATGGCCATGCCATCACGACCTCCTTGGTCCATAAGATTTTCATGATGTTTTCACCATAATGGGCCTCTCTAGCCTACATAGTTCATATTGTTGTTACCACTATGGCCAATCTGGCCCTACTGGTTTTATGTCCTTGCCATGATAGCCTTTTTGGTCTGCATAGTTTTCATAACCATATCATCATAGCCTTTTCGAGCTATATGAATTGCGGACAGCTATCGTAGTGCCCACAACCCAGAAGATGTAATTGGGGAATGGATGAACAATGTAGGATCACAGCACATGCAACCCAGACAGGGGGCCTTTTGAGAAACTTAGCATGGAAGTGGAAGATTTGTTGTTCTAAGAAGTGGAACTAAGCCAATAATTTTTTCAAATCCTTCTTCACATAGATTGACAAGTTCCACCGAAGATGATGAAGATAATTGGACTGACAAAGAGTTCACTGTTCTTGATGACAACTTATCATTTGAGTTCAAAACCATAGAAGCTTTGAACTTTGCCATTGGACCTTGTCTGTCATTTAAGTCTCTATATCATGCAAATACATGTTGTCGAAGGAAGTGCCAAAATCAGATGAAGTGAATCATATGGCAGAGCTTTCATATTCCTAATTAATTTCTCATTTCAATTGGACGAGTTTTCCAGTAGACCTAATATTAAAGATAATCAAGGGGAATGGAGAAGTCAATATAGAGGCTATTCTGGACAATCTCTTCATATGCTATGTGATAAAGGAAAGTTCAACAGATACAAACTCATTATCTGAAAATGAGAAAGTTGTTGAAAACATTTATGATATTGATAACAAATGTTGATATTGGTTGAAATAAGGATTCTCAATGGATGTAGCATCATCAGCTATTGAGAGATACGGTCTAGCTTTCTCATTCTTATAGCTGGCCGACTCTATATGTGCTGCACGAATGACAGAGGAGCTTGATGGTCATCTGATATATAAGTGTCGTTAGGGGATATAATCATGGTCTTCTTATTAAAAACATGTTCCCAACTCTTTCAATTCCTAACTTATAGTTCATGAGACACCGCCATCTAAAAAACAATAGTGGCCTTCAATGGAATAAAATAAAAAAATTGGGATGTCTATGCGACGGGGATAGCAAGTTCAAGACTTACCGAGAGAATGCATACTACTCTAGTTGAGTCTTCGGACACCCCAGGCCATGCGTCGGTGGTGTATCTTGGATAAATGTCGCTAATAGAGGGTGCTATGCTCAGGCAGAATTATATCACATAGAGCTCAGTGGCTATTTGCTACCTATATGAGTCCACATCAACAACCTCCTCAGTTCATGCACATGGGGATTATAAGGCTGAATGTCTATGTTAGATCTTGTTATGAAGACATGTTATGTTTTCGTAAGATTGCTACGCATATGAGATAGTGACCTTCCAACAACTATGAAGGTGTAATTGCAAGTCTCTTATATGCCCAAGAGAACCCAGAATATGGCAAGCAATGCTATAAAGCATGTTATTATGCTCTGATAAAATGATATCCGCATGAGTCAATGTCTTTACAGCAAATGTCAAATGATATTATGATGCAATGATATTATGAGACAAATAACATGTTTAGATAATATGACACCTCCTCCTAGGCCGAGGAAGAATGTAAACACCTGTGGCCGCCCGCAGCATTGACATATGGAAATATAATGATATCCTGATGACGTTGGTAAAACATATAGAGATGTTCCCCTGCTAAGGATACTATCCTCTGATAAAGTTCATATCTTCTGCTACCTACATATCACATAGCAGGGCTGTTGTTGGAAATGAGCCCTCTACCCCCAACAGTGCCTGGTGACAAAACCCATCAGCCGTCACCTGAACATATTGGAGACAACTCTCCGTCCCATAATGTCATTTATAAAGGGTGAAAGGAAAAAAGCTTTTACGCATTTGCTATAATAAGGGTGGCAGGACATAAGAAGAATGAGATCATAACAAGGAGCTAAGTGCTCCACCCGCTGCTTGATTCAGAATGTCAATGTCATAATGGCCCTCTTGGTCTTAGTGGTTTCTCATGTTCATACCACTATGAGCTCCTCCAAGTCTAGATCGTTTTAGACTTCATGATGCCCATAGTCATATTATTTTTATACTTAAATCGTGATGCCCATAGTCATGTTATGATATCTCCATATTTATATCATGATGCCCATATTTATATCATGATCACCATATTCATGTTATATTGTCCCCATATTTATGTCATGTCACCCATTTATGTTGCCCGGGCTTAATGGTCGTCCATACCGAATATACATGTCATGATGGCCCTTTTGTCTCAATGACTATTATGATATTCATGCCATAATGATCTTTTCGATCCAGACGGCCCTATGATGTTTGTGCTGTATTGATCTTGTTGGTCCAAGCAGCTCCAAAATATTTTTGCCGCAGTGACTCTTTCGGTCCAGGTTGCTCTATGATATTCATGTTGTAATGACCTTTGCAATCCAGGCGGCTCTTCAATGCATATACTATAATGATCTCCATGATCAAAATAGTCCTCCATGTTATAGCAACATGACCTCTGCGACCTCACTGGCAATATATGCTATACTATCATGGTCTTTTCGGCTTTATCAATTTCATATGTTATACCGTTTGGCTCTCTCGGACTTATCGGTATATTCATGACCTCATGGTTCTCTTGGCCAAATGGGAACAGATATATTGAGTTCATCATGGTCATATAATAGCCTCATCGACATTATGTCTTACTATCATGGCCTATTTGGCCTTATCGATTTTATGATATTACCATCATGGCTTCATCAACCTCATTAGTTCTATGAATGTTGCTATTTTGGCCCACGTCATCTTCATGATGTCTCCACACCGTCATGATATTCAAGACTGATATAGTCTCTATGAAATACATGTCATTTAAACCGAGTTGGAATTCCCACATTACCATTCTTACAAGTCTCAGTGCAACTTTGAATGCCCTGACCCAGAGGTGTCTCTGGACACTGTCAACCTGCTTCATAGCCTTATGTTCCAATGCCCCACGGGCATCGCTGGCTAGAGCCTTCTCCGTAATATGTTTGGGATGGGCAAAGATGCGATCCCCACAAACCATAGCCTTATAATGTCCCACTGACATAAAGTCATCATTCCAATGGCCCAAGGGAAGCCTTGAATTCCTCACTGCCATAAATGCCTATGGCCCAAGGGAAGCCCAAATTCCTCACCGTCTAAAGATCCTATGATCGAGAGGAAACATGAACTCCTCCTCACTCAAACAATCTAATGAATTAAGGGAAGCCTTAATCCCATGCAAAAAAAAGAGATGATGGGCTAAAAATAGAGATGCTCGACGGCCTTAGCCGGTCAATCATGATAGATTGGTTGAGGGCAAAAATGTCAAAAGACCTGGCTGGGGTGAAAACCCGCAATGGCGCTTTAGGTAAAATGAGGCAACCTCACTGTGTGAAAACTTTGTAAAGGGACGCACAGAAAAAAATGGAAGGGGGCTAGTCTAGGTGAAAACCTTGCAAAAAGGCAGTCAGGCTAGTAAGAATGAATAAAAATGAAAAATGAATGATGAAAAATGATAATGATGCTCCTGATCTCATGGAAACACTAAACATATGAATCTTACACAATGCAATCAAATGGATGATCCAAAAGACTCCAGAACCTCGAAGATCTAGTTTGGGCAAAGTATTGATTTTGAGCAGCCATGGTGCAGTTTGACTACAGCTAATTGAAGACATACATCATATTTATATGCAGAGCAAGAGACAATCAGGAAATTCACAACATTGCTTCCTATAGAGAAAAATGTCATGAAGACGAGATTTGTGCTTTGGCAAAGATGAAAATTTCGAGCCGAATGATGATGATGAGATGATCCTATTGCCCATCAATGGCAGATACAAGATGAGGATATGGCCACAATAAAAAAAATAGAGAGGATATGGCCGATCAGCGGCTTATGCATGATGAAGAAATTGTGCCAATGAATTGTTGGGGGACGGGCAATTCCCAGACACCTCTCGTCTTTGGGAAATCACCCGTGGGGGGCATTTGTTGGCACCAAAAATTCTTAAGTACCTAAATATGTCAAGTTTTGGGCAAAAGTGTAAGGAAAAAGAATGAACAGATAGATGTGACCTACGCTACACCACATTTGAAACCAACGAGCCGAACGGACCCGATAAGCGACCGGATGATAGATCAATAATAATCAAATACCACTATCTGGTCTGCCCAACTTAAACTTGAGTAATGCCGCAGTCAGAATGGAAATCTGACTTGTATTTGACAAGTTACGAGCAAAACAATGAAAATGGACTTCCGACTTGCCTTTGGTAGGCTTAATAGATCCAAAGAACAAACTAAGTGAGTTGACAATACTGTGTTGGTCAAGACCACTACAATAGTGCCTTGAATGTCAAAATTCAGTTCTGGGTGACAGAATGACCATTTTGCCACTATTGGGCCCGAGCGACCGAATGCCAGCCTAGTGACGATCAAGCATCACCATCAGGTCCGCCTAGCTTAATGTTGAGCAATGCTAGAATCAGATCGAAAATCCAATGCATATTTGGAAAGTTATGCAGAAAACACCGAAAGTCAATTTTCGGATGGCCTTATCAAGGCCATATCAGGTCCGAAAGACAAAATAAGTGGGTCCATGAGATTGTATTTGTCGAGGGCTTCGCAATGATACCCTACATGTCAAAATCCAGTTTCGGACGGATCTCGAACGATAAAATGACCTCTTTCGCTCTTGGTGGGTTTGGACAATTCGGGGAAGATCCGATAATATACTGGCACATCATTGGGTCTGCCTAGCTCCATCTTGAGCAATGTTGAAGTCAAATTGAAAATCTAACTAATACTTGACAAGTTATGGGCCCAAAACACCTTAGACGGGTCTAAATGACCAAAATGCCCCTCCTTGGTCACATTCGGTTCGGAAGGCCCGGACTCGGCCCATTAACAAACTTGTGAGCTCATATGATGCAGGAAAGTAAGTACATGCAGAAAACTGATTAGGATCAGAAATCAAACGCATATTCAAAAAGTTACGGAGAAAAAATCAAACTTTGTGCTTCTCACCAATCCACTAGGTCAGGGGCAAAATAGTCTAAGTGATCAAAAAATGATTCAGATGAGCTATGATTGAAGATAGATATCAGATATATTGATCGGAAATTCTCGAGCCAAAAAGAATATTTTTGTATGTCTCGCCGTATATAAAAATTGAGAATAAGTACAAAATTCATCAATTGAGATTATTTGGGACAAATTATGTTGCTTCCATCATGATCATGATACAATTAATGAGCTCAACATGATAGATCGGGAAGATACACGAAATCAAGTCCAATCGAAGCCGATTACGTCACATATCATGTTTCTGTGGATATTTATATGATTTGAAAATCATATAAAATGAAATAACAAATATAAGTCATGGGATAGGCCATCAAGATGATGATGGAGATAGAACACCAATCCAAAGGTCTGGATGCATATTTATTTATTAATGGATCCTCTCTTATTGGATATTTAATGATAATGGATCTTACATAAGTGAGGAACCGTCAAGATTAAATCAATGGGTATGAAATCCAATGGATGAGATCTAACCATGACTTAAAGTTCTAGATCCTATGCTTATTGGGTCTCTAAGTGGGTTTGGATTTCACTTAAGTGAAAGATCAATGACAGCCCTTGGATCATTTGATATGGATGAGATATTAGGTCAAAGAGGATAGCTCCACGTACATCTTCCTGCAGCTACGTGACCGAGTCATTCCCTGTCCACACTCTCCCATGTTCAAGGAAATGGTCCCACTTCCAGTCATGCATGAAACTGCATGTACAAGCCCATTCCACCCACGAACAGTTCTCCAAGCAGCTTATATAAGAAGAGTTCATCTTAGATGAAGAAAGGTTGGAGACCATCGGGTTGTTCTCCCGCCAAGGCCAATCTCTCTTTTTCTAGATGTTACGAGGAGAGGAAACTTGGGTTGGAGATCATCACGTTATCTTCCAGCCACTGCCCATCTCTCCTTCTCTTCCTGCTGCTGCCCCATCTGCTATCTATGTCGACGGAAGGAGGAGAAAATGCTATCCCGGATGCTGTTAAATCATGCTGAAGATGCCAACATATGCTAATGTGGCTACTGTTACTATTGTCGTAGCCAACAGATATGCCTCTTTCCCTTACGATTGTATGAAGATACAAGTTACGTTGTTGTTGCTGCCATTCAAAGAGAAGGCCATAATGAAAGAGCATAAATCTATTCTTGCTACTGCTGCCTCCTCAACTCTCACCTTGACCTGCTGGCTACTTATTTGCTACGCCATCAGTAGGAGACAAGTATGGTCAACCCATTCTCCTCCTCTGGCTGCGTTCAGGAAGAGAGAAAAAAATTTGGTCACCTTCCCTATGCTGCCTTCCGATGTTATTGAATAAATGATGAGAAAGAGATGAAGCCCATTTCCTATATACATACTTACTGTCCTTGCAGCACATGCTGCCACCTGATCAAGCTCCTGCATATAGAGGATGATGAGGAGCTCAATGCTCCACCTGCTACTGTTGGCGTCCAGAGATGGTCATATATCCAACCTATATTGACCTTATAGCAGGTCACTTTTCCAACTACATATCAACCCCAACCTGTCATGAAACAACCCATGATGTGAAGCACCATACGCTCCTCAAGGTGGCGATGAAGAAAGTTATACCCGGTCCTCTTAGAAACCACATGATGGACTAAGAGCTTCCCCGGATAGCCTTCATGAAGCAAAGAAATTCTATGAAGAAAGAGTGTAAAGCTTATGAAGAAAAAGCCATCTGGGCCATGAAAATTTCAGTTAGTTGAGTATACCAATCAAGATGAAGTTGTGATGACAAGATAGAAGGCAACATATAGCCCAATCAACTTGAAGATGATGAAGCCTGAAAGATCAAGAAAATCTACGTGAAGACATATGCCTATACTTAGGCACATAATGGCATTTTGATAAATAGCATTGGGCATGACCCAATGCACCTGATCTGGACAAGGACTCCGAGCATGAATCCCGGTTTCTTTGATCCTTTCCACAGTGGATGAACTTATAAACTCACCCTACTAAGGAAAAACATCATCTCTCATAAAGAAAGATAAAGACACCGTCAGACTACTCTCAACTAATGAAAGTCTATACAGGCAAGAACAGGGGTGATCAAAGGGCAAGATTTTGTAGCAGCCATGGATTAATATAAGTGGAGTTTCTGAATGGAAGCAGGACACCTCAACGGTTGCCACCCAAATATCGAACAGTTTAATTGACATCTCGGCAGGATCATAATCAAACATCAGAAACCATACTCCAGATATTTCAAGGGTGGGAATACCAAGGTCTTGGCATATAAAAAGAAATGCATCGGGAAGGAGAGGAACAAGCTAAAGTCTTCCTTGGCTGCACCTGCCGATACTGCCCTATGGTGCATCTAATGCTGATGTCATCTCTACTTTCTCCTACTACTATCAATGTCAACCGATGCCTCAGATGATGTGGCAGCAAATGAAGATGAAGACATAAGAGGAGATGTTGTCTCCTCTGTCACCACCTGTCCAAGGTGGTGAAGTGGATCAATAGGAAGGCTAACTAGAGGGCTGAAGATCTATGCACAGTCCCCACTCATCATATAGGCCCTTGTTGACCCCATAATTGGTCAAATTTATGGCCCCCTCAAGACCCCATAACCGGTCACATCTTCAAGCCTTCGCATCGCCTTGTTCGATGATTGTTTTATCCCACAAAACAGTCCCCTATTCAGCCATATACATGATCCGATATCAACCCAAATGCAGGACGTTTACCTCTTCGCATACTCACATTCAACAGCCATATACCCATGCAATACAGTCCCTCTACCTGACCCATATGCAGGTCACCTATCAGCCCTCTTCACCCATATACCAGCCCCCTGTTCGATCCATATACAGGTCACTTTCAGCCATCTATCGACCCCATAACCAGTCACATATTCAGTCCCTATCAACCTATGTATATGTCACCTTTTTCGGCCATATATCAACCCCATAGCCAGTCATATATCTAGCCTATATTAATCTCATAGCAGGTCATCCTTCCAGATTATATCAACCCCATATCAGGTCACTTTTCCAACCTATACTGATCCCATAACAGGTCACATATCTAGAACCCATATGAACCCCATAACAGGTTCTCTTCAAACCCTTTATAAATCCCCAGCTGGTCATGAAACAACTTCCGATGTTGTCATCTACATGGAGAAGGAA
Source organism: Cryptocoryne crispatula var. balansae (assembly GCA_036172225.1). Classification (NCBI taxonomy): domain Eukaryota; kingdom Viridiplantae; phylum Streptophyta; class Magnoliopsida; order Alismatales; family Araceae; genus Cryptocoryne; species Cryptocoryne crispatula. The sequence continues at coordinate 13,238,129 of CM069924.1, forward strand.
GATGGACTGCAGCCAAAAGATAAGGCAATATCTACCCCCCTTAGAACCCATACGATGGATTAAGGGCCACCCTGGGTAGCCTCAATGAATTCAAAGATACTATGAAGCTGAAGATATGAAGATAAGACCAATATATGACGATGACACGATGACAAGGCCAAATGTGGCCCAAATGACATAAAAATCATATATCTTAAATATTTTGACACAAAATATTTAAGATCCACAACATGAGCCTATACTTAGGCAATATTCATGATACTTGAACAAGTATTATCGAGTACGTCCCAAAATGTTTGGTCCAGACGGGGCTCCGAACATGCACTCGGTGTCATCGATCCATCCCAAAGTGAGAAGAGTACATATGCTCAATCCATTAAGGAAATTCGTACTTCATTTAGAGTAAAGTCAATTATAGATCAAAACTTTATGGTTTAAGTGGAAAGTCCATGTCTACATAAGACGGGATAATCTCAAATAAGAGTATGAAATGACATGGTGTGATGGGATTATGGCTATGTTTAAGCCTCCCCACATGATGATGCGATTATGTTTTGTGGATGGCTATTTCCTTTTGTATGAGTTGCTACGACGGTTAATCAAGGGTGTTCGAGAATCTCAATGTAATTAACGTCGAAAATTCGCACTTTCCAACGGAGAGAGGTCCAAAGACAAATTTCATGAACCCTAACCTCGACATATATATTTTATATACATACCACATATTTTGCCTAATATTTTCTATGAAATATCATATATTTCCATAGTAACCAAAGATAAGATAATGAAAAGTTCATTTCCCGAATAAACGGAAGTCAAATAAATTTTCAAACCATGCTATACAACATATATTTTTATATTTATAATTTCGAGGTTTCACACGAGTCAAATTAGTATTCAAACTTTGAACTCAACTCAATTAACTAACTAACTAAACTCAAACAAAGATCAAGCCAGCTCTTAAAAGCTCCTCAAAATCAAAAGAAATAAACAAGCTGAATTTGACGAGAGAGAGAGAGAGAGAGAGTCAAGCTGAGCCTAAATTTGGAAAAACAATGGACACCCCGTGGAAACTCGGCGCAAGGAGCATATTCAAGAGAACCTTCCAAGGAACGCAACACCTTGTAGAAACTTCAGTTAGAATCATACAACGAAGCTGTATGGATCACACGCACAAATTCTCATTCTTGACCTGACCAGACCTGACGTGGGTGTTTCGAATGAAGTTACCGGCAGTATCAACGTTATGAAGCTTGACAAAAACACACCATCTTAGACGGTCATATACTTGAGCATTGTTGCACGGATATTCTCCATGAAAGCAGCCGCCTCTTTCTATAGAAATCACACAAATGGGTTAGAAACGAAAAGCAGATCATGACCTAGGAACGAGAAGACATAACATCAAGCCCAAAAGTCTGACCTGATCATTCTGCATTGCACTTGCTATATTTTCATCAAGAAGAGATAGCACAGACCTACTTAGCTCATTGTGTTCCACCATCTCAAGTAACTGTTAGAAACATAGTTCCATCAAGCAAAGATGAATGTTTTGATCGTTTACCGCACATGAGAAGTTCGAGGATGTAAGATGAACATACAGTTGCTTTTATATCCTTTGATTGCAATATCTTCATGAGTCTTTGCTTTGATAATATAAGGTCTGCTTCCATTTTATCATATGCTTCTGCAATAGAAGTGAAGGTTTAATTGAAGCATAAATGTAGTATGGACTGTGGAACGTCTAGCCTAACCCAACTTCCTACTTCCCAGAATACTCAACCTGCTCCTTCCATCAAGACCTTCTGCATTGCTTCCAGCTCTATTAATCGGTCTTCCATTTCCTAAAAGTTGGAACTACAGTTTTCAGAACCACCCTTAAAGCAACCACAGAGACAGAAAATGTCAACCTTTGTCCTAGACACGGCGAATTTCAACTGAGAAAGCTCCAGCTGCAGGTGATCAAAAAATTCCTTGGTTAACCTGCAAATTGGAGATCCTAGTAACGCATTAGCCACTACTGAAAAAGTTGACATGCAAGTCCAATTACTACACCGACATTTGCAATGAATGGCACGTTCCATGGAAAGAAAACAATGCCCAAGTATCCACAGGACATCCAAACAAATAGCCAGACTGCATGGCCTTATTGCAAACCAAGGAAACAAGTAAATGATATGACGTATAAAATTGAAAACATCTAAGCTCTCCATTGCTCATCATTTACCTCTTATTTGTTCATTTTACCCTGTTTCTATTGCCTAGAACCAGACTCTTTTAATAAACAGCAGAGCATGTCTATCCTACCTTTGCCACTTTCACCATCGATAATATGAAACCAAATAAAAAATTAAAAGTGGAGCACATATTGTATTCTCAATTGATAGTACTTCACCAAAAAAATTGAACAGAAAAAAGTTGAAAGACATTATGCAAGAATAAAGATAAAGAAAAATTAATCTATAGAAAAACTATCGAGAGAAGAAACTTCCACGAACAAATGCTAGAAGCCAATCCTCTTCCATGGCCTTGGGCCATGAGAAGTTTGTATGAGAAGAAACCTCCAATAGGAAGAACTATACAGCCAAGGCTTCGTCAAGGATATCATTGGAGAGTTGTCGATAAAAGAGAACGGAAGGACCTGGCAACTGTCTACAACATACCTCTTCAAAAACACCCATTATGACGTAAAATGACATCATTCACGGAAGGCCTTCAAGAGAAGGAACTCCAAGCTGAGAGGTACTTTCAATGTTCCCAAAAGAGATGGATAAAGCTGCTCTCTATGAAAAAAAAAATCCCAGTTCCATTTATGCACTGAAGAAAGAAAAGAGTGAAGAGAATTTTTGCACTGGACAGAGGAAGAGAGAATTGACAACCACAGGGCTTTACCAAAAATTGTTTAAATCAAGGGAGTTTTTCAATATCAGAACAAATAGTATTTCTAGGTCCTTGTAAAAATTAGAAACCTTGACCAAAATCTTCTACCATTCACTAATGAGTCTCAGGCTCTCAGCCATCTGAAAATCCCTGATACGCCGTCAGTTAAGACCTTTTTATTATTCTTAATGAAAATGTCCCTCTAGTGATGCATTTTGTGTCAGACCTCGCATATAGATGGCCAACTCAAGAGGATGTGATGGCACAGGTCAGGCTCAATTAACATTGACATCAACTTTATGATATTTTATTGCTTTTACAATTTGTATTCAAGTATCTTTTATTTTTTTTCTGATCTTAAGGGCATGAAAGCAAAATTTTAAAATTTAAAAACTTAAGTGAGTCATTTTGTGAAAGAATAAGAGATTTTTCTTCTGAGGGACGTAAGTGTAAATTGAGATTACTGCAAAAGCCCCCACCTTGTATTCAAATATGAAGAATGAAATGAAGTTGTGAAGCCCAGATCTCCCTCCTCTCTCACCCTATTTCATCTGAGGACACCGTCTTCCTCCCGCATTTGTCATTCTCTCTAGCCTTCATCCAGACAAGGAGGCCTTCATCCTCCTTCCCCTATTGTTCAGCCTCTGATCTTTCTTCTCATCCTCATCCCCCCTACTGTGACACTACAACAGCACCAACCTCACCACAGCAGAGCACACCGTCATCTCAGCCTCACTTCAGCCATGCTTCGAGGCTTCGAGCACACAGGTAACCTCACTCCTCCGGTTCAGCAACAGGCCCTCAATGTTGCAAACCATCCACAGAAGGCACGAGCTATGGCACCCCGACATTGCATCTGCCAGGTCTATCCGAAAAATAATTGGATAGCCCAAGCCACAACGTCATCCCATCAACAGCCAGGCACGAGCCATCATCACAGGTCTATCAGCTACTGCCACACTACCAGCAGGTCACCACTAAGCCGCCATTAACTGCTACGTACCAACCTTCCACATCCATCACGCCTGATCTGCCTGGAGCTCGGGTCAAATATTCAACGGTGACTTGTCAAACCTGCTGTTGGCACCTAAAAATGTCACAACACCAAAAAATAAAAAATTTCAGACGAAATACATTGACTAAAACCGAACAGGCAAGTTGGATCTATTTTTCATTGCATTTATGGCCAATGGGCCAAACAAGCCCAATAAGCCTTATTGGATCCGACCGACCAAATATCGACCCAATAACAATCAGACACCACCAGAAGGTCCACTTGACTTCCAAATGAACAATGCCAGAGTCGGGTCGGAAATCCGACCTATATTTGAGAAGTTATGGGAAAAACAATGAAAGTCAATTTTCAGGTGACCTTATTGGGGGCATATTGGGTCCAAAAGATAAAACAAGTGAGTCTATGGGACTGTACCGGTCGAGACATTCGCAACGGTACCCCCATTGTCAGAATCCATTTTCGATAGGACCTTGAACGGTAAATTGGTGTCTTTCACCCTTGTTAGGTTTGGACAATTCGGGACAGGTCCAGTAACATGTTGGCGCATCATTGGGTCCGCCTAACTCCATCTAAAGTTGCATTGAAGTCGGATCAGAAATCCGACTCATATCCAGACAGTTATGGGCAAAATAGTGAAAACGAACTTTTAGGCAATTTTTGTGGGGCTTAATGGGCCCAAATCACCAAGCCAGTGGCCCGCGATGTTGTCTCAGTCACAAGCTTCGCAACGGTACTTTGAATGTCAGAATCCGACTCTAGGCGAAAACATGACCGTTTTGCCCCTATTGGGCCTAGACAAATCCAAACAGACCCATTAACAACCGACGCCACCCGAATGTCCACCCGACATCCGAAAAAGCAATGTTGAAATCGGATCATCAATCTAATCTATATCTGGGAAGTTATGGATAAAATTCAAAAATTTGCTGAGCCGGCATGTACTTCTAGATAAGGGCAATTTTGTCCAACCCGCTCGTAGATAGCATTGTTTGCGGTGAAGACCAAAGTTCTGGTGCATATTTATTTAATTGCATTTTAAGTGTAATTTTCGGAATTTTTGAAGGCCGAGATCGTACCGATCGGAAATTCTATCAAATCGATGATTTTCGGACAATTGGAGGGTCATTAACCATAGATATGATGGTACACAAGATCAACGGCTATCAGGGCATCTTCTGGATTTTTATGGCTATTTTTGAGCTTAATTAAATTAATTCCGACCGGAATTAATGTAAACCATTGGATCGAGAACATCCCGATGAGGATTAGGTCAGAAGCAATTTGAAAAGACCAACCGCCACCCTTCCCTCCTATCAGCGCGCCAAGCTCCTTCCCCTGGTTTTCTCCTGTGATTTAGGAGAACAAATATCCTAACTTTGATGGCATTACAGAAAAAAATAAGGAAATAAGAGGGAAAGGAAGGTGGCGGCTAGTAAAAAAAAACGGCCAAAAAGGGCAGGGCCGCGCGCAGGCTGTCCTGGAAACCTGCTTCCCTCGGCAGAAAATCAGGAGGGAAATCAGGGATTTCTCTCTCAAAATAAGGTACAATCGGATATTTCTCTGAAGGGAGAGACCGTAGCCAAGAGGGGGTCTCTCTCGGGTTCTCTCTCTCCCACTCTCCACGTATTCTGCCAGCAAGGGAATCCTGTCCTTGCTTGTTTTACAGCATTGGATATATATATAAAAAAAAACAGAAGAACAAGGGGAGAAGAGACCACCGTACGGGCACCCAGAAAAAGAGAGAGAGAGACAATAGCGGGGGCACGATCTCTTCTGGCCGGCTCTCCCTCCTGCGTTTTCAGGTGACAAGGCAAAAGGAGGGGTGGGGGCCATAGGCAGCAGCTTCTTCCCTCCCTCCAACAGCTCCTTGCGGTTTCTTCCAGAGGAGATCACCCCGTCAGCAGAAGCCCCTAGGCGACTTCTTCTTGTGATCCTCACCCCCAGCAGTCAAGGTGGTCCCTTCTTCCAACAACAGCAGCAGTAGCCGGCTCCTCCTCCAGCCTGCCCCATTGGTATGCAAGAAGAAAGGAGAAGAAGAGGAAGACCAGTCTTCTTCCTCCGGCGGAACCTAGAGTGCAAGAAAAGAAAAGAGCAAAGGAAAAGGTAAGAAAGAGGAGTCCCACCATGTAGTCCTCCAATCCCTTCTTCCTTCTTTTTTATTTACCCCTACTTTCTCCACCGGTCTCCACTGTTCCCAGCCCTCTGTCCAAACCAAAAAAAAACCCAAAAAGCAATCCCCCAGTTTGGGCTAGTCAGTGACCCATTCGTGCACCTTGTTGATCCCCCCATCAGATTACAAACAATTCCCTAACAGCCATTCGGTCTCTCTTAATCTAACTTCATGCGCACACCAAATGTTCAGAAATAAGGGGTTATTTGACTAGTCCTTTTTCTCTTGGCCGAACCTCCTTGAAACCTACACATGCCCCTCTATTCGGTCTCTCTTTGTCCAGTATAATCAGCCCCTCTTCAGGTCTCATTCAGGCTCCTAAGATCCCCGTGCGACCCCCTGTTCAGCTCCACATTCGGTCCCTTGGTCGATTAAGAAAAATCAGCAGCGTCTCCCTTGTCCTGCCTTGCTAGGGGGATGAGAAGAGGGTCGACATTCGGACCCCTTGCCCACAGGATGGGTTGAGGAACCCCTCGACGTTCTCTACACCTTAGTGAGCTCTTGTCCCTATTCAAAATAAAAAATCTGAAACAGCCCCTCGCAGCCCCACAAAGCAGCCTCCTGGGTGGCCTAATTCAGGTCCTGAATCTGTCCAACAGCAGCCCCTGAAACCGGCTTCTAATTCAGCCCATTTCAGCCCGGCATAACACCCCAAAACAGGTGCTGGACCGGTCCCAAAACAGGTCCTGGACTGATGTCAAAACAGGTGCCAGTCCGGTGCAAAAGCAGCAGCTGGCTCGGTGCAAGACAGGTGCTGGTCCAACCCCAAATCAGGTGCTGGTTTGGCTAGAGGACAAGCCTTGGTGCGGTGCTACAAATAGGTCCTTGTGAGGACCAGGTTGGGGGCGACGGTCCGGCCCCCTTGGCTCGCAAGGCGGGTCAAGGGCTGAAAGGGCGGCCCTAAATTCTGGTCCAAACGAGGTGCAAAACATGCCGCCAGGGCCAAGGAGCAGGAAACAGGCCCATCAGGCCCAAGAAGCTCAAGATGGGCTAATTGGGCCAAGAAGACATGAAGCCGGCCTTATTGGGCCATGAGACATGCAGCTGGCCCATTGGGCCTTGTATCAAAAATGCACTTAAATAAATTCTGAAAGGCGAAAGCAAAATTAAATAAGGAGTTAGCACCACATCGTGGGCACTCCACAATTGGGCGGCTAATCCGGACCAGCTTCCGGTACGTTGACCCGGGCGTAGGCATGGGACACGCTCCCACTGCAGACGGACCCTTCCCACTATGTGGAAAAGTCGAAAGACTCAACCATGTAGGACGGGTAAATTCCATTTATCGAGAATGGGTCGACATACCATTGTAATGTCGAATTTTATTCTCGATATTATGGGAATTGCCTAACGGAAGGACATGACCAAAGTTTAGATTTTCATGCATCCAATGTAAACAGACATGATGTACCCTGACATGGGATGAAATGAAATGACATTCAAATGCTTATGTGGATCATTACAAACCGGGCACCGATGCTAGCCTAACGGACCGAATGAAATGCGGACCGAACATAAATAAAAGGATGAAACAGATCTGAAAATACCTCAATACAGGTCACTAAATCTGAAACATGAAAGAAAAATCAGATTTCTAATAATCTGAAAAATTCCAATTAAAATTATTTAATTTAATAGAAACCCACTTCTTAATCAATTGAAAATTAAATAATTCAAAATAATCAAGCAAATCACATTGAAAATACTTTAAAACACTAAAAATCAGTCATAAAACAAAAAAATCAGATAATTAACAATCTGAAAGTTAAAATTGATCAAATCAAATCAAAACTTCAAAACACCTAAAACACACCGACATATTCAAATCGACACAAAATATCAACCGACATAAGAAATCAACAAAAATATCTTAATTCATATATTAATCAAATTAAATAAGTCAAATTGCTTAAAATATCAAAATATATCAAATTCCAAACACAAACAAAATAATTTCAACCAATTAAAATAAAAGCAACCAAAACTAAATCAAACCGAAAGCAAAATCAAACAATTCAAAATTGGCATAAAATCAAATATGAAAATTCACAATTCAAACCAAATAAAACCAACCTCAAATTAAATCAAAAATCAATTCCAAAACAAATAAAATCAACATCCAACAAATTTAAGACAATTCGCATCTTATCAGGTCCGAAAGGCTAGACCCCTATTGAGCTATCCTTTGTTATGTGGATGTGCACGTTCTTTCAAACTAGTTTGCTATGGCGGTTAATCAAGGGCATTCAAGTAGTTGCTCGATGTAAGTTAACATCGGATATTCGCACCATCCGACAGAGAGAGGTCAAATTTAAATTTTCACAGAACCCGAACCTCGGTTCTAATACTTTTAAATATATCGTCAGACTATTTAATACATTTATAGGCTATCGCCTATTTTCCTAAGTAGTCCAAAGGAGATACGAAAATCATTTTTGAAATGAAAAGAGAAAAAACGAGGTTCTCACACCTGCCTACCGGGCCATGCCAGCCTGCCTCCAATGGTACCAACCACCTCTGTGACACCATGAGCCACCCTAACCACCCTGAAACCTCACCTCCTCCCCTTTCGTCACTGATACAATGCTCCAGGGGACTTGCACCATGCCGACATTCGCCTAGGGGTGAGCATTAAACGGCTCAAACCGAGAAACCAAACCGAACCAACCTGTTTGGTTCGGTTCGGTTCGGTTTGAACCATGTTCGATTTGGTTCAGTTTGGAAGTCCTTCAAACCGGTTTAAACCAAACCAAACCGTTTAAACCGATTTAATTAACAAATTATATAAAAATTGTTATAATATTATTAAAAATAAAATTTTTATAATTTTTATAATAAAATAATATTTATTTTGATTGTTTTTAACTTAAAAACTATTATATATATGTAAAAATAATTAATTAAAATTTTTTTATATATTTTTGGTTTAAACCAAACCGAACCAACCCAAACCGAATTGGTTTGAGGGGTTGAATCGGTTTGGTTCAGTTTGGAAAAAAAATGGTCCAAACCGAACCGTGCTCACCCCTACATTCGCCCTATGGCTATGAGCTTGCTCCTGCATCCTCTCCACCAGATTGTGATGCGTGACGAGGACAGAGATGCTGCCATCTAACTATGCCAAACTGACTTCGCAAGACTGGCTGAGGTTGGTCAAACCGGATCCCAAGTGGGCCCACCAAGCTGAAGACCACCAATGGAAGCTAGAACTCACTAAATCGAGCCCGAAATGGGCTGAACAGGTCAAAAAGGTGTTGAACCGGGACTAAACCACATTGAACCGCATCGAATCGAGCAGAAAATTGTTGAATTGTGCTCAAGAATTGCCATCTCGGATCTCAGCTTCATCCAGGGGGGTGAAAGAGAAAAGATCTCGGAGAAATTTTGGAAAAATCTTGGGAGATTAGATCTCAGATTCTCGAATCAAAATATATAAATGTATAAAACATAAAATAATATCTTAGGGGAAAACAATGCCGGACGTAGCTCTGGGGTTGGGAAGATGACGTTGATGTCGAAGGGGGAGTAGACCAACCAAGAGTAAGGGGAAACGAGAGGGAGGAAGGGGCATTCTCTTCTTAAAAACAGCCCATCTCTTCCTTCTATTGAAATTAGGGATTTATTTATAGAACTTGACATTACAAGGACCCCTAAAAGGCCTAATTACATATATGTCCTCTAAAAAACTAACACGAAAAGAACTCAAAGAACTTTAAATACCAAAAGAAAATACATAAAATGAAACTACTAAATACAAGAAATAGAGGCAAGCTCTCCTTCAGACCCGGATGACGCCGTCTCTAAACAATTAATCAATCCAGTCTGTACCAGTCCCCATCATTCTCCCGCGATTGCGAAAAACTCATCCTTGAGTTGTGTAGTGCCATATGATCAACACGACCACTACTGAAATGAAGGACGGTGGTAGTGCGACCCAGATGATGACAAAGTAGGATCAGCAAGCTCCAAAACGGCTGCAGAAGGTGATCCAGACAGTGTTGTAAGTGTTGTTATGCTGTAGGTCCAGATACTCTACCAAGTACCAAGGCAACTATGTGTGGGCCCTTTAGAGCAAGCGTATATGGTACAACCTCGGTGGTCAGCTCTGTAAGTAGATCCATAATCTGTGTAGTCAACAAGGACATGATAGCTCGATCGGTCACAGCCTTGGCAAGGTGCTACTTCTCTATCGCCAACTCAAGTAGTAACTTAGTAAGCTACTTTGTCTGCTCAACCTCGATAGCTCTGTCCACCTAGACATCAATGATGCACCGCAACTCATATTCTACAGCAAGCTCTAGATTTACCTCATAAATCATCTCGACAAACATATCAGTTTGCTCCTCAGTTGAAAGCCACTGAAGATAAGTGTTGCTGATACAGATTGGCTCTCTCATTGCCCTATACTCATTAGCCGCAAAGTAAGCTCTCAAGCGAATGTGTCTAAATCAGTCTGCCGATCAACTAACCACTCAGACCCCAAGATGAGACAGTGTCCGTAGGGAACTACTTCACACGAGATATCCTCCACATGCAGCAATGTCTATGGTCTCAATCAATCTCTGACAATATGAGCAAACAAGATGTAAGCTCGACTATTCTCAACTACCTGATAATCTGAAGTGATTAAGTTGAAAAGAAATTTGTAAGATGACACTGTCTGATGAGCTAGACAAAAATGCCGTGGTGTGCACCTCCAACGGTAATATGATGTCAAAACTAAAGTGTTGATGTCCCGCATAATGTAACGATCTTGACTCGTGGAAACAAGTCGGCGATGGCTCTAATACCAAACTGATGCGAGACAAGGATGGAGGTGCCATCATCTAACTTTGCCAAACTGGCTTTGCAAGACCGGTTGAGGTTGGTCAAACTAGACCCCAAGTGGGCCCACCGAGCTGAAGACCACCAATGGAAGCCAGAACTCACTGAACCGAGCCCGAAATGGGCTGAACCAGTCAAATAAGCATTGAACCAGCCTCAAACCACATTGAATCGCGTCAAATCGGTCTGAAAACTGCTAAACCAGGCCGAAAATCCACCGAACCAAGCCCAAAAGTGGCTGAACCCGGGCCCACAAGTGCTGAACAAGTCTCTAATAGCTTTGAACCAGCCTTAAAACCCCTGAACCGAGGCCAGATCGGGTCGAACCAGTCCTGAAATGGCATGAACCAGCCTAAACTGGGCTTGAACCCGCCTGAAATGCCTTGCACTGGTCTTTAGAGGCCTAAACTAGACCAAACCGGAGTTAAACCACCCTGAATTGGCAGTCGAAGCTCTAAACCGGCATCAACCAGGCCTGGACCAGACGAATCAGGCCAAATAGGGTCAAACCGACAGTCAGGCTAATAGCAGAACCGACTAGCTTGTAGGCGAACTGCCGGAGATCGTGGCAATGGCCGACATGCGGAAGGAGGACCCGGGTGGGGTCGTGGCATCGCAAGGGAGGCATCCAACTTTTAAATCGGGCAGGGTCGTGGTAGCCGCGCATGGCACCACGCAACTAGCAACCTAGGAGGACCCTTGAGAGGGTGGGTTATGGCATGTCAACAGCGGATTTGGGGAGCCTTGCAAGGCTTGTGGCTGCTCCTCGGTGCCCCCGACAAAGAAAGGAACGGGCGTCTCATCGTCTTCATGCGAGTGGATCCGGAGGCCGCAAAGCTAGGAACGGGGTGGTGGCGTTCGCCAACAATGCAAACGCCCTCATACAGGGGGGAAGGGGACCAGGCGTCCTTCTTATCCTCTATGACATTCCTTTAACTCGCCCTCCCCTTCTTCTTCTTGCTTTGTAGCATCGGGTCTACCAATAGGGCATACTAGACGAGGAGGGAAATGGAGACGACAATGGTGGGAGGGATTATAGAAGGGCTGCGATGGGCTGACAAGGTCAAGGGGGAAGGGGAAGGGATAGCGGGAGACTGTGAAGATGGGGAATAGGGGAGTTTAAGGTAGGGAGTGTTCGATTACGAGAGGGCACCAGAGGGGGGGGTTTACGCAGGCCAAGTATGGGGTATTCTGTATGGGTGTAAGGAGGGTGAGGGGGAGGCGGGATGTCCAGACGACCTTGAGGGAGGGTTGACGGCAATTGTCGGAGGTGAAGGGAAAACTGAACGGGAAGGAGAAAACAATACCGGACCTAGCTCCAGGGGTGGGGAGAAACACCGGAAGGGGGAAGGAAGGACCAAGAGCACCCATAGGTGCAAAGATGACGTCGACATCGAAGGGAGAGCAGACTGACCAAAAGGAGGGGGAAATGAGAGGTAGTAGGGGACATTTTCTTCTTCTTCAAAACATCCCTCCTCTCCCTTCTATTGATGTTAGGGCTCTATTTATAGAGCTTGACATTACAAGAAGAATCTTTGAAAGGCCTAATTACATATATGTCCTCTAAAGGGCTAAAATGAAAAAGACTCAGAACTCTAAATACCAAAATAAAATACATAAAATAAAACTACTAAACACCAGAAATAGAGGTGAAATCTCCTTCAGACCCGGATGACACCGCCTATGAACAATTGATCAGATTGCCTACCCAAAGCTCCCTCTCAATGGCATAAGAGCCTCTGGCCAGAACACCTGTGGCAGCCACTATCTTGCTTGGAAGCCTCTTGTCATACCTTTGTAGCCACCCAAGACCACTCCAGTTTGCCTCTGTCAAGACTATCCACACCCACTATTGCCTACTGCCTCTGAAAAACATCCATAGCCTCATGCACTACTCTACAACCACCTCCCAGAATCCCTGTCAACCACCAACCCTACAACTTAGGTCAGCCTAGTTCGATTCATTTCTACTTGTTATGACAGTTAATTTACATGCCCCAATGACTATCTGGCATTCCATCCTGCATCATCTGCCCAGTGTTTTCTTTAATTCTCTAGCTTTATAAATTCTTGTACACCCACTATCTCAGAGAGAGAGAGAGAGAGAGAGAAGTGATTTCATTCTTGTCAAAAGATTAAAAAAGAAAGTGATATAAGAAGAAATTGGTAAATTTGGAAGTAAAGTATTAAACTAAAATTAAAATGCTATAAAAAGATAAAAATTGAACAAACTCCAAAAAAATAATAAAAAAAACCCTGAACTAGGTTAATAGCCAAGATGGCTAGCTGACACAGCTTTTGCATCCTTAGGAGGTTCATCCACATTGATTGGGAGATGATGACATCACAAGAGGACACGGTATTATAGCTTCGTTAGAGGCCTCATCATTACAAAGTTTTGTAGAACAAGAAAGATGCATTGGCGGAGGATAAAGTAGCAAGCAGAAGTGAGAAAGAAGGCAAGGTGATAGGTGCAGGCAAAGGCACAGGGCATTAGAGATAGGAGACAGTTGACAAGGTAAAGACCACACAGACGTTGCGAAAAGGGAACTTGTAGAACCGGAGAGGGAAAAAGACATGAAGGAGAAGCAATGCCAAGTGTTGTAGGAAGTCAGGTCCAGTAAAGAAATTAATGAAGAATGTCATGCCGGTGTTGTATAGGTAGAGGTTCCTGGATAGGTAGCTTGAAGTAGAGAAGTTGGACACGGTAGTCCAAGGATGGTCGGATGCACACACCCAACCACTGGAGGTGACCACAACATACTATTGCAGTAGAATGGCGTCACACAAATCTGTTGGTTCTCGTTCAACGATGCGATGTATACAAGATGAATCAATCGATGATGAACGGGTGTTGGGATGTTGTCGGTAATTGTCCAAGGATAATCAGAGATTGTCAAATGCTCATAGATTCGAACATTGAACAGCTCAACAATCGCTAGAATTGCACAAAATAGTATATGAAGATGAAGGAATGGTGCAGAGGCTAGATGATAAGAAAAGGGGAAGAACAACTCACTGGCTGAGAAAGAGAAGAAGTAGGATGGCCTCCTCTAGCTCAAGGAAGTAAAAAAGAAAAATCGAGGTTGAACCTCTTATGGAAAAACCAAACTCCAAAAATTCTTCAAATGAACTAAACTATTATCTTGCATGAGTACATAAGCTTCTTTATATAGGACCTAATTTTATGAATGATTCTGGAGAAAAAAATATCAGTTAATAAGTCCTGCGTGTGATGTAAAAGAAAATAAAATTCACTAAAACAATCCCCATCATTCTCCCCTATAAAGAGAAAACTCATCCTCGAGTTTAGAAACCACGTCATGATCTTCATTTTTATTTATATATTAGATACCAAAGTCGTTTGAGATATCTCAAGAGTTGACTCATAAAAATGAGTTAATCTCGGCCACTAATACTAAATTGATACAGGATGAATGGGTAAAACCGAAAGTAAAGCGTTAAACTAGAATTAAAATGCTATAAAAAGACAAAAACAGAAAGAACTATGGAAAAACCGATCTACAAACCCTAAATCGGGTCAGTAGCCTAGATAGCTAGCTAACTCAACTTTTGGATCCTTCAGAGGTTCATTCAAGTCGATTGGGAGATGGTGACATCACAAGAAGACACCAGTGTCATAGCTTCATGGGAGGCCAAAAAGATGCATCGATGATGGCAGAGGATAAAGCAGCAAGCGGGAGCAAGAAAGAAGACTAGGTGATAGGTGCAGGGAAAGGTGAAAGGTATGAAGACAGTTGATCGGGCAAAGACTACACTGGTGTTGCGAAGAGAGAACTCATGAAACCAGAGAGGGAAAAAGACATGAAGGCAAAGCGATGCCAAGTGTTTGTAAGAACTCAGGTTGATGCAGAACTGACTAGGCAACAAGTCTTAACTAGTAATAAATGTCAAACAACATGCTAAAACATATTCAACAAGTTAAGAATATTTCAATCGGCTACTATGTCATACGGAAAGAGCCTAAGAGGCGATCCCTTTGACTGAGAGGATCGAGCATGTGAGGATTCTAGCGAGATAGGACATCACAAGCAATCAAAATAACTGATCTACTTAGCCTGTGATGGGTGGACTTTACTCATGTTGACGGTGATCAGTGAACTAGCTAGGCACTCTGCGCACACATTGACATAGTGAACGAAATATAATAGACAAGTAAGTACGTTTAAATCAGCCGTTGTCGGAGTCCTTGATTCGGCTAGCAGCAGTGTGCATTTGGTTGCAAATGTACGTGCCACCACCTCATTTTCCATCATGACCCATTTGCCACGTCATCCGAGTTTCCACCTTGTTCACGGCATACGGAGAACCTGTCGAAGATAAGGGCTGCGACATAGGGGGTGGGTGTTGTCAATTAAGGGAGGGTCAATAGACATTCAAGCCAAAGGGGAGAGAGCCAGGAGTGGAACAGACTGAATTGGGGTTATTTTGGGGAGGGGTGGTAGGTGTCAGTCAGGTAGGGGAGATGCGGCTCACTGAAGGAAGATGAGGTGGTAGGGGAAGGGAAGGAGCCCGAACGTACCCTAGACAAGTGCTGGAGGGAGAGAGGAGACTGAGGAAAGGACAAGAAATAAAGGGGGAACCAAAGCTAGCAGGAGGGGAAGTGCTGCTGCATGGGGAAAAGGAGAAGCAATGGAGGAAAAAGGGGACCAACTAGGACTTAAGGGGTGCCGACAAGGTTGACTCCACTGACCGAGAGATAAGGTCGTCGGAAGGAGCCACTACCACCACCAGAAGAGGGTGAAGGGAAGACTACCGTGAGCCCTCACCGGGGGTGCTTCTGCCATCAAGAGAGAGAAAGAGGAGAAAGAGGGGGAAGGGAGAAAAAATCACATGTTTACCATTGATCTTTAATTCATTCATTCCCCCTATTAACATACACATGGGTATAAATAAAACTAGGTCCATTACAAGTATACTCTCAAAAGAAATATTTTCTATATGTCCAAACTCTAAGTGTAGGTGTGTGTATAACTCAAAACATGTGTAACCCCCTAAAATACATACAAAATAAGTCCCAAATAAATCCAAAATGAGGCATGTACTACACAAAATAGACAAAATGCCATTTAATCGTCGATCCAAAGAGACAATGTCAGTCGTTGATGCTATCGGTAGCGAGTGCGGGGTCAAACTGGTCTCGACTGTAGGTGTCCTCACCATAGGTTTAGTGCAGAAATTGATGAAGGCGATCTTGCCAAAGTTGTATAGGTAGAGCTTCATCGATAGGTAGCTTCAAGCAAAGAAGTTGGATGCAGCACTCTAGGTATCACCAGATGCACCACCACTGGAAGTGACATGGTTTATTGTTGCAGCAGAATGGTGTCACACAGAACTACAAGATTTTATTCAATGATGCGTGTAGACGAGCGATGAATCAACAAGTGATGCGCAGGTGTTGGGATGTTGTCGACAGTTGTCTAGGGATCATCAAATATTGTCAAATGCTCCCATATCTGAATGTTGAAAAGCTCAATGATCACTAGAATCACATGAAACATAAGAAGGCGAAGAGGGAGGAACAACACAGAAGTCAAAGAGTGAGGGTAAGGGAAGAATGGCTGCTGAGAAGAAGAATTAGAAAAGCCTCCTCCGACTGATCGAGGAGCTGAAGAAGAACCGGGTTGCAACCCTTCTACTAGAACCAAACTCCAAAATTTCTTAAATTGAACCGAATTGTTCTCTCGCAAGAGTACGTGAGCTCCTTTATATAGAGAGGCAAATTTTTACAAATGACCTTGTAAAGAAAATATTTGCTAAAAAGTCCTTTCAAGGACTGAGATGTAAAAGAAACTAAAATCACTAAAACAGTCATCATCAAAAAGTAACAGACTACCAACTTTTTCCGAACAACTTGAATGATAGGACTTATGATGAATTTGGCTAGGACTTGTAAGAATGGAATAATACAATAATGTTGTTTCCATTTAAAAAGCCGAATTATGTAATGACTGATTATTTATAGAATTCATCTCTTGATAACTTTCAGAAGATGAGAGAGAAGAGGAGAGATGATCCTTTCTCTCTCTTCCTTAAAGAATGTATACTAAATGATTACAATCTAAAAGTGAAAAAGGAATAAGAGGAACTTGGATATGATTATGCAGTTTTAGAGATTTTAATCATTAAAGTCTTCCATAATCCAGACCAAATGCAACTTTATTTCAAGTGGTATAAAATTCCAAAGAAACTTTAAAGATTTGGAATTTTGGGGGGACATTTAGAATATGAGGACTAATATGTAAACCTTCCTTAAATTAAATGATATTTAATAGGAGAGTCCAGCAAATTCTCCACATCCCATGTAGCCTTAAACTGCACGGTCAAACCTCACCCACACAACTATCCATAACAGCTCACAGTTAGGCTCCCATTTAACAACAAGAAAAAGCAAACTTCTCCTTAGAGCCAGGCAGATGGAAAGTAGCACAAAATAAGAAAAGGCCAAAATGAGATAAACCACCTTGAACCAGACCTGAATTGGTCTAAGACACTATGAATCAGGCTAAACTCGTTCTAAACCAAGGTGAATCAGCCTAAACCAGGCTTAAGCCGGCTTGAACTGGCCTGGACGTAGATGAACCAGGATAAACTAGGCTTGTCGGACCTGAAACAGGCAAGCCAGTTCCAATTGCGTATAGATGCGAGAAGGGATAGCAAAATCAGCATTTTTCGGCTGAACCGAAAAGGGTAGTACAGCTCCAAGATAGTGCGACTGCCATGCCGAAATACCAAGGTGCTCGGCTGGATGCAAAGAAATCATTCCCAGGCAGCCCACTTGCGGGCTTGTTCAGAAGAGGGACCACCCACATGAAGTGATCACCATACTTTTTAGTTGTATAAGGACGATGCCCAATTAAGCAATGTCTAAATTTCAAGCCTGTGGCACCTTCTATAAAAAGTGTAGCCAACAACCTCTACCCGGTAGTGAGCTCTTCTTGTTGCTGTGGATGAGGGCTACCAAAAAACCTATAAATCAATGCACTATGGGGCTCGAATTCTTCCCAGAGTGGAGGAAGCCTGCCAAATAAAGATGTGGCCCATACATTGACATAATGTGTAGCAAACACGATTTTACAATCTCGTGGAGAAGGGTGAGAAGAAATCGACCCGAAAGAATGATAGCTGGCAACTAAAGCAGCCGGGGCAATAGCAAGTCTAACTCCATAAGCCAATCTACAAGTAGGAAACAGAACCTCTGGCCTTATGATAGTGGCATATTCAAAATGAACGGCAAAGGTCACTAACCAGTAGGCCAAGTATGCAGCAAGGTGGATAATTTCCCCGAGCTCCCATGAGTCCTCAATCTCTATACGGGCTACCATACCAGCATACTGCTTGTCAGCACAAGGTCTCTCAAGCCTAGCATAATTAATCCGCTGCTTGCCGAGCTTCACAAAAGTGTAGTCATAACAGTACGTGCTGCCATAAAAAATGAAGCCAAGTGTCACAACTCGCTTGATATACACCACCAGCATGCTCATCTTTGCCAAGTAATGCTAAGTCACGCCATACTTTAATCAAATAGTAGTGACAATAAGAAAGGCCATAATCGCCATGTTCATTTATTTGACACATGAAGATCATCAAGCACAATCTCTTCATAGGGCTCCCCGTGAATCGGCAGCACAGAAGTCATATGAAAGGACCATAAGTCCATGGAGGTCTCCCCTTCAGCTGTGACAAATATGTTCTAGCACCTATTTAAATGCTCTGCCCATGCTTGAATGTACCCATCATAGCATAGGTAGTCATAGAAAGCAGCACCTACAACACTCTTCAAGCCGGTGTGCTCTAGGCCAATGCCAAAGTTGGCAAAAATGTATTCAAGCCATTCACATGTTCCAGGCCATGGGTGATGAGAACGCTCCACAGAAAGGCAGCCATACCAACTATCTATGTTATGAAACAAGATGTCATCAAGCAAGCAACGGCCATCATAGCCTTCTTCGCTAAAATGAAAAATATTTGACAGCAAAAATAGCCCGGTGCACCGCTTGGACCAATCTGAATAACATGCTCGGTTCAATTTTCATGCCCCAAGCTAAAAATCATAAGAAAAAAAATACATGTCTTAGAATTCATCTAATAAACCCAATTGAAAACTAGGTGGACAACACTTGTAATGCTACAAGCCAAGAGGGAAGGAAGGATATGAGAATGTCACAGTACCTGCATGATATCCCTACCCCGTAGTATGGCACACTCTAGTTGGTGCTTTTCTTCTGCAGACATACAATCTGTATCTGTGCTTCCCAAAGGAGAGGGACGTCGGATGAACTGTAATAATGTCTCTTCAGAGGGATAATGAATCGGATAGTGAGCCGGTGGCTATATGTGAAATGACCATGTCTATGTTCAATAAGCTGAAGATCAACGTGTCTTGAGCTAGGCATAATGCCTAGATGCTCCAAGGCAGCCAAGGTGTAATCATGTTGTCCGAATCTACTTGGAGATAAACAATTGGGAGCCGGCATAAGCAACCCCATATGATGACCACTCTCAGAAGAGGGACATGTGTCACCCGAAGTGCTCCTAACATCAGCAAGCTGAGAAGAATGAGCATGAGAAACTCTCCGTCGAACCATGATAGGCCTATTGAAAGACAAAGAAATAGGAATAAGAAACCAAAGTGTGCAGGTAGAAATGGAAGGCAACGACACAGATATCATGCACAGGCAATTCTCCGATGCTCTTTGCTTCTAGAGAATCACCTGTGGGGGAACTTGTTGACACCAGCTGTAAAGGAACATTCCCCCATAAACCAGAATGCAAAGAATGTGGATGACAAAATACCGATGGCAATAACACATAAAATTCAATGCTGAATATAGTTTCATACAATTGGAATCGAGTAGGGGACTGTCAACGGGAGTTACAGATAGTGGTTAGATACCTGTGCTGAGAAGGCAGTGAACCTGCGGTGGTCCGACCGAAATTCGAAAAGGCCTGCAACACCTGAAAAGGTTGAGGGTGGCAGTCGTACAAATCAGTTAATAGGTTTGCAAGCTAAGGAAGTCCATGTTCTCACCAATATAGCAAAATGGAGGGAATTGGAATCCATGCAGAGGATGCTGGAGCCTGAGCTGAGTTCTTCCAGGAAGGAGGTGCAATCCAATATGGTTCCTAAACTGACTCCGCAAAATCAGAAAGGCTACACAGAGGTACCACGAGCCAAAGCAGAGGTCCCAGTCGTGACATTCAACCCTCAGTCGGATCCTATTGCCAACCAAACTCCTAAAAGAGAAAGTTTCGTAAAACTACTATAAGGAGGCATATTAGAGTCGTTGAAGGAAGGAAAGCCAATCTCGTTTACTTCGGACCTCCTCCAAGTCCATCTCAGAGTTGGATGTCTCCTTTTTGGAAGGTTTCTGATGACAAAAGGAGAGGCATATGGCTATATAAACAGGGAGAGAGACAGAGGATCGGAAAAGAGAAGACAGAGGGAGATCAGAGGGTTGGAGGTATCAAGAGGGAGAGAAAGAGAGGAAGTTACCGTCGAGGGTCTTCTTCTCCGACGCCGGCGAGTGCGTTTCTACCTGCGGGGATCGTCGAAGCCATCCTTCTTTCTCGTCGGGGCTGCCGGAGTCATCTTCTCCTCTATCTACCACCGTCAAAGCCAGCTCCTCCTCTGGATGAGCAATCAAAGTGTAAGCCTAGTTCCTCCTTCTTCCGGTTGCGCGATCACCGTCGAAGCTCTCCACCGTGGCCGACGGCGTCGCCGGAAGTCAGTTCCCAACCTCGCTGTCACTGCGCTATCCTCCGAAGTCCGCGAGTGGCGGCCGTGAGCGAGGAGTCCTCCGTCAAGGTCTGCAAGTTCCGCTGAGATCTCCCGGATGCAGAGGAGCCGTCAGAGAAGCTGCAAGGGATTACTTTCCCCCAAACTAACATCCACGGTGGCAAAATGTCATGGGGCCCACTGAAAAAGGATGACAAAAAAAAGGAAAAGGGCTGCCCGGCCAAGGGGAGCCCATGAGGACCGTTACGGCGATGGGCCACGGAAGATGAGAGGCCCAATGGACATCCGTGTGAACGGTGCTCTAAAAGAACAATTCAAGTTAAAAAAAGAGTTTTAAAATATACAGTTAAGAGAAATTAAATAAAAATTCACTAATCAAATACACAAACCGAGGCGAGCATCTATCTGGCTAAAAAATCCGGCACATGGTCTCGGCATAACTTAAAAAAAATTAAAATAAATGGGAAGCCAATAAGTAGGCTTCAAGCATGCCTCTTGACCTATAATTAAATAAATTAAATAAAACAAACAATAAACAAAAATTAAATAAAAATTTATTAAATTAATTTCACAAATCAAGATGAACATCTGGCCGACTAAAAACCCGTCACATGATCTTGGCAAAACTTAAAAGAATTTCAAAATAAAAGAAACCAATGGGTCAGTTCTAAACCCGCTCCTTGATCTTTTTTTAAGGTAGACATACAAAGGTCGTTAAATGACCCCAATGTCCTACTATATTCATTGAGTCATATGAGACCATACATGATCAACATGCCGATATGCCAATTATATGCTAATGAACTTCACAAAAAAAATGAAGGGAATACCCATATGTCTATCAAAGGCCGGGCATCTTTCACCCATAAATTGACAAGCATCATGACATCAAGGATCGAATGAAGTTGGTCTTAAATTAGTCTGAGTTGTAAAGCCATTTGTTTCCGCATTGAGCAAATAAAGAAGGATTCATGATCTGTACACAATTGATATTGAATGGAGAATCAACCACTCAATGAAATTGAGAGGAATGAAAGTTAGAAAGAAAAGACAAAGCAACTTGGACATACACAGAATAGACTGGAAGTAAACAGCCCTCGGTCTCAACCTAAAGGCAAAGTTTGAAACTCAATTGTGGCAAAAAGAAAAACCAACAAACAAGAAAGAGAATCAACTAAGCCAAGGACTTGGGCAGACCATGAAATCAGACACTTTTTTTCCTTAACCCCAGAATTAAAAAATGAACCAGTGGGAAGCCAGAAAATCCAAAGAGCTAAAATCTGAGGTTTCAAGTTTGAGCTGGAGGTCTTGAACCAGTTTGATGAATTTAATTTGACCCTCAATCCGGGATCCCAAAATGGGTAAATCTGAAATGAGATTGAATAAATGTTTAAATTCAAAATACACATCTTGAAGTTAGGAGTTCAAACACCGAGAAGTCTGAGAATCCAAACCATATGGAGGCATGCACTGGTTAGCTGAAATCCGGGGTTTTAAGAAAACATGAAATCTGGAACTTTGACTCCAAAATTGAATTGAGAGGGCCTTAGTATCATCAAATTCTTACATAGCATTTTGACCTGAACATATCAATGGACGATCAATCTGGGAACCCAGCTTTGGCCAAGATGCAGCCCTTTAAATTAAATTCAAAACTGAGCCTAAAGCAAACTTTAAGATAAGGTAACAAAAAAAAGCACAATTAAGTCATGGTCTAAAGGACTCAAAATCTTAATAAAAAGAAGAGAGAAATCCAAGCTTGGGCCACGGCAAAACCAGAAACTGGAAAAAGTTGAATGTAAAGAGCCAAATCCGGTGGATCTTCTGGTACAGTTAAGCATATTGAACATGAAATTCATAAACTGGGTCCTAAAATCAAAATGAGCAGAATATACCATTTTCCAATCAAATCCAAATTGAGTCTCAATAGACGAATCAAGTCAAATCCACTTAAGACACGTGCAAACCCCATCAGCAAGACCAATCAATGGACCTGCTGGAGGTGATTCAAAGGTGGGTGTGGCTCTGGCAAGCCTGATTCACACAAGTTTCAACAGAAATCTGTCAAGACAATCTAGTGAAACAGTAGCTAGAATTTCAGCTAAACAATCGGAAACACCAAAGTTAAAACACATTCATTCTTACTAACAGAAAATAAACCACTAATGTAAAATAAACTAAAAGTCCAGCCAAATCTAAACAGATCTAAATCGGTAAATCTCAAGAAATCTGAACATTCCAAACTTAAATTAAAACAAATCAGAAGATAACAAATGCTAATCTCCAACCTGTTAAACACCAAGATAAACTAAAACTTTCCAAACCAGACTCATTAATTAAGCAAATTCCATTTAATTCAAATGAAATCAAATCACAAGCCACAATTTAAGCAAATCTGCAATCTGGTGGTTCCAAACCAAGTAAAATTAAGTTGAATCCAATTAAGACTTAAAACAAGTGATCAAAACAAATTAACTCAAATCAATTCTTAAGCAAATCTCAAAAATGGAAGTCATAATTCACAAGCAAAACAAAATCAAACCTTATAAAAATCAAACAAAAATCAAATCAGATTTTCTAAATCAAACTCAAACTCAATTTCTCAAACAAACTTCAAATTCAATCAACCTGCAACAGAATCTAACTTGATTTTAATCAAGTAAAAACAAGATAACATTAAACACATTAAATTTCCCAAATTTAAACTCAATCAAATCTTTTAAACCAAATTCATTAATTACGACCAGTTAAATTCCACTCAAAGTAAATTGAATTTAAATAATTCACAATCTACTTTAAATTAAACCAATCCATTTCAATTAATCCAAATGAATTCAAAACCAAATTCAACTTAATTTTAACCAACAAATTTAATTCAAAATCAAATCAAATTCAAATTTAAATCAATTCAAATCAAACTTAAACACATTTAAGTGCTTCTATTCCATCAAGTTTATAGGGCCGTTGTTCCTATGTGTATGTTTATTTTTATTTTTTTGTGGAAACATGTTTTCTGTTCCATGAATTGCTATGTGTGAAACCTCGAAAAAAATATTTTAATTGAAAGTTTGAATTGGTGTGATTCTGATTGGAAAGTTTGAAAAGTTGTTGAAGATATGTATATGTAACCTCAAATTTTGAGATTGAAATCAAATTTGAAAATTTCCATGTATGTGTATGTATTTCAAAACATGTGTACATGAAACTTTTTGAAATTGATAAAATTTCATATTTTAGAAAATTCGAAAATACATTATAAATTTAGACTTTAAACATGAAAAGGATTTTAATTTTTAAAGAATAGTTTTCAAAAATCTTATCCAAAATTTATTCGCCAAATTTCATTTTTACAACTATGAAAATATCGATATTCCATAGAAGTATAACTAATTCGACGATATACATAGAAATTTAAGTTCGAGGTTGGGTTCTTTGAAAATTCATTTTGACCTCTCTCCATCGGGTGGTGCGAAGACCCGATGTTAATTATATCAAGAACACTCGAATACCCATGATTCGCCGCCATAACAATTTCGAAACGATAGCATACATCCACAAATAAAATGAACACAATAGGAGCAACGGCTCCATAACTTCGATGGAATACAAACTTTTTATATTTAAAATTGAATTTGATTTGATTTGATTTAAAACTTTGATTCAATTAGTTTGGTGCTTAATAACTTTTACGTTTAATTTAAGGTTTGATTAAATATTTAAATAAAAATTGATTTGACTAATTTTTAAATTTGTTAAATTTATTTAACTCAAATGTTGTGTAATTGTTTGGAAATATTTAGATTAAAAATTTAATTTATTTTGAATATTATTTTATAATTGAAGATGTAATGTTTGTTTCTTTTATTTATTATTATTATTTATTTATTGTAATTATACTATGTGTTTTTGTTATTATTATTTTATTGAATTCATCAATTTGATTAGTTTAATTTAAGAGATTTTATTGTTAACTTAAGGGTGTAAAAATTAATTTCAACTTAGTTAGGTACATTTTGGGTGTCTTTATATTTATTTTGTGATTAAATTGTTATTAAGTCTTAATAAGTGTCTTATGTTAGAAAGTTTGTTTTGTTTTGTTTTATTTTATCTGTTTGTTTTGTTTGTTTGTGTTTTTTTTAAGTCTTAAAATTATTTTGAAATTAACTTTAGGTTATGAAAGTTAAATTTGATTAGCTTAGATTAATTTTAGTATTTTTGGATTATTTAATTACTTAACTTTCTTTCTTTCTTTTTTTCCTTTTTTTATTGTTATTATTTTAATATAATCCTTCTTTAAATTTATCTTTTCTTATTTGCATTCCATACGACTTATGGAGCTATTTTAGCTCCCATCGACATCAAAAATACACACAATATGTAATTTCCATTAATTGGAATATTTGTACAACTTAAAAATGTGAGGGACATAAAATGTCATGATCACAATGAATTGAATCGGTTTTGAATCCATTGAACCTTTGATAGGCATTATGGAATCGATCACATCGATAATGGGCATAGCACACCGACCTTTGGCTAAGGTTTGTGGGTGCACGAGGATCGCGGGATCGGAATCAGCCACCGGATCGGTGGGTACCGATCCGATCCGGATCGGATCGGTCCGATTCTGAGCGATCCGCCGGAAGAAACAACGATCCGGAATCGTTCCGGATCGGTCCTTCAAACAGTGGTAAAACCTAAAAAAATACAAAAATAACACTCTATGCAGGATTCCGATCCATCCTAAAGCATTTTGGGGGCGAAATCGGCCTGAAATCGCCCCCAAAATGGTGCCGCGGCGGCCCTGCGGCCGCCGCGGCCACCGCGGTTGTCTTCCCCGCCCTATCGGGCGGGGAAGACGGGGCTACCGGGTCCATCGGGACCCGGTAGCCCGGATCCGGTGACTTAGTAGCCCGGACCCGATGGACCCGGTAGCCCCGTCTTCCCCGCCCGATCGGGCGGGGAAGACGACCGCCGCGGCGGTCTGTGGGTCGATTCCGGCGGGGGAATCGCCGGAATCGATCCAAAATCGACCATTTCGGTCGATTCCGGCCCCTATTTTACCTACAAACATCGATCCGGACCGATCTTCGGTCCGGATCGATAATTCCGTCGGGAATCGGATCGGAGGGGTCCGATCCGATCCAAGAATCGGCCGATTCCGATCCGGATCGGCCGATTCTGCAATCAACTGCTACCTATCGATATAAGCACTATCATATCGGTTTTATATTTTGGCATGCATGCATATACGTATATACATCTAGCCATTATATAAAATTGATATAATCATCCTTTGATGGGAAAAAATGATATAACATTGGGGTCATTTTTTTGACCTTTATATGCTAATCAAATATTTATTTATTTTTTATTCTTTAAGTTATGCTGAAGCGTAGAGCGTGCCCGATTGGACTGGCCCCCATTAGCCTCAACTGTTTGATTATTTTTCCAAAGAGGTAGAGCGTACCCGATTGCACTTTTTCTTCCTCATCAAGGAGAGTACTGACAAAGCAGGGCTTTAGATCATCTGACGACCCCAGATTGACTTCTAGAAGATCATCAACTGTAGCTTGTCTGCCGTCTTCGATTTCTTCGGGTGCCAACTGTAGATCTACAAACTTTTCGTCATTTTCTTCTTTATCTTCTATGTCATGAACCTCCTCGTGAACCTCCACTTGTATAAGACTGTCATCATCCTGTAGATTTAGTAATTCTTGACCTTGTACTGGATCATTCTGGAATTGGCGAGCGTTCTCTTGTTGAATAAGCTCCTGCTCCAATTCATCTTCAGATGATTGATCGTAAATTGGGGCTATATCATAAACAACCCCTTTTTTTCATGAATACTGACCATATTTGCTGCATAGTGCACAATGGGCTCATAGTCTGCGCTATATCCCAGCCCATAATTTTTATTCTACTTTTTTTGCTCACTTCGAAGGTGCCACATTTGCCTGAACATTCTATCTCTTTCACGAGACTGCATTTGAGGGATTTCATGTTTTTGAAACAACTGTAGTGTCTGAGATGTCATGCTTGCTATTGGCTCCACTGGCACTGTGCATGAATTAGGGTCCATTGACCAATCAAAATTGTCTTCTGAAATTTGTCTTGGAATCTACCCTTCCCAATGATACACCAGCAGTCGATTGAAAAGCGGGACCTTGAAGGTTTCTAGCTTCTCAACAGTTTGGAGTTCATGCTCCTCTGCTAACCATAACAATTCTGGGGGCATAAATACACTGGCATCGAACACTTTAGTGGCAGAATTAGCATCAAAAGTAATCAGACGCCACTCTTTCCTATCGACCTTGCTATAGGACTTACGTGCACTTATTGTCATCCTATGTATCTTTGCTTTGACTTCATTAATGAATATCTCTTCATCTGAAAAATTGTTGACCACTTTCTGTTTTCCTCGATTGGAGCCGACTTTGGAAGTTTCTGCTTCAAAATACAAGTGGGCACATGAGAGATGACATTTTGCAACTTCAAAAGGGGCTTGATCAGCATCGATCTTGCATTGCACTCCTTCTTTGTTATATTTGATGCATTGGTGCAGTGTAGAGGGCACAACCCAATTTGCATGCAACCATGGGCGCCCCAACAAGGCTTTATATGTGGTGTCTAAGTCAATGACATAAAATGTAGCTTTGGTCACAAAGTCACCTAAGACAATATCCACTTCAATTTTCCTCAGTGCTTCTTCAGAATTTTGATTAAACCCGAATATAGTGACTTCCGAGATCTTCTGAAGATGTGGCATTAAATACAAAGACTTAAAAGTCTTAAAAAGGAAGTATATTCATAGACGATCCCGAGTCAACCATAATTCTAGTTATCTTGTGCCCATTGATTGACCCCTTCATATACAAAGACCGGTTATGAAATGTGGTGGGTAACATCATATCATCCTCGGTAAATAAAACCGATGTTGCATATGCCTCATACTCCCCTAACTTGGCCAACTGTGCTTCATAAATTTCTGACTCCTGCAGAACTGCTATAAGAGCTTCACGAAACTCTTTACTCAAGGATATAACTTCCCATAGGCTGAGACGCGCGGGAAGCCTCCTCAATTAGAAAAGAACCTTCTTATCCACCCTCTCTTTCATCTCTTTCAACGGAGGGAGAGTTTCTGGTGGAGGAACCAACTGTTGCATAATTTGCTTCACCAAGTCAGGATCTACTGCACTTTGTACTGTATCTGTCCGAAGTTGCTATTGTGATGTGCTTGCCTGAGCATTCTTGTTCACTACAGTCTTCTCTTGAATTGGTTCTGACTCTGGGCAAACATTAGAAGAAGCACCTTCTGCATTATTATCCTCTTCGTCATCTGAAAAAGACTGGAACCGGATAACACGCCCAGGGGGTTGTTTCACCAATGGCAGGAGCACTGTCCTAGGTTCCTCATCCCTGAAATAGATGATCTTATCATTATGTTGGCCCTGACCTCGGCCTCCACGCCTTCCACGTGAATCCTTGTTAGTACGCCTTTGATATGTGATTAGAGGTCGATGTTTCTGTCCCTGGCCTCTTGTTCCATTATATAAATCAGACGGCGGCGGAATACTCGCCATATTGCAAGATAACTTTTGAAAACAGGACATGACGTCATGCACATCTGGCTCATCTTCATTATTGCCCCAGAAGTTTACTACTTCAGCTGTCGATGGTTCATCACCCTCTGCCACTCTCCTTCTAAATTCTCATAACCATTCTTTAAATTTTACATATTTTGCCCATTCACCCCAAGGACATATGCATCAAGGGGAACCGGACCCGGAGGTTGTTTTGGTTCATAATTCTCGAGTTGATCAAATCAATGCTTGCAACTTCTGTAAAGGAGTGAGATTCTTTGACCGAGCTTCCATTGTTTGCAGCTTCTCTTCTTGGCGTTTTTCTCTTCGTTTGTGTGCCTTTCTTTTATTCTTGATCCACTTCCTTCGGTGAGCAAGGTCAACAGATTTTTTGTACGACGCTGACTGTGGGGCTTCTTCAGCTTGAACGACCTGTGAGGCCTGTGCTTCTGCTTTCTTAAGAGCTATCTCTGCCCTGGCTTGGACTTTTTCTTCTCGAGTAGGGATTCTCTGCCATGGTTGTTCTGACACTTCGGGCACAACTTCTTCGACTTTTTCTTGGTAAAATTTAGCAACCGCCTCAATATTCTTGTCAACCATCTCCTGTGGGAGTTTTTGATATGTAGAATAAGTCCTGGGACGTGCCTGCCTCTGAGTGCTGCTCCCTGGTTGATGTCCTCGCTGAATGCTAGCTTCTGAGGTGACATGTATGACATTAGATGAAAAATTTTGCACATTGACACCATGCGGTCTTGGTGGCCGAATCAAATGGTCACCCACATCATTATCCGCATCTTTTATGAGGAGTTCAATTTGCCCCCTGGCAGCTCTACAATTTTCTAATGAATGCTCCATAGTAAGGTGGTACATACATCCTGCTCGGGGGAACACAAGATGTGCCTCTTCAAATCGGGGGTGTAGGGTTATCAAACCCGCTCTAATGCAACCTATATATGTTGGATAGGTCATATGCTGAGAGAATGAATATTGGATGTAATGAGGGATACGTTGGCGCCTTTCTGCTTCCTGCTCCCTTAGTCCCATATTGGGACTCTCTGATGATTGTGCACTGAACACTCCTTGATCTCTATTACTTCTTTCTGGCGCTAATCGCCACACTTCTGGTTGGCCCACTATGTCTTCATCAGCCTGTGAATTTGATCTCACACTCGGTGGTCTTTGAGGTTGTTCATAAGCTGGGCATACATCTTCAAATGTCATTCTAGCCGCCAAAAGCTCTGACAAATGAGACAGTGAGCTCCAAGTCTCGTTCAAAAGACGAACACCTCTGTCGGAATCTTTCCAAAATGGAACATGTTATGGCAGCCATATCATAAACCCTAGGACATTCAAGCCTAGCTTGGACATGCTGACGCTGGGGAGCTCGGGATGAACCAGCACCTGGAGCTGCTCTTCGTTGATGTATCATATTGGCACTGAAATTAACCTGTTGCTTTCGCCTTACATGGGGTTGGGGTGGGTAAACTATATGCTTGGACATGTCAATAGTCCCATCCGGAATAAGAGCTTCTGCCAAATCTTTAAACAAATAACAATATTCAAGAGGGTGACCAAGCATCCGATGAAATTGACAAAAGT
The DNA here is from genome assembly GCA_036172225.1 of Cryptocoryne crispatula var. balansae. Lineage (NCBI taxonomy): Eukaryota > Viridiplantae > Streptophyta > Magnoliopsida > Alismatales > Araceae > Cryptocoryne > Cryptocoryne crispatula. Next base: position 13,267,960 of record CM069924.1, read on the forward strand.
TGGGATATCTAGCTTTATTTGCATCCCCTGGTCGCTTAGACTGTGGAAGGTTAACCAAATTCTCTTTCATACACATATCAAACAACTTTTTATTATGCTCACAGCGGAAAGAATATGGCTTCTTCAAGCGTTCGGCCAATGTGATCGTGAGACCAAATTGATTAACGTTTTTGGGTGCTGTCACTGATGTTGATGCGTCTTTCTTGTCCCCATTATCATTTTTTACTGGCGAAAAGTCCACCATGAAAGCTTCCTTGGCCGCCGGTTGCTTGTCCTTAGACATTCTTGGCTTGGCTACAAGCACTGCCGAGTTATCTGCATAGAATAGCTCCAATTCGGAGACTATCCTATTAAGCTCATCAAAGGTGCAAATGTTGGCAATCAACAACTTCTCCAACACCTCAGGCCGTAGTCCCCTCTTGCATAAACCCACTGCTTCTTCATTTACCGGTGGATTGGAACATTTCATGCAAAGATTTAGCCACCTCTTGATATACTCCAAAGCTGACTCATCCCTGTGTTGACGCAATGAGGCTAGCTCAACAAGAGTGAATAGCCTTTCTGTCAACCTGAACCGTTCAATAAACTTCTTTTGTAGATTATCCCAACCAGTTATTGTCCCTATTTTCAATTTAGAATACCACTCGAAGGCAGTCCCTGTCAAAGTGGTAGCAAAATATCGGAGGAGATAAGACTCATCGAGTGCAAGATCGCCCATATGTGTAACAAATTCGGAAGACGGACGTAAACGTTATATCATCAACGACTGAACTGCATCGCCTTGCCCATTTTTATTTATCTTGAAAATCTTCCAGCATTTTGGGCGTCAACACTATGATGAATAATCAAGGATATTCGAGTATTCTCAATGTAATTAACATCGGATCTTCGCACCATCTGATGGAGAGTGGTCAAAAATCAATTTTCAAAGAATCTAACAACCTTAACCTATATTTTTATACATATCATGGACCTTGCTAGTATTTTTATGGGATATCACATATTTTTCTAAGAAGTCAATGTCAAAGTCAATGTCAAATCAAAATTAAAGCGAAAAATAAATTTTCAAATTTTCAAAAATTGAGCTTACATCAGGATCCCACGACTATCGTATGGCCATGACCTCCCAAAGTAGACTCTCCTGAAGTGCGACTATGCAATGCCACGACCCTAGACGGGCAAGGTTCTATTCCTTACATGTGGGATAAACACAGGAGTGTCATAACTCACCCGCCAGTTCCTCGCCTCCTCACGCCCAGGCCTGATGCAGAACTACCATGACCACCAAAGTGTTCGCAATCTCACGCGGCCCCTTCATGCGAGGGCAACCACAATCGACCACTCCCCTCTCATCACCTCACGTGTGAGCACGCATGCATAGGCCGCTTTTGTCTCTTCACATGTCGAGTGCCCTTTCCTACTTCCACAAACCCCTCCATGGGAGGAGTAAGCCGTTGTAGCCATGCGACCAGTCCACTACCTCTATTAGTCTTAGCTAGTCCAGCATCGAATTGACCGATTCAGAGTGGTCTAACACTGATTTAATGTCGTTTAAGGCCAATTTAGGCTCAACTAGACCAGTTTAAGTCCAATTCTCTTTCATTTTAGTTCTTTTTAGCTCATTTGAATGTTTCAATCCTGTTTCGCAACTTTTCAACCTAGTCCACCCGTGTCGTCCCACATCACTGTTATCCTCCATTTTTGTCTATAAAAAACTATTCACTTCCTTATTTGAAAGGAATGGGAGGAAAAGGAGGAGCTCCAAGTGCCAAATGCAAGAGAAAAAAAAGAATAAAGAATAAAAGCTCAGAGCCAAGAGAAAAGAGCCACAAACCTTCAATGCAAGTCACCCTAGTGCAAATGAAGGGTCACGAAAATAGCTAAGGGATGGGGTATAAAATTTAGAGGATCCATGCCTGTATCTTGTTCTAAAGTTCATTGATGAGAGAAAAGTGAGATATAGAATGTAAGGATACATGCTCCTATATTTAAAAAATTTACAATTATCCCTAGCATATGTTTAAGGTTATGATAAGAGCCGTAGATTGGAAATCAGAGAGTGAGTGACATCTAATTTTAAAAATTATCCTTCATGGATGCTCAAACCTATGCTTATTAAAATTTGGCATTATGGATTGCATGTCTCCTTGTTTTCTTATTTCAACATGTATGAAATTTAATTTTATTGAATGAAAATTTCCCCGGTTGTGCCTTTTATGACTAGTTCCATGCCATGTCATGTGTATATGCTTGGACATAGTTTCCCATGGAGCAACTAATATTCATTAAGACAAAATTTAAATGACAAAATAAATGATCATAAAAAATAAATACATAACATAAAGATGAGAATAAAAAACTAACTAATAACAATGAAAATATAATAAGAAAAAAATAATAACTAGTCTTAAAAAATAAAAACATAATACAAAAATGATAACAAAATCATGGTTACAGCTCAACTAACTTTAGCCTTGATCCCAAAATATGTGATGGTTGTATGAATTTTCATCCTCCACTATTGTAGATTTTTTAGTCGCTTCTTCAAAAATATTTAAAACATATTGAATTACCTTCTTCAATGTTAACTTTGGTTGACCACGTCTTCTTTTCTTACACTACCATATTACAATTTTTTAAAAAATAAACATAATTCAAACTGTAATAAGAATACTGATAAATGACAAAGATAAAAAAATAATAACAAAAAATATAAATAAATAATACATGAAAATATATAAAAATAATTATAACATGGTAAATGACAACAATCATAAAAATAATGGAAATAAAAATTATTATATAAAAATATAATGAAAATGAAACATTCAATGATAATAAATATCTAGCAATAAAATGTTAGATAAAAATAAAAAGTAAATGAATAAATAAATAAATTAGAAAACAAGTAGATTATAAATTAACAAGATAAATGACTGAAATAAATAAAGATAAATCAGAAAATGTAAAAAACTACAATAATTAAACATATGAATAAAAATGACAAGTGAAATAGGTAAATGACAATAAATAAAAATATAATCAAATATAAAATAAACATAAAAATTAAATAAAATATAACCAATCCTAAAACTAAAATAAATCAGAGATTATGGATAAGTAAAATTTTGGTCCAATTATCCTATGTTGCATGTTAATTTACATCATTTTATATGATGCATCGCTATGGTGGTTAGCCAAAGAATAAAGCGTAAACCCTGTGCAACTATCATTGAATTCATTCAGTGGGGAGAGGACATTCAAAATCCACATAAATAACCTTACAGTTTCAAAAAAAAATAACTCCCATCCCTGATGATTTTTATGTTTTATAAAGGAAATGATATAAAATGTGGTTCTCACAGAGTATTGTTCCTTAAATTTTGCAAACTAGAAAAAAATACCCAAAAGCAGTACCATTTAATGGCGTCAATCAAGTTCAATAGGTTGTTCACATCTTTCTCAATGCTTTAAGTTTCAAATAACTGCATTGTAAGCAACGTATGCCATTAATTTACATGCCAATACAACTAATTCAACTATCAAGTAAAACATTTTAGTGGAACTGGCAGTTCAATTGATGCTTGTGTTAGAATTTCTTTTCCAAACAAGATGAAAATTAACGTTCACTTTTGGCTGCCTCTTTTTTTTATACTTAGTGAAGAAACATAATACACCAAGCAAAAGGTGGGCAAAAACTAATCAGATTGCATGCATTGTCAAAATGAGTGGAGAGACAAAGCAAACAAAATAAGTTCACGCTAGAATCATATTCTTCTATTGACTGAAGCACTTCATTGATCACCAGAATATCGGCAACTTCTGAATTTCACTCTGAGCATTACATTTGTAGAAATGCCAAAGGAAATGGGTCAAAAAAAGCATTAATATATATTATGCTTTTTCCATTACTGGAACTTCTGGGGAGTCTAAGATTGAAAATTTAAATAATTATATTATGTCTCTATGCATTGAAGGGTACAAATCTCTCACATCAAGACTGCTGAAATTGACAAGTTTCAAGTTAGTAGTTGATGGATGCAAATATGATCCTGGAACAGGTCCCACAGAGTATCACATCCAAGAGACTCCCATCTTGAAAGAGATTCAGGTTACAGAAGAGCAAAGGGTGAAGTTGCCCCTAATGTATTCCCCTTGTCTATACACAAAGGCGGAGTTGTTGAGAATATCCCGTTCCTATCAATCTCCCATACCTGACAGAGAGACTTCTGCTTAGAGATTTTCCAGGCATATAAAGAGAAGATCTAGTTCAGAACCCCAGATTACAACTCTGTTCCCATGATATATGCAACTAAAGTAAATGAAAAAATGCCAGTGGCTGAAAACTCAACCAATACACGAAGAACATGCTATACAAATAGAGCTTTTCAAGATAAGCCACGCAGCCTGTACATTACGCTAACGCAATAAAGATGCGGTTTGAGTGTCTCACCGTGGTCTCAACCTTGCGATCTCAAACTCCAGCTCCCGTGCCTCCGTGTCCAAAAAATACTCCACAAGCTCTGCTATCGTCGCCGGCACCACCCGCGACTATACCAGCACAAGGTGAACAAGCAATCAACGAAGCGTCTTCCAAGTAAAGGCAAGACTTCTACATAAATTCCAGATAGAAACAACGCAATTGGGAAGTTTCCAAAGACGCTGGAGATGCTACCTGCCTGAGGGCCTGGCGGCGCTCCTTCTCCTCAAGGATTTGACGATTGAACTCCTCGCGAGCGCCAGCATCCTTCTCCAGCCGCTTCCTGAAATCCATTCGAGCGAGGTGCCCTCCCTGCGGCGGCCCCAATATCCCCTCAGGATCCTGCACAAAAGTGCACTCCCTATTTAGCCAAGCATGCTTGCATACTCTGCTGTAGGACTCACCTCCGAGGAAGCATTGAACGCAAAAGCGTATTACCCATCCAATGCAGCGAATAGTCAGAGACTTGGAAGTGCACGAGGAGGGCAGACCGGCGCCACGCATTCTCCATGCGCCACTACCAGACGCTGTGCCCCCGCCTCCAGGTACGCCAGTTCCGCAGATGCTGAACGACATCTTCCGCCACCGCCGCGTAGTCTTTTATCTGGGCTACTGCTCTCGTGGAAGATCTGGTGACAGGTTGCTCTACCAAGCGTCTTCTTCAGGACGATGTTTCTGCTCTCCTGCTCGCCGGTGTAAGAAGGATAAGGCGATACTCGGGCCAGTCTGCTACCATGCTCAGCTGGGCCAGAATCGTCCGTTGGACCAGGCAGCGCCACGCGCGATCATGAATTCCCACATCATTTCGCCGTCATGGATATTTAAATTCGCCGAGAGAAAGGGGTTTGACAGAAAATTGTAGACACCTGTTTCCAAGAGGAGTATTACGACCTGATTTCTATCTTTAACAATTTGATTATAATTTTACGTAAATTTACATAATTAATCTTATCACATAAATTTATAGGGTGTTTGATTACATGATAATAGAAATTTTTATTTTAATTTTTTAAAATTGTAAGAAAACTTGTTAAAAAATATATTTGACCACCATGATAATTTTATGTTTAAAAAGTGATTTTCTTAGGATATCACCTTTTTTTAGTCCCCCACTTTGTTTAATCATATATGACAGTTACTCTTTTTGTTATCACATCTCTCCAAACATAATAATTTTATGTCATGAGTTAATTTATTTTTTATTTAATATAATTTTTTATTACAAAAACGTACAAAAAAAATTAACCTGCAACCAAACACCTCATTACAATTTTGGACTCGGAACTTGATGACGTCTATTATGGCTTAATCAGAATATTTGAACTGAGATGATTATTTTTTTGACTTAATATGAAAATGTAAAATTTTAATTTCATATCTAACCTTTCTGATAAAAAATATTTACTTTGATTAACATATTTATACAATAATCATTTAGTATTTTTAAGGTTATATTATATATGTCATTTTTTATCTTTCTGTTCATAAAGAGACTATGTTTAAAATATAAAAATTAAGAGGTATAATTTGTTTTTAAAAGTTTTATTAAGATATAAAATATGATCTTAAAAATTACTTAAGATACAACCAAACAGTCTAATTGTCTAAATATCAAAATCTCTGACCAAAATAGCGATTATAAAATCAATCAAATATCATCTTAATTTTATGTCTAGCCTCAACATTTGTAGTGAAAAAGCACTTAATTTAATTAAGGTATTTATATATTACTCAACTTAATATTTAATTAAACCCATATTATATGTGTCACTTCTATCCAAGAAACTATATCTAGAAAATGAAAAGTTAAAACATGCAGCTTAACTTTAAATGGTTTTTTAAGATATAAGATATGTATTTAGAAGTTAAATAAAACACAATCAAATACCTTAGTTTTCCAAAACTATCAAAGGTTTGTGGCTCGATGCAAGTGCCCCCAAGGAAATGGAATTTGAGCTTCAACTACATAAAGACTCTACTTTAGTTCATTTACATTATTGAAATAGTAAGCTTAAACTTGAAAGCAGCTTCACTCCTTGATGGTTAAACTAAAAAACAACTAGACTTTTGTTGATAGGACAAGCTTGGTAGACTACAATCAAACTGGATAAAGTTGCTGAGTAATTTTCAAACTACATATAAAATTCAACCATGAGAAGAATTGGATACATATGAAAAGAATAATATGTTATTAAATTAGTTAGTACCAAGTCTAAAACGAGATAAGACCAACCAACTTTAACATTATTAGAAAGAGAAAAAATACATCTATCATTGACATCTTTGAGTACATCTATATCCTTGTATTGATATGAGAAAGAGATGTAATCTCTTAATTTTAGCAATGCACCTATAGCAACTTCCATAGGTGGATTAATTTTTTTAAGTTTCTAATATTTCTTTAACAGGAAGTAATCTTTGCTCACCTAACTCAACTAATTTGTAAAATACTTTTCCACTAAATTGTGTATCACTTTTTCACTTACAAGTATTACTGCTGCTACTATGTGTTCTTTGTGGAGAAGTGACCTCATAGTTAACATTATTATATCTTGGTTCATGTGCTTGTGGTGAAAAGTTGAATTAGGTATATCATAACTTTCACCTAATGCATATGTTGTCATATCTAATCCAAATTCAATTTCTTCTATCTCGTCAATATCTCTAATTGAAGAAACATTGTCATTATATGGTGGTGTCTCAAAGGTACTAGATTAGTTGTCTGATGTCATTGTGTTTGCACAAATCGTGTCTATTTGTGGCATAATCAACAAAGGTTTCTCTTGTATTTTAAGATATTCCCGATTAGTTTGAAAGAATAAATGATAATAGCAAAAAAATATATCAACAATATAGGCAATTCTGGCATTAGTTTATGACGTTCCAAAACTAGAACATTCCAACCATCATTAATACCTAGTACGAGAAGCTAAGCACTATCATCTCAACTCCATCCATACTTTGACTTCAGATCTTTATAAAGATAATAAAGTCTTTTCAAATTTTCAAATCGATTTTTGAGATTTCCTAAATTGTAATCCACCATATAAAACTCATTGAAAATTTCCAACACAACTTTCAAGTAGCCTTAGTAAATGAACTATTAGCAAATCCATCATTCTTTAAACTTTGTTTAGCAAGGAGATCGACTAATAAATGATCGGTATTTGAACCCTAGTTAGCAACTTTTCCTTTTGATGAATCTATTCAACTTAAAATTTACCAATATCATTAATAACAATTAAAATAATTAAGTCCTACAAATTAAACAAACATGAAGTAACTCTCAATATGACAATAAAAGCAACACAAAAAATAATCAAATGTAGGAAACTGACATGGTTTGTTCCCATTAAGCTAGGGAAATCTATCGTCATTATATTCTATCAAGTATCATCATGCTAATAGCAAATAAAGCTCAAATAAGACATATATCTAATTACTATTAATTGTCAAGTAGTAGTCATTCTTGTAGAGGCTTGCTTAGATGATTATTTCAGCCAAAAAATGATTAGATAATCACCCACATACATAAATTATCACTAGCCTTATCCATCAATGCGCCAACTTTTGTGTCAAAAAGAAATATAAAGATACATGGAATATACTTTTTCTCCCAAAAGTTCAAAAATACATTTGACAAGTGCATCGCAAGCAATTAAAGCCAAAAGCCCAATAGAGTCACCCTCTCCCTCCCTCATCCACCCCCTTCCCGGGATGCCGCCTTCACATAAACACCCTATGTACTTCTCTCAATAAACTAAAAGCAACATCCGGATGTCTCTATCCATGCCACTCATTTTTCCTCTCACTTTTTATTCTCCTCCAACCACATCCTATTAAATATGTCATTCAACCATATGAAATTAGTTTACGTTGAACTAAATCCCTGCTTGGTTCAATCATACAATCCAATAAAAACTAGACCATCTTACATGAGATGTAGTATAAGATATGTCCTGATACCAATACTAATACTACTATTTTAATCAAACCAATCCAAGCTCACATTATTTAATTGTATTGTGAAAACCCTAATAAACAAGATACATATTAGCACCCTACCTAACAAGGATGAGTAGGAGAATGAAAAAATGAGGAGGAGGAAGAAGGCCTCAATCAACCCATGTTTCACTTCTTCGGTGGTGGATCACTGACAGCCTTTCGCAACTCCTCTCCAACTGGTAATATACATTATGTTAGAAAGTGTCATACCCCAAAAAATGTAGCAGATTTTTTTTTCGGAACATGATAGTGGGATAAAACCTTGATTAAAGGAGGTTTGACAACATAAACACTTCACTAAATTAAACACATCACATCCACTTGCACAACTTAAGGTTCAACGACTTAGAAAATGACCTATTCTAAGATGACCTATTCTAAGATGACAACTTCAACCACCAAAATAAAACAACAAAGTTCCAACCAAACAAGACTAAAAGTCTAAACACCACATCAAGACAAACCACAAGCAAACTGGTAGATGACTACACATAGCCACTTTATTAAAAACATAACAAAGTACTTAAACAAAGCTAAGTTACACATCTCCAAGATTCGCAGAATTCAGTTCTTTCACCTATTCTTCAAATTCAAAGTTAGAATTCTCTTCAAGACCAACTCTTGGATCCACATCCTCAAAACTTGTTGAAAATATTAAACCACGAGATGTCATAAAGACTTGGTAGACATGTCATCATTCGCCATATCGGGTAGCCAATAAGGCCATATCATGATATATAAATAAATAATGAATTATACACCTAAATTATAATAATAATTATAAGTTAAACCATAATTTAATCTTCTAACATTCTACACTTTATTAACCCACACAACCACAACCTATCAAAAGACCAAGCTAATGAAGACATCACACTATGATACAACTTCTAAATGAACCAATGAAATGAAACACATACAATTGAGACTTACTATGCAGCATGCAACACCATTTATTCAAGACTAACCAAATTACACAACATGATAAACTAACCACAACCACAATAACACTAATGCAACCATCCTTTAAATGGAACACACACATCCTTTTCATTTTCTCAAGGAAAGCATCATATTGCAATCTCAACTAACTAGCACCAGATCGAATATATATAACAGTAATCATGTAGCTAAACTAAATCTTATAGTACACCTAGGCAGGGTTGTACTTAGGACAAACTATGGTATCTAGGATTGAAGGATGGACTAGACTAATTCTAACCCTCACTGCTAATGAGTACGACTAAGCAATTTGGTGTAACGTAGTTGCCACAATTATTTAATACACACATGCATTCACATCAACTCATGCCTTGCCATGAGTCCGCCCACATCATCTCATTCACAATGCAAGATATACGTACCATGCAATGACTTGGTATCCACATATAACATGAACACCATGCAATCATGATAACCAAATGGACACAAACACATAAACCATGCAATACATCATCTATCATACATCACCTACACACCATATGCATGACACTAATACACCTTTCAACATGCTTAAACAAACACCAACTTGAAGCTAAATAAACACTTGATATGACAAGACAAAATCTCACATGTTCAAGACCTTGGCAATCTAATTTTTAATGGTAAGATAACCAAAAAATAGATTTAACAACATATCTTATACCATCTAATCGTGTTTACCTATCACATAACTAGTTAGGCCAATATCTAACTAGATATAAGATAAATAATTAAGATTACACCACTATCATACTCTCACATAACAAACCACAAACTAACCAGATTCTATACCATGACGATAATCTCAGTTAAATAAAATAGCCCATGCTAATTACAAACTGACTACAACGTAGCTATATATACATACCAATTAATTTAATGGCATCAAATTCTATGTATCATGGAAAAATTTTAATATACAATTTAAATGATAATAGACACATCAAGAATAGGTACTACATTGGCACTTAAAAATTACAAATGGATTGACGATGGGAAAAATTGAACAACGATAGTGCGGTGTGAATGAATTGAATCGGACGAAATCTCCTTCTTCTCTTCTTGCTAAATAGAAGATAAGAGAGAGAATAAAAAATAGAATATTATGCTGGTGAGAGAAAGAATATGAGGGAGGAAATGAGAAGAATTGATACAACAAGAGAGAGGAATAAAAATAAAATAGAAATGAGTGTTATTAGCTACTATAGTAGGTGAGAGAGAGCATATGAGAAAGGGCGGGCAGTGATGCAAAGGGGCTCATCGACGACAGGTGCACGGAGATGGCGAAGGGGTACGATCTCCTGGGAGAGCGGATCACCTCAGTCCCACGGTGGAGAGAGAAGCCTCAGTCCCCAATCAGAGGCGGCCACATACCCTCGTCACTTAAGTGGCGGTTCAAGTTATGTTACTGAACCGGTTCGGTGAACCGCTACCCAAAAGGGCTGAACCGCTACCGAGCCCTTTGTAAATCACTACCCGTCGGTAGTGAGTTACAAAGGGCTTGGTAGCGGTTCACCGAACCGGTTCAGTAACATAACTTAAAAGTCATAAACCGCTACCGAAAAGGGCTGAACCGCTACCGACTCCTTTGTAACTCACTACCGACGGGTAGTGATTTACAAAGGGCTCGGTAGCGGTTCAGCGCTTTTCGGTAGCGGTTCACCGAACCGGTTCAGTAACATAACTTGAACCGCCACTTAAGTGACGGGGGTATGTGGCCGCCTCTGATTGGGGACTGAGGCTTCTCCCTCCACCATGGGACTGAGGTGATCCGCTCTCATCTCCTGGTGGCACACAGTAGTGCATGGAGGGCGGTGGCATGGCGGCGGCGGCGATGACTATGTAGGACGGGGACGACATCAGGCTCTGGCACGAGTCGGGTTAGCGGGGCCAGCTGACCGGGGTGGCTCAGGGCGACGGGGTTCGAGTGGCAACGCGCAGGAGGTGCATGGGGCAGCTGCAACCGACGGTGTCCATTGCCAATTGGCTCAGCGGAGCCATAGAGAGAGAAGATAAAGAGAGAGTAGCAGAGGGAATAAGAAGGAAAAAAGAGAGGAGGAGGAGACTGCGTGCAACGGGAAAAAGAGGAGGAAGAGGGCTTCGGTGGGTGCTACAGGAGGAAGAAAGAGAGAAGAAAAAGGGAAACTGATTGAGGAAAGGGAAAGATGGAAAGTTAAGATTCTTAAAAGGTTAACAAGGTAGGAAATGGGGTAATAAGGGAGGGATTAATCACTCTCATTGAATCTAAATCAACACACCTACTAACTCAAATTTAAACACTAACGACAATAAAAAATACAACCACCTATAAAACTAAATAGACAATATAAAATTAAAATAAAGCACTTATTAACTTAAAATTAAGCACCTAATACAAATAAAATACAATCATCTCTTTTAAAATTGACAAGACACTCTACAGTTATTTAAGAACTCCTACTTACCTACAGACACCCTAAAAATAATTTAAGCACACTACATAAAGAAATAAAACACCACAATTAAAACTTAAATTATACATAAAAAAACATATTATTACAAAAAGATTCTAGTTTTAGTCGAATGGCTATTCCTCTCCCCTACCCCTTTAGTGTTGTGTCTGTAAAATTTTTATTCAAGCTTGTTCATGTGTGGGTCTTGTTTGCTTCCCTTCCATTGCATTTATTAACCATAACCAATAAGAACCTAGAAAGATATAATATCCTTCAAGTTTTCCAAGAAGATACGGTTGTTTTGTGTCTGCTTAATTTGTCCTATGACAGTGAAGGTTATAAACTCACAGAGAACTTTATTCTTAACACACGTTCCTACACATAAGGTTATTTTTTATTCCATAAAATTTCTTAGTCCCAAGTTTTTTTATTGGAGGATATAATAACTTCATTTTAAAAGGCATGTTAGAAAGCAACCAAACATGTCTGACCTTGCTTTTATCTAATAACTTCATTTAAGCTTAATTTACATTCAGCACAAATATGCATGTTGAGTGAAATATTGTGCTCAAAATTTTCTTCCCTGTGACATGTCCCTTGCTTTTATCTAAAGTAGCAATAAATTCTATTCATAGAACTTATGGAATTTGTGAAATAGCTTGATTTATCATGTAATCTCATCCCAATCTAATTTAAGTTTGATCATCAAAAGTAAGCATCATTTGGCATTGCAATTTTTTCACTGCCTGAATTTAAACTAGAACTAAAGATGTATGTAATTTCTATTATATAATTTGTAGTTGTTCTGAACTTGCCACAACATGATTCAAGCATGTTATTTTGGTTTCCTTAATACCCAGCCTAGGTGCCAAGGTGCTTTTTACCAAGGTGCCCATCTCGGCATCCAACCTCTAGCACTTCTAGTTTATGGTCTAATTTGTATTAAAACTTCTCTTGGAATAGTTAAATGAAAAAACTAGTTGAACAATTTACTCTAGATGAACAACAACAAATATGTATTCAAATTGTGATCTCAATTCTAGGAGTTGAGATTTCCTCAATCACCTTATCAAGAGATTTTCTTCCCCTAGACACAAACATCATAGGAACCAAATGCACTTAATTGTTATTTAATTAATTGAACAACCACACAAATATGCTCTTCTCGCTTATTAATCATGTTGAACTAGTCAAACTTGAGCTATTGTGAAGCAACCACAAGCAACATAGATGACAATAGAAAATGAAAATATACATGCGTACTTGCCAAAGAAAGAGATCAATATTGGAACCAAATAAAACTAAGCAAATCAACTTCCCCTATCAACTACAAGGAAACAAGGGTTCATTGGAATCAGATCAATCAACATAGAACAACAAAGAATAAGCAATAAACGAGCCAAATAAAAATAATGAAAAATAGAGATCAACACCTCTAAGGTTGGAGGGTCCGAGAGATGACAAAGTGACCCTAACCCTTGGTCAAGAAGCAAGAGAAGAAGGGCAAGGAAGAGAGAGTGTGAGTCCAAGGCGGGTGAAATAGGGAAAGAGAACAAGAGGATAAGGTAGCATGAGAGGAAGTAGAGTCGCCGAGAGAGGTGGAAAGCACCGTCGGAGCCACAACCTAGTCTTATGATGTCGTTGGAACTAGGGAGCCCAGCATTGCCAAGTGTCGGAGGCTTCAAGAGCTACGAGAGTTTGAGCGTTGGCTACCATTAGAGTTGTGCAAGCTGCATGAGTGTCGGCCGCCACAAGAGTTGCAAGAGCTATGCGAGTGTTGGCCACTATGAGAGCGTATCCTTAAACCAAGATATTATCCCATCCAACATGTAGTATGACTTACAAACTCAAACTCAAACACAAAGCCTTAGTTCCAAATGATTGGCATTAGCTACATGGATTCATCATTTTCATTCTCCATGCTCTTCCACTAGTTCCTCCCACATACCTAGTTTTTTCAAGTCATACTGGATATGTATATGTCAAGTTAACTTGGACCTACCTCTCTACCTCTTACGTGCCAACAAAATTAGTTTCTTGACTTCTCTTATAGGTGCCTTAAGAGGACACAACCTGATATGCCCAAACCAAGAAAGTCTTCTCTTTCTTACAATATCTTTGATTTTCATAACTCTCACTTTATTTATAATGCACTTGTTGCGAATTGTATATATGTGTGTGTCTACACATCCACCATAGCATCTTTATTTCAGCTACACTTAATTTGATAGTATGTTTCTTCTTAATTGTCCAACACTCACTAATGTTGGATGACTTTCCCTTGACATTATTTCTAATTTTTGTTATAAACCAGATTAAACTAAACTATGTTAAACTAAAATATATTTTTATAACAAACAAAAGATTAAGGATAAACTAGGTTTATCCTTAATTATCATGATACAAACGAGGCCAAAGTGTCCAACTAAGTAGTCAATTAATTATTCAATAAAAAGTTATTGATTATTTTTAAAAAATAATTAAAAGAACTTAATAGATATAGCATTAAAAAGGCTTTAAAAAACTAAAATCATACCTTCTATAAATTAAAATTCATATCAAAATCAAGCCTAAATTTGAGCTTCATAAATCAGCATAAGCACGATATCAACATAAATTTGTACACCAATTAGCAACTTAGACTTGATTACAACATATTTCTTACAATCATGTAACTCTACAAGAATTTTTCACAAATAAGGTATTGAATGTGCTATCCAAAAAGTGAGCAAATATAGGCCAATAGACCACCAGACGTTTATCATTCCTAGGAATTATAAGGGCCAGCACTCAACAAGCAAACATTCTATTAAAAGTCACACATTTTGAGAATCAACCTTTCAAAATTTGTTTCTAGCAAATTTAGATTTTCTTTGTCAATCAAATTGTCCAACCATCAGTGAGATTAGCCATTTAGCCCTTAATATACAACTGAGCATTCTTGATAAGCTAACGTAGAAATACACCAAAAAATAGTATAGGTGCAAAAGAAAGTGCCTCTAATGATAGAATATTTAGTAATATTTTTACATTCATTTATAGTTATGGTGCCCCTTCTCAACAAGAATTGCTTCCAAGTTGAATCCATAGCAATGCCAGTCTATGCTTTCCAACGCTTGGCAAGGTGACTCAGTGATTGAGCAAGGCAAATGATCATAAAAGTAAAAAAATCTAGAAGTATTGATCTCATATTTATATCTTGTATAGAAAAATGACAACTGAAAACCACCTAATTTTTTACAAATAAGGTATTGAACATGCTATTTAATAAGTAAGCCAATAGAGGCCACCAGATGTTTATAATTCCTAGGAATTAGAAGGGCCAACACTCAGCAAGCAGGTCTTTTGCAAAAACCATAAATTTTGAGAATCAACATTTTGAAAAAATTTTCTAACAAATTTAGATTTATTTTATTAATCAAAATTTTCAACCCTCAGTGAGATTAATTGCTTAGCTATTAATGTACAACTAAGCATTCTTAATAAGCAAACATGGAAATACACCAAGAAATAGTACAAGTGCAAAATAAAGTGCCTCTAATGATGGAATATTTAGCAATATTGTTACATTCATTTATAGTTGTGGTGCCCTCCTTAATAAGGACTACTTCCAAGCTGAATTTGTAGCAATGCCAACTACTCTCCAATGCTTGGCAAGGTGACTCAATGATTGAGTGTAAAAAAAGACAATTGACAACCACCAAATTTTCTACAAATAAGGTATTGAACATGCTATCCAATAAGTGAGCAAATACAGGGCACCGGACGTTTGTCATTCCTAGGAATTAGAAGGGCCAACACTTGGCAAGCAGGTCTTTTGGGAAAGCCACACATTTTGAGAATCAACCCAAGAAAATATGTTTCTAGTTAATTTATATTTTATTTATTAATCAAATTGTACAACCCTCAATGAGGCATGAAAATGCACTGGAAAATAATATAGGTGAAAAATAAATACAATTATTTTGTATAGCATTCCTATCCTAATGAGCACTAACACATACATTCTTGTTCACTTCTAACCTGAGTAGATTGGGGAATGACAAATCAAGAGGCATACCACCAGCTCAACAATCCTTCTAGAACATAGTCCTTCAGCCTTATCCAACACAATCGATAAAGAAGAGAAAAAAGGTGTCAATTTTGCCTTATACTCTTATTTTAACAAGAGCTAATTGTTGAACTAGAACCAGAACTAGTTGCACATGATCATCAAGTACACACGATTAAAGACATTGCTTATTCCACCGTGGTCGTCACAAAGATGTCAACTCTAAAAATGGGGTTGTGTCTGGATCGTTACTGTAAACATGCCAAATTGGCCTGATTTGGAGCCCCAGACTCTTATTCCATGGGCGATACCCATTATCTGACCTTTATCTGATCTAGATTATCTCGTGGAGATGAGCTAAGGATGTTGGTGGAGCCCCTCACAAGTTGGGAATGGACCGATGATTTTCAGAACAATGTTGTAACCTTCAAGCGAGAGCTGCGCGGGAACAGTGAAAACACGAAGCCTGCTCGATGACCGACCTTGAATGGTCCATACTTGAATGTCTCGGGAGTCCCGCATGTGTTCCGTGACATTCGGGGTTTCCGACAAGTCATTTTGGTAGGCGTTAGTCTATAACAGTTTCTTCGTTATGACTTTTCGATCTGTACTGACACGGCTATCTTGGACCACGTGTTAGGCCTTTTCGGTCATCACCGGGTCTTTTTGGGTCATCCGGATCGATCCTAGCCGAATATTTTCATCAATCAGGGCCATACGGCCGTTTCGGTCGATTTTAAGGTTTCCCGGTTGTTTCCAATTTTTTCGAGCTTCGGTTCACATTTACCAGGTTAATTTCAAAATTTTCGATGATTTTAGGCTTTTCGATCATACTGGACTTGTTCGGTTATCATTTTAAGTCATCCTTAGATTCCTCGACTAGAACCGTGCCCTTTCTGATCTTCGCCACAGTTTTTGGCTTTCCGCGAGAGGGTAAACTAGTAGAAAGCCTTGTGAGAACATCTCAGGAGTCATGTTGGTTGGTTTACTGATCTGAGGAGGTGCGGTTCAAGGCCCTCTTTCCAACGCAACAAACGGGAGTCGAATCAGACATCCCGTTTTTAAGTTACGGCCCGCAGAACGCGTGCGCAGAAGAGAGAGTGTACCGCGCCCCAGCCCCCTTTGAAATGGGAGGGCGCGGTCATCCTGGGGTGTGCCCTGCGTGCCCCCGCTTCCTTTGAAATGTGGAGGCACGGTCTGTTTTCGGAAACTGGAAATTACCCCGATTAGCACCTTCTAAACCGGATTTTGGAAAGTTTCCCCTGCTTAAGATCAATTATTTTGACCGCACCCCCAAGTCGGGGGCACGCTCGTTGTGTCAAGTCTGATTTTTATCAATTTCCGAAAGGTTATGGTGATTTTTAGCAGTGAAACGCGTAACGCGCCCCTACTCCCTTTGAAACAGGAGGGCGCACCCTGCGCACCCTCAAGGTGAGTGCGCCAATTGAGCGTTCTCAGGTGGAGGGCGCACCCTGCGTGCCCCCACTTCCTTTGAAAGCCTGGGGCACGGTCGGACCAATTTCCATATTTTGCACCGGTTCTCCATCTCTATAAATTGAGGGCTATTCCCAACAACCCAAAGCTGAAGCCCCTGTACCTAGCTCGTTCTGAGGTCATCCAAGCCCCCTCTCAAGGCCGTCCTGACATCCAAAGCTTATTCGACATCGAGAGATCGATCCCGAAGTGAAGGAGAAGTCTGATCTATGCGTTCTACAGCAACTGAACTTCATTGGCTTCTGTAGAAAATCTGGGGCTCCTTCTGCAAAGTCTTCAATAGAAGAGTTGTTTATCTCTTCGTCTTCTTTCATTTGCAACTTACAGCATTTAATTTTGACTTTCCGTTTATCCATGGCGATTGCTGCACCGAGGGCACGCATCCATGTTCTACTTTTCTATATCCATCCAATTTCATATTTTCTACAGGCTTGTACGGACATATACTGGAAAAGTTATTAATAGAATATCTCTTCCTCTCTGAGCTTTCCATCCATAGAAACAAACGTCACTCGATTTTTACATCGGGGTCATCTGTAGTATTTCTTGCACCAAAGTCGCGCTAGGAGGGTGCAAGGCTACCCGAACCGGCTTGTTTCAACCAACTTGGCTTCAACTCAAGCCGATCCACTCCATAAGCTTCCTCAACTCATTACACTCAGTTTATTTACTATTTTAGAACATATTTTAGTTTATTTGCATCATTTTTACATAACCAAGAACACAAAAAAGGGGTTAAGGCTCACCCTAAAGCTGGTGAGTTCGGTTTCAATTGCTTCCTTTCTCATCTTCTCTTTACAGTTACTACACTTCCCACAAGTCTAATCCATCCCTTCACTTGTTTCTTTGTTTAACAGTTGCACAGATTGATCAAGCTAGCACCGGTTGGACTCTTCTTCATCGGCCGGCCGAAGAAGAAGAAGGTTGAACTCACATCTCAATCTCCCGCGCTAAGGTGCACACAGTCATCTAACTTCATCTTTTATTTCTATTCCATAAAGCGGAGCCCGCGGCTCCTAGCAACCACCTTTTTTTATTCATGCTTTAAGTCAGTTCATTCCTCACTCTCCTCCCACATGACCCGAACCGTCTCCGGTGCTCGAACGACGCTGTGAGATAAAAGTTCGGGGGTCAATGTGAGTGTGGGACCTAAGTGAGGATTTTACCTCTTTCCAAGTGTTTACCAATTCACTCCTTTTCCCCAATTCCATCTTTCACCTTCTCTTGAGGTGTCGATTTGGAACTCATTTTCAGAGTCGATAGTTACCTCAAATGTGAAAAAAAGGATCCCTTCAGCATCCACACTCACCATGAAAAAAAGGATCCCTTCACCACACTTGGATGTCGAAGAGATGATTCATGTCATGTGAGAGGGAAAATGTGAAAATAATCAACAAATAAATGAATTAAAAAAAATAAAAACTTGTGCTTGCCAAGATCCGCGGGCTCTGATTTATGCAACAATTGAATTACATTAAAGAATTGATCATGTATATGTACTTTAGTAGGAAAATGGATGCGGGTTATAACTTCTCTTTTTTGGTTGACTGATGAAAAAGAGTCTCTAACTTGTGTGTGCTTGATGGGTACCTGCACAACTTAAAGATAATAAAACAAGTGAAACAACAATTATAACTGAGTTGAGTGTAGTAAATGTAGAATTGATGACCTAAAAATGACAATCGGTGTAGAATTGACCAGTTTTGGGGTTATCCCTAAATTTTTTTAGGCTTTTTCTCATATCAAAAATAATGATAAAATGTAAAATTGCAGAAAATATGATGAAGAATAACTAAGTGATGAATTTAGAATAAAAATTAATCAAATTTGAGCCCCTTTGATGAAGAATTGATGGAACTTTAAGCCAAGAAAGAAATTGATCTAAAATTGGAAACTGCCAGCACAACTTTGCTTCAGAGCTTGCCATGATCCAGATAGATGTTAAAATTGAGCCCCGTTTGTTGAAAAAGAAAGGAAACTAGGAGGGGAAGAACTTCCTTTTAGACAGCTATGGTATCACGCACTTTCATGCTTTTGTAGAAGTCAGAGAAGAGAAACTAGCCAGATGAACATGAACTGACCTCTCTCTCACTATACTCTTTAAATTCTCTCTCTAAAAATCACCAAAGCTTAAGGATGGACAAAGATAACATGCTAGGGATCCTGAGAGATGATTTTTTAATCTCTGGGATGTTTGGAGGTCATCTCAATTTATAGAGAGAAGAGAAGATGTGAAATCAGGAAAGACAGTAGGGGCATGCGCTCTGCCATGGGGGCACATGGAATACTAAGAAAATCCAAACCTTTTATCATGATTAAGACATGAATAAATATAAAGTTATAGTGCCTCGTGCCCTCCCATGAGGGCCTACACCCCCTCTCCTGAAAGCACATGGAAAATAGACCAAAAATCTTTCAAAATCTGAAAATCCAATGGGGTTGCCAAAACAAAGCATGCACCCTCCTAGCTAGGAGGGCACATTCACCCTCCCTCCCCCCACCTTGGGGATATAAATTTTAGGCAATAAATCAAATTTGGAAGGTTTCGATCGAAATTGGCAGCTGGAATTAAAGTTGTAACCTGGGGGCACATGTGTCCACAACTAGGGGTGCATGACCATGCGCCCCCAACCCAGGCATGACAAGGATTTAAAGGACTTGACCTTCTATGGGAAAGTCTCAAAATGTCAATTGTCAAGTCACAAGATGGATCGATCATGACTGGACGATACCCAGAACAATTCAAACAGCAATCGAAAAGATGCGTTGTGATTAGCAATGCTCTCAGTGTAAACAAAACCTTCGCAAAATTAAACATCAGTCATCGAGATAGTTTTGTGTGGATGTGCGGCTCTCGCTTGGAAGGCACGATTTCATTCAAAAATCTCAGGAAGACATCCAACTTGGCTAGATAAACCTTTCAATCAAAGAGAAGACCCAACATTATTCTAAATGGAGTAATCACAGGTATCGCCCTGTAGAACAAGAGTTTCATTCTCTGAATTAGGCCAATTTTGTGTGTCTACACTCAGACCAAGTTAGACATAGAAGAATTAGAAGAGGCAACATTGAGAGTGCCCACCACCTTAGTAGGAGGATGGTTTAGAAGATCCAACTTCCTGAAAGAAAGGGGTACCAAAATATGGGCAATGAACACCTTAGTTTAGGAAAAGAAAAAGACATGTCTAAATGAGTATTATACAAGAGCTTTAAAATAGAAAAAAAAAGCACTAAAAGATAGGCAATGAACCCCTCATTTCATGAAAATAAAAGACATGTCTGAATGTGTGCCAAAAAATATACATGCAAGGAAGGAAAGACATGAAGAAACTAGACTCCAAAATTAGGGATAGGGTATTAGTAGATGAAACCTCTTCAATATTTTCCAAGTTTGATAAGGACTTATCTTAAAACTCTTCCTTCTTTAACTCCATGGTTAAAGGCTAACCGACTAAACCAAAGCAAGATCCTAGTCAACAGAAGGTTGAAGGTTGGAAGATCCAGAATGGGAGGCATTTTCTTACATGTGGTGTCCATCTTTAGCCCAGCAGAGTCATTTAGGGGCATATACTTCAAGTAAGACCAAGGGTGAAATCGATTATTTCTCTCCATACAAAAAATACATATAATTCCAATGCACTTAAAAATTGAAAACTTTTGAAAATCTAAAAATAAATTATCCAAAATACAAAACAAACTTGAAAATCCTAAAACCTAAAAATTGAATATCCCCAAAACACATAAAAACTATAAAACCAAAACTCCAAACAAAGTAGAAATTTCAAAATTAAAACAACTTAATTTTTTTTTAAAATTTTAAAAATTTGCTTTTAATTGACCACATGCCTAGTTGCATCCATGCTTAAATTTCTGTCTTGCATATTTCTTTTACGCATCATATATTCAATTGTTATGCTTATTTGTCTAGTTAAAAAGTCACATGCCCTTAACAATTTGCAACAAACTAAGCTTAAGTAAAAATCTAACAGTCTTTTAGCTTAGTTAACAAAAAACTAGAGAAAGAAGTCCCAAAAGCGTGATCACTATGAATAGAAGTGGGGCAATGTATCACTATGAAAAATTGTATACATCAATATCACAATACTAAAGGTGGCATATCAGAATCGCCACCTCCGTCTTGGGTTGCTCCCAAGGAACCTCATCCGCTGGTGGGAACATAGGATATCTCTCATTCCTCACACAAGAAGTGCATGAACGGCTGGGTTAGCATAAGGTGGTTTGTTGGGAGTCTGACCAGTGGAAACGTTTGTGAGACCATGATCGACTAAACACAATCGCTAAATCCTGTTGCTACACCTCCAGGTGGCCAATCTCCTCCAGATGTTGAACCCGAAGGCGAAGGATCTACTCACTATCTGGCCGAGATATCATAGTCTTGGGTTGCTCCCAAGGAACCTCATCCGCTGGTGGGAACATAGGATATCTCTCATCACCCCACACAAGAAGTGCTTGAACAGCTGGGTTAGAATAAGGTGGTTTGTCGGGAGTCTGACCAGTGGAAACGTTTGTGAGACCATGAACGACTAAACACAATCGCTAAATCCTGTTGCTACACCTCTAGGTGGCAAATATCCTCTAGATGTTGAACCCGAAGGCGAAGGATCTACTCACTATCTGGCCGAGATAGCATAGTCACCCTCTCCTTAAGCTTCACATTCTATAAAATAAAGAAAGTGTCGGGAAAGATAAGGCATTTGCATAACACAAGAAAGGGAAAGCTTTCTTTTACCTCATCTTGTAGCTCCCCCACCTTCTCCCTTATGCTAACATTTTGTAAAAAAAGAACAAAGCTGTCAAGCAAGGTGACAAGTAAGAGCATAAACGTTGGGTACATTGAAGAAAAAAAATGCTCACCTCGGCAAGGAGAGGGTCCAGCTAGGAAGGTTCACCATTGGACCTTAGTCCTAGCATCTTCTCTAGATCCGCAAATAAAAAGAATAATTATGCCACAAAAATTCATAATACTGCAATAAAATATATATTTTTTACAGCAATAAATATTTTTGCTACATGTCGCTGTATAAAACACTTTCACAACATATTTTTAGCTACAACAAATATATTTTGCTATAAAAATAGTATTTGCATAAAACACAATTTCGTAGTAAAATCTTATTATTATGGCAAATTTAAAGTTGTAGTAAAAAGATATTCACTGCATAATTGATGTTGTAGTAAAATTATTTTTACTACTAATTAAAAATTACAACAAAATTTTATTTGCTATTCATTTGAAGTTGTAGTAAAATCATTTTTACTGCTAAATCGTAGTTGCGCTAAAAAAATTTTAACTACATATTTGATGTTGCAGTAAAATATCATTTTTACTACTAATTTAAAATTACACCAAAATTTTATTTGCTACATATTTTATATTGTATTAAAATATTTTTATAGGATTCATGATAGGGAGCAAACGGGTCAGATTTGATGGTGGATTTATCTGTTTCCAATTTAGGCTCCAAAAAGGCCATTCTGTATCTGATTCCTATTAAATCAAAATCATGATACTCCGATTTCATTCTGATTCTCACATCGTTGGAATAGGAACGAATCAATAATTTCTGAAATATTTTCTATACATTATTTTTTATAAAAAAAATAAGATATTAAATTTTATATTACTACTAAATGATAAAAATAAAAATGTAGCATTTTGTTATACTATACATGTATTTTATCCCATAGTTGTTAAAGAAATATAAAGAGTTATTTAGAAGTTTAAATATACGTAATAGCATGACAACTAAATCAAACTAATGTGGAAGTGAGCAAACAACAACCAAAAAGTATATAGAATAAAATAGTTAATTATTTAAATCACAAGTGAATCTAAAAATGTATTCGTCAATCAAGCTGTGTAGATAAGGGATCTTACTCACCTAGGCAGATTCTAGATAAGAACAGTGAACTCATGCACCCATAGCTAGGCAATGCCCTCTTCCCCATGTGCCCTTTTCTAGGGGTGTGAGCAACCAATGTCATTGCGTAAAAGGTTGCAATGGAAACAAGGAGATTATAGGTTTGCATTTCTCACTAAGAAGCCATGATAAAAAGGGACGAGGGTGGACATAATCCTTATCCAAAATGGATCAAGAGTCAAATCCAATAGTCTGTTGATACATCTAATATAAACATTTCTCAAAATGTTTACTTTCCAACAAAATCATGCTTTCCATGATGACTTTTGATAATATATAAGCTACCATGACATAAAATGCTAAATTATGCTCCAAGCCTAATTTGTAAAAATCAATCAATACCACATAATGTGCCTTTACGCATAAATAAAGTTGAATGTAAAAAAAAAGATACTCTCTACAGCTAGTCGGTACCCTTCATGAAACTTCCTCCCAGCAGTTTCCAACTTGTCATCAAGAGAATCATTATGTTCCTGGAAATTTAAGTAAACACAAAGTTCATAAGATCAGATACCGCATGTATAATTTGATGTTGCATCCTATATATGTATCTCAATATGTATAACTAGGGAAAAACTATATTACAGCCTCTGTTTGCCGGAAGGATGCCAGGCAATCAACATGTTTAGGTGAGACAAGATCATCACCTCCTGGTTTCCTGATGGGCTGACTTTGAGCAGGCTCTTTCTTAGGTAGGTGAGTTGGCTTATGCTTCCACGATCTTGAAGAGAGTCAAAACCCAAAACCAGGATGTAGCCTATGTGGTCAAGCTTCTTATCTATTTACTGGTTTTTCATTGTACCTAAATAAAAGTAACAAAACATTCCAAAACACACATGAGTTTTGAGATCTTATCTCTCTAGCCAAAAAAAAACTTTACAAATACTGGTTTTGTGATTCACCTCTAACTCCTTTAATCATTCTGAGTCAAGGATGAGTTACCTATGAGGGATCCAACCTCTATCGATAGAGAACAAATGTATGCAGATCCCTCTCTCCATCTTGGACCATATACCACCTGGCAGGTGAAGATATGATAGAGATATCAATAAATACTAAATACCAATAAAACACATAAAAGAAGATATTTACCCAAGTTAATCATAATTGGAACAATTACTGCCCAATTCTGTTGCCACGGTATCTGGGCAGAGAACATTATGAAAGCACATTCTACTTTACTCGAATAATTGGTCAGGCCACAAGATGAGCAAAAGACCTCAATTTCAAAAAGCTTTAGAAGATCAATGTACTATCCATGGATGTCACATGAAAATAACATATAAAACAAAAACCTAACATAAGAAAAGTATGCACACACAAGACATACACTACCAAAAATATGGCATCTAAAAGTTCAATAGAAGAATACACAGATTTCAGATGCTCTATATGCTATCCAGAGAACATCATAGGACCCTATTGTTTAGAAACACAAAATTAGAATATCCATACAACTCTTCTAATATAAAAATAATCTAAACATATGATTGCATAAGACCCTATTATTTAGAAACAATTTAAAAATATGATTGCATAAAATCAGTACTAAGAGAATGTCATAGGACTTACCTTTCTTCCATACAAAATGATGCTCTATTATTAGGAATGACAATGACAAGAACAAAAACACCAACTATAAAGTTTTGAAATGTCAAAGACCAAGAAAAGATAGTATGTGTCAAACAATCCAAATTCATCTACTATGATGCCACGTTAGAAGGTGCATTCATGTGAGGAATGCATGTTGCTTTAATTGCAGTCTTGAAATTCTTCTCTCATTTTTTGATTTTCTTCTCGCATCTGTGTCATCATGTCATCCTTCACTTTCAGCTGAGATTGTAAACCACTTATCGTTGAAGCCATGGCTGAAGATTTGGAAGGTGGCTTTGGACCATATCCACGTCCTCGAATATATCCAGACTTCTCACCAAGAACAGATGTCATTGCCTCTTGTGGAGTAAGAGTTTGTGATTCATCTATCTCAAATAAGTCATCTAGTCCAACTTGTATCTTTTCTTGTACAAGATCCTATAAAAATGTATAAGATTGATTATAGAAAAATATTTAGCATTATTGTATAAATAACACAATATGCATGCATGGAGTAAAGAACATTACATAGACAATCCTTGATTGCTCACTCCCCCAAGATCCATCCTTTTTTCTGTGTCAATCCCCATAGCTCATGAGTTTCTGGCTCATGACCATCCTCGTCTCGCTACATGTAAAATAAATAATAAATTAGCATTTATTCATATTCACAAAACAATCAAAATGACAAGTAGTTTTACCTCAGCCCAACTAACTTGTTTAAATGATCTTCGACCTGTGATAAGGCTAGTGATTTGCTAGGATCAATTATTTTTGTTTCTTGCACTTATGGCCTTAAAATAATACTAAGTGTAAATTAATCATGACAATAAATATAAAGATAAAATATGATTACATATTTGATATTTTTCTGATCCAAAATATTCAACTAACCATGCCCACTCATCTGGTTTTACCCCAATAGGAAGATTTCGCAAACGAGTTTGATCATCTTGAAATTTACAATAATGTTCATGCATATTGTGTCTATGATCTTGATACCTATCAAAAATGGATCATAAATTTCTAAATGTATAAAAACAAACTCAAAAATTTTAAATTTCATAAAACATTCTTAAAACCTATTTTTAGCAATGACATTAAGTATTGCACGAATCTCAACATCATTACGAATCTCATTCTCAACTTTTAACTCAAATTTATCCTGAAATGAATTAAATTAAACATTTAATAACACAAACTAAATAACTAAGAACCAATATGGTTGCAAAAGAGATTACTAAGATTCTTTCAAAAAATTTTGATCTATCTTCATCCGGAAGATTTTTCCAAGAAGACACATTTAGAGGAAGACAGAGCTTCACAAGTCGTCCAATCTCATTAACAAATTTTTTTGCATTTGCCCCAAATGGTATCCTTGAATCCATATCAATTTGAACTGGTAGCTTTCGATATTTATATGCCTACAATTTCTTGTATATCTCAATGCCTTTAAATTTTCCACGTCCCTGTTTATGCACACCACTTAAGGGAATATCTGTCGAATTAACAACACATGATATAGAAAAAAGATTATAAGAACAAATATGAAGTTGATATGAATTAATAGACTCATGTTTTCACTAATGAAAAGAAAGTTATAAGAATAATTGGTTATTATTTCACAAAAAAAGAAAAATAAAACTCATTATATCTTACTTGAAAAGACACTTTGAACTTACTTGATAAATGGGATGACTTCTTCACACTTTTTTAAAACATAGACCCTTGCTTGTTCTAATTCTAGCATTGTAAGCTCAACAAGTTTACCATTCTTAATAGCTTGACCATTGCACTTGAATATTTTCAAGGACCATGATGATCCCTAAGTGATATCATTAACCCTACTAGACTTTTTCAATTTACTATCAACATTTTATAAATATCTTAAGCAAAATATCATGCATTCTTCAGAGAGATATCCCTTTGCAATTGACCCCTCTAGGCGAGCCTTGTTACATACATAGCCCTTCAATGTACGTAGGTACCTACAAGATGAATTTAATTATTACAAAAAAATTCTACCAAAAAGTAAAAAATAGATGACATTTATAAGGATTTGTCTTACCATTCAATTACATCCAACGAAATTGTACAGGACCCACGATGCAAGCCTGTTGTGCTAAATGAACCATTAAATATACCATATATCAAAGAAGCTAGGTGGAAACACTCTCTCTAATTTACACAAAGTCATTGGTATTTGAGAGTCAATACGCTTGATTAAATCAACTTTTAAAACTTTTCCACTTAACTCAGAGAAAAACTTGCTTAACTCAACTAATGGGTCACAAACAACAACATCTAGTAGTCCACATAAAGCAAGTGGCAATAGCCTTTGAATCAAAACATGGTAATCATGACTTTTTAATCCCCTTAATTGACATTCCTTCACATAAGTACAATGAGATATGTTTGAAGCATAACCATCTGGAACTTTAATCTCTTTTAAAATTTGGCATACAAGTTTCTTTTCCTCAGTGGATAATGTGTATTTTACAAGTGGTACATGGACCTTTTCTCCACCTTTATGGATATGTAAGTCATTCCTAATGTTCATGTCTTGCATATCAAGACAAGCATCAATGTTATCTTTTGTCCTTCCTTCCATGTTCATCAATGTCCCTGTAAGGCTATCGCACACATTCTTTTCAATATGCATAACATCAACATTATGACGTATTAAAAGTTTGCTTCAAAATGGCAGCTTAAAGAATATACTATGTTTTTTCTAATTATATAAAAGTGCACCCCACTTTCTCTTTCTATTTTCCTTTCCAAATATCACTTTTGAAAAACTAGCATATTGCATTAAAACTTCATCTCCTGTCAATGGCCTTGGTGCCATTCGCATTTCTCTCTTCCCATCAAATGCATTTTTTTTCTCCATGAATGATCAGTACTCAACCAACATTGATGGTCAAGATAACAAAACTTTCTTCCATATTTTAAATGAGTTGCATAGCAGTCTTTATGACATTCTTGACAAGCTAACTCTCCTTTTTGTAGACACGCAATTTTGGTCCAGTTGGAGAGCTTAAATTCTTATTTTTATGAGTATTCTTTCAAGGAAACCAAGTTTTTCGGAAAATCGGAACTTCCCTGCGCGTTTCGACCAAACTGGGCCTAGTGCCCCCTTAATGGGTCGCTTTGACCAAGTCAAAGCACCCTATAAATAGGGCACCAGGCGCCCTATAAACAGGGCACCAGGCACCCCACTGGTGGGGCACCTGCACCAGGTCTGACTGACTGGACAGATTGATGGGACAGTTCTGCAGATAAAGTTGCCCTCTTCTTGCCTATAAAAGAACCCCCATTTAGAAGGTTTAGGACACTCTAAGGGCGTCCCTCACCTCCTCTCATCCACCACTACACATCCCAAGCCTTGCAACCCCCCTCCAAGCTCTCAAACCATCCCAAAACCATCTCCCAAAACCCCAAAAAATCATAGTTGCTTCTTGAAGGGATATTCCAGCAGAATGAAGTTACCCTCTTTTGTGCTGTAGAAAGACCCCCATATATAGGTTATTTGACACCCCAAGTCCATATCCCACCTCATCTCATCCACCACTACGAATCTAAGCCTTCATAGCACCCTCTCAAGCCCTTAGATTATCCCAAAATCCTTCTCCAAAAACCCAAAAACCTGCAGTTTCCTTCTTCAGAAATATGATTTTCTCCGCTTTGAGGGCCTCTACACTCTATTTCTTTTACATATAGTGCCAAAACACTCTTCCATTAGCTTCACTTGGGTATTGGCTGCTTGAAGAAGTCCTTTTTCCGTCTTGGAGGTCTTCCTACACTCCGGGGCGATGCTGCGAAGAAGGGAAGAAAATCTGCTGAAGCCAGTCCCTGGTGCCCCATAAATAAGGCGCTTTGACTTTGGTCAACGCGCCCCATCAAGGGGACACATGCAGCAGGCGCCCCATATATGGGGCACTAGCAGGGGCAGACCCCATTTTGCATTTTTTTGAGTTTATTTACCTTTCCGGTCGATCCTTTACTCTCCCCTTTCATTTTAACTCTCATTAACATGTCATTTAACATATATTGAGCCACTCATTTGCATTTTCATGCATATCTAAACCTTCTAAATAGGGGTTGGGATTTAGTCCCAATTCGGTTAGTCTCTTTCCTTTTGCATGTTTGAAATCAAATTTGAGCACGATACTATGCTTTCATTAGAACTAATGAACCTTTCACTTGTTTCTATGTTTTCTTATAGACATTTTTAAGTAAATTCGATTGAGGCGGAGCTTCAACCGGATCGAAGATGAAGGACTCACCAAGCTCTCTTCTTTCGGCCGGCTGAGAGAGGAGAAGTCGGAACCCAACAATCTCTTCGCTTCCAAAGGTACGACGGTCATTTCTCCATTTTATTTTTTTTCATTCTACTATATTTTGGAGCCTTTGGCTCCTGGCGACCACACCCACTAACATCTCATCCACCAAGTCCCCAAAGCAAGTGTAGGGGCCGGAAAAGGGGAGATCTACGGATATCCCGTTTCGGGTGCTTACACCTTTTGGCGACCACGGTGGGACTCGACTTTGCTTTAGTGAGTTCTTCTCTTCTTTCCTAAGAATGTCTACTTGAAAACATGCTTATTTTCACTTTAGTTCTCATTTAAGCCATTTCCATTTCCTTGCATTGCTATTTACTTGCTCACATGCTTGTTTGTTTCCTTGAAGCATCATCTTGTTTCTTCCAAGTTTACTTGCTCTCTGTTTATCGTTTTAAAAGCATACCGATCTGATTTCCAACTTTGTTAATCAACTTATTTCACCTTAGAATTTTAGATATCATCTTCTTTCATCTCTTGTTAAGTATATTTGTCTATTTCCTTCTAAGCCTAGTTTTCCTTTAGCGAATCTTTTAAAGCATGCTTAGTTAAATTAATGCTTTCTTGCATCTTAGTTTAATTTCATATCGTTGCCTTGTTCACTTGCTTCTTACAACATCTCATTAATCATTGTATGCTTTTATTTTCTTCTTGCTTGCTCTTTAATTCCTTGACACTTCACCCGCATTTAGCTTACATTAGAGTTTTGGCTCCTTAGGTCATACGAGAAGGGGGGCTCTCTCCTCCCAAAGTCCCACACATCCAAACACCCCTCTTGGTGGTTGCCAACTGATAGAAATGTATGCCCTACAAGCCAATCATATATGATATGATTCGACATTTCTAGAAATATCTCATTCAATTAATTAGGCAAATCTTCATTATAAGTTCTTATTAGAAGCGAATAACATAATGAAGTCCTTGATCAAATACAATGATGATTAAATCATGATGAGATCATGATAATGAGATTGATCATCTAGAGGTATTTGATCTAAATGTTCCTAGTCATAGGATACTTGAGACGGGACATCAAGGATCCGGATAGACTAGTGTATGTGATGTCTTCTCATGTGATGAGGACGACCGATCTCATTGGTCATTAGTGTGGAGACACTGAGATACACATGCAGGTGCTCATTAGTTGAATGAGTTCACTGAACTGACCGAATTAGAAACCCTGAATGGTATCTTACCGAACTGTCTATCAGGGTCTTCTATCATCACGGTTGCATGGTTGAACCTTTGACCTGAGTCGCCAAAGATGCCTTGTTGGGTGGAACTTGTGCTTTGACCATTGACTTATGGATCACAATTTAGATGGTCCTATATAGCGATGGATCGGGTACAAGGAAAATCCGATGGAGGCAATTGAGCGGACAACAAGGGATCGTCCACTCTCGGTAAGTGAGAGTGAATGTCCTATGGGATAGTACTCTAAATCCCTGGCCAGGGTAGATAGGATAATTGGAAAATGAGTTTTCCAATTGATCCAATTCCGAGTACAGGATCCTATAGAGTCGGTACACTAAGGAGTTGACAGTCGATGCCGTACTCCTTTCCGACCGGGACATTGGATGGATGAGGGTTTATATCCATGTGGTAACTGATGATGGAAAGGCTCAATGGAGATGAGATTATCCCCATAGCCATTTGGGATCATGGGATGTGGCTTGTACCCTTCATGATCGGTAGGCCGATTAATCTGTTATCGGATAACGGATTTAATTAAAATTAAATAGAATTGTTCTATTTTATTTAGACCTCAACCAAATAGGTTATTGGGCCTAGTGGGTCACACACAAAAGGACTTATCCACAAGTACAGGGGCAAGGACGTAATTTATAGAGATTTTGGGTTTTTATGAAAAATTCCATAATTCTCTATAAATACTAATGGTTTCAGCCAAACCCCATCAAGCCAAGGGTGAAAACCACGTCCCAAGTCTCCTCCCTACCTCCTCCTCTCTTTAGAAGGTGTCCATGGTCGATGGAGCTCCGTTCGGGAAGAGTTCTCGAGGCCGGCGCGAAGGGAGAACTTGTTGTGGATGAAGTTCGTGTGGATACTGCTGGAGACCGGACACTTGAACGGTTTGGAGAGCTTGAGAAGCTCATCTCCTTCCTCTCCATGGGATTATATGAATCCCTATCAGGTATATTCGAACCCGATTTGATCGGTTTTCGGTTTTCGTCGTTCGGTTCTGATTGAGACGGATTCTAAAGGAACCCATAGGAATCGTCGCTTCCGCTGCACCAAATTTTAATGGACGAATCCTTACAGTGGTATCAGAGCCCGGTTCAAGTCTCAGTCAAAACCGACGTCGAATCGACATTATTTTATGTTATTTATGTGTTCCCGAATCTGTGCAAACGTCTGTTTTTACAAGGCCACCATATTCTGTGTATGACTCAGATAAAATATTGGTTGGCCTTTGTAGAATCTCGTGATATAGGTCTTTCCAACGCCTCAATCCGTTTGAAGTTTGGATATCTGTAGTGTTCGGGAGAAGCGTCAAAAGTTGGTGTTTCTGTCATGCCCGAACCGACACCCGGATTTGGGGATTTTGTGAAATCTCCGTCAACAGAAGAAATTGAGGCTTGGAAAAGGTTTAGGAGATGGGTAATATGATTACCTAACCTTTACCTTTGATCTCCAGCTTTGAACGACGGCGGAGGATGAGAATTTTTGAGTTTTCCGACGAACTAGGGTTCTGCGGAATCTGGCGGCGCCGACTTGTTTCTTCCTGATTTCCCGTTGATAGAGAATTTTTATCTGAAGGGATATATACATATTTGGAAACTTCATATGATGAGTATTCTAAATTGTATTTTTTTAGAATATTTTTCTTCCTGGATAAAGAGTTATCCTCGTTAAAAAATTGAGATTTCTGCTACGGAATTTGGGTGACCTCCGCCTCTTCCTCCTCATTTTTCGGTCGACTGAGATTTTTACTGGATATGAGGCCGACTGTTTTGGATTCCTTATTCGATAAGGATTCCAACGCATATTTTTTCGGATTTTTCGGAGTCCGGGATAAGGAGATATGTCCGAGTTAATGAGATTAACTCTCCTCCGGATGAACAGTCCCCGTTCGGGGATGGCGACCGGCGCACGCAACGGCGCACACAGGCGCTCGCCGACGTGGCGCAGTGCGCCAGAGCGCGCGGCGCAATGCGCCAGATCTTTTATTTATTGATTTTAAATTGTTTAAAATCATAGAAAATTCCAAAAAATTTCCATAAAATTCCATAAAAATTTTGAAAAATTCTATAATATTATTTAACATGTTTTAAAGTGTTTAATGACATGTTAGATGATGTTTAGTTCTATTTACATAGATTCACTCATGGTTAAACTTTAAAATTGTTTTAAAGGTTTAACTTAAATTTATTAGTGTCTTAATTAATTCTGTAAAATGAGATTTTACATAATATAAATTGGGACATTAATTTATGACCTTGCACAGTATTGGGAATGCATGAATGTTCTAAATAGTTTAGTTTTGTATGTTCATTTCATATAAATTGTTTATATGTTGTTGTCATGTTATTTTCATGTTATTTATTTCATGAAAAATTCGACATGCATGAAATTGAGAATTTCAAAAATAAATTATATAATTTTATGCTGATATATATGATATATCTCATATAATTATCACGTATGCGCTCTATGTTCATGTGATGAATGTTAGTGTGTGTATGGTGGTGATCATGGACTTAATTGTACTCGGCTTGTGATTGCTTTTAATTATGTTGGTTATGTTATTAAATGGGGCCTGCGTGTGCCTCCTCTCTCTCTATACAATCTGATTGTACATTCTACCTCCCTTCATTAATGTACTCCCCTTGGTTAAAACCAAGGTTTCTTATTGAGTTATGTACATTTGTGGGGTCTGCATACCCTTAAGCCGCTTATAAGAGTTAGAAGCCGGTTCGTGGAAGGTTGGAGAGCGGGACCACTTGGAGAAGCACCCTTCTGAAGTGGGAGCATGCCAACTCAAGCATCTGAAGCTAGGATTTGCACCTAGAGAGGTGCCTTAGGTGTATGCTTAGGGTTAAGTCCATGATCGCCTAATTTTTATGCATATTTGATATGTGGTTGTGTGCTATCTTTTATACCTTAGATATATGATATTCCAAAGGTATTATATATACTTAGCACATATTCTTGATGAGACTAAAATAAAATCCCTCCTTGTCATAATTAGGTTGATAAACGTGTGACATTAAGAATGACTCACGTAGCCTTCCGTTGTTATGGTCTTGATGAGCCAATCTTAGATTGGATGGGTTTGTTGTGTTTCCCACAAGACTCATTCAGCAAGGGATTGGTGATCATGGCCAAGGCATTTGCCGAACTTTGGGGTGGACCATTGCATGGCCTTGTTGTGTTTCCCACAAGGGCTATGTTAAGAATTCATTCTCATAACGTAACAAGCGGAGTTGACCTAACTAGAGCATATAGCTTGTTGTGTTTCCCACAAGGTTATAACTCTAGAGGCTAAATGACTAAGAATTGTAAGGGTTGCAATTGGTAAAAGTTACCTACCTATTAAGTATGGGATGACTTGTTGTGTTTCCCACAAGGTTGTCACCATAAAGTTAATAGGGTCTTAGTCCCCACTAGGATTTCATCGTGATATCCCGTCTTTGCATAATGAGGGTTATGCAAATTCGTCGATAATTAGTGGGAGCATAAATTAGGATGAAAGACCATATCTTAATTTCATGAATATCTGCAATGTTATATTGATAAAATTATATCAGTTTTAGAATACGATTATAAACCACCATTAGTATGGCATATTAGATGCCATATAGCTTAATGGCTCACACTTCTTAGACTGGTTTAGAACTAAGAGAATTGTTCTCATAGTTTACCAATTAACTACTCTACTTGAGAAGTAGGTGTCTCCTAAATTATCTAGTGATATGAAAGAAAGATAAGATCTTATCTCATAGACAAGATGCATTGTTTGCCTTAAACTAGATGTTAGTCTCTATGAGACATAATTATAGAGACAACATGGATAGATGGATATGAGATCCATCATGGCTCATATTGATGAGTTAACTAAAGGGCAACTTAGATCAACAATACATCTTAATTACTTCTTGTTGGTGAGACCAATAGTAAGAAGTAAAATCATTAGATAAAAATAGGAGAGAGTTAATAGTAAAATAAGGCGGTCAAGATAATAAAGCCAGAATAAGAGATGATTCTTACACTGTCATGATGATGATAAGTGGAAGAGAAAGTACAAAGTGTTTTGTATATAATGCAAAGGTAGAGCTTGAGAAGCTTCATGTATCCAAGTCATTGGCACTTACTTGTTTTAAATATACACTTAATAGTAGATACTATATGTGTATATCATAATATTAGATACTATGAATGCATCTAATGGTATGAGATACCAGATATGCATCTTATATCTACAAGGAGTTGTAGATGATAACAAGTAAATGAAGGCTTAATAAAGAAGATATTGACCTACATATGAAATGGTGCAAAAGTTGCATTATTATTAGTGGGAGGTGCAATTCTTTAATAGCCTTATGGAGATGTCTTAATAATTAATATTGCTATTATATCTTTCTACAAGGACTTTATATGATTTCCTACTTGAATAAATGTTGATTTATTCTAAGTTATGGAATTGATAGATGTTCTAATAGATTGAATGGCAAAGTGTTTGCCAGTGGGAGCTTAATAAATTGTTTAATCATATTTGATATGTTAGCTCTCATGTTATGTGTGAATATTCCTTTTTAGAGGAAATGGGTTGATTTAGATCAATCTACACTTTAGCTTTATATAGACATGGAGAATGGGTTAATGAGTTATTAGAACTCGTACATCTAGATGTATGTTAGCCCATATCTAGTAAGGCTAAAGAAGAATATTTCTACTTCATTATTTCAAAGATGATGTCTCTAGGTATGGATACATGTACTTTATGAAGTACAAATCTAAGACCTTTGAGAAATTATCCGAGATTAAGAATGAAGTAGAGATACTAATGGAACAAGTATTAGAACTCTTTGATGAGATCAAAGAGAGGAATACTTAAGTACATAATTCACATATAATTGAAGGATATTAGAATCTAATGGACACCTCTTTACACATTTTAGCTTAATTGAGTAGCTAAAATAAGAAGTCATATTATGTAAGACATAATATGAACAATGACAAGCTTTGCAAATTTCCTCTTTGTCTAATTTTGGTTAAGTACTCGTTATAACCAATTGTTCTTAATAGGTACCTTCTAAGTCTGTTCTGATTATTCCATATAGGATATGGAAAAGGGGTTAAAACTTGACCTTAAGCAAGTTAAGGTTTCGGAATGTCCGACCTGGTGAAGAAGTATAACTCTAACAAGTTGGAATATAAGACTATGAAGTGTTGGCTTGTGGAATATCCTAAGGAAACTTTTGGATATTAAATATACGACCCTTATGTATAAGGGTATGTGTTGCTCAGCTCACTATATTTCTAAAGGAAAAGATCCTTCTTAAGAAAGATAGTGGGAGCAAGGTATATATGGAAGATGTTCCAGTCCCACAACCCAATAACACTTCTATTAAGGTGCTAGTTAATAATTACACAAGGACTAATGATAGGTCTTTACTTGTGTCCATTCTACCTAAGAGATATGTGAGACATATCTCTGATAGATGAAATGAGGCATAAGATAATAAGGATATTGATCCTAGGATCTATATAGAACCAATATGAGATATTGATTCATTAATGGGAAGAGACAATAAAATCCGATATAAACTTTATCTATTTTAATCAAGTTTAGAACTTGATAGATCCACTTAAGGATATAGTATCCATAAGGAATAAATGGATCACTAAAGAATTGATTGGAGTGGATTAGAAGGTAGATACCTTCAAAGGTGAGAATAGTTGAAAAGGATATCATTGAAGTCAAATGGTTGACTATGATGAGATCTTTTACCTATTCCATGGATTAATCCATTCGGATTTTGATTGTAACACTCTATGATTATGAGATAAGCTAATTGGATGTTAAGATAGTATTCATCTAAAGTATTTTGAGGAATAGGTGTATATGATACAACTATAGGGAATCAAGTCCCAATAACATCCAAGAAGAGTGTGTATTAAGTTCATTTATGGACTGAAGTAAAACTTCCCATAGATCATATATAAGGTTTAATGAGATTAAATCTTATGACTTCGTTAAGAACGAAGAGGAGCCTTGTGTATTCAACAAGATAAGTGGGAGTGCTGTTACTTTCTTGACATTTTATGTTGATGAGATACTACTCATTAAGAATGAAGTAGGTGTGTTATCATAAGTGAACCTAGCTATCAAATTGATCCTCCAAACACAATTTGGGTTTTGAGATCTATGGAGATAGATCTAAAATCAATGCCCAGTTAATGTACGCAGTCATCATAGTCAAAGGGTTTGACATGATAAACTCCAAGATAGGTTTCTTACCTATGTGGTGTGGAGTTGATCTCTGTAAAGTGTTGTCTTTATAGACTTCTTGAAAGATAAAGAGATCACATAAATAGAGCCCTTATGCCTTTGTCATAGGGTCTATTATTGATATGATACTACGTACATGATGTGATTAATGCTCTAAGTGTTATGAGCATTCATCAGACAGATCCAAGTGAGAGTCACTGGATAGTTTAGAGATATATCATTTGGTACTTGAGAAGCACTGAGAATGTATCTCTATACACTGGAGGATAAGACTTGAAGTCTTGTAGTTTTACAAACACAAGCTTCTAATCAAATAGGTTTGATATTAAGTCAGAATAATGGTGGTGCAGTGAGTTGAAAGAGTTCTATGTGATAGAACACTGTAACTTCTACAACATATGTAAACAAGTTTACATGGTGGTTGCACACTACTTGAGAAGTAGTCTAGATGAAGATTCTCATCTAAGGTATGGGATTGTCCCAATTTTCTTTGAAAGTGTATCATTGTTTTGAGAAAACAATGGAGTAGAGCCGATGTCTCATCAGAAGTTTAGAACTTCTGTGGCGATACCATACAATCAGAGAGATTGTAACTTATAGAGATATAATTAAAGATAAAGTATCTACCGTTAATAACATTGCAGATCCACTAACTGAAGCAGTTACTCAAAGAGTGTTTGAGCTTCACCTCGAGCTGATATAGATCAGCCAGATGGGTGATTGGCTTTAGTGCAAGTGGGAGATTGATAGAAATGTATGCCCTACAAGCCAATCATATATGATATGATTCGACATTTCTAGAAATATCTCATTCAATTAATTAGGCAAATCTTCATTATAAGTTCTTATTAGAAGCGAATAACATAATGAAGTCCTTGATCAAATACAATGATGATTAAATCATGATGAGATCATGATAATGAGATTGATCATCTAGAGGTATTTGATCTAAATGTTCCTAGTCATAGGATACTTGAGACGGGACATCAAGGATCCGGATAGACTAGTGTATGTGATGTCTTCTCATGTGATGAGGACGACCGATCTCATTGGTCATTAGTGTGGAGACACTGAGATACACATGCAGGTGCTCATTAGTTGAATGAGTTCACTGAACTGACCGAATTAGAAACCCTGAATGGTATCTTACCGAACTGTCTATCAGGGTCTTCTATCATCACGGTTGCATTGTTGAACCTTTGACCTGAGTCGCCAAAGATGCCTTGTTGGGTGGAACTTGTGCTTTGACCATTGACTTATGGATCACAATTTAGATGGTCCTATATAGCGATGGATCGGGTACAAGGAAAATCCGATGGAGGCAATTGAGCGGACAACAAGGGATCGTCCACTCTCGGTAAGTGAGAGTGAATGTCCTATGGGATAGTACTCTAAATCCCAGGCCAGGGTAGATAGGATAATTGGAAAAGGAGTTTTCCAATTGATCCAATTCCAAGTACAGGATCCTATAGAGTCGGTACACTAAGGAGTTGACAGTCGATGCCGTACTCCTTTCCGACCGGGACATTGGATGGATGAGGGTTTATATCCATGTGGTAACTGATGATGGAAAGGCTCAATGGAGATGAGATTATCCCCATAGCCATTTGGGATCATGGGATGTGGCTTGTACCCTTCATGATCGGTAGGCCGATTAATCTGTTATCGGATAACGGATTTAATTAAAATTAAATAGAATTGTTCTATTTTATTTAGACCTCAACCAAATAGGTTATTGGGCCTAGTGGGTCACACAAAAAAGGACTTATCCACAAGTACAGGGGCAAGGACGTAATTTATAGAGATTTTGGGTTTTTATGAAAAATTCCATAATTCTCTATAAATACTAATGGTTTCAGCCAAACACCATCAATCCAAGGGTGAAAACCACGTCCCAAGTCTCCTCCCTACCTCCTCCTCTCTTTAGAAGGTGTCCATGGTCGATGGAGCTCCGTTCGGGAAGAGTTCTCGAGGCCGGCGCGAAGGGAGAACCTGCTGTGGATGAAGTTCGTGTGGATACTGCTGGAGACCGGACACTTGAACGGTTTGGAGAGCTTGAGAAGCTCATCTCCTTCCTCTCCATGGGATTATATGAATCCCTATCAGGTATATTCGAACCCGATTTGATCGGTTTTCGGTTTTCGTCGTTCGGTTCTGATTGAGACGGATTCTAAAGGAACCCATAGGAATCGTCGCTTCCGCTGCACCAAATTTTAATGGACGATTCCTTACACCAACTCCTCCTCCGGGGATTCCCTCTCGGAAGGACTGGGTAGCTTCCATCAAGACCTCCGTAAGTCCCCAGACGTGAAGGATTCCCTCTTCACTGATCGGGCTGGTTGTACCATTTTATTCCAAAACCCGGAGTACCTATTACCTATCGTTGTGAAAAGAGTGACAACCTTAGATTGCTCGGCGTTGTGAGAGCATAGGGTCCTACCCATTTATTTGAGTGGACAATATTTCTCTTAACAAGCCATTAATTTGAGGTTGAAACAACAAAAAAATGTTACGTTAATCATTCCATGTCCTTGCTATTACTTGTTTGCAAACAAAAACAGAAAATTAAAAAAAAATCAAATTCACCTAAAAAAGAACCAAAACAAAAAATTTGCTTGAGGTTAATTTGCATGATAACTTGCTTGTCCGACAAATGAAAATCAAAACAAAAGGGGTCAAAAATCAAAACTAAAAAAAATCCTTAGGCTTTTATTTGTCAACCTTCTTTTCTATTGTGTTTATGAATTTAAGGTCAGGTCGAGTTATTGGAATGGCGGATCGAAGATACGAGCAACTACAATTGGAGTATGACCAATCTTATTTCTATCCTGATGTCGTATGTGCCGTCAATGAACCCGAAGTTCTCCCTGAACCTAGTCAAACTTCTCCTCAACTCAATCCAAATCCACTTTGGGAGTCATTCTCTCATGCTGACCCTACCCAAATTCAGGCTATCGAAGCCATCCTCAAGGGCAAGTCGCCCACTGACCACATTCCTCCCGAAGGTGGTCTTCACATATCTATCTCTCGGACGGTAGCACATCAACCTAATGTGCCCACTCATGGCCATTCTTATACTGGGCTCCTAGCCCCAATCTCTCCTCATCCGGTAGCTAATTTAGATCACCCTGATCTGAATGTTGTTGGTCCTTCTAGACCACCACTTTATTCTTCTAATCATCTCAACCCTACTCACCCTTTGGTGCATCCCCCAATGTACCCTTCTTATCCGGCCACTTCGGCCCATCAAATCCCAATCTTGGTGCACCAAGCACCCACTCCTCCTCCTCCTCTTGGGGAACCTTCTGTCGATCTGTCTATGATTAACAAAATCAATCACATGGATGAGCAGTATAGAGAGCTTAGACGTTTAATCGACACCAAAGCAGTCCCCGAAATTTCTCTTCCTTCTCTCCCTACTTTTCATCTACCTCCCTCTGAGATGCCGGTATACCGTCGCTACAACGGCACCAGTAATCCATTCATTCATATCAAGGACATTCTTTATGAGTCAGTAATTATAGACACGCCAAATTGGCTTGATTCGGAGCCACAGACTCTTATTCCATAGGCGATATCCTTTATTTGACCATTATCTGATCCGGATTACCTCGTGGAGATGAGCTAAGGACATGGGTGGAGCCCCTCGCAAGTTGAGAATGGACCGATGATTTCCGGAATATTGCCGTAACCTTCAAGCGAGAGCCGCACGTGAACTGTAAAAACATGAAGCCTGCTCGATGACCGATCTTGAATGGTCCATAATTGAAGGTCTCGGGAGTCCCGCATGTGTTCCGTAACATTCAGGGTTTCCGAGAAGTCATTTTGGTAGGCGTCGGTCAATGACGGCATTCGTTACGACTTTTTTGATCTGTGCTGACACGGCTATCCCGGACCATGTATTAGGCTTTTCCGGTCATCCCCGGGTCTTTTCAGGTCATCCGGGTCGAATCTAGCCGAATATTTTCATCAACCGGGGCCATACATCCGGTTCGGTCAATTTTAGGGTTTCGCGGCTTTTACGGCTTTCGATTAACGTTTACCGGGTTAATCTCAAATTTTTAGATGACTTCGGATTGTCCGATCATACCGGACTTGTTCGGTCATCATTTTAAGTCATCCCGAGTTGACCCGAGATTTCTCGATCGGAACCGTGCTCTTTCGGATCTTCGCCCCGGGTTTCGGCTTTCCGCAAGAGGGTAAACCGGTAGAAAGCCCCATGCGAACATATCGGGAGTCACGCCGGCTGGTTTACCGACTTGCAGAGGTGCGGTTGAAGGCCCTCTTTCCAATGCAACAAACGGGAGCCGAATCGGACATCCCGTTTGCAAGATACGGCTCGCAGAACAAGCGCAGGAGAGAGAGTGTACCGCGCCCCCGCTCCCTTTGAAAGAGGAGGGCGCGCCCTGCGCGCCCTCAAACTGGGGGCGCGCCCTGCACGCCCCCGGTTCCTTTGAAAGGCGGTGGCGCAGTCAGTTTCTTTAAATCGCAAATTACCCCGATTAGCACCTTCTAAACTGGATTTTTGGAAGGTTTCCGCGGAGGATTTTCGATTATTTGTACCGCGCCCCCGGTTCGGGGGCGCGTTACGTATGTCAAGTCGATTTTTAGCAATTTCTGGAAGTTTCCGTCGATTTTTAGCAGTGAGATGCGTAACGCGCCCCCACTTCCTTTGAAACAGGGGGGCGCGCAGACCGCGCCCCCGAACTGGGGGCACGCCCTGCGCGCCCCTGGTTTGTGGGCGCGCCCTGCGCGCCCTCGTCCTCTTTGAAACACGGGGGCGCGGTAGGTCCAATTTCTAAATTTTGCACCGGCTTTCTTCCCCTATAAATTGAGGGCCATTCTCAACGACCCAAGGTTAACCCCCGGTGCCTAGCTCGTACAGAGGTCATCCAAGCTCTTCTCCAAAGCCGTCCCGACGTCCAAAGGCGATCCGAAGTCAAGAAATCGATCCCGAGGTGAAGGAGAAGGCTCGATCCGGGTGTTCTTCATCAACCATTTTCATCGACTTCTGCATAAAATTCGGGGCTTCTGCTGCAAAAGTCTTCAACATACAAATTGTTCCTCTCTTCGTCCTCTTTCATCTCCAACTGATGGTACTCAATTCCGACTTGCCGTTTGTTCGTGGCGATTGCCACACTGAGAGCGCGCATCCAGGTTCTGTTTTCTATATCCGCCCACTTTCATAACTTTTACTGACTTATACAGGAGGATTTAGGAGAAGTCATCAACATAGGAACTCTTCCGCTCTAAGTCTTCCGTCTACTCCAACAAACGTAACTCTATTCTGACATCGGGGTCGTTCGTAGCATCCTCTTCACCGAAGTCGCGCCAGAAGGGTGCAAAGCTACCCGAACCGGCTTTTTCTCAACCAACTCGGCTTCAACTCAAGCCGATCCATTCCATAAGCTTTCTCAACTCCTTTAACTCAGTTCATTTACTGTTTTAAAGCATATTTCATTTTATTTGCATCATTTTTACATAATCAAAAAAATACAAAAAAGGGGTTAAGGCTCACCCCAATCCGGTGAGTTCGATTCCGATTGCTTCTTTCTCATATTCTCTCTACAGTTACTACACTTCCCATAGTTCTAATCAATCTCTTCACTTGGTTTATTGTTCTAGTTGCACAGGTCTATCAAGCTAGCATCGGTTGAAGACTCTTCTTCATCGGCCGGCCGAAGAAGAAGAAGGTTGAACCCATATCCCGATCTCCCACACTAAGGTACACGGTCAAATCAACTCAATCTTTCTTTTATTTCATAAAGCGGAGCCCGCAGCTCCTGGCGACCACATTTTTCATGCTTTAATTTCATCTCCTTCTCACTCTCCTCCCACATGACCCGAACCATCTCCGGTGCTCGAGCGACGCCGTGAGATGAAAGTTCGGGGATCAATGTGAGTGTGGGACCGTGGTGAGGACATTTTACCGCTTTCCGAGTGTTTTCAATTCACTCCCCCTTTTTTCCCAATTCCATATTTCGCCTTCTTATCTTGAGGTGCCAATCCGGAACCCATTTTCGGAGTCGACAGCTTTTTGGCGACCACGGTGGGACAACCAATGTCTTCAACCGTGCTAGCTTGATTCAACCGTGCAACTAGTTGTTTTCCAACTTGGTTCCCACGTGAACCGGCTTGTCTTTTATCTTCCATGTCTATTTACCTTTAAACTTGCTATTTACTCTTTATTTAAGATTATCCCCCATGTGGACTTAATTTTCTTGTCTTTAATTTCAACCTGGTTCCCG
Source organism: Cryptocoryne crispatula var. balansae (assembly GCA_036172225.1). Taxonomy (NCBI): domain Eukaryota; kingdom Viridiplantae; phylum Streptophyta; class Magnoliopsida; order Alismatales; family Araceae; genus Cryptocoryne; species Cryptocoryne crispatula. The sequence continues at coordinate 13,311,000 of CM069924.1, forward strand.
CATGAACCACTTTTCTTCTTATAAACTGGTTCACGCGTGAACCACCTTTCTTTTCCAACTCGGTTCCCACGTGAACCAACTTATTTTCAGATCGGTCCCTGCGTGGACAACCTCTTTACAACACCTTTAGATTGTCCCCATGTGGCCCTCCTTCTATTTTGTCAACTCTTACATCGGTTCCCGCGTGAACCACCTCTTTCTTCATTAAAACCGGTTCCCGCGTGAACCAAAACCCTTTTCTAAACCGGTTCCCGCGTGAACCAACTCACTTTCAGATCGGTCCCCGCGTAGACCACCCCTTTGCACCAATTAGATTGGCCCCACGTGGCCCTCCTTTCCTTTTTCCAATCAAACAAATCGGTTCCCGCGTGAACCACCCATTTTTCCTTCAAAAACCGGTTCCCGCGTGAACCACCTACTTTTCCAAAACTCGGCTCCCGCATGAGCCACTTTATTTTCAATTCGGTCCCCGCGTGGACCATCCGTTTACCTTTACTTCAGATTTGTCCCCAATTGGACACTCCAACACAAGCCGGTTCCCGCGCGAACCACCTTTTAATTGCTAGTTTCTAGTTACTTGTTTTACTTTCTCATTGCTTATCTTGTTTGCATTCACTTGCTTGGTTTATTTAATAGCTTTCATTCATGTTTGCATATTGATTGCTTCTTCTTCTCCTACCCTCCATTTTTCATTTTTGCATTAGCTTTTTGCATCGGGTACCGGACTTGCTCCGATCCATAGGGCATTCGAGGCGGGGGCTCTCTCTCCCAACACACCCTCACCCTCCAAACACCTTCTTGGTGGATTCTTACCTCTCTTCTGGGATATTCCTTCCTAGTTGATTTGGTGGTTTCCATCAAGACTTCCGTAAGTCCCCATCCGTGGAGTATTCCTCTCCGCACGATTGGGCCGGTTGTACCACTTCCCAAAACCCGAAGAACCCAAGTACCTACTCGTGGTGATTGAGTAATAACCTTAGGTCTTGAAGATTGGAGCAATAGGAACCATACCTACTTGAGTGAACAATTGCTAACAATCTATCTAATCTAAGGTTTCAACACAATAATTGTCGAGTAGTCATTTTAAAACCTTGTTTGCATAACTTGCTTGCTCACAACAATTGAAAAGAAAAAATTCCTCTTTCAAAACACCTAAAACAAAAAAAATCCCTTTAATTTTTATGTTCAACTTGCTTGCCAAACAACCAAATTGAAACCAAATCAAATCAAACAAACAACCATAACCAGACAAAAACTCTCTTTGCATTTACACCTTTCATTTGCTTTCTTTCAACCATTTTGTAAGGAAATTTGACAGGATGCCCACTCTAAGGTCCGGAAGACACGTCGGGATGTCGGACTACTACGGCCAAGAAGAGGAGTACGAGATGCGTCACTACGAGCTTCAGCAACCCATGGTCCAACCAGATGGCCATGTTAATGCCGTGATGGAACCTGAGGTCCAAGATCCCGCTCACCGATCCGCTTCACATACTATAGAACAAGCTCTCAAGGATCTATCTCTTCACCTTGATCCCGAGACCTTTGCAATTATCCAATCTGCCACTAAGGGCAAGATGCCCGCCAATCAAGCTCCGATCGAGGGAAATCAAGCCCCCTCACCACCCCAACCGGCAGTCAGGCCCTTGATCATCTCTCCTCCTGGGCAACCTTGCCGTGTCTCTACTCACCCCGTTGTGAGGCATTCACACAATTCTGCACCAGTTCCTGTTTCCAACCCACCTCTTCCAACCCAATCAAGTAAACACTTTTCTCCCGTGGTTCAGGAATCCAGCCTCACCCAGGCATTAATGAACAAACTCAACCAGATGGATGAGCGCTTTGAAGAAATGAGGCACCGCCTCGATTCTAAAGCCATCCCTGAAATCTCTGTCCCATCCTTCCCAGTTCTGCACCTTCCTCCTTCAGAGATACCAGTCTTCCAACGTTACAATGGGATTGGTAATCCTTTCAACCATCTAAAGAGCTTTCTCTACGACTCCGCATTCTGGAAAAATGACCGCAAAGCCCTTGCCTTCCTATTCCGTCGGTCATTGGAGGGATCCGCCCTGGACTGGTTCTATTCTTTTGATTCCATTGAGGCGGCAGATTTCGACATCGTCAAGGCAAAGTTTCTACAGAGGTACAAGGATCGGGTGGGGCCAGCCTACTCGATAACTGATTTGATTGCCGAAAAGATGAGGCCGGATGAAGACTTTGCCAGATTTGCTGATCGGTGGAGGGGAATGGCTGAGAGTCTAGTAGATACCATCTCAGAGGGGGAGCAGGTGAGGATGCTCATAGGGAACACCACGCCCAACCTTCGCAACCTCCTGATCATGCACCACCCAACAACCATGAGTGAGTTGTGTGATAGCGCCCGCTACCTCCAAGCCCACTTTAAGGATGCATCCATGATCAACCCGTTCGACACCAAGCCCCGTAACACTAGAAAGCCTACACCTGTAGGACCCACTACCGAAGGGGTAGTAAACAATGAGAGCATCAATGCCATGGGTAACCAGGGTGGGTATCGCCAAAGCCAATACCGTAACCCACCACCCAATCAACAATACCGCCCAGCTCCTCAACCAGCTCCTCAGCCCCAGCAACAACTTGCATACAACCGAGCACCACCACAACAACCCACCTACAACCGAGTGCCCCAGTAACCAAATACCTACAACCGAGCGCCTCAACAACAACATGTCTACAACCGACCCCAACCACAACAACAAGCCTACAACCAAGTGCCACCACCAGCCAACCGACCTAGGAGGGGGGGACCCAAGAGAGAGTATTACCCTCAACTGCCATTCCCCCTCACCGATATATTTAATGCATTGATGGCGGAACAACAGTTGGAGCTTCCAAAGGAGAGAGAAGGATGGCCGACCAATGTTGACACAACCAAGTACTGCGCTTATCATCGATATCGTGGGCACACGGTGGATGTATGTTTCCAGTTCAAAGACTACATCCATGACCTTAATGATCAAGGGAACATTGACTGGGCACAAATGGGAGAGTCTATTCAAGCAATGAAGGCACGTCAGAATCAACCACGACGACAGCAAGCACAACAGCAGCCCGGCCTGGGCATAGTCCAAGATCCGCTCCCGGTACATGCACCCATACAAGCACCGGCACCAGCACCACAAAACCAACGACTCGGCCTTGTCCACTCCGCCAACGAGGAGTCAACCCACCATTCCCAGGGTTGGCAGGTCGAGGATCAAATCACCTCCATGCCCGCCATACCAACCCCACCTACAAACCGCACCATACTCTCCATACCGAGAGCTGCCCCCAGCCCACAAACTACCCAAACACCACTACCCTCACCAACCATTAACCCTCCACGGCGCTTAATCATTAGACCGCCACCAGCCTCCCAACCAGCACCCCAACCATCACCCCAACCTAACCCACCAACCACCATTAATCCTCCACGGCGTCTAATCATTAGACCGCCACCAACACCAGACATCACCTAACCTGCCAGTCACTGCCACCCCACGACCCCTCATCATTAGACCATCACCACCAACACCCCAACCATCACCCAACATACCGGCCTCCACCAATCCACGACCCCTCATCATCCGATCTTCACCACCCCTACCTACCATGGGCTCCTCAACCTACCGACCAACCCTACCTTCACCATCATCACCACTTCCCCTACCACGCTGGCACCGGTACTTCGTAGCGGGAGGATGTTCCAAAGGGTCTTTCCCCAGGTCGGGATACAACCACAGGAACAGGCAGAAGAGGAGGTGGTAGAAGAACCGTTGCCCGGCATGGCATATGACCTATTGAAGCACTTGGACAAAATGCCGGCACGGATTTCAATTCTGGAGCTGATAAAGAGGTCAAAGAACCATCAAGACATTCTACAACAATATCTGCAGCGGGTCATGGTCAATGAGGACCTCCCGCCTGAGAAGATCATTACTGTCCTGACCCCGAGGAGTGAACATCCGGCACTCACATTTACACAGGAGGAGTTGGCACGGCCAGAGATAAGAAAGTACGCCTTGCGCGTTGCAGTAGTCATCCAAGGCGTGGAGATCAAGTCCTGCTTGATTGACACCGGAGCATCCATAAATGTCATGCCGCCAGAAACATTGCAACTTTGTAGCATCTCCGATGAAGAAATCGAGCCTTCTGCCATCACAGTGACCGCATATGACAACTCTCGGAAGCCGGCACGAGGGGTGGTTACATTGAAAGTAGGGCTCGGGCCGTGTGCTGTCACCGCCGAGTTTCACGTTCTAGAATTGGACCCTACATTCAAAGCTATCTTGGGACGCCCGTACCTTGAGGCAATAGGAGCTGTTGCCTCCACTAATCATCAGTGTCTGAAGTTCCCATACAAGGGCCAGGTGATCAAAGTAACCAACATCCCCATTCTGAATGACGTGGATAACCCCTCTTCTGCACTACCAATATCAAAATCTGTCCAGCCGTTGGTTGTAACTATAGAGCTACCTGAGGTCATGGTATTGACGACGCCTCCAGATTCAGTTGCATGGAGGATGATGAAAGGGATGGGCTATCAGCCAGGAAAGGGGTTGGGAAAGGAGCTGCAGGGGGTTGTGCACCCCATTGAAGCTGTACAAAGACCAAAGAGACACGGGCTTGGCTATGAGCCCAGTTTCACTCCACAGATGGTCTACCGGCCAAAAAATGCCATGGGACTCCAAAAATTCTTTATCAAAGGGGAGACCATGAAGATGGCCGGGGACAAAGAAGAAGAACCAGTCAAGAAGAAGAAGGCACCAGAGCAAGAGGAGGAAGTGGACAACCTGAGTTCATCTTTGGCTCGGTTGTTCATAGAGGAGGAAGAACCAGTCAAGGGCAAGTCCATCTCTAAACAACTTATCCACTCGAACCCACCTCCAAACAACATCTCGCGTGAGCCGTATCCTACGGTCACGTATTTCAAAATTCTCACTCTATCCCTCTGGTATTCACTTGATGGGCTATCTAGCCCAATTCTCACTTCTGGGCCAAAATGGCCACCTGAACTGATCATTGGGCCTGAGAGCCCATTCAAATCTTCTTACTCCACTGGGCTTCTATGCCCATTCCAATCCAACAACCTTGGGCCCGCGTGCTGATAGAAATGTATGCCCTACAAGCCAATCATATATGATATGATTCGACATTTCTAGAAATATCTCATTCAATTAATTAGGCAAATCTTCATTATAAGCTCTTATTAGATGCGAATATCATAATGAAGTCCTTGATCAAATACAATGATGATTAAATCATGATGAGATCATGATAATGAGATTGATCATCTAGAGGTATTTGATCTAAATGTTCCTAGTAATAGGATACTTGAGACGGGACATCAAGGATCCGGATAGACTAGTGTATGTGATGTCTTCTCATGTGATGAGGACGACCGATCTCATTGGTCATTAGTGTGGAGACACTGAGATACACATACAGGTGCTCATTAGTTGAATGAGTTCACTGAACTGACCGAATTAAAAACCCTGAATGGTATCTTACCGAACTGTCTATCAGGGTTTTCTATCATCATGGTTGCATGGTTGGACCTTTGACCTGAGTCGCCAAAGATGCCTTGTTGGGTGGAACTTGTGCTTTGACCATTGACTTATGGATCACAATTTAGATGGTCCTATATAGCGATGGATCGGGTACAAGGAAAATCCGATGGAGGCAATTCGGCGGACAACAAGGGATCATCCACTCTCGGTAAGTGAGGGTGAATGCCCTATGGGATAGAACTCCAAATCCCCGGCCAGGGTACGTAGGATAACTGGAAAAGGAGATGTCCAATTGATCCAATTCCGAGTACAGGATCCTATAGAGTCGGTACACTAAGGAGTTGACAGTCGATGCCGTACTCCTTTCCGACCGGGACATTGGATGGATGAGGGTTTATATCCATGTGGTAACTGATGATGGAAAGGCTCAATGGAGATGAGATTATTCCCACAGCCATTTGGGATCATGGGATGTGGCTTGTACCCTTCATGATCGGTAGGCCGATTAATCTGTTATCGGATAATGGATTTAATTAAATTAAATAGAATTTTTCTATTTTATTTAGGCCTCAACCAAATAGGTTATTGGGCCTAGTGGGTCACACACAAAAGGACTTATCCACAAGTACAGGGGCAAGGGCGTAATTTATAGAGATTTTGGGTTTTTATGAAAAATTCTATAATTCTCTATAAATACTAATGGTTTCAGCCAAACCCCATCAAGACAAGGGTGAAAACCACGTCCCAAGTCTCCTCCCTACCTCCTCCTCTCTTTATAAGGTGTCCACGGTCGATGGAGCTCCGTTCGGGAAGAGTTCTCGAGGCCGGCGCGAAGGGAGAACCTGCTGTGGATGAAGTTCGTGTGGATACTGCTGGAGACCGGACACTTGAACGGTTTGGAGAGCTTGAGAAGCTAATCTCCTTCCTCTCCATGGGATTATATGAATCCCTATCAGGTATATTCGAACCCGATTTGATCGGTTTTCGGTTTTCGTCATTCGGTTCTGATTGAGACGGATTCTAAAGGAACCCATAGGAATCGTCGCTTCCGCTGTGCCAAATTTTAATGGACGATTCCTTATAGTGGTATCAGAGCCAGGTTCAAGTCTCACTCAAAACTGACGTCGAATCGATATTATTTTATGTTATTTATGTGTTCCCGAATCTGTGCAAACGTCTATTTTGACCAGGCCACCATATTCTGTGTATGACTCAGATAAAATATTGGTTGGCCTTGGAAGAATATCTTGATATAGGGATTTCCAACTCCGCAAACCGTTTGAAGTTTGGATCTCTGTAGTGTTCGGGAGAAGCCTCAAAATTTGGTGTTTCTGTCATGCCCGAACCGACACCCGGATTTGGGGATTTTGTGAAATCTCCGTCCACAGAAGAAATTGAGGCTTGGAAAAGGTTTATAAGATGGGTAATATTATTACCTATCCTTTAACTTTTATATACAGCTTTGAACGACGGCGGAGGATGAGAGTTTTTGAGTTTTCCGACGAACTAGGGTTCTGCGGAATCTGGCGGCGCCGACTTGTTTCTTCCTGATTTCCCGTTGATATAGAATTTTTATATTAATGTATATATGCATATTTGAAAACTTCATATGATTAGGATTCTAAATTTTATTTTTTGAGAATATTTGGCTTTCTGGATAAGGAGTTATCCTCGTTGCAAAATAGAGATTTCTGCTACGGAATTTGGGTGACCGCCGCCTCTTCTTCCTCATTTTTCGGACGATTGGGATTTTTCCCGGATATTAGGCCGACTGTTTTGGATTCCTTATTTGATAAGGATTCCAACGCATATTTTTTAGTATTTTTCGAAGTCTGGGATAAGGAGATAAATCCGATTCTATGAGATGGATTTCCTCCCGATGAACAGTCCTGGCTGCGACCTTATCGGGCGGAGAAGGAGGATCCGACTCGGACCCGGATCCAGATCCGGGTCAACAGCTGGTTTGACCGGGCTGGCGCACAGGCGGCGCAGACGCCGTGGCAGAGGTGGCGGCGCAACGCGCCAGCGCCCACGGCGCATTGGCGGCGCACGCCGGACGGGCGCAGTGCGCCGCCATACGCGACGCATTGCGCCAGACATCATTTATATGCTTTTAAAGTGTTTAAAATCATAGAAAATTCCTAAAAATTGCCAGAAAAATCCAGAAAAATTCTTAAAAATTATATAATATTATTTAACATGTTTTTTAAAGTGTTTAATGACATGTTAAATGATGTTTAGTTCTATTTACATAGATTCACTCATGGTTAAACTTTAAAATTGTTTTATAGGTTTAACTTAAATTATTAGTGTCTTAATTAATTCTGTAAAATGAGATTTTACAGAATATAAATTGGGACATTAATTTCTGATCTTGCACAGTATTGGGAATGCATGAATGTTCTAAATAGTTTAGTTTTGTATGTTCATTTCATATAAATTGTTTATATGTTATTGTCATGTTATTTTCATGTTATTTATTTCATGAAAATTCAACATGCATGAAATTGAGAATTTCAAAATAAATTATATAATTTTATGCTGATATATATGATATATCTCATATAATTATCACGTATGCGCTTTATGTTCATGTGATGAATGTTAGTGTGTGTATGGAGGTGATCGTGGACTTAATTGTGCTTGGCTTGTGATTGCTTTTAATTGTGTTGGTTATGTTATTAAATGGGGCCTGTGTGTGCCTCCTCCTCTCTCTATACAATCTGATTGTACATTCTACCACCCTCCATTAATGTACTCCCCTTGGTTAAAACCAAGGTTTCTTATTGAGTTATGTACATTTGTGGGTCTGCATACCCTTAAGCCACTTGTAAGAGTTAGAAGCTGGTTCGTGGAAGGTTGGAGAGCGAGACCACTTGGAGAAGCACACTTCTGAAGTGGGAGCATACCAACTCAAGCATCTGAAGCAAGGATTTGCACCTATAGGGGTGCCTTAGGTGCATGCTTAGGGTTAAGTCCATGATCACCTGATTTTGTGCATATTTGATATGTGGATGTGTGCTACAGGTTATACCTTAGATATATGAAATTCCAAAGGTATTATATATACTTAGCACATATTATTGATGAGACTAAAATAAAATTCCTCCTTGTCAAAATTAGGTTGATAAACGTGTGACATTAAGAATGACTCACGTAGCCTTCCGTTGTTATGGTCTTGATGAGCCAATCTTAGATTGGATGGGTTTGTTGTGCTACCACAAGACTCATTCAGCAAGGGATTGGTGATCATGGCTAAGGCATTTGCCGAACCTTGGGGTGGACCATTTGCATGGCTTTGTTGTGCTACCACAAGGGCTGTGTGAAGAATCCATTCTCATAACGTAACAAGCGGGTTTGACCTAACTAGAGTATATGGCTTGTTGTGCTACCACAAGGTCATAACTCTAGAGGCTAAATGACTAAGAGTTGCAAGAGTTGCAACTAGCAATAGTTGCCTACCTATTAAGTATGGGGTGATTTGTTGTGCTACCACAAGGTCATCACCATAAGGTTAATAGGGTCTTAGTCCCCACTAGGATTTCATCATGATATCCCGTCTTTGCATAATGAGGGTTATGCAAATTCGTCGATAATTAGTGGGAGCATAAATTAGGATAAAAGACCATATCTTAATTTTAATGAATGTTTGCAATGTTATTTTGATAAAATTATATCTCAGTTGTAGAATACGATTATAAACCACCATTAGTATGACATATTAGATGTCAAATAGCTTAATGGCTCACACTTCTTAGGCTGGTTTAAAACTAAGAGAATTGTTCTCATAGTTGACCAATTAACTATTCTACTTGAGAAGTAGGTGTCTCCTAAATTATCTAGTGATGTGAAAGATAGATAAGATCTTATCTTATAGACAAGATGCATTGTTTGCCTTAAATTAGATGTTAGTCTCTATGAGATATAAATTGTAGAGACAACATGGATAGATGGATATGAGATCCATCATGGCTCATAGTGATGAGCTAACTAAAGGGCAACTTAGATCAACAATATATCTTAATTACTTCTTGTTGGTGAGACCAATAGTAAGAAGTAAAATCATTAGATAAAAAATAGGAGAGAGTTAATAGTAAAAGAAGGTGGTCAAGATAATAAAGCCAGAATAAGACATGATTCTTACACTGTCATGATGATGATAAGTGGAAGAGAAAGTACAAAGTGTTTTATATATAATGCAAAGGTGGAGCTTGAGAAGCTTCATGTATCCAAGTCATTGGCACTTACTTGTTTTAAATATACACTTAATAGTATTAGATACTATATGTGTATATCATAATATTAGATACTATGGATGCATCTAATGGTATGAGATACCAGATATGCATCTTATATCTACAAGGAGTTGTAGATGATGACAAGTAAATGAAGGCATAATAAAGAACATATTGACCTACATATGAAATGGTGCAAAAGTTGCATCATTATTAGTGGGAGGTGCAATTCTTTAATAGCCTTATGGAGATGTCTTAATAATTAATATTGCTATTATATCCTTCTACAAGAACATTATATGATTTCATACTTGAATAAATATTGATTTATTCTAAGTTATGGAATTGATAGATGTTCTAATAGATTGAATGGCAAAGTGTTTGCCAGTGGGAGCTTAATGAATTATTTAATCATATTTGATATGTTAACTCTCATGTTATGTGTGAATATTCCTTTTAAGAGGAAATGGGTTGATTTAGATCAATCTACACTTTAGCTTTATATAGACATGGAGAATGGGTTAATGAGTTATTAGAACTCGTACATTTAGATGTATGTTAGCCCATATCTAGTAAGGCTAAAGAAGAATATTTCTACTTCATTATTTCAAAGATGATGTCTCTAGATATGGATACATGTACTTTATGAAGTACAAATCTAAGACCTTTGAGAAATTATCTGAGATTAAGAATGAAGTAGAGATACTAATGGAACAAGTATTAAAACTCTTTGATGAGATCAAGGAGGGGAATACTTAAGTACATAATTCACATATATTTGAAGGATAATAGAATCTATTTTTAAAGGACACATCTTTACACATTTTAGCTTAATTGAGTAGCTAAAATGAGAAGTCATATTATGTCTTACATAATATGAACAATGACAAGCTTTGCAAATTTCCTCTTTGTCTAATTTTGGTTAAGTACTCATTATAACCACTTGATTTTAATAGGTACCTTCTAAATCTGTTCTGACTATTCCATATAGGATATGGAAAAGGGGTTAAAGCTTGACCTTAAGCAAGTTAAGGTTTCGAAATGTCCGACCTGGTGAAGAAGTATAACTCTAATAAGTTGGAATATAAGACTATGAAGTGTTGGCTTGTGGAATATCCTAAGGAAACTTTTGGATATTAAATATACGACCCTTATGTATAAGGGTATGTGTTGCTCAGCTCACTATATTTCTAAAGGAAAAGTTCCTTCTTAAGAAAGATAGTGGGAGCAAGGTATATATGGAAGATGTTCCAGTCCCACAACCCAATAACACTTCTATTAAGGTGCTAGTTAATAATTACACAAGGACAAATGATAGGTCTTTACTTGTGTCCATTCTACTTAAGAGATATGTGAGACATATCTCTGATAGATGAAATGAGGCATAAGATAATAATGATATTGATCATAGGATCTATATAGAACCAATATGAGATATTGATTCATTAATGGGAAGAGACCTGGAGGCTGCTCATTTCTATGGTGCCATGGAATTAAGGGTGATAGGTGATAGCCAACTAATTCTTCGCCAAGTCCTAACCAAGTACCGAACTTCTCATCCAAACCTCAAACCTTACCAAGAACTCACCTCTTGCTACATCAAACTCTTTTCCAAACTCACTTTTGTCCATGTTCCTCGAGCTCAGAACATCCTTGCTGATGCCCTAGCCTCCTTAGCTTCATCTCTATCAGTCCCGCTAGGTAGACAGGTGCGGACTATTCATATCCGTAGAAGGTCGATGCCAGCGATTCTGGAAGAATATAAGGACACGTTCGCATGGACATACGAAGACATGCCGGGGTTAGACAACTCGTTAGTTGAACATCGTCCAACTTTGAAACCTGGAGCTACCCCGGTGAAACAAAAATTAAGGAGATTCCACCCTGATGTTGCACTTAAGATGAAAGATGAGGTCGACAGGTTACATCAAGCAAGATTCATTAAAGTCGTCCTTTATCCGTAATGGGTGGCAAACATAGTCCCTGTCATGAAGAAGGATGACCGAGTTCGGATTTGTATAGACTGCAGGGACTTGAACCGAGCGTGTCCAAAAGATGACTTTCCTCTACCTCATATTGACGTACTGGTTGATAACACTGCTGGATTCGAGATGTTGTCATTCATGGATGGCTATTCTGGATATAATCAAATCCGGTTCGCCGAAGAGGACTAGGAGAAGACCTCGTTCACCACACCTTGGGGAACCTACTGCTATGCCATCATGCCCTTTGGACTGAAGAATGCTGGTGCTACCTATCAGAGGGCAATGATGGCTATCTTCCATGACATGATGCATACCCTTGTAGAGGTGTACGTGGACGACTTGGTCGTTAAGTCCAAAAGCCGAGAAGATCACCCGGAAGTGTTAAGAAAGGTCTTGCAAAGGGCTAGGGAATATAAATTAAAGATGAACCCAAAGAAATGCACGTTTGGAGTATCCTCAGGAAAACTGTTGGGGTTCATAGTGAGCAAAAGGGGCATAGAGATCGACCCAAACAAGGCCAAGGCAATCATTGGTATGCCTCCTCCGAGAAATATGAAAGAACTTCGAGGATTAATCGGGAGGCTACAGTTTGTCCGCCGGTTCATCTCACAACACTCCCAAAGGTGTAAACCTTTCTATGAGTTGACCAAGGCGGGGGCCGAGTTCAAATGGGATTCGAAGTGCCAGGATGCATTCGATGGTTTGAAAAGATACATGGCTAGTTCCCCTGTGCTTAGACCACCAGTCCCTGGCAAGCCCTTAGTTTTATATATCTCGGTTTTGGAGAATTCTCTTGGGGCAGTCCTTGCACAAGTTGATGAAGGAGAGAAAGAGAGGGAAAATTACTATTTGTCAAAGATCTTTGATCCATGTGAGCAGAAGTATACTGTAGTGGAGAAGACCTGTGCTGCACTAGTCTGGGTAGTTCAGAAGCTTAAACACTATTTCTTAGCTCATGAGGTCAATCTTATTGCCCGCATCAATCCCATCAAATTCCTTCTGGAGAAAATTGTTCTAACTGATCGGTTAGGTTGTTGGCATAGCTTCCTCTCCCAGTTTGATATCACCTATGTCCCCCAGAAGGCGATTAAGGGCTATGCCATTGCCGAACATCTAGCCCATCACCCTATACCCCTCTTTGACCTGGTCCAATCGGAGCTCCCGGATGACGAACTAATGTTGATCCGATCTTCCCACCTTTGGACATTATATTTTGACGGGGCTCTGAATTCACACGGTAAGGGAATAGGAATCGTCCTTCTATCACCCGAGGGTGTCACCATTCCACAGGCATTTCAGCTTGACTTCCCAGCAACCAATAATATAGCTGAATACGAAGCCTTGCTGGCCGGGCTGGAGGCTGCTCATTTCTATGGTGCCATGGAATTAAGGGTGATAGGTGATAGCCAACTAATTCTTCGCCAAGTCCTATCCAAGTACCGAACTTCTCATCCAAACCTCAAACCTTACCGAGAACTCACCTCTTGCTACATCAAACTCTTTTCCAAACTCACTTTTGTCCATGTTCCTCGAGCTCAGAACATCCTTGCTGATGCCCTAGCCTCCTTAGCTTCATCTCTATCAGTCCCGCTAGGTAGACAGGTGCGGACTATTCATGTCCGTAGAAGGTCGATGCCAGCGATTAAGGATGGTCGATTTCTAAAGATCGAGGAGAGATTTGGCAGGAAGGAATATCTAGAGCAAAAAGAGGAGATTTCGCTAATCGAGTTGGAAGAGTTAGATGAGGGTGAGAGGCCTTGGTTTGATGAAATCACAAGGTACTGTCAAGATCAGACATATCCACCTGGATCAAATGCAAAAGAAAAGAAGGCCAGAGGTATACCATCCTAGGAGGGGTTCTCTACAAGAGGAGCCTGAGCGGAATTTTATTGAGATGCGTTGATGAAGAAGAGGCAGAATTGGTGCTTAAGGAAGCACATTCCGGGGTCTGTGGGGGCCATGTCAATGCTCAAGCTCTTGCCAAGAAAATCATCAGGCAGGGGTATTATTGGCCAACCCTAGAAGAGGATTGCTCCATCTTTGTCCGGCACTGTCATTCTTGCCAACTTCATGCCGACAAGATCCATTCTCCCGCATCTTCCCTTCATCTGATTCATGCCCCATGGCCCTTCGCCATGTGGGCTTTCGATATCATTGGCCCTCTAAGTGATCTTAACTCTGAAATCCGTTCCAAATCGTTCATCCTGACGGCAACAGAGTACTTCACCAAGTGGGCAGAAGCGGAAGCGTTCGTGGAGATCAAGACATCAACACTGTGCTCCTTCATCAAACGCAACATCATCGCCAGGTTCGGGATACCCAGCGACATTATCACCGACAACGGACCACAATTTCTCTCTCAAGATCTGTGTAATCTTTGCAACAGGTACCGCATTGCATTGCATCATTCATCTCCTTATTACCCGCAAGGCAATGGTCAAGCAGAAGACACCAACAAAACTTTGATTAAAATCATTAAGAAAACCTGTAAGTCTAGCAAGTTTGCGGACTGGCCAGATAAGCTTGTAGATGCCCTATGGGCTTATCGTACTTCTGTACGGACCCCCACTGGTCAAAACCCGTATGCTCTCGCATATGGGATGGAAGCGGTAGTCCCATACGAAGTACTCCTTCCATCACTCCGAGTTCAACTCGATAGGGACATCCCTATCGATGAGAGACGAGAATCTCTCCTTACACAACTTGAACTCCTAGATGAAAGAAGGTTGGCCACCTCCGAGCATGCCCGGACTTATCAAAACCGATTGAAAAGGTTTTATCAAAAGAGGGTGGTAGAGAGAAAGTTCGAAATCAGTGAGATGGTAGTTAAACCATATTCGTTAAGTCGGGTGGTCCCCGCTCCAAGTTGCAACCTAACTGGGAAGGGCCTTTTGTTATAACTGAAAAATATCCAGGCAATGCATATGAGCTAACCAACGCCGATGGAGAAAAATTGAACCATCCATGGAACGGCGTTTACCTCAAAAAATATTTTCCTTAGAAGAGAAAATGGAGAATTTCTAGTATGATATTAAGTCATCGATCCAAGGGTGTTAGCTAGAAGTCAAGGGTAGACATCACCTTGCACACACAACACCTCCTGATCCCTATACTGGATAGCCCAACACTCGAGAGAGGCAAGGCAGAACCCTGAAGGCAGAAAGGAAACCTTACCCTATTCTCTTCTGTTCGGTCCGAAATAGGTGAAGGGGACTAGAGGAGGATAGTATCGAAAATGCTCGCCGCCTTAGTAGGAGGTCGTCTCATATGGTGCAAAAGGGTGCCAAAAGATGGGCAATGAACCCCACAGGTTTAAACAAATATGGGCCTGTCTGAATGAGTACCCGAAAGAATAGAAAATGAAGAAAAGGTACCAAAAGATGGGCAATGACCCCACAGGTCAAAGACTTGTCTAAGTAAGTGCCACATGTAGAAAAGACCCGAAGAGGCCGAACCCCAATGGGCAATTTGGGCATGAGTAGAGAAACCCTCCTCAACACCCCCAAATCCTATCAAAGACTTCCTCTATTATTCTTTCATCTTAAAACCCCTAGGGTAGGGTAAACTGTCCAAACTCAGGGGGAATCCAAACCGATCAAGAGAAGAGGGCAAGAAAGATTCTGGGTATGGAACCTTATTTTCACGTGGTGTTTATCACTTAAATCTTGATTAACACTCAAAAATCGATGAATTGTTTCAATACTGGCACATTCTCCACAAAAATCCCAAAAAAAATAAATGAATATTTTCAAAAATCCAAAAAAATCAAATATTTTCAAAAATCCAAAATATTTGAATATTTTAAAAAAAATCCAAAAAAAAAAGTTGAATATCCTCAAAAATAAAAAATTGAATACTTTCTAAAAATCTAAAAAAAATGCATCATCTAACTTGGCATAACCTTGATTTTTGCCTTTGCTAGCATTCATGTTTATCTTTATGTCTTGCATGTTTCATTTCCGCATTGCATATTTACCTTCATTATCACCCCATTAAGAGGGCTCCTCCCTTTGACCTAAGTCAAAGTTGGCCATAGTAGGCAAAGGGATGAGTCGTTGTGAAGATCTAATCCTCTTTTATCAAGTGTTTTCAGGGACTTTAAAATAAGAGGAGAAGGTTCTCTCAACGACAGGTAAGTTCTCTTAACTATTTCATTTCGGTCATTTAGGTTATTACACCTTGTTAAGAAGGCTCCTCTCTTTGACCTAAGTCAAGGCAGACAGCAATATGCAAAGAGATGAGTCATGGCGAAGATTTAATCCCCTTTGATTAAGTGTTTTAGGATTCTAAGATCAAGAAAGGAGTGACTCTCACCATAGCAGGTAAGCTTTCTTAACCCTTATCTTATTCATTTTTAGTCATTTTGTTCATCTTACCTTGTTAATAAGGCTACCCCCCTTGACATATAAGCAAGGCAAGATGACAATAGGCAAGGGGGTAAGCTATAGAGCAGATCTAATCCCTTTATTAAGTATTTCAAGAAAGAAACACGAGTCAAGGAGGGGGAAATCTCGTCAACAGGAATTGTTCACATAAATGGAAGAATGGACATGGGAAACCCCCATTTCTTGCCGGCTAACATATAAGTCGTTAGTTGTGTATTATTATCTTATGCATTATTTGTTGAAGACCATGAGTACAGAGAAGACTTGACCTGAGATCCCCTTCATCAAAATCTACGACGGTCGGGTCATCTCTAATGCTCACGGATAAGCCAAAGTTGTGCTGTGAGAGACGATAGTTCCCGAATGGGTATCTTGACCTCATAGACAATCTATATCTTCAACTATTTGTTATACAAGTTTTGTTTTGTTTTCTTGAGCCCAACATGCATCATGTAGCATTAATTGCATTACATTTTGTTTTGTCATTGCATACATCATTTCCTAAACTTCACCTTCTCACTCTCTCGATCATTCTAAATCCCACCGTGTTTTCTAACCACATCGTGTTTTCTAATCCCACCTTGTTTTCTAATCTCACCATATTTTCTGGTCCCACCAACCTTTTTAATATCCCACCGTGTCTATTAATCCCACCGTGTTCGGTAATCACTTTGTGCCCTTAAATCTTTCATTTCTTTTCACCATGGTGGCCATTGCAACTTCTTTGCTATTCATCCCACCATGGCAGCTAATTCATCCCGCCAAGGGCCTTCTATTTTATCAGAACTTCCACCATCATTATCTTCACGGTCTATGCTTAAACATTTGCCTTTCGGAATCTGAGATCATTCCATTCCGAATTGAATCTTGTCTCTTGGAAGACTTAAATGAATCTGAGAGTCCGAATGTGCTCGATTGGTATTCTTTTACTTTTTCAAACAAATCTCTTTTTAAATTTTAGCCCATCATAGTACAGGAACACCGCAAAGATCGGGTTACCGGCTGATGATGAACCTACGAACCCATGTTTCGGGGACTCCCCACCGCATTGGGGGTTGGCTATTTTTCTCTCGTGCCAATGGCACATCTCTTACCAATCGAACATAGGAAGACTTGATGAAACATGGCGGTTAACCAGGAGACTTGAGGAGATTCGGCTTGCCAAATCTGGTCGTTAAGCGTGTCTATATCTACACCTTGATGGCACCTTTTCAGTCCATCACCATTTCACTCTACTACATTCCACTACGATCCATCTCGCTTCGCTACGCTTTCTCTACGTTTCACTCCGTTCCGCTACATGCCATTCCCTTGCAAAGCCGACATCAAGGCGAGGCAAGCTGTAGACACGCCAAATTGGCTTGATTCGGAGCCACAGACTCTTATTCCATAGGCGATATCCTTTATTTGACCGTTATCTGATCCGGATTACCTCGTGGAGATGAGCTAAGGACATGGGTGGAGCCCCTCGCAAGTTGAGAATGGACCGATGATTTCTGGAATATTGTCGTAACCTTCAAGCGAGAGCCGCACGTGAACTGTAAAAACACGAAGCCTGCTCGATGACCGACCTTGAATGGTCCATAATTGAAGGTCTCGGGAGTCCCGCATGTGTTCCGTAACATTCAGGGTTTCCGAGAAGTCATTTCGGTAGGCGTCGGTCAATGACGGCATTCGTTACGGCTTTTTCGATCTGTGCTGACACGGCTATCCCGGACCATGTATTAGGCTTTTCCGGTCATCACTGGGTCTTTTCGGGTCATCCGGGTCGATTCTAGCCGAATATTTTCATCAACCGGGGCCATACATCCGGTTCGGTCAATTTTAGGATTTCGCGACTTTTACGGCTTTCGATTCACGTTTACCGGGTTAATCTCATATTTTTCGATGACTTTGGATTGTTCGATCGTACCGGACTTGTTCAGTCATCATTTTAAGTCATCCTGAGTTTGTCGACTCCAGAAACGGGTTCCGGATCGGCACCTCAAGAGAAGAAGGTGAAAGATGGAATTGGGGAAAAAAGGGAGTGAATCGGAAAACACTCGGAAAGCGGTAAAGACTCCTCACCTCGATCCCACACTCACATTGATCCCCGAACTTTCATCTCACGGCGTCGCTCGAGCACCGGAGATGGTTCGGGTCATGTGGGAGGAGAGTGAGGAGGATATGAATTTAGAACATGAATAAAAAGGAAGTGTGGTCGCCAGGAGCCGCGGGCTCCGCTTTATGTAATGGAAATGGAGTGAAGTTGACCGTGTGTACCTTAGCGTGGGAGAAAGGGATGTGAGTTCAACCTTCTTCTTCTTCGGCCGGCCGATGAAGAAGAGTCTCCAATCCAATGCTAGCTTGATAAACCTGTGCAACTAGAAAAATAAACCAAGTGAAGAAAATAATTAGAACTATGGGAAGTGTAGTAACTGTAGAGAGAATATGAGAAAGAAGCAATTGGAATCGAACTCACCGGATTGGGGTGAGTCCTAACCCCTTTTTTTTTGTATTTTTGATTAGGTAAAAATGATGTAAATAAACTAAAAGATGCTTTAAAACAATGAATAAACAGAGTTAATGGAGTTGAGAAGGCTTATAGAATGGATCGGCTTGAGTTGAAGCCGAGTTGGTTGAGAAAAGGCCGGTTCGGGTAGCTTTGCACCCTTCTGGCGCGACTTCGGTGCAGAGGATGCTACGGACGACCCCAATGTCAGAATCGAGTTCCGTTTGTTTGAGTAGACGGAGGACTCAGAGGGGAAGAGTTCCTATGTTGATGACTTCTCCGAAATCCTCCTGTATAAGTCAGTAAAAATTATGAAAGTGGGCGGATATCAAAACAGAACCTGGATGCGCGCCCTCAGTGTAGCAACCGCCACGAACAAACGGCAAGTCGGAATGGAGTGCCGTCAGTTGGGGACGAAAGAGGACGAAGAGAGGGACAATTTGTATGTTTAAGACTTTTGCAGCAGAAGCCTCGGATTTTCTCCAGAAGTCGATGAAGATGGTTGATGAAGAACACCCGGATCGAGCCTTCTCCTTCACCTCCGGATCGGTTTCTTGGCTTCGGATCGCCTTTGGACGTCGGGACGGCTTTGGAGAAGAGCTTGGACGACCTTGGGACGAGCTAGGCACCGGGGGTTCAACCTTGGTTCGTTGAGAATGGCCCTCAATTTATAGGGGAAGAGAGCCGGTGCAAAATTTAGAAACTGGGTGTACCGCGCCCCCGCGTTTCAAAGGAGACGAGGGCGCGCAGGGCGCGCCCTCAAACCAAGGGCGCGCAGGGCGCCCCGCCCGGGGGCGCGGTCTGCGCGCCCCCCTGTTTCAAAGGGGGCGAGGGCGCGTTCGGCGTCTCACTGCTAAAAATCGACGAAAACTTCCGGAAATTGCTAAAAATCGACTTAACATACGTAACGCGCCCCCGAACCGGGGGCGCGGTATAAATAAGTGAAAATCCTCCCCGAAAACCTTCCAAAAACCCGGTTTAGAAGGTGCTAATCGGGGTAATTTCCGATTTAAAGCAACTGACCGCGCCCCCGCCTTTCAAAGGAACCGGGGGCGCGCAGGGCGCGCCCCCAGTTTGAGGGCGCGCTGGGCGTGCCCCCGGGTTGAGGGCGCGCAGGGCGCGCCCTCCCCTTTCAATCGGAGCGGGGGCGCGGTACACTCTCTCTCCTGCGCGCGTGTTCCGCGAGCCGTATCTTGCAAACCGGATGTCCGATTCGGCTCCCGTTTGTCGCGTTGGAAAGAGGGCCTTCAAACGCACCTCCTAAAATCGGTAAACCAGCCGCATGACTCCCGAGATGTTCGTACGGGGCTTTCTAACGGTTTACCCTCTCGCGAAAAGCCGAAACCCGGGGCGAAGATCCGAAAGAGCACGGTTCCGGTCGAGAAATCTCGGGTCAACTCGGGATGACTTGAAATGATGACCGAACAAGTCCGGTACGATCGGACAATCCGAAGTCATCGAAAAATCTGAGATTAACCCGGTAAACGTGAATCGAAAGCCGTAAAAGCCGCGAAACCCTAAAATTGTCCGAACCGGCCTTATAGCCCCGGTTGATAAAATATACGGCTAGAATCGACCCGGATGACCTGAAAAGACCCGGTGATGACCGGAAAGACCTAACATGTGGTCCGGGATAGCCGTGTCAGCACAGATCGAAAAAGCCGTAACAAAAATCCGTCATTAACCGATGTGTACCGAAATGACTTCTCGAAAACCCTGAATGTTACGGAACACATGCGGGACTCCCGAGACCTTCAATTATGGACCATTCAAGGTCGGTCATCGAGCAGGCCTCGTGTTTTTATGGTTCACGCGCGGCTCTCGCTTGAAGGTTACGGCATTATTCCGGAAATCTTCGGTCCATTCTCAACTTACAAGGGGCTCCACCACTGTCCTTAGCTCATCTCCACGAGGTAGTCCGGATCAGATAACGGTCAAATAAAGGATATCGCCTATAAAATAAGAGTCTAGGGCTCCGAATCTAGCCAATTTGGCGTGTCTACAGCTTGCCTCGCCTTGATGTCGGCTTTGCAAGGGAATGGCATGTAGCGGAACGGAGTGAAACGTAGAGAAAGTGTAGCGAAACGAGATGGATCGTAGTGGAATGTAGTGGAGTGAAATGGCGATGGACTGAAAAGGTGGCATCAAGGTGTAGATATAGACACGCTCAACGACCAGATTCGGCAAGACGAATCTTCTCAAGTCTCCTGGTTAACCGCCATGTTTCATCAAGTCTTCCTATGTTCGATTGGTAATAGATGTGCCATTGGCACGAGAGAAGAATAGCCAACCCCCAACGCGGTGGGGAGTCCCCGAAACATGGGTTCGTAGGTTCATCATCAGCCGGTAACCCGATCTTTGCGGTGTTCCTGTACTGTGATGGGCTAAAATTTTAAAAAGAGCTTTGTTTTGAAAAAGTAAAAGAATACCAATCGAGCACATTCAGGCTCTTAGATTCATTTAAGTCTTCCAGGAGACAAGATTCAATTCGGAATGGAATGATCTCGAATTCCAAAAGGCAAATGTTTAAGCTCAGACCGTGACGGTGCAAGTTTAGATCAAATAGGAGGCCCTTGGCGAGAGGAAGTGACTGCCATGGTGGGACGAATAGCAAAGAAGTTGCAATGGCCATAGTGGTGAAAAGATTTCAGGGCACAAAGTGGTTACTGAACACGGTGGGATTAATAGACACAGTGGGATATTAGAGAGGTTGGTGGGACTAGAGATCATGATGGGATTAGAGAACCCGATGGGATTAGAAAACACGGTGGGATTTAGAATGATCGAGAGAGTGAGAAGGTGAAGTTTTAAGAAATGATGTATGCAATGACAAAATAAAATGTAATGCAATTAGTGCTACATGATGCATGTTGGGCTCAAGAAAACAAAACAACACTTGTATAACAAATAGTTGAAGATATAGATTGTCTATGAGGTCAAGATACCCATTCGGGAACTATCGTCCCTCACTGCACAATTTTGGCTTATCCGTGAGCACAAAGAATGACCTGACCGTCGTGGATTTTGATGAAGGGGATCTCGGGCCTGGTTTTCTTTGCATTCACGGTCTTCAACATCAATGCATAAAATAAATAGTAATGCACCTAATATATGCTAAGAAAGAAAATGATAACGGTGAGTTTGCGGTGTGATGATATGCATTCTCACAAAAGAGTTCATGTGTCCAAATGAGGACACAGAACAAAAGCTTCTCGGCAAAGTTGAGGCCGAGGTAATGATGACACCTCCTCCTGAGAATCCTCAGGGGAGGGAAGTGGCGAGCATCGCCTGAAAAAGGTTTCTCGGCAAAATTAAGGCCGAGGTTATGGTGACACCTCCTCCTAAGAATCCTCAGGGGAGGGAAGTGGCGAGCATCGCCTTATTGAAATCTTGAAAATGCTCCTCGACGAAGTTGAGGTCGAGGTCATAGTGGCACCTCCTCCTAAGAATCCTTGGGGAGGAAAGTGGCGAGCTTCGCCTTTTTGTGAAGTTCTCCGCATTTGTTCTTCGTGCCTAAAACACTAGAAAAGGGAGATTAGAATGCCAATATGGCTTATCCCCTTGCAAGTTGCAGTATGCCTTGACCTTTGTCAAGGGGTGTAAAGTTTTTCTTGTGCCTGAAACACTTAGAAGGAAGAGATTAGAACAACAATGCGGCTTATCCCCCTTGCAAGTTGCAGTATGCCTTGACCTTTGTCAAGGGGTAATAGCCTTCTATTAGTTGTCTAACAATTAGTTGAAGATATAGATTGTCTATGAGGTCAAGATACCCATTCGGGAACCATCGTCCCTCACTGCACAATTTTGGCTTATCCGTGAGCACAAAGAATGACCTGACCGTCGTGGATTTTGATGAAGGGGATCTCGGGCCTGGTCTTCTTTGCATTCACGGTCTTCAACATCAATGCATAAAATAAATAGTAATGCATCTAATATATGCTAAGAAAGGAAATGATAACGGTGAGTTTGCGGTGTGATGACATGCATTCTCACAAAAGAGTTCATGTGTCCTAATGAGGACACCGAGCAAAAGCTTCTCGGCAAAGTTGAGGCCGAGGTAATGATGACACCTCATCCTAAGAATCCTTAGGGGAGGGAAGTGGCGAGCATCGCCTTGTTGTGTAGTTCTCCTCGTTTGTTCTTTGGGCCTGAAACACTCGAGAAACGAGATTAGAATGCCAGTATGGCTTATCCCCCTTGAAAGTTGCAGTATGCCTTGACCTTTGTCAAGGGGTGTAAAGTTTTTCTTGTGCCTGAAACACTTAGAAGGAAGTGATTAGAACAATAATGCGGCTTATCCCCCTTGCAAGTTGCAGTATGCCTTGACCTTTGTCAAGGGGTGTAAAGTTTTTCTTGTGCCTGAAACACTTAGAAGGAAGTGATTAGAACAATAATGCGGCTTATCCCCCTTGCAAGTTGCATTATGCCTTGACCTTTGTCAAGGGGTATAGCCTTCTTAGGAGTGTAAAAATCAAGTAGCAAATATGCAATGAAGAATTTGAAACATGAGAGATTGAAAGTAAATATGAATGTAAAGACGAAAATCCAAACCAAGCATGGTGATAAAATATTTTAAAAAGTTTTAAAATTTTTGTTGAATTTGAAAAAGAAGTTTTCTTTTCTGTTGAAAAGATTCAATTTTTTTGAAATTTTTAAAAATGCTATTTTTTTTGAGTTTTTGAAAATATTTATTTTTTTGGAGTTTTTGAAGATATTCAACTTTTTTTGTAGTTTTTTTTGAAAATATTTTTTTGGGTAGAGAAAAATCAGTATTGACACAAGTTCTCATCACTTGGTTGTTTTTCTAGGTTCGTTGGTAGACACCATGTGCAAAATGGGGTTCCTTACCCAAAATCTTTCCAACCTTCAACCTTTGATCGGCTAGAGTTTAGCTTTGATTTGGTTGGTTCACCCACACCTTGGGGGTAAGAATGAAGAATTGAGGAAAAGTTTTTGATAGGCTTTGGAGATGTCGAGAGGGATTTCTCTACTCACACCCAATTGCTTGTTGGGGTTCGGCCTCTTCGGGTCTTTTCTTCTTTATTGACAAACCTATTTTTGTGGCACACATTCGTACAGGTGCTTTGACCTGTGGGGTCATTGCCCATCTTTTGGTGCCTCTTTTTTTCATTTTTTATATTTTTGGGTACTCATTCAGACAGGCCCATATTTGTTTAAACCTGTGGGGTTCATTGCCCATCTTTTGGCACCCTTTTTCTTTTGAGAAATTGGACCTTCTGAGACGGCCTCCTACTAGGGCGGCGGATGCTTTCGATACTCTCCCCCTCTAGTCCCCTTTGCCTATCTTGGACCGAACAGAAGAGAGTAGGGTGAGGGTTTTCCTTCCACCTCTGAGCCTTGCCTAGCTTCTCTCAGGTGTTGGGTCATCCGGATTCTGGGATCAGGACGTGTCGTGTGTGTAGTATGGTATCTACCCTCGACTCCTAGACAACAATCTAGAACATGTGGACTTAAGTCATACTAGTAGTTCTCTCCATTTTTTTGAGGTAGATTACATTCCATAGGTTAATCAATTGAAAACATGCCTTGCAATGTAAAGAATTTGTTTAATAAAAACAAGGTAGTTACAAATATCATCAATCATGAATTTCTCTCCATTAAGATTGTGAAGTTCAAAATCATTTTAAAATATTGCCTTGCGGATGACATAATGATGATGAATGCAATTTCATGTAATACCTGAGAGAAGAAGAATTTCATTGTTGATAACGGCTTTGCTTGTGCTTGCCTTGCCTTGCCTGCCATGCCTTGCCTTGCCTTGCCTTGCCCAACTGCTTCCACTTTTGATATGCTTTATATCACATTGGATTCATGTTCAAAGTCATAGGATGAAGTGAAAATGTGGAGGATCTGATTTAGCATGGCGGAGTTAGGATTGATGATGTAGAAGGCAAAGATTGGGGTATCACCCAGGAAATTTCTCTACCTTGATTTTTTTTTTAAAATAAAATTTGGAAAAGGAAAGAGAATGCAAAAAGGAAAAAAACATGTTTTTAAAACAAAAGTGCTAAAGTGGGCTCTTGGGCCGAAGAGTTGATAGTGGGCTTGAAAGCCCGTGAAGGGTTGGAATCAGGGGGCACGTGGGCCTAAGAGTTGAATGCGGGCCAGAGGGCCCAGTTGATGTTGATGGGCATGAGGGCCCAATTGGATGTGATGGGCTCGAAGGCCCGATTGAAGGTTGAGCCCGAGGGACCCAACGAAAAGAGCGGGCACACCAGCCCAATTTAGATGGTTGGGAGCAAGATTGTGATTTGTGATGGGCTCGCTGGCGCCATTGAAGAGTATGGGTGCGCAAACCCGAATTCGAAGAAGTGGGGGCACGGGGGCCCGATTTTGAAGAAGTATGGGCACACGGGCCCGATGGTGAAGACATGGGGGCATATAGGCCCGAGGTTGAAGGAGTGTGGGCATGTATGCCCAAAGTTAATGGAAAGTGGGCACATGGGCCCGATTTAGAAGAAATTTGGGCACATGGGCCCGGTTGCAGAAAAACATGGGCATGTGAGCCCGGTTGAGGTGAATTGCGGGCACGTGGGCCCGATTGAGGTGAATTGCGGGCACGTTGGCCCGATTTAGAAAAAGTAAGGGCACATGGGCCCGATTGGAGAGAATTATGGGCACGTGGGCCCGATGGAAGGAAAGGGGTATGTAGGCCCAGTTGGGGAAAAGGGGCATATGGGCCCAGTGGAAGGAAAGGGGCATGCAAGCCCGATTGATTAAAAGGGGCACGTGGGCCCGGTTGAAGAAAAGGGGCATAAGAGCCCGGTTGATTAAAAGGGGCACATGGGCCCGGTTGGATAAAGGGGGCACATGGGCCCGGATGATGGAAAGGGGCACATGGGCCCAGTTGATGAAAAGTTGCATAAGAGCCCGAAAATGGGGCATAAGGGCCCAAAAATGGGGCATAAGGGCCCAATTGAGTGAGATGAGGTGTGGACCATGGCCCTAAGATTGACAGATTTTGGACCCATGGGCCTGATTGATGGTTGTAAGAAGGATAAAGAAAGGGCAATGGCCCTAAGATTGAGGAATTGTGGGCACATGGGCCCAATCGTTGATTTGGAAGAGAATAAAGAAAGGGTCGTGGCCCTAAGATTGATTGATCATGGGCCCATGGGCCGGATTGTTGCTTAGGAGAAGAATGGGGTAAGGGTCGTGGCCCTAAGATCGATGCTAAGGGATTTGCCTGCCTAGCTGGAGGAGGTCCTAGTATCCCCTTGCTAAGGTCTACATCCTTTAGGAGGCTTGTCGATTCATTCCCCATTTCACTAACCAATTTGGTTTCCTTACTTCCCAGTTCAGGGGTCAATTCAATCTGACAATCTTCATTGATCAATTCCAATGATGGTAATAGTTGATCAATGCCTGATAAATCCTTACCTAGTCCATCATTGGATTGACAATCAACAAAGTTTATGATTCCTTCATCTAAGCTCCCTATAGCAGGCTTCTCCTCAGAATGTTCTATGGAAGAGGGCATGCCTAGTCTAGGGGATTCCAAAAAGGTAGAAGGGTTTGGTTCGACCTCCCCTACTAGCTGACTTTGATCTTGAGATATAGCAATGACATGATGAGAAGCTGATTCTTCTACCATGGCAGGAGCACAAATGGTTGAAGTTATTATTTCCTCTGCCAAGGCAGGAGCTTGAAGGGTCGAAGTGTCTGGATCATCTACTATGGCAGGAGCATGAATGATTGGAGTGGCTAGTTCCTCTACCATGGCAGGAGCATGAAGGGTTGAAGTGACTAAATCGTCTACCATGGTAGGAGCATGGATGATCGGATTGACTGGATCCTCTACCAAGGTAGGATCATGAATGGTTGAAGTGACTAAATCATCTACCATAGTAGGAGCAAGAATGATTAGTTCCTCTGCCAAGGCAGGAGCATGAATGATAGGAGTGACTAGTTCCTCTGCCATGGCAGGAGCAACAGAAGAAACAACTGGTTTGACTGACTGAGGGGGAACCCTATGTTGAGGGATTGATTGAAGTGGTGCTGGCATAGAAGTTAGTTCAGGATGAAGAGCTATTGATGTAATTAATTGAGGATTCATGGCTTGGATGGTTGGCTGAGGAGTTGTTGGTGGAATAGGCTGAGAAGCCAAGGGCCGGATGATTGGCCGAGGGGTTGTTGGTGGAATACGTTGAGAAGCCAAGGGCCGGATGATTGGCCAAGGGGTTGTTGGTGAAATAGGCTGAGAATTTGATTTTGATAGTGAGGTGTTGGCACAATTGACATGAGGAGCTTGATTGTGCACAATTGATTGTGCCGTTGACATGGGTTGCATGTCTGGCTGAGATTGGGGCATGGGTGGCCTAATCAACTGACGTCGAGGAGTTGGCCGAAGATGATGATCTAGATGAGGTTGGAGAGGGCTCCTAGGTTGGTTCATAGCATCAATGCTCCTCTCAAGTCTGCGCCTCAATTCATCAGAATATCGCATTAATTTCACATCTTCTTTTGCTTCCCCAATTATTGAATAGCCTGGCCCATATCGTTTGAAGAATTTGGCCTTGACAATTTCGAAATCCCATATCTCTACCTCGTTCAATGAAAAAAACCAATCTAGGGCTACACCCTCTAAAGATCTCCTAAAAAGAAAGGCAAGGGTCTTTTTATCATTATGCCATCGAGATGATTTGCTCAGGAAATCATTGACATGGGTGAAGGGATCACCTGAGCCATTGTAGCGATGGTAGGTTGGCATTTGTGATTGGGGGATGTAGATAGTATAGAGGGGGAATTCGATGGTTTCTTTGTCCTTGGCAAAAGGTGGGGAGGAATTCACCAGGGGGTGTGCATGTGGCACCTGGATGGGAGGGTGGTGGGTTGGTGTGCAAGCTGAAGAATGACCCACAATGGGGTGAGTAGGTGAAGTAACATGGCGGGACCGCCTGGTGGGGTTGTGGTAAGAGGTTGAACTGCCGATTGGGGAGGTGAGGCAGCTCGGTTGACTTTGGCTGCACCATGATTAATAGGCATCTTGCCATTCACTATAGATTGTATGAATGACAAGGTATTGGGATCAAGATGAAAGGATAGATCCTTAAGAGCCTGTTCTATACTAAATGAAGCGGACTGATGGGCATCCCCTTGCACTTCAGGTTCCATAGCAGCATTGACATGGCTCTCGGGTTGTTGTTGGAGCTTGTAGAGACCTTCCCCGTACTCTTGTTGCTTGTAGTAGTCCGACCTCCCAACGTGGCTTCCGGACTTTAGCATCATGGGCATCATGTCAATCTTTCTAGAAAGATGGTTAGAAAAGAGAGCAATCAAAGCACACAATTGAAGATATTTTTTTATGTTTTGTTTTGTTTGATTTTGTTTTGTTTCAATTTGGTTGTTTGGAAAACAAGTTGAACACAAAATTAAAAAGGTTTTTGTTTTGTTTTGTTTAGGTGTTTTGTAAGAAAATTTTTTAGTTGTTTTCAATTATTGTGAGCAAGCAAGTTGTGCAAACAAGTTTTTAAAATGACTACTCGACAATTTTTGGGTTGAAACCTTAGATTAGATAGATTGTTAACAATTGTTCACTCAAGTAGGTATGGTTCCTATTGCTTCAATCTTCAAGACCTAAGGTTGTCACTCAATCACCACGAGTAGGTACTTGGGTTCTTCGGGTTTTGGGAAAGTGGTACAACCGGCCCAATCGTACGGAGAGGAATACTCCACGGATGGGGACTTACGGAGGTCTTGATGGAAACCACCAAATCAACTAGGAAGGAATATCCCAAAAGAGAGGTAAGAATCCACCAAGAAGGTGTTTGGAGGGTGAGGGTGTGCTGGGAGAGAGAGCCCCCGCCTCGAATGCCCTACGGATCGGAGCAAGTCCGGTACCCGATGCAAAAAGCTAATGCAAAAGTAAAAATGGAGGGTAAGAGGAGAAGAAGCAATCAATGTGCAAAAACATGAAATGAAATGAAGTAAATAGAGCATGCAATATGCAAACAAGACAAGCAATCATGCAACAAAACAAACAATCTAGTGACTAGAATTGAATTAGAATGAAACTAGTTGCACAAACAAATCAAGCTAGCATGGTTAAAGACATTGGTTGTCCCACCGTGGTCGCCAAAAAGCTGTCGACTCCAGAAAAGGGGTTCCGGATCGGCACCTCAAGATAAGGTGATGAAAGATGGAATTGGGGAAAAAAGGGGAGTGAATCGAAAAACACTCGGAAAGCGGTAAAAAGTCCTCACCTCGGTCCCACACTCACATTGATCCCCGAACTTTCATCTCACGGCGTCGCTCGAGCACCGGAGATGGTTCGGGTCATGTGGGAGGAGAGTGAGGAGGATATGAATTTAGAACATGAATAAAAAGAAAGTGTGGTCGCCAGGAGCCGCGGGCTCCGCTTTATGTAATGGAAATAGAAAGAAGTTGAATTTGACCGTGTGTACCTTAGCGTGGGAGATTGGGATGTGAGTTCAACCTTCTTCCTCTTCGGCCGGCCGATGAGGGAGAGTCCAACCAATGCTAGCTTGATCAACCTGTGCAACGGCTTCGGGGTGAGCCTTAACCCCTTTTTTGTGTTTTTGATTATGTAAAAATGATGTAAATGAACTAAAATATGCTTTAAAACATTAAATAAACAGAGTTAATGGAGTTGATAAAGCTTATAGAATGATTTGGCTTGAGTTGAAGCCGAGTTGGTTGAAGACAGCCGGTTCGGGTAACTTGGTACCCTTCTGGCGCAACTTTGGTGCAGAGGATGTTACGGACGACCCCAATGTCAGAATCGAGTGCCGTTTGTTGGAGTAGACATAAAACTCAGAGAGGAAGAATTACTATGTTGATGACTTCTCCGAAATCTTCCTGTAGAAGTCAGTAAAAATTATGAAAGGGGGCGGATATGGAAAACAGAACCTGGATGCGCGCCCTGGGTGTAGCAATTGCCACGAACAAACGGCAAGTCAGAATTGAGTGCCGTCAGTTGGAGATGAAATATATCTTGATTAACCACACTTCTTATGAAGTAAGTTAGGCCATAAAATGACTAGAAAGATCTGTAGAAGCCGATGATCAGCAGTGCAGCACGTTGGAGCATAGACCGGCTTCTTCTTCACTTTGGGATGATCTCCGGGCACCGGGACGAAGATAGAATGATTTGGGGAGATTGGGAAGAGCCTAGGGTGGCTGGAGGACGAAGAGAGAAGTGCTGGAGGATGGGGATGCCCTTCTTAGGTCGTTCATATGAGTCTCCCTTTATAGGGGATGAGAACCAGGTCAAAAAATAGCAAGTTTTGATACATCCGACCATAGGTTGGATTTCCTTCAATTAATGTTGCTGATTTTCATCCTGAGGTATATAGAAACTTACCCAAATGATTGAGAGATATTGGAAACCGTGGATCACCTTCCCCATGCTCAAAATATGTCTCCACTTGAAGAGGAAACAAATCTGGTCCAAAAATGGCAAGTCTTGATATACAAGACAACAAGTTGGATTGCCATCATTTGATGATGCTAATTTCGACCATGAAGCTTCCATATGCTATAAAAAGTGATATGGAGGAGGAAAAAGGAAGGTAAGGTCGTGAATTGGTCAGATATGTGCCCAATGGGCTGGGCTTGCATGCAATTGGGCTTGATTGGTGCTGCGTGCGGACAGAACTGCGCATCTGACTTCCAAAGGGCGCTGCAGACAAATGGGAGATCAGAATTGAATGCCGTTTGTTGCATTAAAAAGAGGACTAAGAGAGGAAGATTATTTGTGTTGAAGATTTCTTCATTAGATGTCCACATAATCCTGTGAAAAATTTTCAAGTAGAGGATATGCTGGGAAAAACATAATATGGCACACCACCAAGAGTCTCTTGTTCGGCAAACACGGATTTGATTAGAAATTAGAAAATCATCCTCATATTTCCAATAAGCACCTCAGCTCATCCAAAAGGGTGGTTCATCATGATTTTGATGGTCTAAAAGAGATGTTGCCAATGGAATAATGGTTTAAGCTCTAAATAAGGCCAAATTGGCGTGTCTACATCTCGGGCCTGGTTTTCTTTGCATTCACGGTCTTCAACATCAATGCATAAAATAAATAGTAATGCACCTAATATATGCTAAGAAAGAAAATGATAACGGTGAGTTTGCGGTGTGATGATATGCATTCTCACAAAAGAGTTCATGTGTCCAAATGAGGACCCAGAGCAAAAGCTTCTCGGCAAAGTTGAGGCCGAGGTAATGATGACACCTCCTCCTGAGAATCCTCAGGGGAGGGAAGTGGCGAGCATCGCCTGAAAAAGGTTTCTCGGCAAAATTAAGGCCGAGGTTATGGTGACACCTCCTCCTAAGAATCCTCAGGGGAGGGAAGTGGCGAGCATCGCCTTATTGAAATCTTGAAAATGCTCCTCGACGAAGTTGAGGTCGAGGTCATAGTGGCACCTCCTCCTAAGAATCCTTGGGGAGGAAAGTGGCGAGCTTCGCCTTTTTGTGAAGTTCTCCGCATTTGTTCTTCGTGCCTGAAACTCTAGAAAAGGGAGATTAGAATGCCAATATGGCTTATCCCCTTGCAAGTTGCAGTATGCCTTGACCTTTGTCAAGGGGTGTAAAGTTTTTCTTGTGCCTGAAACACTTAGAAGGAAGAGATTAGAACAACAATGCGGCTTATCCCCCTTGCAAGTTGCAGTATGCCTTGACCTTTGTCAAGGGGTAATAGCCTTCTTGAGGGTGTAAAAATAAAGCAACAAATAGACAATGAATGTAAAGACAAGAATTCAAACCAAGCATGGTGATGAAAAATATTTTTAAAAGTTTGAAAACTTTTGTTGAATTTGAAAAAGAAGTTTTCTTTTTTTTTTTGAAAAGATTCAATTTTTTTTGGATTTTTGAAAATGCTATTTTATTTTTTTGAGTTTTTGAAAATATTTATTTTTTTGGAGTTTTTTGAAGATATTCAACTTTTTTTGGAGTTTTTTTTTGAAAATATTTTTTTTGGGTAGAGAAAAATCAGTATTGACACAAGTTCTCATCACTTGGTTGTTTTTCTAGGTTCGTTGGTAGACACCATGTGCAAAATGGGGTTCCTTACCCAAAATCTTTCCGACCTTCAACCTTTGATCGGCTAGAGTTTAGCTTTGATTTGGTTGGTTCACCCACACCTTGGGGGTAAGAATGAAGAATTGAGGGAAAGTCCTTGATAGGCTTTGGAGATGTCGAGAGGGATTTCTCTACTCACACCCAATTGCCCGTTGGGGTTCGGCCTCTTCGGGTCTTTTCTTCTTTATCGACAAACCTATTTTTGTGGCACACATTCGGACAGGTGCTTTGACCTGTGGGGTCATTGCCCATCTTTACGTGCCTTTTTTTCATTTTCTGCATTTTTGGGTACTCATTCAGACAGGCCCATATTTGTTTAAACCTTTGGGGTTCATTGCCCATCTTTTGGCACCTTTTTTTTTTTAGAAGTTGGACCTTCTGAGACGGCCTCCTACTAGGGCGGCGGATGCTTTCGATACTCTCCCCCTCTAGTCCCCTTTGCCTATCTTGGACCGAATAGAAGAGAGTAGGGTAAGGGTTTTCCTTCCATCTCTAAGCTTTGCCTAGCTTCTCTCGGGTGTCAAGTCATCCAGATTCTGGGATCGGGACATGTTGTGTGTGTAGAATGGTATCTACCCTCGACTCCTAGACAACAACCTAGAACATGTGGACTTAAGTCATACTAGTAGTTCTCTCCATTTTTTTGAGGTAGATTACATTCCATGGGCGAATCAATTGAAAACATGCCTTGCATTGTAAAGAATTCATTAGGATAAAACAAAAGGTAGTTATCATCAATCAAAACTTTCTCTCAAGTAAGATTGTCATGTGAAATTCAAAATCATTTAAAAAAAATATTGCCTTGTGGATGACATAATGATAATGAATGCAATTTCATGTAATACCTGAGAGAAGGAGAAGTTCATTGTTGATGACGGCTTTGCTTGTGCTTGCCTTGCCTTACCTGCCATGCCTTGCCTTGCCTTGCCCAACTGCTTCCACTTTTGATATGCTTTATATTGCATTGGATTGAAGATTCATAGTCATAGGATGAAGTGAAAATGTGGAGGATCTGATTTAGCAGGGCGGAGTCAAAATTAATGATGTAAAAGGCAAAGATTGTGGTATCACCCAGGAAATTTCTCTACTTTGATTTTTTTGTTGAAAGTAGAACTTGGGAAAAGAAAGTGAATTCAAAAGGAAATAAACATGCTTGGAAACAAAAGTGAGTTAAATTGGGCTCTTGGGCCCGTGAGTTGAAAGTGGGCTTGAAGGACTGGGAGTAGTTGAAATCAAGAGGCACGTGAGCCCAAGATTTGAATGTGGGATAGAGGGCCTGGTTGATGTTGATGGGCATAAGGGCCCGATTGGAGGTTGAGCTCGAGGGACCCAATGAAAAGAGTGGGCACATGGACCCGATTTAAATGGTTGGGAGCAAGATTGTGATTTGTGATGGGCTCGCTGGCGCCATTGAAGAGTATGGGTGCGTAATCCCAAAGTTGAAGAAGTGGGTGCACGGGGGCCCGATTTCGAAGAAGTTTGGGCACGCGGGCCCGATGGTGAAGAAATGGGGGCATACAGGCCCGAAGTTGAAGGAGTGTGGGCATGTGTGCCCGAGTTTGTTGGAAGGTGGGCACGTGGGCCCGATTTAGAAGAAATTTGGGCACATGGGCCCGGTTGCAGAAAAACATGGGCATGTGAGCCCGGTTGAGGTGAACTGCGAGCACGTGGGCCCGATTGAGGTGAATTGTGGGCATGTGGGCCCGATTTAGAAAAATGAAGGGCACTTGAGCCTGATTGGGAAGAATTATGGGCACGTGGACACGATGGAAGGAAAGGGGCATGTAGGCCTAGTTGGGGAAAAGGGACATATGGGCCCAGTTGAAGTAAAGGGGCATGCAAGCCCGATTGATTAAAAGGGGCACGTGGGCCCGGTTGAAGAAAAGGGGCATAAGAGCCCAATTGATTAAAAGGGGCACATAGGCCCGGTTGGATAAAGGGGGCACGTGGGCCCGACTGATGGAAAGGGGCACATGGGCCCGATTGGATGAAAGGAGCATAAGAGCCCGATTGATGAAAAGGGTCATAAGTGCCCGAAAATGGGGCATAAGGGTCCAAAAATGGGGCATAAGGGCCCAATTGAGTGGGATGGGGTGTGGACCATGGCCTTAAGATTGACAGATTTTGGATCCATGGGCCTGATTGATGGTTGTAAGAAGGATAAAGAAAGGGCAGTGGCCCTAAGATTGAGGAATTGTGGGCCCATGGGCCCGATCGTTGATTTGGAGGAGAATAAAGAAAGGGCCGTGGCCCTAAAATTGATTGATCGTGGGCCCATAGGCCGAATTGTTGCTTAAGAGAAGAATGGGGTAAGGGTCGTGGCCCTAAGATTGATGCTAAAGGATTTACCTTCCTAGTTGGAGGAGGTCCTAGTATCCCCTTGCTAAGGTCTACATCCTTCTGGAGACTTGTCGATTCATTCCCTATTTTATGGACCAATTCGGTCTCCTTACTTCCCAGTTCAGGGGTCAATTCAATCTGACAATCTTCATTGATCAATTCCAATGATGGTAACAGTTGATCAATGCCTGACAAATCCTTGCATAGTCCATCATTGGAGTGATAATCAACTAAGTTTATGATTCCTTCATCTAAGCTCCCTATAGTAGGCTTCTCCTCAGGATGTTCTATAGAAGAGGGCATGCCTAGTCTAGG
The DNA here is from genome assembly GCA_036172225.1 of Cryptocoryne crispatula var. balansae. Classification (NCBI taxonomy): domain Eukaryota; kingdom Viridiplantae; phylum Streptophyta; class Magnoliopsida; order Alismatales; family Araceae; genus Cryptocoryne; species Cryptocoryne crispatula. The sequence goes on from CM069924.1 coordinate 13,345,344, forward strand.
GGATTCCAAAAAGGTAGAAGGGTTTGGTTCGACCTCCCCTAGTAGCTGACTTTGATCTTGATGAGAAGTCGATTCTTCTCGCCATGGCAGGAGCACAAATGGTTGGAGTTATTAATTCCTCTCGCAAGGGTAGGAGCTTGAAGGGTCGAAGTGTACGAATCTTCTACTACGGCGGGAGCAAGAATAGTAGGAGTGATTGGTTCCTTTGTTGGGGCAAGAGTAATAGAAGAAATGATTGGTTGTTGTGCAACCAACTGAGGAGGATCCCTATGTGGTGGGATTGGTTGAGAAGCCGGGGTTTGCTCGATCGGCTTAGGATGAATGATTGGCCGAGGGACCATTGGTGAAGTGGGTTGAGGGGCCAAGGCTTGCGTGGCTAGCCGAGGGGTTGTTGTTGAAATAGGCTGAGAAGCCAATGGTCGGATGATTGGCCGATGGACCTTAAGAAATGTTGGTGGAGTTGAAGGTTGGGGAGCCGGTTGAAGTAATGGAGTATTCGCACAAGCAACAAGAGGAGCTTTATTAAGCATGGTTGGTTGTGCCATTGACATGGGTTGCATGACTGGCTGAGGTTGGGGCATCGGTGGCCTAATCAACTGGCGTCGAGGAGTTGGCCGAAGATGATGATCTAGATGGGGTTGGGGAGGGCTCCTAGGTTGGTGCATAGTATCAATGTTCTTCTCAGCCATGGGCCTCAATTCATCATGATATTGTATTAATTCCATATCTTCTTTTACTTCCCCAATTATTGAATAGCCTGGCCCATATCGTTTCAAGAATTTGACCTTGACAATTTCAAAATCCCATATTTCTATTTTCCCTAGTGAAAAGAACCATTCTAGGGCTGCACCATCCAATGATCGCTTAAAAAGAATAGCAAGAGCTCTTCGATCATTTAGCCATTGAGACGATTTGCTCAAGAAATCATTGACATGGGTGAAGGGATCACCTGAGCCATTGTAGCGATGGTAGGCTGGTGTTTGTGATGGAGGGATATGTGGGACTGGGAAAGATGGAGCAGATATTTTAGGGATGGCCTTCGAGTTCAAACGGTGCCTCAGCTCTTCAAAGTGTTCATCCATTTGGTTGAGTTTGTCCATGAATGCTTGAGTGAGGCTGGGTTCCTGAGCCACCGGTGCAAGGTATTTAGATGAATGAGCTGGAAGAGGTGGCTTCAAAGTAGGAACTGGCATAGAATTATATGAATGCCCCACAATGGGGTGAGTAGAGGCACGATAGGGTTGCCCAGGGGAGGAGATGATGAGGGGCCTCGATCGTCGATTGGGGTGGTGAAGGGGCTTGATTTCCCTTGACCGGATCTTGATTGGCGAGCATCTTGCCCTTTGTTAAAGATTGCACAAGTGAAAATGACTCATGATCTAAATGGAGGGATAGACCACGGAGGATTTGTTCCACACTAAGTGAAGCAGGTGGATGAGTAGGATTTTGAACTTCGGGCTCCTTGACGGCGTTGACATGGCCCTCTCGGTTGGACCATGAGTCGTTGTTGAAGCTTGTAGTAGTCGACCTCCCAACGTGGCTTCCAGACCTTAGCATCATGGGCATCATGTCGATCTTTCTACAAAGATGGTTTAAAAAAAGAGCAAGCAAAGCACACAATTTAAAGATTTATTGTTATGTTTTGTTTTGTTTGAATTTTTTGTTTCAATTTAGTTGTTTGAAAAACAAGTTGAACACAAAATTAAAAAGGTTTTTTTTGTTTTTTTTAGGTGTTTTGAAAGAAGAAATTTTTTGGTTGTTTTCAATTGTGGTGAGCAAGCAAGTTATGCAAACAAGGTTTTAAAATGACTACTCGACAATATTTGAGTTGAAACCTTAGATTAGATAGATTGTTAGCAATTGTTCACTCAAATGGGTATGGTTCCTATTGCTGCAATCTTCAAGACCTAAGGTTATCACTTAATCACCACGAGTAGGAACTTGGGTTCTTCGGGTTTTGGGAAAGTGGTACAACCGGCCCAATCGTGCGGAGAGGAATACTCCACGGATGGGGACTTACGGAGGTCTTGATGGAAACCACCAAATCAACTAGGAAGGAATATCCCAGAAGAGAGGTAAGAATCCACCAAGAAGGTGTTTGGAGGGTGAGGGTGTGTTGGGAGAGAGAGCCCCCGCCTCGAATGCCCTACGGATCGGAGCAAGTCCGGTACCCGATGCAAAAAGCTAATGCAAAAATAAAAATGGAGGGTAGGAGGAGAATCAATCAATATGCAAGAACATGAAATGAAAGGAAGTAAACAGAGCATGCGATATGCAAACAAGACAAGCAATCATGCAACAAAACAAACAATCTAGTGACTAGAATTGAATTAGAATGAAACTAGTTGCACAAACAAATCAAGCTAGCACGGTTAAAGACATTGGTTGTCCCACCGTGGTCGCCAAAAAGCTGTCGACTCCAGAAACGGGTTCTGGATCGGCACCTCAAGAGAAGAAGGTGAAAGATGGAATTGGGGAAAAAAGGGAGTGAATCGGAAAACACTCGGAAAGCGGTAAAGACTCCTCACCTCGATCCCACACTCACATTGATCCCCGAACTTTCATCTCACGGCGTCGCTCGAGCACCGGAGATGGTTCGGGTCATGTGGGAGGAGAGTGAGGAGGATATGAATTTAGAACATGAATAAAAAGAAAGTGTGGTCGCCAGGAGCCGCGGGCTCCGCTTTATGTAATGGAAATGGAGTGAAGTTGACCGTGTGTACCTTAGCGTGGGAGAAAGGGATGTGAGTTCAACCTTCTTCTTCTTCGGCCGGCCGATGAAGAAGAGTCTCCAATCCAATGCTAGCTTGATAAACCTGTGCAACTAGAAAAATAAACCAAGTGAAGAAAATAATTAGAACTATGGGAAGTGTAGTAGCGTAGAGAGAATATGAGAAAGAAGCAATTGGAATCGAACTCACCGGATTGGGGTGAGTCCTAACCCCTTTTTTGTATTTTTGATTAGGTAAAAATGATGTAAATAAACTAAAAGATGCTTTAAAACAATGAATAAACAGAGTTAATGGAGTTGAGAAGGCTTATAGAATGGATCGGCTTGAGTTGAAGCCGAGTTGGTTGAGAAAAGGCCGGTTCGGGTAGCTTTGCACCCTTCTGGCGCGACTTCGGTGCAGAGGATGCTACGGACGACACCGATGTCAGAATCGAGTTCCGTTTGTTTGAGTAGACGGAGGACTCAGAGGGGAAGAGTTCCTATGTTGATGACTTCTCCGAAATACTCCTGTATAAGTCAGTAAAAATTATGAAAGTGGGCGGATATCAAAACAGAACCTGGATGCGCGCCCTCAGTGTAGCAACCGCCACGAACAAACGGCAAATCGGAATGGAGTGCCGTCAGTTGGGGACGAAAGAGGACGAAGAGAGGGACAATTTGTATGTTTAAGACTTTTGCAGCAGAAGCCTCGGATTTTCTCCAGAAGTCGATGAAGATGGTTGATGAAGAACACCCGGATCGAGCCTTCTCCTTCACCTCCGGATCGGTTTCTTGGCTTCGGATCGCCTTTGGACGTCGAGACGGCTTTGGAGAAGAGCTTGGACGACCTTGGGACGAGCTAGGCACCGGGGGTTCAACCTTGGTTCGTTGAGAATGGCCCTCAATTTATAGGGGAAGAGAGCCGGTGCAAAATTTAGAAACTGGGTGTACCGCGCCCCCGCGTTTCAAAGGAGACGAGGGCGCGCAGGGCGCGCCCCCAGTTCGGGGGCGCGGTCTGCGCGCCCCCCTGTTTCAAAGGGGGCGGGGGCGCGTTCGGCGTCTCAATGCTAAAAATCGACGGAAACTTCCGGAAATTGCTAAAAATCGACTTAACATACGTAACACGCCCCCGAACCGGGGGCGCGGTATAAATAAGTGAAAATCCTCCCCGAAAACCTTCCAAAAACCCGGTTTAGAAGGTGCTAATCGGGGTAATTTCCGATTTAAAGCAACTGACCGCGCCCCCGCCTTTCAAAGGAACCGGGGGCGCGCAGGGCGCGCCCCCAGTTTGAGGGCGCGCTGGGCGTGCCCCCGGGTTGGCGCGCCCTCCTCTTTCAAGCGGAGCGGGGGCGCGGTACACTCTCTCTCCTGCGCGCGTGTTCCGCGAGCCGTATCTTGCAAACCGGATGTCCGATTCGGCTCCCGTTTGTCGCGTTGGAAAGAGGGCCTTCAAACGCACCTCCTAAAATCGGTAAACCATCCGCATGACTCCCGAGATGTTCGTACGGGGCTTTCTAACGGTTTACCCTCTCGCGAGAAGCCGAAACCCGGGCGAAGATCCGAAAGAGCACGGTTCCGGTCGAGAAATCTCGGGTCAACTCGGGATGACTTGAAATGATGACCGAACAAGTCCGGTACGATCGGACAATCCGAAGTCATCGGAAAATCTGAGATTAACCCGGTAAACGTGAATCGAAAGCCGTAAAAGCCGCGAAACCCTAAAATTGTCCGAACCGGCCTTATAGCCCCGGTTGATAAAATATACGGCTAGAATCGACCCGGATGACCTGAAAAGACCCGGTGATGACCGGAAAGACCTAACATGTGGTCCGGGATAGCCGTGTCACCACACATCGAAAAAGCCGTAACAAAAATCCGTCATTAACCGATGTGTACCGAAATGACTTCTCGAAAACCCTGAATGTTACGGAACACATGCGGGACTCCCGAGACCTTCAATTATGGACCATTCAAGGTCGGTCATCGAGCAGGCCTCGTGTTTTTATGGTTCACGCGCGGCTCTCGCTTGAAGGTTACGGCATTATTCCGGAAATCTTCGGTCCATTCTCAACTAACAAAGGGGGCTCCACCACTGTCCTTAGCTCATCTCCACGAGGTAGTCCGGATCAGATAACGGTCAAATAAAGGATATCGCCTATGAAATAAGAGTCTAGGGCTCCGAATCTAGCCAATTTGGCGTGTCTACAGAGTTGACACGAGATTTCTCGATCGGAACCGTGCTCTTTCGGATCTTCGCCCCGGATTTCGGCTTTCCGCAAGAGGGTAAACCGGTAGAAAGCCCCGTGCGAACATATCGGGAGTCACGCCGGCTGGTTTACCGACTTGAGGAGGTGCGGTTGAAGGCCCTTTTTCCAACGCAACAAACGGGAGCAGAATCGGACATCCTGTTTGCAAGATACGGCTCGCGGAACAAGCGCAGGAGAGAGAGTGTACCGCACCCCCGCTCCCTTTGAAAGAGAAGGGCCCTCAACCCGGCGGCGCGCCCTCAAACCGGGGGCGCGCCCCCGGTTCCTTTGAAAGGCGGGGGTGCGGTCAGTTTCTTTAAATTGCAAATTACCCCAATTAGCACCTTCTAAACTGGATTTTTGGAAGGTTTCCGCGGAGGATTTTCGATTATTTGTACCGCGCTCCCGGTTCGGGGACGCGTTACGTATGTCAAGTCGATTTTTAGCAATTTCCAGAAGTTTCCGTCGATTTTTAGTAGTGAGACGCGTAACGCGCCCCCGCTTCCTATGAAACGGGGGGGCGCGCAGACCGCGCCCCCGAACTGGGGGCGCGCCCTGCGCGCCCTTGGTTTGAGGGCACGCCCTGCGCGCCCTCGTCCTCTTTGAAACACGGGGGCACGATAGGTCCAGTTTCTAAATTTTGCACCGGCTTCCTTCCCCTATAAATTGAGGGCCATTCTCAACGACCCAAGGTTAACCCCCGGTGCCTAGCTCGTCTAGAGGTCGTCCAAGCTCTTCTCCAAAGCCGTCCCGACGTTCAAAGGCGATCCGAAGTCAAGAAATCGATCCCGAGGTGAAGGAGAAGGCTCGATCCGGGTGTTCTTCATCAACCATCTTCATCGACTTCTGCAGAAAATCATGGGCTTCTACTGCAAAAGTCTTCAACATACAAATTGTTCCTCTCTTCGTCCTCTTTCATCTCCAACTGATGGTACTCAATTCCAACTTTCCGTTTGTTCGTGGCAATTTCCACACTGAGGGCGCGCATCCAGGTTCTGTTTTCTATATCCGCCCACTTTCAGAACTTTTACTGACTTATACAGGAGGATTTCTGAGAAGTCATAAACATAGGAACTCTTTCTATCTGAGTCCTCCGTCTACTCCAACAAACGGAACTCTATTCTGACATCGGGGTCGTTCGTAGCATCCTCTTCACCGAATTCGCGCCAGAAGGGTGCAAAGCTACCCGAACCGGCCTTTTCTCAACAAACTCGGCTTCAACTCAAGCCGATCCATTCCATAAGCTTTCTCAACTCATTTAACTAAGTTCATTTACTGTTTTAAAGCATATTTCATTTTATTTGCATCATTTTTACATAATCAAAAAAAATACAAACAAAGGGGTTAAGGCTCACCCCAATCCGGTGAGTTCGATTCCGATTGCTTCTTTTTCATCTTCTCTCTACAGTTACTACACTTCCCATAGTTCTAATCAATCTCTTCACTTGGTTTATTGTTCTAGTTGCACAGGTCTATCAAGCTAGCATCGGTTGAAGACTCTTCTTCATCGGCCGGCTGAAGAAGAAGAAGGTTGAACCCATATCCCGATCTCCCACACTAAGGTACACGGTCAAATCAACTCAATCTTTCTTTTATTTCATAAAGCGGAGCCCGCGGCTCCTGGTGACCATATTTTTCATGCTTTAATTTCATCTCCTCCTCACTCTCCTCCCACATGACCCGAACCATCTCCGGTGCTCGAGCGACGCCGTGAGATGAAAGTTCAGGGATCAATGTGAGTGTGGGACCGAGGTGAGGACATTTTACCGCTTTCCGAGTGTTTTCAATTCACTCCCCCTTTTTCCCCAATTCCATCTTTCACCTTCTTATCTTGAGGTGCCGATCCGGAACCCATTTTTGGAGTCGACAGTAATGTGGCAAAATGATCCAAGGGCCCTTGCTTTTCTTTTTAGAAGATCATTAGAGGGTTCAGCTTTAGAGTGGTTCTACTCGCTTGACTCTTTGGAGGCGAGTAACTTTGAAACTATCAAAGCTAAATTTTTGCAGAGATATCAAGACAGGGTCGGACCAACATATTCCATCACTGACCTCATGGCCGAAAGAATGAGAAATGGTGAAGATTTTACTAGATATGCTGATAGGTGGAGGTCAATGGCAGAAAAGCTTACTGATTCCATTTCAGAACCAAAGCAAGTGAAGATGATCATCACCAACGCCACTCCAGCCTTAAAAAAATATGCTGGCTTTGCATCACCCCACCTCCATGAGTGAACTCTATGAGAGGGCACGGTACATTCAGACGCAGCTTAGGGACTCACCTATCATGAACTTGTTTGATCCTAGACCCCGAGCTGTCAAGAAAACCACTTTTACCACAACCGGCCCAGTGACTGAGGGCATAGTGACAAATGAGAACCTCAATGTTGTAGGGAACCCACCTATAAATTATCAACACCAGTTCAGGAACCCTCAACAAAATCAACCATTTAGAAACCCTCGTCAACCTCAACATCAACCTCAGTTCCAGCCTCGTCAACAACAAGCCCCAATCCCTCAGCGACCGCAAGCCCCAGTTCCCCAACCACCGCGGCAACAACTGGCCAACTACAACCAAGCACCCCCTCCCATGGCCTACAAACCCCGAAAAGTTGGACCCAAGAGGAACCATTACTCGCCTTTGCCGTACTCTCTCGTGAACATCTTTAATGCACTCATGGCGGCAGGGAAAATTGCATTGCCAAGGGAGAAGTTGGAGTGGCCTCAAAATGCCAACACAGAGCGATACTGCCTGTTTCACAGATATCCTGGGCACACCGTGGAAAATTGTTTTCAGTTCAAAGACTACATCCACGACCTTAATGAGCAAGGCAGTATTGACTGGGACCAGATGGGGGAATACATTAGAACAATGAAAGATAAACCTCAACGGCAGCACGCACCAGCTCAGCAGCAACAACAACAAAACCCCGGCCTGGGGATTATCCAAAACCCTCTACCTCCACATGCACTTGCACCTAGTAATCAACATGTTAATCCCATCTTGATCTCTTCCGAGGAGTATCATGATCGGGGCCAGAATTGGCAAGTTGAGGGAGCCACCTCCGCCATGCATGCCAACCGAACCGTCCATTCTATACCCCAAGCTACATCAGCCAACCCCATTACTCTCAACCGGCTGTCGACTCTGAAAATTCGACGGGGTCCTCTCCTTTTCAGGGAAGTCCGTGAATCCAGATCGTCACCTCAAGAGGGTATGAGAAAGAAAGAAGAAAACATGAAAAGCAACTCTCACCACGGTCCCACACTTACATTGATCCCCGAACTTTCATCCCTTGACGTCGCTCGATCACCAAAGAGACGGTTCAGGTCATGTGGGAGGAGGGTGAGAAGAAAGAAATTAAGACATGTGGTCGCCAGGAACCGTGGGTTCCGATTTATAGAATTAAAATGACCGTGTGTACCTTAGTGTGAAGAATGTGAGTTAAAGCTTCTCCTTCTTCGGCCGGCCGATGAAGAAGAGTCCTCGACGCGGTGGGTGCTTGAAGAAGAGTCTCATCAAGACTAAAAAAATAGGGGTCCTTGCACCCTATCCCTGGGCGCATGCACCCTGGTGCAGGGCGCATGCGCCCCACTGAGGGGCACATGTGCCCCCCAGTGAGGGCGCATGGCACTGTTCCTGAAAAAAATGGTCTTATCATGTCGATCGGTTCAGTGGTAGAGTCCTGGTGAAAAACTGGTTCCCTCGTGACTCAAGGGTAGGGCGCATGTGCCCTCAAGTGAGGGCATGAGGTCACGTGCCTCACTGGTAGGGCGCATGGGAATGTGCCCTGGGTCCCGGGCGCATGTGACTAGGAACCCGGGCGCATGGGACTGTTTTTGCGCGTCCTTCTTCCGGAAGCCATTGCGAACACTCCCGAACTCGGAATTCGACGCCGTTTGTTGCGTTGGAAAGATAAAAGGGCGAAGAAGCTTTATATAGCATCATATAATCCATAATACCCTCCAAAAATTCATAATTTTATCCGGAAGTTAGGGCAGTGAATAGAAGATCCGATACAGGTCAAAATGACTCCGACGGCAAACCGGAAAGGCACGGTATGCAACTAAACTTGTCCGGGGTGTGAATATGACCATAACATTCAATGCATGATCATTAGGCATTGGTCATTCAGCCAATTTCCATGTTTACACGATTTACGTGTGGCTTTCGCTCAGAAATTACGGCTTTTTGCGGAAAACATTGAAAAACATCCGATTTCGTTCGGTGAAGCTTCAAATCAACTTTAAAAAACCCGGTATCATTATAAGGTCAATCATACATGTTACCCTATAAAACATGAGTTTTATGCTCTGAATTAGGTGAATTTGGCGTGTCTACACCGGCCACCCATCATCCGAGCACCATCACGACCCATCATAACACCACCAACCACACAACTCCAATCGGGACGGACCCTAATCCACCCGGTTAATCCACCACAAACATTACCACCACTAGGACCCATCATCATCCCGCCCCGAGCAACTGTACCTTCACAACCCACCTACCCTACTATGCCTCAAACCACCATCATTACACCCGTCGCAAGAGCTCCCATCATTCGACCTAACCCACCACCCACCACTACCACCCCATCTATAACTCCTCAACTTGCCACAGTACTTAGGAGTGGGCGCATGTTCCAAAGGGTCTTTCCCCAGGCGGGTCAGTCAGGATTAGTACCAGAAGCAAAAGAAGAACACATCGAAGAACCGTTGCCTGGGACATCCTATGACTTGCTGAAACATCTTGATAAAACCCCGGCACGGATCTCTATCTTAGAGTTGATCAAAATATCCAAAGTCCATCAAGAGGTTCTCCAACAGTACTTACGGCGAGTAATGGTAAACGAGAGCCTCCCCCCGGAAAAGATCTCATCAGTTTTGGTCCCAAGAAGTGAGTACCCGGCCCTTACATTCACAAAGGAAGAGTTGGCCGACCCGGAAATAAGGAAATGTGCCTTATGCATCACAGTCCACATCAATGGAGTAGGCATTAAGTCATGTTTAGGTGATACCGGAGCCTCCATTAATGTTCTGCCACCAGAAACATTACATCTTAGTGGAATCTCCGAGGAGGACATCCGGCCATCTCAAATAACAGTGACCGCATATGATAATTCAAAGAAGCCCGCTGACGGCATGATTACATTGGGTGTCAAACTCGGACCTCAGACAGTCACTGTCAACTTTCACATACTAGAGATGGATCCGACATACAAAGCTATTCTAGGACGACCCTATTTGGATGCATTAGAGGCAGTCGCCTCCACCAATCACCAGTGTCTTAAATTCCCTTACAAGGGACAAGTGATTAAGGTGACTAGCATGCCCCTAGATCATCCATCTTCTCTATCACCACCCCTTGGATTGCCAAATGAACCGATTTTGAAAATCTTGGATCTTCCAGAAATAAGTAGGCAGTCAAAGCAAGTGTGGAGAAGGAAAAGAGAGAAAAATGAAACTATTGGGTGGCATATAATGAAAAGTTTGGGATACCAGGAGGGCCGAGGACTAGGCAAAGAACTGCAAGACATAGCTGTGCCAATCAATCTAATGAGGTTACAACCAAAAAGCGGGGTTGGGTATGATGGAACGACAGCGAATGGTCAGAATCTCAGAAGCAGATACTTTTCTGAATGCTTACAAAAGTTTTTCATCAAGAAAGAGACCATTCAATTGGCTGAGAACAAAGAGGAGCAAGAGCTAGGACAAGACAAGAGAAGAAGAACTGATGACCCTGAAGATGACGTGTATCCTGAAATATCTCTTTTGTTTTCCACCGATGAAGAAGGGTCAAGTAATGAACCACTCCAGGCTGAACCACCTGTCGACCCACCCAACGGTCATATTGCCAAACCGACTCGAGAAAAAGTCCAACCAATTCCACGAGGGCCTTCCCTCATTATGTCATCTTTTGGGGCCGACGCCCCACCGCACTGTGATGCTCTTCCTGGGCTTCTTGGCCCGATCCCTATTTCTAGGCCCTCAGGCCTGACTTATGGTTCCGCGTACCCACTTATTGCTCTTAGGCCATCGAGCCCCTCTACTGAATTCGGGCCTCTGCGCCCATTTTCTCCAATTCTCGGGCCCTCGAGCCCATCTCCTGAACCCGGGCCCTTGAGCCCGCATCCTCTTCTTATTGGGTCCATAAACCCACCTTCTTCCATGATCATCCGGCCTACTGGCCCATCACCTCTTTCTGTCAACATTGGGCCCGAAAGCCCCCTTTGTCAAACCTTGCTCGCAGTCTTCCCCTCTTTATCAATATCTTCGCCTACTTTGGCTCCCGTAGTTGATCTCAACCCAAATCGGGCACCTGAAGCCCATTCTGTCTTTATGTTTAGCACTCCAAAAAAAAACATCCTCCTCGAAACTGAAATTTCGATCGAGGAAACATCTCAACTTGCCTTGTAAGGGCATTCGACCCAAGGAGCCACCAGATCCTTGATTGACCTTCTTTGCCCTCCATCCTCTCCAATAAATTCTACTCCATCCACCTCCTCTTCCTTCCCTTATTTACCTTATTCTTATTTAGGTTTAGTTTCCAATAAAAATAGAACAAAAATCAGGGGTAGGAGAGTGTAGACACGCCAAATTGGCCTGATTCGGAGCCCCAGACTCTTATTCCATAGGCGATATCCTTTATTTGACTATTATCTGATCCGTATTACCTCGTGGAGATGAGCTAAGGACATCGGTGAAGCCCCTTGTGAGTTGAGAATGCACCGATGATTTCCGAAATATTGCCGAAACCTTCAAGCGAGAGCCGCGCGTGAACTGTAAAAATACAAAGCCTGCTCGATGACCAACCTTGAATGGTCCATAATTGAAGGTCTTGAGAGTCCCACATGTGTTTCGTAACATTCAGGGTTTCTTAGAAGTCACTTCAGTAGGCGTCGGTCAAATGATGGCTTTCGTTACGGCTTTTTCGATCTGTACTGACACGGCTATCCCGGACCACGCGTTAAGCCTTTCCGGTCATCACCGGGTCTTTTCGGGTCATCCGGGTCGATTCTAGCCGAATATTTTCATCAATCATGGCCATACGTCCGGTTCGGTCAATTTTAGGGTTTCCCGGCTTTACCAATGTTCGGTTCACTTTTACCGGGTTAATCTCAGATTTTTCGATGATTTCGGGTTTTTCGATCGTACCGGACTTGTTCGGTCATCATTTTAAATCATCCTGAGTTGACCCAAAATTTCTCGATCGGAACCGTGCTCTTTCGGATCTTCGCCACGGGTTTCGGCTTTCCGCGGGAGGGTAAACCGGTAGAAAGCCCCGTGCGAACATCTCGGGAGTCATGCCGGCTGGTTTACCGACTTGAGGAGGTGCGGTTGAAGGCCCTCTTTCCAATGCGACAAACGGGAGCCGAATCGGACATCCCATTTGCAAGATACGGCTCGCGGAACACGCGCGTAGGAGAGAGAGTGTACCGTACCCCCACTCCGCTTGAAAGAGGAGGGCACGCCCTGCGCGCCCTCAAACCGAGGGCGCGCCCTGCGCGCCCCCGGTTCCTTTGAAAAGCGAGGGCATGGTCGCTTTCCGAAAATCGCAAATTACCCCGATTAGCACCTTCTAAACCGGATTTTTGGAAGGTTTCCGGCATTGATTTTCGATTATTTGTACCGCGCCCCCGGTTCGGGGGCGCGTTACGTATGTCAAGTCGATTTTTAGCAATTTCCGGAAGTTTCCGTCGATTTTTAGCAGTGAGACGCGTAACGCGCCCCCGCTCTTTTTGAAACAAGGGGGCGCGCAGACCGCGCCCCCGAAGTGGGGGCGCGCCCTGCGCGCCCTCGTCCCCTTTGAAAAGCGGGGGCGCGGTCGGTCCAGTTTCCATTTTTTGCACCGGCTTCCTTCCCCTATAAATTGAGGGCCATTCTCAATGACCCAAGGTTAATCCCCCATGCCTAGCTCGTCCAAAGGTCATCCAAGCTCTTCTCCAAAGCCGTCTCGACGTCCAAAGGCGATCCGACATTGAGAGATCGATCCCGAAGTGAAGGAGAAGGCTCGATCTGGGCGTTCTGCATCAACCGACTTCATCGACTTCTGCAGAAAATCTGGGACTCCTGCTGCAGAAGTCTTAAACATAGAAGTTGTTCCTCTCTTCGTTCTCTTTCATCTCCAACTGACGGCACTCAATTCCGACTTGCCGTTTGTTCGTGGTGATTGCTACACTGAGGACGCACATCCAGGTTCTGTTTTTTATATCCGCCCACTTTCAGAATTTTTACATACTTCTACAGGAGGATTCCGGAGAAATAATCAACATAGGAACCCTTCCTCTCTGAGTCCTGTCTACTTCAACAAACGGCACTCGATTCTGACATCGGGGTCATCCGTAGCATCCTCTGCACCAAAGTCGTGCCAGAAGGGTGCAAAGGCTACCCGAACTGGCCTTCTTCAACCAACTCGGCTTCAACTCAAGCCGATCCATTCCATAAGCTTTCTCAACTCCCTTAACTCGGTTTATTTATTGTTTTAAAGCATATTTTAGTTCATTTACATCATTTTTACATAATCAAAAATACACAAAAAAGGGGTTAGGACTCACCCCAATCCGGTGAGTTCGATTACAATTGCTTCTTTCTCATATTCTCTCTACAGTTACTACACTTCCCATAGTTCTAATCATTTTCTTTCACTTGGTTTATTGTTTTAGTTGCACAGGTCTATCAAGTTAGCATTGGTCGGAGACTCTTCTTCATCGGCCGGCCGAGGAAGAAGAAGGTTGAACTCATATCCCGATCTCCCGCGCTAAGGTACACGGTCAAATCAACTCATCTCTTGTTTTTATTCTATAAAGCGGAGCCCGCGGCTCCTGGCGACCACATCCTTCATGTTTTAATTTCATCTCCTCCTCACTCTCCTCCCACATGACCCGAACCGTCTCCGGTGCTCGAGCAACGCCGTGAGATGAAAGTTCGGGGATCAATGTGAGTGTGGGACTGAGGTGAGGACATTTTACCGCTTTCCGAGTGTTTTCAATTCACTCCCCCTTTTTCCCCCTATTCCATATTTCACCTTATTTTGAGGTGCCGATCCGGAACCCGTTTTCTGGAGTTGACAGCTTTTCGGCGACCACGGTGGGACAACCAATGTCTTCAACCGTGCTAGCTTGATTCAACCGTGCAACTAGTTGTTTTCCAACTTGGTTCCCGCGTGAACCGGCTAGTCTTTTATTTTCCATGTCAATTTACCTTTAAACTTGCTATTTACTCTTTCTTTAAGATTGTCCCCCATGTGGACTTAATTTTCTTGTCTTTCATTTCAACCCGGTTCCCGCGTGAACCACTTTTCTTCTTATAAACCGGTTCCCACGTGAACCACCTTTCTTTTCCAACTCAGTTCCCGCGTGAACCAACTTATTTTCAGATCGGTCCCCGCGTGGACCACCTCTTTACAGCACCTTTAGATTGGCCCCACGTGGCCCTCCTTCTATTTTGTCAACCCTTACATCGGTTCCCGCGTGAACCACCCTTTCTTCATTAAAACCGGTTCCCGCGTGAACCAAACCCTTTTCTAAACCAGTTCCCGCGTGAACCAATTCACCTTCAGATCGGTCCCCGCGTGGACCACCCCTTTGCACCACTTTAGATTGGCCCCAAGTGGCCCTCCTTTCCTTTTTCCAATCAAACAAACCGGTTCCCGCGTGAAGGGGATCAATGTTTACTACACTTCCCATAGTTCTAATCATTTTCTTTCACTTGGTTTATTGTTCTAGTTGCACAGGTCTATCAAGTTAGCATCGGTTGGAGACTCTTCTTCATCGGCCGGCCGAGGAAGAAGAAGGTTGAACTCATATCCCGATCTCCCGCGCTAAGGTACACGGTCAAATCAACTCATCTCTTGTTTTTATTCTATAAAGCGGAGCCCGTGGCTCCTGGCGACCACATCCTTCATGTTTTAATTTCATCTCCTCCTCACTCTCCTCCCACATGACCCGAACCGTCTCCGGTGCTCGAGCAACGCCGTGAGATGAAAGTTCGGGGATCAATGTGAGTGTGGGACCGAGATGAGGACATTTTACCACTTTCCGAGTGTTTTCAATTCACTCCCCCTTTTTCCCCCTATTCCATCTTTCACCTTATTTTGAGGTGCCGATCCGGAACCCGTTTTCTGGAGTCGACAGAGAGTTCTAGAAAGATACCTGCATCAGTTAGCCCAGAAGAGCTTAGAATGTGCCAAGCTACCGGAGTATCTATAAAATGCGATTCAGCTGGATGAAATACGATATAAAGAGAAGGATAACATTGATCAAACTTTGGGGTTTCTTCCTCTCTCAATTCGACAACACCTACATCCAACAGAAGGCAATCAAGGGCTATGCAATTGCTGAACACCTTGCCCATCATCCTATCCTGATCTTTGACCCTATCCAATCAGAATTTCCCAATGAGGAATTGATATCCATTCGATCCTCCAATCTTTGGACTTTGTACTTCGATGGGGCCTTAAACTCTCAGGATAGAGGGATAGGGATTGTTCTTCTTTCACCCGAAGGTGTCGCCATTACACAGGCTTTTCAGCTCCATTTTCCAGCAACAAACAATATAGCTGAGTATGAAGCCTTATTGGCCGGACTGGAGGCCGCTCACTTCTATGGTGTCACTAAACTAAGGGTGATCAATGATAGTCAGTTGATTCTCCGCCAAGTGCTCGCCAAATACCGCACATCTCATCCCGGGCTCAGACCATACCAAGAACTCACCACCTGTTACATCAAGCTATTCTCCAAACTTGAATTCATTCATGTTCCTTGTGCTCAAAATATTCTTTCCGTTGCTCTCGCTTCCCTGGCATCTTCACTATCTGTCCCTCTAGGCAGACAGGTTAGGACGATCTATGTCCGCCGATGTACCATTCCGGCAGTGGAAGATGCACGATTCTTGAGGGTTAAATAAAAATTTAAAAGGAAAGAGTACATTGAGCAAAAGGAGGAAGTATCTTTAGTTGAGTTGGAAGAATTAAAAGAGGGTGAGAAACCATGGTATCGTGAGATTGCGAATTACTATCAGGATCAGACATATCCACCAAGATTAACTGCCGAAGAGAAGAAAGCCATAAGAAGAGTCTCCCAAAGATACACCATCTTAGGCGGGGTGCTTTATAAAAGGAGCTTGGCCGGTGTTCTATTAAGATGCGTAGATGAAGAAGAGGCTGAATTGGTGCTTAAGGAAGCGTACTCCGGAGTATGTGGAGGCCATGTAAATGCCCAAGCCCTCGCCAAGAAGATCATCAGGCATGGGTATTACTGGCCTACTCTGGAAGAAGATTGATCGATCTTTGTCCGGCACTATCATCAATGTCAACTTCACGCCAACAAGATTCACTCTCCCGCATCTTCCCTTCACCCGATTCATGCACCGTGGCCTTTCGCTATGTGGGCTTTTGATGTTATCGGACCCCTTGGTGACCCAAACTCCACAAACAAAATCAAATCCTTCATCCTAACAACAATGGAGTACTTCACCAAGTGGGCGGAAGCAGAAGCATACGTGGAGATAAAGGCATCAACAGTCTACACCTTCATCAAACACAACATCATTGCCAGGTTCGGGATCCCAAGCGACATCATCACCGACAATGGACCACAATTCATCTCCCAGAAGCTGCGTGACCTTTGCAACAGGTATTGCATCAGATTGCATCATTCATCTCCATATTATCCCCAAGGCAACGGTCAAGCAGAAGCCACCAATAAAACCCTGATAAAAATCATTAAGAAAACTTGTAAGTCTAGCAAATTCGCGGATTGGCCAGATAAATTAGTTGATGCTTTATGGGCCTACCGCACCTCTATTCGAACCCTAACGGGTCAGACCCCCTATGCCTTGGCATTTGGGATGGAGGTGGTAGTTCCATACGAAGTAATCATTCCTTCCCTCCGAGCCCAGATCGATCGAGACATCCCGATAGATGAACGCCGAGATTCCCTTCTCGCGCAACTCGAACTCTTGGATGAAAGGAGACTGGCCGCTGCCGAACATGCTAGTTCTTATCAGAATAGACTTAAAAGATTTTATCAGAAGAGGGTGGTGGAGAGAAAATTTGAAATCGGTGAGGTTGTGCTTAAAAGAATATTCATTAAGCCGGGCGGTCCCTGCTCCAAACTTCAACCTAATTGGGAGGGTCCATATGTGATTTTGGCTGTTTATCCTGGTAATTCATACAAGCTGACTAATACAAAAGGAGAAGAACTAGCTCATCCCCGAAATGGTGTGTACCTCAAAAAATATTTCCCTTAAAACAAAAATCACAAAAAAAACAAAAATATATAAAATCCAAAGGTGTGAAGAATAATGATAACATCTAACGCTTGCTTGCTCGGTGCACCAACTTGTCACTTAGGGAAATAAGGATAGGCATCATACTGCACACACTACACGCCTAACTTTGAGATCTGATGATCGGAAGTCAGAGAGAAAGCTAGGCAACGCTTGGCAAAAGAAGGTCAACCTAATCTCATTCTCTTCTCATTTCGGTCCAGAATAGATGAAAGGGGTTAGAATGAGGAGTATCAAAAGTGCCCATTGCCTTAGTTGGAAAATGCCTCTGAAGGTCTGACTTCTTAAAAAGAAGAAAAAGGTGCCAAAAGATGGGCAATGACCCCTCAGGTCAGCAAAAGAATAGACATGTCTGAATGCGTACCAACAAAAGCCCAAAAGAAAAAGGCTCCAAAATATGGGCAATGAACCCCTCAGGTCAAAATCAAGCAAAAAAAAGAAAAGACCTATCCGAATGAGGGCCATCAGAAGAAAAGGGCTAGAAGGAAGGACCCGAGGATGTCAAATCCTGAACAGGCAACGCGGGCACCAGTAGAGAAACAAATTCGACACTTGAATCTTAGTAAGGACTTACCATCAATCCTTTTCCCTCTTTAACCTTGCGGGTAGAGTTGACCGACTGGATCTAAGAAAAGCCATAGCCTATCAAAGGCGGAAGGTCAGAAGATCTCGGACTAGGTACTTTCTTACACGTGATGCCTACTCTTAACCCTTAGGTAACAATGAGAGGCACCTACGGCAAGCAAAGCAAAGGATGAGATGATCGTGTCCTTCACACCAAACAAAAAAATCGAATACTTCAAAAAGCACCAAACAAATCCATAAAATCAAAAATCCTAAAAAGTGAATATCCAAAACACCAAAAAATCGTAAAAGTTCCAAAATACCAAAAACATTATAAAACCATCAAAACCCAAACAAATCAAAAATCCCAAAACACCTAAAAATTTGCTTCCTAATTGACTAGTCGCCTTTGCATTCATACTTAATTTCAGTCTTGCATGTTTCCTTTTATGCATACTTATGTTTT
Organism: Cryptocoryne crispatula var. balansae; assembly: GCA_036172225.1. Taxonomy (NCBI): domain Eukaryota; kingdom Viridiplantae; phylum Streptophyta; class Magnoliopsida; order Alismatales; family Araceae; genus Cryptocoryne; species Cryptocoryne crispatula. The sequence goes on from CM069924.1 coordinate 13,363,618, forward strand.
TATGTTATCTTTACCTTGATAAGGCCTATGTCCCTTGACAAAAGATCAAGGCAACTTTGCCCTCTCCTTGCAAGGGAATAAGCCAAAATAAAGTTCTAATATCTTCTCTCAAGTGGATGCAGGAATAGGAGAAGGCATGCCAGCTTCATATCCCCAGAAACTTAGAGGAAGCAAAAATAATAAAAAAATCAAAAATTGAAAAACAAAAGTGGACTACCCCGACCCCTATTAGGACTTGCATTTAGTATTGCATCTATCAAAATAAATAATATTTGAGATGTTGAAGACCTCAAGTCTAGAGGGGGCTGAGCCTGAGAACCCCTTCAACAAAATCAGTGAGGGCTCAGTCATTCCCTAGGCTTGCGGATAGGCCAAAGTTGAATATACGGGGACGACGGTTTTTTCATAAATGTCATGACCCGTTATGTTCAACCTATATCTTCAACTATTTTCTTATACTTATTTGTATTTCTTTAAACCCAGCATGCATCATTTCATACACCAACATTCATCATCCCACCATGACAATTCCCCGCTTCCTAATCCTGCCATAACCTCCTTCCAGTCCCATTATGAACATTTTAAAAATGGTCTTTTATAGCTCCAGAGAAGGTCTTGATTGTTCAGAGAATCGGTTTCCAACGGGTTTTAACAATGATTTCATCAAAACAAGAAGTTTTTCCATGTCGAACTGAACCGGTATTGTTGAGTAAAACCTTATGAATTTGAAGAACCCAACCTTGGTTGATTGGCTGTCTCCTCTTTACTTTTTGCAATTTACTGCATTTCTACCAAGTCCAGCACACCATGCAGTTCGGGTCCTGGCCGGTAACAATTCTTCCCCACGTGGGATTTTAGTTATTTACTTTCAGTACTGTTCTTCTCTTTAACCAATCAACCATAGGGAAGGTTTCGATAGGACAAAGGGTAATCTCGGAGTCCGGTAAAGTTTTATTCCACTCAACTAGGCCAATGAGGGCATGTCTAAATCCACACCTTGGCGTCACCTTTTCAGTCCATTACCACTTCATTCCGCTACGCCTCATTACGCTTCGCTACATTCGCCTACGTTTCATTCGTGTCACTCCCCTACAAAGCCGACGCCAAGGTGAGGCAAGCTGTAGACACGCAATTTTGGTCCAGTTGGAGAGCTTAAATTCTTATTTTTATGAGTATTCTTTCAAGGAAACCAAGTTTTTCGGAAAATCGGAACTTCCCTGCGCGTTTCGGCCAAACTGGGCCTAGTGCCCCCTTAATGGGGCGCTTTGACCAAGTCAAAGCGCCCTATAAATAGGGCACCAGGCGCCCTATAAACAGGGTGCCAGGCGCCCCACTGGTGGGGCACCTGCACCTGGTCTGACTGACTGGACAGATTGATGGGACAGTTCTGCCGATAAAGTTGCCCTCTTCTTGCCTATAAAAGGACCCCCATTTGGAAGGTTTAGGACACTCTAAGGGCGTCCCTCACCTCCTCTCATCCACCACTACACATCCCAAGCCTTGCAACCCCCCTCCAAGCTCTCAAACCGTCCCAAAACCATCTCCCAAAACACAAAAAAAAATCATAGTTGCTTCTTGAAGGGATATTCCAGCAGAATGAAGTTACCCTCTTTTGTGCTGTAGAAAGACCCTCATATAGAGGTTTTTGGACACCCCAAGTCCGTCTCCCACCTCATCTCATCCACCACTACGAATCTAAGCCTTCATAGCACCCTCTCAAGCCCTTAGATTATCTCAAAATCCTTCTCCAAAAACCCAAAAACCTGTAGTTTCCTTCTTCATAAATATGATTTTTCTCCGACTTTGAGAGCCCCTACACTCTATTTCCCTTACATATAGTGCCAAAACACTCTTCCATTAGCTTCACTTGGGTATTGTCTGCTTGAAGAAGTCATTTTTCCGTCTTGGAGGTCTTCCTACACTCCGGGGCGACGCCGCGAAGAAGGGAAGAAAATCTGCTGAAGCCAGTCCCTGGTGCCCCACAAATAGGGCACTTTGACTTTGGTCAACGTTCCCCATCAAGGGGACACCTGCAGCAAGCGCCCCATCTATGGGGCACTAGCAGGGGCAGACCCCATTTTGCTTTTTTTGAGTTTATTTACCTTTCCGGTCGATCCTTTACTCCCCCCTTTAATTTTAAATCTCATTAACATGTCGTTTAGCATATATTGAGCCACTCATTTGCATTTTCATGCATATATAAACCTTCTAAATAGGGGTTGGGATTTAGTCCCAATCCGGTTAGTCTCTTTCCTTTTGCGTGTTTGAATTCAAATTTGAGCACGATACTATGCTTTCATTAGAACTAATGAACCTTTCACTTGTTTCTATGTTTTCTTATGGACATTTTTAGGTAAATCCGATTGAGGTGGAGCTTCAACCGGATCGAAGATGAAGGACTCACTAAGCTCTCTTCTTTCGGCCGGCCGAGAGAGACGAAGTCGGAACCCAACAATCTCCCCGCTTCCAAAGGTACGACGGTCATTTCTCCATTTCATTTCTTTTTATTCTACTATATTTTGGAGCCTTTGGCTCCTGGCGACCACACCCACTAACATCTCATCCACCAAGTCCCCAAAGCAAGTGTAGGGGCAGGAAAAGGGAAGATCTACGGATATCCCGTTTCGGGTGCTTACACATTTGTGCTCCAACATGAAAGAACTGTATAAGCAGGAAAGTCATTAATGGTCCACAAAAGTGCTCCTCGCATATTAAAATTTTGCTTTCTATAAGCATCGTATGTTTTCACTCCTAAATTCCATAGTTCATTTTACTCTTCTATTAAAGGTTACAAGTATACATCAATATCATTTCCTGGAGCCTTAGGACCAGAAATCAACAATGACATTATAAAATATGGTTGTTTCATACACAACCATGGTGGAAGGTTCTAGACAACCAAAACAACTAGCCATGTACTATATGTAGAACTCAGTGAACTAAATGGGTTGAAGCCATCACTTGCCGAACCAAACCAAGTCTAACATTTCGGCATTCAATACCAAATGATGGATCATAAGCATCCAATGTTTTCCAAGCTTGTGAATCAGCAAGATGCCTTAATACTTCATCATCGACACATTTTTCTTTGTGCCATCGCATGTTCTTTGCAAGTTCTTTAGCCATAAACATCCGTTGTAACCTTCGGATTAGTGGAAAGTGTCATAATATCTTTAGTGAAATCTTAGTCTTCCCTTCAACTTGTTCATTAGTTGTATTTGACAACCATCTATAAGTACCACAAGTAGGACAATGATCATAATTAGCATAGTGCCCTCAATAAAGAATGCAATCATTTACACATGCATCAATTTTATCATATCCAAGATCAAGATCTTTAATACTTTTCTTCACCTCATATATAGATTCTAGCAATGTGTTCTGCTCAGGTAGATTTTTTTTCAAAAGTTTGAGTAATGCATCAAATGAGGTATTACTCCAACCATATAAACATTTCAAATGGCACAATTGTACTATGCAAGATAACTAAAAAAATCCTTTACAATTTGGATAAAGTTTAACTTGTGCATCATCCACTAACTTGTAAAATTTTTTAGCTCCTGTATTCGGTTCCTCAGATAGTGAAGAAATATCACCTGTCATTTCTTCTAAAATATCCACTGATGTCTCAATGTGAATATTTGTATAAATCAAATCTTCTGTTGCCATAATATCTTGTAACATACACAATGTTGTTGTGTCATTATCATCACTACTTGTTTGAGAGGTTGTCATATCCTCATTAGAAAGGTGTTGACTTTCTCCATGAAAATCTCAAATGACGTACCTCAAATCAATACCATATCTTAAAAGATGAAATTTCACAGTATTACGCACTTGATAATCACTGTTCAGACAATATAGACAAGGACAAAGGATTTTATCTTGTATAACAACTCTTGAAAAGGCAAAATCTAAAAACTCATCCACTCCCTTCTCATACTCATCGATATTTCTCATAGAAGACATCCACGACTTATCTATCGTCATATTAATAGAAACGTCCTAGAAGGAATTAAAAAGAAATAAGATTAAAAAAAGTATATGTCAATTAACAAGTTAATTACCTCAGAATAATAAGTTAATTACCTCAGAAGTTTAATCAATAGCTTTCTCATCCCCTACTGATAGAAAAAAGTAAATTTCAATTATACATAGATAATAACTTGACCAAAAAATGATAATAAGGGTACAATCAGTGACTAGCAAGACTATAAGCCAATTAAGAATAGAGATTGAAACAAATCTATGGCATGTCATGATCACCAAAATAATTGACAACTATATTGCCAATTTCAAGACTAAAATTGAGTTGTAAAATAGAACAGTCCAAGCTATTTGTCTTTTTTAAGACAATTTGATTTATGCTCAGCCAATTCCAAGACTAAAATTGAGTTGTAAGGTAGTTCGCAGAGTGGTGAGATTTTATTTTGTTTTTTTCTTTCAAAAAACAGAATATTATATCATACACTATATTCATCGATCCACACACACTCTTATAGAATACACAATACAAATACACTTAGATCTTCTTCCCACAAGTGAGATATTCAAACACATACTTCTCATAAGGGAAACATATAACTATTTCTACAATATTAACTTAAGATATGTAGAGCATTAAACACGAGAGATGAGTATAACAATAAACTCAAAAGAGAGCTTGAGGAACTTGACTTTGAAAGAGAATTTAGCACAAGAAATCTTGAGGTTGCCTTTCTATTTGAGAAAGTGATAAATGTTGGAGTTTCTTGGAATACCTGACGATGATCCGAACTCCATTGCACTGCGGAAGACGAGAACGAGGAAGATCTGCTGGATAGGAATCGCCTGTCTCCTTCAGACGACCCTCTGGTTTTTTCTCTCTATTGAGCCTGTATGGTGTAACCGTATTGGGAGTCACAGCCCTGCCTATGCTTATATAGAGAGGAGGGACCAGTCCGAGTTCGACTAGGATTAGGATCCTGCCCATAGTCGGATCCTGGGCCTAACAGGAGATTAAGCCCATTAAGCCACGTTCCATCTTATAAACCTAATAGTGTACTAAGTCAAGCCCAATAACAAGTGGATCACTTAAATAAATATTGGGTAAACCCAACATTCTCCCACTTGATCCATCTTGTTCCTTATACATCAAATCTTCTCTTTGAACTATATATATAATACTAACATATATAATTTTGAAAATGACTCTAGAAGATTTGACATCATGGGCTCATACTTAAAATGAGAAAATCGGTATGCGTGCACGATAAAATAGAAAATTATCACACTATCTCTATTAGATGGAACCCAAATTGCTCAATTATAGTAGGTCAAATGACAAGGGTCATAGCGATAAATGCATTCAATCACACACCACCTTCTATGTACCACGTGTCACCAACTTTCCCATAACTGAACACTATATATGGCTGTCTGAATAAACTTACACTTGATGTTTATTCGATGGTCACCACTTTAAGTTACATTCTGCATACCTGAAGTCTATTATTGAAGTGTACACAAATGGAACATGCATAATACAACAACAATGAAGAATCAATCACGCATCTATATAAGTGTCAAACTGAATCACAACATATCAAGAGAACTGACAAGACCCATCCGAATCACATGACTACAAAGATGCTAGCCAGTAGTCCCTTAGTGAGTGGATCTATCACCATGAATCATGTCTTAATATGTTCAATTGACACTAAATTGATTCCTCACTAAATCTCTAAGACAAAAAGTACTTTATGCCTAAGGTTCTACCACCCTTAGACACCTTATTATCCTTAGAAAAGAACATTGTAGTGGAATAGTCGTTATAAATTCTTATAGGCCTCAAAAGACTACAAAAGGTAGAGAAACGACAAAATTCCATAACCGAATAGCATGTGCACTAGCCTCATAACATGCATTGAATTCTTCCGCCATGGTGGAAGTAACCGTAAAAAATAACTAAAAGTAAACTTTCGGATATCAAGCAACCACCATAGTCTGTTTCGGCATATGCAACTATCTCAAATTGATATGACCTTATGTGAGCATAACACCTACTGTGCCTTTAGGATATCCAAGACCTTTAAGGTCAAAAATGGAACACCGTAGCATACTGAATTATTATCTTTAACAATGGGTACCTTATTGGGTGCGCAAGACTGTAAATGAAAACTTTCTAGAATCTTTAAGATGTAAGATTTCTGAGAAGACCTAAGGAGCCTAATAATCTAACTCTAGTGTTCTCTAAGCCCAAAATATACTAGGCCACACCTAAATCTTCCATCTCAAAAAATTCACAGACATTAAAACCTTAATTTCATGTAACAAATAGAGATTACCACTAGTAAGTAATATGTTATCCATACACAAAAGCAAGATAAAATTTACTCCTACTGACTTTTAAGTATGAACACTTATCAAAAAATGTTCTCTTTAAACTCAAAGGACAACAATATCTCATTAAACTTGAGATACCACAGCCGGGAGGCTTGCTTAAGTCATTAAATGGATTTCCTTAACTTGCATACCATATGTTCTCTCTATTCAACATGAAACCCTTGAGGTTGCTCCAAGTACACCTCTTAATCTAGATTCCAAACTCTTTGTGGCATCCTTATTAGGCGTGTGTGTCTGCTTTGCCTTAATGTAGTTAACACATGTCACAAAGTCTTTAAAGTCAATAGAAGAAAATACTCCTCTCACTAATCTTTGAAGCCTCTTAATGAAGATAATTACCTAATCTCCTATACCACAACATGGATGACTCATCATTAATGTAGTTAACACATGTCACAAAGTCTTTAAAGTCAATAGAAGAAAATACTCCTCTCACTAATCTTTGAAGCCTCTTAATGAAGATAATTACCTAATCTCCTATACCACAACATGGATGACTCATCATTAATGCTATTATGCTTATTGCCATTAAACCGAAGTAGGTAGGCTATCATGGACATGTTAAACCATAGAAGATATACACACATTCCATAAACCATCAGAAAGATTGCCAGTATAAAAAACAACTGAATCTTTAACTAAATTAAAAGAAATAGTTCCAAAATTGAAATGGAACCATTTACAATCTAGTTTTGATACCGACACCATAATTCTACTATATGATGGTACATAGAATGTGTCATCTAAATTTGAAACATATCCACTACTAAATGTAGACACGCAATTTTGGCCCAGTTGGAGAGTTCAAATTCTTGTTTTCATAAAGAATATTTAAAGCACATCGTGTTTTCCGGACAGATCGAGTTTTGGCACATTCCTAAGGTGGGTCCATCAAGCAATCAGACAAGCCAAATGCCCCAAGAATAGGGCACCTGGCGCCCTGTTTATAGGGCACCAGGCGCCCTATATATACGGCACCGGCGCCCTATTTATAGGGCACACAGCGCCCGTATACGGGCACCGGCGCCTGTGTACGAGGCACCGGGCGCCCTATAAACGAGCGCACTGGAAACCCAAATTCGATCGATTTGACAGTTGATTTGACCCCCGCGGTGACTTGTCTTGTCGACTGACAAACCTCATGATGCTAGCGCCCCATATACGAGGCGCTATGCCACATGGCACCGTTTCTCGAAATGGCCAAAGTGCCCTCTGTTGGGCTATAAATAGAGCCCCATTTGGAGCTTGGAGGAGGTTCCAACTCCGTGCCACCCTAGAGCTCATCCAACACTACGATTCTAAGCCACATTCACCCTCCAAAAGCCTCCAAATCGATCCAAAATCCTCCACCAAAAACCCTAAAACCTTCTGTTAATGTCACCCAGAAATATGATTTTCCTCCAACTTTGAGAGCTTCTACCCGCCTCTCTCCTCATATCCAGCACCCAAACCCTCTTCCATCGGCTTCATTTGAGTATTGTCTACAAGGAGGAGTCCCTACTTCATCCCGAGAAGCCTCCCAAAGCACTCCCGAGAGCGGCGCCGCGAGGAGAAGAAAATCATGTTCGGGCCAGACTTAGTGCCCCGTGTACAGGGCGCTTTGACTTTGGTCCACGCGCCCATAAAGGGGCACTGCTCCCGGCGCCCTATATACAGGCACCGGGGAAGGACAGAAGCTTGTTTTGTTATTTTTGGATTCCGATCGTTCGTTTAATCGAGTTTTTGTCTCCCTTTTTCGCTTTTGCATTGATCATCATGTTAGTTAGCATGTCTTAGAGCATTTTTGCATTCCATATATGTTTAAAACCTACCAAAAATAGGGGTTGGGATCTCGTCCCAATCCGGTTAGTCTCTTCCCATTTGCATGTTTGAATCTAAATTCGAGCACGATACTATGCTTTCGTTAGAACTAATAAAACCTTCACTTGTCTCCTTGTTTTCTTATGGACATTCTTAGGTAGATCCGATCGAGGCGGAGCTTCAACCGGATTGAAGGCAAAGGATTCACTAAGCTCTCTTCTTTCGGCCGGCCGAGAGAGGAGAAGTCGGAACTCAACAATCTCCCCGCTTCTGAAGGTACGACGGTCATCTTTCTATTTCACTTTCTTTCATCCCACCATATTTTGGAGCCTTTGGTTCCTGGAGACCACACCTACACATAACACACCACCAAGTCCCCAAAGCAAGCGTAGGGGCCGGAAGGGGGAGATCCGCGGATGTCCCGTTTCGGGTGCTTACACCTTTTGGCGACCACTGTGGGACCAACTTTGCTTTAGTGAAATCCCACTTTATTTTTCTAAGAATGTCCATCTGAAAATCATGTTTGCTTTCATTTCCATGTGAGTCATTTCCATTTCCTTACATTGTTGCTTGTTTACGTTGCTTACTTTTCTTCGAAGCATCATCTTGTTTCTTCCAAGTTTACTTGCTCTCCGTTTATCTTTTTAAAGCATATCCATCTGATTTCCAACTTTGATAATCAACTTATTTCACCTTAGTATTTTAGATATCATCTTCTTTGCTAAGTCTAGTTCTCCTTTAACAAATCTTTCAAAGCATGCTTAGTTAAATTAGTTCTTTCTTCCATCCTAGCTTAATTTCATATCATTGTCTTGTTCACTTGCTTTCCTACAACATCTCATTAATCATTGTATGCTTTTATTTTCTTCTTGGTTGCTTCTTATTCTCTTGAAATTTCACTTGCATTTAGTTTCAGACGGAGCTTCGGGTCCGCCTGCCTCCTTAGGACATCCGAGAAGGGAGGCTCTCTCTCCCAAAGCCCCACACATCCAAACACCCCTCTTGGTGGTTGCCAACTCCTCCTCCGGGATTCCTCTCGGAAGGACCGGGTAGCTTCCATCAAGACCACCGTAAGTCCTCAGACGTGAAGGATTCCCTCTTCACTGATCGGGCTGGTTGTACCACTTTATCCCAAAACCCGGAATACCTATTACCCATCGTTGTGAAAAGAGTGACAACCTTAGATTGCTCGGTGTTGTAAGAGCATAGGGTCCTACCCATTTATTTGAGTGGACAATATTTCTCTTAACAAGCCATTAATTTGAGATTGAAACAAAAAAAAATTGCGTTAATCATTCCAAGTCTTTGCTATTACTTGTTTGCAAACAAAAACTGAAAATTAAACAAAAATCCCAAAATCACCTTAAAAACAACCAAAACAAAAAATTTGCTTGAGGTTAATTTGCTTGACAACTTGCTTGTCCAAACAAAAGAAAATCAAAACAAAAGAGGTCAAAAATCAAAACCAAAAAATCCTTGAACTTTTATTTGCCAACCTTCTTTTTCTGTCGTGTTTATGAACTTGAGGTCGGTCGAGTTATCGGAATGGCGGATCAAAGATGCGAGCAACTACAATTGGAATACACCGGTCTGCTTTCTACCGTGATGCCGTATGTGCGTCAATGAACTGAAGTTCTCCCTGAACCTAGTCAACCTTCACCTCGACCCACTCCAACTTCACTTTGGGAGGCCTTCTCTCATGCCGACCCTACCCTACTCCTGGCTATCAAAGCCATCCTCAAGGGCAAGTCCCCCACCGACCACATTCCTCCCGAAGGTGGCCTTCATATCTCTACCCCTCGGTCAGTGGCGCACCAACCCAATGTGCCCACTCATGGCCATTCTCATACCAGGCTCATGGCCCCAATTTCTCCTCATCCGGTGGCTAATCTAGATCACCCCAATACAAATGTCGTTGTTCCTTCTAGACCACCAGTTTATTCTTCTAATCATCTCAACCCTACTCACCCTTTGGTGCATCCCCCAATATACCCTTCTCATCCGGTCACTTCGGCCCACCAAATCCCGATCCCGGTGCACCAAGCACCCGCTCCTCCTCCTCCTCTTGGGGAACCTTCCGTCGATCTGGCTATGATTAATAAAATCAATCGCATGGACGAACAATATACAGAACTCACACGTTTGATCGACGCCAAGGCAGCCCCCGAAATTTCTCTTCCTTTTCTCCTACCATCTACCTCCCTACGAGATGCCGATATACCGTCGCTACAACGGAACCGGTAATCCCTTCATTCATGTCAAAGACTTTCTATATGAGTCGAATGTGTGGCGAACGATCTAAGGGCCCTTGCTTTTCTTTTCGGAAGAGCATTGGAGGGTTCGGCTTTAGTGGTTTTACTCACTTGATCCTTCGGAGGCAAGTAACTTTGAAATCGTCAAGGCCAAATTTTTGCAAAGATATCAAGATAGGTCGGACCAACATATTCCATCACCGACCTCATGGCTAAAAGGATGAAAAATGATGAAGATTTTATCGAGGTATGCCGATAGGTGGAGAGCAATGGCGGAAAGATTGACAAATGCACTGTCCGAATCGGAACAAGTTAAGATGATCATCACCAACGCCACACCCGCTTTAAAAAATGTATTGGCATTACATCACCCTGCCACGATGAGCAAACTCTATGAGAGAGCGCGGTATATCCAAACACAGCTCCGAGACTCTCCCATTATGAACCTTTTTGACCCTAGGCCCCGAGTCACCAAAAAAACAACCACCACCACTGCTGGGCCCGTAACTGAAGGCGTGATAACCAACGAACATGTCAATATCCTGGGGAACCCGCCCATCAACCACCAACGTAATACAGAATCCCGAAGATATGAAACCCGCGCCAAACCCAACCGGCACCTCGCCCCCGAGTATCCAACCCCAACCCTTTCCGCCACCAAGCACCGAACCAATATCACCAACAACCAATACGTACACCGTCCCCACGACCCCGGCGGTTGGCCGTACGGACCTTTGCACCTCAACCTCCCCGCCAACCGACCACCTACAACTGGGCACCTCCCCCCGCCACCTATGTACCACGAAGAGCGAGGCCTAGGAGAAATCATTACCCGCCATTACCGTACTCTCTCGTAGATATTTTTAACGCTCTTATGGCGGCGAGCGAGATCTCATTGCCGAGAGAAAAGTTGAATCACCGCTTATACCACGAATACCCAGGCATACGGTGGAGAAGCGCTGGGTTTAAAGATTACATCCATGACCTCCACGAGCGGAAGTATTGACGGGGCCAAATGGGCGAATACATCAAGGCAAGTCAAGAACCAACCCTGCGGCAGCAGCAGCGAGTGCACCAGCTCGACAACAACAATAGGAACCCGGCACAGGAATTATTCGTAACCCGCTACCCGCGCACGCACCGCAACAACACTGAAGAAACCGAGGGTTAACCCTATTTTAACCTCCACCGATGAACCCCGCGATAGAGGTCAAAATTGGCAAATCGAGGGACTGCTTCCTTCATAAACATCAACCCTCCAAACCACGTTAACCGAACCTTTCACTCCATACCCCGAGTTATCCTCGGAAGAAGCCAACCGCCGATTATCCGCACGCCGCCACAACCAACCATAACACCACCAGCCATACAACTCCAACCGGGTAGGACCTTGATCCGCCCGGTCGAGCCCCCACAAATACCACTGCCACTAGGACCTATCATTGTACCACCTCGTGCAACCATGCCACCACAATCCACTCGTATCCCTACAACTCGGACCATCATCACTACACCCCTGCCTAGGCCTCCCATCATCCGACCTAACCCTCCGTCTGTCTCCACTACACCAACCATAACTCCCCAGCTCGCCACGGTGCTTAGAAGCGGGAGTATGTTCCAAAGGATTTTTCCCAACGGTCAACCGCAGACGACCGCAAGAAGAAGAAGAAGAGCACCCGGAAGAGCCAGTGCCAGGAACATCTTATGATTTGCTGAAACACCTTGACAAAACCCCTGCGCGGATTTCCATTCTAGAGCTGATTAAAAGGTCCAAAGCTCATCAAGAAGTTCTTCAACAATATCTACAAAGAGTGATGGTTAATGAAACTCTCCCCCCAGAAAAGATTACATCAGTTTTAACCCCAAGAAGTGAACACCCTGCTCTCATTTTCACTAAAGAAGAATTGGCCGAACTTAAGCGAGAAAATATGCACTATGTATCACTGTCAGTGTTAACAAAACAGATGTTGAATCTTGTCTAGTTGACACCGGTGCATCTATCAATGTCTTGCCACCAGAAACGCTACAGTTGTGTGGGATCCCAGAAGAAGATATTCGGCCATCACAAATCACTGTGACAGCATACGACAATTCCAAGAGGCCCGCCCATGGCATGGTCACACTTGAAGTCAAACTCGGACCCCGGTTATTCTTTGTCGACTTCCATGTTTTGGATATGGATCCAAGCTTACAAAGCCATCTCCGGGAAGGCCTTGCGAAGCATTGGAGGCCGTAGCTTCAACCAATCATCGCATCAAATTTCCTTCAAGGGACAAGTTGTTAAGGTAGTGAGTATGCCCGTGGATTGCTTGGTTACTCTCCCCTCCGGCTTGCCGAATCAAGTGGTATTCACAATCCTCGATCCGCCGAGGGATAAAAGACAGCAAGCCAAGTTTGGAGAAAGAAGAAAAATGACACCAAAACCCTTGGGTGGCGTATGATGGCAAATCTGGGGTATCGAGAAGGCCGAGGACTGGGGAAAGAACTGCAAGGCATCACAGAACCCATCCAGCTAGTGAAGACAACGTCAAGGAATGGGATAGGGTATGATGGGACACGTGATAATGGCCAAAAGACCGGCCAAAAATACTTCCGAGGATGTCTGCGCAAGTTCTTTCGATAAAAAAAGAGAAACAATACAAATGATTGAAGAGCAAGAACCACAAGAACAAGTGAAGAGGAAGAAGAAGGTGGGCAACCAAGAGGATGAGACGCATATGACGTATCATGGTTATTTTACGAAGAAGGGTCAAGTGATGAATCGTTCGCAACGAGCCTTCTAATGATCAAAATCCGGGACATTCATCAAGTATCATCTCCTCGGATCTATGCGGACTCATTCCCCGACAAATCCATTGTCGGTTCCACGGATAGCAAAGACGGATGCCCTCTTTACCCGTCTTTGGCAGTTTGTTCCCCTCTCTATCAATATCTCAACCCGCGTTGGAAACAACAACCAACCAAACCCCTCTGTATTTATGTTTAGTACTTCTCAAAAAGATCAAAAAAAAAAACGTCCTCTCTTCTCAACCCAAATCTCGCTCGAAGAAACGTCCCAACTCGCTCCGAAGGATGACCCGAATCGGGAGGCCACCCGATCTGCGATCGATCTCCTTTGCCCTTCGTCGATAAATTCCACTCCATCCACCTCCTCTTCACCTCCTTATTTACCTCCTACTTCTTTGCAGGTTTAGTTTCAAAGAAAAGCAAAACAAAAATCGAGGTAGAAGAGTTCCAGAAAGATGTACCGCATCGATTGGCTCGAAAAGCTTAGAATGCGCCAAGCTACCGGAATATTTAGAGGATGCAATCCAGATAGGAGAAATTCGATATGAGGAGAGAAACAATATTGATCCAACTTTAGGGGTCTACGAGGTTGTATCAGAAAAGGATCCTGACACTGAGGATGAAGAGGAGGATTTGGCTGATGCCTATGCATCCGGTTTAAGAAGATTCGAAGAACCATCAGCCACGGTGGATGAACCGACTAAGGAACTTAATCTTGGAACACCGGAATAACCTAAGAATATCCTCATCAATGCCAACCTCGCCCCTTTAGAAGAACAGAATCTAATGGGGGTATTGCAAGAATACAAAGACACGTTCGCTTGGACATACGAAGATATGCCGAGTTGAATAAATCATTGGTAGAACATCGACTGACTTTAAAACCTGAGGCTACCCCGGTCAAGCAAAAGTTAAGAAGATTCCACCCAGACGTGGCATTAAAAATGAAAGAAGAGGTCGATAAGTTGCACCAAGCAAAATTCATTAGAATCGTCCTCTATCCACAATGGGTGGCAAATATAGTCCCAGTCATGAAAAAGGATGGAAAGATTCGAATTTGCATTGACTTCAGGGACTTAAACCGAGCGTGTCCAAAAGATGATTTCCCCCTTCCTCATATCGATGTTCTTGTTGACAACATAGCTGGATACGAAACCCTATCGTTCATGGATGGATACTCAGGGTATAATCAAATCCGGTTAGCAGAAGAGGATCAAGAGAAGACCTCATTCACTACACCTTGGGGAACTTATTGTTACATCGTCATACCCTTCGGGTTAAAGAATGCCGGAGCAACTTATCAAAGGGCCATGGTAGCGATATTTCATGATATGATGCACAAATTTGTAGAGGTGTATGTGGATGATTTAGTGGTCAAATCTCGGACCCAAGAGGAGCATGCTAAGGTGTTGAAAAGGGTTTTGCAACGAGCTAGGGAATATAAGCTCAAGATGAACCCCAAGAAATGTGTGTTTGGAGTATCATCTGGAAAGTTACTTGGGTTCATTGTCAGCAAAAGAGGCATCGAAATCGATCCCAACAAGGCCAAAGCCATTATTGACATGCCTCCACCAAAGAACCTAAAAGAGCTGAGAGGGTTGATTGGCAGGTTACAGTTCGTTCGCCGGTTTATCTCACAGCACTCCCAAAGGTGCAAACCTTTCTATGAGTTAACCAAGGCGAAGGCCGAATTCAGCTGGGATTCGAGATGTCAAGAGGCATTCAATGGTTTGAAGAAGTATTTGTCAAGCCCACCTGTGCTCAAACCTCTGGTTCCCGGCAAACCCATGATCTTATACATCTCAGTCTTGGAAGGATCCTTGGGAGCAGTGTTGGCACAAGTAGATAATGAAGGGAAAGAGCGAGCAGCATACTATCTGTCCAAAATCTTTGATCCTTGTGAACAAAAGTATACAACCATGGAGAAAACCTGTGCTGCCCTGGTTTGGGTGGTCCATAAGCTCAAACATTACTTTATGGCTCACGAGGTTAATCTCATTGCTCGCATGAACCCCATCAAATTTCTTCTCGAAAAATCTGTCCTAACCGATCGTTTGGCACACTGGCAGAGTTTCCTCTCCCAATTTGGCATCACCTACACCCAACAGAAGGCAATCAAGGGCTATGCAATTGCCGAGCACCTTGCCCATCATCCTATCCCAACCTTTGACCCTATCCAGTCAGATTTTCCCGATGAAGAATTGATGTCCATTCGATCTTCTAATCTGTGGACTCTATATTTTGACGGGCATTAAACTCCCAGGGTAAGGGGATAGGGATTGTTCTTTTGTCGCCCGAAGGTGTCACCATTCCAGGCTTTTCAGCTCCATTTTCCACAACAAACAATATAGCTGAGTATAAAGCCTTGTTGGCCGGATGGAGGCCGCTCACTTCTATGGTGTCACTAAACTAAGGGTAATCGGTGATAGTCGGTTGATACTCCGCCAATGCGGCCAAATACCGCACATCTCATCCTGAGCTCGGACCATACCAAGAACTCACCACTCGCTACATCAAGCTATTCTCCAAACTCGAATTCATTCACGTTCCTCGTGCTCAAAATATTCTTGCCGACGCTCTCGCTCTCTACGGCATCTTCACTATCTGTCTGCTAGGCGGACGTTAGGACGATCTATGTCCGCCGACGTTTTTACCATTCCGGCGGTAGAAGACGCACGGTTCTTGAAGGTTAAGGAGGAGTTTGAGAGGAAAGTGTACATTGAGGAAAAGGAGGAAGTATCTTTGGTCGAGTTGGAGGAAGTAGAAGAGGGTGAAAAACCATGGTATCATGAGATTGCGAATTACTGTCAGGATCAGATATACCCACCAGGATCAACTGCCGAAGAGAAGAAAGCCATAAGAAGAGTCTCCCAGAGATACACCCTCTTAGGCGGGATACTTTACAAGAGAGCTTGGCCGGTGTTCTGTTAAGATGTGTAGATGAAGGAGAGGCTGAATTGGTACTCAAAGAAGCACACTCCGGAGTATGTGGAGGCCATGTAAATGCTCAAGCCCTCGCCAAGAAGATCATCAGGCAAGGGTATTATTGGCCTACTCTGGAAGAAGATTGCTCAATCTTTGTCCAGCACTGTCATCAATGTCAACTTCACCCTGACAAAATTCACTCTCCCGCATCTTCCCTTCATCCGATCCACGCCCCATGGCCTTTCGCTATGTGGGCTTTTGACGTTATCGGACCCCTGGTGACCCAAACTCCATAAACAAACCAAATCCTTCATCCTAACCGCAACGGAGTACTTCACCAAGTGGGCGGAAGCGGAAGCATATGTGGAGATCAAGGCATCAGCGTCCGCACCTTCATCAAGTGCAACATCATTGCCGTGTTCGGGATCCTGTGCGACATCATCACCGACAATGGACCGCAATTCATCTCTCAGAGCTACGTGACCTTTCGCAATGGGTATTGCATCAAATTGCATCATTCATCTCCATATTATCCTCAAGGCAACGGTCAAGCTGAAGCCACCAATAAGACCCTGATAAAGATCATTAAGAAGACTTGTAAGTCTAGTAAGTTCGCAGACTGGCCAGATAAGTTTGTTGATGCTCTATGGGCCTACCGCACTTCTATTCGAACCCCAACGGGTCAGACCCCCTATGCCTTGGCATTTGGGATGGAGGCGGTAGTTCCATACGAAGTAATCATTCCTTCCCTCCGAGTCCAAATCGATCGAGATATCCCAATGGATGAACGTCGAGATTCTCTTCTCGCGCAACTCGAACTCTTGGATGAAAGGAGGGCCGCCGTGCGCCGAACATGCTAGATCTTACCAAAATAGGCCGAAAAGATTTTATCGGAAGAGGGTGGTGAGAGAAAATTTGAAGTCGGTGAGGTTGTGCTTAAAAGAATATTTGTTAAGCCGGCGGTCCCCGCTCCAAACTTCAACCAAATTGGGAGGGTCCTTATGTTATTTCGGTCATTTATCCCGTAATTCATATAAGCTGACTAATGCAGAAGGAGAAGAGCTAGCTCATCCCTGGAATGGTGTATACCTCAAAAAATATTTCCCTTAAAACAAAAATCACAAAAATCTATAAAATCAAAGGTGTGAAGTATAATGATAACATCCAACGCTTACTTGCTCGGTACACCAACTTGTCACTTATGGGAATAAGGATAAGGCATCATACTGCACACACTACACGCCAAGTCTTGAGATCCGATGATCGGGAGTCAAAGAGAAAGCTAGGTAACACTTGGCAAAAGAAGGTCAACCCAATTCCATTCTCTTCTCGTTTCGGTCCAGAATAGATGAAAGGGGTTAGAATGAGGAGTATCAAAAGTGCCCATTGCCTTAGCGGAAGAATGCCTCCGAAGGACTGACTTCTTATTAAAAGAAAAGGTGCCAAAAGATGGGCAATGACCCCTCAGGTCAGCAAAAGAATAGGCCTGTCTGAATGTGTACCAACAAAAGTCCAAAAGAAAAGGCTCCAAAAGATGGGCAATGACCCCTCAGGTCAAAATCAAGCAAAAAAGAAGAAAGACCTGTCTGAATGTGGGCCATCAAAGAAAATGGGCTAGAAGGAAGGGCCCGAAGAGGTCAAAACCCGAACGGGGAATGTGGGTATTAGTAGAGAAACAAGTTGGACATCCGTGAATTCTACTAAGGACTTACCACTAATCATCTTCCTTCTTCAACCTCCAAGGATAGGGTTGACCGACTAGGTCCAAGAAGAACCATAGCCTATCAAAGGCAGAAGGTCAGAAGATCTCGGACTAGGCACTTTCTTACACATGATGCTTACTCTTAACCCTTAAGTAACAATGAGACACACCTATGACAAGCAAGCAAAGGATGAGATAATCATGTCCCTCACACCAACCAAAAAAATCAAATACTTTGGAAAATACCAAACGAATCTTAAAAATCAAAAATTCTAAAAAAGAGAGAATATTCAAAACCCAAACAAATCAAAAATCCCAAAACACCTAAAAATTTGCATTGCTAGTTGCCTTTGCATTCATGTTTAATTTCGGTCTTGCATGTTTCCTTTCTATGCACACTTATGTTTTTCGTTATTTTACCTTGATAAGGCCTATGTCCCTTGACAAAAGATCAAGGCAATTTCGCCCTTTTCTTGCAAGGGACTAAGCTCGAATAAATTTCTAATCGCCCTTTGAGTAAAAGCGAGGAGTCGGGGAAAAGAAGTCAACAACCATCACTATGGAAAAACAAAGTACATCGAAGATAGGAGGGGGTCGGCACATCACGAAATCGCCGCCTCCCTGCTCGCTGGTGCCTCGATCATCCGGAGGTGGCATGGCAAGTCTCTCCTCATCTCTCCTCCTACGACTACGGACCGAGAGGAACCCGAGTGGGCGGGTCCCCTCGGTGTGGTCCCTCGAGAATCGGAGCGGTGGGAGTGGCTCCGAGCACGCAACGCCTGCATCATCAATCGACGATGCTCGGCCTCCACCCGGTGGAGCTCTGCAGAGTGCTCAAGACGAAGAAGGAGGATGCTGCACTCGCGGCCGTGACAACTCGACCACGCGAGCCTCCGCCTCCCGACCTGTGAGATGACAAAGAGATACATCAACATTTACGAGAAGAAGCAGCTTAAGGAAAAGAATCAGACATGTACCTCCCGTGTCAGCTCCTCTATCCTCCGAGCAGTCTGTGGAAACCAAAGGAGACGTCAGTCCAAGCATTTCCAGGTTAAAATCAAAATAAAAACATCGCACCTCGGAAGTAGAAGAACCAGGATCCGGAATGGCTACGGGGGGCTCGAGCCCGAGCTCCCTCTGTAGCTCCATCACCTACGGGAAAATGTCAGGAAAGAAAGGAAATGATGACAAGCAGAGCAGAAAATTATGTACCTTGTCCTGAAAACCCAAGGGATCATTAGTAGCAGGTGGCTGAAAACCCAAGGGATCACCAGTAGGAGGGGGAGCACCCCCTGGAGAAAGATCAGAAATCCTCGCCCAAAGATCCTTGTTCTACAAAAGGGAAAATGTTAGAATCAAGCAAAGCAGAGCAAGAGAAAGTCAAGGAGATTCACCTCAGTAGTAAGGACCTCCACCCGTTCCTTCAGCTGGGCAATCTGCAAGAAGAAAAGAAGATTAGCAAGGCAAATGAAGAAAGAAGACAGTATAAGTAAAAGCGGTAATCACCTCGAAGGAAGCCGTCTCGGAAGAACTGCTCCCGGGATCGGTAGGGCCGAAGGAAGGAGGGTCGACCGGCAAAGGATGAGAAGGTAGCTCGGGACCCGTGGGGTCGACCGAAGTCAAACGGCTCGAAGGGAGGCTCGTCAAGCCGTCGGCTCGGGGGCAGCCGGATGAGAACCCAACTCCGAGTTCGGCCACGCGCTCGCGGAGCCGAGAGATACGAAAAGAAGTAGAGGAGGCAGGTTAACAACATTCATTCAAGGAATTAAAGAAAAATAAAGAGTGTTACCCGTCGACGGGAACCTCGGTAGCGACGTCGCCGAAAGAAAGAAGAAAGGAAGATCGAGTTAACCAACAATGGAAAGGTGCAAAGTACGAAAGTACATGTCGCTCCAACTCGGCCTCCAAAAGATGCCGTCCCCGCCCTCAAACGAGACGGCTCACGAATGCTCTAAAAGCAACATACAGTTAGACATCAAAGCAAAGGAAGGACAGTGGTGAAAACAACAAGTGCATACCTCTCCACCCTCGGTGAAAAGATGGGCAAATGTCGCCACGTAGCGACGCAGATAATCATCGCTGTCAAGCGCACTGGAAGTCACCCGGGGTGCCACCCCTCTTCCAGATCCGGACAGCAAACTGGCCCTCCTTCTTCCAGTCGATCTCCTGGATCAGGCCGCGAGTAGAACGACCCAGGTGTGGGTAAGGTGGAAGATCCACCCACTCCTGGTGAAGCCCCAATGAGCGCATCGTGAGACGCACCCAAAGTGGCTCCATCTCGTTCGAGCATCAAGAAGGTATCACGGCCAAAAGCCGGGACGGCCCTCCAAAACCCACGGCTGCCGATCCAAGTGAAGGTACGAAAAAGGTTGCCATACCACCCGAAAAGCAAGGCGAGCAAAGAAACAAGAAGAACCAAGAGTTAAGAAGGAGAAAAGTAACAGAATACCTCGTGGTGAGGGAAGCAGAGCAGGCGCCTCCTCGTGTTCTCCACCTGCAAGGATGGGAGGAAGCCGGTCGTGTAGCAACCCGGCCGCCAATGAGAGGGAACTCGGGGTCATCCTTCAGCGAGCACGGCCCAGGGGGATGTAATAGTAACTCCATACACGTCCAAATAAAAGCTCGCTAGTCACCAAAAAAGACAAGGCGAGAATTGATAGTGAACAAAAGAACAAGTCATACTGAAGGAATGGAGTAAAGCCGGCCATCGAAACCGGATCGCTCTCCATCGCCGGCGAGGAGAACGAGATGGGCCAGCATAGCACACCCCACGCATACTCACCAACCTTCGACAGTCAGCAAGAAAAGGGAGGAACCGCAAGTGCACTGCTACGTCTTCGAGGCTAGAAGAAGACGGGTGAGGAAGAAGAGGAGGAACCGGCGGAGATCCTAGTCGGCCTCACGGTGCCCTCCTCACCGACTGGGAGCGCTCGACGCGTTTCGTCAACTAGTCGAGTACAACCGCCACTACGTCATCCTTACCCACACTGGCGTTGCCCAGACCAAGCAGGTTCCCGACAGCTGTGCGCTTCATAACGCGCAGGCCGCCGGGCAAGGCAGGAGACCGGGATGACCCAAAAAATCCCGGACCATGGCCGAGTAATCGCGATAGGTCTTGCCGGTGACGGCACGACCATGCACACGACGACCCGTGATCCGGGAGACAACCTCCAAGATAAGGACCACATGCCCCCAGGGGGAGAGGAAAGAGTGGGGGGTGGAGTCCCATCTTCTCCCTCGAGGCACGGATCGAAAGGAGGTCCTCCAAAGCCGACGGCGACAAGCATTGGGCCAAATCCCATTGCATCACGTCGTCCTTTCTGGAAGTCCTTCAACCCCTGGTAGGAATGGAAGACCATTTCCCAGGATATCCGGGACTTGATCTTCCCCTGCACAATCAAACAATCATGTTAGAAACGAAGCAATCATGGATAAATTCAAGAAAGGGGAGGACGAGATTCGGTTACCGAGACGGTCGGAGGAGGATGGAGAGTGGGTAGCTCCGATGGGCCAGCACCGGCAGGAAGAAGCGCCAAGAAAGGAAGAAGCACCGGCGGAGGAAGAGGCCCGGCGGCACACGAGCATCAACACGAGACCTCTTCGTCATCCTGCATCATTTCGAAAGCATTAGAACAGGTCAAGAATAGCAAAACGGAGAAGACGGGGGCCTGGTGACCAGGTGCCCCATTTATGGGGCGCCTGGGCCAGGCGCCCCATTGATAGGACGCCTAGTGCCCCATTGATGGGGCGCCAGGCAGAGCCTAGCGCCCCAGCATGGGGGCGCTAGGGGGCTCAGCCCCCTTCTCTCTTCCCGTTCCGATCCGGAATGACTCCGGATCGGTTCGGTCCCTTCTGCGAAAATAAAGATAACGGAATAAATTACAAGTTTGTAGTTGGAAGAAACTTACTGTGGAATCCGCACGATGCACTGCACTCCCCGAAAAGTCCCGCCCAATAGAAAAAGTAGAAAAAGATGATGGCGAAAAGAAGAAAAGTGCATGGGTGAAAATATAAAGTGCTTTGGTCAAAATTTTCAAAATTCTTAGAACGTGTCCACAAGCAATATTCTTCGCGAAAAACACAATTTCATTGCCAAAACATTGATATTCTATTACTTTTTGCATATTTTTGCTGTTTTTCTGACACTGACAGGACTAGGACACAACTGAAAAGAAACTACATCAAGCAAATCCTACACCTACATTGATCAAGTTCTAGACACAACAAAAGCAAACAAAATACATCTGGACACAACAAAAGCAAAATACAACTGGATACAATCAAAGGGCAGAGATGCAGGTAAACCACCGCGCAGCTTCCTAAGCTTCGCCACGTACCGGCTCTTCCAGACCTCGTCTTCATCCATGTAGGCACTTGGCGAGAAGCTCTTGCAAATTCCCCAGATGGCAAGGATGCTCTGGCATTCCTTAACATCCGCCGTCGTGCCCGTCTGACGATCCTTGTCAGATGGGATGTGAGAGAGACGAGGAACCTTGAGCCGCGGTTGGCCCAACTGGAGAGGACATCGGTGAGGATTTTAGATAATGAAGGAGGTGCCGGTAATCAACCGGAGATCCACCCCTGGGGTGGGAGAGGCACGGACATTCTGGCGCATAACCGCCTCTGTGGGACAAACAAAACCGCTGCTGCTCATCGCCGAAAAGTACAAACGCCGCCGCCGCGGGTCTTCAGCGAGGGGCACTTGTTCGAACCTTATATTCCATGCAAAGGCGGTTGGTGAGAGGCTGGAGGGGGCTCCGAGCGAAAAGCCGGGAAGCCGTGGCCGGTCCGAAGCACACGTCGAACTTAAAGTGCCGGTCAACTTGACACACGAACAAGAGAATGCGCCGAACATAGGCCTCCCGACGCTAGCAGAAGCGAGGCCGTCATAAAGGTAGCCCAACACGGAGTGGGCTATGCACTCATTGGACCAAATGCCCTGAATGCAAGGAAGGCAGGCAGGATCAAGCCACCCGCCCTCGCACGGCATAGGAGCACCGAGGCGAGGCAAGCGACGACGCCTTGGCACCGAACGGCGAGAAGGTCCTCATTATCACCGGCGCCTTGAATCACGCCAATGGACCAATCCGCCAGTGCTTTGGTGTAAATACGGCCACCTACCATAATGGATCGGGCCTCTCCGGTGGTCATAAAGCCGTGAAGGAAGTCTAAACCGGTGACCGGTCCGACAGGGATAAACATGGCCTGGCCGTACCCAGGCATGGCACGAAGCCCCGGAAACGACTCTACCTCCTCTAAGAGAATGGTACATTCGAAAGAGTCAAAAACAAAGGTGTGTGTATCGGGATGCCACATCTCGAGAAGTGCACCCGCCAAAGAAAAATCCCAAGTATTTGAGGAGGTGGTTGGCGTGAACGAGGATGCCGTTGAAGCCCCACCCGGCCGAGAATGGTCCGCACATGAATGTTGATAGCGGCCATTAAGCGGGCTATCCATAGCACTCGACCATATTTGGCGAGCCCGGGAAAATTCGGAAGGTCACAAAATAACCGCGCAATTAGAAAAGGTTTTGAAACGAACAAAGGAGGGTGCCTAATAAAGACACTACCACTCACATGGACACCCGGTTCCCGAATATGGCACGGCACTTCGGAGAAACTTTTCATCTCATTTGAACCGGTCGGGCGGGAGGAGGAAGAAGCCATCGAGCAAAGGGAGGAGCAAGGGGCACCGTAGGCGGGTGTGGGGGAGAAGAAGGGGAGGACCCCCCCTTCTTATAGAAGCCAAAAGCTGCCTCGGGAAGGAGCAGAATTGAAGTCCGCGCAGGTGCCCCACTTATTGGGCGCCTGGCGCCCTATAAGTAAGGCGCCTGGCGCCCTATAAATGGGGCGCCTAGCACCCTATAAGCAGGGCGCCTGGAGCCCTATAAGCAGGGCGCCTGGAGCCCGGAATTTTGCATGTGTTATCATATATCTCGCATGTATATCGTTGAAGACCTCGAGTCTAAAAGGGCTGAGTCAGAGAACCCCTTCAATAAAATCGATGAAGGATTCAGTCACCTTTTAGGCCCGCGGATAAGCCAAAGTCAAATGAACAGAGACGACGGTATCTTCACGGATGTCCTGACCCGTTGTGTTTGACCTATATCTTCAACTATTTTCTTATGATTATTTCTATTTCTTTAAACTCAGCATACATCATGCATTATCATACAGCATACATCATGCATTATCTTTTCCGTCACCATCTTTCTATGGCTCCTCAAGGAGGTTATTTTTTGGTCTATCCGGAAGATCCAATTTTAATGGTTTCATCGAAACAAGAAGTTTTTCCATGTCAAACTGAACCGGTTTTCTTGAGTAGAACCCAATGAATTTGAAGAACCCAACCTTGGATGATTGGCCTTTTTCTCTTCACTTTTCGCAATTTACTGCATTTCTACCGAGTCCAGCACACCATGCGATTCGGGTCCGGAGTTACGTTCTCCCCCACGCGGGATTTTAGTTATTTACTTCTGTTCTTCTTTTTAACCAATCAACAAGAGGAAGGGTTTCGATAAGACAAAGGGTAATCTCAGAGTTCGGTAAAGTTTTGTTTCACTCAACTAGGCCAATGAGGGCGTGTCTAAATCTACACCTTGGCGTCACCTTTTCAGTCCATTACCATTTCATTTCGCTACACCTCATTACGCTTCCCTACATTCACCTACGCTTCATTCATGACACTCCCCTACAAAGCCAACGCCAAGGCGAGGCAAGCTGTAGACACGCAATTTTGGCCCCGATTGGAGAGTTCAAATTCTTGTTTTCATAAAGAATATTTAAAGCACATCGTGTTTTCCGGACAGATCGAGTTTTGGCACATTCCGAAGGTGGGTCCATCAAGCAATCAGACAAGTCAGATGCTCCAAGAATAGGGCACCAGGCGCCCTATAAACAGGGCGCCTGGAACCAAATCCGATCGATTTGACAGGCTCATTTGACTTCCCGCAGTGACTTGTCTTGTCGACCTGACAAACCTCATGATGCTAGCGCCCCATATACAGGGCGCTATGCCACATGTCACTGTTTCTCGAAAATGGCCAAAGTGCCCTCTGTTGGGCTATAAATAGAGCCCCATTTGGAGCTTGGAGGAGGTTCCAACTCCGTGCCACCCTAGAGCTCATCCAACACTACGATTCTAAGCCACATTCACCCTCCAAAAGCCTCCAAATCGATCCAAAATCCTCCACCAAAAACCCTAAAACCTTCTCGTTTCGTCACCCGAGAACATGATTTTCCTCCAACTTTGAGAGCTTCTACCCGTCTCTCCTCTTATATCCAGCACCCAAACCCTCTTCCATGGGCTTCATTTGAGTATTGTCTACAAGGAGGAGTCCCTACTTCGTCCCGAGCCTCTGACACTCCGGAGCGGCGCCGCGAAGAGGAGAAGAAAATCTGTTCGGGCCGTACTTAGTGCTCCGTATACGGGCGCTTTGACTTGGTCAACGCGCCCCCATAGGAGCACACGCTCTGGCGCCCTATATACGGGCACCAGGAAGGACAGAAGCTTGTTTTGTTATTTTTGGATTCCGATCGTTCGGTTAATCGAGTTTTTGTCTCCCTTTTTCGCTTTTGCATTGATCATCATGTTATTTAGCATGTCTTAGAGCATTTTTGCATTCCATATATGTTTAAAACCTACCAAAAATAGGGGTTGGGATCTCGTCCCAATCCGGTTAGTCTCTTCCCATTTGCATGTTTGAATCTAAATTCGAGCACGATACTATGCTTTCGTTAGAACTAATAAAACCTTCACTTGTCTCCTTGTTTTCTTATGGACATTCTTAGGTAGATCCGATCGAGGCGGGCTTCAACCGGATTGAAGGCAAAGGATTCACCTAAGCTCTCTTCTTTCGGCCGGCCGAGAGAGGAGAAGTCGGAACTCAACAATCTCCCCGCTTCTGAAGGTACGACGGTCATCTTTCTATTTCACTTTCTTTCATCCCACCATATTTTGGAGCCTTTGGTTCCTGGCGACCACACCTACACATAACACACCACCAAGTCCCCAAAGCAAGCGTAGGGGCCGGAAGGGGGAGATCCGCGGATGTACCGTTTCGGGTGCTTACACTAAATATAGCCTAAAACAAACTTCATTTGCATGCACGTCATATTCCTCAAGAGAATCAGCTGCTCGCCCTTATGAATCGACCTTCTGAACAGGAATCCCTACACAAAAATGGCAACAAGCGCAGCAGACCTTGATTCAAACCACTAGGAATCTAAAGAAATAATAACCAAATAAGACTCATAACATATATGATAAGAGACCATACCTTTCTTCTCAAGCCATTGTTTATATTTCTGACAATCTCTCTTTATGTGTCCAACCTTATGGCAGAAGAAGCACTTATCATTCTTTACTTTTCTATTTCAGCTATTCTTCTTCTTACCCTTCATTTGAACACCCATTCCTTTCACTAAATGTCCACTTCCATTATGAGAGGTAAAATTAACAACATTATTTCTCTCTCCTCTCAATCTCTCTTTCTCCTGTACACACATGATCATCATTGACAGACCATTTAGCCTAATGTGTGTTGTAGGAAATTTTAAAAGCTTCATATTCCACAGGCAAGGAGTTAAGAATGAAGTGAACCATAAAAGTATCAAAAATTGTAACCTCCATGGCATTGAGTTGAGCTGAAATGTCTCTCATCATCATGATATGCTCTCTAACACTCCCACTGCCAGTGTATTTCATCGAGGAGAGTTTGGCCATTAAGGTACTTGCCTTAGTCTTGTCAGAACTGACAAACTGCTCCTCAATAGCCTGAAGAAACCCACTAGCACTAGTTTGTGTAGGGATCGATCCCTTTATGTTCTGACTAATGTGTCCCTGAAGAAATAGGAGAAACAAACGATTGGATCTCTCCTACTTCTCAAAATGAGTCTTCTGATCAAATGTACTATCAACTGTAATAGGAGCAGGCTGATCCTCACGTAAAGCTAAATCTAAGTCCATGCACCCTAAAGCAAAAGGTACCATTTGTTTCCATTCAGCAAAGTTTGTTCCATTAAGATAAGGCATAGACCCAGTAAAAGGTGCAAAGAGTGAAGAAGCAACTGCAATTAACAAACATGCTCACATGAGATAATGCAACTTAATCATGTACGAGGCAACAAGCCAAAAGCTCAAAGTAATTCTAATAACTGAAAAGAATTACAATCAGTCTAGTGCATCATTGTAATTTCTCCTTTAGGAGGCAATCACAATATGCTAATGGACCAACTCCCCATATAGATTGAAATGATTGAACTAACATCCATATATACTTTGATGTCTAGATAATTTATACCTTTGGGTACCAAACTCTCAAGAGTCGCCGTATACATAAATATCATTCTAGCCTATTCTTAACATGAAAATAAAGCACTCCTTTGGGAGTTAGACTTTATCTCCAAATTAAAAGCACAAATTTAATACTATTCTTATTTTCTTTATGAGGATTATTCAATATTTTTCATGTATAAGGCCACTTTGGTGATCTACTCACACACTTCAAATATTAAATCTCCCTACCTCCAAATAAGAATAATATTAAGACCGTATGCTCACTTGATGCTATTTAAACTAAAGAGTAATAAAGTTTATTATCCCTCATGATTGGCGCCACTTTGGTGATCTACCCAACCACTTAGAATGCAAAAATTCACTACTAAGCCATATAACAACATCAAATAATGACTTTATGTGAGCTAAGGACATTTCCATAATATTATTGCAATAATAAGAAATATTCATGCACAAATAAAACTTTAAGAGGTCATGATTGCATGCTCAATATTTCTAACCAAAATTGCAATAATTAATGTCCAATTTCATGCTAAAATTCATTGAAAATAACTTAAAATAGGAATTTTAGCAACCTGTTTGCATATATATCCAGTTTTACCGTAGAAATATCCACTAGAATTAATTCTGAATCCACTATTTTGCATACATGTCCCTGTATCCTTTAACATGGCTTTGCTTAATGGATTCCAGCCCTACAGGATGCTTAATGGGCCTAGTATCCTATGAACTAAATGAATACTAGATAATCCTTTAACCAAATCAAAGAACAAGGACATTTACTTTAATACAAAACAATTAACTTTTTAGAAATAACAAAGATATTTCAACCGGATATCTTAATGGATAATAAATTGTATCTAAACTCAAATCGGATTCGGATCTAATTCCTTAAAGGATTCAAAATCCACTTAATTTAAATCCAAATCAGATTTTACCTTAAAGAATCTAAATCCGAATTAAATCCAAAAATCTTAAAGAATACCAAAATAGATTCTAATTTAAAAAATATATTGTAAATGATTCCTTATCGGATCGAAGATCCATTCAACCAAAATCCAAATCTATTTCAACTTTAAAATCAGAATCCAAATCAGATTCTAACACCATAGAGAATCTAGATCCAAATACCTTAAAGATATAAATTCAAACCGAAATTGGATCCAAATGATCCTTATCGGATCCTGATGATCTTTAAGATCCGAAGCAAGCACAAAATTCGGATCCAAACACCCAGAAAACTAGTTTCGGATAAAGAAAAAAAAAGAAGCTATTAACTTAATATCCAAATCCAAATAAGATTCAGATCCCGTTAAGTAATGGATCCACGATGGCAAACTGGTGATTAGGTTCCCCTGCCCTATCGGTTTCTCCTCTCAGGAGAAACCCTAGCCGCCTTGCAAATAGGGGCGGCGGTGGAGCAAGGGGCAGGCAGAGCCCCCCTCGCCGGATGGCGCTGCCAAGGCTGGCAGGAGAAGGCCCCAGCGGCACTGTCCTGTGAGGGGGAGATTCCATGTTGTTTTTATGTTAATTGCCTGCCCACGGATGAAAATCCGCCCGGAGATGACAGCGCCTTTGCGGCGCTTTCTGTAGCCGCTCGACAGGGATGTGTGCACATCCCTATTCATTCGCCTGCAACCGCCACAGGAACCTCAGCCACGGAAGCCTTTGAGTGCAACCAAGCACCCACCTCCATGGATAAGGGGCCATCGCACGTAGTGCCCTGCCAATGGCCGCAGCCGTTGGCCAGCACGTGCGGCCCAACCGACTAAGGAAGCAGAGCCTTTGGGTGCTGCCGTATCCAAGGTGGTAGAGCATAGTTGCATACAAGCATCTGTAAACCGCTAGGCCTAGGCACCACGCCGCAAGTCGACTACGGTGCCTCCGAACATCTGGGAGGCTAGCGGCCTGCGTCGTCGGTGGTGCTACGGGCCGAAGATTAAACAGGTGAGAGGAGATCTCCGTAGAACCGACTGCATCAACTTGGTTCCGATGAAAAACTTCTGATTCCGACAGAAAATAGTCTCGTTGTGAGGAACACGATCATTGGTGCGCCCATAACAGAGGATGACCAAAAATTTATTAAAATTGATCCCCGACGAAAAAAAAATGGCAGGAGATCGGGTACCGTATCAAAAACCGGTAGAATAGAACACAGGCTCTGATACCATATGTTGGAGTTTCTTGGAATACTTGACGACGATCCGAACTCCGTTACGTTGTGGAAGACGAGAACGAGCAAGATCTACAAAATAGGATTCACTTGTCTCCTTCAGACGACCCTCTGGTTTTCTCTCTCTATTGAGCCTGTATGGTGTAACTATATGGGGAGTCACAGCCTTGCATATGCTTATATAGAGAGGAGGGACCAGTCCGAGTTCGACTAGGATTAGGATCCTGCCCATAGTCGGATCCTGGGCCTAATAGGAGATTAAGCCCAATAAATCACGTTCCATCTTATAAACCTAATAGTGTGCTAAGTCGAGCCCAATAACAAGTGGATCACTTAAATAAATATCAGGTAAACCCAACATTCTCCCACTTTCATAAAGAGGTTGTCCGGTTGCGGGTCCTCCTGAAGGCTTAATGGGCCGTCTAGGGCACCGGCCCGTTATCCTTCTGCCGTCTAGAGCGGGAGGTGTTCATTGCTCTATGAAGCCAGCCTCACGCGGTCCCCTCTGCTCTATGGCCCAAGCCAAATGGACGACCAATGGGATTTTGTCTTTAAGTGCTAAAAAATTATTTTGTGCAGTTTTGGTAGACCGATTTATTTTCAAAAGTTTTCTCATATTGAAATAATCAGTTGACCGAGGCATTCCAAATGGTCAACTGATGCATGCAGTTTATGCACTTTTATTTTTATATATGAATCTCATTTGATTTTCTGTATATAGTTGATTTCTTATTCATCTTTCTTCCCTTAACGTTAACTACAAATTTATTCATATTTGAGTACAACCCCATTTTTAAATCCCATGTGAAACCAGACAATTTGATCCATGACCGAGGCATTCCAGAAATCTTGACTGTCTGCTAAGTTGGAGTGGACAAAGAAATAACAAAATCTAAGACCACCGGATCAGTTGTTGATAGGAATAAACAAGAAATCTAGAGCTCTTTAAATTTGGAGCAAACATGCAACGGCAGCATAAGGAACTGATCATACCTAGTCCATGATCAGTTGTCCCAAAATTTATCATAATACCACACATACCAGCAAGTTCGAGATCAACAAAAACATCTAAAGAAGAAGCACACATGAAGGAGCTAAGAATGCTCAATTTAGAATTCCGTGAAGTTCCATTAGGACTGGTGCCATATGAATCGAAGGGAATATTATTATGTTTGGGAACAGGGTCTGCTGGAATCTACGAATATTTGGAAGCAGGGCATGGAGAGCCTAATCCATCAGACTTGGAGGATTCATAGCCTCAGATCCAGATAAACGCAATGGAGATGGCGAGAACTGCCGCCAGAGTCCCTACAGATAGTCGTTGAATGCGAGGAGAGGAGAGGAGAGCGCACGATGCCATGGGCGATAGAAATGTGGGGATTATGACGGATACCTTCGTACCGAAGAAAACAGAGCGCGGGGATTACAATAGCAGTGTGATGCCATAGGTGATCGATCGATCTTAGAAACATATCTAGAAAGGAAAGGGGATCTTACAGATCTGTCGTAAGACGAGGCCGGAGTTGTCACTGGACTCCCTTGCGATGCCGTCAGATGAGACCGGAGTTGCCGCCGGACTCCCTTGCGATGTTCCTCCGGAGGATGGCGAGATTTCACTGTGCTCCACCGGCGTGCTTCACTATGCTCCATTCCAAGTTTTAGATGCGTTTGCCATCGCCGCAAATGCCCGTTCAACGAAGTAATACCTTTTAACAACAAAATATGTTAAAAGTGCATCAAATATATGTGCAATTAAAGTGATAAAAATTAATATTTTAAAAAAATCACCGTAAATTTTTTACAATGATAGATGAAAAGTTAAAAAATTTATTTAACTTCTATCTTTATTATTCCTTTCAAAACAAATCTTTGCTATTACAAATATTTTTTTAATTATTTAATTCTAAACATATGTATTTAGATTATATTGAAATATCAACAATAATAAATTATAATGTTATATTATATTATATTATTTATGACAAAATTTATGTTTGATGTAAATAAGTATTATTTGCGATAACTAAATAAAGATGTTATTTTAAGTAAATATTTTATACCAACAATTTGAGTTGCTATAAAAATGTTGTCATAAAATCTTCAAGTTCTTGTAGTGAGATGATGTATAATTGACTCAACTCCATCGGCCCCTCTTCATCTTACATGACAAATATTACCTCCTTTCCAAGATTAATAAAACAAAAATATTAGAAGAAATGGTCTCCCGAGAAGAGGAAGAAGATAGATTCTAGTTTTAACTTTTTACATGTAAAAGTGCTTGTGTTACTTATATACACGAGGTGTAGAAGAAGCATTTTGTTATTCATGTGTTCATACATTTTGTTTTGAAAAATTCTAACTTACTATTTCAAAGAATTTAAAGTGTTTGATTATAGGCTAAATAATTTTAAAGTTTTTGATCTCTTAAAAATACAATATTTGAAAGAAAAATTGTATAAAATAATAACAAACATACTGTGACTTTATGCAAGGTACATCACCCTTAGTCTACAAGTTGATGTAAATAACTCTAACTCTAAAATCAGTGTAAAACAACCCAACTTGTAGACAAAGCATCGTAAAATACTAACACAATTAGTGTAGGTAGCTAATGCCCTGTTTGGTTAGAATTTCATTTTTGGTACTATATCAATATTGATATTAATATTTTCAAATGTTGAAGTATCAATATCAAAAGTAATATAGATGAACACTTGTATTACATAATATGTTTGTTTGTAATATAATTTTAAAATTGATACAATTAACTAAATACCTCTTAATAGTTCCTATTAATATTAATTTTAAAATTGATAGTGATAAAGATACCTAATAGGGTGTTTGGTTGCATGATAATTTTTTATACATTTTCATGATAAAAAATTATATTAAAATAAAAAGTGAACTAACTCATGACATAAAATTATCATGTTTGGAGGGATGTGATAACAAAAAAGAGTAACTACCATACTTGATCAAACACAGTGAGGGACCACAAGAAAAAGGAAGAGGTGGGATCCTCTTTTTTTGTTTAAGAAAAAAATCACTTTCAAAACAAAAAATTGTTAAGGTTATCAAACACCTCTTTTACCAAGTTTTCTTACAATTTTTAAAAATTAAAATAAAAAGTTCTATTATTATACAATCAAACACCCCGTAATAGTATTACCAAACAGTGCATAAGACTTTAAAATTAGAGTGTGATATACCAACTTGTTTTGTAACGCTCCACCTACAAGTTAGTGTACAGTACTTCGCCTTTAAAATTGGAGTAGCGTACACCGACTTACTTACATTATCTATTTGAAAACGAATTACGTCAGCTAAAGTCGTATAAATACTACCTGATTTTAAAGTCAGTATATTATTAACCAACTTTATTCTCTAATTAACATAGTTCTTGGATTAAGGAGTCGTTTTAACAAGTCCCATGGATATTATCTGACATTACTATTAAATATTAAAGTGAGAATTGTTAACTCCAACATTAATGGAGTGTTTGGTTGTATGATAATTGAGGTTTTTATTTTAATTTTTAAAAATTATAAAAAAAATTGTTAAAAGAGATGTTTGACAACCATGACAATTTTATGTTTTGAAAGTGATTTTCTTCTTAAACAAAAAAGAGAGTCTCACCTCTTTCTTTTTTCTTGTGATCCCCCTCTTTGTTTGGTCATGTTTGATAGTTACTCTTTTTAGTTATCACATCCCTCCAAACATGATAATTTTATGTCATGAGTTAGTTCACTTTTTATTTTAATATAATTTTTTATCACAAAAATGTACAAAAAATTATCACACAACCAAACACCCCCGTAACATTCCACCAGAGTCTATAAAGTCAGTGTCAGGTACAGCAAGCACTGGCGGTCGTTCTTCCTCCGACGGTCTAAGTGTGCCATTTCAGTAAATGAAACTTTTTAAAGTGTGTTATTTAAAAAAAAAGGTACACCAAGCTCTGACGGTTCCTTCTTCCTTTGTGACGGTGAAGGTGTGATGTTAATCATGCTAGCGTCCGAGAGTTCGAGACGGCCACCAAGGTGCCAAGGTGATGAAGAACCGCAACTCAGCAGACAGCAGCTTCCAGGCGCGTCTCTGCAAGTGACAGAGGATCTCTAAAAGGGCGTCAGAGGAGGCCAAAGGATAACGAAGGAAAGGGAAGGGTAAGACGAAGGCGAAGGAGAGGGAAAGGCGACGGGGGACCACACACCGTCCGGTAGAGATCCGCCGCCAAGGAGGTGAGGGGGTTCGGAAGCGCCATCTCTAATGGGGTGTTTGGTTGCAAGATAACGAAAGTTTTTGTTTTGATTTTTAAAAATTGTAAGAATATTTGTTAAAAGAGGTGTTTGGTAACCACGACAATTTTATGTTTTAAAAGTGATTTTCTTCTTAAACAAAAAAAGAGAGTCTCATCTCTTTCTTTTTTCTTGTGGTCCCTCACTTTGTTTGGTCATGTGTGTTAGTTACTCTTTTTTTTGTAATCACATCCCTCCAAACATGATAATATATGTCATGAGTTGGTTCACTTTTTATTTTAATATAATTTTTTATCATGAAAGTTACAATAAATTATCATGCAACCCAAACACCCCATAAATTAGCTCAATACCAAACAACTGACTCTGTTTGATATCGAAATAATTTAAGATAAAACAAGTTTATCTCTAAATTTTAAGACATAAATTAATGGGGATGTTTGATTACATTTTAATTTTTAAAAAAGTTTCATAATAAAAAATTATATTATAATATCAAACATGATAATTTTTAAAAGTGAAAACGGGATAATGAATGTGTTTGATAAAAATATTTTAATTTTTAAAAATGATAATGAGGTGTTTGGTAGTATTTTAAATTCAATTTTCAAAAAAAGACATATACTAAAAAATGTTTACCTTTTTTTTACAATGTCCGGTCGGTGAATTTTTTTTAAAACAAAAACTGATAGGACAAGCCAAACACATTTTTAAAGTCACTTTCGTTACAATTTTCAAAAATTAAAAAAAAAGTTACCATTATCACGTGACCAAACACCTCCTAAGATTATTCTCAAAATATTTTGATACCAAATAGGTTCATAGGATCCCTAATATTAACATATGAGTATTTTTGGAATAAATAAATATGAGAAGAGAAAATCGGAACTATTAAATAAATTACTTAAACATTGCAATTAAAAAATAAATCAGTTCCCAAAATTAGACCTAAAATAATAACCTCTGTATTTTTTAGAAAATTTATATCTAACCCACTGTGTAAAATTATTTATAGTATATTAGATTTGAAATTATTATGATATTTTAATTAATATTGCGAGGGAAATCATAACATTCTGATGAAGAAAATTCTTAACAGTTATAAATACATGGGCATGTTTGGTGTCAGATTATTTCGGAAATAAACTTAAATTATTCTTTAAATTATAATGATAAGTCAGGTTATTCTAAAAGTAATCTTGTACCGAACCTAATATGTATATGCATACTTTTTTTTTGAAAAGAATATATGCATACTACTTGCACACATTGTGGCATTTTGTAAAGTTCATTCCTACTAGAATTACATATCTTAGATAAATTTGGTAGGTACATATATAATACAGTAGGTTAAAGTTAGCTTTGTAGTTATGTACTTATCTTTGGTTCTTCATCTAAAACTAATTTAGAATAAAGATTACGATTGTCTAAATTCCACGAGGAAGATGGTGAACAAATGGAAAGTAGTGTTGATGAAGAAGATCGATTGACCAATTCAACTCACTGAACAAAATAAACAAAGGTGGTAAAAGCATAGAGTGGTCTTGAAAGAATATTGGTGCCTAACAGTAGGTAGTCTAGATCGATTGACCAATTCAACTCACAACGGTGCTAAAAGCAGAGTGGTCTTGAAAGAATATTGGTGCCGAACGGTTGGCTGTCCATTTCAGATCAGATCGGGAACAGGAGTTCGGAAAGAAATAAAAAACTGAAGCTAATAATTGATGAGCTCACAAAAAAAGAATTAATGACCAAAAGATGTCACCAAATTGTCAAAAGTCGTCGTAAAGAAGTATTGGAGACAATTCATTGTAGTATTTTTTTATATTATAAAAAATGTACGTGTTATCCAAATCTATATATTCATAATTTTTTATTTTAAAAATACAAAATATTTATTTTTTTATTATTTGTGATGAATTTTAACTATCGCTTATAGATTTATTTGTGACAATTCTTGAAGCCATTGCTTAAAAGTTCAATAGCAAAATTTTTTGCTATTGACAATGCATTTTTTGTAGAAAGAAGATGAGCTTCTGAAGCTCTATAAACCATTCAACTGTCTGGTCTCTAGTGGTATTTACACAAACTTCATCCACAACAGTTTTTCTCATCGTGTCGGCCTCGAAAACTCTTCTCGAACGGAGCTCCATCACCCACGGATATCTTTTAGAGAGAGAAGGTAGAAAGGAAGCTGAGGACGTGGTTTTACCCTTGACTTGATAGAGTTTGTTTGAAACTATTAGTATTTATAAAGAATTTAGAATTTTATAAAAACCTAAAATCTCTACAAATTACGCTCTTAGCTTTGTACTTAAGGATAAGTCCTTATGTGTGTGACCCATTAGGCCCAATAACTTATTTGGTTGAGACCTAATTAAAATAGAACAATTCTATTTAGTTTAACTAAATCTGTTATCCGATAACAAATTAATCAGGCTATCAATCATGAAGGGTACAAGCCACATCCTATGATCTCAAATGGCTATAGGGATCATCTTATCTCCATTGAGCCTTTCCATTATGAGTTATTGGATGGATATAAACCTTTCTCCATCCAATGTCTTAGTCGAAAAGGGGTACGACATCAGTTGTCAACTCCTTGTGTATCGACTCTGTAGGATCTTATACTCGGAATTCAACCAATTGGAAAACTTCTTTTCTAAGGGATTTAAAGTATTATTCAATAGGATATTCACTCTCATTTACCAAGAGTGGACGATTCCTTGTTGTCTGCTCAATTGCGTCTATCGGGTTTTTCTTATATCCGATCTATCGCTATACTGGACCATCTAAACAGTGATTAATAAGTCATCGGTCAAAGCATAAGTTTCGCCCAACAAGGCATCTTTGGTGACTTAGGACAAATGTCCAACCATGCAACCGTGATGATAAAAAACTTAGATTGACAATTCGGTAAGATACCATTCAAGGTTTCTAATTTAGTTAGTTCAATGAACTTATTCGACTAATGAGCATCTGTATGTGTATCTTAGTGTCTCCACACTAATAACCAATGAGATCATTCGTTCTCATCGTAAAGAAGACATCACATACACTAGTCTATCCGAATCCTTGATGTTCTATCTCAAGGATCTTATGACTAGGAATATTTAAATCATATACCTTTAGATGATCGATCTCATTATCATGATTTTATCATGATTCAATCATTATTACATGTCACCAAGGACTTCACTATGATGTACGCATCTAAAAAGGGCTAGTAATGAAGATTTGTCTAATTAATTGAATAAAATATTTCTAGAAATGTCAAATCATATCATATATGATTAGCTTGTAGGACATACATTTCTATTATCGGTATGTCTCTACTCATCATGTTAATAAAAGGATTCTCAGAAGTAAATGGTGATGATACCTCAGCAACCGACTTCCCGGATGTTGGCATCCATTGTGTAACATTATCCTAAAAAGACATACTATCAAGATTTTGACTTAACATGTAAAAATAAATAAATTAATTTAGATTTAGAAATAAATTAGCATCAACTGAAGAATTTCTTTGTTGTATCACATACGGGTTCTTTCAATCCCTTTGCAAGTCTAGGACATTTGAAAGATCTCTGGACATCTAGATGGATAACCTTTCTTCGATACTTGATATTATAATTTATGATTATTCTAATAGATCTTAACACAACAATAAATTAGAATCAATAAAAAATATTTATAAAATCTCTTTGTAATTAATGAATGTTGATCATATCTCTTCTATAAGGCATAGATAGGTGGGATATATTGCATTTATTTCTATCACTAAGTGCTTATTATCAAATTCATAAGATTTTAAAAATTAAATTAATATCTTACTTAAAGTGAGAAGAAACTTTTACCTTATGATCATCTTGCACTCATAAGTTACACATGAGATGGCCATTGATCCTGTTCAATTTCTAGAGGCATATACTGATGTGCCTTCTTAAGCAAAACATCCTAAAAAATATTAAGTATACAATAACTATTAGTAATAGTTGACAACAATAAAAAATAAGTTAAACAATTTAATCACCTTTTTTAAAATAATTTTTTTATTTATTTTACATTTCACTTATATATCATAATTTTTGTGCATTAGTAGATGCATCTCATTGAAACCTAAAATGTTATTGTATAATGATCATATTTTTAAAATCATTAACATTAGTTGAAGAACTATTGCTATTAATTAGTATCTACCAAAAATAATTTATTTACCTCTAGATACCTAAAGATAGCTTCCTTCTTATCGGGAGGGAGAGTAATGCAATTTTGTTGTCGTAAATTATAATATACTTTGTTGCAAACTATGGGGTAAATCATAAAATCTTGACCATAAAGGCCAATAGTTGACATGCCTACTAAATTGACTAGCAAGGTCTATCTAGGTTCTAAGTTATCACATTGTATGATTTTTCAAAACCTCTCCCATGCCTATTAGATGAAACTAGTTAAGCATAAAAAGATACCACATTAGTGATATATACATACTTTGGAGTTTGATATTGTGAAGGATATATACTTGAGGTATGCAAAGATGAATTGTCAAAATGGTGAGGTGCTGGAAACGGATTAGGTTGAGAAGCACTTGGCTGAGGTGGAACCAACCAATCATCACTAGATTAAGATGGACCCAGTTGAGTAGCACCAAACTGAGATCTATTGACTCTAAAAATGGGTCCCAGGTCGGCACCTCGAAAGGGTGAGGAAAAAAGGAAAACTCTTACATCAGTTCCACACCCACATTGATCTCCAAACTTTCATCCCTCGACATTGCTCAAGCACCGGGAGATGGTTCGGGTTATGTGGGAGGAGTATGTAGAAGAAATAAAGGACTTAAAGCATGTAGGAAATGAAATGATGTGATCGTCAGGAGCCATGGGCTCTATTTTAAATTGAATGAAATGTAGATTAAGTAAAGGATGACTGTGTGTACCTTAACGCAGGAAACAAGTGTTCGAGTTCAACCTTCTCCTTCTTTGGTCGGCTGATGAAGAAGAGTCTCTAACCACCGTTTGCTTGGTGTACTTGTGCAACTAGAAAACAAAGAACCAAGTGAAAGAGACTAATTAGAACTATGTGAAGTGTATAAACTGTAAAAAGAAGGCAGAAAATATAAAATCAGATTAGAACTCATCGGATTGGGGCAAGCCCTAACCCCTTTTTCTTTGAATTTTTATGATATAAAATGATGCAAAAATAATTAAAATAACCTAAAATGATGTATACTGAAGGAAAAGGAGATGTGAGAAGTGAAAAATTGGAGTGGAAACCGTTGAAAAATGACCGATTCGGTCGACCTACAATTTGGCAACCTCGACGCGACTTTGGTGCAGAGACTGCTACAAAGGACCCCAATGTCAAAATTGAGTGTTGCTTGTTTAAATGAATAGAGAACTTGGAGAGGAAGAGTTTATTTGTTGACTACTTCTCCATAATATTCCCTTAAAGACTTGTTGAAATTTTAGAATTGAACGGAAACTAGAAGCAGAACTAGATTGCGTAACCTTGTGGAAATAATTACCACAGACAGTCCGGAAGTCAGAATGAATTCTTGTTTGCTTCAAAATAAATAAGACTCACTGAGGGTGATTTAAGATGTAGATAAGTTTTCTTGAATCCTCTTATAATAGGTCTTAATTTATCTGATAAGTTTGATATTGTAGGTAAAGATCTGGGAATCACTAGTGCGATGTCGATGCAGGGTGTGCTACGGGCACCACAGATGTCAGAAATGAATGATTATTATTGGTAATAGAAGATAACTTACCAGGGTACAATTTTTATGAAGGCTATGTAGGTTAGATCCACCTGGAATTGTGCAAAAATTAACTGAGAAGACGATGGCAGTGAAAGGCAAGCACTAGATCTATCTGTGCAGCGCCGGTGTAGAAGCCACCACAAGTTGAGGAAATGTCAAAATTGGTCACTGTTTATTGGAGATGAAAATAAACTTGACTAGGAACATTTATTATGAAAGAGTATTGGCTGAAAAATGCTCAAGTAAATCTTTGGAAGCCAATGATCATAAAAATAGCATGACATAGCATAGATCGGCTTCTCTTTCACTTTGGGATGATTTCTGAGCACCAAGACGAAGAGAGGACAATTTAAAAAGGTTTGGATGAGCCTAGGGCAGCTGGAGGACAAGGAGAGTAACCCCGGATCATATCCCAATTGCCAGAATTTATAGACGATCAAAATTGGTGCAAAATAGGGAAACAAACTGGACACACCCCCGGGTTGGGGGCGCGGTGGCCGCACCCTCAACCTGGGGGCATGCAGGCCACACCCGCAGTCTAAGGGCGCGGTGGGCATGCCCTCAATTTAAGGGTGCGTCCAGTGCCAATTTCCAAAAATTTTCTGGAAACCTTCCAAAAATCAAATTTCTAAAATGGACGTGCCCCCAGGGTGCAATGAAAATGGTCATTTTCTAAGGTGGAAACCTTCCAAAATGGGTTTGGAAAGTCAGAAAATGGGAAACAAATCAAATTTCCAAAACTAGATGCGCCCCCGGTTCAGGGGCACGCAAGCCATGCCCTCAACTTAAGGGTAAGAAGACCGTGCCCCCAGTTTAGGGGCGCGTTCAGTTCTCTCTCCTGCTCTCACCTACTTCGCAAGCCGTAACTTGCAAATAGGATGTTCATTTCAACTTTGTTTATTGCATATGAAAGAGGACACACAAACACAACTTCCCTAATTAGAAAACCAACTAGTACACATCCCAAAACTTCCATGTAGGACTTTAACCTCCGATTTACGCTTCTGATTGCGCCGAAGGCCCAGACAATTATCTTGAAAGACACGTATCGATAAAAAAGTCAAGGGTCAACTTGAGAGAACTCAAAACAACAACTGAACAAGCCTGGTGTGACTCAAAAAACTTGGAATAATTGAAAAAGTCGAGAGTGACCTGATTAACACAAAATAAGTATTGAAAAGTCAGAAATAATTGGGAAACCCCTAGAATGACCGAAATAAATGGTGGTAACCCGTATGCACAAATTGGCAATAGGAAATAGCTAGGGTTGACTCGGAAGACACGGAAAGGCCTGGTGATGATTGGAAAGACATAACGTATGGTCTGGGATAGATGTGATAATACTGATTAGAAAGCCGTGATAAAGCCAACATAGACCGAAAAGATTTGTCAGAAACCAATATATTACGGAATTCACGCGGGATTTTCATGACCTTCAATTGTGGATGATTAAGAGTCGATCATTGAGCGGGTTTTGTGTTTCCACAATTAACGTGTGACTCTCGCTTGAAGATTACGTCTTTGCTTGAAAATCTTTGGTCCATCCTCGATTCACATTGCTCTCCCACTAACGTCCTCGACTCATCTCAACAAGGTGATTTTGAAAAAATAACGGTCAGATAAAAAGTATCGTCAATGGAATAAGAGTCTTAAGCTCCAAATAAGGCCAAATTGACATGTCTAAAAGATCCACCTAAGTGAGATCCCCCAGTCTATGCCCTCCCACTTTTACTGAATCTCTTCATCTATGACATAATAAACCAATGAGTTTGGTTTCTACATCGTTTTGTTTTCTAAGGTCGTTTAGACCAATCCAAACCGATAATTTGTTTGGATTGGCCTAAAGGGCCATGATTTGATTTCTAAGCCTTTTTTGTTTTTAAGTTCATTTATACCAATTGAAACTGATAACCAGTTTGGATTGGCCTAAATAGCCTTTTTAACCAATTTGGATTGGCCTAAAAGGCCATGGTTTGCTTTCTAAGTCCTTTTTGGTTTTTAAGGCCATTTAGGTCAATCCAAAATAATAACCATATTGGATTGGCCTAAATGGTCATTTGGTTTCTAAGTTTTTCTATTTTTATGGCCATTTAGGCCAATCCAAACTAATAATTGATTTGGATTAGCCTAAATATCGATTTGACTAGGAGTTCTCTTTAAAGAGTTATCATTATAGACTTCTTCAGAGATAGATAAAGCACCCAAGTAGAATCTTTATGCTTTCGTCATAGGGTCTATCATGTATGTGAAGTTACGTGCATGACGTGATTAATGCTCTACGTATTATTAGTATTTATCAGGCAAATCCATGTGAGAGTCACTAGATAGTTTAAAGACATATCCTTTAGTTCTTGAAAAGCACTAGGGATGTATCTCTAAACAATGAAGGATAAGACTTGAAGCCTTGTAGTTTTATAAACACAAGTTTCTAGTTACATAAGTCTAATAGCAAATCAATATCATGGTGGTGCAATAAGTTGGAAGAGTTCCATCAATAGCACATTGCAAGTTCTACAACTAATGTAAAGATGATTAGATAATAGTTGCATACTACTTGAGAAGCAGTCTAAATGAAGATGTTCATTTAAAATATGTGATTGTCCCACTTTTCTCTAAAAATGTACCATTATTTTGAGAAAACAATAGGGTAGAGTCGACGTCTTATCAATAGTTAAAAACTTTTGTGATGATACCATAAAATTAGAGAGAATGTTATTTAAAAAGATATAATTAAATATAGAGTATCTTCCACTAATAACATTACAAATCCACTAACTGAAGCTGTTACTCAAAGCGTGTTTGAGCATCATCGCGAGTTGATAGAGATCAGCCAAATAGGTGATTGACTTTAGTATAAGTGTGAGATTGATAGAAATGTATACCCAACAAGCTAATTGTATACGATTTGATTCGATATTTTTAAAAATGTCTCATTCAATTAATTAGAAAAATTTTCATTACTAACCCTTATTACATGCAAACATTGTAATGAAATCTTCGATCACATGCAATATTGATTGAATCATGACTAGATCAATCATTTAAAGGTATGCAATCTAAATGTTCCTAATCATAGGATTCTTGAGATGAGATATCAAAGATTCAGATAGACGAGTTTATGTGATATTTTCTCATGTGATGAGGATGACCGATCTCATTGATCATTAGTGTATGGACACTGAGATACACATATAAGTACTCATCAATCAAATGGATTTACTGAACTAATCGAATCAAAAATCTTAAATGGTATCATACTGAACTGTCAATCAACATTTTTAATCATTATGGTTGCATAGTTAGACCTTTGACCTAAGTTGCCAATGATGCCTTGTTGGGCGAAACTTGTGC
The DNA here is from genome assembly GCA_036172225.1 of Cryptocoryne crispatula var. balansae. Taxonomy (NCBI): domain Eukaryota; kingdom Viridiplantae; phylum Streptophyta; class Magnoliopsida; order Alismatales; family Araceae; genus Cryptocoryne; species Cryptocoryne crispatula. The sequence continues at coordinate 13,406,306 of CM069924.1, forward strand.
TTTGTAATATAGTGATGGATTAGATATAGGGGAAACTCAGTGGAGGCAATTGAATAGATAATAAAGGGTCGTCCACTCTCAGTAACTGAGAGCGAATGTCCTATGAGATAGTATTCTAAATCCCTGACCATGGTAGAAAGGATAATTAGAAAAGGAGTTTTCCAATTGATATGATTCTAAGTTAGGATTCTATAGAGTTGGTATATAAGGAGTTGACAGTCGATGCCATACCCTTTTCCAACTGGGACATTGAATGAACATAGGCTTGTACTCTTCATGATCAATAAACTAATTAACTACTATTAGATAACAGATTTATTTAAATTAAATAGAATTATTCTATTCTAATTAAGTATCAACCAAATAGGCTATTGGGCCTAGTGGGTCACACACATAAAGATTTATCTATAAGCATAGGAACAAGGGCATAATTTATGAAGATTTTGATTTTTTATGAAAAATTCTAAATTCTTTATAAATAATGGTTCCAACTAAACCCTATCAAGACAAAGGTGAGAACTACGTCGTCATCCTCTTTCCTACCTTTTCCTTTACATGGAAGGCATTAACAGGTGATGGAGCTGAACTCGAGAAGAGTTCTCAAGCCCTGTGCGAAGAGAGAACTTGTTATGGATGAAGTTTGTGTGAATACTACTAGAGACCATACTTTTGAACTGTTTGAAGAACTTAAAAAGTTCTTTTTCTTCCTCTCCAAGAAATTTGATAAATCTTCATCAAGTATATTCGAATTTGTTTTGATTGTTTTCAATTTTCATCGCAGGAATTGTTGCTTTTGTTACACTAAATTTTACAAGATGATTCCTTACACTCATTTAAAACATTTTGAAAATAAAAATAAGAGAAATATGATTAAATAAATATGTCTAGCAAATCCCCAGCCAAAGGATATATTTAAATCAAACCAGTTTATTCGGTTACCAACTAGATTTAGTTTGAACATCCTTAGAAATCAAATGAAACCAATTTATTCCATTTAATAGTTTGGATTGGTTTAGCTTGGAAGGCCTTAAAAATCAAACAAAATCAGTTTATTAGTTTATTCTATTTATAGATTTAGTTTGGTTTAAATACCTTTGAAACTAAATTAAATATGTTTATATCTTTACCAATTTGGTTCAATTTATTTAGGCCATTGAAATCAAACCAAATTGGTTTAATTTGGTTTGAAATGTCTTGGAAATCAAACCAAATTGGTTTAATTTGGTTTGAAATGTCTTGGAAATCAAACCAAATTGGTTTATTTTGTTTACTGATTAGGTTTTGATTGAAAGGCCTTACGAATCAAATCAAACCATTTATTGCATTTATCGGTTTGGTTTTGTTTGGGAGGCCTTATAACTCAAATTGAAACGGATAAATTTGGTTTACCAATTTCCATTTTTTTTGTTTTTAAGGTCATTTAAGCCACTCTAAATTGGTTAATGATTTGGATTGGCCTCCTTTAAATCCTTTTTTATCTTTAAGTTCGTTTTGGTCAATTCAAACAATGGCCAATTATAACTCCCTTTTATACTTTTTAAGGTTGTTTAGTCAAATCTAAACTAGGGCCATTGCTTGGTTTTTAACTCATTTTTTGGTTTTTAAGGCCATTTAGGCTAAATCAGATTGACAAGTTTTTAAGCCCATTTAGGCCAAATAAGTAAGCGAATTAGATTGGTTTTTCAAACTGTGAACGGATGGTATAAATGGAAACAAACCGAACTTGTACAGTTTATCGTAATTTGCAAGAAGAGGATAGGTACAAAGTAGCTAACGTATGAATTTATTTACTTTTTTTTACTTTTTTTAAACATAGATTATTATAGTTAAAAGTATAAGAAACAGCCAATCCTCAAATTCCTCCAATTTTTATTGAAGATTTTCTAGAGGTTCAAAAAATGAAATGAACAAATTAAGACGAAATCACACTCAAATAAACCCTAAAAAACTATGCTTAGAAAAACCCTAAACGAAGATTTCAACAAACGATCTAATTTTTTTTTGTAGTTTAGCATACAACAAAGCATCTCATTCTATTCATATCTAAATCGCATTAAAACAAACATTAAGCTAAAAAAATTAACAAAATACCACTTAATCTAATTCAAATAAATCCTAAATTAAATATTAAAATCAAACTTAAAAAATCTTATACGGATTTGGGTAAACATATACCTAAAGTAGAATAGATTCAGTGCGAGGATGATGAGGACAGCCAGCAGCGATGACAGACAACAATAGGGGCTCCAGCAATGGGGACACTGACAGCCAACTGTTGAGAGAGAGAGAGGGGGTTGTGTTAGCTGTGTGGTGACAATGGCAACGACAGTGACGACAATGGAAGAAGGTTGATATAGAGAGAAAGGAAAGAAGTGGGAGGGAAAGGGGGCAGCACGTGTTAAAATTATGTAAAGTCATTTGCAATGGCTCCACACAGTCTTCTTTTCTTGAAGAAAAAATCGAAATGCATTAAAAAACCGTCAACCAGGTAAGTCTTTACAAAATTGGTACCAAGCCACCTTCAGAAGGGGAGAGGGAGAGATACATATCCTCCAATTTACAATTAAAGGCCCACCTGGCCAAAGTCTGAGCTAAGAAGTTATCCATACGACTAACAAAAGATACATGTATATGAGAGTAAGAAGTCAAGAAAGAAGAACACTTTGAAATAGTAGACTGTGCCCTTCATAGTGAAGGGCCTTGGCCATTGATAGCTTCTACAACTCCCTTAGCATCACTCTTAATTTGAACTGGTTTTCAAAGAAGCGGTTGCCCAAACACCGGCTTCATAAATAGCTTCAGCCTCTAGCTTGTCTGGATGAGTAACAGTGGAAAGTTTAGTACTCCAATAAACAAATCTCCTGCTTCACTTCTAACCACCAAACTAGTGGCACCTGCATCATCAAATGTTGCACAGTCCACATTAAGTTTCAAATGATTTAGAGGTGGAGGACACCATGAGATATTTTGGATAGCAATATCAACAGGTGAGTTTTCAAAACATAAATCAGTAGTAAGTGTGATCAGCTTAAAAATTTTAGATGGACTGTCATTGATAAATTTAAAATTGGATTTGCACCTAGCTTTTCATAGATGCCAGACAGTAGCTAATGCAAGAACACTCAATTTTACTAGGTGTTCCATCTTTAGAAATAATCTAATCCAACCACTACAGAATGAGATCGGTGAGATGTTTGGATTGCCAATCTAATATGCAACCAAGGGGAGATAGCATCCAAACAGCTCTACTCCGAGAACAATGGAGAAATAGATGATATAGGGATTCTACCTCCAGCCAACAAACATTACAAAGAGGATTAATACAAGGACACCTGTGATGGACTTGCAAATTAGTAAGGAAGTGAACCAGAAAGTATTTTCCATAAATAAAAGAGCATTCTATTAGACAACCATCTCCCCACTCTAGGATGCTTTAATTTCCACCAAATAGATAGATTTGATAAACTTGGTGGAATGTTTGCTTCATTCAAATATCTATAAACAGATTTGAGAGTAAATAAACCATGAGTGAAGGGCCAAATAGGAGTATCTTTATCCAAATCAGGGTGAATAGAAGTATTAAGGATCCGAACAGTGGAGTCATGAGCAAATCAATAAAAAATGAGCTGTCGGTTCCAAGAGCCTTGTGAACTAAGATTTTTAATCATTCCCAGAAAGAAAAATCCACGAGATCTAGGCCAATATTGGCTCCACACAGTCGGTATCACTTGTAGACAAGCATTGAATAGTTGGCTAAGGTTAATACTGACTGTCACGACCCGGAATTTAAATAACATAACCTCAAAATATGCAGCAAAAATAGATAACGTCGTGATAATGGGATGCAACCCAACACTTAGATTTCTTAACCCAAACTTAAATATTTTCAAAAGATCAATCAAAACAAGATAATAGAACCATACTACTAAGTCTCACAACACTCTTGCTAAAAAACAATCAAGATCATCTACCTAAGTAGGGAGTACCAAGAATCTCCAAGTGCAAATGACTATGACTCCTCTGGTTCCACCTGAACTTCATCTTCAAGCTCCTAAATCTTCAAAAAAAAACCTGTTGAAAATTTTTATCCCACAACGGGGTGAGTCCGGGGACTCCGTAGGATTTACACCCATTTCTCGCCAATCGGATACTAACATATAAACATGCAATGATAGATAACATATCTAAATTGAGATATAATACAAATGATAATAACATGTCTTCTATATTTAAACTCATAACCCATATCCAAACCATGAATTAACTTTTAAGAAAACAATTATGCCAATGCTACACACTTCGAGACCAAAACACACAAGACCATACAAGTTAGACAAAAATCATCTAAATGACCTCAAGACTTAGCTTAACATGACCAATTTAAAACAAGATAAATCTGATTTTTCTAACATGACATGGTTTAACATCTATACATGACACACAAGAAACATATTTCATATCCTTTCCAGAACACATAGCCAAAGAGCAAGGAATTGGTCGTCTTGCTTCACATGTACAAATACTTTCACCAGCTCTAATATATATAGCAGTAACATATAATAAGCTAGCCCAAAGTGCACCTAGGCAGTGGTGACACTAAGGGAAAACCGCGGTAATCCGGGATCTGTGGGAGGGCCGGATTCATCTAAGTTACCCGCTGCCTATGGGGCAATTTACTAACATAGGCTGGTGAAGCCTTCATAACACGTCATATCAAGAGTTTATAACATAATTTCAAATCATGACATACTTGACCATACCATGCATACATGACATAACCATCCAATTTCATAGCCCTTCATGCAAGACATAACATCCACAACGAACTTGACAAGACATATGATAACCCGACATAATTGAACTTGTTCTCAATGACAACTCGTACTAATCATGACCAAATTGACATGACTAACTATGCATAGCATAGCCCATGATCTGAAACCAAATTAAACATATTTTGCCATAACTAGACAATACTTGTATTAATCGACTTGGTTGACATATTCTAAATCAAACATATATGAAACTTGATAACATGAACCTAGCCATATCATGCGAGACATATTACACAATCTGGAACCAAACCAAATAATTTTTACATGATCTATGCACATGCAATAACAAACCAAATCTAGACATGCTTAATTACATACACAAGACAATTAATCAAACCCAATTTTTGGCATAATCAAAACAAGCTAACTTCTGATGTCAACACCCATAATCTGACCTAAACAGGTTCCAAAAAGTGAAATTTGATGACTTTTAATTTTTCTAAAACTCCACATAATTATATTTCAATTCTAGGTCCATTCTAGCACATAAACATATACATAAATAACATATGGTCAAGTCTCATGAAAAATAGTTCTACCCATCCAGAATCATGCTAAACATGTCCCATAATATTCAAAATATCATTTTCAAAGTTCTGGATTCAAGGATTTTTGAGAAAATTCACTAATCATGAGTCAAAAGTCTAAACTAGTCAAATCAAGGTCCATAAGTTAAATCATGCATATTTTCTAATCAAAATGGGATAAAATACATAGACGAGCTTGAGAAACCTACTTGTAATCTTCTGTGAATTTTCCTGATTTTTCTGGATTTTTCTGCTATTTTTATTGGCCTTAATCTAATATCCGGATTTAATAAATCCGAAAATCAGAATTTCCTGAACCGGCGCCGAACCGGGCGGTTCGTCCGGCTGAACCGGAGCGGTTCGAAGGCGTTGGACCGCGGCTGGACCGGCGGCTGGACCGGCTGGACCGGCGGCTCACGACGGCGGTTCGCGGTGGCGCCGGCGACAGTGGTTCGCGGTGGCGCCGGCGACAGTGGTTCGCGGCGGCGCTCGCGATGGCGGAGGCGGCCGGCGGCGCTCAACGGCGATGGCGATCTGTGGTGGACAACGACGGCGATGCTGTCCATGGTGGCGACGACAAGGGGGGCCGGTGGCAGCGCGAATGGACCCATCGCTGCGACGGTTTCTGTAAAACAGGGGGCTCGCAGCGGTGCCAACCGGAACAGGGGAGGCCGTCGGGGCTTCCGGTGATGGCGACAGACAGCGGCGGCAGTGAGGAGAGGGAAGCGCTGGGCGGAGGCTCCAGGCAAGTAGGCAAGGCCGAGGGCGGCGGCTGCCGCGCGCGCTCGCGCGGAGGGAGGCAGCAGAGGGGTGCGGCTTAGGCGGGCGTGCCTGGTCAGTGCGGCTGACGGCCACGAGGGGGGGCTAAGCGTGGCCGGGTGGCGTTTCACGCGGGTGCAAGTCGCGCACTCAAGCGCGGGTAGGTAGAAGAAGGGGGGTCGACGAGCAGCGGCGTCCGGGGGGGAGGGGCGAGAGAATGAGAGAGGTAGAGAGCGGGAGGGGGGGTGCGGAACCGGCGAGAGAGAGAGAGAGAGAGGGCAGGGCGGGGCGGGTGTAACCGACGAGAGAGAGAGAGAGAGAGCGGGCGGGGCGGGGTGGGTGACCGGCGAGAGGGAGAGAGATAGGGGAGGGCAGGGTGGGCGGTTACTAAAATTTAATTTAATTTTTTTTTAAAGTCAGATATTACACTGACAACTTACTCCATAGCTGGAAAAATTAATGAGCTACCGTTTCCTTCAAAATTTCATGGTGGATTTTCTTTTTTTTCGCAGCAACCTCCCTGTCGTATTCTGTTTGCCGTCTCAATAAATTTATCAGGGATGTCATTTTGAAGCGGTCACCAATCACATGTTTTCTATAGTGGCTGACAATCGCTTCCTAATAAAATAACTCTCTTAGTTTAATGATTGAGCTGAATTAGCTAGTTAGTGGACTCCCAAATTATGGCATGCCAGCTCCCACTGCGGGAGGCACAAAGGGATGAGCTGCTTCTTCGGCGCGGCGCCGGCCGGCCGTAGGAGATCACGAATTCTCTTCGTAGCAACGCCCAGAAAGAAAAAGCTAGCCTAGCTACCTAACCAGATTTCCTTAAATTTCAGCTGGTTCAAATGGGTACATGTGTTCATGCCTCCCCACTTGGGAGATAGTCTTCACGTTGGTTGCCGATTCGCCTAATTCTGGTTTCGTTCCATCGCCAGACCATCCCGCGTCCCCGGATTTGTGTACACCAAAATGTTGACGTTTCCGCGCACGTCGCCGGTCTCCAGATGGCTGCAGGTCGCTCTTCGGTCGTCGAAGGGGCATCCAGCTCATGCAAGCGGCTTTCGTCATGTTGGTAGGTGAAAATAGACTAATAGAAACTCCTCCGCTCTCCTGTTCCCTTGTTATCAGGCCGCCGGCAGCATGGTCATCTTCAAAGGTTTTGTTTAAATAATATGTTTTAATTTTTTATTATAAGAATAACACGTTTTTTTTTTTGCAAAACTAACAGAATTATAAGTAGGGTTTGATTTTTCAAATCTGACTTTAGAGTTCAAATCAAAACCAAATTTGAGTATTTTTCTTAAATGAAGTCTGATATTTTATCTATTACAGAGGAGACTCGATTGGTTTTAATATCACAGGCCTTAGAAGTTCAAGTACCTCAAATTAGACTTTGATTTAAACTCCTGAAAGTCTGATTTAGAGACTATTGACTTCTAGAAAAACAATATGTTATTTTTGCAAAAAAAAAAAAGAAAGAAACTTGAATACTGTTTTGTTTTTATAATAAAAAACTAAAATATGTTATCTATCCTTAGGGTCCGTTTGGTTTGGTGTAATAGTGAAAAAGTTGAAAATGTTTTACACCGTATAGACTTTTCAAGGAAAAGGAAATACAAATATCTTGTTTGGTACACCTAGAATTAATTTTTCTTGACAAAACTTTTAACTATTTGGTTTTATGTACAATATTTTCGGATCATTTTAATATACAAGTTATATGAAGACTTTTTTTAGTTATATGATTTATTAAAATTATTTACTGACTTTTTCAAGTTAAGAATAACACAATGAAAAAATAAGCTATTTTCTTGACAACGAACCATATAATTTATTAGTTTTCATTATAAAATAATTATATAATAAAATATAATTATCAAGAACACCGTGTCCAACTCATTGCAAGTAAATATATCAAATATTAAGGTTGCAATTGGTTTGGAGTAAAAAAGAAGAAGAAGAAACATATAATTAAATTTTAAAAAAATAATTTAAATCATCTATTTTATACTGATTAAGATAATATTTAAAAAAATAATTATTTGGCTGTTGGTAAAAGTTATTTGTATAATAATAATAATTATGTGTATTAGTATAGTTTACTAGTGTTTTTATTCTATCTTTAACATTATTTGGTATATGTTGTAGATGTTTGTATCTAAATAAATAATTTTTTAGCATCACTAGGAATTAGAAATAATCCTTTGTATTAACTAGTTTTATTTGTCAATTTTAAAAATTAAATTTGATATGAGTGACTAATAATAAATTTAATTTATTTGAATTATATCTAACTTAACTATCATGTATATAGTTCCATGTGGCTTGGTTCTGGAGCAAGTAGAAAACGGCATCCGGGTAATTTTGTGGGATGCCAAAATCCTGATTTTGGAGGAGTCAATGCATCAACTTTTCAGTTGACTCATAATTTACGTGCAAACAAATGGCAAGTTGGAAATAGTTTCCGGAAAAATTCCTGCAATTAACCTCTTTTACGTGGATCCAAATGGATCCTTAATTCGCTTATCAGCTCACTTCCTTGCTCGGTTAGCTTGAGCTTGAAGAGGTGTGACTGTCGCCGCGAGCACGTCGCTTCAGACGTTCGCTGTTCTACCAACCTCTTCAGGTAAAGAACTGTGTTGTTGGTTCGAGACGAATATACGCCTTATCCTGCCGGCGCAATATCTCATGGTTGAGTTGAAGACAATATGAGAAGGCTGGAAAAGGTGCATATTGCTCGGAGAATCCCACAAATTATTGGGTCTTATGGTTATTGCCTCCAGCATAACGTGGGTTCTCGTTAACTTAAGAATCTCAGATGATATAGGGCTCCTCATAGTGCTGAAAGAGCTAGCCGTCTGACTCAAACAGGTGGACGGAGCACGATGTGTACGCATATATTGTCCCCATCTATCAATATATAGATGCGTAATCCATTTGTTCTTAGGTATATGTATAAGAAAATTCATGGGAAAGAACTTATCGCATGATATAATTTCAGAAAAATTAAGGCATGATCTAGCTAGCATTTGGTTCACATTAATAAAATGATTTCATTAAGAGGTTTTGATCATTTATAGATCTCTAAGTTCTCTTTTAATGTTCCAGATAAGTCTAATAATTAATTGAAAGAACAATATTTTCTATGCTGGTTCTAATAATGTTCAAAAAGAAAAAAAATTCTTAATTAATTGCAGCACTATATATGTTTACTATTTTTATTCTGTGAATGAGATCACTCTTTCCAGACCTTCTTTTGAAGAAATGGGCATTGCCAGATCAGTTTCCACGGATCCAAAAATCAGGACTCTTCCGATTCAAATAAATTCGTTTTACATCGATTCAGAGTTTTAGGATGTAAAAAAATAAGCATCCTGGTAACGTTTTCCTAAAATCTATTGCTTTAGGAATAAACTAAAAGTTGATCTTCAAATTAAACTTCTGCTAAACAGGCTCCAAGTGAATAATCGGAGTGAGAGACGACGGCTGGCGCAAGATAATAAATTCCTGCCGGCATCGTGGGATATATAAGATTGCAGACTGATATATAGCTTCGACGTGTGGGTAGGTGTGCGAGAAGCTGGTTTCCCAATACTCGGAGCTTAAAGCAATTTTCTGTTTGATTATTGAATTCCTGGGAATGTTTGACTTGCTGGATGGCCCAAGCGATAAAATGTGTTATAAACAAATCTAGTACCGCAAGCGACGGCAGCCTACTAGTACACAACTATTCAAATTGACCAACTTATATATCAACTCAAATTCAAGATCGAGGACAGAGTTTCTTACCGGTACCGTTGACCGTTGTTTAAATTTGATTCATAGCTGTTTAACATAAATGCATTTCAAACTTGAGAACAAGCACAAGACTCTTAATAAAACTTGTGCTTGAATTAAACTCAACCTGTTTGTAAGACTCTATGTATGTTTAAACACATTAAATTCTATTTCAGCTTAACTGACATTATATAACAATTAGTACTTATAAATTATATTTACAAATAAATATTTAATTAATTATTTAATCTAATTATTTACAAGTTTATTGAGTTGAATAGGAGTTTGTTAGACCTCAATTCATTAATGGCTTAAAATTTTTTATTCAAGTTTACACATTTAACATAATAAACAAGTTAGTCAAATCATTATTGAACAAAGTTTCAGACTTTCATTTGCACCCTTAGTCCAACCACACTAACTAGCTGCATGAAATCTTTATTTTTAAAAAAAATGAAAAAAATGTTGCTGATTTTAAGAAAGAACTTTATCTCATTAAAGATTTGCAGTTTGTTAAATAAATCCTCTTACAAACAGAATTATTTGCATCCACATATACTTATCTCATCAAGTATTATTTGGATGCTTAAGATAGAAAAAAACATTATTAGTAAGATAAGAATCCTGGTCACATAGGCGTCGCTTGCTGGCAGACAACAGTTGGATACATAACTTTGGGACAGTTGATTTTGCTAGATCCAACAATTAGCATCAGATTTTGGTAGATTAAATATTTAGATTTGCATATTTTTCATATTTTCATATCTTTTGGTAAAATATCTACATTAACATCGTAACGTCACACTTAACTCTTATATCCCACTAAATTTGACTTATAATAGTTTTTTTTCGGATCTAGAAAAGTAACTTTTTCAACAAAGAGGTTTTAAGTGGAATTATGACTTTATCTCAATTTGGTTAGAGTATGAAATATGGTATTTGATCAATATTGGCATTGTAACAATTAAATGAGCTGCTCATTGACGTAACAATCATATTAATTAGTAGTTTTCTTAAAAGATCACTCAACCTAAACCTACTCCCAATAGTACATATTTAATTTCAAAGTTTTTTAACTCAATCTCCAAAATATAATTTATTGGTGATAAGTTTATATCAATATTAATTTTAAAATTAATAGTAATAAGCATGCTTGATACTGTTATCAAATGCATTGGTAACATTTAAATCTAGTCAAATCAGAATGCTTATTCAATTTAACCAAAATTGGCTTGATCTTGCCACACCTGTTCAGTACAAACTAATCCATCTTGCCTTGAAGTCTTGCCGGTTATTGAGTTAATCATGAATAAGATTTTTAGTGTAAAGGATTTCACCAGCTACGTACCCGAGATATGACATATGATCAGACAGTTAATGATACCCAGAATCCTGATCCTCTTCTATGCCCGTAGCTTACCTAGCACCCAAGCTGCAACTATCTTAATCTCCAAAAATAAATGGAGTCAAATCTTATACTCTTTTATGCCCATAGGTTATCACCTACCCCTATTTGCTACGACAAACAATTTATTTGCTAATTTTTAATAAAAACTGATAAATATTGTAGATTTTCTTAACTATGAGATAATTCCGATTCTGATGTACAAAATCGGATTGTCATGGATAGGATTTAATCGCAAGTGGAATCAGACCCGCTAATCTTTATCAGAATGGAAATCGGAAATAAGTAATATTGAATATTATCTGTTTGCACCCCTATGTATTATTGCAGTCTAGAATGAAACAAAGTGTGTATAATTTAATGCAAAAGAGAATCATTCCCTTAACCGAGTTTTAGAGATGTCAGGCGCATAGAACAAATTACAAGAATTTATATACTTGGTGCAGGCAAAAGAAAGATCTTCCTTATGTGCAAATAGTCAGGTGCATAGATACTACTTGCATCTATGAACTAGACAACATGGCTTTAGGATCTAACAACAAATGAAAGATTGAAGGTGGATATCCACATCTTGCGATCACTGGAAATCAGTTTGGCGTTGTATTATTCTTACTGTCCCGATTGAAGTGAGCTACTTTGTCTTCACCATCAGGTCCTAACACTTAATGCCCATATCTCAACGTGCAGCATCCCGTTCAACCAGGTCCTCCAGAGCCAGCTCGTGAGCGCTGAATTGTTGGTAGTCCAGAAGCCAGTTGCAGTCTTCTCCCTCGGCAGGTACGCCGCCGCCGCCACTGTAGTCCACATCGCTGTCTAAAAACTGCCACAGGGAGTCCACAACGAGGTTATCCTCATCCCACAGGTTACTACTCGGTACCGAATTCTCACCCGGTCGAAGGGGCCACCATTCCTGGGTGCTCGAGCCCTTCGCTGAGGCACAGCTTGTGGTGGCTTTCTCGGCCGACGGCGGCCGGCACTCGCTTGCCGTAGTTCTAACAACTTCAGTAGCTTTAGGGGTGTCGGGCTGCTTGTTGAGGGGCCCGTGGGTAACGGGATCGATCCCCATCTTCAAAAGTTTCTTCTTGATGTAGGTGTTCCAATGGTTCTTTATCTCGTTGTCCGTCCTTCCGGGCAGCATCGAGGCTATCTTGGACCACCTGTGTTCGTGCCCAGAAGAAGGCACTTAATTTGTTAGCTGCGCAGCTTCATTTGAGATGTAATGATTACCTAGTAATTTTTCCAAGTAGATCGATCACTGATTTTCCGGTTACTTCTAATAAAACATGTTTAATTTTAGGGCTACGTCAATAGTTGTCAACTCAACCATTGAAAACTAGTTAACTTGAATTATTACTGTTTAACTTATTTAATCTCTTAAATATTCTTACATTAGGGTGTCACAATTTACACATCCAAAGACTGTTCGTACCAGATTAATTTGAGGATAAATCAAGTTAATCTCTTAAATAATGTTGTACTAAAACATATCTTTAGGACCTTTTTGGTACCATAAAATTTTAGAGATAAAGTTGAATTATCTCTGAAATTTTGGAGATAAACCTGTGTTATTCCCCAGTTGATCTCTGCACGAAACAGCACCTTAAAGAGTTAAGGTGCTCGTCAAAACTCTCTTAAATATTTGGCCAAATCAACTTTTGCCCCCACTTTTTCACTTCCCCTTATTTTTTAATCCCATCCATTTCCAGTTTTATTTTTTGATCCCAAATCTCAAAATCTTATAACTCCCACCCCTTTCTTCCTCTCAGGCCGTCATGAACAACGGAACAGATTAAAATTTGCCAATTTTACCCTTCTCTCGTAGTGTAGCTCTTGGCTGAGATGTGAGCACACTCGGACTCTTTTCATACATGGACTCTCGGTTGAGGTGTGCCTATGAGCACATTCCAGAACAAGTGACCGAGCATATGCCAACGCCTAGCAGTGCCGAAACATGGTAATATGCACATATCAAACTTACTAGGTTGCTGTGATTGAGTGTCGGTGATTGATGATTTTATCTCTTCCAGAAAAATTGAAAGATATCCTCCCATCAAATTGGAACCGGAAGCCCCACCGGATTTTGATCTAGGGCGACGGAGTGGAACCAGAAGACATGTCGCTGCACCTCTTCCACCAGATCAGATGGGTCAAAGAAGCCATAGATGTGAGCCCTTCCGGCAAAGATGGCGCCAAGATGCCAGATCTAGGATCTATGGTTGAAGAAGATGAAGAACAACCGAAGGCGACGAAGAAGAACCAGAAGCTGCGTTGCCAGATGTGCCTCTTCCACTAGCGATGGGTCTAAGAAGTTGGAGATGTGAGTGATTCCAGCAAAGATGGCGCCAAGATTCCAGATCTAGTATCTAGGGTCAAAGAAGATGATGAACAACTGAAGGTGATGATTGATGAAGAGGAATCGGAAGCCCGCCGCCGGAAGCATCTCTTCCACGGGAGAGATAGGGTTGTGCCATGCGCGCCTCTTCCACTCACAAACGAAGGGGTTTCACGGGGGCGAAGGCGCGAAGGGTGACGAATGGAAATAAAGGGCATATGAGGAATAGCACATTTGAGTTAACATACAGGATCAAAATATTAAAGAGAGAGAGAGAGAAATGGGACTGATAAATAAAGAACATACGCGATGGGATTAAAAAATATTTCTTGATCTTCCGGAGGACCTAAAATTGAAAACCCCTAAATATTTTCAAATCCAGATGTTTCATTTAAGGATTTAAGTCCTGGTCAACACTACTACACATATCACATACCGTATACATGTTAAGTCTAACCAATTTTACAGCTGACTGACGCTTTAATATCATATGTATTAATAAAATTAGTTATTTTATTTAACAGTTGTGTTAATTAATAGTATTTTTCATAAGTAGCTTATCTTCAAATTATTTCCAGCAAAATATATTTAATTTTAAAATTCTTCTCAACTCAACATATGAGAAATAATTAATTCGAGTTATTGTAGTTAACTAATTTAATATCTTAATTATGTATTGGGTGTTACACGAGAAATACGTTCATTCAGGTTCACGCGGGACTAGTTGACGACAGGAAATTCCAAGCTCTAGATCAATCTTATTAACATGGGATCAGTAGCTTTCTAATCAAGCACTTGACTGTTGTTTAATGTGCGTACTGAATATATGTATATTATATAGGAAGAGTAGAACAAAAGGAAGAACCTCATTACGAATTTACGGCAGCAATTTCATTGGGTTTGCACAACCGATCGATTTGTTGACGCCTTGGCTATCTGAAATATGATCATGCATGACCGAGAAGGAAGCAAGAAGATATATAGAAAGATACCTATTACCCAGCTGAGCATGGAGATCGATAACCAGCTGCTCCTCGGCCTCGGACAGCAAGCCCCTCTTAAGATCAGGGCGAAGATAATTCGTCCACCGGAGCCTACAGCTCTTTCCACAGCGCCGGAGGCCGGCGAGCTTGGGCAAAGCCCTCCAGCAGCATTGCCCGTTGGCGAGGATGAAGTCGACCAGCTTCTTGTCCTCCTCGGCGGACCAAGGGCCCTTCTTGACTCCGTGCTTGTCGCAGCAGGGCTGTCGACCCATCGCTTTAGCGTCACGCTCGCGCAGGTATGTGCGATAATCGAGAGACCCAACACCTCCCTCCCGCTACACAACCACCTATATATAAAAACCGCGCAGCCGAAACGAACCACCAGCTGGTTCCTGTCTACTTCTCGCAGCACGACTTCAACAGCAGCTCTTGAAAGATGCCTCTGAACTGCAAGCTTTTGCGTGGAGTAATTTGTGGTGCACCACGACGTCGGTGACCCGGGGAGGACAACAGCATTAGCCTGAATTAGGGGCGTAAAAGAACCAATACTCACCACAAGTGAAGTGAAGTTCAGGCTCCGTAAAAATTAGACTAAACTTAAATTATCACGTTAAATGTACAAGTTTGAACCAAAAAAATAAAACTCAAATTTATTAAATGAGTTGAATCTGAATAGACAACTACTTAACTCGATAAATTCATGAATACTTTGAATAAATATTTATTTAAAAATTAAATTATAAATTTGAAAAGCTATTTATTGTCACTTAAAAATATAAAATAAGTCAAAATAAATATTTATTTGATTTTAAATTTATATCAAGTTACATATATAAATTAAATTTAGATTAAGTTTTATAAACAAATTTGAATCAAGTTTAAACTTGAATGTGAGAGTTGAACGGTTATTCAAGCTCGAGCTTAAACTTAACTTGATTAATGGATGAGGCAAGCTTGAACAAAGATTCATTAACTCATAAAAGCTCATGTTCTAACTCGAACTTGTGTGAATTAAATGAGCCAAGTTTGAACAACATATATATTACTCGACTCGACTCAACTCGTTTGCACCCCTAGAACAAATAGATGTTAAATACCTTATTGCATTTGAGTTCGGGTAATTAAGAAACTCAAAGCACTATTTGAATATGTACTTATCTTTAAATTTATCTTAAATTTATGGGTGTGCTTGATTGAATGGCAAAATTGAGTTATTTTGTTACAAAAGTAGGGTAACAAAACTTGTTAAAAATATTTTAAAATATTTTTAAAATATTTTTTTAGATGATTCTAGACCTTTTTTTATGATCCCCTACCTTTTATCGTTCTACATAATTCTCATATTTTTTGTCGTCATATCCCACCAAACTTA
Source organism: Cryptocoryne crispatula var. balansae (assembly GCA_036172225.1). NCBI lineage: Eukaryota > Viridiplantae > Streptophyta > Magnoliopsida > Alismatales > Araceae > Cryptocoryne > Cryptocoryne crispatula. The sequence continues at coordinate 13,422,299 of CM069924.1, forward strand.
AAAGTTAAGAATATTACCAAGAAACAAATAACTTTTAAAAAAATTAAAAATAAATATATATATTTTTATAAAAATTAAAAGTTTTAAAAATGATAAGAAATTTGGAATAGGAGTCCCTTAGAGAAATATGTTTGGAACTTGTTGAAAATATAGAAAAAAAAGATTAATATTACACACATTCAAGAAATTGATAGAAAGGAGAAATACAAGTTAAAAATTATGATATATAGAAAGGAGAAGAATAAAATTGGCATAAGCACCATTATTGATAAAATATTAAAGAATACAATTGTGCTACTTAAAAGGATAAAAAACAATTATTATGATAAAATATAATTAATATAAATGTATATATACTCTACAAATTTGATTAAGAAGAGAGACTAAAGAAATATTTTGAGATGACAAAAATGACTTTATGTAGAGAATAAATGACATGAACTATTGAAAAAAATGTCATGGGTCTGAGAAAGCACACGGAGACCTCAATTTTGAAATTTAAATGAAAAGTGAACATATTCTAGATTTGCTATGCCTAAGATTTTATATTAACAAATGCTCATTTTATTAAAATATAATTTAATTTAATAATATTTAAATATATACAAAATAAAGATAAATCAACTTCATAAAGACTAATTATGCTTTTTCCAAAGATTGTAAAATTATCTTTGATAAAGTTTAAACAAGTTAAAATAGGTTAATAGTTTTAGATTTTAAAATCAATAGACAAATAAATACATCTAAAATTAAAATTTTTTTCTAGAATAAAATGTAGTCAATTAAAGCAGGTAAAAAAATTATATAATAATAAGCTTATTGAGATAAATGTGTGAAATTTAGATATAAAAGTTAATGTTACGTGGATGAATATGACTACAATGGTTAAATAGATGGCCAAAAATGTACTTGGATTTATAAAGGATATGATCCACTTGAAAAGATAGCATGGTGGTGAAGTAAAAAGTGTAAAAGACGATAATGATTAAAAAAATTGTCTAAAGTGTGATAACAAGACTTATGAACAATACAATAGAAAGAAGAAGTAAAAAAGATTATTAACTAAGGGATGAGTTTTTTTAAAAAAATGTATAAAAAATTTAGATCTAAAGAAGAAAAAAATGATATTATATATAAGTTAGAATGACAGAGATGATATCTTAGGATCTTAATTAAGTCAGAAATATCAAAGACAAACAAGAAGAAGTATATGTTAATGAAAGATAAAAGGGTATTATGATATTCTTTGTAATGATAATTTTTCTAAATATAAAATTGTTAAAGTTAGAATGGTTAACTCAACTATTTAACAAAAATTGAGTCTCTAAAAAATTGAATAAATGAAGAAATAACTCAAATTACAAAGGGATCAATCTATTACTCAAACTATAAGATTGTGGAAGTGTGAGGTATTAAAAAAAAATTTGAAGATAGAAAAAATATTTCAACTAATTAATTTAAAATTTTTTTTGATTGGTTTACTATGAAAATTATTTTTCTTATTAAAAACCTAGTCAAAAAATGGTGTGATAAAATAAAATTTTACAAGTACCTTTTATTGATTAGAAAAAAATTAAGATAGAGTTTTAAGAGTTTTTTTACCATATTGGGGTGAGTAATAAATAATATATGTTAGAGATGTGTACATGTGATAAAAGATATATATATATTTATATTTATATATATGATGACACAACTACTAATATATGCATGACTATAGAAAAAACAAGAAATTTTGTTATTCCTGTTGACTTATATCAAGGACTTATATACTTTCTTATTTTGTTATATTTTGCAACATCAAGGGTATAATTTTTAATATTAAATATTAGTTATTATAATTAATGTAGTTAATAATGTTTTTACGGTTATCTCTCTTTCTCTCTTCTCCGTTATCTTCTCTCTCATATCGCCTCTCTCTCTCTCCCCCCCCCCTTTTCTCCTATTTCTTCTCTTATATTATTCTCCCTTCTTTCAGCAACTGTTTGGGATTGTTTGGTTCAGTTTTCTGTTATCGTTGTGGTCGCGGCATACTCGCCATTCGGTCAATCTCCTTAGAATTCCGTGCACCATTCGTTATCGTAGTTAAGATAGGTGTCTTAACTATTCTTAGCACTCTTATATATTTAATTAAACTGTAAAAATATATTAGATCACCATGATTAATAGTTTATAATTAGTGAGTTATCTTTAATTTAATAGCATGATTAAATAGAGTTAGATTAGCTTGTTTAATAATGCATATTTAGATTGATTCAATTATCCATTTTTGTTAATCAGCATGTTAGGTATTTCATATGATTGAACCTAGTTAGCTTAGGATGTTTTCATTGCGGTGATCTTTAATGCATACATTCTGATTTGTTAAAAAGCCGATGTGAGGAGTTAAGCATTGTGATGATATCATTAAGTTTTGTTTCATATAGACAATGAATAATAGAGATTGTCAATGCATACATTTAGTATTTTTGGTTTGTAACTTGCACGGCATGTTAGGTTCATATATTGCATGGTCTTAGTGTATATGCATTTAGGTTATAGATGTGGTCATGTGTACTTTAGCATGCATGTTATGAGGCATAACATTTACTTGAGTTATTGTGTAGGGTTATATGATTTTAGAATAGTTGTGCCACTTTGTTAATTGTTACTAGATTGGTTAATCATGACTTAGTATGAATGTAGCATGTTTATTTTTTTAGATTGCATTAACTGCATCATGTTGATGTCTAGTTCTAATTTGTGCTACATTGTGGTTCAGCATGCATATATATAGTACACAGAGCCATGATTGTTCTTCTATGTACTTCATATCTTTATTATCATTTAGATGCATAATAATGTTAATTGGTTCTAGTTGTATTAAACAGTGATGTGGTATGCATGTATGTGGTGCATTGATCTATGATTGTCCATAGTTGTAATTATCATCGGTATGCTAGTTAAATGGTTGATTTTCTGAGTTAATTATGTGATTTCATCTTGAGAGATGTAGTACGCAGTGGGTTGCATTGTAATAAAATTTTACTTCACTAACTATATTTCGTGACCTATGGGCAGTAGATGAATTAGAACAATCCGGAGCATCCATCGATCTCGGATACTACGGTTTATCTTAAGTACACCCCTGCCTAGGTATACTATAGGATTTAGCTTATTATATGTTACTTCTATATATGGTAGATCTGGTGTTAGTTTTCTGACATTAATTACAATATCCAAGTAGATCATATAACTTATTTTGATAAATAGTTTATTTATTTATTTATTTGACATGTATGATAGTGGTTTAGATGGGCCATTTTTATTATAATAGGCCTATGTGGTGCATGCATACTTAATTTAGTTAAATATACAAGTTATGTTAGGATTAATGTATATAGAATTATGTTAGCCCATAGGGTAGTGGAAAGGTAGTTTAATCAGTCTAATTGAAGATATATAAATAGTAAACCTTATATATTGTAATCTAAATTTTTAGGTTATTTATTATTAATAACAATAGTTTTATTTAATATAGTGGGGTAGTTCGGGTGTAAGTCCTACTAGGTCAAATGTGCCTCACCCTTTTCATTGTTAATATTTTCAAGATTGCATGTTTAGCGCAGTAGAAGCGTAGTGGTGAAGTGGAATTCGAGGAATTAGTTGATTACTGGTACAATGTTGGTATTTAATTTACTTAGATAGGTGTTTATTGTACTCATAGGTGATAGAAATGTATGCCCTACAAGCCAATCATATATGATATGATTCGACATTTCTAGAAATATCTTATTCAATTAATTAGGCAAATCTTCATTATAAGCTCTTATTAGATGCGAATATAATAATGAAGTCCTTGATCAAATACAATGATGATTAAATCATGATGAGATCATGATAATGAGATTGATCATCTAGAGGTATTTGATCTAAATGTTCCTAGTCATAGGATACTTGAGACGGGACATCAAGGATCCGGATAGACTAGTGTATGTGATGTCTTCTCATGTGATGAGGACGACCGATCTCATCGGTCATTAGTGTGGTGACACCGAGATACACATGCAAGTGCTCATTAGTTGAATGAGTTCAGGCCAATTCCACCGAATTAGAAACCCCGAATGGTATCTTACCGAATCGCCTATCGTGGTTTTCTATCATCACGGTTGCATGGTTGGACCTTTGACCCGAGTCGCCAAAGATGCCTTGTTGGGTGGAACTTGTGCTTTGACCATTGACTTATGGATCACGCTAGATAGTCCTATATAGCGATGGATCGGGTACAAGGAAAATCCGATGGAGGCAATTGAGCGGACAACAAGGGATCATCCACTCTCGGTAAGTGAGAGTGAATGTCCTATGGGATAGTACTCTAAATCCCTGGCCAGGGTAGATAGGATAATTGGAAAAGGAGTTTTCCAATTGATCCAATTCCGAGCACAGGATCCTATAGAGTCGGTACACTAAGGAGTTGACAGTCGATGCCGTACTCCTTTCCGACCGGGACATTGGATGGATGAGGGTTTATATCCATGTGGTAACTGATGATGTAAAGGCTCAATGGAGATGAGATTATCCCCATAGCCATTTGGGATCATGGGATGTGGCTTGTACCCTTCATGATCGGTAGGCCGATTAATCTGTTATCGGATAACGGATTTAATTAAATTAAATAGAATTGTTCTATTTTATTTATGCCTCAACCAAATAGGTTATTGGGCCTAGTGGGTTACACACAAAAGAACTTATCCACAAGTACAGGGGCAAGGACGTAATTTATAGAGATTTTGGGTTTTTATGAAAAATTCCATAATTCTCTATAAATACTAATGGTTTCAGCCAAACCCCATCAAGCCAAGGGTGAAAACCACGTCTCAAGTCTCCTCCCTACCTCCTCCTCTCTTTAGAAGGTGTCCATGGTTGATGGAGCTCCGTTCGGGAAGAGTTCTCGAGGCTGGCGCGAAGGGAGAACCTGCTGTGGGTGAAGTTCGTGTGGATACTGCTGGAGACCGGACGCTTGAACGGTTTGGAGAGCTTGATAAGCTCATCTCCTTCCTCTCCATGGGATTATATGAATCCCTATCAGGTATATTCGAACCCGATTTGATCGGTTTTCGGTTTTCGTCGTTCGGTTCTGATTGAGACGGATTCTAAAAGAACCCATAGGAATCGTCGCTTCCGCTGCACCAACTTTTAATGGACGATTCGTTACAGTGGTATCAGAGCCCGGTTCAAGTCTCGGTCTAAACCGACGTCGAATCGACATTATTTTATGTTATTTATGTGTTCCCGAATCTGTGCAAACGTCTGTTTTGACGAGGCCACCATATTCTGTGTATGACTCAGATATAAGATTTGTTGGCCTTGGTAGAATCTCGTGATATAGGTATTTCCAAATCCGCAAACCGTTTGAAGTTTGGATCTCTGTAGTGTTCGGGAGAAGCCTCAAAAGTTGGTGTTTCTGTCATGCCCGAACCAACACCCGGATTTGGGGATTTTGTGAAATCTCCGTCCATAGAAGAAATTGAGGCTTGTAAAGGGTTTAGGAGATGGTTAATATGATTACCTAGCCTTTACCTTTGATATACAGCTTTGAACGACGGCGGAGGATGAGAATTTTTGAGTTTTCCGACGAACTAGGGTTCTGAGGAATCTGGCGGCGCCGACTTGTTTCTTCCTGATTTCCCGTCGATAGAGAATTTTTATCTGAAGGTATATATACATATTTGGAAACTACATATGATTATTGTTCCAAATTGTATTTTTGGAGAATATTTTGCTTCCTGGATAAGGAGTTATCCTCGTTAAAAATTGAGATTTCTGCTACGGAATTTGGGTGACCGCCGCCTCTTCTTCCTCATTTTTCGGACTATTGGGATTTTTTACTGGTTATGAGACCGACTGTTTTGGATTCCTTATTCGATAAGGATTCCAACGCATATTTTTCCAGATTTTTCGGACCGCTGAATAAGGAGATATGTCCGAGTTAATGAGATTAATTTTCTCACGGATGAACAGTGCTTTACGCACTTGTTCGGGGAAGTCGATCGGCGCACGCGCCGGCGCACCGACGGTCGGCGCACACGCGCTGAAAGACTGGCGCACGTCAGGGCGCACACAGGCGCTCGCCGGCGTGGCGTAGTGCGCAGCAACGCGCGGCGCATTGCGCCAGACACTATTTTTTATGATTTTAAAGTGTTTAAAATCATAGAAAATTCCGAAAAATTGCCAGAAAAATCCTGAAAAATTCTGAAAAATTATTTAATATTATTTGACATGTTTTGAAGTGTTTAATGACATGTTAGATGATGTTTAGTTCTATTTACATAGATTCACTCATGGTTAAACTTTAAAATTGTTTTAAAGGTTTAACTTAAATTATTAGTGTCTTAATTAATTCTGTAAAATGAGATTTTACAGAATATAAATTGGGACATTAATTTTTGACCTTGCACAGTATTGGGAATGCATGAATGTTCTAAATAGTTTAATTTTGTATGTTCATTTCATATAAATTGTTTAAATGTTGTTGTCATGATATTTTCATGTTATTTTATTTCATGAAAATTCGACATACATGAAATTGAGAATTTAAAAATAAATTATATATAATTTTATGCTGATATATATGATATATCTCATATAATTATCACGTATGCGCTCTATGTTCATGTGATGAATGTTAGTGTGTGTATGGAGGTGATCATGGACTTAATTGTGCTTGGCTTGTGATTGCTTTTAATTATGTTGGTTATGTTATTAAATGGCGCCTCGCGTGTGCCTCCTCTCTCTCTATACAATCTGATTGTACATTCTACCTCCCTCCATTAATGTACTCCCCTTGGTTAAAACCAAGGTTTCTTATTGAGTTATGTACATTTATGGGGTCTGCATACTCTTAAGCCGCTTGTAAGAGTTAGAAGCCGGTTCGTGGAAGGTTGGAGAGCGGGACCACTTGGAGAAGCACCCTTCTGAAGTGGGAGCATACCAACTAAAGCATTTGAAGCAAGGACTTGCACCTATAGGGGTGCCTTAGGTGCATGCTTAGGGTTAAGTCCATGATCACTTGATTTTATGCCTATTTGATATGTGGTTGTGTGCTATCTTTTATACCTTAGATATATGATATTCCGAAGGTATTGTATATACTTAGCACATATTCTTGATGAGACTAAAATAAAATCCCTCCTTGTCATAATTAGGTTGATAAACGTGTGACATTAAGAATGACTCACGTAGCCTTCCGTTGTTATGGTCTTGATGAGCCAATTTTAGATTGGATGGGTTTGTTGTGTTTCCCACAAGACTCATTCAGCAAGGGATTGGTGATCGTGGCCAAGGCATTTGCCGAACTTTGGGGTGGACCATTGCATGGCCTTGTTGTGTTTCCCACAAGGGCTATGTTAAGAATTCATTCTCATAACGTAACAAGCGTGTTGACCTAACTAGAGTATATAGCTTGTTGTGTTTCCCACAAGGTTATAACTCTAGAGGTCGAATGACTAAGAATTGCAAGGGTTGCAATTAAAAGTTACCTACCTATTAAGTATGGGATGACTTGTTGTGTTTTCCACAAGGTTGTCACCATAAAGTTAATAGGGTCTTAGTCACCACTAGGATTTCATCTTGTTATCCCGTCGTTGCATAATGAGGGTTATGAGAATTAGCGGAAAATTAGTGGGAGCATAAATTAGGATCAAAGACCATATCTTAATTTTAATGAATGTTTGCAATGTTATATTGATATATCTCCGTTGTAGAATACGTTAATAAACCACCATTAGTATGGCATATTAGATGCCATATAGCTTAATGGATCACACTTCTTAGACTAGTTTAGAACTAAGAGAATTGTTCTCATAGTTGACCAATTAACTATTCTACTTGAGAAGTAGGTGTCTCCTAAATTATCTAGTGATATGAAAGAAAGATAAGATCTTATCTCATAGACAAGATGCATTGTTTGCCTTAAACTAGATGTTAGTCTCTATGAGACATAATTATAGAGACAACATGGATAGATGGATATGAGATCCATCATGGCTCATATTGATGAGTTAACTAAAGGGCAACTTAGATCAACAATACATCTTAATTACTTCTTGTTGGTGAGACCAATAGTAAGAAGTAAAATCATTAGATAAAAATAGGAGAGAGTTAATAGTAAAAGAAGGCGGTCAAGATAATAAAGCCAGAATAAGACAGGATTCTTACACTGTCATGATGATGATAAGTGGAAGAGGAAGTACAAAGTGTTTTGTATATAATGCAAAGGTGGAGCTTGAGAAGCTTCATGTATCCAAGTTATTGACACTTACTTGTTTTAAATATACACTTAATAGTATTAGATACTATATGTGTATATCATAATATTAGATACTATGGATGCATCTGATGGTATGAGATACCATATATGCATCTTATATCTACAAGGAGTTGTATATGATGACAAGTAAATGAAGGCTTAATAAAGAAGATATTGACCTACATATGAAATGGTGCAAAAGTTGCATTATTATTAGTGGGAGGTGCAATTCTTTAATAGCCTTATGGAGATGTCTTAATAATTAATATTGCTATTATATCCTTCTACAAGAACTTTATATGATTTCTTACTTGAATAAATGTTGATTCATTCTAAGTTATGGAATTGATAGATGTTCTAATAGATTGAATGGCAAAGTGTTTGCCAGTGGGAGCTTAATGAATTGTTAATCATATTTGATATGTTAGCTCTCATGTTATGTGTGAATATTTCTTTTAAGAGGAAATGGGTTGATTTAGATCAATCTACACTTTAGCTTTATATAGGCATGGAGAATGGGTTAATGAGTTATTAGAACTCGTACATCTAGATGTATGTTAGCCCATATCTAGTAAGGCTAAAGAAGAATATTTCTACTTCATTATTTCAAAGATGATGTCTCTAGGTTTGGAAACATGTACTTTATGAAGTACAAAATTAAGACCTTTGAGAAATTATTTGAGATTAAGAATGAAGTAGAGATACTAATGGAAAGAGTATTAGAACTCTTTGATGAGATCAAGGAGGGGATACTTAAGTACATAATTCACATATAATTGAAGGATAATAGAATCTAATGGACACCTCTTTACACATTTTAGCTTAATTGAGTAGCTAAAATGAGAAGTCATATTATGTAAGACATAATATGAACAATGACAAGCTTTGCAAATTTCCTCTTTGTCTAATTTTGGTTAAGTATTCGTTATAACCACTTGTTCTTAATAGGTACCTTCTAAGTCTGTTCTGATTATTCCATATAGGATATGGAAAAGGGGTTAAAACTTGACCTTAAGCAAGTTAAGGTTTCGGAATGTCCGACCTGGTGAAGAAGTATAACTCTAACAAGTTGGAATATAAGACTATGAAGTGTTACTTGTGGGATATCCTAAGGAAACTTTTGGATATTAAATATACGACCCTTATGTATAAGGGTATGTGTTGCTCGGCTTACTATATTTCTAAAGGAAAAGTTCCTTCTTAAGAAAGATAGTGGGAGCAAGTATATATGGAAGATGTTCCAGCTCACAACCCAAGCAACACTTCTATTAAGGTGCTAGTTAATAATTACACAAGGACTAATGATAGGTCTTTACTTGTGTCCATTCTACCTAAGAGATATGTGAGACATATCTCTGATAGATGAAATGAGGCATAAGATAATAAGGATATTGATCCTAGGATCTATATAGAACCAATATGAGATATTGATTTATTAATGGGAAGAGACAATAAAATCCGATATAAACTTTATCTATTCTAATCAAGTTTAGAACATGATAGATCCACCTAAGGATATAGTATCCATAAGAAATAAATGGATCACTAAAGAATAGATTGGAGTGGATTAGAAGGTAGATACCTTCAAAGGTGAGAATAGTTGAAAAGGATATCATTGAAGTCAAATGGTTGACTATGATGAGATCTTTTACCTATTCCATAGATTAATCCACTCGGATTTTGATTGTAACACTCTATGATTATGAGATAAGCTAATTGGATATTAAGATAGTGTTCCTCTAAAGTATTTTGAGGAATAAGTGTATATGATACAACTATGGGGAATCAAATCCCAATAACATCCAAGAAGAGTGTGTATTAAGTTCATTTATGGACTAAAGTAAAATTTCCCATAGATCATATATAAGGTTTAATGAGATTAAATCTTATGACTTCGTTAAGAACGAAGAGGAGCCTTGTGTATTCAACAAGATAAGTGGGAGTGTTGTTACTTTCTTGACATATTATGTTGATGACATACTACTCATTGAGAATAAAGTAGGTGTGTTATCATAAGTGGACCTAGCTATCATATTGATCCTCCAAACACAATTTGGGTTTTGAGATCTATGGAGATAGATCTAAAATCAATGCCCAACGTATTAATGTACGCATCATCATAGTCAAAGGGTTTGACATGATAAACTCCAAGATAGGTTTCTTACCTATGTGGTGTGGAGTTGATCTCTGTAAAGTGTTGTCTTTATAGACTTCTTGAAAGATAAAGAGATCACATAAATAGAGCCCTTATGCCTTTGTCATAGGGTCTATTATTTATATGATGCTACGTACATGATGTGATTAATGCTCTAAGTGTTATGAGCATTCATCAAGAAGATCCAGGTGAGAGTCATTGGATAGTTTAGAGATATATCATTTGGTACTTGAGAAGCACTGAGAATGTATCTCTATACACTAGAGGATAAGACTTGAAGTCTTGTAGTTTTACAAACACAAGCTTCTAATCAAATAAGTTTGATATTAAGTCAGAATAATGGTGGTGCAGTAAGTTGAAAGAGTTCTATGTGATAGAACACTGTAAGTTCTACAACATATGTAAACTAGTTTACATAGTGGTTGCACACTACTTGAGAAGTAGTCTAGATGAAGTTTTTCATCTACATATTTGATATGGGATTGTCTCAATTTTCTCTGAAAGTGTATCATTGTTTTAAGAAAACAATGGAGTAGAGCCGATGTCTCATCAGAAGTTTATAACTTCTGTGGCGATACCATACAATCAGAGAGATTGCAACTTATAGAGATATAATTAAAGATAAAGTATCTACCGTTAATAACATTGCAGATCTACTAACCGAAAGCGTTTACTCAAAGAGTGTTTGAGCTTCACCTCGAGCTGATATAGATCGACGGATGGGTGATTGGCTTTAGTGCAAGTGGGAGATTGATAGAAATGTATGCCCTATAAGCCAATCATATATGATATGATTCGACATTTCTAGAAATATCTTATTCAATTAATTAGGCAAATCTTCATTATAAGCTCTTATTAGATGCGAATATAATAATGAAGTCCTTGATCAAATACAATGATGATTAAATCATGATGAGATCATGATAATGAGATTGATCATCTAGAGGTATTTGATCTAAATGTTCCTAGTCATAGGATACTTGAGACGGGACATCAAGGATCCGGATAGACTAGTGTATGTGATGTCTTCTCATGTGATGAGGACGACCGATCTCATTGGTCATTAGTGTGGAGACACTGAGATACACATGCAGGTGCTCATTAGTTGAATGAGTTCACGGTAATCGACCGAATTAGAAACCCTGAATGGTATCTTACCGAACTGTCTATCAGGCTTTTCTATCAACACGGTTGCATGGTTGGACCTTTGACCTGAGTCGCCAAAGATGCCTTGTTGGGTGGAACTTGTGCTTTGACCATTGACTTATGGATCACAATTTAGATGGTCCTATAGCGATGGATCGGGTACAAGGAAAATCCGATGGAGGCAATTGAGCGGACAACAAGGGATCGTCCACTCTCGGTAAGTGAGAGTGAATGTCCTATGGGATAGTACTCTAAATCCCTGGCCAGGGTAGATAGGATAATTGGAAAAGGAGTTTTCCAATTGATCCAATTCCGAGTACATGATCCTATAGAGTCGGTACACTAAGGAGTTGACAGTCGATGCCGTACTCCTTTCCGACCGGGACATTGGATGGATGAGGGTTTATATCCATGTGGTAACTGATGATGGAAAGGCTCAATGGAGATGAGATTATCCCCATAGCCATTTGGGATCATGGGATGTGGCTTGTACCCTTCATGATCGGTAGGCCGATTAATCTGTTATCGGATAACGAATTTAATTTAATTAAATAGAATTGTTCTATTTTATTTAGGCCTCAACCAAATAGGTTATTGGGCCTAGTGGGTTACACACAAAAGAACTTATCCACAAGTACAGGGGCAAGGACGTAATTTATAGAGATTTTGGGTTTTTATGAAAAATTCCATAATTCTCTATAAATACTAATGGTTTCAGCCAAACCCCATCAAGCTAAGGGTGAAAACCACGTCCCAAGTCTCCTCCCTACCTCCTCCTCTCTTTAGAAGGTGTCCATGGTTGATGGAGCTCCGTTCGGGAAGAGTTCTCGAGGCTGGCGCGAAGGGAGAACCTGATGTGGGTGAAGTTCGTGTGGATACTGCTGGAGACCGGACGCTTGAACGGTTTGGAGAGCTTGATAAGCTCATCTCCTTCCTCTCCATGGGATTATATGAATCCCTATCAGGTATATTCGAACCTGATTTGATCGGTTTTCGGTTTTCGTCGTTCGGTTCTGATTGAGACGGATTCTAAAAGAACCCATAGGAATCGTCGCTTCCGCTGCACCAACTTTTAATGGACGATTCCTTACAATAGGTAGATGTTATTGTGACTTTGGATTGTGGTTTAGTCTTATTTGGTTTCAAACTAATATATTGTAAATGTTAGGATAATTGGGAAAGGAGTTTTCCAATTGATCCAAATCTGAGTATAGTATTCCATAGAGTTGAAATATTTAGTGGTTGACAGTCAGTGTTGAACCCCTGACCGACCGGGACATTGTATGAACAAGGATTTAAATCAGTGTGGTAATTGATGATGGAAATGCTCAATGGATATTATTTAACTCTCCAAAGTTATTTGGGATCATAGGATGTGGTTTGTACCCTTTATGATCAGAAAGCCGTAAAAACTGTTATCGGATAATGGTTTTGATTTAATTTAAAGGAATTATTCTTTTAAATTAATTAAGACTTCAACCAAATTGACTATTGGGTCTAGTGGGTCACACACATTATATCTGGTCAATAAGATGAGGGCATGGACTTAATTTTATAGAAGTTTTGGATTTTTGTGAAAAATTCCATCTTCTATATATAAATGGCTTATGAAGTCAAACCCTAACAAGTCATAGAGCTGAAGCATGTCCCAAGCATCCTCTCTTCCTCCTCTCTCCTATAGAAGGTGATCTCCTATGGTCAAGCTTGGATCTGGAAGGTTTCTGGAGGCCTGAAGGAAGAGAGAACTTGTCTATTGAAGCAGATCGTGTGGATACCGCTAGAGATCGGGCACTTGAAAGGTTTTCAACAAGGAGAAATGTTCTCTCTTCATACATGGTGAGGGATTTTAGAAATTCCATGAGGTACTCTCATTCTACTTCATATTCGGTTCTCGATTTTACTCGTTCGGCATCGGCTAAGGCAAAGATCATGGTTTCAAGGAATAAAATAATTTTTTCGGTGTCATGTATTGATTCCCTACAGTTGTATTAGAGCCCGTTTGAAACCTTGGTCGAAGTTGAATTGAAATTGGCTTGATTTCATGTGATTTCTTGCTTTCCCAAAACTGTATACAGAGCAGTTTTGATTTGATCACCACAGTTCGCATAAGATACCAAACTATTTGTGGTTAGTTTCAATTGGTTCTCGTGAATGATATCTTTCCAATGCCGCAAACCTCATAAATTTTGGCCATCTGGAGAGTCCGGAAGGAGTTTGGAAATTTGGAAAGATGATCATGTCCGATAAATCCGGCCGAAATTAGGGGAGTTGATGAACTTACTTATTTGGACTCAAATACTTCTATCTAATGACATGGGAAGGTATGAAATTAAGTTTTCTAGAGTTTCCATAAGTTATTGGACACTCAACGGCCCTTGGAGGTGCCAGATTTCAGAGGTATTCACGGTTAGCGTTAATTACGATTGTGGCAACTTCCTCTATAAACTGCACATTGGATAGAATTTTTCATGAGATGAAACTTCTTGCAATAGAATCCTTGTTCTCTAAGGATTCCAATGCATATTTTTTTAGATTTTTTGGACTCTTTTTGACCCCTCAAAGAAGGCCCGAAAGTCGGGCATTTTTTAGGGTTTTCACACAATAGCCCCGCCCTTATCGGGCGAAGAAGAAAGGAGTACGGATCGAATCTAGACCCACCAGCGTGCGGGGATACGCGGCGTAAGTGCAGCGCGCATGGGCGGGCGTACGCAGCTGCACCGCGTTGGCGCCGGGAGTGCGTGGCGGCGCACGCGGTGGCCGGCGGTTCGGCGTAGACATGGGGGTACGCGGTGAAACCGCAGTGACCCCGTTGGTCCCGTGGCAAGTGCTGATTGGTCGGTGCAATGCGCCGCCAGTTAATATAATTTTAAAATGATTTTAAATTGTTTAAAATTTATTTTTGATCCAAAAAATTGTCATAAAATTCCAAAAATTTTCTACAAAATTGTAGAATTTATTTAATGAGTTATTAAAGTGTTTCATAACTTATTAAATAGATTTTTACTATTTTGTCATTGAATTCTATTATTTTGATTTTAAAATTGTTATAAAATCAAAATTAATGAAATTAATGATTATATAAGTTCTAGTAAATTATTTAATAGGTTTATAAAATGTTTATGAACCTGTTAGATAGTTTTGGACTTTGGTTACCACAAAATCATTTTATAAATGATTTTAATTTTTTTTAAAAATATTTATTGATTAAAATAGTGTTCAAATAAATTCTAAAAAATGTGATTTTGAAGAATTATGATTTAGACATTAATTTAATGCTCTAAAAAATTTTGGAAAAGCATGAATCATCTGAATGTTTTATATTGCTTGTCTTATGCATGTAAATTATTTATATGTACTTTTCATGTTATTTATTTTATGAAAAATTCGACAAGCGTAAAATTTTGAATTTCAAAATTACAGTATATAATTTTATGATGGTATATATGATATATCTCATATAATTATCACGTATGCGCTCTATGTTCATATGATGAATGTTGGTGTGTGTATGGAGGTGATCATGGACTTAAATATGCTTTAGCTTATGATTGCTTGTTTAATTAAGTTGATTATGTTATTAAATGGGGCTTGCGTGTGCCTCCTCTCTCTCTATACAATCTAATTGTACATTCTACCTTCTCCCCATTTGTGTACTCCCCTTGGTTAAAACCAAGGTTTCTTATTATGAGTTGTACATTTGTGGGTCTGTGTACCCTTTAGCTGCTTGTAATGGTTAAAAGCTGGCTCGTGGAAGAATGGAGAGCAGGACCACTTGGAGAAGCACCCTTCTGAAGTGGGAGCATGCCAACTCAAGCTTCTGAAGCAAAGGTTTGCACCTATAGGGGTGCCTTAGGTGTATGCATAAAGTTAAGTCCATGATCACCTATGTTTTAATGCATATTTGATATGTGGTGTGTGCTATAGATTATACCTTAAATATATGATATTCCAAAAGGTATATTAATATTTATATGTAGCACCTATGTTGATGAGACTAAAATAAAATCCCTCCTCATTTTAATTAGGTCGATAAACGTGAGATATTAAGAATGACTCACCTAGCCTTCCGTTGTTATGGTCTTGATGAGCCAATCTTAGATTGGATGGGTTTGTTGTGTTTCCCACAAGACTCATTCAGCAAGGGATTAATGATCATGGCTAGGGCATTTGCCGAACTTTGGGGTGGACCATTGCATGTCCTTCTTGTGTTTCCCACAAGGGCTTTGTTAAGAATCCATTCTCATAACGTAACAATTGGATTTGACCTAACTAGAGTATATAGCTTGTTGTGTTTCCCACAAAGTTATAACTCTAGAGGTTGAATGACTAAGAATTGCATGGGTTTCAATTGGTAAAAGTTACCTACCTATTAAGTATAGGATGACTTGTTGTGTTTCCCACAAAGTTATTACCATAAAGTTAATATGGTCTTGGTCCCCACTAGGATGTTATCGTGATATCCCGTCTTTATATAATGAGGGTTATGCAAATTCGTCAAAAATTAGTGGGAGTATAAATTAGGATGAAAGACCATATCTTAATTTTAATGAATGTCTGTAATGTTGATATAATTATATCTCTATTGTAGAATATTATAAACCACCATTAGTCTTGCATGCTAGATGCTAAGTATTTTAATGGCTCACACTTCTTATATCGGTTTAGAACTAAGAAAATAGTTCTCATAGTTGACCTATTGACTATCCTACTTGAGAAGTAGGTATCTCCTACACTATCTAATCATGTGAGAGAAGATAAGATCTTATCTCATTAAAAAGATGTATTGATTTCCTTATATCAGATATTAGCCTCTACCAGATAAAAATAGTAGTGGCAACATGGATAGATGGATATGATATCCATCATGGTTCATAGTGATGAGCTAATTAAAGGTAAATAAGAATAATACATCTTGAATACTTCTTATTGGTGAGACTAATAGAAAGAAGTAAGATCATTAGATAGAGATAGAAGATGATAGTTAAAAGTGAAAGAAGTAAGTCAAGATATTACAACCTAAATTTGATATAGCATTCTTCTACTATCATGATGATGCTAGGTAGAAGAATAAGTGCAAAGTGTATTGCACATAATGTAGAGGTGGAGCTTGAGAAGCTCCATGTATCTATGTCATTAATATTTACTTGTTTTAAATGCACATTCAATAGTATAAGATACTATATATGTATATTCTAGTATAAGATACTAGGGATGCATATAATAGTATGAGATACCAGATATGCATTTTATATCTACAATGAATTGTAGATAGTAGCTAGTAAATGAAGGCTTAAAGAAGATTGTTGACCTACATATGAAATGATACAAAATGTTGTATCATTACTACTAGGAGATACAAATTTTCTATATCATTCTAGAGTTGTTTTAATTATCCTTCAAAAAGAATATTTTTTTATTTTCTAGTTGAATAAATGGTGATTTATTCTATGGTATGGAAATGATAATTGTTCTATAATAACTGGTAAAGTGTTTACCAGTGGGAGAATAATAAAGAGTTTATTCATATCAGATATGTATGCTCTTATAATATGTATGAATAATCCTCATTAGGTGAAGTAGATTGATATTGATCAATCTATTGTTTAGTAGTACGGTCATATTCATAAGAAAAGACTTAAGGAGTACTATTCGGATAGAAACATATAGGTAAATGATTTGGAATCATTAACTATATGTAAGTCTGATCTGATAGAAATGTATGCCCTACAAGCCAATCATATATGATATGATTCGACATTTCTACAAATATCTCATTCAATTAATCAGACAAATCTTCATTATAAGCTCTTATTAGATGCGAATATCATAATGAAGTCCTTGATCAAATACAATGATGATTAAATCATGATGAGATCATGATAATGAGATTGATCATTTAGAGGTATTTGATCTAAATGTTCCTAGTTATAGGATACTTGAGACGGGACATCAAGGATCCGGATAGACTAGTGTATGTGATGTCTTCTCATCCGATGAGGACAACCGATCTCATTGGTCATTAGTGTGGAGACACTGAGATACACATACAGGTGCTCATTAGTTGAATGAGTCCACTGAACTGACCAAATTAGAAACCCTGAATGGTATCTTGCAGGCATTGTCTATCGGGTCTTCTATCATCACGGTTGCATGGTTGGACCTTTGACTGAGTCGCCAAAGATGCCTTGTTGGGTGGAACTTGTACTGTGATCATTGAGTTATGGATCGCAATTTAGATGGTCCTATATAGCGATGGATCGGGTACAAGGAAAATCCGATGGAGGCAATTGAGCGGACAACAAGGGATCATCCACTCTCGGTAAGTGAGAGTGAATGTCCTATGGGATAGTACTCTAAATCCCTGGCCAGGGTAGATAGGATAATTGGAAAAGGAGTTTTCCAATTGATCCAATTCCGAGTACATGATCCTATAGAGTCGGTACACTAAGGAGTTGACAGTCGATGCCGTACTCCTTTCCGACCGGGACATTGGATGGTAACTAATGATGGAAAGGCTCGATGGAGATGAGATTATCCCCATAGCCATTTGGGATTATGGGATGTGGCTTATACCCTTCATGATCGGTAGGCCGAGTAATACGGTATCGGATAACAGATTTAATTAAATTAAATAGAATTATTCTATTTTATTTAGGCCTCAACCAAATAGGCTATTGGGCCTAGTCGGTCACACACAAAAGGACTTATCCACAAGTACAGGGGCAAGGGCGTAATTTATAGAGATTTTGGGGTTTTATGAAAAATTCCATAATTCTCTATAAATACTAATGGTTTCAGCCAAACCCCATCAAGCCAAGGGTGAAAACCACGTCCCAAGTCTCCTCCTACCTCCTCCTCCTCTCTAGAAGGTGTCCATGGTCGATGGAGCTCCGTTCGGGAAGAGTTACAGAAGGCGGCGCGAAGGGAGAACCTTGTTGTGGATGAAGTTCGTGTGGATCTTGCTGGAGACCGGACACTTGAACGGTTTGTAGAGCTTGAAGCTCATCTCCTTCCTCTCCATGGGATTATATGAATCCCTATCAGGTATATTCGAACCCGATTTGATCGGTTTTCGGTTTTCGTCGTTCGGTTCTGATTGAGACGGATTCTAAAGGAACCCATAGGAATCGTCGCTTCCGCTACTCCAAACTTTAATGGACGATTCCTTACAGTGGTATCAGAGCCAGGTTCAAGTCTCGGTCTAAACCGACGTCGAATCGACATTATTTTATGTTATTTATGTGTTCCCGAATCTGTGCAAACGTCTGTTTTGAAGAGGCCACCATATTCTGTGTATGACTTAGATAATAGATTGGTTAGCTTTGTTAGAATATAGTGATATAGGGCTTTCCAACGACGCAAACCGTTTGAAGTTTTGGTATCTGTAGTGTTCGGGAGAGGCCTCAAAAGTTGGTGTTTCTGTCATGCCCGAACCGACACCCGGATTTGGGGATTTTGTGAAATCTCCGTCCACAGTAGAAATTGAGACTTTGAAAAGGTTTAGGAGATGGGTAATATGATTACCTAACCTTTACCTTTGATCTCCAGCTTTGAACGACGGCGGAGGATGAGAATTTTTGAGTTTTCCGACGAACTAGGGTTACGCGGAATACGGCGCCCGACTTGTTTCTTCCTGATTTCCCTTTGATAGAGAATTTTTATCTGAAGGGATATATAAATATTTGGAAACGTCATATGATGAGTATTCTAAATTGTATTTTTGGAGAATATTTGGCTTCCTGGATAAGGAGTTATCCTCATTGCAAAATAGAGATTTCTGCTACGGAATTTGGGTGACCGCCGCCTCTTCCTCCTCATTTTGTGGTCTATTGCAATTTTTCCTGGATATGAGGCCGACTTTTTTGGATTCCTTATTTGATAAGGATTCCAACGCATATTTTTTCGGATTTTTCGGAGTCCGGGATAAGGAGATATGTCCGAGTTAATGAGATTAACTCTCCTCCGGATGAACAGTACCTGCTCGGGGAGACGACCGGCACACCCGCCGGCGCACGGAGGCTGGCGTACGCGTCTCTTGACCCCGGCGCACTCTGCGGCGCATGCAGGGCATGCGGCGCACGCCGGACGAGCGCAGTGCGCCGCCGCCCGCGGCGCAATGCGCCACATTATTTATTTAATGATTTTAAATTGTTTAAATCATAGAAAAATCCGAAAAATTGCCAGAAAATTCCATAAAAATTCTGAAAAATTCTATAATATTATTTAACATGTTTTAAAGTATTTAATGACATGTTAGATGATGTTTAGCCCTATTTACATAGATTCACTCATGGTTAAACTTTAAAATTGTTTTAAAGGTTTAACTTAAATTATTAGTGTCTTAATTAATTCTGTAAAATGAGATTTTACAGAATATAAATTGGGACATTAATTACTGACCTTGCACAGTATTGGGAATGCATGAATGTTCTAAATAGTTTACTTTTGTATGTTCATTTCATATAAATTGTTTATATGTTGTTGTCATGTTATTTTCATGTTATTTATTTCATGAAAATTCGACATGCATGAAATTGAGAATTTCAAAATAAATTATATATAATTTTATGCTGATATATATGATATATCTCATATAATTATCACGTATGCGCTCTATGTTCATGTGATGAATGTTAGTGTGTGTATGGAGGTGATCATGGACTTAATTGTACTTGGCTTGTGATTGCTTTTAATTATGTTGGTTATGTTATTAAATGGGGCCTGCGTGTGCCTCCTCTCTCTCTATACAATCTGATTGTACATTCTACCTCCCTCCATTAATGTACTCCCCTTGGTTAAAACCAAGGTTTCTTATTGAGTTATGTACATTTGTGGGCCTGCATACCCTTAAGCCGCTTGTAAGAGTTAGAAGCTGGTTCGTGGAAGGTTGGAGAGCGGGACCACTTGGAGAAGCACCCTTCTGAAGTGGGAGCATACCAACTCAAGCATCTGAAGCAAGGATTTGCACCTATAGGGGTGCCTTAGGTGCATGCTTAGGGTTAAGTCCATGATCACCTGATTTTATGCATATTTGATATGTGGTTGTGTGCTATCTTTTATACCTTAGATATATGATATTCCAAAGGTATTATATATACTTAGCACATATTATTGATGAGACTAAAATAAAATCCCTCCCTGTCATAATTAGGTTGATAAACGTGTGACATTAAGAATGACTCACGTAGCCTTCCGTTGTTATGGTCTTGATGAGCCAATCTTAGATTGGATGGGTTTGTTGTGCTACCACAAGACTCATTCAGCAAGGGATTGGTGATCATAGCTAAGGCATTTGCCGAACCTTGGGGTGGACCATTTGCATGGCTTTGTTGTGCTACCACGAATTGTGTGAAGAATCCATTCTCGTAACGTAACAAGCGGTTTTGACCTAACTAGAGTATATGGCTTGTTGTGCTACCACAAGGTCATAACTTTAGAGGCTAAATGACTAAGAGTTGCAAGAGTTGCAATGGCAATAGTTGCCTACCTATTAAGTATGGGGTGATTTGTTGTGCTACCACAAGGTCATCACCATAAAGTTAATAGGGTCTTAGTCCCCACTAGGATTTCATCGTGATATCCCGTCTTTGCATAATGAGGGTTATGCAAATTCGTCGAAAATTAGTGGGAGCATAAATTAGGATGAAAGACCATATCTTAATTTCATGAATATCTGCAATGTTATATTGATAAAATTATTTCTCAGTTGTAGAATACGATAATAAACCACCATTAGTATGGCATATTAGATGCCATATAGCTTAATGGCTCACACTTCTTAGGCTGGTTTAAAACTAAGAGAATTGTTCTCATAGTTGATCAATTAACTATTCTACTTGAGAAGTAGGTGTCTCCTAAATTATCTAGTGATGTGAAAGAAAGATAAGATCTTATCTTATAGACAAGATGCATTGTTTGCCTTAAATTAGATGTTAGTCTCTATGAGATATAAATTGTAGAGACAACATGGATAGATGGATATGAGATCCATCATGGCTCATAGTGATGAGCTAACTAAAGGGCAACTTATATCAACAATACATCTTAATTACTTCTTGTTGGTGACACCAATAGTAAGAAGTAAAATCATTAGATAAAAATAGGAGAGAGTTAATAGTAAAAGAAGGTGGTCAAGATAACAAAGCCAGAATAAGACATGATTCTTACCTTTGTCATGATGATGATATGTGGAAGAGGAAGTACAAAGTGTTTTGTATATAATGCAAAGGTGGAGCTTGAGAAGCTTCATGTATCCAAGTCATTGGCACTTACTTGTTTTAAATATACACTTAATAGTATTACATACTATATGTGTATATCATAATATTAGATACTATGGATGCATCTAATGGTATGAGATACCAGATATGCATCTTATATCTACAAGGAGTTGTAGATGATGACAAGTAAATGAAGGCTTAATAAAGAAGATATTGACCTACATATGAAATGGTGCAAAAGTTACATCATTATTAGTGGGAGGTGCAATTCTTTAATAGCCTTATGGAGATGTCTTAATAATTAATATTGCTATTATATCCTTCTACAAGAACATTATATGATTTCCTACTTGAATAAATGTTGATTTATTCTAAGTTATGGAATTGATAGATGTTCTAATAGATTGAATGACAAAGTGTTTGCCAGTGGGAGCTTAATAAATTGTTTAATCATATTTGATATGTTAGCTCTCATGTTATGTGTGAATATTCCTTTTTAAAGGAAATGGGTTGATTTAGATCAATATACACTTTAGCTTTATATAGACATGGAGAATGGGTTAATGAGTTATTAGAACTCGTACATTTAGATGTATGTTAGCCCATATCTAGTAAGGCTAAAGAAGAATATTTCTACTTTATTATTTCAAAGATGATGACTCTAGGTATGGATACATGTACTTTATGAAGTACAAATCTAAGACCTTTGAGAAATTATTTGAGATTAAGAATGAAGTAGAGATACTAATGGAAAGAGTATTAGAACTCTTTGATGAGATCAATGAGGGGAATACTCAAGTACATAATTTACATATAATAGAAGGATAATAGAATCTAATGGACATCTTTACACATTTTAGCTTAATTGAGTAGCTAAAAGGAAAAGTCATATTATGTAAGACATAATATGAACAATGACAAGCTTTGCAAATTTCCTCTTTGTCTAATTTTGGTTAAGTACTCATTATAACCACTTGATTTTAATAGGTACCTTCTAAGTCTGTTCTGATCATTCCATATAGGATATGGAAAAGGGGTTAAAACTTGATCTTAAGCAAGTTTAGGTTTCGGGATGTCCGACCTGGTGAAGAAGTATAACTCTAACAAGTTGGAATATAAGACAATGAAGTGTTGCTTGTGGGATATCCAAAGGAAACTTTTGGATATTAAATATACGACCCTTATGTATAAGGGTATGTGTTGCTCAACTCACTATATTTCTAAAGGAAAAGTTCCTTCTTAAGAAAGATAGTGGGAGCAAGGTATATATGGAAGATGTTCCAGTCCCACAATCCAATAACACTTCTATTAAGGTGCTAGTTAATAATTACACAAGGACAAATGATAGGTCTTTACTTGTGTCCATTCTACTTAAGAGATATGTGAGACATATCTACGATAGATGAAATGAGGCATAAGATAATAAGGATATTGATCCTAGGATCTATATAGAACCAATATGAGATATTGATTCATTAATGGGAAGAGACAATAAAATCCGATATAAACTTTATCTATTCTAATCAAGTTTAGAACTTGATAGATCCACCTAAGGATATAGTATCCATAAGGAATAAATGGATCACTAAAGAATAGATTGGAGTGGAAGAGAAGGTAGATACCTTCAAAGGTGAGAATAGTTGAAAATGATATCATTGAAGTCAAATGGTTGACTATGATGAGATCTTTTACCTATTCCATTGATTAATCCATTCGGCTTTTGATTGTAACACTCTATGATTATGAGATAAGCTAATTGGATGTTAAGATAGTGTTCCTCTAAAGTATTTTGAGGAATAGGTGTATATGATACAATTATAGGGAATCAAATCCCAATAACATCCAAGAAAAGTGTGTATTAAGTTCATTTATGAATTTGAAGTAAAACTTCCCATAGATCATATATAAGGTTTAATGAAATTAAATCTTATGACTTCGTTAAGAACGAAGAGGAGCCTTGTGTATTCAACAAAATAAGTGGGAGTCTTGTTACTTTCTTGACATTTTATGTTGATGACATTACTACTCATTGAGAATGAAGTAGGTGTGTTATCATAAGTGAACCTAGCTATCAAATTGATTCTCCCGTCACAATTTGGGTTTTGAGATCTATGCGGAATAGATCTAAAATCAATGCCGATTAATGTACGTAGTCACCATAGTCAAAGGGTTTGACATGATAAACTCCAAGATAGGTTTCTTACCTATGTGGTGTGGAGTTGATCTCTGTAAAGTGTTGTCTTTGTAGACTTCTTGAAAGATAAAGAGATCACATAAATAGAGCCCTTATGCCTTTGTCATAGGGTCTATTATTTATATGATGCTATGTACATGATGTGATTAATGCTCTAAGTGTTATGAGCATTCATCGAAGAAGATCCGAGGTGAGAGTCCTTTGGATAGTTTAGAGATATATCATTTGGTACTTGAGAAGCACTGAGAATGTATCTCTATACAACTGGAGGATAAGACTTGAAGTCTTGTAGTTTTACAAACACAAGCTTCTAATCAAATAAGTTTGATATTAAGTCAGAATAATGGTGGTGCAGTAAATTGAAAGAGTTCTATGTGATAGAACACTGTAAGTTCTACAACATATGTAAACAAGTTTACATAGTAGTTGCACACTACTTGAGAAGTAGTCTAGATGAAGTTTTTCATCTACATATTTGATATGAGATTGTCTCAATTTTCTCTAAAAGTGTATCATTGTTTTGAGAAGACAATGGAGTAGAGCTGATGTCTCATCAGAAGTTTAGAACTTCTGTGGCGATACCATACAATCAGAGAGATTGCAACTTATAGAGATATAATTAAAGATAATGTATCTACCGTTAACAACATTGCAGATCCACTAACTGAAGCAGTTACTCAAAGAGTGTTTGAGCTTCACCTTGAGCTGATACAGATCAGTCAGATGGGTGATTGGCTTTAGTGCAAGTGGGAGATTGATAGAAATGTATGCCCTACAAGCCAATCATATATGATATGATTCGACATTTCTACAAATATCTCATTCAATTAATCAGGCAAATCTTCATTATAAGCTCTTATTAGATGCGAATATCATAATGAAGTCCTTGATCAAATACAATGATGATTAAATCATGATGAGATCATGATAATGAGATTGATCATTTAGAGGTATTTGATCTAAATGTTCCTAGTCATAGGATACTTGAGACGGGACATCAAGGATCCGGATAGACTAGTGTATGTGATGTCTTCTCATCCGATGAGGACAACCGATCTCATTGGTCATTAGTGTGGAGACACTGAGATACACATACAGGTGCTCATTAGTTGAATGAGTTCAACGAATGACAAATTAGAAACCACTGAATGGTATCTTACCGAATTGTCTATCAGGGTCTTCTATCATCACGGTTGCATGGTTGGACCTTTGACCTGAGTCGCCAAAGATGCCTTGTTGGGTGGAACTTGTGCTTTGACCATTGACTTATGGATCACAATTTAGATGGTCCTATATAGCAATGGATCGGGTACAAGGAAAATCCGATGGAGGCAATTGAGCGGACAACAAGGGATCATCCACTCTCGGTAAGTGAGAGTGAATGTCCTATGGGATAGTACTCTAAATCCCTGGCCATGGTAGATAGGATAATTGGAAAAGGAGTTTTCCAATTGATCGAGTCATCTGAGGATCTATAAGTCGGTACACTAAGGAGTTGACGATCGATGCCGTACTCCTTTCCGACCGGGACATTGGATGGATGAGGGTTTATATCCATGTGGTAACTGATGATGGAAAGGCTCAATGGAGATGAGATTATCCCCATAGCCATTTGGGATCATGGGATGTGGCTTGTACCCTTCATGATCGGTAGGCCGATTAATGCATTATCGGATAACGGATTTAATTAAATTAAATAGATTATTCTATTTTATTTAGGCCTCAACCAAATAGGCTATTGGGCCTAGTGGGTCACACACAAAAGGACTTATCCACAAGTACGAGGGCAAGGGCGTAATTTATAGAGATTTTGGGTTTTTATGAAAAATTCCATAATTCTCTATAAATACTAATGGTTTCAGCCAAACCCCATCAAGCCAAGGGTGAAAACCACGTCCCAAGTCTCCTCCCTACCTCCTCCTCTCTCTAGAAGGTGTCCATGGTCGATGGAGCTCCGTTCGGGAAGAGTTCTAGAGGCCGGCGCGAAGGGAGAACCTGCTGTGGATGAAGTTCGTGTGGATACTGCTGGAGACCGGACACTTGAACGGTTTGTAGAGCTTGAGAAGCTCATCTCCTTCCTCTCCACGGGATTATATGAATCCCTATCAGGTATATTCGAACCCGATTTGATCGGTTTTCGGTTTTCGTCGTTCGGTTCTGACTGAGACGGATTCTAAAGGAACTCATAGGAATCGTCGCTTCCGCTACTCCAAACTTTAATGGACGATTCCTTACATTATCTTATCAAGCAAAATGACCAACTCTCCATTTGTTAGACATGGAGAGAGGGCTAATGAGTTTATAGAACTCATGCATCTAGATGCATGTTAACTCATATCTATTAAAGTGAGAGGATAATCTTTCAACTTCATTAATTTTCAAAGATGACTTCTCTAGGTATGGACATATGTACTTTATGAAGTACAAATCCAAAACCTTTGAGAAATTATTTGAGATTAAGAATGAAGTAGAAATATTAATGGAAAGAGTATTAGAACTCTTTGATGAGATCAAGAAGAGGAATACTGAAGTAATAATTCACGCATAAATGAAGGATAGTAGAATCTAATTTTGATGGACACCTCTTATACAATTTAGCTTAATTGAGTAGCTAAAATGAGAAGCCATATTGTGTAGGACATAATATGGATAATGACAACCTTTGCAAAAAAATTTTTCTTCTTTGTCTATTTAGGGTTAACACTTAATATAGGCACTGATTCTAAAATTGGTACCTTTCAAGTCTATTCCAATTATTCCATATTAGATATGGAAAGGGGTTAAAGTTTGACCTTAAGCAAGTTAAGGTTTCAGAATGTTTGGCCAGGTAAAGAAGTATAACCCTGTCAGGTTGGAATATAAGATTATAAAGTGTTAGCTTGTGGGATATCCTAAAGAAACTTAAGGATATTAATGCCACCCTTAGGGAGAAGGGTATGAGTTGCTCATCTGTCCATATTTCTAGAGGAAGAATCCCTCCTTCAAAAAGATAGTGGGAGCAAGGTATAAATGAAAGGTGTTCCAGTCCCACAATCCATAGACACTTTTATTAAGGTACTATCTTATATTTACACAAGGGCAAATCATAGATCTTTTCTTATGTTCAATCAACCTAAGAGATATGTGGGACATATCTTTGTAGGTAGAAATGAAACATAAGATAAAAGGATAATGATCCTAAGATCTATATTGAAACAATATGAGATATTGATTCAAAATGGGAAGAAACAATAAAATCCGATATAAACTCTATCTATTCTAATCAAGTTCAGAACTTAATTAATCCACCTAAGGATTTAGTATCTATAGGGTATAAATGGATCACTAAAGAATAGATTGAAGTATATTAGAAGGTAAAGACCTTCAAAGTAAGGATAGTTAAAAGGGATATCATTTAAGTCAAATAGTTGACTATGATACGACCTTTTACCTATGCTATGGAATTAATCCATTCAGATTTTGATTGTTACACACTATGACTATAGGATATGTCAAATGGATCTTAAGATAGTGTTTCTTTATGTTATTTTGAGAAACAGGTGTATATGATACAACCTTTGGGAATCAAGTTCCAAAACATCCAAATAATGTGTGCATAAGGTCCATTTATGGACTAAAGTAAAATTTCTCATAGATGGTAGATAAGATTTAATTAGATTAAATCTTATGACTTCATTGAGAATGAAGATATGCCTTGTGTTTTCATAGGATAAGTGGTAGTGCTATTATCTTCTTAACATGATATATGCATAACATATTACTCATTAAGAATAAAGTAAGTATATTATCATAAGTGAGCCTAGTTATCAAATTAATTTTCCAAATTGAATATGGGTTTTATGATCTATGGAGATAGATCTAAAAGGTTTCTTGGCCTTACCCAAATCATGTGCATAGTTACCATAGTCAAAGAGTTTGACATGGTAAACTCCAAGATAGGTTTCTTACCTACGTAGTGTGGAGTTGATCTCTTTAAAGATATGTCTTTGTAGACTTCTTGAGAGATAAATAGATCACATTAGTATAGCCCTTATGCTTTTGCAATAGGGCCTATCACATTTGTAATGCTAAGTACATGACTTCATTAATACTCTAAGTGTTATGAGCATTCATCAAGTAAATCCTTGTGAGAGTCACAGGATAATTTAAAGATGTGTCCTTGAGTACTTGAGAAGCACTAATGATATATATTTAATGTATGGAGGATAAGACTTGAAGTCTTGTAGTTTATGAACACAAGCCTCTAATCAGATAAGTTTGATAATAAGTCAATATAATGATGGTGCAGTGAGCTAGAAGAGTTCCATGTAAGAGAACACTACTAATTCTAAAACTAATCTAAAGTAGATTGAATAATGATTGTATATTGCTTGAGAAGATGACTAGTTGAAGATATTCATCTAGCTTATGAGATTGTCCCAACCTTCTCTGAAAGTGTATCATTGTTTTGGGAAAACAATGAGGTAGAGCCAAAGTCTCATTAGAAGTTTCAAACTTCTATGGAAATATCATAGAATTAGAGAGAATGCAGTTGATAAAGATATAATTAAAGATAGAGTATCTTCCGCTAATTACATTACAAATCCACTAACTGAAATAGTTACTCAAAGAGTGTTTGAGCTTCACTCCTGACCGACCGGGACATTGTATGAACGAGGATTTAAATCTGTGTGGTAATTGATGATGGAAATGCTCAATGGATGTTATTTAACTTCCCAAAGTCATTTGGGATCATAGGATGTGGCTTGTACCCTTTATGATCAGAAAGCTGTAAAAATTGTTATCGGATAACAGTTTTGATTTAATTTAAAAGAATTATTCTTTTAAATTAATTAAGGCTTCAACCAAATTTACTATTGGGTCTAGTGGGTCACAAATATTAGATTTGGTCAATAAGGTGAGGGCATGGACATAATTTTATAGAAGTTTTGGATTTTTGTGAAAAATTTCATCTTCTATATATAAATGGCTTATGAAGCCAAACCCTAACAAGCCATAGGGCTGGAGCACGTCCCAAGCATCCTCTCTTCCTCCTCTCTCCTCTATAAGGTGATCTCCCATGGTCAAGCTTGGATTTGGAAGGTTTCTGGAGGCCTGAAGGAAGGGAGAACTTGTCTATTGAAGCAGATCGTGTGGTTACGACTAGCGATCGGACACTTGAACGGTTTTCAGCAAGGAGAAATGTCCTCTATTCATCCATGGTGAGGGATTTTAGAAATCCCATGTGGTACTCCCGTTCTACTTCATATTCGGTTCCCAATTTTACTTGTTCGGCATCAACTAAGGCAAAGATCATGTTTCAAGGAATCAAATATTTTTATGTTGTCATGTATTGATTCCCTACAATGGGTTAGGTGAAACTCGCAACACTTGGTATGGTGAATCAAGTGGAAGTGCTTCTAGCTCGACTCAAGAAGTTCGAGACCTTAGAGCTCAGGTGGCGAGGCAAGGAGAACTCAATGTTTGTTATGAAGCTGAAATTACTTCATTGAAATAAAAATTGTACAATCAACAAAAATTGCTCCAAGATGATTTTGATCACCTCAATCAAATTATATAAGTGTTAACTCAAAGGTTCTCGACTTCTGATGTGTCATTCACATCAGGGCATCCTCTACCTCAACAAAAATATGACAGAAATGATGGTGACAACGAGGACTACGAGGATGGCAAGGAGAGTGAAGATGAAGATGAAGATAAAGACAATGAATGAATATATATTTTTGGACTCTCCTATGTGTCAATGTTTCTATGTATCAAAACATTTTGGCATATGAATAAAATGTATTATTTGGTATGTTATGTAAATGTGTGCTTGTGTATGTGAATTGTGAATGATAGATAAAATGTGGAATGAAACATGCTAAAACTAATCTTCAATCTAGCATTGAATTGGGTAATCCGACATTAAATTGGGTAAACATATCCAATTTTTCAATCTGACTTCTATTGGCTAATCCAAGCCCATTCTAGGTTTGAATCTGGCAATCTGGCATCGAATTGACCAAAAAGTTTAAAATACTCAATCCTATGTCAGATTGTTCAATTCAATCTCTTTTCGGGTTTGAATTTGGCAATCTAGCATCGGATTGGGAAAAATTATCCAAACCTACAATCCGATGTAGGTTTAGCTAATCCAAGTCTGTTTCGGGTTTGAATTGGGCAATCTGACACCAGAGTGGTCAAAAAGATCAAAATTCTCAAGCTGATGCTGGATTGCCCAATTGGATCTCATTCCAGGTTTGACTTGGAGAATATGGCATCGGATTGGGCAAAAATATGATAATTCGACAATCCGATGCCAAATTGGCTAATAGAAGTCTATTCTGAGTTTGAATTGGGCAATCCGATATCGGATTGCCGAATTATATCCAAATCCTCAATCCAAAGCCAATTTGTTCAATCCAAGTCCTTTTCGAGTTTGAATTGGGCAATCCATTATCGAATTGGCCACAAAAATCAAAATCCCCAATCTGATACCGGATTGCCCCATTCAATCTCGTTCTAGGTTTGAATTTGACAATTCAGCATCAGATTGTGCAAACTTATTCTAATCCCCAATTCGATTTTGGATTACCCAATTCAAGCTCGTTCTGGGATTTAATTGGGCAATCCGGCATTGGATTAGGCAAAATTATCCAAAATCCCCAATCGAATGCCAAAATAGCCAATTCAAACCCATTTCCGGATTGGTCGATCCAATTTTGGATCATTTTGGAAGTTATCGGGAAGGATCGATCTTCCTAATTTGATTCAAGAATCGGTTCAATCTGGCCATGCCAATTAATCTTTTTTTGCAGACAAAAAATTATTGGCAACGACTTTCATAGCCATCACCAATAAACTTATATGTGATGGTTGAAGCCGTTCCAAATGGAGCTCTAGCCGTCACTAAACTAGAAAAAACATCCGAAACAATCAGGAGGCTATTTTTGTTTAACATTTGTGATGGCTTAATAAGTGGTCACTATGAACTTTATTTACGATGGTTGAACAAGTCGTCGCCAATAATCTTATTTGTGACGGCTGCCATATGACCCGTTGTCAATAACATTGGCGATGGGGTTATTTGCGACGACTTGACGACGGCTGAAAAGTTGTCATTAATATATTTCGCAACGGATTTTTGATTGTTTAGGATGGCTTTAAACTATCCCCAATAACCTTTTTTTTGTAGTGTCATACATTAGATTTCAGAAAGCTTAATTCACAAATAATATAAAAGGATATTATTTTGTAAAAAACTGTTTTTGTGAAAAATCAAATGACACCACCATGTTTTTATTTCCCTAAAAACTAATTCCCATGTAATAAGTTTTAACCAATTCTGGTTTTCCATGAAACCAAATGAACCCTAGAGCTTTCATGTATATTCTCTACATTCTAAACTAATACTAATATTATTCAAGTCAATATTTTAATTAAATAAAAAGTTTAATATATATAGAGACAAATGTTAACTATAAAATATATTTTGTTTAAAATGTAAACTAAGTGTAGTATATTGTACATTAAAGAATAATTCGGTATATTTCAAAATAAAAAAATATTTTTTATAAAGAAATATATACATAAATTACAATTTTATATGTCATAATTTTTCAGTGGGGAGAGGATTATATGCATAGCGGAGCAGATTTTAATGTGTTTGCTTCTTTTAACAATTGGATAATAAATTTATTAATTTTGCTACTTTACTTATTTTGATTTTGTAAGTGTGCTTAAAAAAACGTTGGGATGTGAGAGCGTGGTAAGGGGACTGAAGTCAAAGATACAAGGATTCAGACAAAATATAAATGTCTGATTCATATCAATTTATTTAGATATAATATCTATTTACAAGGTATATCCATGGATAAGATTTCGTGTATAGATACATCTGTTTATTTATATGATATCCATTTACATGATATGTTTAGCATAGCAAGTTCTATGTGAATACTATAATTTATTTAGATAATAAATATTTACCTTAGTAGATTCCATATATCGATACTAACTGATTATCTCGTTTTTTCTTCTGAGAAGCAAAGGAAAACTCCTTGCAATACGGTGGCAGATCATTACAGCTGATTTGCTCCCATACACGTGGAGGGAGGGATACAGATGAAATAGGGGCATGGGGTTGGGAAAGAGCAGATTTTGCCAGCTGATGAGCGGCTGCATTTCTTTCTCGAGGAGCAACAGTAACAGATAATAGAGGATTAATTACAAAGTCCCTACACTGTACAGCAATATGCTCAGCTCGCCATACCATTTTTCCAGGACTCGAAATAGCTTCGCCTTGGCATTCTACCCTAACACATTTGTAGCTTGGTAAAATTGTATCGCAAGAGAGAGAGAGAGAGAGAGAGAGAGAGAGAGAGAGAGAGAGAGAGAGAGAGCCTCTTTCATTGCCATCGCCTTGAGGAGGTGGGGATGAGTCTATTGAAACCTTGGAGCACAACAATAGATGACTAAACCCGGAGTATCTCGAGCTATGAGATTGATAGTGGCAATATGGTCGTTAGTGTACTGTAGCTCCATCCATGTGAATTGTGACTACATTCATTGCTAGTGGGATTCACTTAGGGCTTTTGCTATTTTTTGTTGAGTGCTATTTATCAGATAGAATTTTGCATCATTTTTTTCTATTAAAACAATCTTTAATCGCTGGTCAAACATACTAATTATGCATCGACTCTTCCACAAGTATAAAACTGAAGGGGGGAAGATGAGGTGAGACCAATTTGGGACTCCAACGATGGGGCTACTTCTTGTGTTCATCCCGTAAAGATTTGCCATCTATTTATAGGACTTGTAACCCCATTCCTTCCGTCCCAAATCAATACCGCCCATAAATTTTATTTCCTTCTTAACACTAAAGAGAATATTATGTATTATTAATATCAATTCCAAAGAGAGGAATGTTTACTATTGGCTTTGGTTTCTATTTGTTTGGCATTTCTTAAAAACGTTGTGTAATGTTCTTACATCTCCCACTTAGCCAATAAATAAAAATACTCCCTCTTTATATGAATCAAAAATATTTTATACTTCACACATATATTTTTCTTATTTATTCTCACTATCCATAAAATACATAGATATTCTCATGTACTCTCACTATTCATGAGATACATTGATATTTCTATCTCACTATCCATGATATTTTTATCTCACTATCCATGAGATATATAATATTCCTATGCATTTCTACTATTCTTAAGATGTATATGTATTTCCATGTACTCCCACCATTTATGCGATGCATATATATATTCCTATACATTCTCATTATCCATGGGATGCATAATCATTTTCTTTGACTCTTATATTCTTGAGTCCCATCAACCTACATGCTTAATGAAAATTTTCACCAACATTCCTTTTGTCAAATGATCGACAATCATATCACTGGTGGGGATATAAGTTATCTTTACTTCCCCTTTCTATACAATATCCCGAATATAATGATATTGTATTTCTATATGTTTATCTTTTAAGCTATTTACTCCACTACTAATCAAGTTGATAGTGGCTTGATTACCACAATAGATCTCAATTGGCCCATCAACCAAACTGAGACCGAAATCTATTAAAAATCGTCTAATCTAGACGACATGAGTATAGCTAAACTATAGGCAATATACTCAGCTTCCTATGTATATTGTGTCACACATCCTTGTTTTTTGCTTACCCAAGAAACAGCTGCTCCATCAAAGATGAACAATTGTCTCAAAGTGGACTTTTCATCATCTTTATCTCCTCCAAAATTTGCATTGGAGTAACCAAACACATCATGTGTTTTCACTTGGTAAACTAACTTGTGGCGCATCGTACCCGTTAGGTACTTCATAATCCTTTTAACAACATCCCAATGTGTTAGACCAAGATTAGCTTGGTACCTACTAACCAAGCTCATAGGATGTGCTATGTTCGGTCTTTTACTCATCATTGCATGCATTAGGCTTCCAATTGCCTTAGCATATGGCAACTTGAGCAGACCTTGTCCCTCTCCAGGACATTGCTCTTCTCCCAACTGTTTTCCATACACTAACAGAGGAGCCGGATTACAATTATGCATTCCAAATTTCTTGAGTACATATTTTAAGTATTTTTCTTAGTTTATACTTAACAGTCTAGACTT
This sequence comes from Cryptocoryne crispatula var. balansae, assembly GCA_036172225.1. Lineage (NCBI taxonomy): Eukaryota > Viridiplantae > Streptophyta > Magnoliopsida > Alismatales > Araceae > Cryptocoryne > Cryptocoryne crispatula. Next base: position 13,456,430 of record CM069924.1, read on the forward strand.
CCTGTCTCTTTGTATCTAGACAACAAGGACATAAGACCTATCTCCCATATCCTTCATCTTAAATTTCTTATTGAACTCAGATTTTACCTTATTCAACATTCCTATGTCATTTCTGGCGAGGAATAAATCATCCACATATAAGAATAATATAATCACCATGCTCCCACTATTCATGACATACACATAACTATCCAACTGATTTGGAATAAAGCCGAGTTGAATAATAACATCATGAAATTTGAGATACTATTGTCTAGATGACTATTTCAAACCATAAATTGACTTTTTCAATTTACACACCTTTTTATCTTGGCTTTCCTTTTGAAATCCTTCAAGTTGTAGCATATAAATATCCTCCTTTAACTCCCCGTTAAAGAATGCAGTCTTGACATCCATCTGGTGTAATTTCAGGTCAAAATGAGCTACAATAGCTAAAATTATTCTTATTGATGCAAATTTTGCAACGGATGAGTAAGTTTCTTGATAATCTATACCTACTTTTTGATTATAACCTTTGGTAACTAACCAAGTCTTAAACTTTTCTATATACCTATCAGCTCGTAAATTTTTCTTAAACACTCATTTACACCCAATAGTTTTTCTATTCTTGGGTAAATAACACAAATCTTACACTCCATCAATTTTTATGAAGTTCATTTTTTTTTCTTTCATAGTATCTAGCCATAATTTTGATTCACACAATTTCATGGCATCAATATAGTTCACCGGATCTATGTGATTTTTCTCATCTATATCTACTGTCAGACATGAAGGCTCACATGAGTATAAATAGAAATCATCTATCCACACAAGTAGAGTTCTATATTTTTTGTTGCCAATTGCAGATACATCAGGTTATGCTTCTATCATAAGATCATTTTATTCTTCAACTATTTCTTGTTGAGATGGTTCTACTATCCTAGATTCTTCCTTAATTATTGGATCATTTCTAAAGTTATCATTGCAATAGTCATCATCTATCACAATTAGAGGTTCCTTCTCATTTTCATGAGATTTATCTTCCTCTAGACTTTTTAGGAATGTAGCATCTTTATATTCAATGATCCCTTTTTATTTATGAAAGAACCTATAGCCATTTGATTTTTCACAATATCCTATGAATTTGCATTTCACAGTTTTTGATTCTAACTTATCTCTAAGTTATTTTGGAATAAGAACATGGTCTATAGAATCCCATTTTCTGAGATGACTCATATTTAGTTTCCTCCCATTCCACAATTCATAAGGTGTACATTTGATAGATTTGGTGGGTATTCTATTCAATATGTAATTTTAATGCTTCTCCCCAGAATTTCTTAGGAAGACTAGAATGAGATGGCATACATCTAACCGCATTCATCAGAGTTCTATTTTTTTCTTTCTGCCACACCATTCTGTTGTAGTGTATAAGGCATTGTTACACGTTGTTTTATTCCATGCTCTTGGCAATATGATTCAAACTCTTTCGAGTTATATTCTCCACCTCTATCTGTTCTTAATACCTTAATATCTCTACCTAATTGTCTTTCTACTTCTGCTTTATATTTTTTAAAATAGTTGAATGCCTCAGACTTTGCAGAAATAAGATATACATAGGCATACTTTGAGTAGTTATCTATGAAACTTATGAAATATTCTTTGTTATTGTATGTCTTTATGCTTAATGGGTCACAAATATCTGAGTGGATCAATTCTAACAATTCTTGTGATCTATGTCCTACTGAGAATGGTTTCTTAGTCATCTTTCTGACCAAGCAATGCTCACAAGGTGATAACTCAACCTTAGTTGAACCCAGTAGAAAATTCATCTTTATTAATTTTTACATTTTATATTTTCTAGGATGACCCAATCTAAAATGCCATAGATCACATTCTGACAAGACACACAAAGAATAATTAGAAGTTTCGAGTTCCTTTATTTTAGTTTCAACTACAGAGATACAAAATAAATCATGCTCTGGAACAAATTTTTCCATAGTAAGCACTTTCTTGTCTTTCCCTATAGACACCTTCTAATTATAGAATCTAACTTCAAGGTCCTTCTTCATCAATGCTGGTATAGAAATGAGGTTCTGCCAAATTTTTGGTGCATAGAATGCATCCTTGAGGACCATGATGTTATCCCCAAGATTCAACTTATAAGTTCCAACACCCTCCACATCGAGATAGGTGTTGTTCCCTATATATATCCTTTGTTCACCAACATTAAGCTTCTAGAAGGAGACAAGTACTTTCTTGATCTTCGTAATATGCCTTGTTGCTTCTGAATCTATCCACCACATATTTGAATCTACCAAAGCGGCATTGTATTTAGCTACTCTAATAAATTCCTACTTTTCGGCTCCTTTATTGCCTGAGTGCCTTTTACACCCTTATTCTCTTGCTTGTTAGAACAATTGGCCTTGAAGTGACCAAATTTTCCACTTGTATAGCAAGCACTTTTAGGAACCTTCTTACCTTTGTTTTAGAATTTATTTTTGAATTACAGCTTCTATGGCTTATGGAATCGATCTTGAGCAATAGGCTTTCAATTCATTGCATTAGCCTCTTCTAAGTTTGCCTCTAGTCCTTTTCTTCTAGCAACAATGTCTTGTTCTATAGCTAATCTTGAAGGAAAGTTGGTGATAGATAAAGTGAAACCACTCATTCTAAGGGTTGTGGCTGCCATGTCAAGTGAAGTCGGCAAACTATTTAGAATAGTTTTAATTTGTATTTTCTCTTGAATCTCGGATCCAGTAGTAGCCAAATCTTTAGCCATGACAATTATCATATTAACATGCTCAACCACGCTATCACCTTCTTGCATCTTACATGTATTATAACGATGCAAAAGGAGTTGAGCATTCATCTCGGTCTTAGTGTCATACTTCTCCTTGATAGCCTTCCATAGTTCATTGGACGTCTCATATGCTTCAAAACATTTGTTTAAGTTATCCACCATGAACATGAGCATGAACGTTCTTGCTTTCTTATCATCTATCAACCATTGATCCCTTCTTTTATTTTCCACTTCAGTAGAATTTTCATTAATTTTGGGACAATAGTGTCAAGAGCACATTTTATATTGTCATGTATAAGGCCATATCTAATTTTTTGATGCCACATATCATAGTTGGTTCCATTCAATTTGTCAAGTTTTGCCAATTCCGAAGCTATAAGTTTGCTTGCCATAAGGACTATAAAATTTCTTAAATGTAAATAACAAGATTTTTAGCAATAATGTGTAATGTGCCGAACGTGCCCTCGAAGTGACCAGGGGTGCGGCCAGTTTCTTTCTATACTTTGCACCGGGTCTGCTTCTCCTATAATCACACATTCTCAATTGAGGGTCATTCTCAATGACCAGGGTTACCACACATGCTCTAGAATATCTATAGGTCATCCAAGCTCTTCCCCAAGCTCTCTTTTACATTTTACTCCAATCCATTGGTGAGAGATCGACCTCAACGTGAAGAAGAAGGCCCGATTCATGTTCTCAACGTTGACGTTCTTCATCGGCCTCTACATAATTCTCGGGACATGTGCTACAAAAGTGGTCAACAGATGAAAGCTTCATCTCTACGTCCTCTTTTATTTGCAAGTGGCGGCTCTTGATTCTAATGTGTCTTTTGCCTGTGGTGATTGATGCATCTAGAGCGCACAACCAGATTTTGTTTCTACATCTATTCACTTACAAAAATTCTACAAGTATGTACGAAAATATTGTGGAGAAGTTATCAACATAAGATCTCTTCCTCTCTAAGTTATCCATATTTTGAAGCAAATTTCACTCGATTCCAACATTGGGGTCGACCATAGAAGCTTCTGCATCGAACTTATGCCGTCAGGATATTGCACTCACCCGAGAGTAGGCCATCCGAACCGGCTTCTTTTGCTCGTTCCAGCTCTGATTCAAGCTATCCTACTCTTTAAGTCCTTTCTATTTCATCTAGAGCATTTTTAGGTCATTTTAATTTAGTTTTGCATTATTTTTATCATCTAAAAATATAAAAAAAGGGTTAGGGCTCGCCCTAGTCCAATGAGTTTAAATCCAAATGCTCTTTTTCTTATCTTTCTTCTTATAGTTTATACACTTCACCTAGTTCTAATCAATTCCTTCACTTGGTTCATTGTTCTAGTTGCATAGGTTTATCAAGCTAGCAGTGGTTGGAGACTCTTCTTCATTGGCCAGTTGAAGAAGAAGAAGGTTGAACCCGAACACTCATTTCCCGCGCTAAGGTACACACAGTCATCCTTTACTCAATTTGCATTTTATTTCATTTAAATAGGAACTCACGATTCCTGGTGACCACATCTTCTAATTTTTTTATACATTAAGTTCTTTCTATTCCATCCTCACTCTCCTCCCACACGACCCGAACCGTCTCTCTAGTGCTCGAGCGACACCGAGAGATGAAAGTTCGGGGATCAATGTGAGAGTGGGACTGAGGTGAGAGTTTTTTCATGTTTTCCTTCCTTCTTTCTCATCCCCTCTTGATGTGGCGATCCGGAATAGCAAACCCGTTTTTGGAGTCGACAGTTAGGTCAAATCCGCTTGTTACATTATGAGAGTGGATTCTTCACATAGCTTTTGTGGTAGCGCAACAAAGCTATGACACTGGTCCACCTCAAGGTTTGGCAAATGCCTTAACCATGATCACCAATCTCTTGCTAAATGAGCCTTGTGGTAGCACAACAAACCCATCCATTCTAAGATTGACTCATCAAGACCATAACAATGAAAAGTTACGTGATTTAGTCTTAATGGCTTACGCTTATCGACCATATTCACCAATAGTATGTGCTAATTATAGTATACATATATATCTTTGAAGTATCATATATCTAAGGTATAACCTATATCACACATCCACATATCATATATGCAAGTAATTAAATGTATGATTACAGACTTGATCTTAAAAATGCAACACAAGAGCTAGAACGGTGTGTAATTAAAAGAGTTAGTATCCGATTCCAATGTAAGTTTCCCTCCACTTTTATAAGAATGCTTCTCTAAGTGATCCCACTCTTTTCTCCACAAACCGGCTTCAAACTATTACCAGTGGTTTAAGGGTATGTTGACCCATAAATGTACATAATTTAATAAGAAACCTTTATTTTAACCAAGGAGAGTATATTAATGGAAAGATGTAGAATATAGAATCATAATTGAATAAGGAAGGGAGGAGGCACGTAGGCCCCATTAAATACATCCACATAAATTAAATACCATCACATGATTATTAATCATAAGTACATGATCTTCATGCATTCACATAATCAAACATCACATGTACCTAATGTGAATGCATGATATTAGTATGATATAACATTTATACCATAAAAATATAATATATAATTTTTAAATTCCAAAATGTTTACTTGTCATAATTTTTATAAAATAAATAACATAAATAAAACACATAATAATTTATATGATAAAAATAAGCATATCTAAACTATTTTAAATATTCATGCATTTCCAAACACTATTAAAACCACATGAATAATGAATTAAACATAATTCTATTAAATCACAATTTTCAAAATTAATTTAGTCACTTTTAATTTAAAAACAATTTTAAAATCAAACTATGCAAGATTATATGACAACTAGACTACATATCATGTAACATGTCATTAAACACTTCAATAACATATCAAATAATTTTCAATGTTTTTCACCAATTTCTATAAAAAATTAATTTTTTTATTTTAAAAAATTTAAAATCAAATAACAATATTATTATATTCACAACAACACGTGCAACACTCAAGAGGTCAAATTTGCTAATCCTGTTAAAATTGAGTGGGCAACTAAGGCAAGATCCACTAGCTATATAGTACCTATTGGGTCCAAAAGATTAGTGAGCTCATTCTTCCTCACCCGATAAGTAGAGGAAAAGAGGAAACAACGATGTTTGGGAAACCCATTCAAAATCAGACTTTTTAGATGTGAAAAAATTCCTAAAAATTAAGGCTTTGAATCATCATAAAATAAATATTCCGAATACAGTGTTCTTATCTTCTATATCATCGCCAAGAGATTGTAAACACAGGGGGAAAGAACTACTACCGATAGAGATCCTTCTGGTTGAAAATGTCAAATTCTCTTCCTTTGCCATCATTCGGAGCAAGAAAACTTAAGGAAATGCTAGATTATCACATTAACAATCATATAAAGCTTTCACAAGGCTTTAATTCCCTCTATGGATGGAGATTTCATGAAATCCCCAAAACTAGATTGTGATTTCTATAAAATCAAATTGCCATAGTTCGAACCTTCTACCGGACTATCTAGTGATCCAAAATTCAAAAAACTTGAAACGATGGAAAGCCCTATGTCATGAGATTTTTACAGTGACAATAAATCTCAAACCCATATCTCATACGAATAATGGTAGCCTCGTCAAAATAGACATTTGCATAGATTCAAAAAAATAAAATACATAGAATAACATCGATTTGATGTCAGTTTTGTACAAGACTTGAACCTAACTTTGATAACACTATAAAAAATCATTCTATCAAATTTGGTGCAGTGGAAGTGTTGATTTCTATAGGGTTCATATAGATCTTGTCTCAATCAAAACCGAACGATGAAAATTGAATATCAATTAAAATAGGTTCAAATATGCCTGCTAGGGATTCATCTAAACTTTGGAGAAAAGAAGGAAGAACTTCATAAGCTCTTCAAACCATTCAGGAGCCCAATTTCTACCAATATCCACACGAACTTCATTTATAGACAGGTTCTTCATTGCGTCAGACTAGAGAACCAAATAGAGCTCCACCATACCAAGGACATCCTCTAGAGAGTGAAGGAAGAAGGAAGGAGGCTGAGGACATAGTTCTAACCCTTGGATTGATAGGTTTTGGTTGGAACCACCACTATTTATAGAGAAATTGAAATTTTTCATAAAAGCCCAAGATCTCCACAAATTACACTCTTGCCCCTGTACTTATGGATAAGTCCTTATGTGTGTGACCCATTAAACCCAATAGCATATTTGGTTGAGACTTAATAAAAATAGAATAATTCTATTTAATAAAATTAAATTTGTTATTTTAAAATAGATTTAATGGCCTACTGATCATAAAGAGAACATGCTACATCCTATGACCCCAAATGACTATGGGGATAAACTTATCTCCATTGAGCCTTTCATTATCAATTGAATAAGAGTATAGCATCAACTATCAACATTTTATCACACTAACCCTATGAGATCATGTACTTGGAATTGGATCAATTAGAAAACTTTTGTTTTCCAATTATTCTATTTACCCTAGCCAGAGATTAAGAAAACTATATATCTCATAAGTTATTCACTCTCCCTCATCAAAATTGGATGATCCCTTGTTATTCGTTTAGTTGCGTTCACTAGATTTCCCTTGTACCTAGTTTATTGTTGTATTGGACCATTTAATCAATGATCCATAAGTCACTAGTCAAAGTACAGGATCTTTCAAGTCAAATGTCAGATTGTACAATTATGATAATAGAAAATTTTAATTGATAGTTCAGTAAGATAACATTCAAGATTTCTAATCTGGTCAATTCAATGAACTCATTCCACCAACAAACACTTGTATGTGTATCTCAGTGTCTCCACACTAATGACCAATGAGATTGGTCATTCTCATCACATGAGAAGACATCACATACACTAGTCTCCAAATCCTTGATGTCAAATATCAAGGATCCAATGACTAGAAATATTTAAATCATATATCTCTAAATGATTAATCTCATTATGATTCAATCATCATTGTATGTGATTAAGAATTTCATTATGATGTATATATCTAATAAGAGATAGTAATGAAAATTTGCCTATTTAATTGAATAAATATCTCTAAAAATGTCAAGTCATATTATATATGATTGGCTTGTAGGACATATATTTTTATCATGGAATGTCGAAGTCCATTTGCCTTCTTTTATTTGATTTTGGTCCAGTTCAAGACGTAAATCTTCTTGTTGTTTTGTGCAAACTTCGGCCTACCAAAATCTAGTTGGTATTTGTTCTATCTTATAAAAAGTATATGCAAGCATCCTCCTTAGTGACATGGCATGAATGGGAATTGAATTGAGTGTAAACCTTATAAGCCCTGTGCGTTCCCCTATAGATAAGAGGTTGTATTTCCAACTACCCAATCTTTTGTTACATCTCTTAGTTAAGTGTTCGAAATGTTTGTGTTGTTCTTTTGAAGACTAATCGAAAGCCTAAATATAGATCCTCTTCTTTGGCTAAAGAAAATCATGATATGATTGATAGAAAGCCTCTAGGTCTCTTGGGGACCTGGGGTGTATCGTCACTAAACTAGATGCTAGACTTGTCCTTATTTATCTTCTAGTCGAAAGCTTCTCATCACACCAGATTTGTTGCAAACTATTTATAAATTTCATTTCATTGGCTTTCCCACAAGTTTTGCATTATTCTAGATTGTTGTGAGAGAGTCACCTTTTCTTAATTTTCACTCCTACAATGTTTCCATTCTTTTGATATTGGTAGCAACATGCCTAATAAAGCCTCAGCAGATAATATGTATAGATATGGTAATAAAAGACAATCTTGTCTAATTCCACTACTTGGTATAATATTTCCAATATACTTCCCATTCAAGTTGATTGCATAAGTATACTACACTGATTTTTACTTATCGACATTTGTTCATTAGGTAAATATACTGTTTATGAACTCCCTTTATTTAATAAATTAATACTTTGTACGTACACCAGTAGGTAAAAGTTAAATCAAATATATTAATCTAAATAGCCCATTCAAAATAGATAAACAACTATCATCTATCCATTGTATACCATATACCCTTAAACCTTCTACTCATCGATGAATATAGTTCCCGCACTCCTAAAATCTCCAATTATGTTTATGAACTTCCCCTCACCTGAGCACCCTCATCCTCTATGACCAAAAAGCCAAAGCTTGCTCCATTTTTGATGCCTTTCAGCCCACCCCGCTGTCGACTCCAAAAACGGGTTCCGGATCGGCACCTCAAAAAGAAGGTGATAGATGGAATTGGGGGAAGAGAAAAGGGGAGTGAATCGAAAAACACTCGGAAAGCTGCAAAAGATCCTCACATCGGTTCCATACTCACATTGATCCCCGAACTTTCATCTCACGGCGTCGCTCGAGCACCAGAGACGGTTCGGGTCATGTGGGAGGAGAGTGAGGAATAGATGAACTTAAAACATGAAAGATGTGGTCGCCAGGAGCCACGGGCTCCGCTTTATGGGATGTAAATTAAGAGATGAGTTGATTTGACCGTGTACCTTAGCGCGGGAGATCGGGATATGGGTTCAACCTTCTTCCTTGGCCGGCCGATGAAGAAGAGTCTCCAACCGATGCTAGCTTGATAGACCTGTGCAACTAGAACAATAAACCAAGTGAAAGAAAACGATTAGAACTATGGGAAGTGTAGTAACTGTAGTAAGAAGATGAGAAAGAAGCAATTGGAATTGGACTCACCGGCTTCGGGGTGAGCCTTAACCCCTTTTTTTTGTATTTTTGATTATGTAAAAATGATGCAAATGAACTAAAATATGCTTTAAAACAGTAAATGAACTGAGTTAAATGAGTTGACGAAGTTTATGGAATGGCTCGGCTTGAGTTGAAGCCGAGTTGGTTGAAGAAAGCCGGTTCGGGTTGCCTTGCACCCTCCTGGCGCGACTTTGGTTCAGAGGATGCTACAGACGACCCCGATGTCATAATTGAGTGACGTTTGTTGGAGTAGACATAGGACGCAGAGAGGAAGAGTTACTATGTTGATGATTTCTCCGAAATCCTCCTGTAGAAGTCTGTAAAAATTCTGAAAGTGGGCGGATATGGAAAACAGAACCTGGATGCGCGCCCTCAGTGCAGCAACTGCCACGAACGAACGGCAAGTCAGAATCGAGTTCCATCAGTTGGAGATGAAAGAGGACGAAGAGAGGAACAACTTCTTTGTTGAAAACTTTTGTATAAGAAGTCCCAGATTTTCTGCATAAGTCGATGAAGATGGCTGATGCAGAACACCCGGATGGAGCCTTCTCCTTCACTTCGGGATCGATCTCTCAATGTCGGATCGCCTTTGGATGTCGGGACGGCTTTGGAGAAGAGCTTGGACAACCTCTGGACGAGCTAGGCACCAGGGATTAACCTTGGGTCGTTGAGAATGGCCCTCAATTTATAGGGGAAGGAAGCCGGTGCAAAAAATGGAAACTGGACCGACCGCGCCCCCGCTTTTCAAAGGAGACGAGGGCGCGCAGGGCGCGCCCTCAAACCAAGGGCGCGCAGGGCGCACCCCCACTTCGGGGGCGCGGTCTGCGCGCCCCCCTGTTTCAACGGGAGCGGGGGCGCGTTACACGTCTCACTGCTAAAAATCGACGGAATCTTCCGAAAATTGCTAAAAATCGACTTGATATACGTAATGCGCCCCCGAACCGGGGGCGCGGTACAAATAATCGAAAATCAGCGCCAGAAACCTTCCAAAAATCAGGTTTAGAAGGTGCTAATCGGGGTAATTTGCGATTTAAAGAAACTGACCGTGCCCCCGCTTTTCAAAGGAACTGGGGGCGCACAGGACCTGCCCCCGGTTTGAGGGCGCGCATGGCGCACCCCCGGGTTGAGGGCGCGCAGACCACGCCCTCCCCTTTCAAGCGGAGTGAGGGCGCGGTACACTCTCTCTCCTTCGCGCGTGTTCCACGAGCCGTATCTTGCAAACAGGATGTCCGATTCGGCTCCCGTTTGTCGCGTTGGAAAGAGAGCCTTCAACCGCACCTCCTCAAGTCGGTAAACCAGCCCGCATGACTCCCGAGATGTTCGCACGGGGCTTTCTACCGATTTACCCTCTCGCGGAAATCCGAAACCCATGGCGAAGATCCGAAAGAGCACGGTTCCGGTCGATAAATCTCTGGTCAACTCGGGATGACTTAAAATGATGACCGAACAAGTTCGGTACGATCGAAAAACCCAAAGTCATCGAAAAATCTAAGATTAACCTGGTAAACGTGAACCAAAACTTGGAAAAGCCGTGGAACCCTAAAATTGACCGAAATGGCCATATGGCCCCGGTTGATGAAAATATTCGGCTAGAATTGACCTGGATGACCCGAAAAGACCCAGTGATGACCGGAAAGGCCTAACATGTGGTTCGGGATAGCCGTGTCAGCACAGATCGAAAAAGCCGTAACGAAAGCCGTCATTGACCGACACCTACCGAAATGACTTCTCGGAAACCCTGAATGTTACGGAACACATGCGGGACTCCCGAGACCTTCAATTATGGACCATTCAAGGTCGGTCATCGAGCAGGCTTCGTGTTTTTACAATTCACGCGCGGCTCTCGCTTGAAGGTTTCGGCATCATTCCAGAAATCATTGGTCTATTCTCCACTTGCGAGGGGCTCCACCCATGTCCTTAACTCATCTCCACGAGGTAATCCGAATCAGATAATGGTCAAATAAAAGCTATCGCTTATGGAATAAGAGTCTGGGGCTCCAAATCAGGCCAATTTGGCGTGTCTACAGCTTGCCTCGCCTTGATGTCGGCTTTGCAAGGGAATGGCATGTAGCGGAGCGGAGTGAAACGTAGAGAAGGCGTAGCGAAGCGAGGTGGATCGTAGTGGAATGTAGTGGAGTGAAATGGTGATGGACTGAAAAGGTGGCATCAAGGTGTAGATATAGACACACTTAATGACCAGATTCGGCAAGACGAATCTCCTCCAGTCTCCTGGTTAACTGCCATGTTTCATCAAGTCTTCCTATGCTCGATTGGTAAAAGATGTGCCATTGGCACGAGAGAAGAATAGCCAACCCCCAACGCGGTGGAGAGTCCCCGAAACATGGGTCCGTGGGTTCATCATCAGCCGGTAACCCGATCTTTGTGGTGTTCCTGTACTGTGATGGGCTAAAATTTTTTAAAAAGAGATTTATTTTGAAAAAGTAAAAGAATACCAATCGAGCACATTCAGGCTCTTAGATTCATTTAAGTCTTCCAAGAGACAAGATTTGATTCGGAATGGAATGATCTCAGATTCCGAAAGGCAAATGTTTAAGCATAGACCGTGAAGATAGTGATGGTACAAATTCTGATTGAATAGAATGCCCTTGGCGGGATGAATTGGCTGCCGTGGTGGGATGAATAGCAAAGAAGTGTTGCAATGGCCATAGTGGTGATGGAGGATTTGGAGGTATATAAGGTGCTTATCGAACACGGTGGGATTAACAGACACGGTGGGATATTAGAGAGGTTGGTGGGACTAGAAAACATGGTGGGATTAGAAAACACGGTGGGATTCAGAATAATTGAGAGAGTGAGAAGGTGAAGTTTAGAAAATGATGTATGCAATGACAAAACAAAATGTAATGCAATTAACGCTACATGATGCATGCTGAGCTCAATAAAACAAGACAAAACTTGTATAACAAATAGTTGAAGATATAAATTGTCTATGAGGTCAAGATACCCATTCGTGAACCATCGTCCCTCACAGCACAACTTTGGCTTATCCGTGAGCATTAGAGATGACCCGACCGTCGTAGATTTTGATGAAGGAGATCTCGGGTCAAGTCTTCTCCGTACTCATGGTATTCAACAAATAATGCATAAGATAATAATACACGACTAGCGACATATATGCTAGTCGGCAAGTTATGGGGGTTTCCCATGTCGAATCTTCCGCTTCTGTGAGCAATTCCTATTGGCAAGATTTCCCCCTCATTGACTTGTGTTTCTTTCCTGAAATACTTAATAGAGGGGTTAAATCTGCTCTATGGCTTACCCCCTTGCCTATTTTTGTCTTGCCTTGCTTACATGTCAAGGGGGGTAGCCTTATTAACAAGGTAACATGAACAAAATGACTGACAAGATAAGCAAGGTAAAAGTTAAGAGAGCTTACCTGCTATGGCGAGAGTTACTCCCTTCTTGATCTTAGAATCCTGAAACACTTAATGAAGGGAATTAAATCTTCACCATGGCTTATCTCTTTGCCTATTGCTGTCTGCCTTGACTGAGGTCAAAGAGAGGAGCCTTCTTAACAAGGTGATAATCAAGATAAATATGCGATGCAGAAATGAAACATGCAAGACATAAAAATAAACATGAATGCTAGCAAAGGCAAACATCAAGGTTATGCCAAGTTAAATGATGCATTTTTTTAGTTTTTTGGAACGCATTCAATTTTTTATTTTTGAAGATATTCAACTTTTTTTTTGGATTTTTGAAAATATTCAATTTTTTTTGAATTTTTTTGAAATTATTTTTTTTTGAATTTTTGAAAATATTCACTTTTTTTGGATTTTTGTGGAGAATGTATTGGTATTGAAATAATTCATCGATCTTTGGGTGTTAATCAATATTTAAGCAATAAACACCACGTGAAAATAAGGTTCCCTACCTAGAATCTTTCTTGCCCTCTTCTCTTGATCGGTTTGAATTCCCCCTGAGTTTGGATAGTTCACCCTACCCTAGGGTTTTAAGACAGAAGAATAATAGAGGATGTCTTTGATAAGATTTGGGGATGTCGAGGAGGGTTTCTCTACTCATGCCCAAATTTCCCGTTGGGGTTCGGCCTCTTCGGGTCCTTTCTACATGTGGCACTTACTTAGACAAGTCTTTGACCTGTGGGGTCATTGCCCATCTTTTGGTGCCTTCTTTTTCATTTTCTACTATTCTGGGTACTCATTCAGACAGGCCCATATTTGTTTAAACATGTGGGGTTCATTGCCCATCTTTTGGTACCCTTTTGCACCCTATGAGACGGCCTCCTACTAAGGCGGCGGGCATTTTCGATACTATCCTCCTCTAGTCCCCTTCACCTATCTTGGACCGAATAGAAGAGAATGGGGTAAGGTTTCCTTTCCGCCTTCAGGGTTCTGCCTTGCCTCTCTCGAGTGTTGGGCTATCCAGATTCTGGGATCGGGAGGTGTTGTGTGTGCAGGGTGATGTCTACCCTTGACTTCTAGCTAACACCCTTGGATCGATGACTTAATATCATACCAAAAATTCTCCATTTTCTTTCCTAAGGAAAATATTTTTTGAGGTAAACGCCGTTCCATGGATGGTTCAATTTTTCTCCATCGGCGTTGGTTAGCTCATATGCATTACCTGGATATTTTTCAGTTATGACAAAAGGCCCTTCCCAGTTAGGTTGCAACATGGAGCGGGGGCCACCCGGCTTAACGAATATGCATTTTACTACCATCTCACCGATTTCGAACTTTCTCTCTACCACCCTCTTTTGATAAAACCTTTTCAATCGGTTCTGATAAGTCCGGGCATGCTCGGAGGTGGCCAACCTTCTTTCATCTAGGAGTTCAAGTTGTGCAAGGAGAGATTCTCGCCTCTCATCGACAGGGATATCCCTATCGAGTTGAACTCGGAGTGATGGGAGGAGTACTTCGTACGGGACCACCGCTTCCATCCCATATGCGAGAGCATATGGGGTTTGACCAGTGGGGGTCCGTACAGTAGTACGATAAGCCCATAGGGCATCTACAAGCTTATCTGGCCAGTCTGCGAACTTTCTAGACTTACAGGTTTTCTTGATGATTTTAATCAAAGTTTTGTTGGTGGCTTCTACTTGACCGTTGCCTTGCGGGTAATAAGGAGATGAATGGTGCAATGCAATGCGGTACCTATTGCAAAGATCACGCAGATCTTGGGAGAGAAATTGCGGTCCGTTGTCGGTGATAATGTCGCTGGGTATCCCGAACCTGGCGATGATGTTGCGTTTGATGAAGGAGCACAGTGTTGATGCCTTGATCTCCGCGAACGCTTCCGCTTCTGCCCACTTGGTGAAGTACTCTATTGCCGTCAGGATGAATGATTTGGAATGGATTTCAGAGTTAAGATCACTTAGAGGGCCAATGATGTCGAAAGCCCACATGGCGAAGGGCCATGGGGCATGAATCGGATGAAGGGAAGATGCGGGAGAATAGATCTTGTCGGCATGGAGTTGGCAAGAATGACAGTGCCGGACAAAGATGGAGCAATCCTCTTCTAGAGTTGGCCAATAATACCCCTGCCTGATGATTTTCTTGGCAAGAGCCTGAGCATTGACATGGCCCCCACAGACCCCGGAATGTGCTTCCTTAAGCACCAATTCTGCCTCTTATTCATCAATGCATCTAAGCAAAATTCCGCTTAAGCTTCTCTTGTAGAGCACCCCTCCTAGGATGGTATACCTCTGGGATACTCTCCTGATGGCCTTATTTTCTTTTGCATTCGATCCAGGTGGATATGTCTGATCTTGACAATACCTTGCAATCTCATCAGACCAAGGCTTCTCACCTTCGTCTAACTTTTCCAACTTGACTAGAGAAACTTCATCTTTCTGCTCTAGATATTCCTTTCTACCAAATCTCTTCTTTACCTTCAGAAATCGACCATCATTAATCGCCGGCATCGACCTCCTACGGACATGGATAGTCCGCACCTGTCTACCTAGCGGGACTAATAGAGATGAAGCTAATGAGGCAAGGGCATCAGCAAGGATATTCTTAGCTCGAGGAACATGGACAAAAGTGAGTTTGGAAAAGAGTTTGATGTAGCAAGAGGTGAGTTCTTGGTAAGCTTTGAGGTTTGGATGAGAAGTTCGGTACTTGGTTAGGACTTTCGAAGGATAAGTTGGCTATCACCTATCACCCTCAATTCTGTGGCACCATAGAAATGAGCGGCCTCCAACCCGGCCAGCAAGACTTCGTATTCAGCTATATTGTTGGTTGCTGGGAAGTCAAGCTGAAATGCCTGTGGAATGGTGACACCCTCGGGTGATAGAAGGACAATTTGTATTCCCTTACCGTGTGAATTCAAAGCCCCGTCAAAATATAATGTCTAAAGGTGGGAAGATCGGATCAACATTAGTTCGTCATCCGGGAGCTCCGACTGGACCGGGTCAAAGAGGGGTATAGGGTGATGGGCTAGATGTTCGGCAATGGCATAGCCCTTAATCGCCTTCTAGGGGACATAGGTGATATCAAACTGGGAAAGGAAGCTCTGCCAATGACCTAACCGATCAGTTAGAACAGTTTTCTCAAGAAGGAATTTGATGGGATTGATGCGGGCAATAAGGTTGACCTCATGAGCTAAGAAATAGTGTTTAAGCTTCTGAACTACCCAGACTAGTGCAGCACAGGTCTTCTCCACTACAGTATACTTCTACTCACAAGGATCAAATATCTTTGACAAGTAGTAAGTTGCCCTCTCTTTCCCTTCTTCATCCACTTGTGCAAGGACTGCCCCAAGAGAATTCTCCAAAACCGAGATATATAGAACTAAGGGCTTGCCAGGGACTGGTGGTCTAAGCACAGGGGGACTAGCCAGGTATCTTTTCAATCCATCAAATGCATCCTGGCACTTCGAATCCCATTTGAACTCGTCCCCCGCCTTGGTCAACTCATAGAAAGGTTTAAACCTTTGGGAGTGTTGTGAGATGAACCGGTGGACAAACTGTAGCTTCCCGATTAATCCTCGAAGTTCTTTCATATTTCTCGGAGGAGGCATACCAATGATTGCCTTGGCCTTGTTTGGGTCGATCTCTATGCCCCTTTTGCTCACTATGAACCCTAATAATTTTCCTGAGGATACTCCAAACGTGCATTTCTTTGGGTTCATCTTCAATTTATATTCCCTAGCCCTTTGCAAGACCTTTCTTAACACTTCCGGGTGATCTTCTCGGCTTTTGGACTTAACAACCAGGTCGTCCACATACACCTCTACAAGGGTATGCATCATGTCATGGAAGATAGCCATCATGGCCCTCTGATAGGTAGCACCAGCATTCTTCAGTCCAAAGGGCATGATGACATAGCAGTAGGTTCCCCAAGGTGTAGTAAACGAGGTCTTCTCCTGGTCCTCTTCGGCCAATCGGATTTGGTTATATCCAGAATAGCCATCCATGAATGATAGCATCTCGAATCCAGCAGTGTTATCAACCAGTACATCAATATGAGGTAGAGGAAAGTCATCTTTAGGACACGCTCGGTTTAAGTCCCTGAAATCTATACAGATCCGAACTCTACCATCCTTCTTCATGACAGGGACTATGTTTGCCACCCATTGCGGATAAAGGACAACCTTGATGAATCTTGCTTGATGTAACTTGTTGACCTCTTCTTTCATCTTAAGTGCAACATCAAGGTGGAATCTTCTTAATTTTTGTTTGACCAGGGTAACTCCAGGTTTCAAAGTTAGACGATGCTCAACTAAAGAGTTGTCTAACCCCGGCATGTCCTCGTATGTCCATGCGAACGTGTTCTTATATTCTTCCAAAATTTCAATTAAACTTTGTTCCTCAGTGGGAGTGAGGTTTGCACTTAGAAGGATTGTCTTGGGATCTTCCGGTGTTCCAAGATTTAATTCTTTTGTCGGTTCATCAACCGTGGCTGATGGTTCTTCAAACCTTTTAAGTCCAGATGTATACGCATCAGCCAAGTTCTCAATTCCATTCTCGAAATCAGGATCCTTTTCTGATAAAACCTCGTAAACTCCCGGTGTATGATCTACATTGAATTCATCCTCATACTGGATTTCGTCAAGCTGGATAGCATTTTCTAAAAAACTTGGCAGTCTCGCACATTCCTTGAATTTTTGAACTATTTGTTGGAGATACCTTTCTGGAACACGTTTACCTCGGGTTTTCTTCTTTCCTACCCTAACTACTCCTAAAGAAGATGGAAATGGAAAAACGGTATCTACAATGGGTGAAGGATCGAGCAGATCGATCAGTGAGTCAGAGAAGAGGGGTCCCTGGTTGGGAGCACCCTCCGAGACAAGTAGAGACGTCTCCTCAATAGAAAACTGAGTTTGCGAGAAGATGTTTTTTTTTGGGTGTTTTGGGTATTTTCAATAACAGAAAGAGAATGAGCCAGTGGGGCTCGAGCAGAAATAGAAAGCTTAAGTAAAAGAGAGAAAAATGGGCTCGCGGGCCCTACAATGGCAAGAAACAGGCACATAGGCCCAAAGCTAGAAAAGAAACCTAAGGGGCACGTGGACCCAATTGGTGGGTACGTGGGCCCAAAGTAAGAAAAGGAATCTAAAGGGCACGCGGGCCCGATTGGTGGGCACGCGGGCCCAATTGGTTGGCACGCGGGCCCAAGGTTGTTGGATTGAAATGGGCAAAGAAGCCCAGTGGAGTAAGAAGATTTGAATGGGCTCTCAGGCCCAGTGATCAGTTCAGGTGGCCATTTTGGCCCAAAAGTAGGAATTGGGCTAGATAGCCCATCAAGTGAATATAGGAGGGAGAGCATGAGGACTTTGAAATATGTGACCGTAGGATAAGGCTCACGCGGAATGTTATCTGGAGGTGAGTTTGATTGGACAAGTTGTTTAAGAATGGACTTGCCCTTGACTGGTTCTTCCTCCTCTGTGAACAACCGAGCCAAAGATGAATTCAGGTTGTCCACTTCCTCCTCTTGCTCTGGTGCCTTCCTCCTCTTGACTAGTTCTTCCTCCTCGTCCCCGGCCATCATCATGGTCTCCCCTTTGATAAAGAATTTTTGGAGCCCCATGCCATTTTTTGGCCGGTAGACCATCCTCGAAGTGAAATTGGGCTCATAGCCAAGCCTGTGTCTCTTTGGTCTTTGTACGGCTTTAATGGGGTGCACAACCCCCTGCAGCTCCTTTCCCAACCTCTTTCCTGGCTGATAGCCCATCCCTTTCATCATCCGCCATGCAACTGTATCTGGAGGCGTCGTTAACATCATGACCTTGGGCAGCTCTGTAGTGGAAACCAACGGCAGGACAAATTTTGATATTGGCAGTGCAGAAGAGGGGTCATCCACGTCATTTAGAATGGAGATGTTGGTTACTTTAATTACCTGACCCTTGTATGGGAACTTCAGACACTGATGATTAGTGGAGGCAACAGCTCCTATTGCCTCGAGATATGGGCGTCCCAAAATAGCCTTAAATGTAGGGTCCAGTTCTAGAACATGAAACTCGGCGGTGACAACACACGGCCCAAGCCCTACTTCCAATGTAACCACCCCTCGTGCCGGCTTCTGGGAGTTGTCATAGGCTGTCACCGTGACGGCAGAAGGCTCAATTTCTTCATCGGAGATGCCGCAAAGTTGCAATGTTTCTGGCGGCATGACATTTATAGATGCTCTGGTGTCAATCAAGCAAGACTTGATCTCCACGCCTCGAATGACTACTGCAACGCGCAAAACATATTTTCTGATTTCTGGCCTTGCCAACTCCTGTGTAAAAGTAAGTGCCGGATGTTCACTCCTCGGGGTCAAGACAGTAATGATCTTCTCGGGTGGGAGGTCCTCATTGACCATGACCCACTGCAAGTACTGTTGTAGAATGTCCTGATGGTTCTTTGACCTTTTAATCAGTTCTATGATTGAAATCCATGCCGGCATTTTGTCCAGATGCTTCAATAGGTCATATGCCATGCCGGGCAATGGTTCTTCTACTACCTCCTCTTCTGCCTGTTCCTGTGGTTGCATCCCGGCCTAGGGGAAGACCCTTTGGAACATCCTCCCGCTACGAAGTACCGGCGCTAGCGTGGTAGGGGGAAGTGGTGATGATGGTGATGGTAGGGTTGGTTGGTAGGTTGAGGAGCCCAGGGTAGGTAGGGGTGGTAAGGATCAGATGATGAGGGGTCGTGTATTGGTGGAGGCCGGTATGTTGGGTGATGGTTGGGGTGTTGGTGGTGATGGTCTAATGATGAGAGGTCGTGGTGTGGCAGTGACTGGTAGGTTGGGTGATAGTTGGGGTGTTGTTGGTGATGGTCTAATGATGAGGGGTCGCGGAGTGGTGGCAACTGGTGGGTTGGGTGACGTTTGGAGTGTTGGTGACAATCTATATATTAGACGTCGAGGAGGATTAATGGTGGTTGGTAGGTTAGGTGATGGTTGCGGTGCTGGTTGGGATGTTGGTGGCGGTCTAATGATTAGGCGCCGTGGAGGGTTGATGGTTGTTTGGGGCAGTGGTGTTTGGGGAGTTTGTGGGCTGGGGGAAGCTCTTGGTATGGAGAGTATGGTGCGGTTTGTAGGTGGGGTTGGTCTGGCAGGCATGGAGGCGATTTGATCCTCGACCTGCCAACCCTGGGAATGGTGGGTTGACTCCTCGATGGTGGAGTGGACAAGGCCGAGTCATTGGTTTGGTGGTGCTGGTGCCGGTGCTTGTACGGGTGCATGTACCGGGAGCGGATCTTGGACTATGCCCAGGCCGGGCTGCTGTTGGGTGACGTTTGGAGTGTTGGTGACAATCTAATGATTAGACGTCGAGGAGGATTAATGGTGGTTGGTAGGTTAGGTGATGGTTGCGGTGCTGGTTGGGATGTTGGTGGCGATCTAATGATTAGGCGTCGTGGAGGGTTGATGGTTGTTTGGGGCAGTGGTGTTTGGGGAGTTTGTGGGCTGGGGGAAGCTCTTGGTATGGAGAGTATGGTGCGGTTTGTAGGTGGGGTTGGTCTGGCAGGCATGGAGGCGATTTGATCCTCGACCTGCCAACCCTGGGAATGGTGGGTTGACTCCTCGATGGTGGAGTGGACAAGGCCGAGTCATTGGTTTGGTGGTGCTGGTGCCAGTGCTTGTACGGGTGCATGTACCGGGAGCGGATCTTGGACTATGCCCAGGCCGGACTGCTGTTGTGGTTGATGTCGCCGTGGTTGATTCTGACGTGCCTTCATTGCTTGAATAGATTCTCCCATCTGTCCCCAGTCAATGTTCCCCTGATCGTTGAGGTCATGAATGTAATCTTTAAACTGGAAACAAACATCCACCGTGTGCCCAGGATACTGATGATAAGCGTAGTACTTTGTTGTGTCAACATTTGCCGGCCATCCTTCTCTCTCCTTTGGAAGCTCCAATTGTTGTTCCGCCATCAATGCATTAAATATATCGGTGAGGGGGAATGGCAGCTGAGGATAGTATTCTCTCTTGGGTCCCCCCCTCCTAGGTCGGTTGGCTGGTGGTGGCACTTGGTTGTAAGCTTGTTGTTGTGGTTGTGGTCGGTTGTAGACATATTGTTGTTGAGGCGCTCGGTTGTAGGCATTTGGTTGCTGGGGCGCTCGGTTGTAGGTGGGTTGCTGTGGTGGTGCTCGGTTGTATGCAAGTTGCTGCTGGGGCTGAGGAGTTGGTTGAGGAGCTGGGTGGTATTGTTGATTGGATGGAGGGTTACGGTATTGGCTTTGGCGATACCCACCCTGGTTACCCATGGCATTGATGCTCTCATTGTTTACTACCCCTTCGGAGGTGGGTCCTACAGGTGTAGGCTTTCTAGTGTTACGGGGCTTGGTGTCGAATGGGTTGATCATGGATGCGTCCTTAAAGTGGGCTTGGAGGTAGCTGGCGCTATCACACAACTCACTCATGGTTGTTGGGCGGTGCATGATCAGGAGGTTGCGAAGGTTGGGCGTGGTGTTCCCGATGAGCATCCTCACCTGCTCCCCCTCTAAGATGGTATCCACTAGCCTCTCAGCCAGTCCCCTCCACCGATCAGCAAATCTGGCAAAGTCCTCATCCGGCCTCATCTTTTCGGCAATTAAATCAGTTATCGAGCAGGCTGGCCCCACCCGATCCTTGTACCTCTGTAGAAACTTCGCCTTGACAATGTCGAAATTTTCCGCCTCAATGGAATCAAGAGAATATAACCAGTCCAGGGCGGATCCCTCCAATGACTGACGGAATAGGAAGGCAAGGGCTTTGTGGTCATTTTTCCAGAATGTGGAGTCGTAGAGAAAACTCTTTAGATGGTTGAAAGGATTACCAGTCCTGTTGTAACGCTGGAAGACTGGTATCTCTGAAGGAGGAAGGTGTAGAACTGGGAAGGATGGGACGGAGATTTCAGGGATGGCTTTAGAATCGAGGCGGTGCCTCATCTCTTCAAAGCGCTCATCCATTTGGTTAAGTTTGTTTATTAATGCCTGGGTGAGGCTGGATTCCTGAGCCACGGGAGCAAAGTGTCTAGGTGATTGAGTTGGAAGAGGTAGGTTGGAAACAGGAACTGGAATAGTGTTATGTGAATGCCCCACAATGGGGTGAGTGGAGACACGGCAGGGTTGCCCAGGAGAAGAAATGATTAGGGGCCTGACTGTCGGTTGGGGTGGTGAGGGGGCTTGATTTCCCTCGATCGGATCTTGATTGGCGGGCATCTTGCCCTTAGTGGCTGATTGGATAATTGCAAAGGTCTCGGGATCAAGGTGAAGAGATAGATCCTTGAGAGCTTGTTCTATACTATGTGAGGCGGATCGGTGAGCGGGATCTTGGACCTCAGGTTCCATCACGGCATTAACATGGCCATCTGGTTGGACCATGGGTTGCTGAAGCTCATAGTGACCCGTCTCGTACTCCTCTTCTTAGCCGTAGTAGTCTGAAATCCCGATGTGTCTTCCGGACCTTAGTGTCATGGGCATCCTGTCAATTTTTTTAAAAAAATGGTTGAAAGAAAGCAAATGAAATGTGTAAATGCAAAGAGATTTTTTTGTTTGGTTATGATTGTTTGTTTGATTTTGATTTGGTTTCAATTTGGTTGTTTGGCAAGCAAGTTGAACACAAAAATTAAAAGGATTTTTTTGTTTCTTGTTTTAGGTGTTTTGAAAGGAGAGAATTTTTTAGTTGTTTTCAATTGTTGTGAGCAAGCAAGTTATCCAAACAAGGTTTTAAAATGACTACTCGACAATTTTTGGGTTAAAACCTTAGATTAGATAGATTGTTAGCAATTGTTCACTCAAGTAGGTATGATTCCTATTGCTTCAATCTTCAAGACCTAAGGTTATCACTCAATCACCACGAGTAGGTACTTGGGTTCTTCGGGTTTTGGGAAGTGGTACAACCGGCCCAATCGTGCGGAGAGGAATACTCCATAGATGGGGACTTACGGAGGCCTTGATGGAAACAACCAAATCAACTAGGAAGGAATATCCCAGAAGAGAGGTTAGAATCCACCAAGAAGGTGTTTGGAGGGTGAGGGTGTGTTGGGAGAGAGAGCCCCCGCCTCGAATGTCCTATGGATCGGAGCAAGTCCGGTACCCGATGCAAAAGCTAATGCAAAAAATGAAAAATGGAGGGTAGGAGAAGAATAAGCAATCAATATGCAAACATGAATGAAAGCTATTAAATAAATCAAACAAGTGAATGCAAGCAAGACAAGTAATGATAAAGTAAACAAGTAACTAGCAACTAGCAACTAAAAGGTGGTTCGCGTGGGAACCGGCTTGTGTTGGAGTGTCCAAGTGGGGAAAAATCTGAAGTAAAGGTAAAAGGATGGTCCATGCGGGAACCGATTTGAAAATAAAGTGGCTTATGCGGGAGCCGAGTTTTGGAAAGGTAGGTGGTTCACGCAGGAACCGGTTTTTGAAAGAAAAAAGGGGTGGTTCACGCGGGAACCGGTTTGTTTGGTTGGAAAAAGAAAAGGAGGGCCACGTGGGGCCAATCTAAGATGGTGCAAAGGGGTGGTCCACGCGGGGACCGATCTGAAAGTGGGTTGGTTCACGCGGGAACCGGTTTAGAAAAGGGGTTGGTTCACGCGGGAACTGGTTTTTGTGAAGAAAAGGGGTGGTTCACACGGGAACCGGTGTGAGAGTTGACAAAATAGAAAGAGGGCCACATGGGGCCAATCTAAAGGTGCTGTAAGGAGGTGGTCCACGCGGGGACCGATCTGAAAATAAGTTGGTTCACGCGGGAACCGAGTTGGAAAAGAAGGTGGTTCACGCAGGAACCGATTTATAGGAAGAAAAGTGGTTCACGCGGGAACCGGGTTGAAATTAAAGACAAGCAAATCAAGTCCATATGGGGGACAATCTTAAAGGAAGAGTAAATAGCAAGTTTAAAGGTAAATTGACATGGAAGAGGTAAAGGACAAGCCGGTTCGCGCGGGAACCAAGTCGGAAAACAACTAGTTGCAAGAATCAATCAAGCTGGCACGGTTCATGACATTGGTTGTCCCACCATGGTCGCCAAAAAGCTGTCGACTCCGGAAACGGGTTCCGGATCGGCACCTAAAAAAGAAGGTGATAGATGGAATTGGGGGAAGAGAAAAAGAGAGTGAATCGACAAACACTCGGAAAACTGTAAAAGATCCTCACATCGGTCCCACACTCACATTGATCCCCGAACTTTCATCTCACGGCGTCGCTCGAGCACCAGAGACGGTTCGGGTCATGTGGGAGGAGAGTGAGGAATAGATGAATTTAAAACATGAAAGATGTGGTCGCCAGGAGCCGCGGGCTCCGCTTTATGGGATGTAAATTAAGAGATGAGTTGATTTGACCGTGTACCTTAGCGCGGGAGATCGGGATATGGGTTCAACCTTCTTCTTCCTCGGCCGGCCGATGAAGAAGAGTCTCCAACCGATGCTAGCTTGATAGACCTGTGCAACTAGAACAATAAACCAAGTGAAATAAAACGATTAGAACTATGGGAAGTGTAGTAACTGTAGTAAGAAGATGAGAAAGAAGCAATTGGAATTGGACTCACCGGCTTCGGGGTGAGCCTTAACCCCTTTTTTTGTATTTTTGATTATGTAAAAATGATGCAAATGAACTAAAATATGCTTTAAAACAGTAAATGAACTGAGTTAAATGAGTTGAGGAAGTTTATGGAATGGCTCGGCTTGAGTTGAAGCCGAGTTGGTTGAAGAAAGCCGGTTCGGGTTGCCTTGCACCCTCCTGGCGCAACTTTGGTGCAGAGGATGCTACGGACGACCCCAATGTCAGAATTGAGTTCCGTTTGTTCGAGTAGACAGAGGACTCATATATAAAGAGTTACTATGTTGATGATTTCTCCGAAATCCTCCTGTAGAAGTCTGTAATAATTCTGAAAGTGGGCGGATATGAAAAACAGAACCTGGATGCGGGCCCTCAGTGCAGCAACTGCCACGAACGAACGGAAAGTCAGAATCGAGTTCCATCAGTTGGAGATGAAAGAGGACGAAGAGAGGAACAACTTCTTTGTTGAAAACTTTTGTATAAGAAGTCCCGTATTTTCTTCAGAAGTCGATGAAGATGGATGATGCAGAACGCCCAGATGGAGCCTTCTCCTTCACTTCGGGATCGATCTCTCAATGTCGGATCGCCTTTGGATGTCGGGACGGCTTTGGAGAAGAGCTTGGACGACCTCTGGATGAGCTAGGCACCGGAGATTAACCTTGGGTCGTTAAGAATGGCCCTCAATTTATAGGGGAAGGAAACCGGTGCAAAAAATGGAAACTGGACCGACCGCGCCCCCGCTTTTCAAAGGAGACGAGGGCGCGCATGGCACACCCTCAAACCAAGGACGCGCAGGGCGCGCCCCCACTTCGGGGGCGGGGTCTGCGCGCCCCCCTGTTTCAACGGGAGCGGGGGCGCGTTACGCGTCTCACTGCTAAAAATCGACGGAATCTTCCGGAAATTGCTAAAAATCGACTTGATATACGTAATGCGCCCCCGAACCGGGGGCGCAGTACAAATAATCGAAAATCAGCGTCGGAAACCTTCCAAAAATTAGGTTTAGAAGGTGCTAATCGGGGTAATTTGCGATTTAAAGAAATTGACCGCGCCCCCACTTTTCAAAGGAACTGGGGGCGCGCAGGACATGCCCCCGGTTTGAGGGCGCGCATGGCACGCCCCCGGGTTGAGGGCGCGTAGAGCGCGCCCTCCCCTTTCAAGCGGAGTGGGAGCGCGGTACACTCTCTCTCCTACGCGCGTGTTCCACGAGCCGTATCTTGCAAACAGGATGTCCGATTCGGCTCCCGTTTGTCGCGTTGGAAAGAGGGCCTTCAACCTCACCTCCTCAAGTCAGTAAACCAGCCGGCATGACTCTCGAGATGTTCACACGGGGCTTTCTACCGGTTTACCCTCTCGCGGAAAGCCGAAACCCGTGGCGAAGATCCGAAAGAGCACGGTTCTGGTCGAGAAATCTCTGGTCAACTCGGGATGACTTAAAATGATGACCGAACAAGTTCGGTACGATCGGAAAACCCGAAGTCATCAAAAAATCTGAGATTAACTCGGTAAATGTGAACCGAAACTCGGAAAAGCCGCAGAACCCTAAAATTGACCGAAATGGCCATATGGCCCCGGTTGATGAAAATATTCGGCTAGAATCGACCCGGATGACCCGAAAAGACCCAGTGATGACCGGAAAGGCCTAACACGTGGTCTGGGATAGCCGTGTCAACACAGATCGAAAAAGCCATAACGAAAGCCGTCATTGACCGACGCCTACCGAAATGACTTCTCGGAAACCCTGAATGTTACGGAACACATGCGGGACTCCCAAGACCTTCAATTATGGACCATTCAAGGTCGGTCATCGAGCAGGCTTCGTGTTTTTACAATTCACGCGCGGCTCTCGCTTGAAGGTTTCGGCATCATTCCAGAAATCATTGGTCAATTCTCCACTTGCGAGGGGCTCCACCCATGTCCTTAGCTCATCTCCACGAGGTAATCCGAATCAGATAACGGTCAAATAAAAGATATCGCCTATGGAATAAGAGTCTGGGGCTCCGAATCAGGCCAATTTGGCATGTCTACACCCGCCACCATCATCCTCTGGTCTCTACCCTCCCTTCCCCATCCTTGTTTTATGGTAGCTAACAATAAGCATCCAAAGAGGCCATGGCAACATCCACTCAAGACAGGCATCCCCCCTTGTTTAGTGCTCCATTTCTACATTGATTTGTTAGACATGGTAGCAAGGAATCCATAGTCACTAGTTCCTTTGAATGCCTCTTCCGAATGCACCACATAAAAGAAGCCCTATCTCATTCCATCCTTCTCTCTCTCTCTCTCTCTCTCTCTCTCTCTCTCTCTCTCTCTCTCTCTCTCTCTCTCTCTCTCTCTCTCTCAATTAGGTTGTGTGCATAGATGACTGACCCAAGTGACGGTCGAGCAGAAGCAACCTAGTTGTAGTTCCTACATGAGAAGAAAGATGAAGAACAAGAGGATGCATAATAGGGGTAAATCCCTATGAGCATACCATTTCATCTCTTAGACCCAAAATATATAGATGGTGTATGAATACAATGCCTTACATACAAGAGGTGCAAAGGGAATAGTGGAGAACAAAAATATAACACAATACAAGAGGAAAAATGAAAAGGTGATAGAGGTGGTATATGGGTAGCACAATAGGTATCATAGGACAATGCCCATTAGAATAATTGACAATGCCTATGAATGCTGTAGGTCCTACACACCACCCAACGAATATTCTGAAAGGCTCCTCAACTTATTGATTGCCAAGAATGTAATATATACAACCTATAATATGTGGGCAAACTTGTAAATTCAATACTCCCCCTCAAGCTGACTGCCATAGTAAGTGATCAACATGGATACATGTACTTTGTAATTTTTTTGGCAATGCCTTAGTAAAGATATTTGTGTCCTAGTTTTTTTCTTAAAATGTTAGTCATTTTAATTAATCATAATTATATTATCTCCCTACCAAAATGGTGGTACACGTTGACATGTTTGGTTCTTTCATGATAGACTAGATTTTATACAATGTAAAAGGCTACTTGACTATCGCAATAGAGCATAATTGTTCCAATATCAATTCTGATTTCTTTAAGAATGTGTTGTAGCCACTGTGCTAACAGTTCCCACAGTCATAGCTCTATACATAGCCTTAGCTAAGGACCTAGAAATAGTAGGTTGCTTATTGGTCTTCCAAGAAATAGGACAATTGCCTAAATAACAAACTTACCTGACAATAGATCTCTTAGTGATGGGGCATGATTCCCAATAAGCATAGATAAATATAGATACCTACAATTTGATGTACTTGACCACCCACTTAGTGGCTTCCATGTGAAATTGATTTGGTTGATTTAAGAATTGACAAAGAAGGTTAACTGCAAACTAAATACCAAGTTGTGTGACAGTGAGGCATAGTAATCAGCCAATCATCCTTTTGTAAGGCTTGGGATCATTAAGAGGTTTTCCATCATCATGTAGACTATGTTTAGGATCAATTAGAGTGTCTGCAGGTTTGTCATTAAGCAGGACACTATTAGTAATAATATCAATGACATATTTTCTCTGGCTCAAATTAATTTTTGATTATACCTACTTATTTCAATCCATAAGTAGTACTTGGAATCTTAAAAAAAAATTAAATAAAAATTCTCTTGTATGATAGAAATACATACCCTACAAGACATCCATATGTGATATGATCAAACATTTCTTGTTATATCTCATTCTAAATAAATGACATTTCTTCATTACTTACGGTATCTAGATGCGTATATCGTAGTGAAGTCCTAAGTTGTATGAAATGATGATTAAATCATAATGAGATCATGATAATAAAATCAATCATCTAGAGGTATGTAATCTAAATATTCTTAGTCATAGGATCCTTGAGATGGGATATGAATGATACAGATAGACTATTGTATGTGATATCTTCTCATATAATTAGGATAGCCGATATTATTAGTCATTAGTGTGAAGACACTAAGATACATGTACAGATGCTTATCTGATAAAAAGGTTCATTAAACTGACTAGTATAGAATCCATGAATGGTATATATCCTAATTGTCAATTAGGGTATTTTATCATCATGGTTGCACGGTTGGATTGTGGACCTAAGTTGTCAAAGATACTTTGTTGGGCATACCTTATACTTTGACTATTGACTTATGCATCACTTAGTATTGTGGTCATATATGGTTAATATATTAGGTACATGAAAACCCCAATAGAGGCAACTGAGCAAACAATAAGAAATTGTTCACTCTTAGTTGGAGAGAGAGAATGTTCTATGGATAGTACTCAAAACTTTAGCCAATGTAGATAAGATAATTAGAAAAGGGTTTTCCAATTGATTTGATTCCAAGTACAAGATTTCATAGTTTCAAAATATCTAAGAGTTAACAATCGATGACGTACTCCTATCCAACTGAGACATTAGAAGTGTGAAGATTTATATCAGGGCAATAACCGATGATGGAAATACTATATAGAAAGAAGTTCATCCCCGAAGCCATTTAGAATCATGGGATGTGACTTGTACCCATCATTATCAATTGATAGTTAAATATATTACAAGATAATAGATTTAACTTAAAATAAGTTGTTCCTTGAATTAGGTCTCAACCAATTGAGCTCTTGGGTTTAGTAGGTCACACATATAAGGACTAATCCGTAAATTTGAGAAAATGAGTGTAATTATGCAACTGACAGGGGTTTTGTAAAAAGCTCCATGTTCTATAAATAATAGTGAAGAGAGTACAAATCCTATCTAGAAAAGGGTGCTCATTTCATCTCTAACCACCTCCTTTGTCATCTCCCATCCCAGCAGCCACCATTGGATGGTGGAGCTCAATTTAGGATGAGTGGTTGATGCCAGTGTAGAGGAAAACCCAACTTTAGAGGTGGTTTAGATACGACTAAAGGATACATACTTGAGCTATCAAAAGATCATGAGAATGCTCGATCTTATCTAATATATAAAGATTATTTAAATCCCACTAAGGTATATATTTGAAATTATTTTGATTACTGGTTTGATTACGTTTTACGATTTCGATTGAGATCAAGACATTGATATTTTAGAAATCAAAAATTTTTTATTGTACCGATATGATTGGATTGATTCCTTATAGTGATATCAAGGCCAAGTTGAAGTCTCATTTGAAATTGGCATCATTTTGATGCCATTTCATGTGTTCGGTGTATTCTCAAAATTGTACAAACCTCTATTTTGACAAAGAAACCATAAATCATATTATGTGGTTTTGGGATTGGATTGCTCCTTGTGACAAAGATATTTCTAGTGTCTATCCTTGTTTGAGTTTTTTATCTCTAGATTGTCTGGTGCAAAGTCAGAAAGATGGAGTTTTCACCATTCTATGCCTTCGAGCCAAAACTAAAAAACTCCAATTAAACTCAATACATTTCCATGTTGGAGGCCATTTGATGGCATAAGAATGTGGGGGATACAATTTCCCAGCATTCCCCTAACTTCATCGGCATTAGGTGATAGATTAGGGTTTCTTCCAGTGGTAGTGCCTTGTTATACATCAGACCATTGTTTTCTTATTTATGGGCTATTTTCAAAATGATTTTCATATAAAAAAGTTTTGGATTCTTGGAAGGACCAGGATCAATCTTCTATTTCTTAGAATTTTCTAATGCCAAAAATAATGCTCTCTTTCTAAACAATGTAGGCACACAGATTTGGTCTAGTTGAGGAGCTTAAGGTCCATATTTTCTTAGGAAACACTTAAGTTTTCCAATTAACAAATCAAATTTCAAAGAATGGCTAAAATAGGTCTCCAGGCAAGGTGGTGTCTCCCTTCCAAGGACACTTGGCATCCTCGTGGATGGAACACTAGGTGTCCTGGAACCCAGGTCGTCACTTAAATCCCGCACAAACCTAACAACTCTTGCCATGGTAGGTGTGCATTTATTAACAGTTAGGTATGTAAACATCCTAGCCCCATGGATGCCTAGTACTGTAGTGTATGACCTGACCAAAGTGACCCTTGAGCAGTGCATGCCTGATCGGTGACCAGGTGTGCCTTGTAGTCACTAGGGACGCTAGGTACTATAGCAGCAGTAGTTGGCTCACACGACAAGCTTTCAATGCACGTGTATTTAATGGTATTTAGGGACTGGTAGGTGACACCCCAAGCGGGTTGCCTGGCAACCTTGATGTTGGGACACTATGTGTCTCACCTGACACTGTCAATTATGCCTGAAATACCCTTGCCCTTAGATCCATAAAAACACACCCCTTAACTACTTTTACAAATGTTGGAGGCTGAAAAAGTGTCCAAGAGGCTTCAGGTGAGATCTCAAAGCTCACTCCAAAAAATCCATTGCAAGAGTGTTTGAGAGCTCTCCACTTCATCCACCACCAAGAACACCATCTTCCCCACACCATTTCTTCTTCATCATCCACTATCAAGCTCTTCTAAAACCTCATATTCAAAGGGAGGCTATCTACCATGTCAAAGAGGCCCCTTTGGGGTCACCAGCAAGCCTTGAAGATTGTCTAGCAGGGTTGGTGGAGCGTCCAAGTGCCAACTGGTTGCTAAAGGACCTGATGACCCATCACCAGGGATGCTTGGTGACCCACTGACCAAGACACTTAGCACCCCTAGCACAAGGACACCAGCCACCCCGAATAACCATCCTTGGAGCCCAAACTTTTCTTTCTTCCCTTGTTATCTTTTATAATTTTATTTTTATGTTTTCACTTTAGATCATCAAGTTTTCATACATATTTTAGTTTAATCATCTCATCCTCATCATCTAAAATATATAAAAAGGGGAGTTGGGAGTCGTTCCCAATCTAATTAGTTTAATTTCTTTTGTAGTTTTTTTATTCCTTTTTCAAGATACTTCACTTCCTTAGTTCTAATTCATTTTCACTTGTTTTCTTGACTTACTTAATTTTGTAGGAACAACTAATAGCCACTTCAAACTCTTTCTCCTCGGCCAACAGAGAAGGAAGAAGATGAAACACACAATCTTCCAACACAATCTCTCCGCTACAATGTGTATGGTCATCTTCTTTTAACATTTGCATTCTCTTTACCTTTACTTTTGGAGCCCTCAATTCTTCGCAACCACACACCACCACATAACGAAATCAACTGCTTGAAGCGAAACAACACCAACCGGAACTACTAACAGGGCATCGACAAATAGATTTGGTTTGGTTCTAAATCCTTTCAAACCAAGCTAAACCAATTTGAGTTGATTTCTAATCCCTTTCAAAGCAAATTAAATTGGTAAGATTTGTTTTCTAAGGTATTTCAAATCAAACTTGCATTTTAAACTAATTTGGTTTGATTTCTAAACCCTTTCAAATGAAATCAAATCTTTGTAAATCCTTTCAAAGCAAGTCAAACTGGTAAAATAGTTTGGTTTGATTTCTAAGCCTATCAAACCAAACTAAATTGGTAACTTTGAAGTTCTTTCAAATGAAACCAAACTAGTAAAAAAATGAATTGATTTAGTTTGATTAATTTAGGCCTTTCAAAGTAATAACTAGTTTGGTTTGCTTTAGTGACAGCTTGCCAATATTGGAGCCATCGTCACTTATCACTAATAACAACTTGTATAGCTGTTGTTTATAAGTTCAGTTGTAATGGCCTAACTATCTGTCGCTTATAGGTTTAATAGTAATAGTTCCTCTATATGCTGTCCCTAATACGTAGCGGACTTGTTTGCGATGGTGTGGCAACGACATTGAAGATGTCTCAATATATTTTTGCGACACCTTTTGATGTTTTGAAGATGGCCGAAAGTTGCCGTCATTAACCCTTTTTATTATAGTGACACAAGACTCCTATATAACCTCTTCTACTTTCTTTGTGTTATTGTTGCACATTTCTTTATGTTAGAAAGTGAAGCCCATTATCAATTTTGGATGTATCAATTTCTTAACCTCCAACCAAATATTTATGTTATTAGCTCATTCGTTTTACGCTCTCACAATGCAGTCATCTGTAATGGTTTCGTATAGTGTTTTCTTTTCTAAATTCTCATTTTACCGTCATATCAGTAGATTTCCTTTAAAATTAATGTAGTAACCACAGTTTACCTTCTTTTTAAAATTTTTGTTTTGAACCCTTGTCGAACCGGATCTTATTTGCTGGAACAAATAAAGTCTCCCGTCAACTTGTGGAATACGTTGCCGAGGACCTACTATTTATGCACTAAAAACTGGAAGGACTTCGACGATCGGATGATTTCTTCGGCTGAGGCATACATCACATTATTCATCGAAGAGTCTCTGGACAACGAGAAGCAAAAACTGAAATGGTTTTCTAATAAATACTTATATCGCCTACACAGTCATATTTTGTCCACGCGTACAGAGACACTTAACCATGGTGTTTATTCATTTTATCGAGTTGCTTAATTGATCTATATATCATCTGAAGACTATAATGTTACGCAACGTTGTTATACAACAACAAACTTTCGACCAAACATTTGATCGCATTTTTAAATTTCAAGGACATCGTGCTTCACGTTTTGTATATTTCCATTGCAGCATCATATTCAGGTTCGCTCTAATTACGATATTCTCGGTATAACGTCGTTTGGTGGAATTAGGGTAAATTTGGTATTCATTAATTTTAACTCAAAAAGCAACTTCATCCTTAAAATACATCTGCTCCAAAAAATGTCGTACTTCTGGCCGTTCAGCGGTTATTCACGATACACCAAGCAGCCTTTAAATCAAGCATGTTAATTCGCTGGTTAAGCACCAAATTCCTTGAAGATGTTAGTGACCACTGTACCGTCCAGAAGTTGTATAACATAGATTTTTTTTCTTGGAATCAACACTTACAAAAAACTTGAAAACCAAAAACTAGACTTAACTAATTAATTACGTTAAACAGAAATTTTTGAACAAAAAAATTTAATTCGTTAACTAACTAAATTTTAGCAGATCTCAACTCAATTAATAATTACTTAATTAAATATTTATTTAAAACTTAAAATATTAATATTAATAATTATATGACAATTGAATGTATAAAAAAGATTAAATTTAAATTTAAATTTAAATTAATTTTCACTTAAAACCAAGTTTCATAAAAATTTTCAAATTCAAATTTAGGGAACAAGTCTAACTCAAACTATATAAACAAACTCATGTCAAGTTTAAACTAAGAATTTAGACTGATCTTGAGTGCTAATCTAGATCGAATTCAAACTCAACTAAGATTAGATAAGATGTCAAACATGAACAAGAGCATGAAACAAGCAAAACTTAAACAGAATACTACTCACTCCATTTAACTCTCTTGCACCCAACGTATACCCAAGTGACCAAGTGAAACTGACTCAAATCGATCTTTCAAATCAGGAAATTGCCGTCAGAATTCAGACAAATATGGCTTACAACGGACGGAAGAAGCCGGACCAGGCCGGAGAACGACGACGCGACATCGAACGACCCCTCATTCCACCACCCAGAAATTAAGAGGAGAAAAAAAGCCATAAAGCACAAGTACACCGGAGGAAGCGTTGGGCACGTTACACTCCCTTTCCAGCAAACTTCCCCATCATTTTCGCAATCACCGGAGCCACCTTGGGATTTGCTTGGTGTTTAGCGAAGTTCGCAGGATTGCTCATCACTGTACACAACCAGAAAGGTAAAGGGGCAGTCTTAAAGAAGAATGTAAATCATTTCCTCTGGAAGGAAAAAGAAGGAAACAGGAACACAATAAACAGTACGTGTTCCCAACGTCTAGTGGCATCACATCACCATTTACTTGTCTAGATAGCTTTATATATTGAAAAAAACTGCGGCCAAACGAGACGCAACACATGAAGGAAAGACCATTTTTGCATATTAATAATGGAAACGGTGCCGTATAAGATCAATCCTTTTTCAAACATAACTGCCAGATCCCGAGACACGGCAACGGATTTCACCTCCATCATTCCCTTGTGTGTAGAGTCTAACTTCATATTTAAGTAATGTACTGACACGAGGACAATGTGAGGAAGGAATGTTGTAGCTTATGCACAAATATCCTAGGTATTCATGAAATGAGTAAGGCAATAGATAGAATATTAATTTGGGTGAAAATAATCGAGAGATGAGCAGACGTGAGGTGAGTGCATCCTTGTCCGTAAGATGACCAATTTTTTCACTGAAATAGTCAGTTACAATGTCACATCAAGAAAGTCTGGACTTGGTACATGTTTAGTGCCAAGCATGCCCTAATTTGATAAAAAAACAAGATTATCCCCAAATAAAACTTGTACTAAACGGTCCATAATGATCATGAAGATTTACTTCGATAA
Source organism: Cryptocoryne crispatula var. balansae (assembly GCA_036172225.1). Taxonomy (NCBI): domain Eukaryota; kingdom Viridiplantae; phylum Streptophyta; class Magnoliopsida; order Alismatales; family Araceae; genus Cryptocoryne; species Cryptocoryne crispatula. Next base: position 13,491,143 of record CM069924.1, read on the forward strand.
CGGCCTTGCTTCTACACAAATTCATAAAACCAGAAAACTATTACTAAAGAAAAATCAACAATGTATGGTATTACTTAAAAAATTGTATATTTGAAGGACAACTACAGGGAGAGCAACTCCAAGGGAAAAGATAACAAGGCCCAGTAAAACAGGTGTATAATCAAAATATTATTGTCTAAGCATCCATGGCGGCCCTTCAGCACCAAGGCAACCCAAAGCCCCCAGCAACCGGCCACTTCTTGTAAGCCCAATAAGGGCATCCCAAATAGGCACTTAAGCACCAAGTAGGTTGCCTTAAACCTAAAGGGTGATTCACTGTCTCATGCAAACCCAAATCCACATACAGATAGCCTGTCCAATATCTTCACCCTTTCTCCCTTCACCAGGTCCCCCGGTAACCATGAAACAGCATCAAGAAACATTCTGATGCGGGACAAACCGGCTAGGCCGGGCTAAACCGAATGAAAACGAAGTAAACCGGCGCTAACCACCGTTAAATGACCTAAATAGACCCAAAATAAGCCTAAACCGATCCAAACCGGTCCAAACGGGTCCGAACCGGGCCCAAGATGGACTGAACCGGGTTAAACCGGCTCAAAACACCCTGAACCGGACTGAACCGGCCGGTTCAGGCGCTGAACCGGCCTGAACCGGGGTGAACCGGGTCTGGACCCGGTCGAACCGGCCGACCGGCCGGTCTGGGCCGCGAACTGGCGACCGGGCGAACCGGCGCCGGCCACGCTCGCGGTCGCAAGCATCGAGGGGGGTGGGTTGTGGCGCCCGCTCGTGAAAACTCCGGGTGGTCGCGTGGCCGCGATCCAGCCGCCACCCGTTGTCGCCGTGGCAGCATCCTAGCCGTCCCGCGAAAACGCGAGCCGCGACAAAAAGGGCGAGCGCGGTGCCCGCGTCGTCTTCGCCCGGTCGCGCGCGGCGTCGTCGTCCGGCGGAGGGAACGCAGGGGCGGAGCAGGAGGGGGCAGGCGAAGGTCCCCCGCAGCCTCGGCGTTGTCCGGCCGCCTCCGAGCGATGGCGGTGGAGCAGGGGAGTCGTCCGCCTCGGGAGGACGCCGCACGAGGGAGGGAGCCGCGGAGGGAGGGGGATCCGGGGATCGCCGGATCCTCCTCCCACTTCACCGTCTTCTTCTTCTTCTTCTATTTCTTCTTCTGTCCGTCTACATCCGCGAAGGGAAGGAGTTCCAGTCGCTTTTATCCGACGATCGCAGCACGCAGGCGGAACTGCGGGAGATGTTCGATGGAGCAAGGAGTAGGCGGATCGACATCGATGGTGGAGGAGGTGGCGGAGGAGGGGTTGGCAGGTCGTTGATGTGGCGGACGTCGAACAGAGAAAGGGAAGAGAGGAGGAATGGCACGGAGGCCAGAGGATGAGGAGGGCTAATGGATCGGCTACCTGCCGGGCTTGGAAGGTGGAAGGAGAATGCCGGGAATCCTCCCCGGAGGTGAAAGAGGGCTGACCTCACTACCGGAGGTGGGATAGGGGAACGGCGCTCATCGCCGGGGTGGGAGAAGATGGGGCCGCAGCCCCTACGCGGGAGGACACTGCCCGAGGGCTTAAAAAATTGATATATCACTGTGTTAATTTGCGTACAGGGCATCTCCATATATAAGAAGAAGATCCCTGCCAAATTACAAAGAGGACCCCCTATTTTGACTATTTACATAAATGGCAAATAAAAGAAATGGATAAAGGAGCTATTTACAGACTTACCTAATTTCCTACGAGATGTCCCCATCATACTCTCCGACCGGGAAGAAACTCGACCTCGAGTTTCAAACCGTTTTATTTACTTACGGTCGGAAAACAAGCTCCCAAGAGTCGACTCGTGGAAACGAGTCGATCCTGGGCTCTGATACCAAACTGATGCGGGACAAACCGGCTAGGCCGGGCTAAACCGAATGAAAACGAAGTAAACCGGCGCTAACCGCCGTTAAACGACCTAAACAGACCCAAAATAAGCTTAAACCGGTCCAAACCGGTCCAAACAGGTCCGAACCGGGCCCAAGATGGACTGAACCGGGTTAAACCGGCTCAAAACACCCTGAACCGGACTGAACCGGCCGGTTCAGGCGCTGAACCAGCCTGAACCGGGTCTGGACCCGGTCGAACCGGCCGGTCTGGGCCGCGAACCGGCGACCGGGCGAACCGGCGCCGGCCACGCTCGCGAGCATCGGGGGGGGGGGGGTCGCGGCGCCCGCTCGTAAAAACTCCGGGTGGTCGCGTGGCCGCGATCCAGCCGCCGCCCGTTGTCGCCGTGGCAGCATCCTAGCCGTCCCGCGAAAACGCGAGCCGCGACAAAAAGGGCGAGCGCGGTGCCCGCGTTGTCTTTGCCCGGTCGCGCGCGTCGTCGTCCGGCGGAGGGGACACAGGGACGGAGCAGGAGGGGGCAGGCGAAGGTCCCCCGCAACCTCGGTGTTGTCCGGCCCCCTCCGAGCGATGGCGGTGGAGCAGGGGAGTCGTCCGCCTCGGGAGGACGCCGCACGAGGGAGGGAGCCGCGGAGGGAGGGGGATCCGGGGAAGGAGTTCCAGACGCTTTTATCCGACGATCGCAGCACGCAGGCGGAACTGCGGGAGATGTTCGATGGAGCAGGGAGTAGGCGGATCGACATCGATGGTGGAGGAGGTGGCGGAGGAGGGGTTGGCAGGTCGTTGATGTGGCGGACGTCGAACAGAGAAGGGGAAGAGATGAGGAATGGCACGGAGGCCAGAGGATGAGGAGGGAGAATGGATCGGCTACCTGCCGGGCTTGGAAGGTGGAAGGAGAATGCCGGGAATCCTCCCCGGAGGTGAAAGAGGGCCGACCTCACTGCCGGAGGTGGGAGAGGGGAACGGCGCTCATCGCCGGGGTGGGGGAAGAAGATGGGGCCGCAGCCCCTACGCGGGAGGACACTGCCCGAGGGCTCCAAAACTTGATATATCACTGTGTTAATTTGCGTACAGGGCATCTCCATATATAAGGAGAAGATCCCTGCCAAATTACAAAGAGGACCCCCTATTTTGACTATTTACATAAATGGCAAATAAAAGAAATAGATAAAGGAGCTATCTACAGACTTACCTAATTTCCTACAAGATGTCCCCATCACATTCAGTCTCACCATTCCTCTCTGCCTTCTCTCTCTCTCTCTCTCTCTCTCACACACACACACACACAACCGTCTAAACCTTTTGGTCAGCCATGAACCTTTTGAGTTTGAGACTTAAAAGAATTTATATGTCGTGAGATCTGGTATCCATTATTATCTTCTACTTGAAACTATGGCTCAAGGATTTGGATTAGGGGACTCTTTGTTTGGATATACGGATTCAACAGGCTTGAATTGGATTTCTAGAAACCTCTAGAATTTCTTAACATTCTCAAATAATTAATCCTTTAAAGGAAATACTTTCTGACCTGTACGGCCGATCCGGATCGGGATCGGCCGATTCTTGGATCAGATCGGACCCCTCCGATCCGATTCCCGGCGGAACTACCGATCCGGACCGAGAATCGGTGCCGGAATCGACCGATTTGGTCGATTATGGATCGATTCCGGCGATTCCCTCGCCAGAATCGGCCCACAGACCGCCGCCGCGGCCATCCCACCGCGGCGGCCCTCTTCCCCGCCCTATCGGAAAGATGAAGCTATCGGGTCCATCGGGACCCGGATCCGGTGACTTAAGTATCAGATCCGGTAATATTATAAACCCTACCGGTTAAGTCACCGGATCCTGGCCTTACCGGGTCCGATGGACCCGGTAAGGCCGTCTTGTGGGGGGGAGGGGGGAAGACGTCACGGCGGCAAGCTGCCGCCGTGGCGGCGATTCCGGGCAAGTTTTGGGCCCGAAATCGCCCCAAAATGAGGTAGATCGGCCCGGAATCCAATCTACCTCCTTATTTAGTTATTTTTTTATGTTTTAGGGTTTTTTTAAGGGTCGATACGGATCAACTTTTCTTCCGACGAATCGGCCTGGATCGGACTGACCGACCGATCCGGTCAGTCCCCACCGATCCAGGGACCGATTCCGATCCCACAATCCTTGGTACAATTTGCGTAAAGCTCATATTCCAGAACTGGTTCTTTCCGGGTTTTTTTAACTTTTTGAGAAATTTCAACTCTTCTTTTCTTTTAAATTTTGTCCCTAGTGTTTGATTCATTGGCTTCTGTTTGCTTATTCTTTCAGTGTTTTTCACCTTTTAAATTGCCACTTATTTTGTTCTGTTTGTCGTATGTTTTTTTTAAAATTGTGACAACAGGTAAATTTTATCTTTCAAGGTGTCTGGGACTCTTTTTTTCTTAGAACCTGGGAAATTCCCTGTTCTGTTGATTTTATCTCTTGATTCGTTTAAATTATTTTGGTTAATTTAATTAACTTGACCACTGTTTGAATTTTAGGCTTGGAAAAGATTGTTTTGGGTGTTTTTTTATTGCATTTTAACATTTAGGTTTCTGTTTGACCAGAATTGACTGGATTTGGCATTTTCATGATTTGCTTCTGTTGAAACCTCGTTTTTCCATCTCTTAAAAGAAAAAAGAGAAATTTTTTGTTGGGATTAGAATTTCTTTTTGAAATTCTTTTCCTTCTTTCGGACTAGCATTGACTACTATGAAAATATGTGGTATTCATAGAAATATTAGCTAATTTGGTGTGGTATTATTTTATAGGAACACCGATGATTCCACAGATTTGCTAAGTGTGGTATTATTTTATAGGAACACCGATGATTCCACAGATTTGCTAAGTGTGGTATTATTTTATAGGAACACCGATGATTCCACAGATTTGCTAAGTGTCGATATGGGTATTCCCCACCATTTAGATGATCTGAACCACAAATTTGATTTGTGAGATTTTCTGAGTTCTTTGAAAATAAAATTTGACCTCTCTCAACCGGACTTGCGATATTCCGGTGTTAATTACATCGAGCAAATACTCGAAAATCCTTGATTAATTGTCAAGACAACCTGTTGAACTGAAATCATTCATCCACATAAACACAAAGCCGAAAAACGTATCTCATGGCCTCATGAGATACAATTTGTTTATGTCTTTGGTCATTTGTTGATTTAGACAATTTTGAATTGATCACTTTTTTTATTTGTTTATAGAAATTAATTTCCATTTTTTGTGTGTTTGTTAGCATTTTTTTTTTGATTTAAGTGAATTTCTTATTATTATTAAGATTTGTTCTTAATAATATTGAACATTTTAATTTTTCATGGTTGATTTTAATCCAACATAACTTGTTTTTGTAGTCATTGGTTAGCATTTTTTATACATTATTTAATGACATAATTTTGGTTATATTAAGTTAACATTTTTTTAACATTTTGATCATTTATTTGATTTAAATTTTGTTATGCATACTTATTTATTTAAGTAGCATTATCCATTTAGGTTGATTTAATCTTTTATGGTTATGTCAAATTCAAACTTTGATTTAAGTGAATTTCTTATTATTATTAAGATTTGTTCTTAATAATATTGACCACTTTAATTTTTCATTGTTGATTTTAATCCAACATAACTTGTTTTTGTAGTCATTGGTTAGCATTTTTATGCATTATTTAATGACATAATTTTGGTTAGATTATGTTAACATTTTTTTAACATTTTGATCCTTTATTTGATTTGAATTTTGCTATGCATACTTATTTATTTAAGTAGCATTATTCATTTAGGTTGATAGTATTCATTTAGGTTGATTTAATTTTGTATGGTTACGTCGGATTCAAACTTAACATGTTTTGTAACCGTTTATGATCATTTTTTATGTATAGCTTTATGGCATGAATTTAATTTGATTATGATGACATTGTTGTTAATAAATAAGTTATTATTTATTTTATTTAATCAAATTTGATTATTTGATTAAGTTTAGAAATTATTTAAATGACTTATTTAATTTTGTCCATCTTTCAAAATCCATGAGGATTAGATATCATTTTTGAATGGCAAATTAGGTCAACCGAACTTGAATTTATTTTATGTCAATTTGAGTACATAGAACTACAATAAATGAGGGGGCATTCAAGCCTTTGTTCCTCAATACATGTCAAAGTTTGTTCGGTTTGGCCAACACTTCAACTTTACCGATCTAGGTTTTCTTTGTGAATTCTCGTTCGGTTTAACCGACATTTCAGCTTTACTGATTTGGGTTTCAGCCTTTCCAACATTTCGGCTTTTACCGAACTAAATTTTCTTCATATATCCAAGAATGATTTGATTGTATTTGATATGCGGTAATTCTGGAGGTTGTTCAGTTTTGCCGACATTTCGGCTTTACCGATCTGAGTTTCGACTTTTCCGACATTTCGGCTTTTACCGAACCAGATTTTCTTCATATTTCCAAGAATGGCTTGATTGTATTTAATATGCGGCATTTCTGGAGCTTGTTCAATTTTGCCGACATTTTGACTTTACCGATCTGGGTTTCGACTTTTCCTGCATTTCGACTTTATCCAAGATTTTATTCATATATCCAAGAATGGCTTGATTGCATTTGATATGCGGTAATTCTGGAGGTTGTTCGGTTTTGCCAACATTTCGACTTTACCGATCTGAGTTTCGACTTTTCCGACATTTCGGCTTTACCGAACTAGATTTTCTTCATATATCCAAAAATGGCTTGATTGTATTTAATATGCGGCATTTCTGGAGCTTGTTCGATTTTGTCAGTAATTCGACTTTATCGAATCGGGTTTTTCATTTGAATCCCGTTTGGTTTGACCGGCCTTTCGACTTTACTGACTTGGATTTTCTTTTAGAATTCTCGTTCGGTTTGACTGGCATTTCGGCTTTAACGACTTGAGTTTCTTTTCTATCCAAAATAGCAAACTATTTTGGGCCTTTTTTATGGAAAGGTAGCATAAAACCATTAAATTTTGACAGCATTTTGACTAGACCGAAGTTGAGTTGGCTTTTTCTCTATCCAAAATAGCGAACTATTTTGGCCCCTTTTTATGGAAAGGTAGCGCAAAACCTGCCCCTTTTATGGAAATGTAGCATAAAACTAAGGAGACCTTCAGACTTTCTCTAGACATAATGTCACTAAGGAGACCTTCAGACTTTCTCTCTCCTAGAACGAAGTTCCAAGAGGACCTAGCTCACAAATCCCTCTCTCCTCTCCACCCCCCCCTTTTCCAACCCTTTTCCCACGGCCAACCCATTGTACGTATGGCCCAGGAAAGCTATTTATAGAAGTCTTGAAGGGGCATTCCGATCATTTGGCAAGCCTCCACTAAGCCCATTTTCGCAATAGTGGGGTGGTGACCAGATTCGAAGTGAGATTACCCCCATTTCTACCTTCTTTATGCTTATGTTTGGCTGCTAGTCAAACAAAGAGGTAAGGCCACCTTGGGGTGACCAGATTCAGGGAGTGGGGCGAGTGGGCACACCTCCCACTTCCTGCGATCATGAGGCCGGTTCTAAACTGATCTCCCCCCTTTTTATTTTTCCTTTTTTTTCTCCCTACCCCTGTTTAACCCGTGTGGGTCTGGTGTGACCAGAGGAGGGGGCGGCCGCGCCTGCGCATGCGCCCACGCGAGGCCTGCCGGCCCATGTGGCCGGTGCGGCCTAAAAATTTTTTTTCTTTTAGATCTTCCCCCGATTTGACCGGGCGGCGCACAACCGCACCCGCCCGCACGCGCTCGCCGCGCGGCTTAACGGCCGCACGACCATTTTCCTTTTTTTAAAATTTTTTCTCTTTTTACTGTTCACCCGATTGGGTGTTTTGTTGTTGTTGACCAAGATTTGACCTCGGGTGCATAGTTCACCCGAGGCCACAATCCCGCGGCTCCTCTCTCTCCCTTACACTTCTCTCGCGGCGACGGCGGTTACGAAAGCGGAGGTTGTGGCGACGACCCCAGCAAGAGCATGTTCCGACGACGACGAGGGAGCCGAATGGTGGTGGCAGCTTAGTCTAGAGGTAGCGGTGGTCGGTGGCAGCTCTTCTCTCTCCCCCTCCTCCGTTCTGTCGTGACGGAAGCACACAGAGGTGCTTTGTTCCGACGACAGCAGCAACGTGGCGGAGGAACCCGATAGCAGCCGTGGCAGCACAGACCGATGATGGCAGTGGCGTCGCAGACCAACGACGGCAGTGGCAGCGGTCTCCCACCAGCTTGGGACTACCAAACAGAGCCCGTGAGGCCTTGTTCTTCTCGTAGCGGCTCTCGTTTCAACCTGTACTTGCAGCTGCGGTGACAATCTCAGCCGGAGCAAGCTCCGACGGCAACACAGGGAGCCAAAACAGCGGCGTTAGCAAGCTTCAAAGACGACAACGACAGCAGCGGTGGTGCTTCTTCCGTCCCCTTCTTTCCTACCTCCATTGGCAAGAACTTCCCCCAGTGGCTCTCCCTTGCAGAGACAGCAGCAAAAGGGAAAGTCGATTACGTCGATTTTAAGTCCGACGATGGCGACGGCAAGAATGACTGGCTTCTTTTTGGATTGGTTAATTTAGTAAACCGTTGAAGATTTAACTGGTTGGGGTTTGTCCCTTTCCGGTTTCAGTTTCAACGTACCAATATCGATTTTTGCCGATCGACAAGCGTATGTGTTTGGCCCTTTTTAGGATTGATTTTTTTTAGTTCAACAGCTTCATTACTATATCTTATTATCATTTCTTTTATGTTATCATTTTATTTATATTTACATTCTTTAGCCTTTGATAGGCATTAGGCATTTGAATAGATTTTGGGAATTAGAAACTAACCCCACAAATTAAGATTTGATTTCTCCCAGCCTTTAATAGGCGTCAAGAACTTTAACTCAAATGGATTTTGGGTATTAGCAACTAACCCCACAATTATAAATTTTAGGTAGAGTAACCCCGTCCATGAAGGACTTAAGGGGGGGGACCTCCTATAGACACGAGCCCCGTCGGCCTACGGTTCAGCATATAGCCATCCCATGGCCTAAGGGCAAATATAACTTTAGTTCTGAATTTTATTTATTATTACATTTTTATTGGCTAGAAGCCAAATTTTGTCCATTGGCACCTGCAGGCCTTGCCAACATCTGTCCTCCACTGTTTGGACTCTTTCTTTGGCTGCCTATTTAGGTCGGCTCAAGGTGACTGAAATGCTCTGCCCAATCAGATGGCTCCACAGCCAACAAGGCAGATTTGCCAAGGGGCTAATGAACAAATCCAATCAGATCCTTGCATGGTAGTAGTGGTTTGATGTTCAGTTGGTGAGGAGAAAATCCTAGTTTTGAGGTCTGAACGTGGGAAGAAAGGTCTTGCTGAGGTGTCCAGAGCCTCCCTTTTTGTGAACCTGAGACAGGTGGACCCCACCAGGATGTGCCAAGAGGGAGGCAAAGGGAGGGGGGTCGTGGCAGCTTTCTGTTGACTTCACCTCACCTCCACGTGGCCTCACAACTGGTCATCTTCGTGCTTCGACGGCTCCAGTGGAAGGTAGAGACAATCACCAAGGCAAGAACCTACGGGAGCCCTCAGTCTCACAGGGGAAGCCATCAGAGCCAAGAGATGTTAACAAGGGGAGCAGTGCCCATGAATGGCTTAATTGGCATTGGAAGCGGACATTGGTGATGGCTGATAGATCGATGGGGGTTGACAGCCACATAGATGGGTGTGAGCATAGATTGCGGAATCGGCCGATCCGGATCGGAATTGGCCGATTCCTAGATCAAATCGGCTATTTCCAATCCGATTCTTGGCAGAAGGACCGATCCGGAAAAAAGTTCCGGCAAAATTGGTCGGGATCGGCCGGATCGGTCAGAATCAGATCGGAATCGGAATCGAATCATTTTTTTTTCATTTTTTCTATTCCACTCGGATCGACCAGGATCGGCCAGAATCGGTCCAAATCGGCCGGAATCGGTGCGGAATCAGATCGGAATCGGAATCAGATCGGTCTTTTTTTTTTACTTTTTTTCGCTTGCCGATTCTGGATCGATTTTCTTCCATTGGATCGGTCGGAATCGGTCCGATCCGATCCGATCCGATTCGGATCAGATCGGTACCCACCGATCCCGATTCCAATTCTGATCCCGCGATCCTTAGGTGTGAGAGGCCCTTATGGCAGTTACAAAAGTGGCAAGAGGAGGCGGTTCAACAAGCGATGAAGGAGGTTGTAAATGATCTCCGCATTGGCAATGGGTGAGGTAGAAGGCCCTAGCAGCAGCAATAAAAGGGGTGAATGGCATTGACAACTAGGGGCAGTGACGTAGGGGATGTTGACGATGGTGGTGAGAGCCAAAGGCTACCTCCATAGTGGCGGCGGGGGATGGAAGTGGCTCCAACTGTGGGAAGCAAGAGAAAATAGGAGAGATGCTTACCACAAGACGATGGCGACTCTGATGGCTTCAGAAAGCCTTGATGGCAATGATGGCAAGCATAGTGAGTTGCAATGGCACTCCTCACTCCTCCTCAACCCCTTCCTCTCTCGTGACACAAGTTTTATCTCTTCCTTTCTCTATCATGACGTGAGCTTTCTCTCCTCCTTCCTCTTCCGTGATGCGGGCTTTCTCTCCTCTCTCTTTTTTTCAACTCCACCATACCTCCAATGATGTCCATTTTATCAGCCCAGAAGTTGTTCCAATTGGGAATGGGAGATCTGATGGCGCGGCCACCCTCCTCAGGTTGATTGCGAAGACCATGGACTTTTCTAGTCTCATGGCTTGCCTTCACAAGGCTCTATGGTCATCAAAGGTAGGTCCCGGTGGTCCTGTGGTCATCGGATCCCCTTCATTGAAGCACTGGCAAATGTCCCTAATTGCTACGATGCAAGCTTCGGTTCTTTTGAGCCTACTTCGGCCTCCACGGTGCTACAATGCCACTTTGGGTAGGTGTTCGGACTCATTACAGTCAAGAGGGATCCTAGACGCTGTCGAAATCCATTGGGGGCAAGTCTCCTTTTGCCGCAGAGCGGTGGAAGGATCCTAATGGTAGCACCATGCTTCCCTGTTTTGACATAGGTGCGGATCTTCCGGCTTTGAAATGCAATCTCATTGAGACCCAGGCCCACTATGATCACTCCTTACTATTCTTGGGTGTTGCCAGGGGAGCATCCCATGACAGTCCTTGCATGTTACTCTCCCAAAGGACCTTCTATTCCCTCACATCAACAAAATCACGCAAGCCTTTGCGATCGTCGCAGAGTCCTACTTGCCTATATGGTAGCCCGCAGACCTTCCACCATGGAATGCAATCTCCAGAGAACCTCTTTCTCTCCACGCGTTCGAATAACGAGATAGTCAAAACGAGAATATCGATGTAGTACCTCTTGTATCCTGATCTACTCCGCCTATTACTATCCCTAACTTGTTAGACAGCTTTGTTAACTTTGCTTCATATATTACCAATTTTATCATGGAATTCATCCAAATATTCATCTAGACATTACTGTTTTATAAAATTCTACAACTTAATATTTTATGACTATTTATGTACAATCGACCAAAAATGTTACCAATCCTATCCATACTATTCAAGATGAAGTCTTAGTCTCTAACATAAGATTCCTTGTATATCTTCCGTTAACAATAATTCATTTTTTCTATATTAAACTCTTGATTCTTTCTCAACTTATTTTGATGTTTAAAATGAGTTCCATTGTCCTTTCTAAAGAGATAACGTGACATTTTACACTTAAATATGTACATTGATTGGTATTTATGAGATCTAATCTCTTAAGATTTTTCTGATATTTAGACATTATTATTTTATAAAATTTTATAACTTAATATTTTTATGACTATTTATGTACAATCGACCCAAAATGTCACCAATCCTATTCATACTATTCAAGATAAAATCTTAATCTAACATAAGATTCCTTGTATGTCTTCTGTTAACAATAATTCATTCTCTCTATATTAAGCTTTTGATTCTTTCTCAACTTATTTTGATGTTTAAAATGAGTTTTATTGTTCTTTTTGAAGAGATAACGTGACATTTTACACTTAAATATGTATATTGATTGGTATTTATGAGATCTAATCTCTTGAGATTTTTCTAATATCTGTTCTTTTCAGTCTCCATGAGATAAAATATAGATACAAGATGGAAATTTTTGGGTAAGATTTACCCTACATAAATGAAATCTGAGATTTGATCTCCCGAGATTTTTCCGAGAATCTCACGAGATCTCCTCTTTTGCCTTTTCAAAACGAAGCCGAGATCCGAGATGACAATCCTTGCCTTCTACTTTATCTAGGCTCAATCCTGGCAAGTACTCCATGGCCTGACGGCTCTTGGTTGCTCCATAGGGGTTCTCAATGATGCTTAGAAGTGTTGCAGAGGGGCTTTCCAGCATTGACAGGAGTCTGGTGGGGTATTGGTCTACTCAAGACGGCAATTGTGGCTCCAACAGAAAACCCCACTATATCAGGACCCGTAGACAGTCATCCCTTCCTTGTTCCAAGGACTGCTAAGACTCCCTTAGACTCATTCACACTATCATCTTGGTCTCTCGGAAGCTCCCAGCTCTAGAAGGGTGACCACAACAAGCCCAGCGTTGCCGCGACAAGCCTGCCCCACCATTCTGCCACCCTAGGTGTGATTGTGGACCTCCAAATGCCACCGCATGCGACTCCAATATGCTTTTGATGTCCCACCTCACCTCTCCCTTTGGATTTTCTTGCTTGATGGCTCAAGTCAGTGGTCGATGACCACACACACAATCGTGGGTTCAAATGGGCCTCTTTTGTGTTCGAACCATAGCCGATTTCCTTCCTTTGGGAGTTGGCCTGAGCTTATCACTTGACTTAAGCCTCTTCTGAGGGTGGGACCCACTGTAATGCCCTTAGATGCAGATCATGTGTTCAGCTGCTATTCAATTCGCACCCAATCAAATGACCCTTCCCACCCTGATGAGACCTTTCGGATATAACCATTTTCGGATGTAATTTTAATCTTGATGGAATTAGGATCGGTGACTGAGTTGTTTCTTGTGCAAGATTGGTCCCCGGTCTGAGGCCAGGACTATTTCCAGCTTATATTTGTTGCTGTGTGATCCAAACTGGGCAATTACCCTTTCGTTTCCTTTTTATATCTCCTATCAACCAATCCCAATCCCAGCTGGACTAGGGAGGGAGCCGGAATCAGATTACGATCCGATCAGATTTCGGATCCCAAAAGTCTCAAGGCCGGTCCCAGACCCAGTGCAATCCATGACCACCCATTTCCTCCATTCGAGCCACGCCAACGGTCTGGAGTGTCCGAGGTAGACCCTTTCCCTTCTTGGTAAATTTTAAATGTCACCAACTAATAAAGATGAAAAAAATTTATTAATCTCTTGATAAATTGTCCTAAGGGAACTTATTTTTAGAGTCTTTAAATGTGTCTGATTGATAAGAGGATATTATCCCAAAATTGTTGAAAAAGTGGATGAAGAAAACCGTGCTCAAATTGTCATTGATAATGCATTTGACAACATCACCATAGAAAAAATGTTGATTGAGAAAAAAAATTGCTTTTGAAATCATTCAATGTTCATTATCTTGATCTCGTGTTAAAGAATAATGACAAAATAAAAAACTTATGCAGGTAATACTTCAAATGCTAAAAAGTTGGGTTTAGTTACGAACCAAACGCATTTACTTGACCACATGAGAAAAGAAACAAAATGAAAAGGTTTATAGATTTGCTTCTCTCATTAGAAAGATAGCTTGATAATATTATAAAAAAAGGTTTGCACATGTTCTATTTTTATGCTTGGCATAATAGCAATTGGCAAAGATAAATAAGAAGAAGAATGTGTTACCTATTGTTTTACAGGTAAAATTTTAAGAGTTGAAAATTTTCAAGAGGGTATCAATCACTTCTCCAAGTGTTTGGTTATGTTTATTTTGTAATAGAGTATGCAAAACAAAAAAAAATGTTAACAGTTTTAGTCGCAAAAAAGTGAAATATGATTCTATCTTAGAGATCGTGGACTGACGATCTTAAATCCAAGATTTGACTGAGGCTAAATCAAAAGATCCAAACTAAAAATTTCAAAAACAAAATTGTTTCACACATGTTTAGAAAATGGTACCGAATTTAGAGACAATACAAAATAGATGCCCAATTTTTATTGTATATGAACAAAAAAGACACATTTCTCATTTGCCATAAGATGTCAGTTTTAATCATCTTTTAGAACCATAACTTGATTGTCTTTCATTCATCAAATATTACTACAATTGATTGACAGACACAATATGACGGAGAAAAGCCGAAGCAAAGAAGACTTGCATTGAAGCTTTCAAGACTTATGGGGTGTTTGGTTACATTTTATTTTTTATATGATTTCATGATAAAAAATTATATTGTAAACATAAACGTGACAACTTTTAAAAATAGAAACTATGATATTACTCTGTTTAGCAAACATGTTTTAATTTTTAAAAATAATAATAGGGTGTTTGGTGATATTCCGATTGGAAGAGAACAAGTGACGATGATGATAAAAATGAAATCTCCCTGTCAATAGACAGAACGCAGGAGGGGTCGTCCAGGAGGATCACCAACCTGACAAAGATGAAGATCACCTCCAACCTGAGCATAGCAGAGAAGCCCTGGCGCCCTCACGGTGCCCCCCCCCCCCCCCCGCCGCCGTTGCCGCTGCAGTAGCAGCGATACCACCAGAGATATCGTTAGTTGACCCGGGCCATAGCCACCGAGTCGACGATGTGCTCTGCCTGAGATAAGATTCCGACTACCGAGATCTGCTGCATTTTCTGCTCTCCCGATTTCTCCTCCCACCTCCTAGTTCCTTCTTCAGCTTCGGCATTGGATGAGGAAGTTGTGCCCCAACATTGACAGAGAAGCTGGGTTGGAGACAATGCCGGAGGTGCCAGTCCTGGAGGAGGCATTCCAATCACGCAACGACAAGCCCCGTCGGGTACGCCATCTACCTTTGCGAGCTCGAGGGAGCATACCAGATCGAGACCTGCGGCCATGAGTTCTGCCAGGGCTGCCTCGTCGAGCAGTGCGAATCCGCAATCAGGCCGCGAGATGGCTTCCGGCTGCCTCGTCGAGCAGTGCAAATCAGCAATCAGGTCGCGAGACGGCTTCCGGTGTGCTACGCCAGGGTTGCATCAACACCATCTTGCTCATCGACCTGCGTTCCCTGCTGTCAAGCAACAACATGGAGGAGCGGCGAGGAGGAGGAGCCATCGGCAGCGGAAGCGGTGGCGGTGGCGATGGTGGCAGGAGGAGAGGAGGAGCTGCCATCAACAAGGGCAATGAGGAGAAGGGCCCATCTTTCCCTCTTTTGGTGCTCAACCGACGGGGAATAGGGATCGAGGATTTGTCGGGGTGGGGGAGAAGAGTGTGCATTTCAAAAAAAAAAAGTAGTGCATACCTTTTTTTTCTTTTCTATCACATGTAGGGGGAAAATTAAGATAAAAATTGTAAGATGAGCTAAACACCTTTTGGTAGACACTTTTTTACAATTTTCAAAAATTAAAATAAAAACTCTGATTTTTACACAACTAAACACCCCATTATTAACCTGTTTGGTTATATTATCATAACAATTTCGATATTGATACTTCAAGATGATAGAGTATTAATATTAAATTTGATACAAGTAGACATGTGTATTACATAAGTTGCTTTGTTTGTACAAGTTTCAAATTGATACTATTAGCCAAGCATCAATATCAATAACAATTTCAAAATTAATAGTGATAAAAATGTCTAATCTTGTTATCAAACATAAGCTATGGTGGCACCTTTGGTTGTGAAGGTAAATTGAAACATATTTTGAGTTTGTAAGTATTTAAATGTGATGGCATAGGTGACAATGTCAAAAAATGTGATAAGGTGCCTAGGAAGATAAGCGAAGAGATGAGTGACTACCTTATAAGAAGAGCATCTCAATGCAAGATTAGGAGTGAACAAAATAAAAATTTGTATGATGAGCTCCTTGTGAGAAGGGGAGAGATGTTAACCCACAAAGGGAAAGACAAGTACAAGACAAGAGCCGAATCAGAGCCAGAGAGTGAGAACTCATCCATAGACTCCGAGCCCAAGAGAGCTAAGTATGCAAGCAAACCTGCAGTAGCAATGGAGGAAGAGAGGAGGAGAGAGCAGGAGGGTCCAAAGCTGACCCTATTTTTGGTCGATTAGCATCGACTTGGCCTACCCACCACACTGAGGGAGAGTGAAAGGAGCCACTTCATCGGTCTGGTAGTATGAGATTTACACCCCGACGAATAATAAAGTATCTTTTTAAAAAGCAGAGTATCTCTCAGATGAACATTAAACAAGTTATAAAAGGTGTGAAAGCAACAGAAACAACTGCAAAAAGAGTAATAAGACACATTGTAAAATAATTTTTACATGTAGGTATAATTATTTATGATTGATACATTTTTTACTTTAATATAGATATCCCTTCACGTGCGGCTACCAACCCTTATTTTCAGACAATGATTGATACCGTTACTGAGGTTGGACTGATCCCGACCAACAAACATATATATGTTAGTGAGCTAGATGAGAAGATACAGGAGTTGAGACAGTAGATAGAAGGTTTGAAATTGGTATGGAATGAGAGGGGTTGCACAGTTATTTGTGACGAGAGGACAGATATTACCAAGATAAGCATAATAAATTTCTTAGTGTATTGTTCAGAGGGCACAACATTTTTGAAGTCAGTTGATGCTTCGGGTCAGACCAAGATCGCCGATGTTGGCACCTAAAAATGTCAAAGTGCTATAAATAGCAAGTTTTGGGCAAAATACACAATAAAATCGAACAAACAGATGAGACTCACTTTTCATCACTTTTAGGACCATCGGGACGAACAGGTCCAATAAGTCTTATTGGACCCGACCAACCAAATGTTTGTCCAATAACTATCGGACACCACCAAAAGATCTACTTGACTTCCAAATGAATAATGGCAGAGTCGAATCAGAAATCCAACCCATATTTGGGAAGTTACGGAGAAAACACTGAAAATTGATTTTCATATATCCTCGTCAGGGACATATTAGGCAGTCTTTGCAAGGTTTAATGAGCCCAAATGACCAAGCCAACGGGTCCACAGTGTTGCCTCAGTTGAGAGCTCCGCAATGGTGTCTTGAATGTTGGAATCCGTCTCCGAACGAAAAAATGGCCATTTTATCCTTGTCGGGCTCAAACAAAGTGGGGCAAGTCCACTAATATCAAATATCATTAAAATGTCCACCTGACTTTTAGAAAAACGTCGGTGTCGAATCGGCAATCTGACTTATATTCAAGAAGTTATGGTCAAAATTCAAAAATTTATGAAACTCGCACGTATGTTAAGGTAGGGGCAAAGCTGTCTAAACAGCCCCTAGATAGGTTAGTTTTACATGAAAATCAAAGTCTGGGTGTATAAAAATTTAATTACATTTTAGGTGCATTTTCTAGAGCACAATATTTACAGCCATTCGAGTATCTTTCGGATTATTCTGGCCAATTTTGGAGTTAAATTAATTAATTTCACTCAGAATTAATATTGACCGTTAGGTCAGAACCGTCTTGATCAAAATAAGGTCAAGTCTGACCTAAAAATCTCAACCGCCACCCTCTCTCTCCTGGCTAGTACGGTAACAATCCTATCCCATGTTAATTTCTAAAATCTAGGAGAAGATTGGGAAGGATTTGAAAATCTCTCCCCTATTATCTCATTCCCTCTCCCACATCTGCCAACAGATGCATGCATATTACGGAAAAAAAATAGCGAGCATCACGTGCGGGGGGGGGGGGGATCACACGATCTGCAGTATCCAGCCACCAGGGAAGGAGGAGGAAGGGAGGGGGCTGCATCTTTCTCACTCTCTCTGCCTCCAGAAGCTGCCCAGCCGCTGCCATCCCTCTTCCTCTCTCTCTGCCTCCAGAAGCTGCCCAGCCGCTGCCATCCCTCTTCCTCTCTCTCTGCCTCCAGAAGCTGCCCAGCCGCTGCCATCCCTCTTCCTCTCTACGTGCTTCATGCTGTGTTACTGAAGGTCCTGTTGCTACTCTCTCGTCATGTTCGCCACACAAGGGTCAGCCGCTACAACCTTCCCCTCTCTCCTTAGTCCCTGTCAATGCTACCACCAGCCCTTCCCAATGCTGCCATCATCGTTGGGTCTTGCGGTTGGTAAGTATAGAGATGGAGAAGATGTTGCAGACTTGCGGATATACGTGAAAAATGTAGGAGGTAGGAGGTCTCGTTGGTCTCTCCTGTACACCCGTCAAGTTCAGCAGACAGCCGTGAAGGCCAGATGAGATTCGTCCAACCTGTCAACCTCCAGCGAGAGGAAAGATGAGAAGGGGGCGGGAGACCACCCTGCTGCTGTTGCTGGTCCACTTCCACGTCCCCCATCCCTTAGTCAGCAGCACATGCAGCCGGTCAAGGAGGCAGCCAACGTAGGTTGCTGCATCTGCCAACAGAAGAGCAAGAAAAAAATAATAAAGAGAGCCACGTATGCAGTATCTCCACGGCCAGCAACAGCCGCCGTGAAGAGAACTACTATGCGCGAACCAAAAAAAAAGAACAGAAGCAGATCCTAAGCAACTTAGGACAGAGCGGCAGCAGTCACCCAAGGCTGCAGCACACCTCTCCTCCCCCTCTGTTGAAGCCGCACCAAGAAAAGGCCCATCTGGCCCCGAACAGCATTCCAAAAGGAAGGACTCAAATTGACAATTAAAAAAAACTTAAAAAAAACAAACTCTCAATTGAAAAGTAAATACAAATTCACTAATCTAATTAAACAAATCGAGACTAGTTGGAAGGTCGCACATGTCTCTACGCCTCGACCAAACGTAAAAGAATTATAATTTTCGGACTAGTTGGGAGGCCGCATATGTCTCTACGTCCTTAAGTAAGACACCAAAAATAATAAAGTAATAAAATAAAAAAATCACTCAAAACTAAATAAGAATCCACAAATTTATTCAAACAAATCAGGACTAGTTGGGAGGCCGTGCACACCTCTACGTCTCGACCGTCTACGTCTCGACCGAACTTAAGAGAACTATAATTTATGGACTAGTTGGGAGGCCGTGCACACCTCTACGTCCTTAAGACTGATATACAAAGGTCATTAAAAAACTCCAATGTCGCGTCATTCTATTGAAGGCATAAGTCCATTAAGTTATGGAATGGCACCGTATGATCAACATACAAATGTGTTGAACCATAGATTAATGAGATCTTAGCCTATGGGTGGTCCCCATATGCCTATTCAAGGCCGGGATAGATCTTAGCCTATGGGTGGTCCCCATATGCCTATTCAAGGCCGGGATATGATCAACTCAAACCAATGGAAAAGATTTCCGCTCACCTATCAAAGGCTTGGTGGATCCTGTCTCAAATCAACGAGGTTGATTCCATGACACCTATCAAAAACTTAATGAATTCTATCTCAATCAAACCCATCGGGGTGGTGGTCTCACATATTGTACCGTGTACTCATATTTCTTAATATATATATATATATTCAAAATCTAAGCTCAGTGTTCATCTCATGTTAGGAGAAGAGTGAAAATTTTTATGAATTTGATGGCGTGCAAACATAAATCAATAATAAAAAAGAGAAAAGAAGATTACAGTTCAAAAAAATGTTAATAAAAAAAGAAGAATATCTGAAATATGTAGCTTAAACAAAAAGAAATAAAAATCAAATCTCCTAAACATATTTAAAGCAAGAGGAATTAGAGTCACTTAAATAAATTGTCAAATCTTAAAAGAGACTTACCAAAAAACAAACTATTTAAACAAACATTAAGCAATCTGAAAATAGCCTTAAACCCTAAACTGGATCAAATCTTCATAAGACAAAACAAATTCCAAATGAATTCAAAGTAACCAAATCATTCGAATCAAAATATCAAGTCAGAACTTAAATTCGATTATCAAATGAACTTCAATTAATTCAAAATAAAGTCTTGACCAAATCTTAATCAAATATAAGACAATTGGCATATATTTAAAGCAAAATCCTAATCAAAATTTAATCCAAATTATTAAGAGAACAAATTGCAATAAGAAATAAACACAAACTAAAAATATACATAATTCAAGTAAACATGCAATCTGGAAGTTCCGAAGTTGCCAACCAAACTTCTCAAACCAAATTCAAATTAATTTTAACAAATTCAACTTAAATCACATTGAGCTTAAATCAATAAACAATTGTCAAACATCAAAACAAAATCAATTTCAAATCAAATTTAAAACACGTTTAAGTGTTTAAATTTCATCAAGTTCATGAAGACATTGCTCCCGTGTTTATTTTTGTGCATGTATATTTTTCTATTTGATGAATTATTATGCCATTTAATCTAAAGATTTTTTAGTATTGTTGATGTAATTAACATCGGATCTTCACACCATCCGATGGGGAAAGGTCAAATTAACTTTTCAAAGAACCTAACAACCTCAACCTATATTTTTTATACATATCATTAACCTAGCTAATACTCCTATGGAATATCACATATTTTCCTAAGATGTCAATACTAAGTCAAATCAAATCAAAAAGTCAAATCAAAAATTAAATTTCTAAAATTCTAAAAGCTGTTTTACATTTTGGAGGTTACATCAACCGATTACATTTATTCATTGATGGATGTCATAGTTGAGGAGATTTGGGAGGACAATGTGATTCAGTTTGTGACTGACAATGAACCCTCCTACAAGACTGCAGGAAAGAAATTGATGGAGAAGAGGCAACATCTCTTCTGAAAACCTTGTGCGGCGCACACCATTGACCTCATGTTAGAGAATATAGATAGGGAAGAGATAGTCTCCACACTTGTCAAGCAGATGCATACTATCACTTCTTTCATTTATTCATAGCCCCGTCTGCTACACATCATAAGGGAGCACATTGGAGGGCATGATCTTGTGCGGCGCACTCCATTGACCTCATGTTAGAGAATATAGCTAGGGAGGAGATAGTCTCCACACTTGTCAAGCAGATGCATACTATCACTTCTTTCATTTATTCACATCCTCATCTGTTACACATCATGAGGGAGCACATTGGAGGGCATGATCTTGTCAGGCTAGGCCCTATTAGGTTCATGGTTTTCCATCTTACGAGAATCTCGGTCTCGCCAAGGGGCCGAGATACAAGATCGTCGAGATCTCGCCCCATGTAGACTGCTCCATAAAAAGATCCACAACTACTATGCGTCCCGTTTATGATAGTGTAAACACATTTAATATATTTCATTATCACTTATACTATCACATAAAAATGTGTTACAACTTTAATACCATATTAGTATTTAAATAAGATTATATACAAGTTTAAATCTTTTAGAAGCACAAAGATCATCTTTTGGATATTGAAAGCGCTGTGTAATTGTTCATTCACAAAGAAATAGTGGAAGATTATTGATGACCGATGGGATAGGACATTATATCATGATGTGCACGTTGCAAGTTAGTAAATATCTTTGTTAATGTGTTTATTTACTTTGTACTTAGTCAACACTTAGTTTGTTCCTAATATAATATGCTTGATTAACTGTAGGATATTTTTTGAACTCCTTCATCCAACATGGAGGATAGGTGTCCAACGATAATAAGGTGTTACGAATTACACTTTCGGTTATTCAGCAGTTGTGCCAATCTCAACAGAATAGACTAAAAGCTGAGTTAAAAGTAAGAAAAAGTTGCATTAATCATGTTTAGTCAGTAAATATTTCAAACCAACTAATAATTTGGTAACTATCAATTTTTAAATGCAACATTATAAGATGAGAGTTAGGGTATACTCAAATGCTGATGTGAGATATTCTTATGACAAAGTCTCTCCCCGAATGCTTATTTACATTTTAAGAACATATTTTTATTACCATCTTCTATAACTTATAAGTTCATTAATTGCCTGTAAAAGGTTGATTGTTTGTTTTTTATTTTTTTTTCTTTTTTTTTTACAGTTGAGTGATGGGTGTAGGTCAACACTAGGAGTGGATGGAATATTTTGGTTGCAGTGGCTATCAGGTAATTGAGTCAGAGCACTAGTTTCTCTCATTATGAGAGAAATTGAAGTACATTTAACCTGAGACATACAAAAAGGAGGAACATGTTGACCTCTAACATGCTAGAGAAGCTTGTATTCTGCCATTACAACATGAGACTACACATCAAGAACATAAAAGACCGACAAAAGATCTCGGAAGAGAAATATGCATGGTTTGCAGATGGTTATTATGAGTAGAGACAGAGAGCACAGACACCACCACCTAAGGATGTTGACGTAGACCAGATATTTCAAAAAGAGAATTCACTTGCTTCTTATATGGAGAAGATAACCAGGGATCATCAAGCTAAGTTTGATCCTGATAACCGTGCATAAGCAGAAAGAGAGTTGGATGGTGTACAAGTTGAGGATGTTCCACCTACTCCTCAAGCTCAGACAGACCCATCTTATGCCCTAACAACCGTACAGCAGCTGCCAACCTGCCTCCAGCTTTAGCCCCAGCTCTAGCCCTAACCCCTATCCCAGCTACACAACCATGGATTGCAGAATCGGCGGAATAAGTCCGATTCCGACCGATTCCGGAATCGGATCGGCGATCCGATTCCAGGCGGAAGGACCGATTTCGACGGATTCCTTGTGGAATCGGTCGATCCGACCGATTCCGTCGGAAGACCGGGTCAACAGCCCGGTTCGATTCCCGGTTCGATTCTGGACCGGGAATCGAACCGATTCCGGCCCTTTTAGGGCCGGAATCGACCCGCGGGGGTCGATTCTGTCGATCCTGCGGCGGCAGAAGCTCGATCCGGCGATAACTGCGCGATTCCGGCCTCGATCCCAGCTGCCAGCATCGATTCCGGCCGATTTCGTCGATCCAAGCATCGATTCCGGCCCGATTCCACCGATTCCGGCGATTCCGGCAGCGATTCCGGCGATTTCAAGCAACGTCTTCAAGGGATTCCGCCGATTCAAGCTCAGACCGGCCTCGAATCAACCTCTTCTTCGATCTTTCTAAGGTTTTTGGTAAGATTTCTTCGCCGAAAACTTTGTACGTCCATTCTTACGTGTTTCCGACGAGCCCGAGCATCGTTAAACGTTGTGATTTCCGACCGAACAAGTCCGTCCAAGTTTTGAACTATCCGTTTAAGTCCATTTTGCACGGAAAAAATTCCGGATACCCCGTACGTTAATTTACGACCATTTCCGGCAAATACGTAACCCTTTAAACATATCGAATGGTGTGTTACTTGGGTTGTCTACTTCCCGAACAGCGTCTAAATAAAATTTTATGTTATCTAATCATTTTTAATGCATTGTTTACAATTTTTGCAGATATAAGCAATGGCCAATCAAGGTGATGCAGCACCAGCACATGCTTCCGACGTGGGTTGGGAACACGGGCACATGGTAGACCCAGTCAGGAAGAGGGTACAGTGCAAATGGTGTGGGAAGGAGATGAACGGGGGGTGCTCCGGCTGAAACAACATATTGCCAGAATAGGTGGGAATGTCAAGAAATGTGACAAGGTGCCCAGGAAGAAGAGTGAGGAGATGAGAGGCTACATGACAGGTAGAGCCTCTCAACGGGCTGTTAGGATCGAGCAGAGGGAGGAGTTGCACGACGAGTTACTCCAGAGGAGGAGGGACCACGATTTGCCTACCTCGAAAGGGAAAGGCAAGGGGAAGGCACCAGCTGAGCCGGAGCCAGAGAGCGAGGACGAGTCCTCGGACTCCGAGCTTAGACGTGCTAGGCACGATAGCAAGCGTGCATTTGCTAAGGAGGACAGGAGGAGGGGAGCAGGAGGGTCTGGGTCCAGAGTTGACCCAGCTTTGGGCCGATCAGCATCGGCTCGCCCGACCTCGGGCTGGGACCGAGAGACTGACCCCAGGAGACAGGAGCCACACCGCCGTTCTACTTCTACCAAAGACTCGATTTACACCGAGTGACGAGTATTTATTTAGGAAACGAGTCTTTGGGCGGATGGGGATTAAACAGTAATGAAAGGGGTGAAGGCAACAGAACACCGCAAAGAGAGCCGTTCGCCACATTGTGAAATGATTTTTACACGTACGTATCACTTTTTAAATTAAAATTGACATTATGTGTGTTTTATTTACTTAAACTTAATTTTAGCACGATCCCAATTTTTTTAACTTGATGTAGGCATCCCGAAGACATGCAGCCACCAGCCCCTACTTCCAGACAACGGTGGATGCCGTGGGTGAGGCTGGACCGGGTTTGCAAGCCCCGGGCAGCAGACATATATACGGCACTGGCCTGGATGAGGAGGTCCAGGAGTTGAAGGAGTGGATGGATGGATTTAAGTTGGTGTGGAAGGAGAGGGGTTGCACAATTATGTGCGATAGGTGGACAGGTATCACCAAGAGGAATATGATAAACTTCTTAGTCTACTGTTCTGAGGGGACAACATTCTTGAAGTCGGTAGATGCTTCTGGGAAGATAAAAAATGCCGACTTCATTTTTTTCTCTGATGGATGGGGTGGTGGAGAAGATCGGAGAGGACAATGTGGTTCAGGTTGTCACTGACAACGAACCATCATATAAGGCGGCTGGGAGGAAGTTGATGGAGAAGAGGAAGCACATCTTCTGGGTGCCCTGTGCAGCACATTCTATTGATCTCATATTAGAGGATATAGGCAAGGAGGAGGGTGTATCAACACTTGTCAGGCAGGCGCAGACGATCACATCTTTTATTTATTCGCATCCCCGCCTACTACATATCATGAGATCACACACAGGAGGGCACGATCTTGTTAGGCCCGGTCCGACTCGATTTACTACGAATTTCATTGTGTTGGAGAGTCTACACCGGCACAGGCATGCATTGGTTAGGTTCACATAGTCCGAGGAGTATTACAACTATATGGTGGACAACAAGCATTACAAGAAAGATCAGTTGGAGATTTTTGTCAGGTCTGAGAAGCAGATCATTGACAAGAGATTTTGGGAGAGAATTGCCTACTACTTGGCAATCATTGAGCCACTGGTAGTTGTCTTGAGGTTGGTAGACTCAGATGACAGGGACCAGATGAGCACGTTGTATGATGCCATGGACCGGGCAAAGCTGAAAATAAAAGAAAAAAATACCAGAGGTTACAAAAAATGGTGGAAGATCATAGATGACCGATGGGACAAGACCATGCACCATGATGTCCATGCTGCAGGTAACTTGGTTAAAAAATTATTTTTGCTGAATAATTGTCTTAGGCATAGTGTTAACTAATAAAATCTTGCAGGATATTTTTTGAACCCCCGCATCCAATATGGAGGATAGGTGGTGAACAACAACGAGGTGATGCGGGGTACACTTGTTGTTATTCAGCGTCTGTGCCGATCTCAGCAGGACAGGATAGAGGCTGAGATAGAAGTAAGTTAGAGTTCATTCAATACCTTGGAGTAGCCTTACCAGGCAACTAATGTTTTTTTTATAAAATTTTCAGATGCAGAAGTATAAGATGAGGGTCGTCGTATACTCAGATGCTGATGTGAAATATTCAGTTGACAAAGTGTCACCTGGTATAGTAATAGCTTGATGAAGATTTTCTTTTCTTTTCATATAAGTTATGGTAGATGATGGGCTAATTGTTTACCTTTTCTCTTCTTGTTTTTTTCTTGCAGCTGAGTGGTGGGTTCAGGTGAACACCAAGAGTGGATGGAATCCACTTGCTGCCATCGGTATCAGGATACTCAGCCAGAGCACCAGTTCCTCCCATTGTGCGTGGGGCTGGAGTACATTCAACCTGATACATACGAAAAGGAGGAACAGGTTGACCTCAGACCGGCTGGAGAAGCTGGTCTTTTGCCATTACAACATGAGGTTGCGCATAAAGAACATCAAGGAACGACAGAAGATCAGCGAGGCACGATTTGCACGATTCGCAGGTGGTCTATACGAGCAGAGGCATTCCTCTGCCACACCATCACCCGAGGAGATGGACATGGATCAGATATTCCAGGAGGAGCATGCACTTGCCTCCTGGACAGAGGAGAGGGAAGCCAGGGATCATGCAGCTGAGTTTGATCCCGATGACCGTGCGTACGGGCCGAAGGAGAGTTGGATGGTGTTGAAGCCGAGGAGGATGCTCGGCTCCACCTACATCTACTTCTCGTGCTCGGGCGGGGCCTTCTTCTCGCCCGGCTATGGAGCGACCACTGCGGCTTTAGCCCCGAGCTCGGCTGGGTCCCGGCGGCCGCTACCCAGCCCATTCGCAGTCCGGGAAAAACGAAAACAAAAGTGACTGCACAGAAAATGAGAGGATTTGCAAAATTGAAAAAAACTTTGGGTTCCGGACCTTCTGGTACTTCAGAGATGACTGAAGAGGTGAAGAGAAGGAAGCTATAGGTCAGGCGTCCTGTCAGCCCAGATGACAGCACGCGGGCTCCTTCTTACTCCTCAGGTGATGATGACGAGGAGTGCATACCAGCGACGTAGCCATCAGCAGCAGCTGAGTCTCCTGATTCACGGCATCCAAAGCCGTATTACACGCTGGATTCGGATACACATGATTCTTATATACAGGAGCCACAGTATCCAGCATTTGGCCAGGTTGACCAGCAGTGGATTACACCACTAGCTCCACCATCCTCTGCTTACGTCCCGGTCGTCCCGCAATCCGATCCATACGACCTTGATGGCATGGCATCGGCATTATTTTCATATGGATATGGTCCCGGACAGTATACAAGACTGAGCACGAGGGAGGAGCGTGAAGCGCAGCAGGGAGAGGAGGAAGACCCATATTTATATCCTAGATTTTAGTAGTAGATTGATATGATGTAAAATTTTTTTTTTCATGATGTATCATCTCTTTGATTTTTGAATCAATGGAATTGGAATATGTACTTAACTTCAAGTCTTCAATTGGAGTTCATTAGTATTTATTCGATGTGGTCCTGTGAATGAATGCATTGGTTATTTTTAAAAAATTTTCTAACTCATTTCCTATTTTTTTAGAATTTTTCTAAATTTTTTGAATTTATTTGACGAAAAAAAATTTCAAAAAAAAACCGATTCCGGGCCGATCCGGAATCGATTCTCTTCCCAGGAATCGGCCGATTCGATTCTGATTCCGATTCCGATTCCAGAATCCTTGTACACAACCCATTCGCAATCCACGGACAGGAAGGATAAACAAAAGTGACATCATGAAAAATGGGACAATGTTCACAGTTGAAAAAATCTTTAGGTTGTGAGACATCAAACATAGTAGAAGAAGTTAAGAGAAGGATGTTGGACATCAAGTGACATCATGTGAGCTTAAATGATAACACACAGGCTTCTTCTCACTCCTCAGTTGATGATGGCAAGAAGTGCATACCGGCCACGCAGCCAGCAGGAAGGGGAGAGGTGCATAGACCAGAAGCAAGTACAGCAGCTCCAGACTCACCTACTTCACGAGGCCAAAGCCAGATTTCAACATGGAAGAACACCCACCGCAGTATCATTATATAGAACCACAATATCCATAATTTGATGATCCCCAGCGGTCGTGGTTTCCTTCACTTAAGCCTACCTATGTGCTACAGTCCAATGCCTACGATTGAGTGAGATGGTGAATCCATGGAATGCTGGGTCGGCGACCCGGTCGCCCGACCCGGCCGGATTCCGGGCCGACCGGCCCAGAATCGACCCTGCCGGGCCGACTCCAAGCCGACCCGGCAAAGGGTCGCGCGACCCGGCCGACCGGGTCGCGCGGGGCTTTTTGGCCGCCGCCCCCCCCCCACTAAGAGCTTAGTGGGGGGCTTAGTGGGGGGGCTTCCCCCCCCCCCATTTAAGAGAGTTGGTGGGGGGAAAGTCCCCCCCACTCACCCTCACCCATTTACCAAATTCCCCCCCCCCTATTCCCCCTCCCTTGGGGGCTAGGGGGAGGGGCAATTTGGTAAATGGGTGAGGGTGAGTGGGGGGGAGGGTTCAACTCACTCCAACTCCACTCCTCACCTCCTCCCCGGACCTGGTTGATCACTCCTTCGGTCTTCCT
This sequence comes from Cryptocoryne crispatula var. balansae, assembly GCA_036172225.1. Taxonomy (NCBI): domain Eukaryota; kingdom Viridiplantae; phylum Streptophyta; class Magnoliopsida; order Alismatales; family Araceae; genus Cryptocoryne; species Cryptocoryne crispatula. Next base: position 13,519,035 of record CM069924.1, read on the forward strand.
CTCCTACTGATCACTTTTTCGGTCTCCCCCCTCCTCACTGATCACTCTTTCAGTCATCACTGGTCAACGGCTCGTCCCTCCACTCAGTTCTCACTCCTCGCTCGGATAGTTTCCGCTCCACCTAGTGTCGTTCACACTCTTAAAGCGTTATTTTTGACCGTCAAAGAGGTGTCTTTGCCATTCTAAATTTTATTTCGTGTTATTTATTTTGTGGATTATTTTTCTAACATGTATTCCCCAAGCCGTGAGACTTCCCGCTCCACCCGGAATGACCCAGCTTGGCTCCATTGCACGGTCGTGTCAATGGAGCAAAGGAAAGTAAAATGCAAGTATTGCGACAAAGTTCTATACGGTGGAACTTACCGGTTAAAGCATCATCTTGCCGGTATCAAGGGAGATGTTGCACCGTGCACACGGACTCCGCCTGAGGTAAGAGCCCAATTTAGACAGCATCTTCAATCCTTAGAAAGATCCAAAGGAGCTTCAAAGAGGCATCAGGACACTGTGCGTGAAGAAATTGCCGAACCCGCAAGACGTTCGCTACACATACGACACTGGACAAGAGAGACCAGAAAGAAGTGAATACCAAGATATTGACAAAGGTATGTAATAATTATTATTTGATATTTTAAAAAAATATACGTATTTAACATAGCAAACAGATGACTTAGCAAGAGCCATGGAAGCAAGCCGAAGGTCATTCGCCGACGAAGACATGTATCGACGTACCGGGCGGTTTATGGGTCAAGGTTCTGGCAGTGGGAGTGGACGTGGAAGTGAAAGCGGGAGAGGATCAAATCTTGACCCTGAACAACATGTCCACGATCTTACCCGGGATGACGACCTGGCAGTTGGCCTTATAGATCCGGTCATCACATGACCGCGTCAAAGGCAAACCACCATCAACACAGCATTAAAGAACTTGAAATTGTGCAAGGAGAAGATCGGGCGGGCAACTTCCAGATGGTTCTTTCATAGTAGTATACCAGCTAACGCTGCAAAGGGACCTTACTATGAGTCCATGATTGACACAATAGCAGACGTTGGTCGGGGGGTGCCGGGACCAACTCCAAAGGAGATATACAACACATATCTTCCATTGGAGGTAGCTGACATTAGAGAATATGTCAAGACATTCGAACGTATCTGGGACGAACATGGATGCACACTGATGACCGATAGTTGGACAGGTTAATCCTTTTGAGCATAACATTGTGATACAAATCTTTATGAATTTTAAGTTTAGATATAACATTTTATCCTCTTAATAGGTATTACCAGGAAGACAATGATCAACTTTCTCGTTTACTGTCAAGCTGGGACCGTCTTTTGGAAGTCGGTGGATGCATCTGGACAGGTAAAAAATGCAACTTACCTGTTTGATTTAATTGATGGTATTATCGAGGAGATTGGTGAGGATCGAGTTGTCCAAGTGGTGACGGACAACGCAGCTGCCTACAAAGCTACCGGCCAAATGTTGATGGCCAAGAGACAGAAGTTATATTGGGCACCATGCTCCGCCCATTCCATAGATTTAATCTTTAGAGGATATTTGCAAAGATCCTCAAATTGATCGGGTTGTTAAGGCCGGCCAATATATTGCATCTTTCATCTATAACCATAATTTCATTCTGAACCTAATGAGAGAGCACACAAAGGGTCGAGAGCTCTTACGACCCGGCACTACACGGTTTGCATCACACTACATATCTTTGGAGAGCCTATTTGAACATAGGCGTTGCCTAACCCAAATGATACTTTCTCCGGGGTGGGCTAACTGGATTGCTAGAGCCAATCCATCAGACAAACGAAAAGGAAGGAAGGTGGAACAAACATTAGAGAGTGGAGACTTTTGGCGGCTCGTAAAGAAGACAATGGATATTGTTGGTCCATTAGTCAAAGTCCTTCGCATAGTCGATGGAGATAAGAAGGCGGACATGGGATATCTTTACGATGCACTTCGAGCGGGCAAAAGAAGATATTTCGAAAAGGGTGTCGATTTTAGCATGTGGTGGGATATCATTGACCGTCGGTGGGAGTGAACATTGTACCATCCTATACATGCAGCTGGTATGTTTTTTACAACTTAATCAAATAAAATTTCTTAATCAAATTGTTAGCTTTTTGGTCGATGCTGATAGCAAACTTTTCCATGGTCAATTACCAGGTCATTTTTTCAACCCAAGATATTGCTACAGTCCAATCTTCAAGCCTATCAATGAACTGTTGGACAGCGTAAAGGAAGTCATTCGGAGAATGCTTGGGGACGATGACCGTTCAATTATTGCAACAAATAAGATGCATGATTATCATAGTTGTCAAGGCGACAAGGCGCCCAAGGCGTTGAAGGGTACCGATTCCGCTTAGGCGACAAGGCGGCCGCTTAGGCGTCGCCTAGGCGGTCAAGGCGGTATTCAAGAAAGGCTGAGTCAGGAGGTTGTTATATATAAAAAAATAAAAATATAATTATATTTTGGTATGTTATAATTGAATATGAGTGTTTTATCAATGAACATAAGTAAATATGATGTGTGTGTGAAAGAGAAGAAAGTTAAATAAATATTTATAAAATTTAAGTATATAACTCATTTATGATTATAAAAATTTATATATGTGCAAAGGTATAAGTGATGGTAAAATATTGTTATAATATTATTAAATGGGGGGGGGCAGAGTAGTCGCGGATGCAGCGCCCCTTGTGGGGGGTTGTCAGGGGGACGAAGCCCCCCGAACCCAAAAAAGTATGTAATAGTATAAGTGAGACAAAGAGAGAGAGGAAAGAGTCGAAAAAGAACTTAATTAAGTATATAATATATGTTTATAATCATAAATCTTAAATATGTATGATAGTATAAGTGATAATACAAGATATTAATATATTGAAACTATCATTAAATAAGTGTCCCTTGTGAGGGGTATCAAGGGAGAAAAATCCCTCAAAAACTTTTTTTAATGATGTAAAAATACCCAAGGCACCTTGCTTGGGCGCCTTGGGCGCCTAGGCTGGCGCCTTGGGCACCTTGGGCGCCTTGGCGGGCGCCTTGGGCGCCTTTTTGGCCCCAGACAAGGCGCCCTGGCAAGGCGCCTTGCCGCCTAGGCGGCGCCTAGGCGCCGCCTAGGCGGGCGCCTTGACAACTATGATGATTATAGGATGAGGTTATTTCATTTCGGGACAGCAAGGGTGCAACGAGCAGTTATGCTTCTTAGTCCAAGTATGTATAGTTAAATAAAATCAACTTTATAATTAAATAATTAACTTATTAATATCATTATGTACTAAGACATTTTGATAATGTGCAGCTGACTGGTGAATGGATCATGGAAGGGCATCGGGATATGAAGACTTGGCTAGTGTTGCAATCCGAGCACTAAGCCAAACTACGCCTGCTTCCGGCTGTGAAAGAAATTGGTCAACGTTTAGCGTTATTCATACAAAGCAAAAGAATAGGCTAACATCACAAAGACTTGAGCAGCTAGTCTACTGTCACTATAACATGAGGTTGAAGCTAAGAAATTTGGAGAAAATAAGAGAAAACCAGAGGGAGGAGCAAAGGTGGGTACAACAAGCAAGTGGAAGACGAATTGAGGTGCCCACCGTACAAGAACCGAAATTGACTTAGATGAGATATTTCAACAGAGGCTTCCTCACAGAAGCCCGGGTCAACGAACGTGAGGGGTTGGGTGAATCGTAGTTCAACCCCGATGATCGGGAATGGGCTCGAGGGGAACTTGACAATGTTCCTCTTTCCGAGGAATTTCGGATCCCTCCTTCTCGTGGCGAAAAGGCAAAATCGGACAAACTTCTCGTCAAAGTAGGCAATCAAAGGGCAAAGGTAAACGAGGTTGCAACCGACCCTCTTGATGTTGCCGATCCGGACACACCGACGAGACAAGGAAAGATACACCGGAGCCTAACATCCGATTGCAATATCAGACGTCGGATGATTCAACTTCAAAGAGTAGTAGTGACGGAGATGACAACACGTACAGCAGAGGCAGAGGAAGCACCGTCGGCACCACTTTTGGTCAAGGGAGAACCAATCCACAGACACCTCTTCACAAAGAATGTACCGCACTTTACGAAAAGGAGCAGCTTCCCCACGCAACACAAGAGTATGACCACGGGGCAAGACATCGGGGGAATGGTGCAGAGTTAGAACCATCACAGGGTTCTTGGTGCCCATCTTATCAAGGACAGGGTTATGGGATGATGCAGCCTTCATTAGATAGTTCTAGTACGTATTCATATGATAGTTATGGTGGTTCATTTTCAAATTATCGTAGGACAATTGTACGAGGCACTGAAGAGTATAATCAGTTTGTCTATATGTTTAATGCGTCGTACTATTCCTCAATGTCATAGGCAGAGTACATACATTATGTAGAAGAACAATTTAATGTAATGTTTGAATGAATGTTGAATGAATCATGTTGAATCATATCTCTTATTTTTTAAAAAAAAAATTAAGTATTTTTTCTGATTTTTTATATTTTTGGGTACTTTTTCTGATTTGTCCATGTTTTTTTTGCTTTTTTCCAAAATAAAAATAAAAAAAACGACCTGGTCGGGCCGGGTCGCGACCGGGTCGGCGACCCGGCCCGACCGGGCCGGGTTGGGGGCCGGCCGACCCGGGGCCGACCCCCGAGTTATCCTTCCTTGGGTGAATCCACTGTTTTCGTATAGATATGCGCCAACATTAACAAAAAATATGGGACAACTCAATCGGGGTAAGAGTAGCAGAAAAAAGATGAAGGCCAATATCACGGATATTGGTGAACATGTCATGAAATGTATATTTTTACTATCATGTTTTCATGTGATCATGTTACATCTTATTATACCTTTTACTCTTATCATGTTATTAACAACTTCTCATGTTTATTAGTATGTTGCCTTGTTATAATATTACAATCATTAACATTTTATTGTTATCATGTAATATCTTATTCTTGTCTAAGAAACAAAACAAAAAAACATCCCCATGTGATTTTAGAATCGGCTGATTCTGATTTAATTAGGCCAATTCCGTGAACCATGACATGTAGATGCATGCTAAATGTTACATTTCCTGTTTTCAAATTTTTCTAAACCATTTCCTATTTTTATAATTTTTTATCATTTTTATTAAAATTTTAAATAAAAAAATAAAAAAATGATTCCAGAATCGGTCGGAATCGATTTTCCTTCGAAGAAATCGCCGATTCTGGCCAATCTAATGAATTGGATCGGTAGGGATTGATTCTGATTCCAATTCCAATTCCAATTCCAATTCCAAAGTCCTTGTTGAACACCGAAGGAGAGATGGCCAAAGGAAGGAGTGAGAACAAGAGTGCAAGGAAGACTGTCAAAGGGGAGAGAGATGGCCGGTTGGACTTGGACAAAGGCAATATGATGGCCTAAATGAGCCAGAAACTCGAACAGAGAGAAGGTAATGGCCAGATAGAAAGAGAAAGAAGAAGTGGAAAAAAGAGAAGGTGATGACCGAAGAAAGAAGAGAGAACAAGAGTGAAATGGAAGGAAGACTGTCAAAGGGAGGGGAGATGGCCAATCAAACTTGAACAAATAAGATATAATGGCCTACATGAGATAGAAAAACTAGACCAAGGTGATGGCCAGAGAGGGGGGGGAAGAGGGGGAAAGAAGACCGCCATAGGTTGGGGAATGGCTGGTCAAAAGAAGATTGTCAGAAGAACAGATAGTCGGAAGAAAAATCATAGGTCGGACTAAGACATGGAGACGGCCAAGGATAGCCAGATTACAGATAAAGGAGGGATGAGATCTCTAGACTCAGACAAAGTGATGCCTATAAATGGGAAGGAGAGGAGTGAAAGAATGCTGTAGGGAGAGATAGGTGGAGGGACATGGCTGGATCGGAAGAGTGCCATAAAGAGATAACAGCGGAGGGACATGAACTACGGGGATCGTTCGATTTAGCCCCATGGCACTAACCTTAGTGTTCATATATTGTCATAGGAAAAAGGCACTCAGATGCGCTTACCTTCTGGCATTAGAAAAGATGTATGTAACCCCATAATATCTTATCCTTAGATAAAATATATTAAGATATTTGCTTCCACTCTAACTCTCCTTTTAAGCACCAATCTATACTTCATTTTGGCTATTTCGCATTCTATTCCTTCATTCTTTAAGATAGTCCTTTCACCATTTAGAACATCAAAGCTTAATGTTCTGTTCAACAAGTCATGCCTCATAAAAGCTTAGTGTACTTAATGTTCATGTATTGCCATGGGAAAAAGGTGCTCAGATGCGCTTTCTTCATGTATTGCATGCAGAAAAGATGTATGCAGCCCCATAAACGCTCTATCCATAGATAAGATCTATTTTGATCTTTGCTTCCATTCTAACTCCTTTTAAGCACCAATTTCTATACTCCATCTTGGCTTTTTCCCATTCTATTCTTTCATTCTCTAAGAATTTGAGATAGTTTCCTCGCCATTTAGAACATCAAAGCTTAAAATTTGGTGTTTAACATAAGGTCCAATTCGCATTTTCATATGCCTTCCATCCATGGATGGAAGAATTGGTGAAATCAGATCGAAATTGGCTGATTCCTGAATCATATCGATCGATTTCAATCTGATTCCACCAATTCTAACTTATAATCAGTCAATCCAACCGATTCCGTCAGGACAACTTAAGTCCCGAAGGCATATCGATACAGGGCCCGATGCAGACCCGATATCAATCCAATTTCGGCCAAATTAGGGCCAGATCGACCGATTCTGACTGTCTTCTGCCCTAGCAACATAGTAGCAGTTAATTCCAGCCATTCCAACTGCGATTCCACCGACGATTCTAACAATAGCAATGTCAATCTAGTCGATTCTGGTGAGAATCAATCAATTCTAGCGACAATTCAAGCGATTCCAACGATTTCAGGCCGATTTCGGTGATTAAAAAAATCCATTCCAGTGATCCAACCCTCGATTCTAGCTCCGAATAGACCGTTCGTTCCTCCTTGACATCTTCTTGCTAAGATTTCTTCGTCAGAATTCTCCTACGCTCATTTTTATGCTTTTCAACAACTCTATAACAATTTAAACATACCGAATAACCCGTCTAAAGGGTTGTTCTCTTCCTAACATCCCATAAACTAATTTTATTTATGTCTAACAACCGTAATAAATTGTTTACGTATGTTGTAGGTGCAAACAATGGCCAACCACGCTAAAAATAATATGTTGGCACATCCATCGGATGTCGATTGAGATCATGGGCATATGGTAGACTTGTCCAAAAAGCGGGTTAAATGCAAGTGGTGTAACAAGGAAATAAACGGAGATGTTTTTCGCTTGAAACAACACATTGCCGACGTAAGTGGCAATGTTAAGAAATGTGACAAGGTGCCTAGGGAGATGAGTGACGAGATGAGAGACTATCTCACAAAAAGAGCCTCGCAACGAGAGGTTTTGATTAAACAACATGAGCAATTGCATGATAAGCTTCTTGAGAGGAAGAAGAGAGGGGTTGCAGAAAGGGAAAAGGAAAGGGGAGACAATAGTGAAACTGGAGCCGAAGAGTGAGGACTCATCCACAGACTCCGAATTCAGAAAAGTTAGGCATGCAAGTTAGTGTGTAGCAACAATGGAGGAAAAGAGGAGGGAAGCAGGAAAGTTTAGAGCTAACCCTGTTTTTGGCCAATCAACATCAGCTCAACCTAGCCACAATGAGGAAAGAAGAGAGGAGTCATTTCATCAGTCTGGTAGTATGAGATCTACATCGACAAATGAGTATCTTTTTAAGAAACAGAGTGTCTCATAGATGAACATTAAATAAGCAATGAAAGAGATGCAGGCAACAGGAACGACTGCAAAGAAAGCAGTGAGGCACATTATAAAGTGATTTTTACATGCTGGTATAAGTCTTAATATGTGATGTATGTATGTTTTATTTAATTAACATTGTTTATGATAGATAGATTGTTTTACTTTAATATAGGCATCCCAGCACATGCAGCCACCAACCGATACTTCTAAACTATGATTGATGACATTGCTAAAGTTGGACCAGGAATACAAGTCCCTACCAACAGGCATATACCAATGGGTTAGAAGAGGAGATTCAGAAGTTGAGGCAATAGATAGAAGGTTTTAATTTGGTACAGAAGGAGAAGAGCTGCACAGTTATACGTGATGGGTGGACAAACATTACCAAGAGAAGCATGATCAACTTCTTGGTGTATTACTCAGAAGGTACCACCTTTTCGAAGTCAGTTGATGCTTCGGGTAAAATAAAAAAATGCCGACTATATTTTTTTGTTGATAGATGCCATAGTGGAGGACATTGAAGAGGACAATGTGGTTCAGTTTGTGACTAACAACGAACCCTCCTACAAGGTGATGGAAGAAATTAATAGAGAAGAGATATCATCTCTTCTGAGTATCACGCGCAACGCTCCATTGACCTCATGTTAAAAGATATAAGTAAGTTATCACAGTTTCTACACATGTCAAACAAGCGTAGGTTATCACTTCTTTCATTTATTCACATCCCCGCATGTTGCACATCATGAGGGAGTACACTGCGTGGGCATGATCTTGTGAGACCAGACCCTACTAGGTTTGCCACAAACTTCATTGCACAGGATAGTTTGTATCGGCACAAGCATGCACTGATCAAGTTCACCCAGTCTGAGAAGTACTATCAATATGTGGTGAACCACTTGCATAACAATGACCAGTTGGAGATTCTTGTCAATGTTGAAAGATATATCACAGACAAGAGATTCGGGAGAAAATTGTCCATTACTTGACAATCATTAAGCCACTGGTAGTTGTCTTAAGATTGGTTGACTTAGATGATAAGAACCAAATGAGAATATTGTATGATGCAATGGACCGTGCAAAATTAAAAATCAAAAAGATGAATCCCAAGGGGTACAAGAAATGGTGGAAGATCATTGCTGACAGATGAAATACAACATTATATCAAGATGTACATGCTGCAGGTTAGTGAATTTTTTATGCTTATTTACTTTCTACTTTGCATTTAGTTTATTGATAATGAAATATGCTCGAATGATTGTAGGATATTTTTTGAACCCCGCATCCAATATAAAAGACAAGTGTCCAATGATAATGAGATGTTGAGGGTTACTCTTTCGGTCATTCAACGTCTGTGCCGATCTCAGAGTGATAGAACTGAAACTGAGTTAAAAGTAAGTGAAAATTGTATTCATAATTGCGAGTGAATAAATAATTGGGAACAATAATCATTTTGTATTTATCATTTTTCAAAGGCAACACTATAGAGATGAGGGTTGTGGTATACTCAGATGTTGATCTAAGATATTCGTGTAACAAAGTTTCTCCCTAACATGTTTTTATTACATTCTTTTATAACTCCATTAATTGACTAAAGAGCTATTCTTTTGCAACTGAGTGGTGAGTGCAGGTCAATGTCAGGAGTGGATAGAATCCATTGACTGTAGTTGCTATCAAGATATTGAGCCAGAGCACTAGTTCCTCAATCTGATACATACAAAGATGAACAAGCTGACAACAGATAGGTTAGATAAGCTTGCTTAATGCCATTGTAACATGAGACTACGCATAAAGAACATCAAAGATCGACAAAAGATCTCGGAGGAGAGATTTGCATGATTTGCAAGTGGTCCATATAAGCAAAGACAAAGAGCACAAACACCACTTGGGAAGGTTGACATGGACCAAATATTTCAGGAGGAGCATTCACGTACTTCTTAGATGGAGGACAGGGCAACAAGGGATCATCCAACAAAGTTTAATCTTGATGATCATGCATGGACAGAAGGAGAATTAAATGACGTTGAAGTTGAGGATGTTTCAACTACTCCTTAGGCTCAAGTAGACCCATCTTCTGCCCCAGTAACCATACAACAACCGCCTCCAACCTTAACCTTAGCTACGCAGCCTATTCGCAGTCCAAGAGGAACAAAAACAGAACTGACATCAAGAAAAATATGAAGGTTTGCACAGCTAAAAAAAACTGTAGGTTGTGGGTCATCACATGATATATTAGAAGAAGCAAAGAGAAGGAAGTTGGATATTAGGCGACGTTCTGTCAACCTAGTTGGCAACACACAAGCTCATTCACACTCCTTAGTTAATGATGACAAGAAGTGCATATCAACCACCCAACCAAGAGGAGGGGGAGATGTATGTGGAGCAAATGCAGGTGTAGTAACTCCAGACTCATCTACTACACGGTAGCCAAAACTATACTTCTATGATGAGCAACCACCATAACATTATGCAGAGCTAGATTCTTAAGTATTGGATGAGCTCCAACAGCCATGGATTCCATCTCCTGAGCCTACTAGCCACAATCCGATGTCTATGACTTGACTGGCATGACAGATATATTCTTTTCATATGGATATGTGCCCGCAATAACAAGAAGATTAAGGACAACTCAATCGTGACAGGAGCAAGAGGAAGAGGATGAAGGTCAATATCATAGATATTGATAAACATGAGTCATGAAACGTATATCTTTATTGTCATCTTATAATGTTACTAGCATATTATCATGTTTATTACAATCTTATCACGTTTTCATTTTACAATTATTAACATAGTATTCTTATCATGTATGCAACGATAGATGAATAACACTTTTAAGTATGTATAATGTTAGATTTCAATTTTTAAAATATTTTTAGTAGATTTCCTATTTTCTGGATTTTTTATTTTCTAAATTTTTCTTAAAAAATTAAAAAAAAAATGATTCCGGATCGGCCAAATTTGGTTTTCCTTCCTAAGAATAGGCTGATTTCAGCTGATCTGATTTGATTTGAATCTGATCGGTAAGGACTGATTCCAATTTTGATTCCAATTCTAGAATCCTTGCTTCAGCCCCATTTCTAACAGCAACATTTTGGCAGCAGTAAAATGGAGAGGTGATGTTACCACTTTTCCCATGCTTTAAAAAGAAACTATGAAATGGCAAGAATTAGGACTAAGAGATGTCTACGGAGACGATAGTTTCTAAAAGAGGGGCAAAGTGAATATGAGCTATCGAAACCTAGCTATTTGACATAGGATGAATAAGTAGAATATCCCCACCCAGATGAACAAGCAAAACCCTTTGCTATGATTTCACCTGTGAGCCAACCGAATTGATTTGTTAAAGTCACCGCCAAGATGTAGGTTTCGCCTCCATAAACCCTAGAATCCCTCGTGATTTCACCTCCAAGCCAGCCTTTGATTGGATCTAGGAGACGAATCAAACTACAGAAGTCACTACCAAGATGACGGGTTTCACCTTGGAAAACCCTAGAACACCTCGCTGCAATTTCACCTCAAAGCCAGCCTTCGAGCGGAACCGGGAGATGATTCGAACTACAGAACTGGTGTGCTCCTTCGGAATGTGGGTAGCTTAAAAATATCAGGACATGAATCAATAGGAAATGTTAAACTGGATCTGGTTTTAAACAAATTTGGTGAAAATGGACCTGGTGTTATACCAATTTGGTCAACGGACTAATAATTAAGTTAACTTTCTTAAATGAACCAGAAAACCAATTTTCCCTTTAAACTTGCTAGTAAAGTTTTGCATGGCTGAATTACAATTAATTTTTCCAAGTAAAGTGGGGTCGGGAGTCGGGACCAGGTCGGTTGGGCCCAAAACTGACCCGGGTCGGCCGGGGTCGCGACCCAGGTTGGACCAGGGTCGGCCGGGGTCGCCAAAAATAATAATAAAATATTAATTTTGGGGTCGGGGTCTTGGGGTCGGGACCGGGTCAGTCGGCCCCAAAAGCGACCAAGTCAGGCCCGGGTCGCGACCCGGCGAACCATGAATTTGTCTTCATCAGCTGTTCACCACCACATTTAGAAAGCCTTCTTGTTTCTCCCAAGCCAATTCATGCAATAAAATACTCAGATTTGTTGTTCTGGTAACATATTATGCCTATGGGGAAATGATTTGAGTATGTACTGAGGGAGAGAGACTCTAGAAGTGTGACTGTAGCCCCCAAGCCACCTTGAAGAAACAATCTGTCAAACCTTAATTTAAAGACTGTTCGACCACGTGAACGAGATACCGTTTAATTCCAGCTCGTCTAAACCATAATGCTCAATGAAGTTCTCAAGCATGATCATCTCATCAGTTCAAGAATGTTGATTACATCTCTCCCCCAAAAGTCTTACTGCATTAAAATGACCAAAAAGCACATTAAGGTGTCTGTGGGTCGTCTGCTTGGTTGATTGAAAAAGTTATCCTTTTCACTACCTCCGGGGGTCCATATACCACAGCAAGGTTACCTAAATGACTATCGTACTTATGCTTCACGACACTACATAATATATTCCTCTAGCAAAACTTTGAACTGACTTCAAACTTTTGCTCAGTCCACTACAACAGGATGTCACCACTTCTTCCAATTGCCAGACTGAATCCCCCCCCCAAACTTTTAATGCTTTTATGGAGTCGAATACTTTTCAATCTTGTGAAAAGCCATAACATCAAGCTTATGCTTTCAAAGTTTTCTAACATTCATCCTTCCTTTAGTCTCTCCGATCCTTCCTCTGATATTCCAAGACAGCAACTACATCATAACATACTTATTGTTCTCCTTCCTGATTTTGATCTTCTTTTGCTTGTCTGAGCATGATCATTTGACAATACAATTTTTAGTTTCCTTGCCCCCATCTTATTTGAACACTTGGCCCTTTTTGAGTGAAGATACTCCCCTACATTTAGTTCCTTATTAAACTGAACTAGGAATTTTTTTTACGAGCTCTTCTTACCCATCCTAATAAGAAAATACCCACCTATCCTCCAAATTCCACTATTGCATCATCCAAGGACCAAAAGCCATTTAGGAATCATCGAATTACTGTCCTTCTAGCCATGTCAATAAACATTACATGTCCATTTCCTTTTGACAGTGCCTAATTCCAACAATGGTTTGCAGAAGCAGTCAAACTGGATCCCAGATCTGGATCAACATAGGCCGATGACCTGATTAGAGGGAAACTTCGATCTGTCCCGGATTCCTGCCTGAATCAGTCGAAATCAACAGAATCAACCATGGATGGAATTGATTCGGCCCGAATCAGCCAACTCTGACCTCTCATCTAAATCGGCCTCTGACAGCAGCAGAGGCATCATTGCTTAGGTCATATAGGGTCCAGAAGGCCCAGGATCTGATGACTCCACTGTATCGGGCCCCTTCTTATTTAAGCACCGCTACAGCGTTGGCACTGGATGACCCCAAGAGGGTTGGATCAGACCGGAATCACATGTGGAATCCGTATGCTATGCTTTGTTCTTTTTTCCCAGGTAGATTCCTGATCATTTTCGTCTTATGGAAGCAGTTGATTCTGCCAATCCAATCCAGATTGGATTGGAATTGGCACTAGCCGATTCAGTCTACAATTTGGATTTCTATTCTGCAATCCTGGCCTCCAATGCATTCACTTTTCCCATCTGTCTGGCTAACTTCCTGTAAAGCTCTTTTTTTTCTTAAAAAAAATATCATTTGCATATTACCAATATCACCTGCTGTCCCTTGTAGTTGTCCTCCTGGTGATCAGCAATGCATTGAAAAGGTTCCATGTTAAACTAAAAATATGGCAATTTATCTTCTGTTCCATGTGACAAACCATTGAAAATCACTTTCACCCCCATCGTCAAACCAGGATTCCGAAGTTGCTGAACTGGCTACAGTGTCATTGGGTCATCGCATGGGCAGGTGTTAAACCATGTCCAGTCCAGCTGGTTTAGCCAAAGAGGACAGCTCAGAGAACATCAGTTTAGAAGGTCTGCCGGATCTTCAAGTAACCAATCCAAGTTTATATCAGATCGGATCCTGAGGGGCAGTCTTCCCTACCCATAAACCCTGCTCCACTTCTTCATCGCACCTTCTCCCAATGGCCTCCCTTGATTTGAAAGATTCCTTTTAAAAAAATAATAGCCATTGATTCTGTTACCCTGAATTTAACGCTGAATCCGCTTTGATTATGGCTGCCCCACATGTTGTTTCCCTATCTTTAGTCACCTTCTCCAGCAAATGTAAGACAGTCCTTACCAGCGATCCTGCTTCCACCTGCCATCAGGGAATCTAACCTCAACCACCAGTGAAACGAAGAATTTGATGAACCTTTTCCAAATGACTTATCATAATAAGTGTACTAGCCTCCCTGAAAGTGATTCGCAGCCGTAACCCATAGTATCCCAGCAAGTCTTTGTCTACTCAAGTAGTTTACCAACCTGGTTCAATCGCTTCTACTGCCTCATTAGATCTCACATGACAACTGAAGGCCATCAAGTACGCACCATTTTGTCCTGTACTCCCCTAACAAGTAACACCTCAACTCTGTCACAGGTCCCCAAGTTTTAAAGACATGGCACCTTCCAGTCAAAACACCAGTTTACTTGACACTGCAATAAATCCAAATTCTTACCGTGAATCCAGCAAATGATCCTATTTGACCACTGTACATTCACAATTGATTTTTTTTTCCGCTTGTCTAGGACTTGATATCTTGGTACCAATCCAATTAAATTATTTTTTTCTCAAGATTCACCGAGCCAAAATAAAGAAGTTCCGATAAACATATAAAAATTAATTAATTTTTAAATTAAATTAAATACTAATAATTAAAAATTAAAAAATGAATTAAAAATAATTAGAATTTATCTACTTTGTAAATCCACCACCTACCACCCTAACAAAGATTTTTTCTTAACCTCTGCAGAAATTCTCACCTTTTAGACCAATCAGCCAGGCCACCATGGATCCCCTTGGTCACCCGATTCCTGAAGAAGTTTCCCTGATCCTAGACAGAACCAACACATTTAATGCAACCGTTTATTAAGGGCTGTTAAACCAGCTCCAGTGACCTATACTTCCGCACCTTAAAAACGGGATGACCACAACCTAAGCACCTTGCACAATCTATGTTATTGAAGGTGGTCAAGGCAACCGCCTAAGTGACAAATGAGGCAGCCCCTCACGACCTCGATTCAGCCACGATCATCTAGGCAATCCTCCCACCAATGCCAGGATGCTCTGCATGTGATTTCTCCACCCAAAATGGATCCCACAGATCTGATAAAAGGAATCAGAAACTTGAAATAAATCCCCCTCATGACCTTGATTCTGCCACAATCACCTAGGCAATCCTCCCACCAACGCCAGAATGCTCTGCAGGCAATTTCTCCACCCAAAATGGATCCCACAGATCTGATAAAGGGGAACAGAAACTTAATAAAATGAATCCCCCTTTACCAGGTCTGTGGATCCGTAAAGCCTTCTTCCCCGCTCAATTCAACTACAAGGCTCCTCATTGAACTGCAGTGGGGGAAGGCCCCTAGCGTGGTTTCCACCTCTAGCAACTCTCCACTATCATCAGTATGCCTCCGGCAACTCTCTAGCCTTCTTAAGATGCATATCCCTGGGAAAACCCTTCTCCCCCTTCATTCGTCTCTATCGCCTAGGCAGTTGCCTAAAGCACCTGAAGCAAGGCGACCCTTCCTTGACTCAAGCATTTCATGCTGACACCTCTAAACACATAGTGCACAATTCTGCAAATGAACCTTGAAATCATCTCAAACTCCTTCACCTCTCCTTCATTGCCCAAGAGAACTACTTATTGCTTCTCTCCATCGTAGTCTAACCAATTAGAGGCAACTTCTTGCCACAAAGGTTAAGTGAGTCACTGGCAAGGACAAATGACCAAGCAGAGCACGTCCAGTTGATCATCCCAGCTTCCTCCCCCTCTCTGCTTCTTTTTTTTATTGAGAGACCAAGATTTCTATGAAAAGTCAATAGAAGATTACGGCATCAAAGAGAAAACAGCAAAAAAAAAAAGAGAAAAATAAAAAAGCAAGAAAACCCCCTCTCTGCTTCTGAAATCATCCTTCTTTCTCCTCTATCAACCATTTTGTTTCCTCAGCGTACTGGCTACCTCAACCCCTTGTTCCTCTCACACAGATCTGTGTGCCACCAAGTCCACTTGCATTCCCTTTCCCGAACTCTTCCCTGTCCCCTCCCGAGCTTGCTCATCACCATTCAGGCTGAGATTCCATCCACTCCCTGGGTAGAGGGATCAAAACACCATAGAAAGAGAAAGCAAGATGGAAGAGAGGATGCAACGGCAGCAATGCTCGGGAAAAGCACAGCATCTTAGCATCCAAGTGTATGAACTTTGTGAATATTATAGCTGGAAGATTTTCAAGCCATCCCTAGATTCCCGAGGTATGGACGAAACAAGCCAATTCTCCTAATCTATTTTGCACAAATCAAAGGCCGTTGCTGATAATTCAAACGAGTCAAATACTGTAAAATTAGTCCTAAAACAGAAGTTATGGACGAAAGTGAGTCAGCTAAATTTACTGATGAAATGAGCAAGACCAAAGATACTGATATAATTAATCCTATGGCATTACCATCCTGAAGTGCAGCCATAATTTCTGGGTCTTTAAAAGCAGCCATCAGTTCTGGGTCCTGCCAGTAAGAAAAAGATGAAAAGTTATCGTATGTAATCCACAAGGCAACTAACCATATATAGGCTAGACAACAGAAAAAAACAGAACTAGCAGAACAGAAATGTGAACATGGCGAGCTCTACATAGATACAAACTAAACCTACATTTAAAATCTTGCTCATATCAATGTTTCCAGGCATGCCGCCTGGTGTACTACCAGGGAAGCCATGAGGCATCCCTCCAGGCATGCTACCAGAACATCCACCGGGAGCACATCCTCCAAACCCACCAGGTCCACCACCGCATGGTCCGCATGAAGCTGATTCATCCTTCTTTTTGGCCTTCTCATAAGCAGCCTATAAAAGAATAATGTGCGTGAGAGAGAGTGTGTGAGAGAGAGAAATAGAAAAAGAGAGAGAGAGAGAGCAGATATAATAATATGATAAAAAAATTGGGATATGATATTTGGCTTAATAGACGAGTGAAGGTAATCACTGAGCAAAGTGGATCACTATTCTCCACAATTGTTAGACAGCCCCATCTGAAGGGAGAAGTTATCCAGAGGTAACCAAGCATGAAAGCTAAATAACTGATTGATAAAGATTTAATAAAAACCTAGAGCCATAATTACCTGGGCTTCTGCTCTGCGACGTTGCCTTTCTCGCTCAATCTTCCTCTGCTCTCTTTCTTTATGCAAGCGTTCATATTTTCTATGATGCTCCTCAATCTTATGAGCATTGGGTTCAACCTTGCATAGCATCATAAGAGAACAGATGTCACAAGCACATAAGCATAACGATATTCTGTTCGTGTCATGCACTCGGAAGCCAACAAACTCAAATATACCATTAAATGGACAATTAGTTTCTCATAGTGGATTACCTTCTTTAGCACAGAGCCAATTTCTTCATCATAATCTAATTTCGATGCTAAATGCAGATCTTTAGCAGCTTCTTCCCATTTTCCAAGCATCGCTAAAGCTATGCCACGGGATTTGTAGCCCTTAGCTGAATCAGGATTTAACTGGAAAAAAAACAGAAGCTTACAATATGCAAAATTTAAAAAAATTTAAGATCTCTTATTTGCCCATTTAATATGGAAAAGAATTAGCCTCAGACATACAAAAACCAAATAAGAAAACTAGGTCCATTACCAACTGATCAATATCATGTGCATTGAATGGAAACAAAAGTAAAAGCTCATGAATGGTACACATCCTGCCATGACACTGCACGCAAAAGCTCATAAACTTGACGAAAGTTGAGTATTCTTTGCAACCACAGCTATCATATAAGAATTCTTACTAAAGACTATTTTCACATGCATGTCACCTGATCATGGTCGTGGATAGGTTTAACCCGATTTTCTAATTGGGATTGAATGCCCCATGCCTCGCACAATTTCAGCATCCATATTCTTCGAAGGAAGAATTCAAGGTCATGCATTGCAAGAGCTTGTAATACCTATTACATTATGTATGTGTATTTGGTTCAGACATACCATTTACTGTAAGTTTGATTCTCAGGTAGGCAAAGCAGAGTGGGCAGCAGTAATGATAAAGACCGTGACAAAGTGATTAAGATAACAGCCAGGACAATCATTATGGAACACAAGAAAGCATCCCATTTCATTTCTTACTGGGGAAGGATGCTTAGACTGCATAGTTCGCAGAATCAGTCGATTCTTAGATGGATCGGCACCTGTCAATCTAATTTTCCCCCATGCTCTTTCCCCTTCGTAGGGGGAAGCCCCGCAGAAATCACCCCCGATCTATTTATCTCCCCCTCCCCCCTGGTTTTGCTCCTTGGGAGCTGAAACCAGATCGTTGTCCAGTTGTTCTTTTATTTAATATGAATTCTATTTTTTTTCTTATGTGTAAGAAAAATGCCAAACGAGGAGCAAAATATATTTGCACATCATGATATTGGTAACAACATGGACACATGTTAAATGTTGACAATAAGATTGTGAAATGTAAGTAATGTGTTTAAGAAATGAATTGAGGTGTTTATTGTCTCAAAGCAACACATAGGTGAGATTGGTGGGAACATGAAGAAGTGTAACAAGTTACTAGCAAAGCTCAAAGAAAAAGTGAGGACATCTTTAACTAGAAGCGCATCACAGAGAGATAGGTATTGGGCAGTGAGCCAACATGCACAATGAGTTACAAGGACGAAAAGGCACAAATCTCATGTCCGAAAATCATAAAAAAGGGTAGATCACATACTGTTGTTGAGGTTGATTCATCAAGATTAGATGATGAAGAAGAGAGACAAGTCACGAGAGCAATGTATACAAGTAAAACTCATACCCATGAAGATGAGAAGATAATAAGGAGATACAAAGAATGCAGTCAAACACATTTATAAATAGTTATTAGACATAGATATATAAAAATTTAATTTCTTTTAAATATTCTTACATATTTTTTAAACAAAGATTAATAAATGTATCTTATTTTTCCTTGATTTAGGTGTCCCAACCCATGCAGTCATCGATCCATATTTTCATAGAATGATTGATGCTATTGGTGAGGGTAGATCAAGATTAAAAGTCCAAACGTCTAAATACACATATGAAGGTGAGTTGAATACAAAGGTTCATGAGATGATCTCATAATGAATTCAAGGCGAAATGAAAAGAAAGGGATTGCATTGTAACGTGTGATGAATGGACAGCAATTACAGCCAGGTTAAGAATGTGGAACATTTGCTTTGATCTTGTGACCGATGTTGTAGAGGAGATTAATAAAGACAACATTGTATGATTTTTGACTAACAATGAAACATCTTATAAAGTTGCAGGGAAAAAGCTGATGGAGATCAAGCCACATTTATTTTTGATGCCTTAATCAGCACACTTATTTGATGTTAGAGAATATTGGGAAGAAGTCATATGTGAAGTCCTTGGTGAGTCAAGGTTATTTGACTACATCTTTCGTGTATGGGTATCTGCACATCATGTGAGAGCATATCAATGGTCGCAATCTAATGTGACCTGCTCCCACCAAATTTGCAATGTATTTCATTGTGTTAGAGAGCTTACACAAACATTGACATGACTTGAAAAGATTCATACTTTTATCAACATACATTGATTACGTGATTGATCAATGATCAAATACAAAGCAATTTGATATCCTAAGATAAAGTATCTTAATCAAAACAATTGATGATAAGAGAGAATTGAATATTATGTCTGTGATTTACGTAAAAGTGTTGAGGATAAATGATTCAAATGACAAAATCAAATAGTGTAGTTGTTTGATGCAATGAACAAAACAAAGATAAAATTCCAAGTAAATAAATTCAAGGGGTTATAAGAAATAAGAAAAGATTATAAATAACAAATAGAATAAAGCAATTAACTATGATATTCATAAAGGGGGTATTTATTTACGGTTACATCTCATTCAATTGTTGTAGTAATATAATAATGTTTAAATTCTGTTTTGACAAGATATTTCTTGAACCAATGATTCAAGTAAACAAGAAGTTGAGAGAATCTATTCGTTGCTATTGCAATTTAAGTATTGAGTTAAAACAAAAGTTCATTACAATGTAAGAGAAACTAGAGCATATTCAATCTTGTACACGAAAAAAATGAAAATACTGAAAAGTGAAAGATTAGATTAATTAGTGTTTTACCATTATAAAATATGGTTAAGAATAAAGAGCATCAAGGAATTCAAAAACTATCTAAGATAAAATTCGCCAAATTTGCAGCTGGTTTATACGAGCAAATAGATAAACCAAGTCAAGCTTATAGCAAATTGATGTTAACTAGAAATACCTTTTTCAAAAACAACATTCACTTTTAGTATAGATTGATCACAAGGATGTTGAACTAAAGCCAGAGTTAAACCCGAATGATCAAATATGGCCATAGTTTGCATAATCAGCCGATCTAGATCAAAATCTACTGATTCTTGGATAGAATTAGCTCATGACAATCTGATTAACCACCATAACTATGAATTCAAGATTAATTCCCAGAGGAATCAGCTGACTCCAGGAGACCATAAGTTATAGAATTAGGTCCTATTTCAAATCTAATTCCAATCTGATTCCCCCTTAACAAGGGGGAAATCAAAGAAACATCTTATAAAGTTGCAGGGAAAAAGCTGATGGAGGTCAAGCCACATTTATTTTGGATGCCTTAATCAGCACACCCATTTGATGTTAGAGAATATTAGGAATAAGTCATATGTAAATATTGGGAAGAAGTCATATTCCAGCCAATTCTGAAATCGATTTCCTTCTCACGAATCAGCCGATTTCGATTCCAAAGAATCCGATTTCGATTCCGGAATCCATGCACACCACACTATCTTTTGGATGACGATGATAGAGAAAACAAAGGAGAGGAAGCTTCGAAGATGTCGTCAGAGGTCTTCAGGCCTTCCCCTTGCTCCTTGACTACCTCCAACCATGCACGAAAGGTGCTACCACCCCACCCTTACTCCACCCGCTTTGCTACCTACCTTGAGCTACTCATCCGGACGCACGGGTAAGGTGACGACAAAGGTTGCATGAAGACAAAGATGTCCCCGCTCAAACGTCATCTTCTTCACACACGGGCGAACCATGTCCAAGCCACTACACACCCCCGGCCTCCATTTGCAATGCCATGACCATAGTTGTCAAGATGACAAGGCGTTGAAAGGTACCAATTCCTTTTAGGTGACAAGGCGGCCACTTAAGTGTCGCCTAGGCGGTCAAGGCGGTATTCAAGAAAGGTTGGGTCGAAGGTTGGTATACATAAAAATATGCATAAATATAATTATATTTTTATGTTATAATTGAATATGAGCATTTATCTATGCATATAAGTAAACATGATGTCTGTGAAAGAGAAGAAAGTTAAATAGATTTTTATAAAATTGAAATATAGAACATATTTATGATTATAAAATTTATATAAGTGCGATAGTATAAGTGATAATGCAATATCGTTATAATATTATTAAATGGGGGGCGCAGAGTAGTCGCAAATAAGGAGTTAATCTTGATAAATTAAGTGTGTGAGAGAGAGAGGGAGAAGAGGGAGATAAAAAAGAATATCTCTATAAATTTTAAATATATAATAATTGTTTATAATCATAAATTTTAAATATATATGATAGCATAAATGATAGTGAAATATATTAATATATTCAAACTATCATTAAATATGTGTCTCTTGTGGGGGGTATCAAGAAAAAAAACATCCTAAAATTATTTGTTTTAATCATGTAAAAATACCTAGGGCACCTTGCCTAGACACCTTGCCTAGGCGCCTAGGCAGGCACCTTGGACGCCTTGGGCACCTAGGCGGGCGCCTTGAGTGCCTTTTTGGGCTCCCCAAAAGGCGCCCTGGTAAGGCGTCCAAGCAAAGGCGCCTAGGCGTCTACCTTGACAACTATGGTCGTGACCCCCACCCCCACCCGCAAGGGTTTCATCTCCTTGCACCCGGCACTAGAACCTACCACGATTCCCCCACCCCACAAAGGGATCTTCTTCATGCCATTGTAGACGCCACCTATATAATCAAAGGAGCGAAGTGAGGGACCCCATTACCTCTGGTAAATTAAGCCCCTATTGGGTCCTAATGGACTCGACAAGGGCATTTCCCCACTTTGGCCCCCTCAGTTGCCTCCCCTATTGGGTCCCAATGGACCCGGTAGCGGCATCTTCCCCGCTTTGACCCCCTCGGTTGCCAGGCGACCGAGGTGGTCACCTCTAATAACATAGGGCACCGCAATGCCTCCACGACCAGGGTGGGGTCTCTCACTTCACGCACCATGGACAGCCTCTAGCAGCCACGGATCCCCTTAGCAAGACCCTTCTCACGCAGCTCGCGCACGGGTCTCCTCTACACCTTCAAGCCGGCTCGGTCACGCACACCCTCCCTTGTATGCTGCCTCGCACAGCCAGCTCATGCGCGCAGCCACCTCCAGCTCTACCATGTCCCCCTCCCCGGTCCAGGGTTAAGCACAACCTGTTGACATGGCCGTTTTAATCAGTTTTAGTATGTTTGTTTTGTTTGAATTTGGTTTTAATTTTATAGTCCCGTTTTTGCAGCATTTCAGCCCAGTCCACCCACGTCGTCCCACATCAGATGCATCATACTATCGTCTCATGGAATGCTCGGTACAGAAATTACATGTTAAAAATGAATGAATATGATATGTCTAATATTAATTATTTTAAATATTCTCCATGAAAAATATCCATAACATATTGAACTAAACATGTGAACAATTTTAAAACAGTTTACCTTGTTTTGACTTGGATGTCAAACCTGTTTTCCAACAACTAGACAAGGATTGTTATGTAGTGAACAGAGCTTGCATTGTTTTGAGATTTAACATTTCATATTTAATTATAGATACAATGAAACTATGATTTCTTCATGGAAGTTATTTCCAACATACTAAGATATGTATATGAAAAGTAGTTTTCAAATGTGACTAAAAGAAATGATTAGTGGACACTTGGTGCCAAAAGTGAATGGAGTGTACCATATGCAACATTTGGTAGCATGCCAACCTTCACCCTATTCGGGAAAAAATGAAGGGGTATCTAAGAAGCTCTGAATGTGGAGACAGTCTACCTCGCCCAAAAATAAATAAATAAGTCTACCGGTCTGGACATTGTACTGGAGGCCAACATGTTACTGCTTACGTGCACACTTGACCGAACCATAGATTCTCCAGGTCTTGTAAGCTATGGGATTCGATCAGTCCCAGATCATGACTCTTCTAAGTTCCAAACCCTTTGATAAGTCTGCACCTCAAGGACACAAATTTCTGAATGTATAGAGACAATCCTACCACTCCGTGATGATAAAGAAATGGATATGTTTCATTTGAAAAGCAGACTGACTGATAACCATGTCTACTTGGCACCATGTGTGATAAATATGTTTTATATATGCTCTCTCTATTGAATTGATATTGATATGCTATTATTTAATAAATTTTATATATATTCCATCATTAAAGCAATACGTCTTATTTTATCGCACTTTCTTATTTACTTTTGCTTTCCACCGGGTGAGAGTACCAATGATAGACTGATAGAAGTGTTCTTATGTTGATGTTGTTGATAGAAGAAAAAATTGGAGAACCAATTAGATTATCAAAGAGTTAGGTGGCTTTGAGCTGATGTCTCTTGATCTTTGCAGATTGCTAGCAATATTAAGGGGGTGTTTGGTTGCATGATAATTTTTTGTACATTTTCATGATAAAAAATTATATTAAAATAAAAAGTGAACCAACTCATGACATAAAATTTTCATGTTTGGAGGGATGTGATTACAAAAAAGAGTTACTACCACACATGACCAAACAAAGTGGAGGACCACAAGAAAAAAGAAAGAGGTGAGACCCTCTTTTTTTGTTTAAGAAGAAAATCACTTTTAAAACATAAAATTGTCATAGTTACCAAACACCTCTTTTAACAAGTTTTCTTACAATTTTTAAAAATTAAAACAAAAACCTTCATTATCATGCAACCAAACACCCCATAATAATATAAATTGTTCTACCTTTTTAAAGAAGTCAATTATGTAAATATTATCTTTTTCTATTGTATGTTCTACTGCTTCCTCCTGCCATTATTTTATTTGAATGTAGATGAATGTTATGGTGATTAAGTGATTAAAGGTTTCTCCAAAACAAAAGATCCTAGAAAGACTATCACGTAGCTAAGTACCAAACCAGGGTCATCACAAATATCTTCTATTTTAATGGAGTTCTCTCGCAAGGCACCTCTTCAATTATTCTTAGAGTAACTGGTAAAATAAAAGTTTACAGGAACCATAGCTAAAGACAACACAACATTACACCACATAGACAGGATAGATACTGACCTCTAAAGCGGCACTTGCATCTCGAATGGCTGCATTAGGTTTCTTCATCTTGATGAAGGCGGAAGCTATAAAGGGATAAAAAGGATTCAGTCATCATTGTAAAACTAAAAAGCAACATAAAATACAAAAGTGAAGAATAAACTTCATTGAGATAGCTTTGTTATTAAATTTTGTTTGATTGTACAAGTTAAACACAAGATCTGTAAAAGGCATGTTGGCAACCTAACAATTTGTTTAGAAATTATGTATGTTTGAAAAAATAATCATCATCCCAAGTTCTAACAATTTTCCAGTACCAGCAGTTATGACTGATGGACAATTCAAATCTTCAATCTTAAAAGTTCAAACTGCGGATGCACCCCACCTTCACTCCCTTTCAGCAAAGCCTGTTCATTTGTTTATTCACAATGTTCAAAAACTTCACCACAGTTGCTCACATTAATGTTATGGATGGTTTAGTCAAACAAAGGCACCAGCTCAGGTGACTAGATTTCAGAGGACCTTGCATATAAGAAATAGGAAAAGCAAAAACAAAGAATAAGAGGAAGTGTTCAATTAACCCCACAAAAAGGTTAACCTCCACCCTAGACCTTTGTATAAAAGTTGCCAAAAAGGTACAGTTAGACTTCTGATTTTTCATGTTAATATTTACATGTTCAAACATAAAAAAAGGATTCTAGAAAATTACAATTCAAGAAATGTAAATCAACTATACCTCTGGTAGCATACATTATTGCTGATGATGGATTTAATAATATAGCCTCTGTAAGATTTTCAATAGCCTCTTCAAAGTTACCTAGTTATGAAACAAATGCCCATAAGCAGTTAGAATAAAGTGGTTAAATCATCAATACAAAAAAAAGAGATAATGAATTTACAATACCTTCTGAAATAGCTTCCATGGCTTTTCCTTTTGCCATTTGAGCAGCCTCACGATTTTCATCAGTTACTTCAACAGATGAATCACCCATCTGAAAAAAAAAGTAAATAACAAAAGTGGTCCTTGTAAAAAATGATTTAATATGAGAAAAAAATAAGCTAGATCACAGTGGGCTAATAGGATCACCTTCTGTGGGAGGTCATGATCAGGTTCTACAGTTTCCCCTTCAAGCTCAATGTCAGATTCAATTAGATCACCATCTGATTCATGCTCTTCAGTGAACTTGCTGCTTGTTTTGCCATAGGGATCACCCTCATCCACATCATCCAAGTCTTCATCACTTTCCTCCATTTCAGGCACCTTCTGCAACCAATTTGTAAGAATGGGCAAACCATATCTAACACAATCAAGGACATAACTACAAAAGCACAGTGAACACCATACAAATGCTATAGCTTTGTGTTCGCCATCCCAATCATGATTTTCCTACGCCCATTGGCAAAGGAAAGGTCCTTCCCTTTTGGGCCATTGTGAGCCAGGAAGGATTTGAAACCGTGACACCATGGTTCGTAACCACGTGCTCAAATCCTTGAATTAGACCCCACCCTATCCCCACTGAATCAGTTCCTAGAAGTACCATCAAAAAAGAACCTTTCCTTTCCTCACCCATTTCATTTCCAATTAAAAATATATGAACGACTGGAGAGATTTTCTCTCTATAAGAACAGCGTGCCCAGGTGTTAAGCAAGAGAGAAGAGATGTCATAATTGGGTTTTTGAAGAAGACAACCTTGGAATTTTAAAATTTTTTATAATTTATAAAATAAGAGGAGTTAAGCTTTCTATCATTCTGGCATAAAGTTATTCTTCCGCAAAACCTCCCCTATAGTATCAAAAAAACACAGATTCTAAGACTTGTACGACTAATTAAGAGTTCACCAATCAATCCATAAACGAACTCTCAAAGGAAAAATGCCCCCATAAATTTCATCATATCTAACTCATTCTCCTGCAAATTAACAAATTTGCAACACCCAAAGAATTGTCTTGCTCTTGCTTTTACCAGCAAATCACACTACCATGCAAGATACTCTGATGAGGTAAGAAAAAAAACCTGTGAAGAAGCACAAAACTATAAATATGTTGTGATCATGCAAGCAGCAATGATTGGGCATCCAAAGTTGCAAGGTATTAGTATTTCTTGCACTTTGTTCAGGCTCGGTACAAAGTGATCAACGTGTTCAAGATGTGCTGGTTATATAGCAACTGTATAACATGTTTTCATGCACATCCTGACGTACTGCTGGAGAAATACCCTTTTCAGTTCAGTGCTAGCTCGGTATTCTGAGAAGGCCAAACCCTTGAAGTGCTATGCATCATAAGATTATCAAACTACAGATCAGAAAGACACTCTTGTCTGAACTAAGCAGGATATTGGACACTCAATTCACGCATATGACTACATTACAAGACTTTGACCAATGAAAGATATCACAGACTGCATAATTAAATTATTCCTCAATCGATCAAACTACATCCTTAAATTATTTTCCAATATATTCAAAAATAGGATTGCAATGTCATTCAAATTATGGTTATCAAAAAGGCTCATTTTAAGCTACAAGCTACAAGAATATGCTTCATTGTCAAATTGTAGATCCTGATATTTATCATGGAAGAAGTGATTTCCAAAAAAAACTCGAGTCCAATTCAAACACACAATATGACAGTACTAGCATACAAGCAGTAGCACAACAAGGAGGCAGCCACCGTGCCACGTCCATCCCCGCGTTGCAGAGAAAGACATTCATAGATGTACAAATAGATAGAGAAAGAGAGCTTGTTTGTACCGCGTCGCGAGAACGAGGCCCTTCGGCGTCCTTGTATGCAGCAGCGGGAAGCTTGCAACCGAGGCTGAAAATCAACGACACCAGACAGCAGATTACATCAGAAATGTAGACGACAATACTACCGCAGGGTTTTAGCGGTTTAGGGCTTTGGAGCGAAGAAGACAGGTAGAGAAAGGGAACCGCACCACTCCAGATAATCCCTGAAGAAAGAAATAGAGGGATCTGAGAGTATAGAGGGATTGGCCTTGCACTGCTCCACGAACAACTTGAGCTGAGACACCTTCGACGGGTCCATCTCCGGCACCGGAAGGAAACTCCGCTAGTTGTCAAAGGGGTTTTAGATGCCAGGAAATGCTCGCAACCGACGCTTTTATGCGACGGGAGGAAGTGGGATGAGCCGGTATCGTGTAAACTGGAAGCGCCTTCTAGTAACTTCCACGGATCGCATAGTGAGGAAAGTCTTGGGCCTCCCCTTAACCGGAGGTGAAACAAGTTAACGATCCAGTGCACTCATAAAAATTTTACTCAGATTTATTTCTTAATAAACTTAAAAAATAAAATAAAATTTAACTTCTTAAATGTGTCGACTGCGAACATATTCTTATTCAACTCAATAAATTCACAAGTAATTTAGTTAAATATTTGATTAAATACTTATTTAAAATATAAATTATAAATATTAATAGTTATATATTATTATTTAAATTTTAAATTTAAATTTAGGGGAAAATGTAAATAAATTAAATTTAATATTTTGTTGATGATTTTATATTGATTTTGAGTTTTAATAATAAAATTATACCAAATTTCAACTTAAATATTTATTGGACTTGAATTAAGTTGTTATTTGAGTTCGAACTTAAATTTGACTTGATTTAAATAATTAATAAATTTGAATAAAAAATTAAATAATATTTTAAAATTTTGAGTTTAATTTTAAACTCTATTTAAAATAAATAATTTGAGTTTGAATAAAGTGATACTTAACTCGGCTCGACTTATTTTCGCCCCTGCTCTTTTACTTCAACGGCGACACAGATCGAGCCGTTGGATGTAGGGATGTCAATGGTAGCGGATTATCCGATTATCCGACCCGTTCGTTAACTTAATGGACGGTTAAAGGATCATCGAAAATTTCCGAATAGGGTATCCTTAGCCGTTTACCGATTATCCGTCTTTTTAACGGATACGGTCACGGATACAATATAAACCGAACCCGATAAACCGTTTCCGAACCCGTTAAGTAAAGCTTGATCCAACGGTTGAAGATATATCAACATCTAATGTTCAAGAAATATGTCAATCTCAAAAACCTTAAAATTAATTTGTGAGAATCCCTGAGTCCAACCTTTCAACTTCTGCCTGTTCATTCTTCCTTGCTCGACGCCCTACCTGTTGCATCGTTGCACCTTCACCTTGACGTGGCGGCTGGCAGCTACATCAAGGACCTATTGGTTTTGGGTGGCCGGTGTGACCTCGGCTGCACTATTGCACCTCGGCTACATCAAGGACCTATTGCACCTTCACCTTGACGTGGTGGCTGGCAGCTACATCAAGGACCTATTGGTTTTGGTTTTAGGTGGCCGGTGGTCCGCGTGGTGTCTGCGAGGCTCCCAACTCTCTCTCTCCTCTGGTTCACCCGCAGCACTGTCACCCCTCTTTCGCTCTCGTCTTGGAACATTCTCATGAACTTGGCAGACGTGGGTCATTGTATGCAATCGTCCATGTTACTTAGTTATCTTGAATCATAGGTCAAGTTCATTCCCTACTTTTGTTGCAAAGGTATATTATTTGGCAAATATTTACTTCATGGTGCTAGTATGCATGTTATCTTTGTATTATCTTACTACAATATTTAAGTATACGTGTTAGAAGGAAGTTAACATTTTTTTGTGTATATTAGGTACCTTCTAGTAATGCTTATATATTTGTTAATTGACCGTTAACCGACCGTAAACCGTTTTTAAGCGGATATTACAATGCGGTTCGCGGATACACCCATTACCGATAGTTAACGAACAGTAAGTAGATACTTTTTTTCTTATAGGATACGAATACGGATAATACTATTATTCGACCCGTATCCGACCCGTTGACATCCCTAGTTGGATGTTCACGGAGACACCATGGTAAGCTGAGTCGTCATAAGCCCTTCGTTCAATTGTAACTGTACTGTTGTTACGGCCACAATCTTCAATAAAAAATATATAATATGGGTATTATAAAACGTAATTTAAAAAATGAAAATTATATTATAAAGTATATCGTATCTCATTTTCTTTTCATAATGCAAAAACAGCTTTGGGCTTCTAGTCCAAACATGGCTTACCATTCCCAATTTCCCATGAATGAGGGATGTTCAAACCACACAGATTCCATCTTAAATCAATCTTTGTTATGTACAACATTAGGATTTGTATTTAATAAAAATCAACCATTGGTCAGCTACCTCTTTATCTTATGTCGATTAAAAGAATCCCTAGGGGTATAACTTAGAAGCTAGAGAATATTCAAAATATTTTTTGGTGGGCTCATAAGGAAGAAGGGAAGAAGAAGATACATTTTTTAAATTGGAATTCTATAAAACTCCCTAAGCAGGAAGGAGGGCTAGGTATCAGAGATTTGTCTTCCATGAATGAGGCTCTTCTTCTTAGAGTGGCTTAGTTTTATTAAGGGATAAGAAGAAACTGTGGGTCAAACTGCTTGAGGAAAAATATTTGAGAAGGGAAAAATTTTGAGACGTTAAAGCAAAAAAGACCGATTCGGATGTCTGGAAGAATATCTTGATAGCTAGAAGACATCTTCTTAGAGGAGCTATCTGAAAGGTGAAAGATGGCCTACACATTAACATTTGGTGCCATAACTGGATTTTAGATAATATGGGACCACCTATTTGTATCCCGGGAACTATGGTTAGACCTACCCTGGTCAAAGAACTCATATCTGATGGAAATTGGAACAGGGAAATTCTTCAGTGTTTTTTTGAGAAATAGTCTATGGATAGGATATTGAAAACACCTATATTTTCGGATGAGAGTCAAGATACACTGGTTTGGAAGTACACAAATGATGGGATCTTAAACACAAAGTCAGCTTATAGGTTTTTTCATGAGGAGAAATTTCCACCAGGAACTTCGGATCAGGGTTTGTGGGGGAAAATCTGGCAACCAATTCTGTGTAGGATTTTCCCTCGGAAGATCATTCTATTTTTGTGGAAAGGTTTAAACAAAGCCTTACCAACAAACGAAGCAATTGCAAAGAGGTGCTATTATGTTGAACCAACATGTAATATATGTTTATATCCTTGTGAGGACATAGATCATTTGATTATCTCTTGCCCTCGTAGTCGTGTTGTTTGGTTTGGATCTATGTTAAGGTACAATGAAGAGTGGGAGAGACAAGGATTCAAATAATTGCTTGTGCAGTTCATGGACTGGATTAGAAGCGGGGAGCATTTGTTCACTTTTCTGGGAACCCTGAGCATTGTCATTATGTGGTTGATATGGAAGTGCAGATATGATACAGTTATTAGGAATATTCAGAAAAACCCATTTTGGATCTCGAAGATGGCAACTAGGGAGGCAAATTATTTCTTGTCCCAAGCTAATATTAATGTTTCCCCATGTCCTCTTTTGGAGAGATGGATACCTCTGCCTAGAACTCATGTTAAGATTAATGTTGATGCAGCTACAGATAACTCAAAAGGAGCTATTAGTGTTTTGGTTAGGGATCATTTTGGCAAATTGATTGCGTGGAAAACTAATATATTTACTTTTACAGATCCTATGATTCTGGAAGCTCTTGCGGTTGAAGAGGGGGTGTTTGTGGGATTACTTGGAGTGCTTCCCTGGGATTATTGAAAGTGACGCTATCAACATTGTGGAAGCATTTAACGGGACGAAATCTATCGTCTAGAAGGCTAGCTCCATCATCTGCAGATGTCGCCGACGTCTACAGGACCTCCAAGTTTCTGTCGCTTTTTGCCCTAGGGGGGTAAACGAGGCAGCACATCTTCTTGCGAAGTGGGCTCTAAGGGAAGGTATAAAGGGCTCATGCTCTACTTCTTGTATTCAGTTGCCCGTGTGTGTGTTGAACTGGGTTTTGTTGGACTCGCCTGTTGGGCGAGAGCCGTAAGACTTGTGTTATTTTATTTTTGCTATATATATATATCATTTTACAAAAAAGACATGTGGTCGAAATATTAAAAATGATATTATGTTAATTTTTCTATTGGTTAATGCACTTGTATTACTATCATGTTTTATTTATATTAAAATTTTATTAATATTTATACTTAGATATCTATTGAAAGGGCTTATATATTTTGATACTTTTACTATCAAAAGTACTTGATGCAATTACCAAACATGTATTAAAATTAATACAAGTTATTCTTTATATTACATAATATATTTTTTTTGTATACAATTTCCAAAATTAACATTATTAATCAAATATTTATTGATAATTTATATTAATATAAATTTTAAAATAATAATGATAAGGGCTTAAAATAATGTTACCAAATAGGACGTAAAACTAGGGGTGTCAATGGGCCAGGTTGGGCCAAGCCCGAAGCTGGCCCAATCTAGGCCCAATTCAAAGTATAACGGGCCGGCCCCGACCAGGCCCACATTATGTTTCTGGCCCGGCTCAGCCTGACCAGCATAAAATTTAAATTTGGCCCGATCCAACCCGACCCGACCAGGTCCGACCCGATATTTCTAATATATAAACAATATAAAAGTTCAGATTGGAAATCTTGTATAAATATGATAAAAAATTGAACTTCTATCAAATCAAAACATACGAATGGTCTTATGAAACTACAAGAATCAAGAGATCCGACGATAATAAAATATGTGAATTTCTACAAGCCAGAACTTTTGAATACAAAAAACATCAAAAAATTGGAAAAGTTCCAAAGATCTGAAAATTGTTGAATTATGAAAACCACCAAAAAGCCAAAATGTTGAGAAATCTTAAAAGATCAAAAATCCAAGAATTGGATCATTCAAGAAGGACCTAGAAATTTAAGTTTCAAATTCCAAGGATCACCATTATAACTGATAGAAGGAGAAATTAGATAAAACAAAAAGATTTTATCTTGAATAGGATTCACAATTAATAGAATCCAAGAAACTGAAAAGACAAATTTTCTCCTTTCATGGTGACAACATGAGTTACATGTCATTGGAGATCACATCCTTTCTTCATCTTTCATCTTTTTGGAGCTTGATCATGTCATTGATCCCAATGACCGTTAGCTACCTCAGTGGCAAACTGACAAACAAAATAGAAAAGGTTCAATCCTCTAACCAACATGAACTATTCCATATTATAAAATACATACAAAACAAAAGACAAAAAAAATGTGCACTTGCATGATACGATCACAAAACTAAAGAAAAAGAATGATGCAAGCCTCTTCAGGACCTTGTTAGAGGGGTTCTCAAGAGTCAAGATCTTTTCTTTAAAACAACACCACTGGGAGCAAAGGGATGGAAAACACTTGTATTCTATGAAAAATCTAGAAAAAAAAGTGGACTTCGATTGGCCTAGTTCTATCCAGCTCAGATCATGATGCAACCGAAGAAAGCTCATCTGATGCGTGAGGTGTTCCATATAGGATGCTTGTAAAGTTGGTTGATGCATTTGCTAATTGGTTGAAAGTTGGTCATGTCTTGACCCGGACTTTTAACATGCACAACGGAAGATAATCCGGCGATGTAACGTGAGAAATATATCGATATGAAACCAAATAAGATTAAAATTGCGATCCAGAATCACAATTCCAAACTTTACAACTCATTAACACCATAAACAAACATCTATCTAAACAAAATAAATACCAACAATGAATGACTAATCCACTAGCTCTTCGAATTCCAAAATACCACTACGCTTCTTCTGCGCTAAACCTGCAATCCTGAAAATATTAACGACGGAAGGGGTGAGTCACCACAGACTCAGTAGGATTTACACCCAAACTATCCTACTATAAGAATGATTCCCTATTGATATTAAATATATATTAAACCTAAAATTCCAGGTTATAGTACATAGGGTTCAAACTAATTATATATCTTCAATTAAATGATTACAATATCTTTGTACTACCCCATATGATAATATGACTATATGCACTAAAACCAACACATTCTGCACATTTAACTAATTTGGTATGCATGCACCACATAGACCTATCATAAAAAGAATGACCTATCTAACCACTATCATACATGCCAAAATGCATAAATAAACCATTTGTCTGAGTAAGTTATATGCTCCACTTGGACATTGTAGTTAATGTCACAAAATTAACACCAGATCTACCATAATAGAAGTAATATATAGTAAGCTAAATCCTATAGTACCCCTAGGCAGGGGTGTACTTAGGATAAACTGCAGTATCCGGGATCGATGGATGCTCCGGATTGTTCTAATTCATCTACTGCCTACATGTCACGAATTATAGTCTGGTGAAGTAAAATTCCATTACAATGCAACCCACTGCATACTACATCTCTCAAGATGAAAGCACATACATAACTCAGACAATCAACCATTTAACCAGCATGCCAATGATAATCTAACCATCAATTACATCTATGGAAAAACATAAATCAATGCATCACATACATGCATATCACATCACTATTTAACACATCTAAAACAATCTAACCATATGATGCATCTAATATAGAATAATTCAAGTTTACAAACTAACCTACCAAGTGCATGCATTTACAATCTTTACTATCCACAGTCTATATGATACAAAACTAAATGATACGATCACATGCTTAACTCCTCACATTGGTTTTTTAACAAATCAAAAAATATATATTAAAGATCACCGCAATGCAAACATGCTAATCTAACTAGACTCAATCATAGAAAGACCTAACATGCCGATTATCATACATGATAAATCAAATCAATTTAAACATGCATGATTAAACAAGCTAGTCTAACCCTATCTAAACACGCTATTCCGCTAAGAACAATCCACCAATTATATTCTATTAATCATGGTGATCTAATATATTTTACGGTTTAATTAAATATATGAGTGTTAAGAATAACCAAGATGCCTATCTTAACGGCGATGACGAATAACGTACGGAATTCCAAAGCGATCAATCTAGGTGAAGAATATGTCACAGTCATGACGGCGATGCAAAACAGAATCTATTGGTATCTTGACAATATGTTAGATTAAAGAGAATAAGGTAAAATAGAAGAAATAGAGAGAGAGAGGAATGATCCGATAAGAGAGAGAAACGATAGGAGAGAGAGAAAGAGGGCTATACTTGCGATGAGGGGGGTGCTAGTCCACGGTGGTGCACAAGTGCGCGGCCCAAGCGGCTGGCGGTTGCGGGAGGTGGTCGGGTGCTGCGCGGGCAGTCGCGCGGCGAGGGGGGGTCAATGGGCGGCAGCGGCGCTTCAGCCGCGGGTGGGCGCGCGGCGATGGCGCGAGGGCGATCGACCAACGGAGAGGGGGCACTATCGTGGGAGGTGGCTGGCGACGGCGGACGGCGCCAGAGCGGCGGGCGGCGCGGTCAACCAGGGCGAGGGTCGAGGCGGTGGTGGACATGCGGCTATGCCCCGGAAAACTTCTCGCGTGGGCGCGTGCTCGGGTGGGCGACGGTGGCGGTCAATGCCCGCGAACGGCGAGACGGTGCGGCGACTCTGACGACTGAGGCAGCGAGCAGATGTGTCACCCAGGCGAACGGCGAGGCGGGTGGCAGCTAAGGCAGGCGATGGCATCCGCGCACGGGAAGCTTCTGGACGGCTGATGTCCGCATGCACGCGAGAGATAGAGAGAGAGCGAGCAAGACAAGGGGGTTGGGTGGTGGCTGTGCGACGAAGGAAAATAGGGAAAGGGAGGAAGCGCACGTCGGGGCGGGGGGGGTTATGGATGATGGAGAGAGCGAGGAAGAGAGTTATGATAGGGGGGTTACAACAGATGTGGGGAGGGGAGTTATGTAGAGAGAGAAAGGGAGAGAGAGTTACGGTAGGGGGTTACAGATGGGGAGAGAGATAATCATAATAATAAATATCAGTAATGACATATTAATTATAATAATAATTATTTAATTAATAAGATATCCTAAGTGTAAAGAGTCACTTAAGCAATTGGAAGTCTCCCAGCACCACCTGTCATGACATTGCCAATTTTAAACCAAAAAAAGAGATTTAAGGATTTAAGAGCATATAAAAGTCCAGTTAAAATATGTCCTAATTCCGAGGAAGTTAAGACATATTTTTGTAGAGAAGAATTCTTAAGATACTCTGTCCCGGACAGAGCTTTTGCATATACTGTTGCAAGGAGTCACTAAGTTGTGTTCTTCCAAAAACAATGTCATTTAAGAAGTTTTAATGATCTGAAATGCTTTACAAGCAACAAAACAATAGAAAATATAAAAATAAAAATCAATTTAGGTGTGCGCCAAACAAGTATTTTATATTTATCAAAGGCATTTACTTTTAACCTATAGGATATTATAAATGAAGTTCTCCATGTTTAAGAGTATGTGTCAGAAATATCGTAGGCTAAAGACTTTCTTACATGGTAACTCATCCTAATTAAGCAACACGTAGAGAATGAAAAATTGAAAAAAATAAGATTGAAAACGAGCAATTAGGGATTCAAAATTTTTATTTTTATTTTTGGCGGAAGAGGGGATAAGTGATTGGTTCCCAATTTCATAAATAAAATACCTTAGGTAAAGTTGCCTGAGCAACAAATACTAAAAAGGATAATTATGCAAGACCATGTAATTCTAAATCTTCAAACTGACATCATTAGGTCGGTTGACCACTCTGGTGTAGGAGCCTTTTTTCGTGGTGAAATCAACACCTCGTTTTGCCTATACTTATTAAATGACAATTCAAGGAAGACCTTCAGGTGCGTGTGTGAGAGAGAGAGAGACGTATCCATCTAAGATGCTTGGACAGACAGATCTGAGATTTATGGAAGCAGGAAAGCAGAGAAGGGGATGAAAGACAGAGAGTGTGAAATTGAATTGAGCGGGATGATCCCCTCATTGACAATGCATTGATATATATATCCAATGTACACTGTAGGCATGATTGCCAATTACATATAAACACCCAAGCTATATTACGACTGAAACTACTACCCAGGGTCTAATCTATAATTGTGCTGAATACCCCCCTTCAAGCTGAACGGTGGGTACACATTCAGCTTGTCTCGGAACAACATATACCGTTGAGCAGACAAAGGCTTTGTGAAGCCATCTGCGAGCTGTTCACTGGAAGCAACATGTCTGAGTACAAGCTGTTTATTTAACACTAATTGACGGATAAAGTGAAAATCAACCTCAACATGTCTTGTGCGAGCTTTGAACACAGGATTGGCACTTAGATAAATGGCCGAAACATTATCACACCACACATTTGGAGTTCCATGAATAGAAATCTGTAATTCTTGTATCAATCGAAGAGTCCAAAGCAACTCAGTAATAGACCCTGCAATAGCCCGTAACTCAGCTTCGGTACTGGACCTTGCAACTGTATGTTGCTTTTTGGCTGTCCAAGATATCAAATTTTGTCCAAAATATAGACCATAACCTGAAGTGGACCTACGATCATCTGGACACCCGGCCCAATCAGAATCAGTGTAGACATCCAAACTGAACACAGAGGGTTTAATATGAAACTGATAGTTATAAGTAGCCTTAAGGTACCGAAGAATCCTCTTAACCATCACAAGATGTTCTTCAGAAGGAGAAGACAGAAACTGACATGCCTTATTAACAACATAGGCAATGTCCGGCCTAGTAAGCGTAGCATACTGTAAAGAACCCACAAGAGTTCTGTACAATGTAGGATCAACAAGACTGGCACCATCATGTTGTGAAATAACTGTTTTAGCAGCCATCGGTGTGGAGAGAGGCTTAGCATCCAGAAGTTGAGCTTTCTTAAGAATATCCAATATATAATTCTGTTGAGAAAGATATAAACCCTCTGGTGTCCGAGAAACTTGAATTCCCAAAAACAGATGCAAATCACCCAAATTTTTCAAAGCAAATGCAGAGGACAATGTCTGAATAAGTTGAGTAATAGCTAATGAATTATTCCCAGTGACAATAATGTCATCAACATAAACTAGAAGATAAGTAGTAACTCCCTTTCTTGAGAACATGAACAATGAAGGATCACACTTAGACTCTTGGAAACCCAATGTAAGTAAAAAGGAGTACAACTTAAAAAACCACGCCCGCGGAGCTTGTTTCAACCCATACAAGGCCTTCTTTAGCTTGCATACATAATCTGGTTTAGTATTATCTATGAACCCTTGAGGTTGATACATATAAATGTCTTCACTTAAGACACCATGAAGAAACGCATTATTAACATCCAGCTGCTTAATCTGCCACCGAAAACTGACAGCAACAGATAACACTATCCGAACAGTGGCAGGTTTAACTACAGGGCTAAATGTCTCCCCATAATCAATTCCAAATTCTTGAGTATATCCTTTAGCCACTAATCTCGCTTTATACCTTGCTATAGTACCATCGGACTTCTTCTTTAATTTATAGATCCATTTACACCCAACAATATTAGCTTTGTCAGGTAGAGGCACAAGCTCCCAAGTTCCATTTCGTTGCAAGGCAGTAACTTCATCTGACATTGCCATGCGCCAGTTAGGATTCTTAGAAGCAACACTAAAGCAAGTAGGTTCAGCTTCCACAGATTGCACCGAGAGAGCATATTTGCTACTTTTGCCTTGATCAACAGGATTTGTTTGAGCTAAAATATCAGTCAGGGACCGATACTTCTTAGTCGGAATAGAAGACCCAGAAGTAGAAGACATTGCAGAATTCTGAACATTCTCGGACAGAACAGACCGAGGCATAACTGGAACAGATACCGGAGGAGAAACAGAAACAGAAACAGAATTCTGAACATTCTGTGGAGTAGCATTTAGAGAAGAAGAAGGAGAGACTGACTGACCCGGTGAACTTGAAGATGAGAAATTGGACTTAGGAGAAGCTGGTATGTCAGTAAATTTAGCAGAAGAAGAAGGCATAGACACTAATAATATACTTGAAGAGTTAGAGCCCATGTTGTTTTCTGTAACAAGTGAACCATAAGGAAATTGATGCTCATCAAAAACCACATTGACAGCTATATATATACATCCGTCCAGTCCTCGGTAACCAACACTTGTATCCCTTATGAGTCAAACTATACCCCAAAAATACACAGCACTCCGACCTATATGTAAATTTATGTTTGTTATAGGGCCGAAGATAAGGATAGCACGCACACCCAAAAGGTTTCAAAAAATTGTAATCAGGCTGTATACCAAACAACCTCTCAAATGGAGACAGATTATGACAAACTGCCGATGGCATTCTATTAATGAGATACACAGCACATTGCATTGCATCATCCCAAAAGTTATAAGGTAATCCAGCTGTATGAAGTAGAGTTAAACACGTTTCCACCAAGTGTCTATGTTTACGTTCAGCCAACCCATTTTGATGATGAGTATAAGGACATGCCACACGATGCATAATACCACAACTCTTGAAATACTCACCAAGTCTTCTATATTCTCCACCCCAATCACTCTGAAAATACTTAATTTTGCGAGAAAACAGATTTTCAACAAGAGCTTTGAACTTCAAGAAAATATCAAACACTTCATGTTTAAATGCCATAGTATATAACCAAGAAAATCTGCTATAATGATCCACAAAAACTACATAGTATCGATGACCACTGTTGCTTAAGTGAGGGGAAGGACCCCACACATCAGAGGTAACCAGTTCAAGTGGACTTTTAGAAACATGACTAGACAATGGAAAATGATGTTGATGACTCTTTGAAACAGCACAACTTGAACAAAAGAAAGACTTGTCTGTACTATAAGGAGTACCAAGACGACGAAGAACAGTATGTACTACTCTAAGAGCTGGATGACCCAGCCGTTTATGCCAAACATCAGTCTTCTCAGCAGAAAGAGCAGCAGGACCAGGTCTCGGATCACCATCCAGACAGTATAATCCTCTAATATTGCGACCTCTGCACAGAACTTGCTTGGTCCTGATATCCTTCACAAAACAATGTGATGGAAAGAATTCAAAATAAACATGATTATCCTTTGTGAGTTGAGAAACCGACAGAAGATTTTTAGCTAAATTGGGAACATGCAAAGTATTCCGAAGTGTAAGAGACTTAAAACCTGACATGCCAACATGTGAAATATTTAACCCATCACCATTAGCCACCTGCACTTTGTCGAATCCATCAAAGGGAACCGGATTTTTCAGTAACCCAAGATCTGGTGTCATATGGTTGGTAGCTCCGGAATCAGGATACCAGTTGTGCTCCGAACCAGACTTAGAAACATTAGAATTAGTCGCTAAGTTTGCTGTAAAAGACTGATTAGTACTCTTGACAGACTGATTATCACTAACATCTGGACAGTACTTATAACCAGGATTAAACCTATGCCAACACTGAAGAGCAACGTGTCCTCTCTTGTCACAAACTTGACATATAGGCACAGAAAAATTATTTCTATCATATGAACTGAAATTACCCTGAGAATTATCTCTACCAGAATTCTGCACATTATTTCTGTCATATCTAAACCTGGAATTAAATCGACCTCTATTTCCTCTTCCACGGCCATAACCAGTGCGAGAACCAGACGTAAACTGAGAAGAAGTGATGTTTGTCTTAGCTAAATTTACTGAAAGATCACTAACTGCTTGATGATGTTTAAGAAGAAACAACTCTTGATTTAACAGCAGAGCTTGTAGATCATCAATAGACATAAAAGCTACATCAGATCGTGTTGTCACTGCAGTGACAAAGGACTCATACTCAGGTCCGAGTCCACCTAAAACATGCAGGAGCATTTCATTCGTAGAAATTGATTCTCCGGCCATTGCTAAAACATTCGCAAGATGCTTAGCTCTCTGTAAATATTCGGTCATTTTCATTGAACCTTTCTTCAAGGTTTGTAACTGATAACGAAGCTGAAACATTCTGGCTTTTGACGTACTAGCATAAGTAGAAGAAATAGATTTCCACATTGCAGCAGATGACTCAAGCGAAGCAATAAGAGGTAAAACGCTTTCTGAAACTGAAGACATTATGACTGACGAAATCAGGCTGTCATATTGAATCCAGAGATCAGCATCTGGATTTGACACGTACTGGCCAGTATTGACAGAATCAGGAATTAACAGGGACGGACAAGGAACAGATCCATCTATAATTCCCATAAGTCTGTGTGTCTTAAGAAATGCAACGATCTGTGCTCTCCAAACCACATAATTCTCACTGGTAAGTTTTACCGAAACACAGTTGGTGACATTCAGAAGAGAAGTACTAGACAAGGAGAAAGGAAACTTCACATTGTGACCTGTTTTGTGAAAATTTGCTGGATCCAATGCATTCATCAGTGATGCTTCTGTCGCTGACGATGAATCCGCAGGATACTCCATAGCCGTGCTCTGACACCAAGACAGATCTGAGATTTACGGAAGCAGGAAAGCAGAGAAGGGGATGAAAGACAGAGAGTGTGAAATTGAATTGAGCGGGATGATCCCCTCATTGACAATGCATTGATATATATATCCAATGTACACTGTAGGCATGATTGCCAATTACATATAAACACCCAAGCTATATTACGACTGAAACTACTACCCAGGGTCTAATCTATAATTGTGCTGAATATGGACTGACCTCTCTGGATATGTACCTGATTACGATGCTTCCTCCTCTGCTATTGCTGAAAATCGGAGCACATAGAGGGGAAGGGGACACTCAGCGCTCGCTGCAGCATCGTCCTGCACGGCCCGAGTGAACTGAAGCCCTATCGGTCTTGGCACCCGAGAGAAGATGGAGGAAATCGATGTCGTGCGATGATTCCTCCTCTACTATTGCTGGAAATCAGAGAATAAAGGGGGGAAGGAGACCCCCAGTGCTCGCTCACTGCAGCATCATCGTGCACGGCCCTATCGATCTTGGCACCCGAGTGAAGATGGAGGAAATTGGCGTTGTGTGATGCTTCCTACTCTACTATTGCTAGAAATCGGAAGGCAAAGAGGGCAAGGAAACGCCCAGCGTTGGCTTGTCGCAGCGTCATCGTGCATAGCCCTAGCGAAACGAATCCTTATCAGTCTTGGCACCTGAGAAAAGACTTATGCCCTGTTTGGTAACACTATTAGATACCTCTGTCACTATCAATTTTAAAATTGATATTGATAGAAACCATTAAGAGGTGTTTGGCTAATTGCATCAATTTTAAAATTTGTAGTGCAAACAAAACATATTATGTAATACAAGTGTCAACTTGTATTGCTTTTGATATTGATACTCCAACATTTGAAAATATTAATATCAATATTGATATAGTACCAAAAATGAAACTCTAACCAAACAGGCCATAAGAAATCGGTGTCGGCCCGCCTTCGACGACAAACACAACCGAACTTAAGGTCCTGTTTGGTAACACTATTTGACACCTCTATCACTATCAATTTTAAAATTGATATTCCTATTAATCACTAAGAAGTGTTTGGTTAATAGTATCAATTTTGAAATTGGTAGTGAAAACAAAGCACAATATGTAATACAAGTGTCAATTTGTATCAATTTTGATATTGATACTCCAACTTCTAAACTTATCAATATCAATATTGATATAGTATCAAATTTGAAACTCTAACCAAACAGGCCAT
This sequence comes from Cryptocoryne crispatula var. balansae, assembly GCA_036172225.1. Classification (NCBI taxonomy): domain Eukaryota; kingdom Viridiplantae; phylum Streptophyta; class Magnoliopsida; order Alismatales; family Araceae; genus Cryptocoryne; species Cryptocoryne crispatula. Next base: position 13,560,794 of record CM069924.1, read on the forward strand.
AAGTTCGCGAGCTAAATTCACTGGCCCGAAATCAGGTTCAGCGCTAGCCCGGCCCACGGACCCGCGAGCCTACCTGGTCCATTGACAGCCCTACGTAAAACTAGACTTGCACAGGATTTTCATGCCTTTTAGCGAATATAACTTACAAATCACAATCCCCAACACAATAAAATCACAAAGTGATTGATTCATTGATCAGCTCCACTTTCGGGTGTGTTTGGCATCATAAATTTTTGAAGATAAACTAGATTTATCCTCAAATTTTCCCTATACCAAATAGCACCTTAATGTGTAATAAGATATTTGATTACATAATAAATTTATATATTTTTTATGATAAAAAGTTATATTGAAATAAATTGTAAACTAACAAATGACATAAAAATGTTATGATTTAAAATATGTGATAAAAAAGAGTGGAAGTCATATATGAGATAAAGAAATGGAAGAGATGGAGGACCACTACGTAAAAAAAGAGTGTTGCACTTTTTTTTCTTGAAGAAAATCTCTTTAAAACTTATATTAATCGTTGAACATCTTTTTTAACAAATTTGGTTACAAGTACATAAAATTGTAACAATTACTTAAGTTATCATGTAACCAAACAACCCATAAGAGTATTTACTTGTCATTCTCGACGGTCTCCGTTTAAGCTCAAGTGTTTAATTTATTGAGATAAATTCTAGAGATTTTTTATTAGTTAAATTTATAAAATGTATATAATCAAATCTTTAAAACAAATATCTAAATCTAAAAATTCCCAAAATTTTATTATCTATAAATATTTTTTAAAAAAAGAAATGTCCTCTCCTTTCTCAAAAGAGAGTAAAAGATGCGAAAGATAGAAAGGATTAGTTGGACAAAAAATTCAAAATATCTAATCAAAGGCAATTCTAGGGTTACATAGTTCAACGGTGTTCAAGCGAACCAAAAATAAAAAGTTCTGAAAAAGAAAAATAAATATAAGATAATTGTTCAATGCAATTGTAATTAGTCCTCATAGTTAATGACCGATTTAGTAATAATATTAATTTTAAAATTAATATTGATAGACAACATAAATAGGTGTTTGGATAATAGTATTACCTTTAAAATTAACGGTGGAAACAACCATTAAAATTAATATAGGTCTTGACCTATATTGAAATCAATAGAGGTCTCGACGTCTCCTCTTCACAAATCCTTCCGTGACTCTCCTCTCCGCGGCGAGATCCTCTCCTCGAAGCCCTAGCTCCGCACGGCCATTTCCCTACTCCACCTCGACGAGAAGATCCGGCTCCTCTCCAACTCTGCGGCACCCATTCCATGGATTGGCCTCCTGGCCTACGAGTGGTGGTCAAAGTCTCTTCACGGCCTCAACCCCAAGAAGACCCGGTGTCAACTTCAACCGCGGCCCAATCGTCGCTGCTGCAGTCTTCCCTTAGGGATGGGGTAGGAGACGCCCAATGAGGACTTGATGCTGTCCTCAGAATTCACCGTGCAGTATGTAAGGGGCTCCAAGGCGAAGGCTCCACAGGCGGTGGTGGAGAAGAGGAGAGGACATCGACAGATGGCAGCTCTCCTCCTCTGATGGTGTCAGCGTGCTGCAAGCACTACACCACTTATGACTTGGAGTCATGGCGCAACCTCACCGCTATAACTTCGACGCCCGGGTGACACAGCAAGACATAGTAGACACCTACCAGCCACCCTTCCAAAGTTGCATCCAGGACAGTCGGGTGAGCTGCCTCATGTGTTCCTACAACGAGGTTAACGGGGTGTCAGACTGTGCTAGTCAAGAGCTCTTGCAGATTGCTCGAGAGGATTGGGCTTCCAAGGGTGAGATCATGGACATGCGTGTAAGGTGTTTGCTTAAATGCCTTTCCATTGAAAACGTCGATCTACTTCAATGCAAGAACATCACTTCAAATTGCAATGCCCAAGGTGTCAATTTAAGAATTTTCTTGATGATGGCTACTTCTAAAAGTTCACAGGTACATCACATGAAGGGATGACATGAATTCTGCTAGCTTGGGTCATATGATGATTATTTCTTTCTTTGTTTCAAGTGATCAATAGATATGTCAAGAATATTTTTTAAAGAAAGCTTGTAAAAAATATTGTTATTCGATGATGTTATACGTGACAAATGTGTTTGAGAAGTGGGTGAGATGTCAATCATCTTACCTACATATATGTTTGTATGTCTAAAGTTGCCTTTTTGATAGTCAACTTCTAATTCTAGCAAAGAGTGATGGTCACCATAGCAGAACAAGTGGACTTAGTGTGTCTCGGGTAGGTACTAATGGCCGGGTTTGGGGTGGTGGAGTTGCTGGCCTACTCATAGTAGTATCTCGTGTGAAGTCAGTTCTCCTAAAGTTGAGCTGGCCTTTGTAAGAAAATTGTGGGATTTTTGGTTTTCTTCTGGTGGATTGGTTAAATAGCCAATCTTAGCCCAATTCAAATCAGGATTAGCTCTCTTCCGCTAATCCAGTTCTTGACTCGAAAAATCCTTGTATGAAATCTAATTTATTTGTTGCTAGTATCGGATAGTGGATACCACCTACCCTTGTGGAGATAAGATTACACTTCACCTAAAGACTTTTTACTAAATGTCGACCATTAATGAACCTTACTTTTTTGCGACCAAATGGGTAGTAGTACAAAAAAATGTGCGTCTTTTGGCACAATGTGTGCTAGTTCCCTTCATCTGAATGGTAAAGTATCTATTTCATGGCTTTCTATTGTCCAGGCATGCGGTATGTTTCTGGGTGATAATTTAATGAAGGTTGTGTTCCAAGTTTTTGACGTAAACCAAGATGGGAATTTAAGCCCTGATGTGTGGTTAACCTGTTTATTTTATATGACTTGGTGATTTTTTTATTGTTATTTACAAATTTCAGGATTGGTTAATGTGGAAGTTGCTAATGTTAAGGTTGTCATGAAGAACTCAAGATAGGTGATGCTTGGTGTTGGTTTTTGCTCGAGCAAGAATCAAGCACAATAGATGGCAAAACAAGCAACTTTAGCATTTCTAATTGGTGTCTCCACATGCTTCCCACAATCATTTTAGAAATCCTATTGAAGGATCCAAAAACCGCTAAGCTTGTAGAATCACAAGAACTCAAAGTTGGAGCTTCAGAATATGGGTCATTATATCTTGATATATGTATATGTGTTTGTATATATGTGTTTGTATAAGAACCAACCATTTTACAGTGTCCTTTTCTTCATGTTAGAATCATGGAAAGAGTGCTTGTAATTTTGATATATGTATATGTGTTTGATATATGTGTTTGTATCAGAACCAACCATTTTACAGTGTCCTTTTCTTCATGTTAGAATCACGGAAATAGTGCTTGTAATTTTGATTATTTTGATATATCTCAAGGTGTTATATTGTCATCACATTCAACTTGGAAGGACTTTTGTAAGTCTTTTTTTTATTTACTAAAAACAAGAAATTGGTTGGAGAGTCAAAACAAAAATGCACCTAACAAAGTTACCACCAAAATCAAATTTTACTTTAATTTTATTATGTAAATTAAAATTTATAAACATACATTTGTTTTTGTAAATATAATTAATATTTTATATTTTAATAATATATTTTATATTATTTATTTATTTTGATATTAATAATAATTTGTGTCTAATCAATTAAGTAGTAATGATTTTGATATTAATATAGTTTTACCAAACACCTAATATCAATTTTGATATTAAAAATAATTTGTGTCTAATCAATTAAGTAGTAATGATTTTGATATTAATATAGTGTTGCCAAACACCTAATATCAATTTTAATATTGATATAATTTTACCAAACACCTAAGAGACATGATACTATCAATTTTGCTATTGATATTCTATCTTCTAGAAATATCAATTTCAATATTGATATAGTATCAATTTTAAAACTCTATCCAAATAGGCTGTAAGCTCCGCAGAGTCCTAAAAAGTAATTTTTTAGGCCCTGTTTGGTAATATTATTTGACACCCCTATCACTATCAATTTTAAAATTGATATTTCTAGTAATCATTAAGAAGTGTTTGGTCAATAGTATCAATTTTGAAATTAACAATAAAAACAAAACACATTATATAATACAAGTGTCAACTTGTATCAATTTTGATATTGATACTCCAACCTCTAAAATTATCAATATCAATATTGATATAGTACCAAATTTGGAACTCTAACCAAACGGGCCATTATATCTCAACATCTAAAGACATGTTTGGTACGTGATTAAGTTGAGAATAAACTTGATTTATCTTCGAAACTTTTTGACACCAAACATGTCTTAAAGAAGTTTTTTAATGTCCTGTTTGGTTAGAGTTTCATTTTTGGTACTATATCAATATTGATACTAATATTTTCAAATGTTGGAGTATCAATATCAAAATTAATACAAGTTGACACTTGTATTACATAATATGCTTTATTTGCACTACAAATTTTAAAATTGATACAATTAACCAAACTCCTCTTAATGGCTCCTATCAATATCAATTTTAAAATTGATAGTAACAGAGGTACTTAATAGTGTTACCAAACATGGCGTAAGGCAACTCTTCATTTCGGATGTGTTTGGATCCCCATAAAATATAATTGTCTGGGCTAACCCTTCACGGTTTCTTGATCAGCCTACTTCTTTGGTTACCGTAAAATATGCACAACAAAAATCATACTCGATCATATCCTGATTTTATGCCCTGTTTGGTTAGAATTTCATTTTTGGTACTATATCAATATTGATATTAATATTTTTAAATGTTAGAATATCAATATTAAAAATAATACAAGTTGACACTTGTATTACATAATATGCTCTGTTTACATTATAAATTTTAAAATTGATATAATTAACCAAACATCTCTTAATAATTTTTATCAATATCAATTTTAAAATTAATAGTGATAAAGGTACTTAATAGTGTTACCAAACATGACAGTAAATTTTAAATTTAAATTTAGATATTTATCATACTATTTTATTTAAATGTTATGTAAATTAAATAAGTTCACACTAATTCACCCAATCAAGAATCATTAAACAATTAAGTAGTACACTCGTCATTTAGTCTAATGAGATGTTTGGAGATGTTTGGTTACATGATAAATTGAATTTTTATTATAATTTTATATTTTTGTAGCAAAACTTGTTAAAATAAGTGTTTGTCAACCATTACAATTATATGTTTTGAAAGTGATTTATTTCTTGGACAAAAAAAAGAAGTCTTACTTCTTTTTTTATTGTGGTCCCCTCACTTTGGTTGGTCGTATATGTCACACACTCTTTTTTGTTGATACATCTCTCACAAATGTGACAATTATATGTCATGGTATAACTCACACTTTATTTGAATACAATTTTTTATCATTAAAGTGTATAAAAATTTATTATGTAACGGAACACCCTATAAAGTTGTGACATGCGTGCACAAAGTAATTATCTTTACAGAATTTGGATTTTGTGAATTTAGTTTGGTGTTTTAGATTTTCAATTCCAATTTCAGATTTCTGCAATTTTTGGATTTGATAGTTTTTTTGTTTAGATTCTTGAATCACCAAATTTCATATTTTCATGTGAACCTGGTTCCTTTGAAATCAAATCCTTGTATTCCGCACAAACAACTTCCTCTTTCCCATGGTTACCTGACCCATGCAACTTGAAAGTAGTGTTATCAGTAGCAGTATTTGTTGGTGCATCTCTAACTATCGGTATTTAAGGGATTTCCACGTTTTCAAGACAATCCACGGACAAATTATCATTCTTCTTTGTATTTTCTATGAGCTTCACATTAACCACAAAGAGTGTTTCCATACAACTTCCGACTTCTACTGTGTTAGGCCTCAAATTGATGTCTAGACTTCGGATTGTACCTGGAACCAAATTGATGACATCTTTATTCATCTCTACCATGGGTTTCTCTGTAATCGGATGGAGAACCTCGGGTTTGTGATTTAAGACGTTTAACTTTGGTTTCTCAATTTTACTTCAATCTTAGCAGAAGACTTTCCCATGGGATTAGATATCTTTCTTAGGTTATGTTTGACCTTTGCAAGTTCTGATTGGGGATTTTCCTGTACAACGTCCATAGAACACAGAGACAATTTCTTGATATTACGTCTACTCTTTTCAAATTCTACCTTTGTCACACTTTTTTTTCCCAATTTAACATTTGAACCAAAATTACGCCTCACTACGCTTTGGTCTACCATATTCCATTTCCATTGCATGATGCCTGTGTAGAGGGTTTGAATCAATAGCTTTCTTTTGATGTGGAGGTAGCTTCTAGAACCTGCAATTCTGCAAACAGTACAGCGTTTGAGCCAGCTCTATGCTGAGTTTGGTTCCTCCAAGTGGTACAGGAACAGGATCACCAGAGGCTTTGAAGCAATTGATGAAAAAGAAGTTGTAGACGAGATTAGGTCAACAGAAACAAAAGAACTGATTCATAGGCAAAAAAGTTGAGGAAGCTTAACAAATTTGAATTAGCTAACACCTAAACATGTGCCTACATTGCAGAAAAATGCATTAATCGAAGGCTTTCACTTAAAAGATCTCAAGCTCATTTCAAAATTTATGGCATGTTTACTATCTTAATAATAGAAATGTCACACCGTTCATCATACAGATAAAAACCATTGCAATTTTAGTGCATAGTGAACAATGAGAAAATTAAGATTGATAGCAACATTGGTGTTGGAAGCATGCAAGGAGAAAATTCAGCATTCACGCAAGGATAATCAACCAACTAAGGAAAAAGCAAACGGACCATCTTAAAGAACTTGTCCAAACAAAAATAGTATGGCCAACAATTAGCAAGCATGTTTCTTTCCTATGATAAGCAAGTCCATTTCCTTTCCTGCCCATTAAGCTATTCAGGCAAAAATCCTAACTTTCAGCAACCTAAAGGACATTTGCCTTGCCGTAAGTGATCAATTATCCACAGAATACAGAAATAGGACCAGAGAATTAAATTTGAAAAAACAAAATAATATAAAATGTAAATGAATCAAAAGAATATTTTATCATCAGATAAAAGTTGAAAACAAAGAGGAATATTCGGAGGTTTATGGGGTAATCATGAAAACTGTAGAATGTGAATCCACATGCAATATATAGACTTGAGGACAATGTCAGCATTCATGATTTGAGTAGTTTTACTCGTGATTTATTCTATTCGATCTTAGGCCAAAATAAAACAAAAAAACAGCATGCCATTCATATTAAAGAACAAGTTCAGAGTTAAAAAGAAGAAAACTATAACAAAATGATATTTACGTAAGGCCATGTTTGGTTATTAGTATTACTTTTGAAAATTTGACAGCATCATTTATAATGCTGGTGCATCTAATAATGACAATATCAAAATGAATACTATATTAAACCTGATATTCAATCAAACATGCCAATATAACATAAGATGGCATGATCCAATCACTACTCCTTTGAGTTTCTTAAATTTGTCAACTCACTTAACATGTTGTCACGACTCGAAATTTAAATAACATAACCTAAAAATGCAGCGGAAATACACAACGTCCTGACAGTGGAATGAAACCCAACACTTGGATTCCATAACCCAAACTGAACATACTACAAAGCTTCTATTAAAATCCAAAGGATTCAAGAATTTCCAAACCCAACTCAAAAAAATCTTATTACAAAAATCCATCGAAATAAAAGAATGGAACCATATTGTTAAGTCTAACAACATTCTTATTCAAAACCAACCAACACAGACCAACAACCTAAGTAGAGAATATTTCTCATCTCCAAGTGTAGATGACTCTGATTCTTTTGGTTTACTTGAATCTCATCTTCAAGCTCCTAAATCTTCAAAACCTGTTGAAAAATTTAACCCACAACGGGGTGAGTCCAGGGACTCCGTAGGATTTACACTCTTTTCTTACCAATCGGATAACTAACATATAATCAAATAATGATAGACAATATATCTAAATTGAGATATAATACAAATGAAAATAACATGTCTTCTATATTTATCCATAACCTATAACCAAACCATGATTATCTTTAAGGAAAAAGATTATGCCAATGCTACTCAATTCTAGACCAATGCACACAAGACCATACAAACTAAACAAATATCATCTAAAATTCTAAATGACCTCAAGACTTAACTTAACATGACCAAATTAAAACAAGACAAATCTAATTTTTCTAACATGATATGGTTTAACATCCATACATAACACACAAGTAACATATTTCATATCATTTCCAAAACACATAGCCAAAGAGCAAGGAATTGGTCGTCTTGCTTCACATGTATAAAATACTTTCACCAGCTCTAATATATATAGCAGTAACATATAATAAACTAGCCCAAAGTGCACCTAAGCAGTGGTGACACTAAAGGAAAATCACAGTAATCCGAAATCTGTGGGAGGGCTGGATTCATCAAAGTTACCCACTGCCCACGGGGCAATTGACTAACATAGGCTAGTGAAGCCTTCATAGCACGTCATATCAAGAGTTCATAACATAAATTCAAATCATGACATACTTGACCATACCATACATACATGGCATAAACATCTAAATTCATAGCCCTTCATGAAAGACATAACATTTATAACTAACTTGATAAGACATATGGTAACCTAAATAATTGAAATTGTTCTAAATGATAACTCGTACTAATCATGACCAAATTGACATGACTAACTATGCATAGCATAGCTCATGATCTGAAACCAAATTAAACATATTTTACCATAAATTAGACAAGACTTGTACTAACCGATTTGGTTGACATATTCTAAATCAAACATATACCAAACTTGACCATATGAACATAATCATATCATGCATGACATAATACATAATATGAAACCAAACTAATCAAAATTTATATGATCTACACACATGTAATGATAAACTGAACTAGACATACATAATTACATATACAAGACAATCAACTTAAATCAAGCTTGGCATAAACTAAACAAATTAAGTTCTGAAGTAATCAACCATAATCTGACATAAACAGGTTTTAAAAGGTATAATTTGATGACCCATGAGTTTTCCAAGTCTACACATAATTAACCTTCAATTCTCGTTCCAAACTAGTATATAATCACTTACATAATTTTCATAGGATCAAATCTGATAGCAAAAACTTATACCCAAGCATAATCATACTAAAAATGTTCCTTGATATATAAAATACCAATTTAAAATTTCTGATTCCAAAGATTTTGGGAAAATCATTAATTATAAATCCAAAGTCTAAAACTAGTCAACTTATGATCCATAAGTTAAATCATGCATATTTGCTTATCCAAATAAATCAAATACATAGACAAACTTGAGAAACTTACCTGGAAGCTTCTGTAAAATTTTTGGAATTTTCTAATTTTTTTGCTATTTTCTTGGCTTTAACTCTGATTTCTGAAATTAATAAATCGAATAATCCAAAAACTGTTGAACTGGCATTGAACCGGGTGGCTCAACCGGCGGCTTGGGGTGCTGGGCCGGTGGCCGGCCGGGCGGTCGACCGGGGGGGGGGAGGTGCAACCGTGCGTGGGTGCGTGCTCGCGGGAGGGAGGCGCGTCGACTGTTGATGACGGCGGGGGTAGCTCCCGATGACGGTACTCGAGATGGCGGATGGGGCGGTGCACTACGACGCGTGTCTCCAGCTTCGACGACTAGTAGGGGAGGTGCTGGCCACGATGGTGATGGCGAAGAGAGGGCGAAGGCCGGCGACGACGGTGGCGAGAGGACTCCTACAGCGGCTCCGGCCAGAACAGGGGAGGGTCGTGGCGACGATGGCGATGCGGCGGCGACCACGGCAGTGGCTGGTCGGAGCCTCAGGGCAAAGGCAAGGGGAGGATGGAGGCGCCTCACAGTGGCAACGACAGGGGGTGGCGGCTCGCGGTGGTGTCTTTCGGCGGCACCGGAGGACACGACAGCGGCGAGGCGACGCAACGGCGAGAGGGAAGTCGAGGCGAGGATGGCAGCGTCGTGGCTGGGAAAAAGAGGAAGAGAAAGAAACCGAGGCGGGCATGATGTGGGAACGGTGAGACAGGGGGGCGTTGAAATCGGCAAGAGAGGGGGAGGTAGGCGCAACCGGCGAGCAGGGTGAGGGTGGGAGCATTACAAGCAAAAAATATAATTAATTTTTTTTCAAAATGTTACACGTGCTCAATGAATATCATTTCACCTCATGCCCCTTGAAATGACTTAGCACTTGCCATGAACAACATTCTGAATCTTTAAAATTCCCCACATACAGTGAAGAGTTGAAATGGCTTGTCTTCTCAACAAGTGTCCACGAATAAGGGCATGTAGCCTTATGATGACCTTAATGGCATAGAAAGCCTTGCGTGTCTAAAAAAAGACAAATATGTAGCGATATGCTATCATGATAGTGTTTCACTTGAAAAGATACTGTTGACACCTAAGTTTGTGAAAAAAATAATGAAATGATAATGAGGCCGATTCCAAAAGGAAAAAAGAGAGAGAAATAAAAAATGGCATGACCGCCCCCCCAAACCTGGTCCGTATACAACATGTGCAAGCACCATAAACAGACCCAAGCAAGTCTAGTTCTTTCCACTTGCAGGCACCCTAAATTGCCTCCACACAGGCTTATGATCGGTCCATCTCTGAGGTCCAGAATAGGATCCTGATCAGCCCCAATTCAGCTTGCTGTAAGGTCCCCTTTGCGGCCCATCCAGAAGTGCAGCTGAGAGAAGGCCCATAGGCCTGCTCGAAAATGGGCCGGGCACTCTTTCAAACGAGCCAAGGAATCAGCCCCAGGCCTGCTCAAAGATGGGCTCGGCAGAAATAGAAAGAATATTTTTTGAACGAGGTAGGAGATCAAGAGCTATGGAGGGAGTAGAAAACCTGTCTTGGGATATCGACAAGCTGTTCCGAGTCCTACTCGAAGACAACTAAGGCAACGGCTCGATATCCTTCCGGGATTATGAGGCCAACGGTTTTGGGAAGCTCCGAGTCCCTCTCGGTCCCGGAACCAGCTTCCGGTCGGGGGAAGGAGTTCCCCGATGCCTATAAGAGGCCGAACACAAGCCGCTGCGCGGCCGGACAGAGAAAACCAGAGGGATAGAGAGGCAGACGGAAAAAGAGAGGAGAGGGAGAAGAAATTGGAGACCTGGAGATCGTTCGAAGGCATTGAAGGGATTACCTGTTTCCTGGAGCCTTGTTGAAGCCGCGTGGTTCCCCTTCTTCTTCTTCTGCCGGACACCGCAACTTCTCCTGCAAGCCGCCGCGGAAGCCGTCAAGCTTGTTAGTCCTTCTCGCCGTCGCCAGCGAAGGTTCCTTCCTCCCCTAGGACCGCCTTCTTCTTCTTCCTTGCCTACTGGAGTCGCCGTCGTCGAACGAAGCCAGGAGTAGCCGTAGTCGGCCCGCGATGCAGGGGGAAGAAGCCGGAAGCCCGTCGGGGGCACTGTAGAAGGGGGGGAAATAATACCCCCGAACCTACATCCATGGTGGAAAAGAGTGGGGCCCGCCTACGAAAATTGTCAAAAAAAAAGAAAAAAAGAAGAGGGAAAAGAGACCGACTAGGTGAAGCCGTTGTTGGCTGCATGAGAGGCCGTGGGAAGGGGGATTGACCCGCGGGTCAACACTTGTGTGGGGCCCACGGGGATTTTGCATTAAAAAAGAGAGAAAAAGAATGACCAGTCGAAGCCGGCCAACCCTGCAGAGCGCCCGCCGGTCCTGAAACAAAGAGCCGGTCCAGCCCAGAACAGTGCAACCGCCAACCGGCCTTCTTGCTTGGTGGAACAGTGCCCAGACAGGGCCTTCAACAAAAAAATAAATAAAATCAAATTAAAACAAACAATCAAGTGGAAATAAATAAAAATTTACATTTAATTCAACAAACCGGACTAGTTGGGGGGTCGACTAACCATCCGCCCCTACGTCCTTAAGGTAGACATACAAAGGTCTATAAAAGACCCCAATGTCTTACCATGTTCATTAAGCTATGCAAGGTTAGAGCATAATCAATATGCCGTCATGCCGGTCATATGCTAGTGAAATCATCAAAACAGTGAGGGATACCCATAAATCTATCAAAACCGGGTACATGCCACCCATGAATTGACAAGTTCATCGAGGACTCAAGGGACCCATGAATCTATTCATGTTCGGTGCAATAGATTTATGCTACAAGGAGAGGACAATCACATGAAACTCTTGGAAGGCAAGACAATAGAAAAAATCTGAAATTTGAAACCGAACCTGTGAAACTGAAATAAAAAAATCTCTGAACTTAAACACAAAATCTGCAATTCAAAATCTGAAATCTAAATCTGTCATGTGCGGAATCACCATGAAAATCTAAAAATCTGAAAGTCTGGAATGTAAAAAAATTGGTAGTTAGAACGTCAGCTGAAATCAAAGCCTACAAACTGAAAATCTGGAAGTTTGAAGCTCAGACCTGCAGCTGAGAATCAAAAGTCTAAAATTCAAACCTGAAAAATCCGAAAATGGTAAAATCTGCAAGGGTGCTCTGAATCTGTAACCACCACTAAAAATTTGGAGTTGAAATGTGTGATGTGCACAAAATCCAGAAAACTGTAAAATCTGAAAAGTCCATAAACTGTCATCCGTAAAAACCTGCAACAAAGAAAATCTAGAAATCTCTGGATATGAAGGTTGAAATATGCTGAACCATAAAAATCTGGAAACATAAAAGACTGAAATCAGAAACTATAAATCTGAAGCTTAATCTGAAAATCCAGAGATCCATAAAATCCAGAATCTGTCATATAAACTGGAGAACACAATCTGAAGCTCATAAAGGCCTGCAGACGAGAATCAGAAGTTAAAAAAATCTGCAATTTGTAGACCTGCAGTCTGCAATCTGAACTCTGCAGGAGATTCGAACTAAAAAAATCTGCAATCTGAATTTCAGGAGATTAAAAAAAAAATCTGAACTTCACATTCAATACAAGAAACCTGAGAGCGTAAAGATCTCTGGAGCAGGGGTTGATAAAAAAAAATCTGAGTGATTCAAATAAAACTGCAAAGTCAAATCAATTCCAACCAAACAAACTTAAATCAAACCAACAAATCGATTCACTTTTTTAAGACAAATTTAAAGCCATATTCCCTGGACCGAAATCAAATGGACCACCAATTTAAAAAATCTGAAACGTGATGTGAAATTGAAATCTGCAGTTTCCTATTCAAAATCTGAGCTCCAAAGTTTTAAAAATCTGAATGTCACATCCGAAGATAAAAATCTGGAATCCAAGCAAACTTGTAAATATGAGAAACCTGTAAAGCCCAGAATATGAAATCTAAGTCTTCACATAATGCCTAAATCAAATAATTCCAAGCAAATCACAAATTCATAAGCGAACCAAATCTGTAAACAAGCCAAACTTTCCAAACCCAATTCTTAATAATGGAACTCGAACAAAGGTCATAAACCTGAAGTTGATTAAATTTATCCTAACCAAATCCTGATCCAAACAGCATATTTAAATTAAATTCCAATCAGAACTTAAAATAAAATTAACTCCAAATCATAAGCCAGGCAAATCTGCAAAAATCAAAAAAAGTTAAAATTTGGAAGCACCAATCAAAATTCAATTCAAATCCAACTCTTGAATTAAACTCAAGTTAATTTCAATCAAACAAAACTAAACCAAACAAACTTCATTTCAAGCCAAATCTGACTTGAATAAATTTAAATCAATTTCACTCAATCCAAATCAATTTCTTAAATCAAACCTTAAAACAAATTAATTTTAACCAAACAAATCTAAAACAAACTGAAATTAAATCAATCCATAAACAACTTTTAACTCAAATCAATCAATCCAACTCAAATCTGGTCGCCCATAAAGCTCAAACATAATCAATTCAAAACAGTAAAATCTGTACATAAACCTGAAAGTTACATCCATTTAACTGAAATCTAATTTAAACTCATTAGATAAGTCCAATCAATCCAAATTAACCCAATTGAAAACAACTTAATTTTAACCAACTCAAAGAAATTCAAATTAATCAAACCGAAATTCAAATCAATTCAATTCAGCTTAAATCAATGCAATTCAAATTAAATTCAAAACAAATTAAATGCTTGCCTTCCATCAAGTTCATGTGGTTGTTTTCTCCGATGTGTTTGTATTAATGTTTATTTTGTGGATGCAAATTAATCAAACCGAAATTCAAATCAATTCAATTCAGCTTAAATCAATGCAATTCAAATTAAATTCAAAACAAATTAAATGCTTGCTTTCCATCAAGTTCATGTGGTTGTTTTCTCCTATGTGTTTGTATGAATATTTATTTTATGGATGCATGGTCTTCTATTTCCATGGATTGCTATGACAATTAATCAAGAGTTTTCGAGTAATCTCGATGTAATTAATGTCGGATCTTCGCACCATCCGATGGGGAGATGTCAAAATCAATTTCAAAGAACCTAACAACCTCAAATTATAATTTTATACATATCATGGACCCTAGTTAGTACTTTTATAGAATACCATCTATTTTCTTACAAAATCAATACTAAAGTCAAATCAAATTTAATCTAAATTCAAATGGAAAAATAAATTTCAAAACAAAAATAAAATCTTAAAAGAGAGATTTTTGAGGTTACATCAGATACATAGCCAAAAAAGAGTTTATAGATTAATTTTATTAGGTAACCTCTAATTTACCAGTTGACAAATGTAGACATTGCACGGACTGCATGATCTATGATTTCAGCATTCTGGCAATGCCATTTTCTTCTTTTGTCATCATAAAATTTGCAAAAAAATTATAAATACACATACTGATGGCAAATATTGTAAAAGTCAAGATAGAAAAGCAGTGAAGGTTACGGAAAAGATGAACATAAATAGTCCTCTATGAGAAATGTTATAAGTCCCTCTTTTCTTTTCATCAAGAAAGTCTAAATTTATGCTCTGGAGATGCATTTTACTTGGTTTATGGCATTGACCAATTTAATCATGCTAGTCGATAGCAAAAATTCCAGTGTTATACTTACTTATAGTTGTGATCACATTGAAGTGAACTTCTCATCAAACCTCGACAACCATTTAAGAAAGCAAGATCTATTCATATGCTCCACAAGAATCAACCAAGAAAATCACGATGTTATTGACAAATTAAACATCATATTATAAAGCCTTGCAACCAATGCCATCTATGGCGCCTACATGCATTGTTCCACATATTTCACATGATAGTGCACATGATGACAAATAAATAAGTACACAAAACACCCAAATCTTAGCCCCCAGAATGAAGAAAAGAAATGAATTGAAACCAATCAATTAAGATAGAAAACTAAGTAAACACAATCTGATCCAATTGATCCTTTTCTCCTAGACCATATAAGATACATCACATGAAAAACTATGATAAGCTTTCACGAAGTCAATTTTGGAAACAAGTTTTTTTGTAACCTCTATTTTGGTCACAAATACTTTCATGAACAGAATAAGTTTTTCAAGGATAAACTTTACTAAATGTTTTTTGGTTCAAACTAATATGCTTGTCAATTACCCTCCTCGACCTATCAACTAAAATCATTGCCAACATCTTGTACATCCCACTGGACAAACTAATAGGTTAATTTTTTTTATGACATCTAGATAACCTTTCTTTTGACTCTACAATAAATTACAATCACAATGGTTGATTCAGCTGAGTAGTTCACATTTCTTTTGATAACTTCAAGACATTCTGTTTCACAATTGTTTGATAAGTTTCAAAGAAACACGGACACTCCATCCAGCTTTGGTGATTTCCTTGTTCCTAAGTTGAAACTGCTAGTTTGATTCTTCTTAACTAAACTTTTATGTGAGTCCATACACTTCTTGTAAAGACATCATCTTAAAGGAAGAAGAAAAGAATCCAACAGCAGTTTCCATTCATCTCCTTTGAGTAAATTCTTGAAGAAGCTAATAACTTGATATTTAATAATTTTGCATCTTCGTCATACACCTGACTATCAAAGTCAACTTTTCCTCCTGTCATTGATTCACGGGCCATTAAATGAAAAAAATCAGAGTTTATATTCCCTTCCTTGAGCAACTATACTTTGGACATGTTCACTTCCATTTAGTTTCATCTCACAATTCCAAATTTTTTAACCTTGTTTAGTTTTTAGTGAAACACATTCTCAGCTGAAAGACTGTTTCATTCATTCATCACCTCAAAATATTCAGTGGCTGACATCAGTTGGCGTCTCACTCTTATTATCATTTTTAAGTATTCCTTTTGAGCAGATGCCACTTTAATTTTGGAACAATAAATTTCAGCAACTACCTAGTCTTGGAACTTCATCACACCAATTCTTATAGTGTGTGCTATAGGCCTTCAAGTTTTGTCCAAGCCTGTCGGTGGTGATCAAGATGACGTCCATAGACTGTTACCAGGACCTACTCTTTTTCATATCTTTCAAATACCTAAAGTGAACTGAAACAGAGTAGCCCTTATATATAAAAATTAATTGCTTTTTAATCAAATAGCATACTATAATAATAAAAAATTTCCGTGTTATTAATTGACATGAGCAGTTAACAGTACACCATAAATTAATATCCACCTCTTTGGATGCTTATACTGTAGTACGACATACTAATTGAAAGTCACAATATGATCATCTCGTCTTACTCATATTTCTAGCTTCCCTGTTAATTCCATAAAGTAATTTCAAATGCTTGGATAACTTTTTCATATACAAGGTTGAAATACTTAGGTCAACCATTCATTGGATAAATAGAAAATTCAACCGTTTACATTTCATGTCAAGGGTCTATACATATTTCAATTTTCATTTGGTACAAAGAATTAAATTTTTTGAGTTACTTGGGATATCAATTATACGTATGTACGAACCTCGCGAAAACTTCTCTTTTTCTTACCCGCTCCGCCTCTCTTTAATTTAAAACTTTCTCGTTCGGCGGAAATCATGATTAATCTTTGGTGAAAATTATTTGAGGGATAAAATAAAATATTATATTACGCGGGTGCGACAACTTTTTCCCTCACTTATCGTTTTGGTGCGAAAATCCTCAACAACGATGACGACAAGATTCTCGCTCTACCTCTTTTGATATTAAAAAGTAACTTGATGATTATTAGAGTTATTATAAATAATATAGCGAGATTATGGTATGGGTTCTTTAAATTATGGTTTGACCGCTCTCCATCAATCCACGAATGGATTCGATGTTAATTACACTGAGCGGCGGCTCAGTAACCCCTGATTAACTGCCATGGTAACACATTCAAGACGGGACAAATGCAAGGAAAAAGAAATATGTGTTTATTCTTTTGAGTATAAATAATGAAATAACAAGCAGGAGTATCGGCACTGCCTCCCCTCTCCCATTATTTCCTTTTTTTATGTCTTCTTTCTGCTTCCCTCTCCTTCTTTTTTAGGACTAGGTCCGGGGCTAGAAGGCGGCATCTGCCTTGAATCTAGCCTCACGGTCTCCTCCTTTTTTTTTTCTTTGATCCAATGCTTTGTGATTCCACATCCAGCAAGCGGTATTTTCCCGATCGGGGATTAACCGACTTGCTAGGTCTTGGACATGATACCCACGACCCGACATTTCCTTTTAGGGATTGGCCGGATTGATGGGCGTTGGAGATTTTCATCCATTATCCGGTATTTTTCGATCGGGGATTAACCGGATTAATGGGGCATGGAATTTTCATCAATTACCCGGTATTTCCCGATCGGGGATTAACCGGATTAATGGGCCTTGAACTTTTCATCGGCATTGCCCGTTTGGGAGCAAGCCGAGTTGATGAATTTGGGATTTTTTCATCCATTACCCGGTATTTTCCCGATCGGGGATTAACTGGATTAATGGGTCTTGGACTTTTCGTTGGCATTGCTCGTTTGGGAGCGAGCCGAGTTGATGAATTTGGGATTTTTTCATCCATTACCTGGTATTTTCCCGATCGGGGATTAACCGGATTAATGGGTCTTGAACTTTTCATCGGCATTGCCCGTTTGGGAGCAAGCCGAGTTGATGAATTTGGGATTTTTTCATCCATTACCCGGTATTTTCCCGATCGGGGATTAACCGGATTAATGGGTCTTGAAATTTTGTTTGCCGGCATTGCTCGTTTGGGAGCAAGCCGAGTTGATGAGTTTGGGGTTTTTCATCCATTACCCGGTATTTCCCGATCGGGGATTAACCGGATTAATGGGCCTTGAAATTTTGTTCATCGGCATTGCCCGTTTTTGGGGGTGAGCCGTGTTGATGGAACTTTGAGATTTTTTTTTGGGTGAGCCGTTGGGGCTTTCTCTCTCATCCACTGACTGGTACTTCCCGATTGGGGATTGACCGAATCGGTGGGTCTTCATGGTCCGTTGGGGGTTTCTCTCTCATCCGCCAGTCGGTATCTCCCGATCGGGGATTAACCGAGCTGACGGGCCTTGATGGTCCGTTGGGAGTCTTCTCTTTCCTCCGCTAACCGTTGGGGGTGTTCTTCTTCCAACCGTTGGGGGTTTTCTTTTTCCAACCGTTGGGGGTTTTCTCTTTCTTCCACCAACCGTTGGGGGTTTTCTCTTTCCTAGTGGAGTTGGATTTTTATTCATGTGGGTTCAATTGGAGTTTTGATCATCATGGACTTAATGAGCCCACTTTCCATGTTAATGGGCCTTGAGTCAATCTCATGTTCATCTCGGTTAAGACCGGATTGGGCCTTAGTGGACCGAGTTTGATGCGCTTGGAATGAAGTCACATGGCATTGAGCTTCCTTGAACAATGGATAATTGGGCCTTGTAGACCTTAATGGGCCTAAGCCCCACCTTAATGGGCATTGGACCGGTCTCTTGTTCATGTTGGTCAAGGCCTAATTGGGCCTTGGTTGATCGGACTTGGTTCATTTGAAATGGGAGCACATGGTCTTGCACTTCATTTGAAGATGGTCAATTGGGCCTTGAAAGCCTTAATGGGCTTTGATGGGTGATTTTTTTTCTCCTTAGGACCTTAGTTAATTGAACTTGATTTATTTGAAATGAGGTCACATGATCTTGATCCACATTGGTGATGGCCAATTGGGCTTTGAGAGCCTTAATGGGCCTTGATGAAATGGGTGATATTCCTCCATGCCTAATAGGCCATTGATTGCTTGATGCTTCACATGCCATCATGGTATGAGATGATGTGATTGAGCCCATGGTATACCTTGAGACTTAGCCAATTCCATGAGAAATTGAACTTGGGCCTCTCCTCCCTCCTTGCACTCTCTTAGACAATGGGGCAAAGGGGGGAGCCTTAAGCTTTGCGTAGGATGAACCTTGGGGAATGTTGCCTCTCTCCTCTCCAAGAGGATTTCATGGCTTTTTATATGCCAAAAGAGAGGGGCATTTTGGTCCACAAAATGCCCCAACTTCTCCTTGTTTTTGATGGTGTGAGGAGAGGGGAGGGTACATTTGGAAATATTTTATTATGCCTTTTACTTTATGGTAGGTGTGAGAGAAAAAGGTGGGGGCATTTTGGGCTTTGGTCACCTTTATGGAGGGTTGGGGTGGCCAATTACACAAAATGTCCCTCAAATCATTTTTCAAGAGGATTTTCGGATCTCCCATTTGGGACAGATTTTGGGCCTTCCCCTTTTGAAAATTTGAGGACCAAATGGCCAAAATGAAGGCCAAATGTATGTGCATGGGTCCAATGATCCAATTAGGGCTATTTGAGCCCATTTAAGAGCTATTAGGTGGTTTTATTCCCTCTTAACAAATTTAAACAAATCTAAATTTACTAACGAATAGTTTAATGTTATAATTTAATGGGAGGAATTTCTCACCTTCTTTTCCTCCCTCTTCTTTTTTTTTCTTCTTTTCTCTGATTTTATTTTCTTCTTTCTCTCATTTTTTTCTTCTTTTTTTTGCTAACAGAAATCATCTCCCTTTTCTTTTCTTCTTTTTTTTATTCCTTCATCTTCTTTTCTCTTGTCTCTCTTTTTTTTTTAACTAAACGATCTCATCACCTCTCCATTTTCATTTGCCCCTCCTTTTTTTGAACAGGATCATCACTCTCTCTTTTTTTTATTCACTTTCTTCCCCTTTTTCACTTTCTTGTATCATCATTTTTCCTTCTTTTTTTTGACCTCACAGTTGAATAAGAATGAACATTAAACAAATATCCCCTGCTAATTTAGTTAAATGGGTCGGGGGTTAGAGTCGCTTGGCTCGATTTTGACCGAGTCAAAATCGGTAGACCTCTCATTAATCAGAGGGGCACGGCCTCACGTAACCCGCGAGCACATCTGATTTTGACCGAAGTCAAAATCACTTGGCCGGCGGAGCTCCTACGTCGCAACAGAGCGCGGGCGCGACAGGTTCCCGGTGGCGAAGCTTCGCGAAGGGGTAGTGATGCGGGACGAGGCGGGACGGACCGGCGACGTGGGTGCTGCAGCGGACCGTGGAGGTGAACAAAAGACCTAAAATGCATGAAATAAAGCAAAACCGGACTTAAACCGGTCAAAACGGGCCCCAAAATATGTCGATTCATGCCCGAACCACTCAAAACGGGCCTGAACCGGCCCCAAAATGGCTTGAACCGGCACGAACCGGCCCGAAATGGCTGAACCGGCCGGTTTAGAGGCTGAAGCCGGGCTACGGAGCCGTCGAGCCGGAGCCGGACCGGCCACGAACCGGGATGAGCCGGCGGTTTGACCGGCCCGGGAGCGAAATGGCCGGACCCGGCCGAGTGAATCGGTGGCCGGTTGAGCGACCGGGGGCGAGCCGGTGCGGCTGGCCGGCCGGGCGGAGGTGAGCCGACGCCGCGGTTCGCCCGGCCGCGACTTAAGTGGGGGGGGGGCCGTGGCCGCGCGTGGTTGGCGGCGGGGCGGCGACGCGGCCGACTCGCCCGGCGCCGCGTGCCTCGGGGGCGCCGTCGTCTCCCTCGCGAGCACGCGAGGGGTTTCGCCTTGCGGATGCGGCCGCGGCCGCGGTGGCACGGCTGCGCGGGAGGAGGTGACGCCGGGTGCGGCGCCGGACGCCGCCATCGCCGTGGTCGGAGGGGTAGGGGAGCCTCCCGAAAGGCGCCGTCGGCGCCGTCTTCGCCTTCCTCTCGTCTCCTTAGGACACCGGAGTGGAGGGAGCCGCACCGGAGCCCTAGCGGGGCCGCGCGCACGGACAAAGCCGTGGACGTGGGGCTTCTTCTTCCTCTTTCTTCTCCGTCTGACAGGGATCCGAGGGAGGGCTTCTAGCATCGGGATGGTGGGTGTAGGTACTCCGGGGATCGCCGGAGGTGGGGGTGGACGGAGGGGTGGAGATTGACGCGGTCGGAGGTGTCGAAACGGACGTAAACGGGGGTGAATGGTGTCGATAGGGTTTCAACTCGAACCAGTGAAGGGGGAAGGGGAAGGAATGGCTCGGAGGCCGCTGGACGGAGGAGAAGGAGAAGGCACCCACGCCGGAGGGTCGCGAAGGGACCGGTGCACGGAGGAGGTGGAGGCTGGACGACCTCCGTCGTGGAGGGGTGAAGAGGAAGGGCGGCGCCCCGGCGCGAGGGCAGCCCCTGGGGTTCCCGAAAAATTGGACAATAACACTCTCTCTTCGTTTCAACAGTGGCCCTCTTAAATAGAGGAGCCTAATACAAGCAGACACCTTAAATGACTAATTACATACGTGTCCTCGTAAGGACTCGAATTAAAGGAAAAGACTAAAACAAACTTGAAATATTTACAATGAAGTCCGTAAGGACGTAAACGTAAATAAACCCCCGAAATGGACCGGACCGGGTCCCCGTCGTTCTCCTACCCGGGGAGAAAACTCGTCGTCGAGTTTTGATTTATCTTCCAGTGTTGCCGCCGTCGCGTTCCACAGCGCCGCATTTCATCGGAAGCATCCGAGAGTCGGCTCGCGGGGAATGAGCCGATCCCCGGCTACGATGCCATTTGATGCGGGACGAGGCGGGACGGACCCCGGCGGCGTGGGCGGCTGCGGCGGACCGTGGAGGGTGCTCGAACACAAAATGCATGAAATAAAGCAAACGGACTTAAACCGGTCGAAAACGGGCCCCGAAAATATGTCGATTCATGGCCGAACCACTCGAAAACGGGCCTGAACCGGCCCCAAAATGGCTTGAACCGGCCTGAACCGGCCCGAAATGGCCTGAACCGGCCGGTTTAGGGCTTGAACCGGGCTCTGGACCGTCGAACCGGGCCGGACCGGCCCTGAACCGGGATGAACCGGCAGTTTGACCGGCCCGGGAGGCGAACCGGACCCGGCCCGAGTGAATCGGTGGCCGGTTGAGCGACCGGGGCGAGCCGGTGCGCTGGCCGGCCGGGCGGAGGTGAACCGACGCCGGTTCGCCGGCCGCGACTTAAGTGGGGGGGGGCCGTGGCCGCCTGTGGTTGGCGGCGGGGCGGCCGACGCGGCCGACTCGCCGGCGCCGCGTACCCCTCGGGGCGCCGTCGTCTCCCTCGCGAGCACGCGAGGGTTTCGCCTCGCGGATGCGGCCGCGGCCGCGGTGGCATGGCTGCGGGAGGAGGTGACGCCGGGTGCGGCGCCGGACGCCGCCGCCATCGCCGTGGTCGGAGGGGTAGGGAGCCTCCAAAGGCGCCGTCGGCGCCGTCTTCGCCTTCCTCTCGTCTCCTTAGGACACCGGAGTGGAGGGAGCCGCACCGGAGCCCTAGCGGGGCCGCGCGCACGGACAAAGCCGTGGATGCGGGGCTTCTTCTTCCTCTTTCTTCTCCGTCTGACAGGGATCCGATGGAGGGCTTCTAGCATCGGGATGGTGGGTGTAGGTACTCCGGGGATCGCCGGAGGTGGGGGTGGACGGAGGGGTGGAGATTGACGCGGTCGGAGGTGTCGAAACGGACGTAAACGGGGGTGAACGGTGTCGATAGGGGTTTCGACTCGAAACCGGTGAAGGGGGAAGGGGGAAGGAATGGCTCGGAGGCCGTGGACGGAGGAGAAGGAGGAGGCACCCACGCGGAGGGTCGCGAAGGGACCGGTCTGCACCGGAGGTGGACGGACGACCTCCGTCGTGGAGGGGGTGAAGAGGAAGGGGCAACGCCCCGAGCGAGGGCAGCCTAGGGTTCCCGGGTGGACAATAACACTCTCTCTTCATTTCAACAAGTGGCCCTCTTAAATAGAGGAGCCTATTACAAACAAGACACCATAAATGACTAATTATATACATGTCCTCGTAAGGACTCAAATTAAAGGAAAAGACTAAAACAAACTTCAAATATTTACAATGAAGTCCATAAGGACGTAAACGTAAATAAACCCCAAAATGGACCGGACCGGGTCCCCATCAGGTAGTCTGGGCATTTCCGCCCCTGGGTGTTTCACCCCTGTCCTGCGGGCGGCTGGGCTGGCAGGCGCGGCAGAGGCAACGGCGCCTCCCTCCTCTCCGTCTTCGCTTTCGTCGTCCTCCCGCAGGTCCTCCGCCGTCGAGCCTCCTACCGCGGGCTGGTAGGCGCGAAGGCAGCCGGCGACCATTCTTCTTCGAGCTTCCGTGGGCTCTCCTTCTTCTGAATCTCCTTGGTGATCTTCTTCTTGGCGCGGCCTTCCCCCACAGGGTCCCTCGTCTTCCCCGCTCGGCGCGCCTGTCTTCTTCAGCGAACGTGCGCACTCGAGCGGCCCTCTTCGCCGTCGAACGGCTTGAGCGGGACCGGCTGCTTAGTATCTTTGGCCCCGACGCTTTGCAGGTCTTCTGGCGGCTGTGTGGTGAGCTTTCCCTTGCGAGGTGAGGTCCGACCCTCCCGGCTTTTCGCAAACACTCCGGCGGCGTCCCGAAGAGCCTCTTCTCTCCTTCTTACCATACGGGTCTCTTTGCCGTCCGGTCTTTGTAGGAACCCCCTCGCGGCCCCCTTCGTCTGGTTCCTCCGTGAAGCTCATCGGGCGGGGGTCGTTTTCTACGCGGTCAGTCCCCCGTCCCCTTTTTGTATCAGGCGGCCCGACGCGGCTCCCCCTTCTTCATTGCTCCTCTTCCGCATGCCGGGAGGGCTTCGGTCCCGTTTCCGTCGGCGTTGGCTCGCGCGGGGCCTGCGTCCCGCCGGGCCTTGCGGGTGACGAGTTCATAGAAAGCAGAACAGAATACAAAGATCGGACACAGACAACTCCGCAACAGTTGAATCAAAACACGTTCAGGTGATTTCCATTCCTTCGAAACCGCCTCGACCAAAATCCGTTCTACATGTTCGTCCTTGATTTCACTTGGCAGCATGCTTGGCCTTCGTATGCGCTTGAAGAGCGTTGTCGTCTTTGAACGTCTTGGGGCATGACTTGCACGAGACAGAACCTGGCAGAAGACTTGGGTGTTTGCTGCTTCGGTTTGTCATTGGTGGTAGGGGTCTTGCCGGCTTGCTTCGCAGGGTGTGGGGCGGCTACGTGCCCACCCTTCTTGCCGTCAACGCCGCCTGTTTTACCGAGCTTAGCCTTCTTATCGGCGGGAGCCTTCCAAGCAGTGTCTGCGGTCCTTTTCTTACCGGCTTCGTTCTTTGGAGTAGCTTCATCCCCTTTTTCAGAGCTTTCGAAGTCACCTTCGTCACCGCTATCCTCGCCTCCCAGCATATCCTCATCATCAGACTCAAAGTCATCTGATTCATCTTCATCCTTGTCAGATTCATCCTCGTTTTCTTCCTTGTTCCCTTTTGTTCGTCATGGCATAATAGTTTTTTTTTATATACAATTTGGCATGTATTGAATGTTTAGCCAAGACAACGAACTTTTGCTGCCTGTCATAGGCAGATAGGGCGACTAGCAACCGGGACCATTGTTCTTTCATTTGTAATTTTCTGTTGTCTATGCTTTGTTTTGTCTAGTGTGTTCTGAACCTGCCCCCCGTGTTCTCTTGGGATTCTCAATGTTGCGTTTAACATGGTGTTGAATGTGGTTGACTATTTTCATGGGCGAAATGGCCGGGGAAACCCACAACGTGGCTTAGTAAATGGACACGGTCGTCGTCGACCCCTCCATTGGAGGACCGTCAGCGCTCGACTTAGAAGAAGATGACATTTGTCATCGACCACCCCTCCGGGGAACCGTGGCCGATTGACCTAAAAAAACAATAATCATTGAAAAGGCAATCGTTGACCCCTCCATTGGAGGATCGTTGGCGTTCGGCCTATCAGAAGATGACATGTGCCATCGGCCACCTCTTCGGAGGATCATGGTCGATTGGCTTAATGAATAAACCAAAAACATGAGTTGCCCCGTCTGGTTGTGTGCTTAGTGACCATTTTTTGAATGGCAATTGCGTTACTTACAATCCCCTTTTTTTTGTTCTCACGTTGTGCATAGACTTCTTATTTTTCCGCCTCATAGCACCACGCTAATTAAGCTGATCAAGCCTGATTAATTCAATATATGCTGCATTTTTTGTATTTTGCCAGAGTACTTTGATCACCTTCCCTTTTTTTGGCGGGGTTAACAATTGCCCCCCACGGGGGATTTCCCGTAGACAACGTCGGAGGGGAATGTCCCGTGCACGGCTTTCAGGCCTTTCGTCACATGCATTCTTATGGGAATCATTCCCGCACTTGGTGTCAGAATCTTTCCTACTTTCTCTTCAATGGATATTGCGAGTTTATCTATCTCGACTTTTCTTGTTTTGTGTCCTCCGCTTCCTTTTTTTTCATTGCATATTTTTTCACTTGCTTCTATTCTTTATGCTAGAGGATGAAGAGGGGTGCTCGTGCTCCACGAGGTGCAGCTAGGGGGATGCCTCATGGCACAGGTCGTGGGCGGGGTAAATGCACCGAAGAGCCCATGCCCGGTCCGAGTTGCCTAGATGCTTCTCTCCTAGGGAATCTTGAGCTTCGACATCCAGCCCGTGGTCCTCTTGATGCTCACCCGGCTTCTGAATTTGTGGACGAGCGACTTGTCACATGTCGCAGGAACTGCTTCAAGTTTGAACGGTCATCATCATATCCCGCTCTTTGGCCTTCAGACGAGGCTCTCTTATTATTTCTTCGCGAGCATCGCGCGTCCTCAAGCAGTAGGGATGACCATTTGACTACTCAAGAGCGAGTCCGGCTGGAGCGAGCTATCTTACGTGATAGGGACATCGTGAAAGGAACTATTTCCTATTCCTATGCTTCATTTCCCATGGAGATGCCGAGCACCAACTCCAGCCTTCTACGGTGTTTCTAGGCATGTTCAAGAAGTTTTCCGCCGAGCATATCAAAGAGTTGAGCTTCACGCCGGGCAAATGGACATATAACGGGCCGTGCCATCCTATCCCTGATGACTTTACTACTGGGCTGTTTCTAGCCCCATGCAGCACCTCCTTTGCCCAAGAGGGGTACGATGGCAGATGTATGTTGGATGACATTCTTTCTCAGAATATCCCCAGTTGGTACGGACAACTCTCTATCCCTCAGTCTCATCAGCCCCGGATGGGGGCGTGCGAGTGGTTAGAGTATATTTTGGCTAATTTCAGCCGGCGGTTGCAGCGGATTGGCCTGCATGGTGCTGTGACAGCCGCGCTATATTCTTACCCTCATCACGAGGGGTTCATCCAGGGTCTGGCAGAACGGTTTAACATGAGATGGAACACCTTTGCGACTGCGGATGGCGAGACAGCCTTAGACCTTTGGGGCTTCCACATGATATCCGGTCTCCCGATCTGTGGGGAGCCTTATGAAGAAGTTGTGCTTGAAGATGCCCACCTGTGTATGACTGATGGCAATGGCAACTACCGGCTGACCTATTGTTACCGGTTCTTGATATTAGCTTGGCGGGACCTTGCATCGAGCGGGCAAGATCATCGTACTACTGTTGCCCGCCGTGTTTCAGCTATAGCCTGGCTCCGGTATTTCTATGGGGGCCCATATT
Source organism: Cryptocoryne crispatula var. balansae (assembly GCA_036172225.1). Lineage (NCBI taxonomy): Eukaryota > Viridiplantae > Streptophyta > Magnoliopsida > Alismatales > Araceae > Cryptocoryne > Cryptocoryne crispatula. Next base: position 13,587,572 of record CM069924.1, read on the forward strand.
GTTATCGAAACTGCTTTGCAAGGCTGGGCATCGGACGGGAGCACTATACCAAGCTTGATAAGCATGCTTTCACTCCACGTGGCCGAAGCATTGAAGCATGTTCTGAGACTGAAGACCCCTGGGAATTAGGAGAGATCACTCATCTTGCTGCCTACCTGACTTATTGGCTTTGTACCTTTGCGGTTCCATATGGGGAAGATGGTACCCTGAGGGCCAGTGCTATTTACCCGGCGTGCCGTCTAGCTTACGGTACAAAGCTGGCCAGTTCTCCGGCGGCATTGGCCGCCATGTACCATTCCTTTGGTGCTCTTTCCACACACGTTTCTCCGAGAGATTGCCGGGTCCCTATGGCCACTCACTATGTAAGCGCATGGGCCGCTTCTTTGTTCCGAGGGCTTCCCGCTGCCAGTGAGGGAGTGGAGCATTTCCACCCTTTGATGTTTCGTCTCATCGGAGTTATGGCTGAACCTTCCGTCACGGAGTTGGCCTTAGCTCGTTGTTGTTTGTCGAGCATCCGTGCTGATGGTTCGATGTACATGAAGCTTGACCATTGTTCCGCTAGCTATCACCCCCATTCAGCAACACAGGAGGAAGGGGGCTTCGTATGGGTGGATCCTCTTGTCGGAAAGCCGACAAAAACGGCAGGGCGAGAATGGTTTTTGTGTACTCGCCCCAGTGTCTTGGTGTTTCGGCGTGGCCGTAGTGCCATACTGGAGCCGTATTATCCCCACCGCTTTGCTCGCAACTTCGGGTATCATCAGGGTGCACCACCCAATGTTTTTTAGATAACAAGCTAAATTCTAAAACCCAAATTCAAAACTGCGCTACACCTAAAGTTTTTAGATAACAAGTTAGAAAAAATGCCAAAATTCTCTGAAACAAAACACCACTAAATTTGAAATCCTAATTTACGAACTTAAAACAAAAAAGCATTGAAATAAAAAGCCTTAAGCATTATCTTCGATAACTAAAGGACTGAATGCTTAATTCTAAAACCCAAATTCAAAACTGCACTAAACCTGAAGTCTTAAGATAACAAGTTAGAAAAAAATGCCAAAATTCTCTGAAACAAAACACCACTAAATTTGAAATCCTAATTTAGGAGCTTTAAACCAAAAAGTAGCAATTGCAAACATTGAATTTAAAAGAACGATAGTAAAGATTTCAAATATGAAAAGTGCAAATTAAAGTATTAAATTTAAAACTCAAATTTCTAAAAACCCAACCAAAAATCTGAAATATACTTGAAAGCTAAAAATCCAAACTCAAAAGCCAAGCCTGAAAACTATCTGTCTCAAAACTGAAGCTTAAAACTTAACTAAAAAAAATCCTCAGTCCATGAAGCTTAAAATCAAAGGTTAGAATCTAAAACATTAATAATCTCAAACTCAAACCAGACTCAACAATCTCAAACAAAAATAAAGAAGAGGACCAGTAAATTTAAAATCTTGATATTCAAGTTAAAAAGCTGAAGTCTAAAATTTCTCGAAACTAAGTTATCAAATTCTGAATTAAAAACAATCAAATCAAGAATCTTGAATCCTCCTGATCTAGAACCTCAAGCCTTAGATATGAAATCTAAACCAAATCCAAGACTTCTCAAGTCTACGAACCTGAAATCTAGATTCAAACATCAAATTTAAATAAATATAAATATATATTTAATCTTATAATAAACATAAATTTTGGTATATTCATTTTATATCATACTTTAATAAAAAATATAGCATTTATATTTACACAAAATACAATAAAAAACAAATAGATAAAATAATAGAATGTAATGCTAATCGAGGGATCCGAAGGTCAAATTTGATGGTCAAAATCGATATAAAGATTAAAAACAGAGTTAATAAGAAAATAGACTTAGAACATGGATAGAATAAAATGTAGGCAAAACTTTTGTCTGAGAAATATACCTGCTCGAAGATCAGAGACCAGAGATCTGTACCTTTCTTCCTTCTTCAGCAACTATGTAAAAACAAAATGCCAGACTAAGAAAAGGATATTCCTACAGTTGATGAATGAAAAACATTAAATTTGTAGAACAAAATTAAGAGGATAGGCACAAAAGCGTGCACCTTGTAGTCGACATTGGAGGAGTGCAAGAAGTAACCAAGTTTTGGGTTTAAAAGTGATGGGAAAAGAAAAGACAGACAATGCTTTTGTTTGAGAAGTATACATGCTTAAAGACCAGTATCTTCCTTTCAACCGCACTTCTTCAGCAACAACAATCACGCAAAAAGAAAACCCTAAATAATTTATCGGAAGAACATTTTGGACAAGAGGCACAGCCAGATGAAAGAGCTCGCAATGAAGAACTGAGTCACCGAGGAATGCCCGGGGTGCTTGAGAGGAACCATTCATAACGGGATGTTGCGGTGGGGCGGCGTAGATCAAAAAACTTTAATCATGGGGCTAATCTATTGGAGGATGATTTACATCATCGCACAGAGGGTTGGTGGACGATGGAAGAGGATAAGCACAGAGGGTTGGCGAATCGGTCGGAGGACTTACAAGATTGCACGGAGGAGGATACACGGAGGGTTGGCAGCGGGTGATTCTGATGGCACAGAGAATTTTGGCGAATCTATCGGAGGATTTACAGCATCACATAGAAGAGGATAAGAGTTGGCAGTAGGTGATTCTGTCGGAGGATTTGCATCACAGGGAGATGGAAAAATGCATGGAGGATTGGAGGGTTGGTAGAGTCGAGAGCAGATAAATTGTCGCAGAGAGGAGGATCCATCGCCTATGGAGGATTGGAGGGTTGGTCGAGCGGAGAGCGAAGAAATTGTTGTAGAGGGAAGGATCCATTGCGTGGAAGGCAATCAGTGCTACATCCCACACAAAGGGGGCTGTTAACACTCAAAAAATGTGCAAAGCAAGACTAAATTAAGGGCGAAATTCAGAAGTGGCTGAACTTTGTACCACTTGAGGTTTTTCATTTTTTTAAGAGCCATCGAAATTGTCATGTATATGACACAATAATCAAGGCAGGGATCATCCTCAGCATATGGACAGCCCATGATAGGGGAACTCAGAATTTTGGGGGCGGTAGGGCTGCAGTAAAATCAGACAGTTCTAACTTATAACTTATAATTGTTCGTTATCTGCACATGCGCAAAACCCAAGTTTCAACCGTTGATATAACTCGGTTTGATGCGCCAGCACCCTAATGCAGATTTCATCGCGTTCGGTTACCAAGACTTTTACGCTGCTACTACCACACATCTATCGTGCTGACCACTATGCCGGTCGGTATGGTAACAAAAGAACGTAGATGAATTGCTAGACAGGACAGGGTCGACACCAAAAAGACATACTTCCGAGGCTAATTTGACAAAGGAGGTCTGCAAGCAAGTTGTCATCTCCTAGAGAGAAAACCGAAAAAATAAAGGAGGCAAAAAAAATCCGGAGAAGAAGACTGCTGGAGCAAAGGAGCAAACCGGGAAGCTGGCGGAAGTCGTCGGGTTCTCCAGGAACGTCCGGAGTCGTCAGCCTTCAATCCCGCAGGTGCCGTGCCCGCCGAAAATCTTCCCGAAGTTGCTGCGATCGCCGGAAGTCCTCCTGGAGTAGCCACGATCACCCAACACCCTCCCCCGGAGCTTGCTGTCGCCGTCCAGGGAGCCCCCACCTTCTTCCGTCGACGGTGGGAAGAGCCACGTGCCAAACGTTCGTACCCGCCGCACCATCGCCCGAGTGGGAGAAAAGAAGGCAGGCACAATTTATTTTTACGCACTATAGCCCATGTCAGCGCATATGGGTGCCCGCGAGATCTCCCAAACGGCAGGGAATCCGCCACGAAGCAAGGGAATCATCGACCCCCCCTCCGCGGAGGCCAGCGGCCACGAGGTCGGCAGGCACCTTCCTCGCTTACCGCAGGGGCCAATGGGGGCAAGCCGCACCGCCGGGGGATCCTCCATCCCGCAATCAACGCGGATGGGATGGAAGGGGTCCGACCTTCTATTCCTAAACGGAGGGAGCTCGAGGATAAGAAGGGGGAACTGAGCATCGCGCAGGGAGAGTCGGGAGAGGACTGAGCATCGTGGAGAAGAAGAGAGGCAGGAAGGAAGAAGAAGGAGAGAGGGAGCCGGCATCACCAAAGGAGAAAGATACGAAAGGTATAGATGGCTTACCTTGGTGGTCACGACCTCCCCTCCTAGCCGCTCTGGTCCTGGTAGCCGATCGCCCATCGCCGGATCTGCCTGGCAGCGGCGAGGCCCTCCCTCCCTCCATCTCTTTGCGGCCAGTCGGGAGCCCCCATCGGACCAGCTGGAGGTCGCTGGACCCCCTTGGTGAAGCCGCGAGGCCGCTGCCGTCGAGGAGGCCGAGAGCCTGGCCAGCCTTGCTTGTCAAAGGTCCTGAAGCAGTCGCCGATCTCGCCCGCTGGCGGCCTGGAAGCTGTCGGGGCATGAGGTTGCCGGAAACCAACTCCCCCCCGCGTGCCCGCGAGCTCACGGCACCGAGTAGCCGGGTCCGAGCTCCGCGGCAGCGCACAGTTAGGACAGCCGGGCCACCCCTTTCTCCGTCCGGCCCAAACTCATCCGAAGGCCCATAAAAAAAAGGAGAAAAGGAGAAGAAAGAAGGAAACAAGAGACGCATCACCACCAAATGACACAAAAAAATGATAAATTTGAATAGAAAATCAAATTAAAAGGATCTTCACCCTTGGGTCTTGGGATGGCCATGCGCTAAACCATAGATCGACGAGGTGGTGTCCTCGGGAGATCCTCCACAAGTCCTTATGGACCGGGGCTACTCTCCCTCAATTTGGTTAATAATAATTGCGGGGTTAGTTTCTAATTCCCCAAAGTCCATTCAATTTTAAGTCTCTTAATGCCTATAAAAGGCCGTATGAGATTTAATTTTCTTTGTGGGGTCAATTTCTGATTCCCCAAAATCCATTCAATTTTAAGTCTCTTGATGCCTATAAAAGGCCGTATGAGATTTAATTTTCTTTGTGGGGTCGATTTTCGATACCCAAAATTCATTTGAGATAAATTTCTTGGTGCTCACAAAGAGCTATGAGAAATTTAATCTTAAAAAAAAAGAGAGCAGAAAGAAAAAGAGAATTGTTATGCAAGTCGATGTTTATGCCCATGCAAGGCCGTCAGCTCGAAGTTGATTTTTTTTGGAATATCCCTAAACAAGCGCTATATTCATATCCCTGTTAATGAAATATTCTTTGGGCGTCATAAAATTGGCGTTGATAAATCTTTCTTTACATCCCAGAATTCCAATCTGATTTACAACATAGAAAAGAAGAGAGAGAGAGAATAAATAATAATGCCAATTACATACGTTTGCTGGTCTCCAATAGCACATCCGCAGGTTCTACAAAAAAAAAATCATTACAACAAGTGTCAATCCAAGCTTCGGTGGGATGATGATTTCAATCATCTCTTCTCGACTTCTATTGTTGTGGAAGCCTAGCTCATGTCACCTGCAGGAAATCTCTTCGCCTTGCCATGTCAAACGATTTGCGAACATTACTTCAGTCATTGGATATCAGTAGTGAGCTTCCTTGAACAAGCCATTCAACTTGTGACCAATGATAATCTTGACTTAGGCTGCGCAGCAATCGAGCAAGCTGCAACATGGAAGGCACAAGAAGAAGGAGAAAGGATCATTGGTCGCAGTCATTCCATTTATTTCAAAAACTCTAGGACTTGCAAGTCAGATCATAAAATACATGCCCCAGAGCAGAATTTGCCAAAACCAGAAAATAATAAATCAGCCTCTTGGAATGGAGAATCTCAATTCGATTAAAACGAACCTGTCCAAAGCAATTTGAATTGGACCCCGTAGCCAAAATCTGAATTCGATCCTTCTTTTTCTGAAGCATAACATCAGGTTCTAATTTCAAGGTCCAAACCACCAATTGCACACTTAATCTAAGACAAGCAGGGGTTCTCAATCAAGATTCGACTGGGAGGTAGTACAAATTAAATCTGAAGCTCAAAAAGCCAGGAATTTGAGGTATGAATTTATGTGCGGAACCGCCATCTGAAAATCCCAAGTCTGAGATCTGAAATCAAGCCTGAAAATCTGAAACCTTTAAAACCTGAAATTTGGACTTAAGGAATGCAGGTCTGGAAATCCAAAACCTGTATTGGATCCAAAAATCTGAACTTCACATTTAAAATAAGGAATCGAAACCTGTAAAATCTGAAAAAATCTGGAACAAAAAAAAACAAACATGCAGCAGTGAGTCGGGGATTACAGGTTCCCTACTGAAGTTCAACAATTTTGACTGAGGGCAGGGCATCAGAATTGGGGGTCAGAATTGGAAATCAAAACAACTGAAATCAAGTTAAAAAATGAACAGAGACTCTTTGATAGTTGATACCACACATCATAATCACCCTGATGAGAAGAAAGCAAATTCAAAGACAGATTTCACATAACTTTGAGCTCCGGGGAATTAAGGCCCGAATGTCACATCTGAAGATGGAAAGCTGGGATCCGAGCGACTTTGTAAGTCTGGAATCCAAGCCAACCTGTATAAAAAAAAAGAGAATTCTATAAGGTCCAGAATCTGCAATCTGGATCTTCATATAATAACCAGAGTATTCTTATCACCAATCCATAAACGGACTAAGTCTGCAGATAGACTAATCAGCTCAAATTTGGTCGCACTCAAGTTCAAACATAATCAGTCCAGAAGTAAAAAAAAATCTGCGCTTTAACTTCACAACCCAATTCAAAGTCAATTCAAGCTAGCTAAAACAAATTGATTCAATGAACAGATCTAACTTCAACCCAAACAAAAAAAAAGATCAATTATCAAACTGAATCCAACTCAAACTAAATTCAAACCAATTCAACACAAATTAACTTTAATCAAGATCAAATTCAAAAAAACTAATCAAACACTTGCTTTCCAACAAGTTCATAGGACCATTTTCTCTTATGTGAATGTTTATTTTTGTGGATGCATTATCTTCTATTTCCATAAATTGCTATGACGATTAATCAAGGGTATTCGAGTTATCTCGATGTAATTAACGTTGGATCTTCGCACTATCCGACGGGGAGAGGTCAAAATTAATTTCAAAGAACCTAACAACCTCAAATTATAATTTTATAAATATCATTGACCCTAGTTAGTACTTTTATGAAATATCATCTATTTTCTTACAAAGTCAATACTAAGGTCAAATCAAATTTAATTCAAATCCAAATGGAAAATGAATTTCCGAAACCAAAATCTTTTTTGATTTTTGATGTTACATCAGGGGCAAAGGGGATGATTCATCACGCAGAGGGCTATCAACATTGCATTCGATGGTGAACAAATAAAATTATCGCGCGGAGGATCCATCGAACAGTCGACAAGGGGAGCATGAAAAAAGGGCTACTCGTGCTTTTATATATTAGATTAGACTAGTGAAAAAAACGTGCTTCGCACGTGCATCTATTAAATAATAAAAAATTAATTTTTGAAAGATTTTAAGTATATAATAAATAGAAAATATACATCAAATAATAAAACTTAAATTAGTTAAGAGTATAAACTCAATTTATTAATAATTAATGTGATTATCTGGAGTCTATTGTAATCCTTGTACGTTGTCTAGAAGCAATTAACAATGAATGAAGCTTCCATGAAGCCGGCCAGCTATTGCCCGGTTGACGTATCCCCTGTCTCGTGGGCAGGGTTCGAGGGTCTGAGGAGCCCGACTTGCCCCCAGGGGGGAGGTACCGGTGGAGATCGAGCAGGGGCTCAATCCCCTGTTGCGTGCAGCGCGGCACGTTGGGTTGGCCATTCGGCCATCGTGGACCAAAAAAAAGAATGAAGCTTCCATGAAAAGCACAGTGCACCGCTCATTGAGGTTGGATTTGATAATACCATTATATATTTTTGATTCAATTTAAGTCCAACTCATGACATTTTAACTTTGATCTGATTTTTATTTTGTTATTGAATCTGAACTGAATTCCTTATCTTCTAAAATATATATTATATATTAATTTCTATTTAAGAACAAGCTAATCAATATCAATATTCTATAAGTACTACAATTTAATCCAATAGCTTAAATTTTTATTTTTATCACTTTATATGTCACAAATTTATAATTTATTTGATATTTAAATAACTATATAAATTTTGTCATTAATTAACTAATTTTGTTTCAATGTTAGACATCCATCCTAACTTAGACAAACTTAGAAGAAAATACTGGAGAGCTTGAAATATATTAGTTGCTAACAAAATCGATCAAGATTTCCACATGAGAATATCATGTGCTAGAAACAAGAAATCTAACTCCATGATCATACACTTTCACTGAATCTAAGGAAAAACATAAAAAAGAAAGAATTGTATGCTTCAACAACATAATGTGGTACATGACCCAAATAGATTGCTTTCGGGTTGTGTATAAAGAAACACATAAAGAAGAAAGATGGATGAGATTTATGTCATATATTTTAACTATTAATGTGAGAATAGTTTGTCAACATGGATGATAATATCCTCAATGTGGGTTGGGGCTGCAACATCACGGAGGCATTTTGGGTAAGAGGGTTCAGATCCAAGTGGCCATTTAATTTGTGTGCTCATAACAGCCGATTGAAAGCTCCCTCCAGATTCACCCAGTGCATATTCAAATGATGATACTCAATGCCTAGAAATATCAAATAGAAAATTGAAATTAACGGTGTTTAAATGACTTCTAGAATAGATATAAAATTATATGTCACAACTTCATGTGTTTGTTTGGAGAATGACTAAAAAGTATCAATTTTTTGTTAGAAGATAGATAAGGTCATTAGACGACTAAACTGAGGCATTTCTCAGGTGCAACAGATGCACAGTAACAAAGCAAAAATATGAGGAACTTAGAAATTTGCAAAGTCTCTAAATTACAAAAAAAATTCAGGAATACTAAATGAAATCAAAGGACAAAAAAATAACAAGATGATATAATCAAAGAAGATATTATAAGCTTTGCAATAGCCCATAAGCTTTGCAATAGCCCATAAGATTGCAAGCTTTTCAAAAAAAAAAGAGAAGAAAAAGAGCAGAGCAGATGGGCTGGTTTAGAAGCTGGGCCAATAGCCCATAAGATTAGCCACAATTGGGCCCAATTGGACACCCCAGCAGGGGACGGATTCATCCAGCCCATAATTGGCACAATTGGGCCAAGTTCAGGCCTTGTGCGCAGCCCATAGGAAGGCTTGGGCCTCCTCTCAGCCTGTTGGCCCAGAAACCAGGCCCAATTGGGCCAGGCCCACTTCAGTGGCAGTCTAAACAAGGCCCAGCCGCACCCACCTGCCACCTCAGCAGCCTTGTACGCACCCATCTGCCAGCACAGCCCCCCAACAGTTTTGTGAAGGGGGAAGGTCAAGAGACAGCAGGTCAATAAATTGGAATAAATTGAGTAACTGCATGGGGGAGGCCAAGAGGCCTACGTACAAGCCACCTGCTGGCTCTTCACCTCCCCCTCCAGCCTCTATAAAAAGAGGGGGGCGCACCAGCCAGAGGGGGGGCTGCTTCAGACGCCGGGAGGCTGCCGAATTGCACCTGCACCTGCTGCCACCTGCTGCCTGCGACCAAGGAGAAGAAGAGAAAGGAGGAGAAGAGGAGAAGAAGACAACAAGGCAAGAAGGTATAATGGGTACTCCTCTTTAGCCCTATAAAGGGTCTTGCTTCTATCTGACCTACGCGCCCTCTCCTGCCCACTATCAATCCTCACAAATGTTCCATTTCAGTCCATTCAAACCCCCTTGAATTGGACGACATCACACCCTGTCCGGCCCCTTCAAACCGGCCCAGTGCTGTCCTTGTCCAGCCCATGTTCAGACCACCAAACAGGTCCATAATCGGTCCCCTTGTGACCCGATCCTTTCCACTCTCAGACTTCTCTACACAGGTCCCAAATCAGGCCCCCAAAAGTGCCCATGTGCAGGTCTGCTTCGGCCCAACCAGAGCCCCATCAATCAGGCCTCAGCCGGTCTCCAAACCAGACCCCGTCCAGCCCAAACCAGGACCCCAAAACCAGCTCCAAACCAGGCCCTCGCCAGGCCCATTCCGGCCCAACCAAAGCCCCATCAATCAGGCCCCAGCCGGTCTCCAAACCAGACCCCAAACAGGTCCACATACAGCCCATCAATCAGGCCTCAGCCGGTCTCCAAACCAGACCCCAAACAGGTCCACATACAGCCCATATCAGGCCCCAGCCGGTCTCCAAACCAGACCCCAAACAGGTCCATTTACAGCCCATATCAGGCCCCCAGCCGGTCACCAAACCAGACCCCAAAACCGGTCCCAAATCTGATCTCCAAAATAGCCCTTTGTGCAGGCCCATTCCGGCCCACCTAAACCCAAACCAAAACAGCCCCATTGTGGCCTACTGAGAGGACAGCAGTCCAGGAAGCTCCAAACAGGAGGACAGCAGCCAAAAGTGGGTCGGCTTGAAGGTGACGGCCCGGCACCCCTTGGAAACCGTCCGACGGGCCAAGGGCATAGCCGGGTGGCCTTCCAAGCCGGTCCAGCCAAGCAGGGCCAGCAGAGCAGCAGCTTCCCAACAGGCCCATCCGGCCCAAAGACAGTCCAAGATAGCCCGGCGGGCCTATGAAGATTGAAGGCCGGCTCGGAACGCCGATGGAATTGAACCGGCCTCCATGGCCTTGTTCCAAAAAACTGAACAAATAAAAATTCAGAATGCGAAAGCAATATTAAATTAAGGAGATCCACCCTTCGCGGGGACTCCAACCTTGGACGACTCCCCCCGGGTCCGCCCCGGAATGTCGATCCGGACGGTGGCGCGGGCATGCTCCCGTAGCCAGCGGTTCCTTCCCCCAATATGGCTAAGCTAAGGCTGGCTATTTTGGATGGGTAAATTTTCACTAAGTTGGAAAAATAGCCGGCATGCCGTCGTAATGCCAAAATTTTTTCAAAGTAGTGGAGATAAACCTATATTGGGGGAAGGAACAATCACATTGTACACCGATGTACTTCACCCCACCTTTCAATGAAATGAAGTTTGATGTCAATTTGGATTGCATGAAACCGGGCATTCAAAGTGACCCGATGGGTCGGAGGCGATGCAAACCGCCAAATAAAAAACAGAATTAAATTAAATCTGAAAATCAAAACAATAAAAAAAATCAGAACTAAACCAAATCTGAAATTCAACTCATTCCGGTTCAACAAGCAACCGATCTTCAACAAGATTGAACCGGTTTTGAAACAAACCAAACCGAAATCAGATTTCAAACAAAAAATCTGCTGAAACAAAATCAGATTTCAATTAAATCTGTCAACATAAAAAGAAATCAGATAACCTGCCAAAAAACAGATTTGAACAATCTATCAAAACAGGTTCTAACCGACTTCAAAAAAATCTGATTTTAGCAATCTGAAAATTCACTTAAAATCCACTAAACTTCTTCCCAAAAGAAATCAAATAAACAACATTTCAAACATCCAAAATGGATCAAAATCAACTCAAATCCAGAAAATTCAGAAATTAGAAAAAAATCAAAATCAACCAAATCAAAAATCCAAACATGCTTAAAACTTTAAGCACAACAAACTGAAATCAAAACAAAAACTTGAACCAATCAAGTCCAAAATCAAAACAAAAACAGAATCAAAACAACAACTTGAATCAACCAAATTCAATCCAAAACAAATCAAAAACCAAATCAATCAAAACAGTTGATTCAAACTCCAAAACTCAAAACCGACTTTCAAGTCGACCCAAAATCAACCAACAAACAAATAAAAAAACAAACCCGAACAAAACGGTTTGCATCTGATCGGACCCAAAAGGCCGCTGCCCTTTTGAGTTCTTTAATATATGATTGTGAATGCGCATGTCTCCGAAAACAGGTTGCCGCGACGGTTAATCAAAGGCGTTCGAGCCGTTGCTCGATGTAAGTTAACGCCGGATACTCGCACCATCCGGCGGAGAAGGGTCAAAAATGAATTTTTCAAAGAACCCGAACCTCGGTTCTAATATTTTTAAAACTATCACCGGACTACCTAATATTTTTAGGATATCATCTATTTTCCTAGAAAAGTCTGGCGATGTCTTTCTTTCTAAAAGAACAGACGCGCGTAAAAAAGAGGTTCACACACATCCGTTCTTCAAAAAAAATATAAAGTCATTGTATTATTACTATCCGTTCTTCATTTGGGGCATGCAGTTGCCTTAACACCCAATAAGAAGAGAATAGAATTGCCAGGAAGAGCTGGGAAGAGCATCTCCTGAAGAAGTTGCAAGGTAGAGTGACCTTTTTTAGAGCAATGAGGAGGAGCAGAGTTTGAATAATAACAAAGATAGTCATACGTAACGGGTCGGCTGATTTGGGTACATTGCAGTACATGAGACGGGAGGACAAATCAAGTGACCTATCAACACCAAGTTCATGTTGAAGCAAAATAGGATAGACGGGCAAAGGATCATAAGAGTACATGACTAAGCCCAGGTTTAACATTGCCAAAGGCGTTGACCAGAACCCACAGAAACAACCAAGTAGAGTAGGATAATGCTTGACAGACTGCATGACCACATTTGTATCCAACACACAAAGAGGTCATTTTCGCATCTAAAAAGAGAGATTGTTATCAAGGAAGACACCCCTGGAAAAGTGCAATGTGTAAAGACTTGGGAAAATTTCGACATATGAGACAGACATAAGTTGGGTATTGATCAATAGTTACTGCTCTATTAATGGTCCTGAGACCCACTCTCCGCGGAATTATAACAGGTTCTTACCATTTTGGTGATCAATTACTGCTACACCCAGAGAAAGTGAAGCTTGTTTGTGGTTTATCCAGGAAAATAAAAACAAAAAGTCTGAGTTCACCTTTTGAATGCTTTGAAATGGATTAAAACCCATGTACTACTTTTTTCCAATCTACACTTTAGGTGTCAATAACTGTTTGCCTAAATGGCATGCAAAAAGTGTCCGGTGAGATTTGTACCATGATAAGGAGCTTGTGATGGAGTCACGCACGGAGAAATTCAGCTTGAAGGTTTAAGAATTTTTCCTAGGATACCCAAGCACAAAGCTAAGTGGTGATCATAACCTCACTCAGGCCTATCAACTTCCAATAAGATGCCTGAGAAATCCCAGACTAAAATTGGGTCATAAATCTTCTTTTTTGAGAGAAAAAAAAACTTACTTGATCCTAGTCTGGCCAACCCTCTTCAAGTTCAACACACATAATCCGCACCCTTGCCCAAACATAAGAAGCAAGTCAAAAAGATACAGTTAGGTCTGAAAAGGTTAGAAGTTAGAACCATACTGGCTTTGATAAAATTTCTGACCACAACAAGGTCCAGAGTAGTGCAAGTCAAATGTCAAACCCAACGTGACTTGGTTAGTGAAATTCATGATCCATAATCCATACACTCTTCCGGTCAATTTGGGCAATGAAAATATCTTAAAATGTCAAAATTATACAAGTAAATAGCATGCAGTTTTTGTATAGTGAAGTGATCAGCACTACGGAATTTACAAACTGAAACACCTTAAAGGTTATAAACTAAAAAATTAAAAATCTAAAAGAAAAGAGATAAACCCAAAAGATACTATCTACACGCTGCATACTAATATGATATAAACCTACAGCTCATCACAGGGAAAAAAAAATGAGACTACTGAATATCAAGGAATCCCAACTTGGATCTCAACCTTGCCTTCGAATGGTCAGTGAGACGAGATTAGAGAGGGAAGATACCCCGGAGGAGCGGAGACAATCACTGGTGACCAACAGTTGGAGGGCAGCCAACACAGCGACCGTGTCTCCCCCACTTTGGTCACCCAGATCAGATTCTGGGTTTGGCAGAGGTGGAAACGCTGGAATATGGACTTACCTTTGGTCCCATCTCCAACCGGGTTGAGAAAAAACCATTGTCGCTTGCTTATGCGCGAGGGCTTCTACATGAGGGATTTGCGACTGACCGACACGGTGAGCTTGCACGCAATGGCTTCCGCGTGAGGGATTCACGGCCGACTGACGTCGTGAGCTGATGTGCGATGGCTTGTGCACAAGGGATCCACGGTCAACGCTCGCGGCCGACACCTAAATGGATTCCGCACGTGATCGTTCTGCGACCGACCTTGCAGTCGATGCCCAAATGATCTTTGGCCACCAAAAAAATGACTTCTCAATAATATTTTATTGCATTTTGATTTTAATTATCTTACATTTTTTTTTTTTGTCGATGGCCCGGTGGCCATACACAGGGCGCAGCACCGCGCCGGCGAGAGATCGAGCACTGCCGGGTGCAGTGCTCGATCTCCACTAGAGGCCACCTCCCCCCATGGGGAGGTGGTCCCGGCGATCAACGCCGGGATGGAACCCCCGCCACCCCCCCCCCGCGGGGGTGGCGTCGTGCCAACCGAGCTATAAAAAACTTTATATAGTATTTGAAAATTGACATAAAATTAAAGTACAACATGTGATAAGATATGTAATCGAACAAGAGAAGTTGTTTTTTGATTTTCTTGAAAAGTAAGTCCATTGAAAACAATTTTCGTAATTTTTTTTTACATGAAACCAAAGGGAACCTTATATGCATTTTCTGATGATTTCTCAAACAGTCTAAAACACTTCATCTCAATTAAATTTAGACTTCACATTTGACCTACATTAAAGTCCAACCTTTATTTCACTTAATCTTGGTATAAGTTTTTTGGAATAATTTATGTAATATCATGTTTAGAAAAAAGAAAAAAATTTTAAATCCTTCATAACGGTAGCCACCCCCCTTTCTTCATTTGGAGCAATGTCGAGAAACCCCTCTTATTTGGTTGCGCTCTCTCTCTCTCTCTCCCAATCCCTCTCTTGCTCTCTCTCTTGGCTATAAAACCAGTGTAAGAAATTGGTCTAATCAGATTGACACAGCGAAAAAATTTCGATTCCTCATATATCAATATCTTGGTCTTGATTGAAATTATACGACGTCGCCAAAACTGGTATTCAAAACGATTTCAAACACGTACCTTTGTGAAATTCAAATAATCCCTATATATTAGAGAAGATCAAGCATTCTTATGCTCTCTAAGCTGCTCAAGTGTGCAATGTCTAGTTGTATACACACGAACCGCCTCCGAAGTTGGGTTCTCCTCCGTGTTGGCATTAACCACTCGTCCCAAATAGAACTCCACCATCGAATGGTGACTGCTAAGGTGGGAGATGGCGAAGGAAGGTGGCTGAGGTGCAGAGAGTTAAGAGAAATGTATGTCCTACAAGCCAATCATATATGATATGATTTAACATTTCTAAGAATATCTCATTCAATTAATTAGACAAATCTTTGTAGAAGCGCATATGGTAATGAAGTTCTTGATCACATGCAATGATAATTAAATCATAATGAGATCATGATAGTGAGATCAATCATTTAAATATATGTGATCTAAATGTTTCTAGTCATAAGATCTTTGAGACGGGACATCAAGGATTCAGAGACTAGTGTGTGTGCTTTCTTCTTATGTGATGAGAATAACCGATCTCATTGGTCATTAGTGTGGGGATAGTAGGATATACACATAGGTGCTTATTAGTGAAATGAGTTCACTAAACTGACCAATTTAGGAAAACCTGATTGGTATCTTGCCGAACTGTCTATCAGGTTATTCTTACATCTTAATAGCACGGTTGGAGTTTTGGCCTGAGTTGCCAAAGATGTTTTACTAAATATTGATAGAAATGTATGCCCTACAAGCCAATCATATGTGATATGATTTTACATTTCTTGTAATATCTTATTCAGTACAAATGGCATAATCTT
This sequence comes from Cryptocoryne crispatula var. balansae, assembly GCA_036172225.1. Taxonomy (NCBI): domain Eukaryota; kingdom Viridiplantae; phylum Streptophyta; class Magnoliopsida; order Alismatales; family Araceae; genus Cryptocoryne; species Cryptocoryne crispatula. The sequence continues at coordinate 13,603,336 of CM069924.1, forward strand.
CATTACTTGCACTATCTAGATGCGTCTATCGTAATGAAGTCCTAGGTTGCATGCAATGATGATTGAATCATGATGAGATCATGATAATGAGATCAATCATCTAGAAGCATGTACTCTAAATGTTCCTAGTCGTAGGATCCTCGAGACGGGAGATCAAGGATCCGATAAGATTAGTGTATATGATGTCTTCTCATATGATGAGAATGTCCGAACTCATTGGTCATCAGTGTGGGGACACTGAGATACATATACAGGTGCACATTAGAGGAATGAGTTCGGCAGAGCTGACATTATAGAATCCACGAATGGTATCTTACCGAACTCGTCGATCGGGGTATTCTATCATCACGGTTGCACGGTTGGATCTTTGACTTTGAGTCGCCAAAGATGTCTTGCCGGCGTACCATGTACTTTGACTATTGACTTATGGATCACTTAGTATTGTGATCTTTGTATAGTTAATGGATTGGGTATATAGGAAACCGGTGGAGGCACTTGAGCGGACAATAAGGGATCGACCACTCTCGGTAGGAGAGAGAGAATGTCCTATGGATAGTACTCTAAATCCTTGGCCAAGGTAGATAGGATAATTGGAAAAGAGTTTTCCAATTGATCCAATTACGAGTACAAGATTCCATAGTGTCGGTATATTTAGGAGTTGACGATCAATGCCGTACTCCTATCAGAGCCGGGACATTGAATGGACGAAGTTTTATATCCGTGTGGTAACCGATGATGGAAAGGCTCTTTGGAGAGGAGTTTATCCCCGAAGCCGTTTGGGATCATAGGATGTGGCTTGTACCCTTCATGAGTCGGTAGGCCGTTAAATCTATTATGAGATAATAGATTTAATTTAAAAGAAGTTGTTCTTTTAATTAGGCCTCAACCAAATGAGCTATTGGGCCAGTGGGTCACACACGAAAGGGCTAATCCATAAGTTTGGGGGCAAGGGTGTAAATATAGAGAAAGCAGGGGTTTTTGTGAAAAATTCCAAATTCTCTATATAATAGCGAATTGAGCATGAGCCCCACAAGCCAAGGCTGCAAAATTCGTCCCTACCCCTCTCCTTCACGTTTTCCCATGCTGAAGGCCGTCGAGAGTCGATGGGACTTCATCCGGGGCGAGTCGGAAGGTCCGACGCGAAGGAGAACCCGACTATGGAGGCGGCTCGTGTGGATACGACTAGAGGCCGCACACTTGAGTGGGACGAACGGCGTGAGAACGCTCGATCTTCTCCGATCTTTAGGGATTATTTGAATCCCGCGAGAGGTACGTGTTCGAAAGCTGTTTCGAATACGGGTTTCGCGACGTCGTTCGGTTTCGATCGAGACCAAGACAATGATATACGGGGAATCGTAAATTTTCCGCTGCGCCAATCTGATTGGACCCGATTCCCAACGATGGTATCAGAGCCGAGTTGAAGTCTCGTTCGATTCCGACGTCGTTTCGACGTCGTTTAATCATATTTTATGTTTTCCCGAATGTACAAACGTCCCTCTTGACGGAGGTAACCATAAATCGTATGTGATACGTTTTGGAGATTGGTTGCCTACGAATGAATCTCGTGACAAAGGGCTTTCCAACGCGCAAACCGTTCGAATTTTGGACCACTAGGAGAGTCGGTAGAGGATGCGAAAGATGGTGATTTCGTTTTACGGAATTCATAGGTTCGATTTGGGGATTTCTTGAGATCTTCTTCCATAGAGACATTTGATGTCTAATAGATGGCTTAGAAGATAGGTAATACGATTACAAAGAGTTTACCATCGTTATTTTGCTTCTAACGGCACCATCGGAGGTCGATTCAGAGTTTTTCCGAGGGGAGAAACTTTAGGGCCGGCGGCGCTTCTTTCCTATTTTCCCGTTGATTGGGATTTTTTCATGGAAAGAAAATGGTATCTTTGGATTCCTTGTTCGATTTGGAATCGAACCACTATTTTTGGCTATTTTTTCGAGATCGGAATGTCCGTATTTTGGAAGGTCCTAAAACTCCTCTTCCGCGGTTACTATTCACCCTTATCGGGTGGAGGAGACGAGACCCATGGGGACCCGATAAGGGGATCCGGCGACGGTCAACGCGTTTTGAACGCGGTTTGACCGCGGCCGTTGCCGCGCGCGGTGGGCGGGCCGCGCGCAGCGTGCGCGTCATTTTTTTTAAAAAAAAAAAATTTTTGAATGCGCGCGCGCGCAACGCGCGCGCGGCGGCTCACAGGCGCATGCGCCCGCGGCGCGTGGGACGGCGCTGTGCGCCGGCGCACTGCCGGCGCGCGCATCCGGCACGGAGGATGGGTGGCGCAATGCGCGAAGACCATTTTATTTGATTTAAAATTGTTTTAAATCAAAATAAAATCCGAAAAATGCCTATAAAATTCCATAAAATTTCTTGAAAATTTTTGTAATATCATATAATAGATTATCAAAGTGTTTGATGATCTTTTATGTGATTTTGAGCCCCATTGTCATAGATTCATTCATTGTTAAGTTTTTAAAATTGTTTTAATGACTTAACTTGAGATATTAATGTCTAAATTAATTCTGTAAAATATGATTTTCGGAATGATGATTAGGACATTGATTTGGCACTTTGTATAGTTTTGGAAATACATATATTGTTTAAATTGTTTGGAGATGCTTGTTTATGTCATATAAATTGTTTATATGTTATTTCATGTTATTTACTTCGTGAATAAATTCGACAAGCATGAAATTGGGAATTTCAAAACATATGATGTATATTTTTATGATATAATAGTTATATCATATTATTACCACGTATTCGCACTATGTTCATGTGATGGTATGTATGTGTGAATGCTTGGATGATCATGGACTTAGAATGTGTGTCATGTGATGATGCTTATTTAATGTTGGCATGTAATTAAGGACTGCGTGCCTAATCTTCTCTCTTATCAATTCGATTGTATATACTACCTCCCTCTAAAATGTACTCCCCTTGATTAAGATCAAGGTTTCTTATTTGATTAATGTACATTTATGGTGCGTACGCATTCTTAATGCTCTTGTAATGACAAGAAGACCGATCGAGATGGAGGAGAGAGCGAGATGCAAGGAGAAGGGTTCTTCTAGGCATAATGGCTTGTCAACATCGGCATAGGATGTTGAATCCTTTAATGCATACCGATCTGGCTCCGGTCATGCATTAATGTGATGAAAGTCCATGATCATCTATTTAAATTTTGCATATTTGATATGTATGTGTGTGTGCTAGATACCTTAGATATATGATATTCAAAGGTATTCATATTTATATATGTAGCACATACTATGATGAGACTAAAATAAAAACCCTCCTCGTTTAAATTAGGTTGATATGCGTGAGACATTAAGAATGACTCACGTAGCCTTCCGTTGTTATGGTCTCGATGAGCCAATCTTAGATTGGGTGAGTTTGTTATGTTTTCCACAAGGGCTCACTCGACGAGGGATTGGTGATCGTGGCCAAGGCTTAAAGTCGAACCTTGGGGTGGACCATTGGCATGGCCTTGTTGTGTTTCCCACAAGAGTTTGTGTTGAGAATCCATACCCATAACGTAACAAGCGAATTTGACCTAACTAGAGTATATGACTTGTTGTGTTTCCCACAAGGTCATGACTACTAGAGGCTAAATGACTAAGAGTTGCAAGAGTTGCAGCGCAAAAGTTGCCTACCTATTAAGTATGGGATGACTTGTTGTGTTTTCCACAAGGTCGTCACCATAAGGTTAATAGGGTCTTGGTCCCCACTAGGATATCATCGTGTTATCCGTCTTTGCATAATGAGGGTTATGCAAATTCGTCGAAATTAGTGGGAGCATAAATTAGGACAAAAGACCATATCTTAATTTACATTGAATATCTGCAATATTTTCTAATAAAATTATATCTCCGTTATAGTAACCATCGATTATCTTGCATACTTGAAGTCATTAGGCTCATTTATATTAACTTCCTTGATCGGTTTAGAATCATGAGAAGTGTTCTCATGGTTGACTATGTAACTAACCTACTTGGGAAGTGGGTGCCTACTAATCATCTAATGTAGTAAGAGAAGATGAGATCTTCATCTCATTAGAAAGATGTATTGTTTGCCTTACACTAAATGTTAGTCTCTATATGAAGTTTAGAGGCAACATAGATAGATGGATATGAGATCTATCATGACTCATGTGGTGATGAGCAAATTTAAGGCAAGATTAAAATAACAATACATGTTCAATACTTCTTGTTGGTAAGACCAATGAAAAGAAGTAAGATCATTAGATGAGAAGATGAAGGCATAGATAAAAGTCAAGAAGTTGGTCGAGGATATTAAGCCCAAAAGGACATAGGATTGCTCTTCTACTATCATGATGATGATTGGTGGAAAGTATATTGAATATATATATTGCAAAGAAGGAGCTTGAGAAGCTTCTGGCATCTCAGTCATTGACTTACTTGTCATACACATATACACATCAAGTATAAGATACTATTTGTGTATATTATAGTATAAGATACTAAACATATGTCTTATGGTATAAGATACCGAGATGTGTGTATCTTGTATGAGATATTAGATATACATATCTTCTATAAGATGTTATATATGCATTTATTGGTATGAGATACTAAATATGCATCTTATATCTACAAAGGTTGCAGATAATGACAAGTAAATGAAGGCTTGATGTATAAAGATTAACCTACATATACAAATGGTGCAAGAGTTGTATCATTGATAGTGGGAGGTACAAGTCTTTAGTAGCCTCTTAGGGTGTTTTTATGATGAAGATTGATGGTTTTATCCTTGTATATGAACAATATCGATATTTCCTACTTGAATAAATGTTGATTTATTTTGAGTTATGGAAATGATAATTGTTCTAAGATTATGAATGGCAAAATGTTTGCTAGTGGGAGCTTAGTAAATAATTTTCTCATATGAGATATGAAAGCTCCCATGGTATGTGTGAATGCTCCTCTTAGGGAGGAAATGGGTTGATATAGATCAATCTATTTCTTTAGCTTAATATAGACATGGTCATATCAATGACTCTCTCTCCATTTACTAGAAATGGAGGGTGGACCAAGGAGTTAATAGAACTCATACATTTGGATGTGTATTGGTACGTGTCTATTAAGGCTAAAGATGGACATTCTTACTTCATCCTTAATAGATAATTTCTCTAGGCATAGATATGTGTGCTTGTGAAGTACAAATATGAGACTTTGAGAAATTGTCTAAGGTAATAAATGAAGTAAAGAATAAATGGAAAGAGTATTAAAGCTTTTGATTAGGTCAAGGAGTGAAATACTTAAGTACTAGATTCACACATCATTTGAAGGATAATACAACTTTATCTTAATGGATATCTCCCTATAACCCTTAGCTTACTTGAGTAGTAGAAACAAGGGTGATTGTGTCATGTGTGACATGACACAAGTAATGACAACTTTTGCAAAATATTCCATGTCTATTTAGGGCTAAGCACTCAATATAACCACTTTGTGTTGGTACCTTCTAATTTATTCTGATTATTTCATATATGATATGGAAAAGGGGTTATCTCTTGATCTTAAGTTAGTTAAGATTTCGGAATGTCCGACCAAGATGAAGATGTGTAACCCATAATAATTAGAATATAAGATAGGAAGTGTAGATTTGTGGAATATCCTAAGGAAACTTAAGGATATTTAAATATACCACTTTATGAGATAAAGGGTATGTGTTTTACAATTTACTATATTCCTAGAGGAAGAGTTCCTCTTTGAGGAAAATAGTGGGAGCAAGGAATTTACGGAAGGTGTTCTAGACCCACAACCCAAAGACACTTCTATAGGTCTTGATTAATAATAGCACGCATCATAGGTCTTTGATTGTCTTAATTCAATCTTGTAGATAAATGAGACATATCTTTGATGGAAGAATATAGGCACAATAAAGTGAGGATACTGATCCAAAGACCTATGGAAGAAAATATGAAATATTGATTCTAAAATAGGAGAAGACAATAAAATCTATAATAATATCCATCTATTTTAGCCAAGTTCGTTACTTGGTAGATCCACCTAAGGGTAAAGTACCCATTAGGTGTAAATGAAAAGAAAAGATGGATAGGAGTGAATTTGAAGGTGAGACCTTCAAGGCATGGATGATTGAAAAGGCATCATCTAAGTTAAGGAGTTGACCTTGATGATATCTTTTAACCATTGCCATATTCAATCCATTTAGATTTTATTAGTACACATTATGACTATGAGATATGTCAATTAGGATGTTAAGATAAAATTTCTCCAATGGTGAAATTTAAGGGGAGCTGTATATGATACAACCTCTGTTGTATATGATACAACTTGAGGGATGTGAATCCCAAAACATCCAAAGAATGTGTACACGTTGGTAATGTCCATTCATGGACTACAACAACATTCTCAACCTTGGAATATAAGATTTGATAAGATTGAATCTTATGACTTCATTTGGAATGAAGAAGAACCTTGTGTGCATAAAAATGCTAGTGGGAGTGCTATTGTATTCTAGACATTTTATATTGATGGCATACTACTCATTATGAATGATGTAGGTATGTTATCATCCATGAAACCTAACTATAAAAATGAATCCTCCATAATTATTCTGGAAAAAGCTTCCTAAGGATTTAGGTCTATGGAGATAGATCTAAAAGGAATGCTTGGCTTGACCCATTTGTTGTACATAGACACCATTGTCAAAGGGTTTGACATGAAAACTCCTATGGAGGTGTCTTGCCTCTAAGATATGGAGTTTATCTCTTTTAAAGAGAGATATAATACATGAATATAGTCTCTTATGCCATAGTCATAGGGTCTATCATGTATACTATGTACATAGCCTTTAATGTGATGAATACTTTATGTGTTATGAGTAATCATCAGGCAAATCCAAGTGAGAGTCACTGGATAGTTGAGAAGTATATCCTTAAGAACTTGTGAAGTACTAAGGATGCATTTCGAGTATGGAGGATAGGATTGGAAGTTTGAGTTAGACTTAAACTTCTAGTTACATATATTTGGTAGCTAGGGTACATGTTTACCCGGATGGTGGTGCGGTGGAATGGAAAAGTTCCATGCTATAAACACTTGTAGATTTTACAAATCATAATTGCGCAATTTGCTTATGAAGTAGTCTAGATGAACGCAGTTCATCTTATATTAGAGAGTTGTCTCTAATATCTCGATAATGTACCATTATTTTGTGATAATGATGGATCATTACTTTTGTAGTGGAGCCTTTGTCTCATCGGAAGTTTAAACACTCGTGGCAATACTACTTGATCGAGTGGCCGCAACTCAAGAAGATATAATTAAAGATAGAGTATCTTAAACTATAAACATTGCGGATCCACTAATTAAGGCCACGACTCAAAGTGTGTTTGAGAGTCACCTTGAGCTGATGGAGATCAGACATGTGGGGGATTGGCTTTAGTGCAAGTGGGAGATTGATAGAAATGTATGCCCTACAAGCCAATCATATGTGATATGATTTTACATTTCTTGTAATATCTTATTCAGTACCAATGGCATAATCTTCATTACTTGCACTATCTAGATGCGTCTATCGTAATGAAGTCCTAGGTTGCATGCAATGATGATTGAATCATGATGAGATCATGATAATGAGATCAATCATCTAGAAGCATGTACTCTAAATGTTCCTAGTCGTAGGATCCTCGAGATGGGACATCAAGGATCCAAGAAGATTAGTGTATATGATATCTTCTCGTATGATGAGAATGATCGATCTCATTGGTCATCGGTGTGGGGACAACCGAGATACATATACAAAGTGCTCGATTAGAGAATGAGTTCAGAGCCCGACCATTATAGAATCACCGAATGGTATCTTACCGGAGCGTCGATCGGGGGTATTCTATCATCACGGTGCACGGTTGGATCTTTGACTGAGTCGCCAAAGATGTCTTGCCGGGCGTACCGTATGCTGACTATTGACTTATGGATCACTTAGTATTGTGATCCCGTATAGTTAATGGATTGGGTATACGGGAAACCCGGTGGAGGCAATTGAGCGGACAATGAGGGATCGTCCACTCTCGGTAGGAGAGAGAGAATGTCCTATGGATAGTACGAAATCCTGGCGAGGTAGATAGGATAATTGGAAAAGAGTTTTCCGATTGATCAGTACGAGTACAAGAATTCCATAGTGTCGGTATATTTAGGAGTTGACGATCAATGCCGTACTCCTATCCGACTAGGGACATTGAATGGACGAAGTTTTATATCCCAGTGTGGTAACCGATGATGATGGAAAGGCTCTTTTGGAGAGGAGTTTATCCACGAAGCCGTTTGGGATCGTAGGATGTGGCTTGTACCCTTCATGATCGGTAGGCCGTTAAATCTATTATGAGATAATAGATTTAATTTAAAAGAAGTTGTTCTTTTAATTAGGCCTCAACCAAATGAGCTATTGGGCCTAGTGGGTCACACACATAAGGGGCTAATCCATAAGTTTGGGGGCAAGGGTGTAAATATAGAGAAAGCGAGGGGTTTTTGTGAAAAATTCCAAATTCTCTATAATAGCGAATTGAGCATAGAGCCCACAAGCCAAGGCTGCAAAATTCGTCCCTACCCCTCTCCTTCACGTTTTCCCATGCTGAAGGCCGTCGAGAGTCGATGGGACTTCATCCGGGGCGAGTCGGAAGGTCCGACGCGAAGGAGAACCCGACTATGGAGGCGGCTCGTGTGGATACAACTAGAGGCCGCACACTTGAGTGGCTGAACGAGCGTGAGAATGCTCGATCTTCTCCGATCTTTAGGTATTATTTGAATCCCACAGAGGTACGTGTTCGAAACTGTTTCGAATACCGGTTTTGGCGACGTCGTTCGGTTTCGATCGAGACCAAGACAATGATATACGGGGAATCGTAAATTTTTCGCTGCGCCAATCTGATTGGACCGATTCCCAACAAATATATCTTATACTTTGATTATGGACTTATGGATCACCATCTTGATGGTCCAATATAGTTGATGTATTGGGTGCAAGAGAAACCTGGTGAAGGTAATTGAGTGAACAACAAGAGATCGTTCACTCTCGGTAGGAGAGAGAGAATGTCCTATAGGATAGTATTCTAAATCTTTGGTCAAGGTATTTAGGATAATTGAAAATAGAGTTTTCTAATTGATATGAATTTGAGTACAGGATCCCATAGAGTCAGAATATTCAGGGGTTGACAATCGATGCCGAATCCCTAACCGATCGGGACATTGTATGGATGAGGATTTAAATTCATGTGGTAATTAATGATGGATAAGCTCAATAAATGTTATTTAACTCCTCAAAATTATTTAGGATCATAAGATGTGACCTGTACTATGTATGATCCGAAAGCCATAAAAACTATTATTGGATAATAATTTTCATTTAATTTAAAAGAAATTTTTTTTAAATTAATTAAGGCTTCAACCAAATTCACTATTAGGCCTAGTGGGTCACACACATTAGATCTGGTTAATAAGACGAGGGCATAGATGTAATTTTATAGAAGTTTTAGATTTTTATGAAAAATTTCATCTTCTATAAATAAATAGTTTATGAAGCCAAACCCTAACAATCCATAAGGCTTATGTCCATCGCAAGAGGATATTTGGGAAAGGGATATGCTTATTGGAAATAGCTTTCATCCATTACTAGTAAGTTAGTTGCGACGGTCTACAACTATTGCGATACCAGATACCTTGACTCCTAAAACATTTTCGGGAGTAGGAATACTTAATTTGGAGACAACTAGCCACTACTTTTTAGCCGTCGCTGAAGGAATTATAGCCATCGCCAATAATTTGTTTGAATAAAAAATAAATTGCATATTAATATAAATAATTCATGCAAAACTACACCCATGAAGGGATAAAAATGTAAAAAAAATAATGTGCCTGCTTGCTGGACAAACGAGCATCACGATCCACACCCAACCCTTTGGCTCAATCTCCACTCATAAGCAAAGCATTCATTCCTAAGGTCGAGCTACAGAGCTGCTTGTTAATAGTCTCAACTCTCAAGCTAGACTGAGGCTAGGATTTTGATATCCAAGGCCAAGCAGTTCACAAACATATTGTGCTCGTGTCTACAGTCTACCCCTACTGGCTACAACAATGTGCAGACCAAACTTGAGGACTATCAAGGGGTTAATGAAAGTCAAACCACCTTTGATATTATGTCTCTACTAGTTACCCCCAAAAAAATGATTTTATCTATTTTACAGAAAACTTCACTAATATGAAAAATGCAAATGAGAAAAATTAAATAGCTCACTTCTAGGGAATTCCCAATTGTTCCGTCAATTCCTTTTGATAACTTTCACATGGCTGATATTGACAATCCTGAATACAACAGAATGATGGTGTTACAAAACATACTCTAAGGCTAAGCAGCAATGTGTATCAGTTATCGAAAAATTAACATACCTAATTAGAAAATGAAGATGCCGCAAATGAATCATCATCATGAACTACCTCTGGTATCAATTCCTCATTATATTCATTTATCTTACTACTTGCAAAGATAGTGGTAAGTGCATCTTCTTCCATTACATCAATATTATGTGTGTCATCACGTAGCCAACTCTCGGTGCAGATCAATGCTTGAACAGTTGTTGAATCTAATGAGCTTCTATACTTATTTAGCACTCTACCTCCAATGCTAAAAGCAGATTCTGATGCCACAGTAGATATTGGAATAGCTAATACATCTCGTGCCATGCGTGAAAGAACTGGATACTTTGAAGAGTTAACTTTCCACCAAGTTAATATATCTAAATCACCTTCTTGAATTGGGGGTTCCTCGAGATATGCATGCAAATCATTTTTTCAGACTAAAGCATAGAGGATTCTTGAAGAGAACTATCAAATTCCATGTATATGGTAGCTAATGTGCTTTGTGAAGATGCCCCCACCTTTCCTTTTGACCCCAGCAACCAAGATAGTTAAACTAGATCTTCTGCCTTTGGATATCAATAAATCAGACTTATTGCAAGTATCCACATTAGAAGTTGCATATGTTTCATATAGATTTTGTAATCCAATTCTCACTTCTTCTATATTCCCTTGAGCTTGGTCATCATATAATTTTCCAAAGAAATATTTGACCATAATTAATTTGAACCTTGGATCTAACATAGCTCCAGTTGCAAGCAAGCCATTTGTCTTTTTCCAATATTTTTCAAATTTTATAAGCATCTTTGACGTCATCAAAGAAATAATTGATAATGAATTTAAACACCAATGTTTTAAAGTCAAGTGAATGATGCAAATATCTCCAAAGCAAAGATTTGTGGTTGTAAATTTACTTCTTGACAGTCTCTCAGTAACTTCATAAAATATAACTAGACACTCCAAAATATGCTTGACATTTTCCCAATTATCATCAGATGGCGTATAGACATAAGAAGTATCATATAAGTGTAGAATAGAAAAAACATCTTTAAACTCCATTGCTGTTTCTAACATCAAATATGTGGAATTCCATGTAGTAGGCACATCAAGAAGTAAAGACTTTTTAGGACCATTTTCTCTTCTAACTACTTTTATGAAAGTCTCTTTTCTTAGTTGAGAAGATATGACATGCTTTATGCTTTCCCGTACTTTCAAAATAACACCATCAATCTCTTTTATACCACTTTGGACAATCAAGTTCAGAATGTGAGCACTATAACGAACATGAAAGAAAGACCCATCAAGAACTAATAATTTTCTAAATGTTATATCACTTATCAATTCTTTCACTGCCTTATTGTTAGCACTTGCATTATCCAACACAATTGAGAATAATTTTCTTTGTATATTCCATTCAAATAACTTGTCAAGTAACACATCCCTGATTTCTCTATGACCATGTGGTGCTTCAACATGCTCAAAATTGATTATCTTTTTTCTCATTTTCCATTCATCATCAATATAATGGGCTGTCAAACATAAATAACCCACATTATCAATTGATATCCACATGTCCAAGGTAAGACTCACTATACAAGCAAGATTTTTGAACAATAGCAAAATTTTATCTTTTTCCTTCATGTATAATTTCATGCAATTAGATTTAATTGTATTACGAGATAGTAATGTAATTTCTAGACGAACATTTTTCATGTATTGCCTAAAAAAGGCATGTTCACTTATGGAGAATGGATAGTGATGAACAATAACCATCTTAGCAAAATCTTCTCTACTTTTCTCATTGTCAAAAACAAAAATATTATTTCCTTCATTTATTACATTATCCATAAGTTCTGCTTCTCTTATTTGCCTCATTCTTTGAGCATTGACACATTTTGCAATATGATTTGCTAAATGTTTGGTACCACTTGTACTACCCCAACTAAGCGCTTCTCACAATATCAACAAATTGTTGACACACTACCATCTTCATTAGTCACTCTCTGAAAATCTAATCAAACCTTAGATCTAAGCTTTCTTCCTCTATGTGATTGTGAAGCACTTGTTTCGGGATTATCCATATGATAATCTGTGCTATCTGAAACACTAGCCATAGATCTACTCGATGATAAGAATGTCACAAAATGTTCACGTAAAAAAGTAGAATAATAGATCATGTATAAAGTACATATTGGTGACAAAATGTACACTTTGAAATATAAGCTATTCTAAAGTTACCAAGAAAGTCAACAAAATTTACTTGAAAGAACAATTTAAACAAATAATAATAATTTGACAAATACAAGATTTTGAACTGCAGAGTATAGACAAAATAGTGACCATTCAAAGATCATAAAAAGGGTTAATAGCAGACTTTACGAGGAGAAGCCTATTAGTAGGCTTCACTATCTTAGTCACCAATTATGACAAAAATACATGACCTTCAAATTTAAATGTGCAACAATCTGGGTACTTGCTTCAACAAATTGGTCCCTTTCTTCTTTTGTCTTGTTGTAACGTGCATGAGCAGCTGCTAAGGATATCTTAACCTACAAATTAAAATATTAATTAGTATCTCTAAATGCAACCAAAATAGGATGATTCATCCATTGGACCATTGCAGAATAGATGTTCAGCAACAACCTGTCTATCCAAGGGATAGAGAAAAAAAGAAACATTAAGAAAAGAACACAAGAGGCAAACATTCTTTTGAGAACAAAAAAATAGTTAGCTAAAAAAATACACCATGAAGGATGATTCTGAATAGGGATAGCCACTTTCTATTAGAAGGCAAAAGAAGTTGTTACAAAAGGTTGGGTTTTGTTGAAGGGGGAAAACAACCAAACAAAATATCTAGAGTAAAAATAAAGTTAACAAAAATTTAAATACTGGAGGTAATTCTTGTCAATAACATCAAATCTTTAAGCTTGACACTAAGTTGTTACCATTGAATAAAGAAAAAAAAGATTCACTAGAAACAAAATCCAAGAACTTTTACCTTCTTTAGTTCTCCCTCAAGTTCATCCCTTTGCTTTTCAAGTGCAGCAATTTCTGCTGCAAGTTCCTTCCGATTATTAAAAGCTTAAGTTACGAGGATTGAATATAAACAAAATTGATATGTATGGAGACGATTGCAAAAGAATAGTACAAAAACAATAGCAAATAATATTTGAATAATCAATTGGTGGAGAAAACAGATAATGTTCTAATTTCCCTTCTCTAATTTAAACTACTATGAAATAAATCAAACTAAAGCACATTTAAAATTTTAGACATTATATCCATTCTTCTAATGTTGTACAAGTCACATTGAGTTCCATTCATTTAACTAGTTTAATGTTCATTTACAAATTTTAATTAGGTATTGTGACCCATAATGAACATAACAAAAATGAGATAAGTAACAAAAAGTGCAACATAAGGATGAAATTATTCTTCTATGGTGAAACAAGTGAAGAAATCAAAACAAATGGACAAAAAAATAATGCAATCTAGTATTGTGCATATGAAAACATGGCATAGATACACGGAAGACAACAGGGTTGTCAGGCAATAAAAAATAGAATTTTGTTCTAAGTTCATCTAGAATTGACAGAGCAGCGAAACACTGAATAATTGTATAGCAATTTTTTAGATCAGTTATATATACACATATGTATGTGCGCTCGCTTATTCCTAGCTCCGGCCATCTTGTAATTAGAAATATCCCTCTTTTAATTTCTTCCTCGGCTGCCCCCCTACTCCTCAAACCAATTTCGATTGCGTCGTTGATTCCGTTTGTGCTTGCCGTTGCCTCGCCACTTGCTCTCGGCTGTGCACGGAGGTGGTGCGAGAAGCTGTGGCTTGATGGGAGCCCTGCCGCTGGGGGGTTCTCTCAGTCGTTCCCGTGGCGAGATCGTCAAACACGTTGCTGTCTCTATTCGTTCATTAATTAGGTGGGGGAGGAGTCGGCGGTGGCGGGCATTTACCGAGAGACTCTAGCTAGAAATATCAGATGGGAAAAAAATGGACAAGGGAATAGAGAGGAAATGAAGGGAAGATTCAATCACCATTGCTTGCCATGGGATACGACTAGGCAAAGTCGACCTGTTGGTGCGAACTGGAACCCTAGGTGCCGACTGGACTGCCGATGCAAAATGGAACCGTAGGTGCCGCCGTGGGATACCACCTGGTAGAGTTGACCTCTCGGTTGCCATAGTGCCGAGCAATCGGGTCCTCAATCTCGCGTACCTCCACAAGATATCACCAGGTGGAGTCGACCTCTCGACTTCGTAGCGCCGACTGTCGAGCAATGAGAACTGAGAGGCCAAGGCCCGAGGGAGAACCAATCGACAATCGTGTCTTCAATCTGAGGATCGGGTTATCAAATAGAACCTGATATGTGACATTCAGGCTTGTTTAAAATCGGGTGTACTGAAACCCGAAGACAACACTTATCGGGATAACCAATCAAATGCCTAAACCTGTTTTGACAATCGGGTTCAGATTGCTTGACGGGTCCACCCGTATCCATTTACAGCTCTAGACAAAAGAATTCACACCCACATTCACACCCACAAACATTTACACCCACATTCACATCCTTTAATGAAAATAAAAACATTTGAATCCACATTCACAAAATAATATGTTTACAATTCATGCATACATTTACATAGATAAAAGATAACATAGAGGAGGAAAGTCTCTCATTCATTCTCTCCAAATGATCTCTCTTCCTTGTCCTCATCATTGTCCTTGACCTCATCCTCTTCCTCATCCTCTCTCGGTCCTCGAGGTGGCCTACTAACCAATTGTCGACCAAAAGTATCCAAGTAGTTGAATGATCATGGCACAAACTTTAAAAAGTGGGTTATTCTCTATATTTTGAAGGGAATCGCTTGTCGATCTTTTGTATGACCACTAGGAGTGAAAAGTGTATGAACTTATGAAACTTTGTGAAAAGATAAAAAAGTGTAAAAGACTTTGAGAAAACTTAAAGCTGGTAAAGAATTTTTTGTGGCTATTATTAAAAGGGTGCTTCTATATGTAAGTTTCCAAAATCAAGAACATGACGAATATAATGGGGTATTTAATGTTCATAAAGATCTATCTAATAAGATTCTTTAGTAACTCAAGACTAAAAGGATGGTTGAAAACTTAAATTTCTATACCCTTCTAATTTCTTACCTACTTTGATAACTCTATAATTATTAGTTTCTTTGTATGTGACTATCAAAGTATAGAGAGTTTACATGGATTGCAGGTGTGTATGGATAATAGATGCATTTTGTGTGGTTGAGAAATCATCACATCAATGTTTATGAGATAATAGATGTACGTCTCATCAATATGATGTTTTCTAAACAAGATTTGGATCACTATAATAATGATATCTCTTATTGTAATTTGGTCTATCTCCCTATCTTCATACACCACATGTAATAATTATTGTGCATGCCAATATGTTCTTGATTTAGTTAATGCAATTATTGTTTAAATAATGTAAAGTTCAAATTTAGAAACAAATTCAATTCATTATCTTTTTCTGTTTTCTATACTGGATTCGATAAACCAATAGTAAGAAGCTGTGAAAATCCTGACACAACAAATATATATATAATTTGTAACATTATCTTGCATCTTATCTTAAAATAAAT
The DNA here is from genome assembly GCA_036172225.1 of Cryptocoryne crispatula var. balansae. Lineage (NCBI taxonomy): Eukaryota > Viridiplantae > Streptophyta > Magnoliopsida > Alismatales > Araceae > Cryptocoryne > Cryptocoryne crispatula. The sequence continues at coordinate 13,619,382 of CM069924.1, forward strand.
GTTTATTTTATTTCATGTTTTTATTAAGAAGCAAACACAGGTTTCTTCCTCCTATCATCCAAAAGCAATTTAATTAACTATGGGTCACGATGCAGAAAATATAGCACGATAGAAAAAATAAAAATCGAGATAGTAGCAATAAATTCCAAAATTGGAGAACGATATAAACTCAACTCCAAACAACTAGTAGTTTTCACAACAACATCACAAGTAGCATGCTTATAAATCACAACTATGATAACCAAACGATTTGTTAAACTCAACTATCAAATTTTAAGCAAAGCATATTACAAAAAGTTCCACCTAAATAAAATCCATCAAAACTAAATAAACTCAAACCACCTAAAGTAAGGGTGATCACTCGTCACCAAACTTGTCTTTTGGAACCCCATGTAGTGTAGGATCCTCCTCAAACTCCTCAAATTTCTCCTCAGTAGAACCTACACCCACACTAACCAATTATATTAAAAATTCCTAAATGATTAATAGAAATAATAAGCCCCAAAAATCAGATTTAACATGTATAAATAAAACTAATTACGAGTGCTTTATTAATTAAATGAAATGTTTTTACCTTCATCTAATAGACCAACATGAATCTAAATGCAATCCACTCCAACCATAACATAACACCACTAGCAAAACTCTATATGAAAATACCACATGGACTTAAACATGAAATGAAGGACCATATATAACTTCTTTTTACTTTACATACCAAGACACAACTAAATCATTTGTTTGAGTAGATTATATAGTTCAATTGGATATTGTAGCTTGTTTCGAGACTAACGTCAAATCTAAATACATATAGTAGTAACATATACTAAACTAGATCCATAGTGTATTTAGGCAGGGATACACTTTGGATGAAACTGTGGTATCTGAGATCAAATGATACTCCAAACTATCTAACTCGTTATTGCCCATGGGTCACTATCACAGTCTTATGAAGTGCAATCACATTACATAATACAACACATTACATCAACTACATCTCACAAACAGAAAGCATATAGTACTCATACATACTCCAACTTTCTATACCAAACATGAAAAATGCAATCCATATATGAGACTCTACTATACACAACCATATGCAATTCTCTTAACCAAAATACTTTATGCATCAAACATACGCACTTGAACAACAAATAATTACATTTTTTCAACAATAAAAAAAATGATGCATAAACTCTAAACTATGCTGTCTATCATGAACTAACATGTACCATGCAACTATTAACAATAACTAATTTTATTCTACATGTATTAAGTCAATCTAAATTTCAATGTAATTTACTCTTAGCAATTAGGATGGTTCATAACTAGATTTAGAGTATTTACATAATCATAATATTCTATAACTTGATTTACATAATGAAATTACACTCAATCTACTTGAACATGATAACATACATAGTTCATTAAGTTTAACTAAACATGGATACTATATTAGATCTCTAACTAGCTTCATACACATGATCTGATCCATAATGAACAACTAACTATATTTTACTAATCAAGATTAAGCTAATCTCATTTTAAAACCTTAATTAATATTATTAAAATGATACAAGTAGCCAAACCAGCTGATGACAAGTACAAAACAACAATGATGATGGCAAAATCAAGTGTAATACTCATGTCCTTTTGCTACTAATAGAAGAAGAAAAATGAGAGAGAGAGAGAACAAGAAATAGAGAGGACTGTAGAGAGAGAATGAGATAGATAGGAGAGAGAGCGTGGCTCATAGCTAGTGATGTGGCTTGGATGGGTGGTGATGGTCAGTGGGGCATAGTTGGGTGACTGCACGCAAGCAATGGAGTCCAACAATGGTGGTTGCATGCTGGTGGCCTCGCAATGTTAGGAGGAGTCTTTACAGTGTCAATATAGTGTAGTTGTATGGTTTGCTAAGTCACTAACACCTATACATTTGACCTGGCATATTGCCATGTAGGATGATGACATGTAATATTTTATTTAGTATAAAAGGCTCGTAGTGAGTGAGAGGCATCTTCAATCTCTCCTGCCCAACTTTTACTGTTTGTTAGCGATTTTTCTCTCTGTCTATAATTCCTTGCGATTAGTCCATACTTCACTTAGATTTGAAGTTTCATTTGATATTAGAGCTTCAAACGATGGAAGGATCTTCCAATACCCTATTGAATCATCCATCTTCTGTGATTCCAACTACAAATCAGGTGAGTCCCTTTGTCAGCAGGTTACCATTCTCTATTTCTTCATCATCTACCTCTATTCCAAATATCTTAGGATATGTCACTGTTAGGTTGAATGGAGAAAATTTTATGCTTTGGAAGACGTAGGTTAGTCCAGTTCTTAGCATATATAAATTGATTGGGTTAATCAATGGCACAATTCTATGTCTGTCTCCCATAATGTTAGATCCTCTAGATTTGTCAAAAGAAATACCAAATCCAGACTTTGAGGTTTGGAAGCAATTTGATAGTCTTGTAGTGATTGTCCTTGTCTCCTCTGTAGCAGAGCCAGTTATACCTCTAGTGGTTGGTCTAGACTCTTCGGTAGCGATATGAAAAGCTATTATGTATGCATCAACCTCAAAGGTTGGAATTCTTCAGTTGAAAAATCAACTACAATAACTAAAAAGGGATTGACAAAGATGAATGAATGTCTTCAGAAGATCAAGCTAATTGCTAGTTCCCTTGCAATGGTGTTAGATCTATTTTTTCCTGGTGATTTACTATTGTATGTGTTGAATAGTTTAGGACCCGAGTATGAGTCCTTTATCACTATGATAATGGCAAGAGTGGATACAACAACATTGATGACATCTAGGGCTTGTTGATGAATCATGAAATATTTGTGCAAAGGCATGCTTAATAGGTCATTGACCTGAGTGCTAATTTTGCTCATATGGGATTAAATACCAGTCAACAGTGGCAAAAAAACAATGGGGGTGAACTACAATAAGAATAGTGGCTACAAGAGTAAGAACTTTGTAAAGAATTTTCATGAAAATTTTAGTCAATTTTGGCACAATCAAAATAATTAGTTTGATAATAATTATCAGGTTGAAAATGGCAATGTTAATAATCAGTTTAGTGGGCAAACCAATAGAATGGAGGTGTGTCACTTGTGCGAGAAAATATGTCATATTGTCCTTACATGTTGGAAAAGGTTCAATGTGTATTTTATAAACCCAAGTGCTTATAGTAACTCATAGTTAATGGTGGTAACAATCAAAATAGTGGCATCAGTCCATAGAATCATGCTTCTAATGTTGCATCAATAATTAATATTTCTTCTCAATTCGATCCTAATTAGTATCCGGACTCAGGTGCAAGAAACCATATGACACTGGATGTTGGTATATTGTAAAATCCTATTCTGTACACAAGTTTTGACAAGGTTAAAGTTGGCAATGGTGAGGGACTTACAATTGCAAACATCGGCAATGGTGAGGGACTTGCATGTTCCATCTCTTGCAATGAATTTAATGTTACTTTTTCAATTTAGTAAGAATAATGAGGCTTACTTAGAGTTTTTTTTCTACTCATTGTTTGATAAAGGACATCAATACTAGAAGGGTGGTGTCCCATGGAGTTAACTTGCATAGACTATACAAGCTGATGCCGGAGGATGGAACTACTCTAACACCCTCTCTCTAGATTGTATAAAGCTATGGCATCATCGGTTGGGCCATCCTACCTTTAAGACAATAGTAAAAGTTCTTAGCAAACTTGTAGAACCTTTTGGTTCCAATAGAACTTTCTTATGTTCCCATTGTGCAATTGCTAAAAACCATAGGCATCATTTTTCTTTATCTAGTTATATATTAAAAATTTTTCTTGAGATTATTGCCTCCAATGTTTGGGCCCCATCTCCATATGTGAGTAACAATGGTTGCAAGCATTATGTCTCTTTTGTAGATCATTTCAGTTGCTTTTGTTGGGTATATCCAATAACATCAAAAGTTCAAGTTTTTATATTGTTTGTTCACTTCAAAAATTTAGTTGAAAATATTTTTTCATGGAAGACTAAGTTCTTCGAAAATGATTGGGGTGGTGAATTTCGAAAACTCACAAACTTGTTTAATAGTTGTGGTATTGTTCATTGGGTTGCATGCACATATAAAATGGTCTTTTTGAGAGGAGCCATAGACACATTGTGGATACTTGTCTTGCTTTATTACATCATGCTAGTCTACTTTATAATTTTTTGGATGATTTCGTGGCTTTAGTGTTCACCTTATTAACCTGTTGCCTACATTGGATTTAGATAATATGTCATCATTTTAGGAACTATTTGATAGGTTGTCAGACTACAACTTGCTAAAGACCTTCGGGTGTGCATGTTACTCATACCTTTGTCCTTATCATACTCATGAGTTCACATTTAGATAAGATTGCTGCATTTTCTTGGGATATAGCTCAAAACACAAAGGTTACAAGTTGCTTTCACCAGCAATTGATAGAACATTTATAGCTAATTATGAAATTTTTGATGAGACTAACTTTCCTTATAATACTCTATGTCATAGTGACAAACAAGCTACAAGCACTACCTCTTTGAATATGCCTATTCTGATAACCTAGGTCATTGGAGATTGGAGTTAGGATCCTAACCCATTTGTTGAGAGAACAATTCTTAACAAATCCATAAACTTAAGGTTTAATCAAAATCATTGTGTAATCTTGTTTTCAAGTCTTTGCATCACTTGTTTGTCAAACAAAAATTCAAAACTCTAACATTTTTGCAAGATACTAAAAAATAAAAAAAAACTCTTTGTTTGTTTTGCCAACTCGTTTGTTTTACCCTCTCCTTGAAGTTGAAGGATGACAATGCAATTAAGGTCTGGAAGGCATGTTGGAATGGTGGAACACACTGAATGTCAAGAGCACTAGATGGGTTACCAACGAATTCCGTCAGACGGTAATGTTAATCCCTTGTTTGAGTTAGAAGCGCAAGAGGTCCCTCAACTATCTGCTCCCCGTGATGTTGAACAACTCTTTAAGGAGTTGTCTTTTTATACTGACCTAGAAACCTATTCCTGTATAAAATCCATGGTGAAGGGAAAAATTGCCTATGATCAGGTTGAAGCCAACCAAGTTGCCTCATCTCCTCGTCCTATGGTTTGACCACCACTCATTCAATCATCCTTTGTTCAACCACCTTGTTGGCACCAAAATTTTCCTCATAGCTTGCTTGATACAAATTTCAGCAATGCCAAAGTCGGTGCAAAAAATCCAACCTAGATTCAAAAAATTCAAGAATAGATGATGCAAACAAGCTCTAGAAATGACTTGGCATGGTTTTACATACTACAAATGGTTAAGATAATGTGCTCATTGCTGATCGTTGGAGGGGAATGGCAGAGAAACTAACTGATGTTATTTCAGAAGGGGAGCAAGTGAAAATGCTCATTAGAAACACTACACTTTCCTTGAGGAATGTTTTGATCATGCACCGTCCTGTCACCATTAATGAACTTTATGACAGTGCCCGGTACCTGTAGGCCCACTTCACAGATGCCACAATGATAAATCCATTTAATCCCAAACCTAGGAACATCAAGAAGACCCCCTCTACACCAGCTGGGCCTACAACTGAGAGAGTTGTCAACAATGAAGTTGTAAACATTGTGGGAAACCAGGGAGGGAACCGTCAAAACCAATTTAGGAACTCACCGCAAAACCTTTCTTACAACCTCTCTCAACAACAGGTTAGGCCACAACAACCACGACAACCACAACAACCCCCTTAACCAATAGTGCAACCCCAGCAACCTCGTCAACCTACCTACAATAGGGCACCACCACCACCCAATCAAGCACCACGAAGGGGAGGTCCTAGGAAAGAGAATTACCGACAACTCCCTTACTCCTTGACCAACATCTTCAATGTACTCATGGCAGAGAAACAATTGAAATTTCTCAAAGAAAGAGAGGTTTGGCCAGCAAATGCAGATATGTCCCGATACTATGCTTACCACCAATACCCTGGGCACACTATAAAAGTGTGTTTCCAATTCAAAGATTACATCCACGATCTCAATGACCAAGGTAGCATTGATTGGGCCCAACTGGGGGAATGCATATAGGCAATGAAGGCTAGGCAGTAGTAGCCACAGTGTCCACCGGCTCAACCTGAACAACAACCTGGCTTGGGGCTTGTTCAAAATCCGCTCCCATTGCATGCTCCTGCTCCAGCATTGGCACCAGCACATCCAAACCCAAGAATTGGTCTACTACACTCTATTGTCCAGAAAGTTGCCAGCCATGCTCAAGATTGGCAGCTAGAATACCACAATGCAACATGCCAATCAACCCATCTAGGCCTCCTGGTAGGAACCCTCCTAGACAGATAATACGTGCACCGTCTACTCCACAACCACCACTAAGCTCAATAACCCAACCATGTCCACCATTTCTTCTTACTAAACATCGGCCCTTGCTCATCCAACCACCACAATCACCACCAAACCTGAATCCCCAACCTATGAACTCTGTCACTCCAAAACCCCAACTTAGCACACCACCAACCCCACCACCTGCCACCACTCCTCAACCCCGGCCTCTTCTTATCAGGCTGCCACCATCACCATCACTACCACCTCCAAATCCTACCCCTCTACCCACAAACCTAATCATTCCAGATCCACCAATCCCATTGCCTACCATACCTGCACCTACACCGCTTGTTCCACCACATCCCACCCCAATTAACCTATTACCTCTACCTGATCGCCAAATAGCCCCAGGGCTTTAGAGTGGGAGGATGTTCCAATGGCTCTTTCCTCAAGTTGGGACTCAACCGCAAGATCCAGTGGAGGAAGAACAAGTGGAAGAACCCTTGTCAGGTACGACCTATGATTTGTTGAAACATTTGGATAAGATGCCGGCCCGCATATCTATAATTCAGCTGATTAAAAGATTAAAAGTGCACCAGGAATTTTTACAACAGTATTTGCAAAGGATAATGGTGAATGAAGATCTCCCACCTGAAAATATCACTATACTATTAGCCCCTAGAAGTGAGCACCCAATGATCACTTTCTCTCAAGAGGAATTAGTAGATCTAGAGGTTAGGAGATACACCTTACATGTGGCTGTTATCATCTGCAATGTCGAAGTAAAATTCTATCTAGTTGACACTGGTGCTTCTATCAACATTATGCCGCCAGAAACTTTGCAGTTGTGTGGCATTTCTGAATAAGAAGTCAAGCCATCTTGTGCCATAGTGACAGCCTATGACAACTCCAAGAAGTCTGCACGTGGGGTGGTCACTCTAGAGATTAAACTTGGACCATGTATGGTCACAACTGATTTTCATATCCTGGAACTAGATCCAACTTTTTGGGCTATACTTGGGGGGGCATACTTGGAAGCAATAGGAGATGTGGCTTCAACAAATCATTAGTGCATAAAGTTTCTTTTTAAAGGACAAGTTGTCAAAGTAACTAGCATGCTCATAAGGGATGAGCTAAACGATGCTTTTTTACCCTTAGTACTGTCAATGCAACCCCAGATCTCAGTGAGAGATTTTCCAAAAGTTAGATGCATGACCGCCTCTCTGCCAGACACAGTGGGATGGCAGATGATGATGAAATTAGGCTATCAGCCTAGAAAAGGTTTGGGTAAGGATCTTCAAGGGATCACCCAACCAATTGAAACTGTGAAAAGGCCACATAGGCAGGGGTTGGGATGCGAAGAGGATTCCATCCCAAGGAGGGTCTTCCAGCCAGGATATGCCATGGGACTCCTCACATTCTTTATCAAAGGGGAGACCATGATGATGGCTGAAGATGACAAGAGTTCCATTACAACTGTCAAGAGAAGGAAGGCTCCAGATGAAGAAGAAGACTTAGAAGATCTATGCTTATCTTTGAGTCATTTGTTCTCAAGTGGAGAAGAGCACCAAGAACCACTCAAGGGTAGACCAAGCTTGGACCATCCTGTCAAGCAAGGTACCAATCAAGTTAGAACTATTCCACGAGGCCCGAATACAACAATCCCATGTATAAACCTCGTACCATTGTTTTTAGATCTTCTGGATGGGCTTCCGAGCCCACTTTCTCACTTTGGGCCCATGTGCCCTCTTTAACCTACTATTCTCATTGGGCCTGCTTGCCCATTTACTTCCCTCCTTAGCTTTAGGACTGAGGGCTCTTCTCAGCATGGGCTCACATGCCCATCCATTTCCAGAACCGGGTCCGCATACCCGTTCACTTTTTTCATCAGTTTTGGGCCATGTGCCCATTTTCCGTTACCATTGGGTCCACGAGCCCCTTTTTCTCCTTTATTCTTAAGTTTTTATCTTTGTTAATTCCATCAGCTTCTAGCAAGCCTCGAGTCACTTAGGCTCAGTCGATCTTCATACTTGAAAATCGTAAAAAAAACGTCTTCTCTGAAACTCACATTTCCATCAAGGAGATGTCTTTACTCATCCCAGAGGGTGCTCCCAATCAGGGATCCATCTCTTATGAATCATTGATCGATTTACTCGATCCTCCCTCCACTATAAATACCACCTTTTCAGCATTGTCTTCAGTAGGTTAGGTTAAGTTAGGAAATAGGAAAGTCAGAGGTAAATGAGTTCTAAGTAGGTATCTGTAACAATTGGCATAGAATTGCATAGAGTGTGCAAGGCTGCCAAACTTTTTAGAGAATACCATCTAGCTGGATGAAATCTGATATGAGGGTGAGAATAACATAGATCATACTTTTGCAGTATATGAGGTGGTATCAGGGAAGGATCCTGGATCTGAGGATGAAATCAAGGACTTGGCCGATGCATATGCATCTAGACTTAGAAGATTTGAAGAACCATCGGCCATAGGGAATGAACCAACCAAGGAACTGAATTTAGGAACCTTTGAAGATCCTAAAACTATCCTCATTAGTGCAAACCTCACTCCCTCAGAAGAATAACGTTTGATCAATATTTTGGAAGAATATAAGGACACGTTCGCATGGACATATGAAGATATGCCGGGACTAGATAATTCATTGGTTGAACATAGATTAACCTTGAAACCTAGAACTACCCCGGTTAATCAAAAGCTCAGGAGGTTCCACCCTGATATTGCACTCAAAGTGAAAGAAGAGCTCGACAAACTACACCAAGCAAAATTTATTAAAGTCATCCTATATCTGTCGACTCTGAAAATTCGACGGGGTCCTCTCCTTTTCAGGGAAGTCCGTGAACCCATATCGTCACCTCAAGAGGGGATGATAAAAGAAAGGAATAAAGCTCGGAAAGCAACTCTCACCGCGGTCCCACACACATTGATCCCTGAACTTTCATCCCTTGGCGTCGCTCGATCACCAAAGAGACGGTTCGGGTCATGTGGGAGGAGGGTGAGAAGAAATAAACGTGGTCGCCAGGAACCGTGGGTTCCGATTTATAGAATTAAAATTGACCGTGTGTACCTTAGCGTGAAGAATGTGAGTTAAAGCTTCTCCTTCTTCGGCCGGCCGATGAAGAAGAGTCCTCAACGTGTGGGTGCTTGATATTCTATGCAACTAGACAAATAAACAAGTGAAATAGACAATTATAACTAGACAAAGTGGAGTATATGTAAAGAGAATGACATGAAACACACAATTGACTAGAAACTGACCGGATTCGGGTTATCTCTAACCCCCCTTTTTTTATTTTTAGGATTAACAGAGTAAAAGTAATGCAAAAAAATGTAAAAAAATTATAGGATGATGTATAATCACGAAATAAAGAGATAGGAAAAAGAACAGAAAGATTCTGAGTTGAATAGAGAAAGATATGGCCAAATCTGTGTTGTCGAAAAAGCCGAGTAGCAGTGCAGGATCTGCCAGGCGCGACTTTGCTTCTGCACTCGTCACGACCAGGCCCGACCTTGGAATCAAGTGCCGTCTATTGTAAACTCAAGAAGACTTGGAGATTAAGAACTTTGTTGAAGAGAGCTCAGGAAGAAGACGTCCACACAAAGCTGTAGAGGCCGAACAAGAGAGACTTGGCAGATCACCTGTAGAACAGCCTTCCTCTCTCTTGAACCGACTTTTCTCTCTCTAAAAACTCGAAATTCTCTCTCTAAAAATCAGAAAATCGATGTAGGATGGTGATAGGACGTCTTGAGATGCCTGGGGAGTCATGCTCTTGCCTCTGGAACGACCAGAATCAGAGTCCTTTTATAGGAGAACAGGCGATCTGATCGGAGCTAAAAAATAGGGTTAAATGCGCCCCACCCCTGGGCGCATGCGCCCTGGTGCCAGGCACATGCGCCCCACTGAGGGGCGCATGTGCCCCCAGTGAGGGCACATCTTATCTTCTCCGAAAATTTCGATCTTATCCGGTCCGACCGTTCAGTGGTAGAGTCCCGGTGAAAGACTGGCTCAAAGGTGGGGCGCATGTGCCCTCAAGTGAGGGCACAAGGTCGGAGTGCCTCAACGATAGGGCGCATGGGCACGTGCCACAGGGTCCCGGGCGCATGTGCCACGGAACCGGAGCGCATGGGGCCAGTTCTGCGCGTCCTTCTTCCGGAAGCCATTGCGAACACTCCCGAACTCGGAATTCGACGCCGTTTGTTGCGTTGGAAAGATAACAGGCCGAAGAAGCTTTCTATAGCATCGGATCAGACATCAGACCATCCAAAACTTCAGAATTTTATCCGGAAGTTAGGGCAGTGAACAGAAGATCCGATACAGGTCGAAATGACTCCGACGACAAACCGGAAAAGCACGGAATGCAACAAAACTTGTCCGGAGTATGAATATATGACCATAACCTTCAATGCATGATCATTAGGCATTGGTCATTCAGCCAATTTCCGTGTTTACACGATTTACGTGTGGCTTTCGCTTGGAAATTACGGCTTTTTGCGGAAAACTTCGGAAAACATCCGATTTCGTTCGGCGAAGCTCCAAATCTACTTAAAAAGGACCCGGCATCATCATATGATCAATCACACATGTTACCCTATAAAACATGAGTTTTATGCTCTGAATTATGCGAATTTGGCGTGTCTACAGCTTGCCTCGCCTTGATGTCGGCTTTGTAAGGGAGTGGCATGTAATGAAGCGGAGTGATTCGTAGTGAACTGTAATGGAATGCAAGTGAGTGTAGATGAATGTAGCGGAATGGAATGGTGATGGACTGAAAAGGTGGCATCAAGGTGTAGATATAGACACGCTTATCTACCTGATCTGACCAATATGAATCTCGTGAGTATTCTAGATTGCTTTCATGTTCTATCGAAACCTCGTATAATTGATGGTAAAAGACATGCCCTTGGCACGAGAGATAAAAGGTAAATGATAAAGGATAAAAGGATGTAGCCAACCCTCAGGCGTGGTGAGGAGTCCTCGAATCCGTAGGTTCATCATCCCGGCAACCCGAACTTTGCGGTGTTCTTGCATCTTGTGATGGGCTAAGATTTTGTAAAAGAGATTGATCTTAAAATGAAAAGAATACCAATCCATCATATTTGGAATCTCAAGTTCATTCAAGTTTCACCAAAATACTCAGTTTAATTCTGAGTGGAAGAACCTCAAGTTCTAAAAGGGTTCGTTTTAAGCAAAACAAAATTGCTCGGGTATCGTGAAAACCATGAATCACGCTCTAGCAGAAAACTCGATATTCGGAAAAATGACAAGACAGATTTAAGCCATAGTGAGATTGAAAGATAACGGTGGGATTAACATAGGATGATGGGAAAGAAACAATGTCATGACACGGTGGGATAAAAGACACGGTGGGATAAAAGAAAGGACAGAATAAAACATGGTGGAACAAAAAAGAAAGGAATAAAACATGAAGGGATAAAAGAAAGAATAAAACATGATGAAGAATGAAAATGAGATGGATGTGAACACATAGAAAATCATGTAGAAAATAGTTGAAGATATAGATTGTCTATTGGAGGTCAAGACACCTGATTAGGAACCATCGTCCCTCCAATGTTCAATTTTGGCTTATCCGTGAGTGTGAAGAAATGACCAAGCCGTCGTAGATTTTGTTGAAGGGGACCTCGGGCCCGGTCATCTTCACTCTCAAGGTCTTCAACATTAATGCATATAATATGTATAAAGTGGACCTAGCATAGCTAAGTGACGGATAGTAGAAGTGATGTGAAGTGCGAAAAAAATGAAGTGATGGTGGTGATGTGATGTGAGATTGATGAGAAGCGAGGATGAAATCTTTAGGTAGCTGCATCGACCACTTTGGTTCATCGACATCTACGGTCCATCCTTGTCTTGTCCTTTTGACGGAATACAGCACCACGATAGGTAGCGCTTCCTCTCTTTTGCCATAAGGTTGGCATGGCATTCCTTGGGTAATATTGATCTCACCAATTCACCTGTTAGGACTAAAAAAAGGTTTCCTGCACATCTCTGGTTAGTACCCAACAGACAGAATTGTCATATGAAGCAGATTGTTCTTGAAATGATTAATGGAAGATTTTACTATTAGAACCATCATTTGGAGGTCAAAACAAAGTTTTTGATGATGGTTTCTTTAGCAAAAATGTCACTTTTAACATTATAGACAATTTCTGATTTTTTGAGATTTTTCTGATTTTTTTGAATTTTTTGTCTATGTGCCCCCGATCAGGGGCACCTGGCCATGCGCCCTGGGGTGGGGCACCTGGCCATGTGCCCCCAGATGAGGGCACATGCGCCATGAGGCCAATTTTTTTTTTTTTCAGAAAAAATTATACTTGATTGCCCTTCTCTTTTTGCTTCTTCAGCTCCTGCAAATACTCAATGAAAATGATTAAATTTTTATCATTACTCATCCCTTTGCCTGTATATCGTATGCCTTGATTTTGAGTCAAAGGGAGGAGCTTTCTTAACAAGGTGGAATAAAACAAATGACTTAAAATGAAATGGGGGTTGAGAGGACTTACCTGTCATGGTGTGAATCCTCTCCTCTCCTGTATTGAAATGCCTAAAACACTTGACAGAAGGAGATTAGATCTTCATCAGGACTCATCCCTTTGCCCATTATGGTCAACTTTGACTTAGGTCAAGGGGAGAGCCTTCTTAACAAGGTAATTAAAGCAAAAATGGAATGCAATGCCGGAATGGAAATATGCATGACAATCAAATAAGCATGGATGCAACTAAGGCAATGATCATGACTAAGCAAATTTTTTTTTTTGGATTTTCTTGAAAACAATCATTTGGATTTTCAAAAGAATTCAAAATTTTTTTTTTAGATTTTTGAAATATGTGTTTTTTTTGAATTTTTGAAATATTCAATTTTTTTGGGTTTTCGAAATATACACTTTTTTTTGGGTTTTGAAATATGTATTTTTTTGGATTTTTGAAATATGCATTTTTTGTGGAGAAAATGCTGGTATTTGAGACAGTTCATCGGTCTTTGGAGTTCGTCAAGACTCAAGTGGTAGATGCCACGTGCAAAAATAAAGTTCCCTACCTAGAATCCTTCTAACCTTCTTCCTTTGATCGGCTTGGATTCCACCTGGATTTGGTCGGTTTACCCTTCCCTAGGGTTTAAGGAGGAAGAGTATAGAGGAAGTCCTTGATAGGGTTTGAAGATGTTGAGAGGGATTTCTCTACTCTCACTCAAATTACCCATTGGGGTTCGGCCTCTTTGGATTTTTCTTTCTTTTTTGCTCTTTTCTATGTGGCACATATTTGGACAGGTTTTTGACCCGTGGGGACATTGCCCATCATTTAGTGCCTTTTGCCTTGACTATCATTCTGGGTACTCATTCAGACAGGTTGATCATTTTTCTTTCCTAACCTGAGGGGTTCATTGCCCATCTTTTGGCACCCTTTTGTACCCTTTGAGACGGCCTCCTACTAGGGTGGCGAGTGTTTTCGATACTACCCCAATCTAATCTTCTCTCCCTATCTTGGACCGAGTAGAAGAGAACAGGGTAAGCGTACTCCTTCCATTTCTAGATTTATGCCTTGCCTTTCGCAAGTGTCGGGTTGTCTGGATTCTAGGATCGGGAAGTGTTGTGTGTGTAGGATGGTACCTACCCTTGACTTCTCACGAACAACCTAGGATCGATGACTTGAGATTATATACCAGTGATTTATCCATTTTTGTGGAAAGTACTTTTTGAGGTAAACTCCATTCCAAGGATGGTTTAATTTTTCTCCATCTGCATTAGTCAATTCATATGCATTACCTGGATACTTTTAAGTGATTACAAAAGGCCCTTCCCAATTAGGTTGCAACTTGGAGCGGGGACCCCCTGGCTTAACGAATATGCGTTTGACTACCATCTCACCGATCTCGAATTTTCTCTCGACCACCCTCTTTTGATAAAACCTTTTGAGTCTATTCTGATAAGTCCGGGCATGCTCGGTGGCGGCTAGCCTTCTTTCATCCAAGAGTTCAAGCTGTGCAAGGAGAGATTCTCTTCTCTCATCAACAGGAATATCCCTGTCGAGCTGAACTCGGAGAGATGGAAGTAATACTTCGTAAGGGACCACTGCTTCCATCCCATATGCCAAAGCATACGGGGTTTGTCCAGTGGGAGTCCTTACAGAAGTACGATAAGCCCATAGAGCATCTACAAGTTTATCAGGTCAGTCGGAAAACTTGCTAGACTTACAAGATTTCTTGATGATTTTGATTAAGGTTTTGTTGGTGGCTTCTGATTGACCATTGCCTTCAGGATAGTATGGTGATGAATGATACAATGAAATGCAATACCTGTTGCAAAGATCACGCAGATCTTGAGAAAGAAATTGTGCCCATTATCGGTGACGATGTCGCTGGGGATCCCGAACCTTGCCAGGATGTTGCGCTTGATGAAGGAGCAAACTGTTGACGCTTTAATCTCCACGAATGCTTCCGCTTCAGCCCACTTTGTGAAGTACTCCGTTGCCGCCAGAATGAATGATTTTGAGCGCATTTCGGAGTTGAGGTCACTCAAGGGGCCAATGATATCAAAAGCCCACATGGCAAAAGGTCAGGGGGCATGAATTGGATGAAGGGAAGATGCGGGTGAATGAATCTTGTCGGCATGGAGTTGACATGAATGACAGTGCCGGACAAAGATGGAGCAGTCTTCTTCTAGAGTTGGCCAATAATACCCTTGTCGGATGACTTTCTTAGCAAGGGCTTGGGCATTCACATGACCACCACAAACTCCAGAATGTGCTTCCTTCAGCACCAACTCAGCTTCTTCTTCATCAAGACATCTGAGTAAGATTCCACTTAGGCTTCTCTTATAGAGCACTCCTCCTAGGATTGTATACCTTTGGGATACTCTTCTGATTGCCTTCTTTTCCTTGGTGGTTGATCCAGGCGGATATGACTGATCTTGACAATCCCTCGCAATCTCGTCATACCAAGGTCTCTCACCTTCTTCTAATTCTTCCAACTCAATCAAGGAGATTTCTTCTTTATGTTCCAAATATTCTTTTCTGTTGAATCTTTCCTTAACCTTCAGAAAACGTCCATCCTCAATTGCTGGAATTGTCCTCTTACAAATGTGGATAGTCCGCACTTGCCTGCCTAGCAGGACAGATAGAGATGAAGCTAGTGAAGCTAAGGCATCGGCGGGGATATTATGAGAGCGGGGGACATGAACAAAGGTGAGTTTGAAGAATAGCTTGATGTAGCAGGTGGTGAGCTCCTAGTAGGGTTTGAGGTTTGGATGAGAAGTTTGATATTTGGATAGGACTTGGCGTAGGATCAATTGACTATCACCTATCACCCTCAGTTCGGTGGCACCATGGAAATGAGCGGCCTCCAGCCCGGCCAGCAAGGCTTCATACTCAGCTATGTTGTTGGTTGCTGGAAAGTTGGCTGTGGAATGGTGACACCTTCGGGTGACGAAGGACAATACCTATCCCTCTACCATGAGAGTTCGAGCCCCGTCAAAATATAATGTCTAAAGATTGGAAGATTAGACTGACATTAGTTCGTCATCAGGAACTCCGACCAGGATGGGTCAAAGATGGGTATGGGATGATGGGCAAGGTGTTCGGCAATAGTATAACCTTTGATTGCCTTCTGTGGGACATAAGTGATATCAAATTGGGATAAGAAACTCTGCCATCGCCCTAATGGTCGATCCAAGACTTGTCTTCTCTAACGTGAAACTTAATGGGATTGATACGAGCAATGAGCTTGACTTGGTGAGCAAGGAAATAATGCTTGAGTTTACGAACTACCCAAACAAGAGCGACACGAGTCTTTTTTACCACGAGTGTACTTCAGCTCACAAGCATCGAAACATCTTAGACAAGTAGTAAGTAGCTCGTTCTTTCCCTTCTTCATCAACTTGTGCAAGGGCCCTTTCGAGAGGTTCTCAAGAACCGAAATGTAGAGGACCAAAGGTTTGTCGGGAATTGGTGGTCTAAGTACGGGGGGACTTGCCGAGGTATGTTTTCAACCCATCAAACGCCTCCTGGCCTTGAATCCCATTTAAACTCGGCCCCCGCCTTGGTTAACTCATAGAAAGGTTTACACCTTTGGGAATGTTGTGAGATAAACCGGCGGACAAATTGTAGCCTCCCAATCAATCCTCGAAGCTCTTTCATATTCTTCGGAGGAGGCATACAAAATAATTGCCTTGGCCTTGTTTGGGTTGATCTCTATGCCCCTTTTGCTTACTATGAACCCAGTAGCTTTCTGATGAAACTCCAAATGTACACTTCTTAGGGGTTCATTTTTAGCTTGTATTCTCTAGCTCTTTGCAAGACCTTCCTTAGCACTTCAGAATGATCTTCCCGACTCTTGGACTTGATAACCAAATCATCCACATACACCTCTACAAGGGTGTGCATCATGTCGTGAAAGATAGCCATCATAGCCCTCTGATATGTAGCACCAGCATTCTTAACCCAAAGGGCATGACAACATAGCAATATGTTCCCCAAGGTGTAGTGAACGAGGTCTTTTCTTGGTCCTCCTCAGCTAACCGGATCTGATTGTATCCAGAATAGCCATCCATGAATGAAAGCATTTCAAATCCAGCTGTGTTATCAACCAAAACATCGATATGAGGTAAAGGAAAATCATCTTTAGGACATGCTCAGTTCAAGTCCCTGAAATCTATACAAATCCGAATTCATCCATCCTTCTTCATAACAGGGACTATGTTAGCCACCCATTGCGGATATAGGACAACCTTAATAAATTTTGCTTGGTGTAGTTTGTCGACCTCTTCTTTCATTTTGAGTGCAATATCAGGGTGGAACCTCCTGAGCTTTTGTTTAACGGGGTAGTTCCGGGTTTCAAGGTTAATCTATGTTCAACCAATGAATTATCTAATCCCGGCATATCTTCATATGTCCGTGCGAATGTGTCCTTATATTCTTCCAAAACTTTGATCAAACGTTGTTCTTCGAGGGAGTGAGGTTTGCCCGATGAGGATAGTCTTAGGATCTTCCGGGGTTCCTAAATTCGGTTCCTTGGTTGGTTCATTCCTGTGGCTGATGGTTCTTCAAATCTTCTAAGTCCGGATGCATATGCATCGACCAAGTCCTCAATTTCATCCTTGAATTCGGGATCCTTCTACGATACCACCTCATATACTCCCAAAGTATGATCTATGTTATGCTCATCCTCGTATCGGATTCATCTAGGTTTGGATAGTATCATCTAAAAAGTTTGGCGACCTTGCACACTCTACGCATACTGACCAACCTTGCGGTGCCTATTTGGAACTCGCTTACCTCGACTTTCCTATTTCCTAACCTAACTTGACCTCGAAGATAAAGTTTGGAGAGGTGGTATTTACGGTGGAGGGAGGATCGAGTAAATCGATCAATGATTCGAGAAAAGAGGGATCACGATTGGGAACACCCTCGGGATGAGTAGAGATGTCTCCTCGATGAAAATGTGAGTTTCGAGGAGAAGACGTTTTTTTTGGAAATTTCAAGTAAAAAGATAGAATTAGCACGAGTGACTCGAGGCTTGCTAGAAGATATTTGAATTAATAGAGAAAAAAACTTAAGAATAAGAGGGAAAAAGGGGCTCGTGGGCCCAATGGTAATAGAAAGTGGACACATGGGTCCAAGGCGATGAAAAAAGTAAATGGGTACGTGGACCCGATCATAGAAATAAATGGGCATGTGAGCCCATGTTGAGAAAAGCCCTCGGTTACGAAGTTGATGAGGGAAGCAAATGGGCAACGGAGCCCGGAAGAGTGGAAGGTTGAAGGGGGCTCATGGGCCCAATGTGGGTAAGTGGGCCCTGAAGCCCATCCAAAAGATCTAGAAATAAAGGTACGAGGTTCAAACATGGCATTGTTGTATTTGGGCCTCGTGGAATGGTTTTGACTTGGGTGGTATGCTCAACTAGATGATCCAAGATTGGTCTGCCCTTGAGTGGTTTCTGGTGCTCTTCCCCACTTGAGAACAGACGAGTCAAAGATAAGCATAAGTCTTCCAAGTCTTCTTCTTCTTCATCTAGAGCTTTCCTTCTCTTGACAGTCATCATGGAACTCTTGTCGTCTTCAACCATCATCATGGTCTCCCCTTTGATAAAGAAGGTGTGGAGCCCCATGGCATATCCTGGCTGGAAGATCCTCCTTGGGATGGAACCCTCTTCATATCCCAATCCCTGCCTGCGTGGCCTTTTCACAGTTTCAATTGGCTGAGTGATCCCTTGAAGATATTTGCCTAAACCTCTTCGGTGATAGCCCAATTTCATCATCATCCGCCATCCCGAGTGTGTACTGAGTAGAGGCGGTCATGCATCGACTTACGGCAATTCTCCCACTTTGAGATGCAGGGGTTGTATTGACGGACCTAGGGGTAAAGAAGCATCGTTCGGCTCTTCCCTTATAGGCATGCTAGTCACCTTGACCACCTGTTCTTTAAAGGGAAATTTTATGCCTTTGGTGGTTTGTTGAAGCCACGGCTCCTATTGCCTCCAAGTATGGCCTCCCAAGTATAGCTCGAAAGGTTGGATCCAATTCTAGAATATGAAAATCTGTTGTGACCGTACATGGTCCAAGTTTGACTTCTAGAGTGACCACCCCACGTGCAGACTTCTTGGAGTTGTCGTAGGCTGTAACCATGGCACAAGATGGCTTGATTTCTTGCTCAGAAATACCGCACAACTGCAAATTTTCTTGCGGCATAACATTGATGGAAGCTCCAGTGTCAACCAAACATGATTTTACTTCGACATTGCAGATGATAACAGCCACATGCAAAGCATATCTCCTAAAGTCGGGATCTGCTAATTCTTCCTGAGAGAAAGTGAGTGTTGGGTGCTCACTTCTAGGGGCTAACACTGTAGTTATCTTTTCAGGTGGGAGATCTTCATTCACCATGACCCTTTGCAAGTACTGTTGTAGAATCTCCTGGTGCAATTTTGATCTTTTGATCAACTCAAGTATAGAAATACGGGCTGGTGTCTTATCCAAATGTTTTAACAGATCATACGCAGTGCCTGGCAATGGTTCTTCCACTTGTTCCTCCTCCACTGGCTCCTGCGGTTGAGTTAGGCTTGGGGAAAGAACGTGGAACATCCTCCCACTCCAGAAGCACCGGGGCTATTTGGCGGTCGGGTAGAGGTTACGGGTTAGCGGGGTGGGTTGTGGTGGAACGAGGTGGTGTAGGTGCGAGTATGATAGGTAATGGGATCGATGGTTCTGGGATGATGGGGTTAGTTGGTAGAGGGGTAGGAATTGTAGGTGGTAGTGATGGTAATACCGGTGGCCTAATAAGAAGAGGCCGGGGTGCAGGAGTGGTTGATGAGTTTAATGAAGGTTGTGATTGTATGATAGGTTGGGGTTTTGGAGTGGTAGAGCTCGTAGGCTGGGGGTTCAGGTTTGGTGGTGATTGTGGTGGTCGGATGAGCAAGGGCCGGTGTGTAACAATGGTTGAAGGAGGTGTAGTGAGAGAGGGAAATTTTGGCCTAATGATGGGCCGGCGAGAAGAAGTGGCGGCCGGTGGTTGGGTTATTGAGCTTTGTGGTAGTTGTGGAGTAGCGGGTGCACGGATTATCTGTCTAGGAGGGTTCCTAGCGGAGGCCTAGCCGGGTTGACGAGCATGGTTGTATTGTGGCTTTCTAGTTGCCAACCTTGAGCACGATCGGCATCTCCCTGGACAATGGAGTGTACTAGACCAATTCCTGGGTTTGGATGTGCTGGAGCCGGTGCTGGAGCGGGAGCATGTAACGGGAGCGGATTTTGGACAATCCCCAAGCCAGGTTGTTGTTGAGGTTGAGCCGGTGGACGCTGCCGCTGCTGCTGCCTAGCCTTCATTACCTGTATGCATTCCCCCATTTGGACCCAATCAATGCTTCCTTGGTCATTCCGGATCGTGGATGTAATCCTTGAATTGAAAGCACACTTCTACGGTGTGACCGGGACACCGGTGGTAAGCACGGTATCGGGACATATCTACATTTGTTGGCCAAACCTCTCTTTCCTTGGGCAATTCCATTTGTTTCTCCGCCATGAGTACATTGAAGATGTCGGTTAAGGAGTAAGGGAGTTCCGGTAGTTCTCTCTCCTAGGACCTCCCCTTCGTAGTGCACGATTGGGTGGTGGCGGTGCCCTATTGTAGGTAGGTTGACAAGGTTCTTGGGGTTGTGCTACGGGCGAGGTGGTTGTTGTGGTTGTCGTGGTTGTGGTGGCCTAACTTTGTTGTTGAGGGGGTAATAGGAAGGGTTGTGTGGTGGGTTTCTGTGCGCTGATTTGACGGTTCCCTCCTGGTTCCCCACAATATTCTGACTTCATTGTTGACCACTCCTTCGGTTGTAGGCCCGGTTGGTGGTGCGAGAGGGGTTTTTCTAAAGTTTCTAGGTTTAGGATCAAAAGGGTTTATCATGGTGGCATCCTTGAAGTGGGCTTGTAAGTATCGGGCCTTTGTCGTAGAGTTCATTCATTGTGGTAGGACGGTGCATGATCAATACATTTCTCGGAAGCGGTGTGGTGTTTCCAATAAGCATTTTTACTTGTTCCCCTTCGAAATCACATACGTCGGTTTTACTGCCATTCCCCTCCAGCGATCAGCAAACTTTATGAAGTCCTCTTCGGGCTTCATCTTCTCAGCAATCAAGTCTGTAATGGAGCACGCTGGTGCCACCCGGTCTCTGTATCTCTGCAAGAATTTGGTCTTGACGATATCAAAGTCTCCTGCCTCAAAGGAGTCGAGTGAGTAGAACCATTCCAATGCAGACCCTTCTAGTGATCGACGAAACAAGAAGGCAAGAACCCTACGATCATCTTTCCAGAACGAGGATTCGTAAAGAAAATCTTTAAGGTGGAGAAAAGGGTTGCCAGTACCATTGTAGCGGCGATAAACTGGTAGCTCAGAAGGTGGCAGGTGTAGGGTAGCGAGAGAAGGAATAGAAATCTCGAGCCGACTTGGAGTCCATGCGACATCTCGGCTTTTCATAACGCTCATTCATACGAGTGAGCTGATCCCGTGATTGCTGGGTGAGAAAGCAGGTTCTTGGTTTCTTGGTTGGGGTATGTGGTTAGAGACGTGGTTACGGCATTGAGGAACATGATTTGAAGATTGTCCCATGACTTGATGGGCCAAGGGAGCAACATGGTTACAAATAAGATGGCTGAACAAATGAGGGTTGGACCACGAGATGGTTGAACTAGAGAGGGTTGAAATACGGATGGTTGCATCATAGATTGTTGAACAACGGGTGGTTGAATCATAGATTGTTGAACAACGGTGGTTGAACAAAGGGTGGTGAATGAGTGGTGGTTGAACTAGAGGACGAGGAGATAAGGCAACTTGATTGGTTTCGACTGATGCGAAGCAATTTTGCCCTTCACCATGGATTGTATACGGGCATAGGTTGCAGGTCGGTATAGAGAGACAACTCCCTAAAGAGTTGTTCAACATCACGGGAGCTTGAGATGGTTGAGGGACCTCTTGCACTTACGGCGAATCGGTTGCTGACCCATCTCGTGCTCTCGATGTTCAGCTTGTTCCGCCATTCCAACGTGCCTTCCAGACCTTAGTTGCATTGAACTTCAAGAAGAAAGTAAAACAAACAAGTTGACAAAACAAACAAAGATTTTTTTTGATTTTTTTAGTATTTTGCAAAAAGTTAAAGGTTTGAATTTTTGTTTGACAAGAAAGTTATGCAAAGACTTGAAAGCAATATTACGCAATGATTTTGATTAAACCTTAGGTTTATGAATTTGTTAAGAATTGTTCTCTCAACAAATGGGTTAGGATCCTAACTCCAATCTCCAATGCCCTAGGTTTCACACAATCTCACCACGTGTAGGTAACGTAGGATGCTTCGGGTTTTGGGGAGTGGTACAACCAACCCGATCGTGAAGAGGAATACTCCACGTTTGAGGAATTACGGAGGCCTTGATGAAAAACAACCAAGTCAACTAGGAAGGAATATCCCAGAAGAGAGGTCAGAATCCACCAAGAGGGTGTTTTGGATGGGAGGGGTTGGGAGAGTGAGCTCCCGCCTCAAAAAAGTGTAAAAGAAGGAGGTAGAGAGAAGGAGCAGAGAATGCAATCAAGTAATAAAGCAAGTAATGAGCAAAGCATAAACTTAAACAAGCAATCAACACCAGACAAGCAATTAGAAACTAGACAAGCAACTAGAAACTAGAATCTAGACTTGTTTCTTATGTGATCCAAATGGAGATAGTGAAAAGGTGATGGAAAGAAGAGGGTTCAGATCTGATAGCCAAGCAAAAGGGTGGGCCACGTGGGGACCGATGCGGGAAGGGGGGTAAAAGGTAAAGGTGGTTCACGTGGGAACCGGTTTTGGGTAAAAAAGGGGTGGTTCACGTGGGAACCGGTTTGAATGGTCAAAAGAGGGCCACGTGGGGCCAATTAAAGGTGAATAAAGATCTGATCCAAGTTGGGATAGATCTGAAAAAAAGGGGTTTGGTTCACGTGGGAACCGAAGTAAAGAAAGAGATTGGTTCACGTGGGAACCGGTTTAAAAGGAAAAGGGTGGTTCACGTGGGAACCGATTTAAATAAAATGCAGAAATTAAATGGCATACTTGGCACTTCAGATCTGATGAAAGATGGGTGAAATCAGAAATTTTGAGATGGCATGAAGTTTAAGAGAGGTGGAAAGAAGGAAAGGCTCACGTTGGAACCGGTCTAGAACTAGAACTAGTTGCAAACAAAACACTTAGCACCCACGGTTGAAGACATTGCTTGTCCCACCGTGGTCGCCACAAAGCTGTCGACTCTGAAAATTCGACGGGGTCCTCTCCTTTTCAGGGAAGTCCGTGAACCCAGATCGTCACCTCAAGAGGGGATGATAAAAGAAAGGAATAAAGCTCGGAAAGCAACTCTCACCGCGGTCCCACACTCACATTGATCCCTGAACTTTCATCCCTTGGCGTCGCTCGATCACCAAAGAGACGGTTCGGGTCATGTGGGAGGAGGGTGAGAAGAAATAAACGTGGTCGCCAGGAACCGTGGGTTCCGATTTATAGAATTAAAATTGATCGTGTGTACCTTAGCGTGAAGAATGTGAGTTAAAGCTTCTCCTTCTTCGGCCGGCCGATGAAGAAGAGTCCTCAACGTGTGGGTGCTTGATATTCTGTGCAACTAGACAAATAAACAAGTGAAATAGACAATTAGAACTAGACAAAGTGGAGTATATGTAAAGAGAATGACATGAAACACACAATTGACTAGAAACTGACCGGATTCGGGTTATCTCTAACCCCCCTTTTTTTATTTTTAGTATTAACAGAGTAAAAGTAATGCAAAAAATGTAAAAAAATGATAGGAGGATGTATAATCATGAAATAAAGAGATAGGAAAAAGAACAGAAAGATTCTGAGTTGAATAGAGAAAGATATGGCCAAATCTGTGTTGTCGAAAAAGCCGAGTAGCAGTGCAGGATCTGCCAGGCGCGACTTTGCTTCTGCACTCGTCACGACCAGTCCCGACCTTGGAATCAAGTGCCGTCGATTGTAAACTCAATAAGACTTGGAGAGTAAGAACTTTGTTGAAGAGAGCTCAGGCAGCAGACGTCCACACAAAGCTGTAGAAGCCGAACAAGAGAGACTTGGCAGATCACCTGTAGAACAACCTTCCTCTCTCTTGAACCGACTTTTCTCTCTCTAAAAACTCGAAATTCTCTCTCTAAAAATCACAAAATCGATGCAGGAGGGTGATAGGACGTCTTGAGATGCCTGGGGAGTCATGCTCTTGCCTCTGGAACGACCAGAATCAGAGTCCTTTTATAGGAGAACAGGCAATCTGATCGGAGCTAAAAAATAGGGTTAAATGCGCCCCACCCCTGGGCGCATGCGCCCTGGTGCCAGGCGCATGCGCCCCACTGAGGGGCGCATGTGCCCCCCAGTGAGGGCACATCTTATCTTCTCCGAAAATTTCGATCTTATCCGGTCCGACCGTTCAGTGGTAGAGTCCCGGTGAAAGGCGGCTCGAAAGGTGGGGCGCATGTGCCCTCGAGTGAGGGCACAAGGTCGAGTGCCTCAGCGATAGGGCGCATGGGCACGTGCCACGGAACACAGGGCCGCATGGGACTGGTTTTGCGCGTCCTTCTTCCGGAAGCCATTGCGAACACTCCCGAACTCGGAATTCGACGCCGTTTGTTGCGTTGGAAAGATAACAGGCCGAGGAAGCTTTCAATAGCATCGGATCAGCCATCACACCCTCCAAAACTTCAGAATTTTATCCGGAAGTTAGGGCAGTGAACAGAAGATCCGATACAGGTCGAAATGACTCCGACGGCAAACCGGAAAAGCACGGAATGCAACAAAACTTGTCCGGAGTATGAATATATGACCATAACCTTCAATACATGATCATTAGGCATTGGTCATTCAGCCAATTTCCGTGTTTACATGATTTACGTGTGGCTTTCACTTGGAAATTACGGCTTTTTGCGGAAAACTTCGGAAAACATCCGATTTCGTTCGGCGAAGCTCCAAATCTACTTAAAAAGGACCCGGCATCATCATATGATCAATCACACATGTTACCCTATAAAACATGAGTTTTATGCTCTGAATTAGGCGAATTTGGCGTGTCTACAATATCCGCAATGGGTGGCTAACATAGTCCCTGTTATGAAGAAGGATGGATGGGTTCGTATTTGCATAGACTTCAGGGACTTGAACCGAGTGTGTCCTAAGGATGATTTCCCTTTACCTTATATCGATGTTTTGGTTGATAATACAGCTAGATTTGAAATGCTTTCATTCATGGATGGTTATTCTGGATTCAATCAGATCTGGTTAGCCGAGGAGGACCAAGAGAAGACCTTGTTTGCTACACCTTGTAGAACATATTGCTATGTTGTCATGCCCTTTGGGTTAAAGAATGCTGGTGCTACATATCAGAGGGCTATGATGGCTATCTTTCATGACATGATGCACACCCTTGTAGAGGTGTATGTGGACAATTTGGTCATCAAGTCCAAGGGTTAGGAATATCATTCTGAAGTGCTAAGGAAAGTTTTGCAACGAGCTAGAGAGTACAAGCTGAAAATAAACCCTAAGAAGTGTACATTTGGAGTTTCATTAGGAAAGCTACTAGAGTTCATAGTAAGCAAAAGGGGCATAGAGATTGACCCAAACAAAGCCAAAGCAATCATTGGTATGCCTCCCTCGAAGAATATGAAGGAGCTTCAGGGATTGATTGGGAGACTACAATTTGTCTACCGGTTTATCTCACAACATTCTCAAAGGTGTAAACCTTTCTATGAGTTAACCAAGGCGGGGGCCAAATTTAAATGGGATTCGAAGTGTCAGGAGGCATTTGATGGGTTGAAAACATACCTGACAAGTCCCCCTGTACTTAGACCACCAATTCCTAACTAGCCCTTGGTCTTCTACATTTTGGTTCTTGAGGACTCTCTTGAGGTAGTCCTTGCATAAGTTGATGAAGAAGGGAAAGAGCGAGCTACTTACTACTTGTCTAAGATGTTTGATGCTTGTGAGTTGAAGTACACTGTGGTAGAAAAGACCTGTGTTGCTCTTGTTTAGGTGGTTCAGAAACTTATGCACTATTTTCTTGCTCACCAAGTCAAGCTCATTGCTCATATCAAACCCATTAAGTTTCTGTTAGAGAAGACAATTTTGACTGATTGATTAGGGCGATGGCAAAGCTTCTTGTCCCAATTCGATATCACTTATATTCCATAGAAGGCAATCAAGGGCTATGGTATTGCTGAACACCTTGCCCATCATCTCATACCCATCTTTGACCTAGTTCGGTCAAAGTTCCCGGATGACGAACTAATGTCAGTCCGATCTTCCAATCTTTGGTCATTATATTTTGACGGGGCTCTGAACTCTCATGGTAGAGGGATAGGTATTGTTCTTCTGTCACCTGAAGGTGTCACCATTCCACAGGCTTTTCAGCTCGACTTTCCAGCATCCAATAACATAGCTGAGTATGAAGCCTTGTTAGCTGGGCTAGAGGTTGCTCAATTCCATGGTGCCACTGAACTAAGGGTGATAGGTGATAGTCAATTGATTCTATGCCAAGTCCTATCCAAGTATTGAACTCACTATCCAAACCTCAAACCCTACCAAGAGCTCACCACCTGCTACATCAAGCTATTCTTCAAACTCACCTTTGTCCAGGTCCCCTGTTCTCAGAATATCCTTGTCGATGCCTTAGCTTCACTAGCTTCATCTTTATCTGTCCCACTAGGCAGGCAATTGCGGACTATCCACATTTGTAAGAGGTCAATTCTAGCAATTGAGGATGAACGTTTTTTAAAGGTAAGTAGAGGTTCAACTGAAAGGAATACTTGGAACACAGAATAAATCTCCTTAATTGAGTTGGAAGAATTAGAAGAAGGTGAGAGACCTTGGTATGATGAGATTGTGAGGTATTGCCAAGATCAGCCATATCCGCCTGTATCAACCACCAAGGAAAAGAAGGCAATCAGAAGAGTATCCCAGAGGTATACAATCTTAGGAGGAGTTCTCTACAAGAGAAGCCTAAGTGGATTCTTACTCAGGTGTCTTGATGAAGAAGGCAAGTTGGTGCTAAAGGAAGCACATTCTGGAGTTTGTGGTGGTCATGTGAATGCTCAAGCCCTTGCTAAGAAAATCATTCGACAAGGGTATTATTGGCCAACTCTAGAAAAAGACTACTTCATCTTTGTCTGACATTGTCATTCATGTCAGCTCCATGCCGACAAGATTCACTCTTCCGCATCTTCCCTTCATTCAATTCATGCCCCATGGCCTTTTGCCATGTGGGCTTTTGATATCATTGGTCCCTTGAGTGACCTCAACTTCGAAATGCGCTCAAAATCATTCATTCTGACGACAACGGAGTACTTCAGAAAGTGGGCTAAAGCAGAAGCATTCGTGGAGATTAAAGCATCAACAGTTTGCTCTTTCATCAAGCACAATATTATTACAAGGTTCGGGATCCCCAGCGACATGATCACTGATAATGGGTCACAATTTCTCTCTCAAGATTTGTGTGATCTTTGCAACAGGTATCGCATTTCATTGCATCATTCATCACCATACTATTCTCAAGACTATGGTCAAGCATAAGCCACCAACAAAATCTTAATTAAAATCATCAAGAAATATTATAGGTCTAGCAAGTTTACCGACTGGCCTGATAAGCTTGTAGATGCTCTATGGGATTATCGTACTTCTATAAGGACTCCCACTGGACAAACCCCGTATGCTTTGGCATATGCGATGGAAGTAGTGGTCCCCTATAAAGTATTACTTCCATCTCTCTGAGTTTTGCTCGACAGGGATATTCCTGTTGTTGAGAGACGAGAATCTCTCCTTACATAGCTTGAACTCTTGGATGAAAGAAAGCTAGCCGCCGTCAAGCATGCCCAGACTTGCCAGAATAGACTTAAAAGGTTTTATCAAAAGAGGGTGGTCGAGAGAAAATTCGAGATTGGTGAGATGGTCATTAAAAGAATTTTCGTTTAGCCAGGGGGTCCCCGCTCCAAATTGCAACCTAACTGAGAAGGGCCTTTTGTAATCACTGAAAAGTATCCAAGCAATGCATATGAATTGACTAATGTAGATGGAGAAAAATTGAGTCATCCTTGGAATGGAGTGTACGCCAAAAAGTATTTTTTATAAAAATGGAGAAACCACTAGTATAAACTCAAGTCATTGATTCTAGGCTGTTCATGAGAGGTCAAGGGTAGGTACCATCCTACACACACAACACCTCCCGATTCTAGAATCCAGACAACCCAACACTTGTGAAAGATAAGGCAAAAATCTAAAAATGGAAGGAGTACCCATACCCTATTCTCTTCTACTTAGTCCAAGATAGGGGGAGAAGATTAGAGAGGGGTAGTATCGAAAACACTCACCACCCTAGTAGGAGGCCGTCTCGAAGAGTGCAAAAGGGTGCCAAAAGATGGGCAATGAACCCCTCAGGTTAGAAAAAGAAAAATGATCAACCTGTCTGAATGAGTACCCAGAATGATAGTCAAGGCAAAAGGCACTAAAAGATGGGCAATGTCCCCATGGGTCAAAAACTTGTCTAAATATGTGCCACATAGAAAAGAGCAAAAAAATAGGAAAGACCCAAAGAGGCCGAACCCTAATGGGCAATTTGAGTGTGAGTAGAAAAATCTTTCTCAACATCTCCAAACTCTATCAAGGACTTCCTCTATACTCTTCCTCCTTAAACTCCTAGGGTAGGGTAAATCGACCGAATCCAGGTGGAACCCAAGCCGATCAAAGGAAGAAGGTTAGAAGGATTCTAGGTAGGGAACTTTATTTTGCATGTGGTATCTACCACTTGAGTCTTGACAAACCCCAAAGACCGATGAACTGTCTCAAATACCAGCGTTTTCTCCACAAAAAATAAATATTTAAAAAATCTAAAAAAATGAATATTTCAAAAATTCAAAAAAATTGAATATTTTAAAAAAATCCAAAAACTATTTTCAAAACTCCAAAAGAATTTAATATTTCCAAGAAAATCAAAATGTATTATTTTTGCTCAGTCATGATCATTGCCTTAGTTGCATCCATATTTATTTTTCTGTCATGCATATTTCTATTCCTGCATTGCATGTCCATTTTGGCTTAATTACCTTGTTAAGAAGGCTCCTCCTTTTGACTTGAGTCAAAGTTGACCATAATGGGCAGAGGGATGAGTCATGGTGAAGATCTAATCCCATTTTTATCAAGTGTTTCAGGCATTTCAATGTAGGAGAGGTGAGGATTCTCACCACGGCATGTAAGTTCTCTCAACTCTTACCTCCATTTCATTTAAGTCATTTATTTTATTCCATATTGTTAAGAAGGCTCCTCTCTTTGACTCAAAATCAAGGCAAATGATATACAGGCAAGGATGAGCCACGGTGAAAATTTAATCATCTTTGATAAGTGTTTTTAAGAGCTGAAGAAGAAAAAAGAGAAGGACCATCAGGTACATTTTTTACAAAAAAGGCCTAGGGCACATTGTTGACTCCGAAAATGGGTTCCGGATTGGCACCTCAAGAGAAGGTGAAATATGGAATTGGAAAAAGGGGGGAGTGAATCGGAAAACACTCGAAAAGCGGTAAAAAGTCCTCACCTCGGTCCCACACTCACATTGATCCCCGAACTTTCATCTCGTGGCGTCGCTCGAGCACCGAAGATGGTATGGGTCATGTGTGAGAAGAGTGAGGAATAGAATGACTTAGAACATAAAAGTGGTAGTCGCTAGGAGCCGTGGGCTCTGCTTTATGGAATGTAAATCAAGAGATGAGTTGACCATGTGTACCTTAGCGCGGAAGATGATATGTGGATTAAACCTTCTTCCTTGTCGGCTGGCCGATGAGGGAGAGTCCAACCGATGCTAGCTCGATCAATCTATGCAACTTAAGACAATAAAACAAGTGAAGAGTTTGATTAGACTTGTGAGAAGTGTAGTGACTGTATTAAGAAGATAAGAAAAGAAGCAATTGGAATCGAACTCACCGGCTTTGGGGTGAGCCTTAACCCCTTTTTTGTGTTTTTTAATTATGTAAAAATGATGCAAATGAACTAAAAGATGTTCTTAAATAGTAAATAAACTGAATTAAATGAGTTAAGGAGAACTTATGAAGTGTATGGCTTGAGTTGAAGCCAAGTTGGCTGAAGAAGGCCGGTTCGGGTAGCCTTGCATCCTTCTGGCGCGACTTTGGTACAGAAAATGTTACAAACGACCCCGATGTCAGAATCGAGTGTCGTTTGTTTATATTGATGGAGAACTCGGAGAGGAAGATATCTTCTGTTGATGACCTCTCTGTAATTTGTCTGTATAAGCCTGTAAAAATTCTGAAAATGGAAGGATATGGAAAACAAAACCTGGATGCGCGCCCTCAGTGCAGCAATCACCACGAACAGACGTAAAGTCAGAATCAAGTGCCGCTGGTTGCAAATGAAAGAGTATGAAGAGATAAAAAAAATCCTCTGTTGAATACTTTTGCAGCTGGAGCCCCAGATTTTCTACAAAAGCCAGTGAAGTTGGTTGATGCACAACACACGGATCGGGCTACTCCTTCGCCTCGGGATAGATCTCTCGACGTCGGATCACCTTTGGATGTCAGGACGGGTTTGGGAGAGAGCTTGGACGACCTCAGGATGAGCTAGGCATGGGGATTAAGCTTGGTTCGTTGAGAATAGCCCTTAATTTATATAGGAGAGAAACCGGTGCAAAACATAGAAACTGGACCGACCGTGCCCCCGCTTTTCAAAGGAGATGAGGGTGCGCAGGGCGCGCCCTCGATTTGAGGGTGCGTAGGGCATGCCCTCACCTTGGGGTCGCGGTCTGTGTTCCCCCCTGTTTTAAAGAAACTGGGGGTGCGCTACGCATCTTATTGCTAAAATTCACCGGAATCTTCCGGAAATTGCTAAAAATTGACTTGACAAACGTAACGCGCCCCCGATCCGGGGGCGCAGTCAAAATAAATGATAATCATCGATGGTAACCTTCCAAAAATCTGGTTAAGAAGGCTAATCAGGGCAATTTTTGATTTTCGGAAACTGACAGTGCCCCCGCGTTTCAAAGGAAGCGGGGGTGCGCAGGGTGCCCCCCCAGAATGAGGGCGCGCAGGGCGCACCCCCAGGTTTAGGGCACAGTGACTGCGCCCTCCCATTTCAAAGGGGGCAGGGGTGCGGTACACTCTCTCTCATGCACGCGCATTTCGCGGGCCGTAACTCGCAAACGGGATGTCCGATTTGGCTCACGTTTGTTGCATTGGAAAGAGGGCCCTCGACCACACCTCCTCAAGTCGGTAAACTAGTCTGCATGACTCCTGAGATGTTTGCACGGGGATTTCTTCCAGTTTACCCTCTCGCGAAAAGCCAAAAACCGTGGCGAAGATCCAAAAAGGCATGGTTCCAGTCGAGGAATCTCGGGTCAACTCAGGATGACTTAAAATGATGACCGAACGAGTCTGGTACGGCTGAGAAATCTAAAATCATCGAAAAATCTGAGATTAACCTGGTAAACGTGAATCAAAACTTGGAAAAGCCGTAAAACCCTAAAATCGACCGAAATGGCCGTATGGCGCCGATTGATGAAATATACGGCTAGGATTGACCTGGATGACTTGAAAAGACCTGGTGATGACCAGAAAGGCCTAACACGTGGTCCAGGATAACCGTGTCAGTACGGATCGAAAAAGCCATATCGAAAGCCGTCATTGACCGACGACTACCGAAATGACTTCTTAGAAACCTTGAATGTTACGGAACACATGCGAGACTCCCGAGACCTTCAATTAAGGACCATTCACGGTCGGTCATTGAGAAGGCTTCGTGATTTCATGGTTCACGCGTGGTTCTCGCTTGAAGGTTATGGCATTATTCTAGAAATCATCGGTACATTCCCAACTTACAAGGGGCTCCACCAACGTACTTAGCTCATCTCCACATGGTAATCCAAATCTGATAATCGGTCAAATAATGGATATTGCCAATGTAATAAGAATCTGGGGCTCCGAATCAGGCCAATTTGGCGTGTCTACAGCTTGCCTCGCCTTGATGTCGACTTTGCAAGGGAATGTCATATAGCAGAGCGGAGTGAAACGTAGAGAAAGTGTAGCAAAGAGAGATAGATCGTAGTGGAATATAGTAGAGTGAAATGGTGATGGACTGAAAAGGTGGCATCAAGGTGTAGATATAGACACGCTCAACGACCAAATTCGGCAAGATGAATCTCCTCAAGTCTCTTGGTTAACCGCCATGTTTCATCAAGTCTTCCTATGTTCGATTGGTAAGAGATGTGCCATTGGCACGAGAGAAGAATAGCCAACCCCCAACGTGGTGGGGAGTCCCCGAAACATGGGTTCGTAGGTTCATCATAAGCCGGTAACCCGATCTTTGAGGTGTTCCTGTACTGTGATGGGCTAAAGTTTAAAAAAGATTTATTTTGAAAAAGTAAAAGAGTACCAATCGAGCACAGTCAGGCTCTTAGATTCATTTAAGTCTTCCAAGAGACAAGATTTGATTCGGAATGGAATGATCTCAGATTCCAAAAGGCAAATGTTGAAGCTCAGACCGTGAAGATAGTGACGGTGCAAGTTCTGTTTGAATAGGAGGCCCTTGGTGGGCTGAATTGACAGCCAGGTGTCGACTCTGAAAATTCGACGGGGTCTTATCCTTTTCAGGGAAGTTCGTGAATTCAGATCGTCACCTCAAGAGGGGATGAGAAAAGAAATGAATAAAGCTCGGAAAGCAACTCTCACCTCGATCCCACACTCACATTGATCCCCGAACTTTCATCCTTTGGCGTCGCTTGATCACCAAAGAGATGGTTCGGGTCATGTGGGAGGAGAGTGAGAAGTAAGAAATGTGGTCGCTAGGAACCGTGGGTTCTGATTTATAGAATTAAAATGACCGTGTGTACCTTAGCATGACCGTGTTGTCCTTATCTGGTCGATCGGTTCAGTGGTAGAGTCCCGGTGGAAAACTGGTTCCCTCGTGCCTCAAGGGTAGGGCGCATGTGCCCTCAAGTGAGGGCACGAGGTCACGTGCCTCACTGGTAGGGCGCATGGGCACGTGCCCTGGGTCCCGGGCGCATGTGACCAGGAACCCGGGCGCATGGGACGGTTTTTGCGCGTCCTTCTTCCGGAAGCCATTGCGAACACTCCCAAACTCGGAATTCGACGCCATTTGTTGCGTTGGAAAAATAACAGGACATAGAAGCTTTATATAGCATAGGATAAGCCATCACACCCTCCAAAACTTCTGAAATTTGTCCAGAAGTTAGGGCAGTGAACAGAATATACGATACATATGAAAATGACTCTGACGGCAAACCGGAAAGGCACGGTATGCAACAAAACTTGTCCGGGGTGTGAATATGACCATAACCTTAAATCCATGATCATTAGGCATTGTTCATTCAGCTAATTTCCGTGTTTACACGATTTACGTGTGACTTTCACTCGGAAATTATGGCTTTTTGCAGAAAACTTCGGAAAACATCCAATTTCGTTCTGCGAAGCTCCAAATCAACTTTTAAAGACCCGACATCATTATAAGGTCAATTGCACATGTTACTCTATAAAACATGTGTTTTATGCTCTGAATTGTGCGAATTTGGCGTGTCTACAGCTTGCCTCGCCTTGATGTCGGCTTTGTAAGGGAATGGCTTGTAATGAAGCGGAGTGATTCGTAGTGAACTGTAATGGAATGCAAGTGAGTGTAGATAAATGAAGCGGAATGGAATGGTGATGGACTGAAAAGGTGGCATCAAAGTGTAGATATAGACACGCTTATCTACCTGATCCAGCAAAATGAATCTCTCTGAGTATTCTAGATCGCTTTCATGTTCTATCAAAATCGTATATAATTGACTGGTAAAAGACATGCCCTTGGCACGAGAGATGAAAAAGTAAATGATAAAGGATAAAAGGATGTAGCCAACCCTCAGCGTGGTGAGGAGTTCTCGAATTCGTAGGTTCATCATCAGTCAGCAACCCGAACTTTGCGGTGTTCTTGTACTGTGATGGGCTAAAGTTTTTAAAAGAGAAATTTGATCTTAAAATGAAAAGAATACCAATCCATCATATTTGGAATCTCAAGTTCATTCAAGTTTCACCAAAATACTCAGTTTAATTCTAAGTGGAATAATCTCATGTTCTAAAAGGGTTCGTTTTAAGCATAACAAGATTGCTCGGGTATCGTGAAAACCATGAATCACGCTCTGGCAGAAAATCAAGTATTCGGAAAACGACAAAATAGACTTAAGCCATAGTGGGATTGAAAGATAATGGTGGGACTAACATAGAGTGATGGGAAAGAAGAAACAATGGCGTGACAATCATGACATGGTGGGTAAAATAAAAGACACGGTGGGATAAAAGAAAGGAAAGAATAGAACATGGTGGAACAAAAATAAAGGAATAAAACATTAAGGAATAAAATTGGTAATGATGAAAAATGAAAAAGGAGATGGATGTGAAAACATAGAAAATTATGTAGAAAATAGTTGAAGATATAGATTGTCTATTGGAGGTCAAGACACCTGATTAGGAACCATCGTCCCTCCAATGTTCAATTTTGGCTTATCCGTGAGTGTGAAGAAATGACCATGCCGTTGCAGATTTTGTTGAAGGGGACCTCGGGCCCAGTCATCTTCATGCTCAAGGTCTTCAACATTAATGCATATAATACATATCAAATGGACCTAACATAACTAGGTGACAGATAGTGTGATGTGAAGTGCAAAAATGGAATGCTGGTGATGATGTGAGATTGATAAGAATGTGGATGAATCTTCAGGCATGGTTTATCAACTTGCATCGACTGCCTGATTCATCAGCATCTCTGGTCCAGTCTTGCCTTCTGACGGAATACAGCACCACGATAATGTTCAGTTGGGTGGTGCTTCCTCTCTTTTCGCCACAAGGTTGGCATGACGTTCCTTGGGGAACACTGATCTCACTACTTCACCTGTTGGACTTAAAAGGTTGCCTGATGGCCCTTCTCTTTTGCTTCTTCAGCTCCTGAAAACACTTAACAAAGATGATTAAATTTTCATTATGACTCATCCCTTTGCCTGTATACCGTTTGCCTTGATTTTAAGTCAAAGGGAGGAGCCTTCTTAACAAGGTAGAATAAAATAAATGACTTAAATGAAATAGAGGTAAGGGTTAAGAGAACTTACCTGCCGTGGTGTGAATCCCCTCCTCTCCTACATTGAAATGCCTGAAACACTTGATAAAAGGGGATTAGATCTTCACCACGACTCATCCCTTTACCTATTATGGTCAACTTTGACCTAGGTCAAAGGGAAGAGCCTTCTTAACAAGGTAATTAAAGTAAAAAAATGGATATGCAATGCAGAAATAGAAATATGCATGACACTCAAATAAACATGGATGCAACTAAGGCAATGATCATGACTGAGCATTTTTTTGGATTTTCTTGAAAACATTCAATTTTTTGAATTTTTGAAATATTCAATTTTTTTGGATTTTTGAAATATGCAATTTTTTTTGAAAATTTAAAATATGCATTTTTTTGGATTTTTTGAAATATTCATCTTTTTTTGGGTTTTTGAAATATTCCTTTTTTGGCGTTTTTGAAATATTCAATTTTTTTGTTTTTTTTGAAATATTCAACTTTTTTTTGTGGAGAAAATGCTAGTATTTGAGACAAGTCATCGGTCTTTGGGGTTTGTCAAGACTCAAGTGGTAGATGCCACGTGCAAAAATAAAGTTCCCTACCTAGAATCCTTCTAACCTTCTTCCTTTGATCGGCTTGGGTTCCACCTGGATTTGGTCGGTTTACCCTACCCAAGGGGTTTTAGGAGGAAGAGTATGGAGGAAGTCCTTGATAGGGTTTGAAGATGTTGAGAGGGATTTCTCTACTCACTCAAATTTCCCATTGGGGTTCGGCCTCTTTGGGTTTTTCTTTCTTTTTTTTGCTCTTTTCTATGTGGCACATATTTGGACAGGTTTTTTTGACCCGTGGGGACATTGCCCATCTTTTAGTACCTTTTGCCTTGACTATCATTATGGGTACTCATTCAGACAGGTTGATCATTTTTCTTTTTTTTAACCTGAGGGGTTCATTGCCCATCTTTTGGCACCCTTTTGTACCCTCTGAGACGACCTCCTACTAGGGTGGCGAGTGTTTTCGATACTACCCCTCTCTAATATTCTCTCCCTATCTTGGACCGAGTAGAAGAGAATAGGGTAAGGGTACTCCTTCCATTTCTAGATTTCTGCCTTGCCTTTCGCAAGTGTCAGGTTGTCAGGATTCTAGGATCGGGAAGTGTTGTGTGTGTAGGATGGTACCTACCATTGACTTCTCACGAACAACCTAGGATAGATGACTTGAGGTTATACCAGTGGTTTCTCCATTTTTATGGAAAGTACTTTTTGAGGTAAACTCCATTCCAAGGATGATTCAATTTTTCTTCATCTGCATTAGTTAATTCATATGCATTACCTAGATACTTTTCAGTGATTACAAAAGGCCCCTCCCAGTTAGGTTGCAACTTGGAGCGGGGACCCCCTGGCTTAACGAATATGCGTTTGACTACCATCTCACCAATCTCGAATTTTCTCTCGACCACCCTCTTTTGATAAAACCTTTTGAGTCTATTCTGATAAGTCCGGGCATGCTCGGCGGTGGCTAGCCTTCTTTCATCCAAGAGTTCAAGCTGTGCAAGGAGAGATTCTCTTCTCTCATCAACAGGAATATCCCTGTCGAGCTGAACTCGGAGAGATGGAAGTAATACTTCATAGGGAACCACTGCTTCCATCCCATATGCCAAAGCATACAGGGTTTGTCCAGTGGGAGTCCTTACAGAAGTACGATAAGCCCATAGAGCATCTACAAGCTTATCAGGCAAGTCGACAAATTTGCTAGACTTAAAAGATTTCTTGATGATTTTGATTAAGGTTTGGTTGGTGGCTTCTGCTTGACCATTGCCTTGAGGATAGTATGGTGATGAATGATGCAATGAAATGCGATACCTGTTGCAAAGATCACGCAGATCTTGAGAAAGAAATTGTAGCCCATTATCGGTGACGATGTCGTTGGGGATCCTGAACCTTGCCAGGATGTTGCGCTTGATGAAGGTGCAGACTGTTGATGCTTTAATCTCCACGAATGCTTCCGCTTCAGCCCACTTTGTGAAGTACTCCGTTGCCATCAGAATGAATGATTTTGAGCGCATTTCGGAGTTGAGGTCACTCAAGGGGCCAATGATATCAAAAGCCCACATGGCAAAAGGTCATGGGGCATGAATTGGATGAAGGGAAGATGCGGGTGAATGAATCTTGTCGGCATGGAGTTGACATGAATGACAGTGCCGGACAAAGATGGAGTAGTCTTTTTCTAGAGTTGGCCAATAATACCCTTGTCGGATGATTTTCTTAGCAAGGGCTTGGGCATTCACATGACCACCACAAACTCCAGAATGTGCTTCCTTCAGCACCAACTCGGCTTCTTCTTCATCAAGACACCTGAGTAAGATTCCACTTAGGCTTCTCTTATAGAGCACTCCTCCTAGGATTGTATACCTCTGGGATACTCTTCTGATTGCCTTCTTTTCTTTGGTGGTTGATCCAGGTGGGTATGACTGATCTTGGCAATACCTCGCAATCTCGTCATACCAAGGTCTCTCACCTTCTTCTAATTCTTCCAACTCAATCAAGGAGATTTCTTTTTTATGTTCTAAGTATTCCTTTCTGTTGAACCTCTCCTTAACTTTCAGAAAATGTCCATCCTCAATTGCTGGAATTGTCCTCTTACAAATGTGGATAGTCCGCACTTGCCTACCTAGCGAGACAAATAGAGATGAAGCTAGTGATGCTAAGGCATCGGCGAGGATATTCTGAGAACGGGGGACATGGACAAAGGTGAGTTTGAAGAATAGCTTGATGTAGCAGGTGGTGAGCTCCTGGTAGGGTTTGAGGTTTGGATGGGAAGTTCGGTATTTCGATAGGACTTGGCGTAGGATCAATTGACTATCACCTATCACCCTCAGTTCGGTGGTACCATGGAAATGAGCGGCCTCCAGCCCGACCAACAAGGCTTCATACTCAGCTATTTTGTTGGTTGCTGGAAAGTTAAGCTGAAAAGCCTGTGGAATGGTGACACCTTCAGGTGACAGAAGGACAATACCTATCCCTCTACCATGAGAGTTCAGAGCCCCGTCAGAATATAATGTCCAAAGATTGGAAGATCGGACTAACATTAGTTCATCATCCAGGAACTCCGACCGGACTGGGTCAAAGAAGGGTATCGGATGGTGGGCAAGGTGTTCAGCAATAGCATAACCCTTGATGGCCTTCTGTGGGACATAAGTGATATCAAATTGGGATAAGAAACTCTGCCATCGCCCTAACCGATCAGTCAAGACTGTCTTCTCTAACAGAAACTTAATGGGATTGATACGAGCAATGAGCTTGACTTGGTGAGCAAGGAAATAATGTTTGAGTTTCTGAACCACCCAAACAAGAGCAGCACATGTCTTTTCTACCACAGTGTACTTCAGCTCACAAACATCAACTTTGTTGCAAAACTTTCCTTAGCACTTATTCTAGCTTATATTCTCTAGCTCGTTGCAAAACTTTCCTTAGCACTTCAGAATGATCTTCCCGACTCTTGGACTTGATAACCAAATCATCCACATATACCTCTACAATGGTGTGCATCATGTCTTGAAAGATAGCCATCATAGCCCTCTGATATGTAGCACCAGCATTCTTTAACCCAAAGGGCATGACAACATAGCAATATGTTCCCCAAGGTGTAGTGAACGAGGTCTTCTCTTGGTCCTCCTTAGCTAACCGGATCTGATTGTATCCAGAATAGCCATCCATGAATGAAAGCATCTCAAATCCAGCTGTGTTATCAACCAAAACATTGATATGAGGTAAAGGAAAATCATCCTTAGGACATGCTCGGTTCAAGTCCCTAAAGTTTATACAAATCCGAATTCGTCCATCTTTCTTCCTAACAAGGACTATGTTAGCCACCCATTGTGGATATAGGACAACTTTAATAAATTTTGCTTGGTGTAGTTTGTCGACCTCTTCTTTCATTTTGAGTGCAATATCAGGGTGGAACCTCCTGAGCTTTTGTTTAACTGGGGTAGTTCCAGGTTTCAAGGTTAATCTATGTTCAGCCAATGAATTATCTATTCCCGGCATATCTTCATATGTCCATGTGAACGTGTCCTTATATTCTTCCAACACTTTGATCAAACATTGTTCTTCTGAGGGAGTGAGGTTTGCACTGATGAGGATAGTCTTAGGATCTTCCAGGGTTCCTAAATTCAGTTCCTTGGTCGGTTCATTCCCTGTGGCTGATGGTTCTTCAAATCTTCTAAGTCCAAATGCATATGCATCAGCCAAGTCCTCAATGTCATCCTCGGATTCGGGATCCTTCTTTGATACCACCTCATATGCTCCCAAAGCATGATCTATGTTTTGCTCATCCTCATAACGGATTTCATCTAGCTGGATGGTATTATCTAAAACGTTTGGTAGCCATGCACACTCTACGCATTTCTGTGTCAATTGTTGCAGATAACTATTTGGAACTCGCTTACCTCTGACTTTCCTATTTCCTAACCTAACTTGACCTACTGAAGATAAAGCTGGAAAGGTGGTATTTACAGTGGAGGGAGGATCGAGTAAATCGATCAATGATTCAGAAGAGAGGGATCCCTGATTGGGAGCACCCTATGGGATGAGTAGAGACGTCTCCTCGATGGAAATGTGAGTTTCAGAGAAGACGTTTTTTTTTTTGGAAATTTCAAGTAAAAAGATAGAATGAGTCAGCATGACTCGAGGTTTGCGGGAAACTGACTGAATTACCAGAAAGAAAAACTTAAGAATAAAAGGGAAAAAGGGGCTCGTGGGCCCAATGGTAACAGAAAGTGGACACATGGGTCCAAAACTGATGAAAAAAGTAAACGGGTACGTGGACCCGATTTCAGAAATAAATGGGCATGTGAGCCCATGTTGGGAAAAGCCCTCAGTTTCGAAGTTGATGAGGGAAGCAAATGGGCAAGCTGGCCCAGTAAGAGTGGAAGGTTGAAGAGGGCACATGGGCCCAAAGTGGGTAAGTGGGCTCTGAAGCCCATCCAAAAGATCTAGAAACAATGGTACGAGGTTCAAACATGGCATTGTTGTATTTTGGCCTCGTGGAATGGTTTTGACTTGGGTAACATGTTTAACTAGATGATTCAAGATTGGTCTGCCCTTGAGTGGTTCCCGGTGCTCTTCCCCACTTGAAAACAGACAAGTCAAAGATAAACATAGGTCTTCCAAGTCTTCTTCTTCATCTGGAGCCTTCCTTCTCTTGACAACTGTAATGAAACTCTTGTCATCTTCAGCCATCATCATGGTCTCCCCTTTGATAAAGAAGTTATGGAGTCCCATGGCATATCCTGGCTGGAAGATTCTCCTTGGGATGGAATCCTCTTCATATCCCAACCCCTGCCTGCGTGGCCTTTTCACAATTTGAATCGGCTGAGTGATTCCTTGAAGATCCTTGCCTAAACCTCTTCTAGGTTGATAGCCTAGTTTCATCATCATCCGCCATCCCACTGTGTCGGGTAGAGAGGCGGTCATACATCTGACTTCTGGTAAATCTCCCATTGAGATCTGGGGTTGTATTGACAAACCAAGGGGTGTAAAAGTAGGATCATTCATCTCGTCCCTTATAGGCATTCTAGTCACTTTGACCACTTGTCCTTTAAAAGGAAACTTTATGCACTGGTGGTTTGTTGAAGCCACAGCTCCTATTGCCTCCAAGTATGGCTTCCCATGTATAGCCCGAAAAGTTGGATCTAATTCTAGAACATGAAAATCCGTTGTGACCGTACATGGTCCAAGTTTGACTTCTAAAGTGACCACCCCACGTGCAGACTTCTTGGAGTTGTCATAGGCCGTCACCATGGCACAAGATGGCTTGATTTCTTGCTCAGAAATGCCGCACAACTGCAAAGTTTCTGGCGGCATAATGTTGATAGAGGCTCCAGTGTCAACCAAACATGATTTCACTTTAACATTGTAGATGATAACTGCCACATGCAAAGCATATCTCCTGACCTCTGTATCTGTTAATTCTTCCTGAGAGAAAGTGAGTGTTGGGTGCTCACTTCTAGGGGCTAACACTGTAGTGATCTTCTCAGGTGGGAGATCTTCACTCACCATGACTCTTTGCAAATACTGTTGTAGAATCTCTTGGTGCACCTTTGATCTTTTGATCAACTCAAGTATGGAAATACGGGCCGGTGTTTTATCCAAATGTTTTAACAGATCATAGGCTGTGCCTGGCAATGGTTCTTCTACTTGTTCCTCCTCCACTGGATCCTGCGGTTGAGTACTAGCTTGGGGAAAGAGCCCCTGTAACATCTTCCCACTCCGAAGCACCGGGGCTATTTGGCAGTCGGGTAAAGGTGACAGGTTAACTGGGGTGGGTTGTGGTGGAACAGGTGGTGTAGGTGCATGTATGATAGGTAATGGGATCGATGGTTCTGGGATGATGGGGTTAGTTGGTAGAGAGGTAGGATTTGGAGGTGGTAATGATGGTGATACCGGTGGCCTAATAAGAAGAGGCCGGGGTGCAGAAGTGGTTGATGAGTTTAATGAAGGTGCAGGTTGTGGGATTGGTTGTATGATAGGTTGGAGTTTTGGAGTGGTAGAGCTCGTAGGCTGGGGGTTCCAGTTTGATGGTGATTGTGGTGGTCGGATGAGCAAGGGCCGGTGTGTAGCAATGGTTGAAGGAGGTGTAGTTGAGGAGGGGGCTGGCCTAATGATGGGTCGGCGAGAAGAAGTAGAGGCCAGTGGTTGGGTTATTGAGCTTTGTGGTAGTTGTGGAGTAGAAGGTGCACGAATTATTTGTCTAGGAGGGTTCCTAGCAGAAGACCTAGCTGGGTTGACTGGCATGGTTGCATTTTGGTTTTCTAGTTGCCAACCTTGAGCACGACTGGCATCTCCCTGAACAATGGAGTGTACTAGACCAATTCCTGGCTTTGGATGTGCTGGTGCCAGTGTTGGAGCAGGAGCATGTAATGGGAGCGGATTCTGAACAATCCCCAAGCCGGGTTGTTGTTGAGGTTGAGCCGGTGGACGCTGCCGCTGCTGCTGCCTAGCCTTCATAGCTTGTATGCATTCCCCCATTTGAGCCCAATCAATGCTGCCTTGGTCATTCAGATCGTGGATGTAATCCTTGAATTGAAAGCACACTTCTACAGTGTGACCAGGACACCGATGGTAAGCACAGTATCGGGACATATCTACGTTTGTTGGCCAAACCTCTCTTTCCTTGGACAATTCAAACTGTTTCTCCGCCATGAGTACATTGAAGATGTCGGTCAAGGAGTAAGGGAGTTGTTGGTAGTTCTCTCTCCTAGGACCTCCCCTTTGTGATGTCTGATTGGGTGGTGGAGGTGCCCTATTGTAGGTAGGTTGACGAGGTTGCTGGGGTTGTGCTACTGGTTGCGGGGGTTGTTGTGGTTGTCGTGGTTGTGGTGGCCTAACCTGTTGTTGAGGGGGAGGGTAATAGGAATGGTTTTGTGGTGGGTTTCTAAACTGGTTTTGACGGTTCCCTCCCTGGTTCCCCATAATGTTTATAGCTTCGTTGTTGACCACTCCTTCGGTTGTAGGCCCAACTGGTGCAGAGGGGGTTTTCCTGAAGTTTCTGGGTTTAGGATCAAAAGGGTTTATCATGGTGGCATCCTTGAAGTGGGCTTGCAAGTATCGGGCACTGTCATAGAGTTTATTCATGGTGGTAGGACGGTGCATGATCAAGACATTCCTCAAGGCAGGTGTAGTGTTTCCAATTAGCATCTTCACTTGTTCCCCTTCAGAAATCACATCTATCAATTTTTCTGCCATTCCCCTCCAACGATCAGCAAACTTTATGAAGTCCTCTTCGGGTTTCATCTTCTCAGCAATCAAGTCTGTAATGGAGCATGCTGGTGCCACCCAGTCTCTGTATCTCTGCAAGAATTTGGTCTTCACAATATCGAAGTCTCCTGCCTCAAAGGAGTTGAGTGAGTAGAACCATTCCAATGCAGACCCTTCTAGTGATCGGCAGAACAAGAAGGCAAGAACCCTTCGACCATTTTTCCAGAACGAGGACTCATAAAGAAAATATTTTAAGTGGAGAAAAGGATTGCCAGTACCATTGTAGCAACGATAAACTGGTAGCTCAGAAGGTGGCAGGTGTAGGACTGGCAGAGAAGGAATAGAAATCTCAGGAACTGACTTGGAGTCCAGGCGACATCTCAGCTCTTCATAACGTTCATTCATCTGGGTGAGCTGATCCATGATTGCCTGGGTGAGAGCAGGTTCTTGGTTTACTGGTTGGGGTATGTGGTTAGAGACATGATTTTGGAATTGAGGAGCATGACTTGGCAAATTTACTGAAGATTGTCCCATGACTTGATGGGTCAAGGGAGCAACATGGTTGAAATAAGATGGCTGAACAAATGAGGGTTGGACCACAGACGATTGAACTATAGATGGTTGAACTACAGATGGTTGTGCTAGTGCCAATGATGGTTGAATCACAGATTGTTGAACAATAGGTGGTTGAACAGAAGGTGATTGAATGAGTGGTGGTCGAACCAGAGGACAAGGAGATGAGGCAACTTGGTTAACTTCAGCCTGATCTGAGGCCATTTTGCCCTTCACCATGGATTGTATGTGGGCGTAGGTTTCTGGGTCGGTATAGAGAGATAACTCCCTAAAGAGTTGTTCAACATCACGAGGAGCAGATGGTTGAGGGACCTCTTGCGCTTTTGACTCAAACAATGGATTAACACGACCATCTGACGGATTTGGTTGATGACCCATCTCGTGTTCTCGATTTTCAGCTTGTTCCGTCATTCCAATGTGCCTTCCAGACCTTAGTTGCATTGAACTTCAAAGAGAAAACAAACAAGTTGACAAAGCAAACAAAGAACTTTGTTTGGTTTTTTAGTATTTTACAAAAAGTTAGATGTTTGAATTTTTGTTTGATAAGAAAGTGATGCAAAGACATGAAAGCAAGATTACGCAATGATTTTGATTAAACCTTAGGTTTATGAATTTGTTAAGAATTGTTCTCTCAACAAATGGGTTAGGATCCTAACTCCAATCTCCAATGACCTAGGTTTCACACAATCTCACCACGTGTAGGTAACATAGGATGCTTCGGGTTTTGGGGAGTGGTACAACCAACCCGATCGTGAAGAGGAATACTCCATGTATGAGGAATTACGGAGGCCTTGATGAAAGCCAACCAAGTCAACTAGGAAGGAATATCCAAGAAGAGAGGTCAGAATCCACCAAGAAGGTGTTTTGGATGGGAGGGGTAAATGGGAGAGTGAGCTCCCGCCTCAAAAAAGTGTAAAATAAGGAGGTAGAGAGAAGGAGCATAGAATGCAATCAAGTAATAAAACAAGTAATGAGCAAAACATAAACTTAAATAAACAAGCAATCACACAAGACAAGCGATCAGAAACTAGACAAGCAAGTAGAAACTAGAATCCATACCTTGTTTCTTATGTGAGCCAAATGGAGATAGTGAAAAGGTGATGGAAAGAAGAGGGTTCAGATATGATAGCCAAGAAAAAATGGTGGTCCACGTGGGGACCGATGTAAGAATAAGCTGGTTCACGTGGGAACTAGGGTAAAAAGTAAAGGTGGTTCACGCGGGAACCGGTTTTGGGTAAAAAGGGTGGTTCACGTGGGAACCGGTTTGAATGGTCAAAAGAGGGCCACGTGGGGCCAATTAAAGGTGAATAAATATCTGATCCAAGTTGGGATAGATCTGGAAAAAAGGGGTTTGGTTCACGTGGGAACAGAAGTAAAGAAAGAGATTGGTTCACGCGGGAACCAGTTTAAAAGGAGAAGGGTGGTTCACGT
This sequence comes from Cryptocoryne crispatula var. balansae, assembly GCA_036172225.1. Lineage (NCBI taxonomy): Eukaryota > Viridiplantae > Streptophyta > Magnoliopsida > Alismatales > Araceae > Cryptocoryne > Cryptocoryne crispatula. The sequence goes on from CM069924.1 coordinate 13,664,090, forward strand.
GGGAACCGGTTTAAATAAAATGATAGAAATTAAATGGCATACTTGGTACTTCATATCTGATAAAATATGGGTGAAATCAGAAATTTTGAGATGGCATGAAGTTAAGAAAGGTGGAAAGAAGGAAAGGCTCACGTGGGAACTGGTTTAGAACTAGAACTAGTTGCAAACAAAACACTAAGCACCCACGGTTGAAGACATTGCTTGTCCCACCGTGGTCGCCACAAAGCTGTCGACTCTAAAAATTCGACGGTGTCTTCTCCTTTTTAGGGAAGTCCGTGAATCCAGATCGTCACCTCAAGAGGGGATGAGAAAAGAAAGGAATAAAGCTTGGAAAGCAACTCTTACCTCGGTCCCACACTCACATTGATCCCCGAACTTTCATCCTTTGGCGTCGCTCGATCACCAAAGAGATGGTTCGGGTCATGTGGGAGGAGAGTGAGAAATAAGAAATGAGGTCGCCAGGAACCGTGGGTTCCAATTTATAGAATTAAAATGACCATGTGTACCTTAGCGTGAAGAATGTGGGTTAAAGCTTCTCCTTCTTCGGCCGGCCGATGAAGAAAAGTCCTCAACGTGTGGGTGCTTGATATTCTGTGCAACTAGACAAAAAAACAAGTGAAAAATTCAATTAGAACTAGACCAAAGTGTAGTATATGTAAATAGAATAACATGAAACACACAATTGACTAGAAACTGACCGGATTAGGGTTATCTCTAACCACTTTTTTTTTATTTTCGGATAAACAGACTAAAAATAATGAAAAAAATGTAAAAAAATGATAGGAGGATGTATAATCACTAAAAAAAGAGATAGAAAAAAAGAACAAAAAGATTCTGAGTTGAATAGAGAAAAATATGGCCAAATCTGGGTTGTCGAAAAAGCCAAGCAGCAATCCAGGATCTGCCAGGCGCGACTTTTCTTCTGCGCTCATCACAACCAGCCCCAACCTTGGAATCAAGTGCCGTCAATTGTAAACTCAAGAACACTTGGAGAGGAAGAACTTTGATGAAGAGATCTTGGACAGAAGACGTCAACACACTGCTTTATATGCCAAAAAAGAGAGACCTGGCTGATCACCTGCAGAATAGCCTTCCTCTCTCTTGAACCGACTTTTATCTCTCTAAAAACTCGAAATTCTCTCTCTAAAAATCACAAAATCAATGCAGGAGGGAGGTTGGACGTCTTGAGATGCCTGGGGGGTCGTGCCCATCCCTTTGGAACGACCGGAATCGGAGTTAATTTATAGGAGAATGAACAGTCTCATTCGGGCTAAAAAAAAGGCCACCTTGCGCCCTACCCCAGGGCACATGCACCCTGGTGCAGGGCGCATGCGACCCACCCTGGAAGGGGAGCATGGCACTGTTCCCGAAAAAGTTGTCCTTATCTGGTCGATCGGTTCAGTGGTAGAGTCCCGGTGAAAAACTGATTCCCTCGTGCCTCAAGGGTAGGGCGCATGTGCCCTCAAGTGAGGGCACGAGGTCACGTGCCTCACTGGTAGGGCGCATGGGCACGTGCCTCGGGTCCCGGGCGCATGTGACCAGTAACCCGGGCGCATGGGATTGTTTTTGCGCGTCCTTCTTTCGGAAGCCATTGCAAACACTTCCGAACTTGGAATTCGACTCCGTTTGTTGCGTTGGAAGGATAACAGGCCGAAGAAGCTTTCTATAGCATCGGATCGGCCATCACACCCTCCAAAACTTCAGATTTTTTTCCGGAAGTTAGGGTAGTGAACAGAAGATCCGATACAGGTCAAAATGACTCCGACGGCAAACCGGAAAGGCACGGTATGCAACAAAACTTGTCCGGGGTGTGAATATGACCATAACCTTCAATGCATGATCATTAGGCATTGGTCATTCAACTAATTTCCGTGTTTACATGATTTACGTGTGGCTTTCGCTCGAAAATTACGGCTTTTTGCAGAAAACTTTAGAAAACATCCGATTTCGTTCGGCGAAGCTCCAAATCAACTTTTAAAGACCCGGCATCATTATAAGGTCAATCGCACATGTTACCCTATAAAACATGTGTTTTATGTTCTGAATTCGGCAAATTTGGCGTGTCTACACTAGGGTGGGATGAATAGCAAGAAGGGTTGTAGTGGTTACAGTGGGGATAGAAATGAAAGATTTGGAGACACAAGGTGATTACCGAACACGGTGGGATTAACACACACGGTGGGATATTAGAAAGGTCGGTGGGACTAGAAAATATGGTGGGATTATCAAACACGGTGGGATTAGAAAACACAGTGGGATTCATAATGATCGGAATTAGGATACAAGATTTAGAGATTAGGGTGAGAAGGTGAAGATTATGAAAGAATGTATGCGATAACAAAAGAAAATGTAATGCAACTAACACTACATGATGCATGTTGGGCTCAAGAAAACAAAACAAAACTTGTGTAACAAATAGTTGAAAATATAGATTGTCTATGAGGTCAAGATACCCATTCGGGAACCATCGTCCCTCACAGCACAACTTTGGCTTATCTGTGAGCATCGGAGATGACCCGACCGTCGTAGATTTTGATGAAGGGGATCTTGGGTCAAGTCTTCTCCGCGCTCATGGTCTTCAACAAATAATGCATAAGATAGTAATACACGACTAATGACATATATGCTAGCCGGCAAGTTATGGGGGTTTCCCATGTTGATTCTTCTGTTTCTGCAAGCATTTTCTTGGCCACTCCTTCGGAGTGTCACCGGAATGAAGCAGTTGCGGCGGTGTTCGCGAACATGGCTTTCATGCCTCCTCCATGTGGTCATTTCCCTAGAGTCGGCGGCAATAGACATTGATATATGTAGCAGACTTTAGCACTTCTAGTGTTGTAACTACTTTCCTTCCTTGTTGCAGCACTTGATGGTGTAATCAGATATTTATTTGTTTGCTTCAGTGTTGTTTGATCCACTTGACATTTCTCGAAAGGATAGTTAGTATCGCGTTCTTGCTTGGCCCCTTGCGAGTTTGTCAAGGGGCAAAGGCTTCTAATGGATGGCAAACAATAATTAAATAATAGGTGTTATACCTGCTGGCAAGACCTCCCCCCTCCTTAACTCGTGTTTATTTTCTGAAAAACTCAATAAAGGGGTTAGATCTGCTCTATGGCTTACCCCCTTGCCTATTGTTGTCTTGCCTTGCTTACATTTCAAGGGGGGTAGCCTTATTAACAAGGTAATATGAACAAAATGATTGAAAATGAATAAGATAAGGGTTAAGAAAGCTTACCTGCTATGGTGAGAGTCACTCCCTTCTTGATCTTAGAATCCTATTGTTGATAGAATCTTATTCTCTTACTTTAAAGTTCCTGATAACACTTGATAAAAGAGAATCATATATTTACAATGACTCATCCCTTTGCCTACTATGGCCAACTTTGACTTAGGTCAAAGGGAGGAGCCCTCTTAATGGGGTGATAATCAAGATAAATATGCAATGCAGATATGAAACATGCAAGACATAAAAATAGACATTAATGCTAGAAAAGGCAAAAATCAAGGTTATGCCAAACTATTTTTTTTTTGGTTTTTGAAGATATTCATTTTTTTTTGGATTTTTGAAGACATTCATTCATTTTTTTTTATTTTTAAAAATATTCAACTTTTAAAATTTTGAAAATATTCATTTTTTTGGATTTTTGAAAATATTCATTTTTTTTTGGATTTTTGTGGAGAATGTGTCGGTATTGAGACAATTCATCGATCTTTGAGTGTTAATCAAGATTCAAGCGATAAACACCACGTGTGAATAAGGTTCCCTACCCAGAATCTTTCTTGCCCTCTTCTCTTGATCGGTTTGGATTCCCCCTGAGTTTGGATAGTTTACCCTACCCTAGGGTTTTAAGATGGAAGAATAATAGAGAAAGTCTATGATAGGATTTGGGGGTTTTGAGGAGGGTTTCTCTACTCATGCCCAAATTGCCCGTTGGGGTTCGGCCTCTTTAGGTTTTTTTCTACATGTGGCACTTACTTAGACAAGTCTTTGACCTGTGGGGTCATTGCCAATCTTTTGGTGCCTTTTCCTCATTTTCTACTCTTCTAGGTACTCTTTCTGATAGGCCCATATTTGTTTAAACCTATGGGGTTCATTGCCCATATTTTGGCACCCTTTTTCACCATATGAGACGGCCTCCTACTAAGGAGGAGGGCATTTTTGATACTATCCTCCTATAGTCCCCTTCACCTATTTCGGACCGAATAGAAGAGAATAGGGTAAGGTTTCCTTTCTGCCTTCAGGGTTCTGCCTTGCCTCTCTTGAGTGTTGGGCTATTTGGATTCTGGGATCGGGAGGTGTTGTGTGTGCAGGGTGATGTCTACCCTTGTCCTCTAGAGAACACTCTAGAATCGATGACTTGATATCATACCAGAAATTCTTCATTTGTCTTCTCTAAGGAAAATATTTTTTGAGGTAAATGCCGTTCCACGAAAGGTTCAATTTTTCTCCATTGGCGTTGGTTAGCTCATATGCATTACTTGGATAAAGGCCCTTCTCAGTTAGGTTGCAACTTGGAGCGGGGACCACCCGGCTTAATGAATATGCGTTTTACTACCATCTCGCCGATTTCGAACTTTCTCTCTACCACCCTCTTTTGATAAAACCTTTTCAATATGTTCTGATAAATCTGGGCATGCTCGGAGGTGGCCAACATTCTTCTTGCATCTAGGAGTTCAAGTTTTACAAGGAGAGATTCTCGTCTCTCATCAACAAGGATGTCCCTATCAAGCTGAACTCGAAGTGATGGATGGAGTACTTTGTACGGGACCACTGCTTCCATTCCATATGCGAGAGCATACGGGGTTTGACTAGTGGGGGTACGTACAGAAGTACGATAAGCCCATAGGGCATCTACAAACTTATCTAGCCAGTCTGCGAACTTGCAAGACTTACAGGTTTTCTTAATAATTTTGATCAAGGTTTTGTTGGTGGCTTCTTCTTGACCATTGCCTTGAGGGTAATAAGGAGATGAATGATGCAATGCAATGCGGTACCTGTTGCAAAGATCACGTAGATCTTGAGAGAGAAATTGTGGTCCGTTGTCGTTGATGATGTCGCTGGGTATCCCGAACCTGGCAATGATGTTGCGTTTGATGATGGAGCACAATGTTGATGCCTTGATATCCACGAACGCTTCCACTTTTGCCCACTTGGTGAAGTGCTCTGTTGCCTTCAGGATGAACGATTTGGAATGGATTTCAAAGTTAAGATCACTTAGAGGGCCAATGATATCGAAAGCCCACATGGCGAAGGGCCATGGGGCATGAATCGGATGAAGGGAAGATGCAGGAGAATGGATCTTGTCGGCATGAAGTTGGCAAGAATGATAGTGCGAACAAAGATGGAGCAATCCTCTTCTAGGGTTGGCCAATAATACCCCTGCCTGATGATTTTCTTGGCAAGAGCTTGAGCATTGACATGGCCCCCACAGACCCCGGAATGTGCTTCTTTAAGCACCAATTCTGCCTCTTCTTTATCAATGCATCTCAGCAAAATTCCGCTCAGGCTTCTCTTGTAGAGCACCCCTCCTAGGATGGTATACCTCTGAGATACTCTCCTGATGGCCTTCTTTTCTTTTGCATTGGATCCAGGTGGATACGACTGATCTTGACAATACCTTGCTATCTCATCAAACCAAGGCTTCTCACCCTCATCTAACTCTTCCAACTCTATTTGAGAAACTTCCTCTTTTTTCTCTAAATATTCCTTCCTGCCAAATTTCTCCTTGACCTTCAGAAATCAACCATCCTTAATCACCAGCATCGACCTTCTACGGACATGGATAGTCCGCACTTGTCTACCTAGCGGGACTGATAGAGATGAAGCTAAGGAGGCTAAGGCATCAGCAAGAATGTTCTGAGCTTGAGGAACATGGACAAAAGTGAGTTTGGAAAAGAGTTTGATGTAGTAAGAGGTGAATTCTTGGTAAGGTTTGAGGTTCAGATGAGAAGTTCGGTATTTGGTTAGGACTTGGTGAAGGATTAGTTGGCTATCACCTATCACTCTCAATTTCGTGGCACCATAGAAATGAGCGGCCTCCAGCTCAGCCAGCAAGGCTTCGTATTCAGCTATATTGTTGGTTGCTGGGAAGTCAAGCTGCAATGCCTGTGGAATGGTGACACCCTCAGGTGATAGAAGGACGATTCCTATTCCCTTACTGTGTGAATTTAGAGCCCCGTCAAAATATAATGTCCAAAGGTGGGAAGATCAGATCAACATTAGTTCATCATCCGGGAGCTCTGACTAGACCAGGTCAAAGAGGGGTATAGGGTGATGGGCTAGATGTTCGGCAATGGCATAGCCCTTAATCGCCTTCTGGGGGACATAGGTGATATCAAACTGGGAAAGGAAACTCTGCCAACGACCTAACCAATCAATTAGAATAGTTTTCTCGAGAAGGAATTTGATGGAATTGATGTGGGCAATAAGATTGACCTCATGAGCTAAGAAATAGTGTTTAAGCTTCTGAACTACCCAGACTAGTGTAGCACAGGTCTTCTCCACTACAGTATACTTCTGCTCACATGGATCAAAAATCTTTGACAAATAGTAAGTTGCCCTCTCTTTCCCTTCTTCATCCACTTGTTCAAGGACTGCCTCAAGAGAATTCTCCAAAACCGAGATATATAGAAATAAGGGCTTGCCAGGGACTGGTGGTCTAAGCACAGGGGGACTAGCCAGGTATCTTTTCAAACCATCGAATGCATCCTGGCACTTCGAATCCCGTTTGAACTCGGCCCCCGCCTTGGTCAACTCATAGAAAGGTTTACACCTTTGGGTGTGTTGTGAGATGAACCGGCGGACAAACTGTAGCCTTCCGATTAATCCTCGAAGTTCTTTCATATTTCTTGGAGGAGGCATACCAATAATTGCTTTGGCCTTGTTTGGGTCGATCTCTATGCCCCTTTTGCTTACTATGAACCCTAATAATTTTCCCGAGGATACTCTAAATGTGCATTTCTTTGGGTTCATTTTCAATTTATATTCCCTAGCCCTTTGCAAGACCTTTCTTAACACTTCAGGATGATCTTCTCGACTTTTGGACTTGACGACCAGGTCGTCTACATACACCTCTACATGGGTATGCATCATGTCGTAAAAGATAGCCATCATTGCCCTCTGATAGGTAGCACCAGCATTCTTTAGTCCAAAGGACATGACAACATAGCAGTAGGTTCCCCAAGGTGTGGTGTACGAGGTCTTCTCCTGGTCCTCTTCGGCCAACCTAATTTGATTATACCCGGAATAACCATCCATGAATGACAGCATCTCGAATCCAGCAGTGTTATCAACCAGTACATCAATATGAGGTAGAGGAAAGTCATCTTTAGGACACGCTCGGTTTAAGTCCCTGAAGTCTATACAGATCCGAACTCGACCAACCTTCTTCATGACAGGGACTATGTTTGCCACCCATTGCGGATAAAGGACAACCTTAATGAATCTTGCTTGATGTAACTTATCGACCTCTTCTTTCATCTTAAGTGCAACATCAGGGTGGAATCTCCTTAATTTTTGTTTGACCGGGGTAGCTCCAGGTTTCAAAGTTAGACGATGTTCAACTAACGAGTTGTCTAACCCCGGCATGTCTTCGTATGTCCATGCGAACGTGTCCTTATATTCTTCCAAAATTTTAATTAAGCTCTGTTCCTCAGTGGGAGTGAGGTTTGCACTCAGGAGGACTGTCTTGGGATCTTCCGAGGTTCCAAGATTTAGTTCTTTTGTCGGTTCATCCACCATGGCTGATGGTTCTTTAAACCTTTTAAGTCCAGATGCATACGCATTAGCCAAGTCCTCAATTCCATCCTCGAAATCAGGATCCTTCTCTGATAAAATCTTGTAAACTCCTAGTGTATGATCTACATTGAATTCATCCTCATATTGGATTTTGTCAAGCTGGATAGCATTTTCCAAGAACCTTGGCAGCCTTGCACATTCCTTGTATTTTTGAGCTAATTGTTGGAGATATCTCTCTAGAACATACTTACCTTGGGTTTTCTTCTTTCCTACCCTAACTACTCCTAAAGAAGACGGAATTGGAAAAGCGGTATCTACAGTGGGTGAAGGATCGAGCAGATCGATCAGTGAGTCAGAGAAGAGGGGTCCCTGGTTGGGAGCACTCTCCGAGACAAGAAGAGATGTCTCCTCAACATAAAATTGAGTTTGCGAGAAGACTTTTTTTTTTGGTGTTTTCAATAACAGAAAGAAAATGAGCCGGTGGGGCTCGAGTAAAAGTATAAAGCTTAAGCAAACAAGAGAAAAATGGGCTCGTGGGCCCGACAATGACAAGAAATGGGCAGATAGGCCTAAAGCTAGTGAAAAGATCTAAGGGGCTCGTGGGCCCAAGTGGTGGGCATGTGGGCCCAAAGCAAGAAAAGAAATCTAAAGGCCACGTGGGCCCGATTGGTGGTAACTCTTCCCCAATGTTTTTGTATGGAAGCCCAGTAGAGTAAGAAGATTTGAATGGGCTCTCAAGCCCAGTGATCAGTTCGGGTGGCCATTTCGGCCCAGAAGTGGGAATCAGGTTAGATAGCCCATCAAGTGAATCTAGGAGGGAGAGTGTGAGGATTTTTAAATATGCGACCGTAGGATACGGTTCACGTGGGATGTTGATTGGAGGTGAGTTTGAGTGGACAAGTTGTTTAGGGATGGACTTGCCCTCGATTGGTTCTTCCTCCTCTATGAACAACTGAGACAAAGATGAACTCAGGTTGTCCACTTCCTCCTCTTGCTCTAGTGCCTTCCTTCTCTTGATTGATTCTTCTTCTTCATCCCCGGCCATCATCATGGTCTCCCTCTTTGATGAAGAATTTTTGGAGTCCCATGGCATTTTTTTAGCCAGTAGACCATCCTAGGAGTGAAACTGGGCTCATAGCGAAGCTCGTGCCTTCTTGTCTTTATGCAAATTTAATGGGGTGCACAACCCCTTGCAGCTCCTTTCCCAACCCCTTTTCTAGCTGATAGCCCATCCCTTTCATTATCCGCCACACAATTGTATCTGGAGACATTGTTAACATCATGACCTCGGGCAGCTCTGTAGTTGAAACCAACGGCTGGACAAATTCTGATACTGGCAGTGCAGAAGAGGGGTCATCCATGTCATTTAGAATGGGGATGTTGGTTACTTTAATCACCTGGCCTTTGTATGGAAACTTTAGACATTGATGATTAGTGGAGGCAACAGCTCCTATTGCCTCAAGATATGGGCATCTCAAGATGGCTTTAAATGTAGGGTCTAGTTCTAAAACATGAAACTCGGCGGTGGTAACACACGGCCCAAGCCCTACTTTCAATGTAACCATCCGTCTTGCCAGCTTCCGGGAGTTGTCATATGCTGTCATCGTGACGGCAGAAGGCTCGATTTCTTCATCGGAGATGCCGCAAAGTTGCAAAGTTTCTGGCGGAATGACATTTATAAATGCTCCGGTGTCAATTAAGCAGGACTTAATCTCCACGCCTCTGAAGACTACTGCAACGCACAAGGCATACTTTCTGATCTCCTCCTGTGTAAATGTAAGTGCCGGATGCTCACTCCTCGGGGTCAGGACAATAATAATCTTCTCGGGCGGGACGTCCTCATTGACCATGACCCACTGCAAGTATTGTTGTAGGATGTCCTGATGGTTCTTTGACCACTTGATCAGATCTAGGATTGAAATCCGTGCCCACATTTTGTCCAGATGCTTCAATAAGTCATATACCGTGCTGGGCAATGGTTCTTCTACCACCTCCTCTTCTACTTGCTCCTGTGGTTGCATCCCGGCCTGGGGGAATACCCTTTGGAACATCCTCCCACTAGGAAGTACCAGCGCCAACGTGGTAGGGGGAGTGGTGATGATGGTGATGGTAGGGTTAGTTGGTATGTTGAGGGGCCCGTGGTAGGTAGGGGTGGTGAGGATCGGATGATGAGGGGTCGTAGAGTGGTGGAGGCCGGTGTGTTGGGTGATGGTTGGGGTGTTGGTGGTGATTGTCGAATGATGAGGGGTCGCAGAGTGGTAGCGATTGGTAAGTTAGGTGACGGTTGGATAATGAGAGACCGAGGGGTGGTGGAGGCCGGTAGGTTAGGTGATGTTTGGGGTGTTGGTGATGTAGACACGCCAAATTCGCCTAATTCAGAGCATAAAACTCATGTTTTATAAGGTAACATGTGTAATTGACCTTTGAATGATGCCGGGTCTTTTAAAGTTGATTTGGAGCTTCGCCGAACGATATCGGATGTTTTCCGAAGTTTTCCGTTAAAAGCCGTAATTTCCGAGCGAAAGCCACATGTAAATCGTGTAAACACAGAAATTGGCTGAATGACAAATGCCCAATGATCATGCATTGAAGGTTATGGTCAGATTCATACCCTGGAAAAGTTTTGTTGCATACCGTGCCTTTCCGATTTGCCGTCGGAGTCATTTTGACCTGTATCAAATCTTCTGTTCACTGCCCTAACTTCCGGACAAAATTCTAAAGTTTTGGAGGGTGTGATGTCTGATACGATGCTATAGAAAGCTTCTTCGGCCTGTTATCTTTCCAACGCAAGAAACGGCGACGAATTCCAAGTTTGGGAGTGTTCGCAATGGCTTCCAGAAGAAGGACACGCAAAAACAGTCCCGTACGCCCGGGTCCCTAGTCACATGCGCCCGGAACCCAGGGCACGTGCCCATGCGCCCTATCATTGAGGTACGTGACCTCGTGCCCTGACTTGAGGGCACATGCGCCCTACCCTTGAGGCACGAGGGAACCAATTTTTCACCGGGACTCTACCGCTGAATGGATCGACCGGATAAGATTGAATTTTTCAGAAAATGTGCCATGCGCCCCCACTGGGAGGCACATGCGCCCCTCGGTGGGGCGCATGCACCCTGGGGTAGGGCGCAAGGTGGCCTATTTTGTAGTGTTGATGAGATCGTCCGTCCTCCTATATATTAACTCTGATTCTTGTTATTCCAAAGGCATGGGCATGACCCCCCAGGCATCTCAAGACATACAACCTACATCCTACATTGATTTTGTGATTTTTAGAGAGAGAATTTCGAGTTTTTAGAGAGAGAAAAGTTGGTTCAAGAGAGAGGAAGGCTGTTCTACAGGTGATCAGCTAGGTCTCTCTTCTTCGGCCTCTACAGCAGCATGTGGACGTCTACTACCCAATCTCTCTTCATCAAAGTTCTTCCTCTCCTAGCTTTCTTCAGTGTGCAATTTACGGCACTTGATTTCGAGGTTGGGGCTGGTCGTGACGGGCGCAGAAGAAAAGTCGCGCCTGGCAGATCCTGGACTGCTGCTTGGCTTTTTCGACAACCCAGATTTGGCTATATCTCTCCCTATTTTACTCAGAATCTTGCTGTTATTTTTTCTATATCTTTGTTTTGTGATTCTCCATCTTCCTATCATTTTTTTTTACATTTTTTGCATTATTTTTAGTCTGTTAATCCGAAAATAAAAAAGAGGGGTTACAGATAACCCAAATCTGGTCAGTTTCTAGTTAGTTGTGTGTTTTATGTCATCTTCCTTACATATACTCCACTTTGTTTAGTTATAATTATCTTTTTCACTTGTTTATTTGTTTAGTTGCACAGAAGATCAAGAACCCACCACGTTGAGGACTCTTCTTCATCGGCCGGCCGAAGAAGGAGAATCTTTGACCCACATTCTTCACGCTAAGGTACACACGGTCACTTTAATTCTATAAATCGGAACCCACGGTTCCTGGTGACCACATTTCTTACTTCTCACTCTCCTCCCACATGACCCGAACCATCTCTTTGGTGATCGAGCGACGCCAAAGGATGAAAGTTCGGCGATCAATGTGAGTGTGGGACCGAGGTGAGAGTTGCTTTCCGAGCTTTATTCCTTTCTTTTCTCATCCCCTCTTGAGGTGACGATCTGGATTCACGGACTTCCCTGAAAAGGAGAAGACCCCGTCAAATTTTCAGAGTCGACAGCTTTGTGGCGACCACGGTGGGACAAGCAATGTCTTCAACCGTGGGTGCTTAGTGTTTTGTTTGCAACTAGTTCTAGTTCTAAATCGGTTCCCACGTGTGCCTTTCCTTCTTTCCACCTTTCTTAACTTCATGCCATCTCAAAATTTCTGATTTCACCCATCTTTCATAAGATATGAAGTACCAAGTATGCCATTTAATTTCTATCATTTTATTTAAACCGGTTCCCACGTTAACCACCCTTCTCCTTTTAAACTGGTTCCCGCGTGAACCAATCTCTTTCTTTACTTCGGTTCCCACGTGAACCAAACCCCTTTTTTCCAGATCTATCCCAACTTGGATCACATATTTATTCACCTTTAATTGGCCCCACGTGGCCCTCTTTTGACCATTCAAACCGGTTCCCACGTGAACCACCCTTTTTACCCAAAACCGGTTCCCGCGTGAACCACCTTTACTTTTTACCCCGATTCCCACGTGAACCAGCTTATTCTTACATCGGTCCCAATGTGGACCACCATTTTTGCTTGGCTATCAGATCTGAACCCTCTTCTTTCCATCACCTTTTCACTATCTCCATTTGGCTCACATAAGAAACAAGGTCTGGATTCTAGTTTCTAGTTGCTTGTCTAGTTTCTGATCGCTTGTCTTGTGTGATTGCTTGTTTATTTAAGTTTATGTTTTGCTCATTACTTGTTTTATTACTTGATTGCATTCTCTGCTCCTTCTCTCTACCTCCATCTTTTACACTTTTTTGAGGCGGGAGCTCACTCTCCCATTTACCCCTCCCATCCAAAACACATTCTTGGTGGATTCTGACCTCTCTTCTGGGATATTCCTTCCTAGTTGACTTGGCTGGCTTTCATCAAGGCCTCCGTAATTCCTCATACGTGGAGTATTCCTCTTCATGATCGGGTTTGTTGTACCACTCCCCAAAACCCGAAGCATCCTATGTTACCTACGCGTGGTGAGATTCTGTGAAACCTAGGTCATTGGAGATTGGAGTTAGGATCCTGACCCATTTGTTGAGAGAACAATTCTTAAAAAAATTCATAAACCTAAGGTTTAATAAAAATCATTGCGTAATCTTGCTTTCAAGTCTTTGCATCATTTGTTTTTCAAACAAAAATTCAAACCTCTAACATTTTTTGCAAGATACTAAAAACCAGAAAAAAGTTCTCTGTTTATTTTGCCAACTTGTTCAATGCAATTAAGGTCTGGAAGGCACGTTGGAGTGGTGGAACAAGCTGAACATCGAGAGCATGAGATGGGTCACCAACCAATTCTGACAGATGGTCATGTTAATCCATTGTTTGAGTCAGAAGCGCAAGAGGTCCCTCAACCAACTGCTCCTTGTGATGTTGAATAACTCTTTCGGGAGTTGTCTCTCTATACCGACCTAGAAACCTACGCCCGTATACAATCCATGATGAAGGGAAAAATTGCCTCAGATCAGGCTGAAGCCAACCAAGTTGCCTCATCTCCTTGTCCTCTGGTTCGACCACCACTCATTCGGTCACCTTTTGTTCAACCACCTATTGTTCAACCACCTGTGATTCAACCATCATTAGCACAACCATCTATAGTTCAACCATCTGTAGTTCAACCATCTATAGTTCAACCATCTATGGTTGAACCATCATTTGTTCCATCATTTTATTTTAACCATGTTGCTCCCTTGGCCCATCAAGTCATGGGACAATCTTCAGTGAATTTGCCAAGTCATGCTCCTCAATTCCAAAATCATGCCTCTAATCACATACCCCCACCAGTAAACCAAGAACCTGCTCTCACCCAGGCAATCATGGATCAGCTCACACAGATGAATGAACGTTATGAAAAGCTGAGATGTTGCCTGGACTCCAAGTCAGTTCCTGAGATTTCTATTCCTTCTTTACCAGTTCTCCACTTTCCACCTTCTGAGCTACCAATTTATCGCCGCTATAATGGTACTGACAATCCCTTTCTTCACCTTATATATTTTCTCTATGAATCTTCATTCTGGAAAGATGATCGTAGGGTTCTTGCTTTCTTATTCCGCCGATCACTAGAAGGGTCTGCATTGGAATGGTTCTACTCGCTCGACTCCTTTGAGGCATTAGACTTCGATATTGTGAAGAACAAATTTTTGCAAAGATACAGAGACCGGGTGGCACCATCATGCTCCATCACATATTTGATTGCTGAGAAGATGAAGCCCGAAGAGGACTTCATAAAGTTTGTTGATCGCTGGAGGGGAATGGCAGAAAAATTGACAGATGTTATTTCTGAAGGGGAACAAGTGAAGATGCTTATCGGGAACACTACACCTGCCTTGAGGAATGTATTGATCATGCACCATCCTACTACCATGAATGAACTTTATGACAGTGCCCGATACTTGCAAGCCCACTTCAAAGATGCCACGATGTTAAACCTTTTTGATCCCAAACTTAGAAACTTCAGGAAAACCCCCTTTGCACCAGTTGGTCCTACAACCGAGGGAGTGGTCAACAACAAAGCTATAAACAATGTGGGGAACCAAGGAGGGAACCGTCAAAACCAGTTCAGAAAGCCACCACAAAACCATTCCTATTACCCCCCTCAACAACAAGTTAGGCCACAACAACCCCCTCAGCCAATAGCACAGCCCCAGCATCCTCGTCAACCTACCTACAATAGGGCACCGCCACCACTCAATCAGGCACTACGAAGGGGAGGTCCTAGGAGAGAGAATTACCAACAACTCCCTTACTCCTTGACCGACATCTTCAATGTACTTATGGCAGAGAAATAGTAAGAATTAACCAAGGAAAGAGAGGTTTGGCCAGCAAACGCAGATATGTACCGATACTGTGCTTACCACCGGTGTCCTGGTCACACCGTAGAAGTGTGTTTTCAATTCAAGGATTACATCCACGATCTGAATGACCAAGGCAGCATTGATTGGGCCCAAATGGGGGAATGCATACAGGCAATGAGGGCTAGGCAGCAGCAGCGGCAACAACCTCAACAACAACCTGGCTTGGATATTGTTCATAATTTGCTCCCATTACATGCTTCCGCTCCAGCACCAGCACCAGCACATCCAAACCTAGGAATTGGTCTAGTACACTCCATTGTCTAGGGAGATTCCAGCCGTGCTCAAGGTTGGCAACTATAAAACCAAAATGCAACCATGCCAGTCAACCCAGCTAGGCCTCCTGCTAGGAACCCTCCTAGACAAATAATCCGTGCACCTTCTACTCCACAACCCCCACCTAGTTTAATAACCCAACCACTGGCCCATCATTAGGCCAGCCCCCTCCTTAACTACACCTCCTTCAACCATTGCTACACACCGGCCCTTACTCATCCGACCACCACAATCACTACCAAACCTGAACCCCCAGCCTATGAGCTCTGCCACTTCAAAACCCCAACCTATCATACAACCAACCCCACAACCTACACTTTCATTAAACCCATCAACCACTCCTATACCCCGGCCTCTTCTTATCGAGGCCACCGGTATCACCATCACTACCACCTCTAAACCCTACCCCTCTACTCATAAACCCAATCATCCCAGAACCACCAATCCCATTACCTACCATACCTACACCTACACCTGTTCCACCACAGTCCACCCCAGTTAACCCATCACTTCTACCCAACCGCCAAATAGCCCCGGTGCTTCGGAGTGGGAGGATGTTCCAGCGGCTCTTTCCCCAAGCCAGTACTCAACCGCAGGATCCAGTGGAGGAGGAACAAGTGGAAGAACCATTGCCGGGCACAACCTATGATTTGTTAAAACATTTGGATAAAACACCGGCCCGTATTTCCATACTTGAGTTGATCAAAAGATCAAAAGTGCACCAAGAGATTCTACAGCAGTATTTGCAAAGGGTCATGGTGAATGAAGATCTCCCACCTGAGAATATCACTACAGTGTTAGCCCCTAGAAGTGAGCACCCAACACTCACTTTCTCTCAGGAGGAATTAGCATATCCAGAGGTCAGGAGATATGCTTTGCATGTGGCTGTTATTATTTGCAATGTCGAAGTGAAATCATGTTTGGTTGACACTGGAGCTTCTATCAACGTTATGCCGCCAGAAACTTTGCAATTGTGCTGCATTTCTGAACAACAAATCAAGCCATCCTGTGCCATGGTGATGGCCTATGACAACTCTAAGAAGTCTGCACATGGGGTGGTCACTCTAGAAGTCAAACTTGGACCATGTACGGTCACAACAGATTTTCATGTTCTAGAATTGGATCCAACTTTTCAGGCTATACTTGGGAGGCCATACTTGGGAGCCATAGGAGCTGTGGCTTCAACAAACCACCAATGCATAAAGTTTTCCTTTAAAGGACAAGTGGTCAAGGTGACTAGCATGCTTATAAGGGATGAGATGAATGATGCTACTTTTACATCACCCCTAGGTCTGTCAATACAACCTCATATCTCAATGAGAGAATTACCAGAAGTCAGATGCATGACTGCCTCTCTACCTGACACAGTGGGATGGCAGATGATGATGAAATTGGGCTATTAGCCTGGAAAAGGATTGGGCAAGGATCTTCAAGGAATCACTCAGCCGATTCAAACTGAGAAAAGGCCATGCAGACAGGGGTTGGGATATAAAGAGGATTCCATCCCAAGGAGGATCTTCCAGCCAGGATATGCCATGGGACTCCACACATTCTTTATCAAAGGGGAGACCATGATTATGGCTGAAGATGACAAGAGTTCTATGATAGCTGTCAAGAGAAGAAAGGCTCCAGATGAAGAAGAAGAGTTGGAAGACCTGTGCTTATCTTTGACTCATTTATTCTTAAGTGGGGAAGAGCAGCAAGAACCACTCAAGGGCAGACCAATCTTGGATCATTTGGTTGAGCATATCACCCAAGTCAGAACCATTCCACGAGGCCCAAATACAACAATCCCATGTTTGAACCTCATACCTTTGTTTCTAGATCTTTTGGATGGGCTTCCGGGCCCACTTACCCACTTTGAGCCTATGTGCCCTTTCCAGCCTTCCACTCTTACTGGGCCTGCTTGCCCATTTACTTCCCTCATCAACTTTAGAATTGAGGGTTCTTTTCAGCATGGGCTCACCTGCCCATCCATTTCTAAAATCGGGTCCACATACCCGTTTACTCTTTTTATCAGTTTTTGACCCATGTGTTCACTTTCTGTTACCATTGAGCCCACGAGCCCCTTTTTCCCTTTTATTCTTAAGTTTTTCTCTCTGGTAATTCAGTCAGTTTCTAGCAAACCTCGAGTCATTTTGACTCATTCTATCTTTTTACTTGAAATTCCCAAAAAAAAACGTCTTTTCTGAAACCCACATTTTTATCAAGGAGATGTCTCTACTCATCCCAGAGGGTGCTCCCAATCAGGGATCCCCCTTTTTTGAATCATTGATCGATTTACTCGATCCTCCCTCCATTATAAATGCCACCTTTCCAACTTTGTCTTCAGTAGGTCAGGTTAGGTTAGGAAATAGGAAAGTCAGGGGTAAACGAGTTCCAAATAGGTATCTGCAACAATTGGCACAGAAATGCGTAGAGTGTGCAAGGCTGCCAAACTTTTTAGAGAATACCATCCAGCTAGATGAAATCCGATATGAGGATCTCGAGAAGGATCCCGAATTTGAGGATGAAATTGAGGACTTGGCTGATGCATATGCATATGGACTTAGAAGATTTGAAGAACCATCAGCCACAGGGAATGAACCAACCAAGGAACTGAATTTAGGAACCCTGGAAGATCCTAAAACTATCCTCATCAGTGCAAACCTCACTCCCTCAGAAGAACAACGTTTGATGAAAGTTTTGGAACAATATAAGGACACGTTCGCATGGACATATGAAGACATGCTGGGATTAGATAATGCATTGGTTGAACATAGATTAACCTTAAAACCTGGAACTACCCTGGTTAAACAAAGGCTCAGGAGATTCCACACTGATATTGCACTCAAAATGAAAGAAGAGGTCGACAAACTACACCAAGCAAAATTTTTTAAAGTTGTCCTATATCCTTAATGGGTGGCTAACATAGTCCCTGTTATGAAGAAGGATGGACGGGTTCGGATCTGTATAGATTTCAGGGAGTTGAACCGAGCGTGTCCTAAGGATGATTTTCCTTTACCTCATATCGATGTTTTGGTTGATAACACAGTTGGATTTTAAATGCTTTCATTCATGGATGGCTATTCTGGATACAATCAGATCCGGTTAGTTGACGAGGACCAAGAGAAGACCTCGTTCACTACACCTTGGGGAACATATTGCTATGTTGTCATGCCCTTTGGGTTAAAGAATGCTAGTGCTACATATCAGATGGATATGATGGCTATCTTTCACGACATGATGCACACCCTTGTAGAGGTGTATGTGGATGATTTGGTTATCAAGTCCAAGAGTCGGGAAGATCATTCTGAAGTACTAAGGAAAGTTTTGCAACGAGCTAGAGATTATAAGCTAAAAATGAACCCTAAGAAGTGCACATTTGGAGTTTCATCAGGAAAGCTACTAGGGTTCATAGTAAGCAAAAGGGGCATAGAGATCGACCCAAACAAGGCCAAAGCAATCATTGGTATGCCTCCCCCAAAGAATATGAAAGAGCTTCGAGGATTGATTGGGAGGCTACAATTTGTCCGCCGGTTTATCTCACAACATTCCCAAAGGTGTAAACCTTTCTATGAGTTAACCAAGGCGGGGGCCGAGTTTAAATGGGATTCGAAGTGCCAGGAGGCATTTGATGGGTTGAAAACATACCTGGCAAGTCCCCATGTACTTAGACCACCAATTCCCAACAAGCCCTTGGTCCTCCACATTTCGGTTCTTGAGAACTCTCTTGGGGTAGTCCTTGCACAAGTTGATGAAGAAGGGAAAGAGCGAGCTACTTATTACTTGTCTAAGATGTTTGATGCTTGTGAGATGAAATATACTGTGGTAGAAAAGACCTGTGCTACTTTTGTTTGGGTGGTTCAGAAACTCAAGCATTATTTTCTTGCTCACCAAGTCAAGCTCATTGCTCGTATCAATCCCATTAATTTTCTGTTAGAGAAGACAGTTTTGACTGATCGGTTAGGGTGATGGCAGAGTTTCTTATCCCAATTTGATATCACTTATGTCCCACAGAAGGCAGTCAAGGGCTATGCTATTGCTGAACACCTTGCCCATCATCCCATACCCGTCTTTGACCCAGTCCGGTCGGAGTTCCCGGATGATGAACTAATGTTAGTCCGATCTTCCAATCTTTAGACATTATATTTTGACGGGGCTCTGAACTCTCATGGTAGAGGGATAGGTATTGTCCTTCTATCACCTGAAGGTGTCACCATTCCACAGGCTTTTCAGCTTAACTTTCTAGCAACCAACAACATAGCTGAGTATGAAGCCTTGCTGGCCAGGCTGGAGGCTGCTCATTTCCATGGTGCCACCGAACTGAGGGTGATAGGTGATAGTCAATTGATCCTACGCCAGGTCCTATCCAAGTACCGAACTTCCCATCCAAACCTCAAACCCTACCCGGAGCTCACCACCTACTATATCAAGCTATTCTTCAAACCCACCTTTGTTCATGTCCCCCGTTCTCAGAATATCCTCTCCGATGCCTTAGCTTCACTAGCTTCATCTTTATTTGTCCCGCTAGGCAGGCAAGTGCGGACTATCCACATTTGTAAGAGGAGAATTCCAGCAATTGAGGATGGACGTTTTCTGAAGGTTAAGAAGAGGTTCAACAGAAAGGAATACTTGGAACACAAAGAAAAAATATCCTTAATTGAGTTGGAAGAATTAGAAGAAGGTGAGAGACCTTGGTATGACTAGATTGCGAGGTATTGCCAAGATCAGTCATATCCGCCTGGATCAACCATCAATGAAAAGAAGGCAATCAGAAGAGTATCCCAGAGATATACAATCCTAGGAGGAGTGCTCTATAAGAGAAGCCTAAGTGGATTCTTACTCAGGTGTCTTGATGAAGAAGAAGCCGAGTTGGTGCTGAAGGAAGCACATTCTTGAGTTTGTGGTGGTCATGTGAATGCCCAAGCCCTTGCTAAAAAAATCATCTGACAAGGGTATTATTGGCCAACTCTAGAAAAAGACTGCTCCATCTTTGTCCGACATTGTCATTCATGTCAACTCCATGCTGACAAGATTCATTCTCCCGCATCTTCCCTTCATCCAATTCATGCCCCATGGCCTTTCGCCATGTGGGCTTTTGATATCATTGGCCCCTTGAGTGACCTCAACTCTGAAATGTGCTCGAAATCATTCATTCTGACGGCAAAAAAGTACTTCACAAAGTTGGCTGAAGCAGAAGCATTCGTGGAGATTAAAGCGTCAACAGTCTGCTCCTTCATCAAGCGCAACATCCTGACAAGGTTCGGGATCCCCAGCGACATCGTCACTGATAATGGGCCACAATTTCTCTCTCAAGATCTGTGTGATCTTTGCAACAGGTATGGCATTTCATTGCATCATTCATCACCATACTATCCTCAAGGCAATGGTCAAGCAGAAGCCACCAACAAAACCTTAATCAAAATCATCAAGAAATCTTGTAAGTCTAGCAAATTTGCCGACTGGTCTGATAAACTTGTAGATGCTCTATGGGCTTATCGTACTTCTATAAGGACTCTCACTAGACAAACCCCGTATGCTTTGGCATATGGTATGGAATCAGTGGTCCCCTACGAAGTATTACTTCCATCTCTCCGAGTTCAGCTCAACAGGGATATTCCTGTTGATGAGAGACGAGAATCTCTCCTTGCACAGCTTGAACTCTTGGATGAAAGAAGGCTAGTCGACGCCGAGCATGCCCGGACTTATCAGAACAGACTTAAAAGGTTTTATCGAAAGAGGGTGGTCGAGAGAAAATTCGAGATCGGTGAGATGGTAGTCAAACGCATATTCATTAAGCCAGGGGGTCCCCGCTCCAAGTTGCAACCTAACTGGGAAGGGCCTTTTGTAATCACTGAAAAGTATCCAGGTAATGCATATGAATTGACTAATGCAGATGAGAAAAATTGAATCATCCTTGGAATGGAGTTTACCTCAAAAAGTACTTTCCATAAAAATGGAGAAACCGCTGGTATAATCTCGAGTCATCGATCCTAGGTTGTTCGTGAGATGTCAAGGGTAGGTACCATCCTACACACACAACACTTCTCGATCCTAGAATCTAGACAACCCGACACTGGCGAAAGGCAAGGCATAAATCTAGAAACGGAAGGAGTACCCTTACCCTATTCTCTTCTACTTGGTCCAAGATAGGGAGAGAAGATTAGAGAGGGGTAGTATCGAAAACACTTGCCACCCTAGTAGGAGGCCATCTCAGAGGGTGCAAAAGGGTGCCAAAAGATGGGCAATGAACCCCTCAGGTTAGAAAAAGAAAAAAAATGAACAACCTGTCTGAATGAGTACCCAAAATGATAGTCAAGGCAAAAGACACTAAAAAGATGGGCAATGTCCCCACTGGTCAAAAACCTATCTAATTATGTGCCACATAGAAAAGAGCAAAAAAATAGGAAAGACCCAAAGAGGCCGAACCCCAATGGGTAATTTGAGCGAGAATAGGGAAATCCCTCTCAACATCTCCAAACCCTATCAAGGACTTCCTCTATACTCTTCCTCCTTAAACCCCTTGGGTAGGGTAAACCGACCGAATCTAGGTGGAATCCAAGCCGATCAAAGGAAGAAGGTTAGAAGGATTCTAGGTAGGGAACTTTATTTTGCACATGATATCTACCACTTGAGTCTTAACAAACCCCAAAGACCGATGAACTGTCTCAAATACCAGTATTTTCTCTCCAAAAAAAAAGTGAATATTCCAAAAACCCAAAAAAATACATATTTCAAAAATCCAAAAATTTGAAAATTTCGAAAATAAAAAAATGAATATTTCAAAAATCCAAAAAGATGAATATTTCAAAAAGTCCAAAAAAATACATATTTCAAAAATTCAAAAAAATTGCATATTTCAAAAATCCAAAAAACTTTTTTTGAATACTTTTGAAAATCTAAAAAAATGAATATTTCTTAGAAAACCAAAAAATGCTCATTAGCTCAGTCATGATCATTGACTTAGTTGCATCCATGTTTATTTGACTGTCATGCATATTTCTATTCCTGTATTGCATATCCATTTTTTACTTTAATTACCTTGTTAAGAAGGCTCTTCCTTCTGACCTAAGTCAAAATTGACCATAATAGGCAAAGGGATGAGTCCTGGTGAAGATCTAATCCCCTTTTATCAAGTGTTTCAGGCATTTCAATGTAGGAGAGGAGAGGATTCACACCATGGCAGGTAAGTTCTCTTAACCCCTACCCCTATTTCATTTCAGCCATTTTATTTTATTCCACCTTGTTAAGAAGGCTCCTCCCTTTGACTCAAAATCAAGACAAATGATATATAGGCAAAGGGATGAGTCATGATGAAAATTTAATCATCTTTGTTAAGTGTTTTCAGGAGCTGAGGAAGCGAAAGAGGACGGCCATTAGGCAATCTTTTAAGTCCTAACAGGTGAATTGGTAGGATCAGTGTTCCCCAAGGAACGTCATGCCAACATTGTGGTGAGAAGAGAGGAAGCGCCACCCAACTGAATATTATCGTGGTGCTGTATTCCGTCAAAAGGCAAGACAAGGATGGACCAGAGGTGCTGATGAATCAGGCGGACGATACAAGTTGATAAATCATGCATGAAGATTTCATCCACATTCTCATCAATCTCACATCATCACTAGCACTCCATTTTGCACTTCACATCACTCTTACCATTTGTCACCTAGTTATGTTAGGTCCATTTGATATGTATTATATACATTAATGTTGAAGACCTTGAGAGTGAAAATGACTGGGCCCGAGGTCCCCTTCAACAAAATCTACGACGGCTTGGTCATTTCTTCACACTCACGGATAAGCCAAAATTAAATGTTGGAGGGACGATGGTTCCTAATCGGGTGTCTTGACCTCCAATAGACAATCTATATCTTCAACTATTTTTTTACATAATTTTCTATATTTTCACATCCATCTTCTTTTTCGTTCTTCATCATTACCAATGTTATCCCACCATATTCTTTTCTTTCTTTTATCCCATCATGTTTTATTCTCTCATTTCTTTTATCCCACCGTGTCTTTTATTTTATCCCACCGTGTCATGTTTGTCACACCATTGTTTCTTCTTTCCCATCATTATATGTTAGTCCCACCATTATCTTTCAATCCCACTATGGCTTAAGTCTGTCTTGTCATTTTCTAAATACTCGGTTTTCTGCCAGAGCATGATTCACGATTTTCAAGATACCTGAGCAATTTTGTTATGCTTAAAACGAACCCTTTTAGAATTTGAGATTATTCCACTCAGAATTAAACTGAGTATTTTGGTGAAACTTGAATGAACTTGAGATTCCAAATATGATGGATTGGTATTCTTTTCATTTTAAAATCAACTTCTCTTTTAAAAAAAACTTTAGCCCATCACAGTACAAGAACATCGCAAAGTTCGGGTTGCTGGCTGATGATGAACCTACGAATTCGAGGACTCCTCACCACGCTGAGGGTTGGCTTCATCCTTTATCCTTATCCTTTATTTTTCATCTCCCGTGCCAATGGCATGTCTTTTACCAGTCAATTATATGAGGTTTTGATAGAACATGAAAGTGATCTAGAATACTTAGAGAGATTCATTTTGCTGGATTGGGTAGATAAGCGTGTCTATATCTACACCTTGATGCCACCTTTTCAGTCCATCACCATTCCATTCCTATACATTCATCTACGCTCACTTTCATTCCATTACAGTTCACTTCGAATCACTCCACTTCATTACATGCCACTCCCTTAGAAAGCCAACATCAAGGCGAGACAAGCTGTAGACACGCCAAATTCGCCTAATTCAGAGCATAAAACTCATGTTTTATAGGGTAACATGTGTAATTGACCTTCGAATGATGCCGGGTCATTTAAAGTTGATTTGGAGATTCGCCGAACGGTATTGGATGTTTTCCGAAGTTTTTCGTAAAAAGCTGTACTTTCTGAGCGAAAGCCACACGTAAATCGTGTAAACACAGAAATTGGCTGAATGACCAATGCCTAATGATCATGCATTGAAGGTTATGGTCAGATTCACACCCCGGACAAGTTTTGTTGCATACCGTGCCTTTCCGGTTTGCCGTCAAAGTCATTTTGACCTGTATCAGATCTTCTGTTCACTGCCCTAACTTTCGGACAAAATTCTAAAGTTTTGGAGAGTGTGATGGCTGATACGATGCTATATAAAGCTTCTTCGGCCTGTTATCTTTCCAACGCAACAAATGGCGTTGAATTCCGAGTTTGGGAGTGTTCGCAATGGCTCCCGGAAGAAGGACGCGCAAAAATAGTCCCATGCGCCCGGGTCCCTGGTCACGTGTGCCCGGAACCCAGGGCACGTGCCCATGCGCCCTACCATTGAGGCACGTGACCTCGTGCCGTGACTTGAGGGCACATGCACCCTACCCTTGATGCATGAGGGAACCAGTTTTTCACTGGGACTCTACCGCTGAACGGATCGACTGGATAAGATCGATTTTTTTGGAAAATGTGCCATGCGCCCCCACTGGGAGGCACATGTGCCCCTCAGTGGGGCGCATGCACCCTGCACTAGGGCGCATGCGCCCTGGGGTAGGGCGAAAGGTGGCCTATTTTGTAGTGTTGACGAGATCGTCCATTCTCTTATAATTTAACTCTGATTCTGGTCATTCCAAAGGCATGGGCACGACCCCCCAGGCATATAAAGACATCCAACCTCCCTCCTACATTGATTTTGTGATTTTTAAAGAGATAATTTCGAGTTTTTAGAGAGATAAAAGTCAGTTCAAGAGAGAGGAAGGCTGTTCTACAGGTGATCAGCCAGGTCTCTCTTCTTTGGCCTCTACAGCAGCGTGTGACCTCTTATGCCCAATCTCTCTTAATCAAAGTTCTTCCTCTCCAAGTTTTCTTCTGTTTGAAATTGACATCACTTGATTCTGAGGTTGGGGTTAGTTGTGAAGAGCTCAGAAGCAAAGTCGCGCCTGGCAGATCCTGGACCGCTGCTCGACTTTTTCGACAACCCAGATTTGGCTATATCTCTCCCTATTTTACTTAGAATCTTGCTGTTATTTTTTATATCTCTTTGTTTCATGATTCTCCATATTTCTATCATTTTTTTACATTTTTTTCATTATTTTTAGTCTGTTAATCCGAAAATAAAAAAAGAGGGGTTAGAGATAACCCAAATCTGGTCAGTTTCTAGTCAGTTGTGTGTTTTATGTCATCTTCCTTACATATACTCCACTTTGTTTAGTTCTAATTGTATTTTTCACTTGTTTATTTGTCTAGTTGCATAGGAGATCAAGCACCCACCGCGTTGATGACTCTTCTTCATCGGCCGTCCGAAGAAGGAGAAGCTTTGACCCATACTCTTCACGCTAAGGTACACACGGTCATCTTTAGTCTTTAATTTCATAAATCGGAACCCACGGTTCCTGGTGACCACATGTCTTAATTTCTTCTTACTCTCCTCCCACATGACCCGAACCATCTCTTTGGTGATCGAGCGACGCCAAGGGATGAAAGTTCGGAGATCAATGTGAGTGTGGACTGAGGTGAGAGTTACTTTCCCAGTTTCGTCCTTTCTTTCTCATCCCCTCTTGAGGTGAAGATCTGGATTCATAGACTTCCCTGAAAAGGAGAGACCCCGTCGAATTTTCAGAGTCGACAGGTGACGGTCTAATGATTATACGCCGGGGAGGATTAATGGTGGTTGGTAGGTTAGGTGATGGTTGGGGTGCTGGTGACGGTCTAATGATTAGGCGCCGTGGAGGGTTAATGGCTGGTGAGGGTAGTGGTGTTTGGGTAGTTTATGGGCTGGGGGAAGCTCTTGGTATGGAGAGTATGGTGATATTTGTGGGTGGGGTTGGTCTGGCAGGCATGGAGGTGATTTGATCCTCAATCTGCCAACCCTGGGAATGGTGGGTTGACTCCTCGATGGCAGAGTGGATGAGGCCGAGTCGTTGGTTTGGTGGTGTTGGTGCTGGTGCTTGAACAGGTTCATGTACCTGTAGTGGATCTTGGACTATGCCCAGGCCAGGCTGCTATTGTGCTTGGTGTCGCCGTGGTTGATTTTGCCGTGCCTTCATAGCTTGTATGGATTCCTCCATTTGTTCCTAGTCAATGTTCTCCTGATCATTGAGGTCATGAATGTAGTCTTTAAATTGGAAGCAGACATCCACTGTGTGCCCAGGATACCGATGGTAGGCATAGTACTTTGTCATGTCAACATTCGCCAGCCATCCTTCTCTCTCCTTTGGAAGCTCCAGCTGCTGTTCAGCCATCAATGCATTGAAAATATCGGTGAGGGGGAATGGCAGTTAAGGATAATACTCTCTCTTGGGTCCCCCCTCCTAGGTCGGTTGGCTGGTGGTGGCACTTGGTTGTAGGCTTGTTGTTGTTGCGGTTGTTGTCGGTTGTAGATGGGTTGTTGTTGAGGCACTCGGTTGTAGGCATTTTGTTGCTGGGACGCTCGGTTGTAGGTGGGTTGCTATGGTGGTGTCGGTCGTATGCAAGTTGCTGCTGGGGCTAAGGAGTTGGTTGAGGAGCTGGGCGGTATTGTTGGTTGGGTGGTGGGTTACGATATTGGCTTTGGCGATACCCACCCTGATTACCCATGGCATTGACGCTATCGTTATTGACTACCCCTTCGGTGGTGGCCCTACAAGTGTAGGCTTTCTAGTGTTACGAGGTTTGGGGTCGAATGCGTTGATCATGGATGCGTCCTTAAAATGGGCTTGGAGGTAGCGGGCGCTATCACACAGCTCACTCATGGTTGTTGGGCGGTGCATGATCAAGAGGTTGCAAAAAGGTTAGGCGTGGTGTTCCCGATGAGCATCCTAACCTGCTCCCCTTCTGAGATGGTATCAACTAGCCTCTCAGCCAATCCCCTCCACCGATCAGCAAATTTGGCAAAATCCTAATCCGGCCTCATCTTCTTGGCAATTAAATCAGTTATCAAGTAGGCTGGCCCCACCCGATCCTTGTACCTCTGTAGAAACTTCGCCTTGACAATATCAAAATCCGCTGCCTCAATAGAATCAAGAGAATAAAACCAGTCAAGGGCGGATCCTTCCAATGACCGATGGAATAGAAAGGCAAGTGCTTTGCGGTCATTCTTCCAGAACGTGGAGTCATATAGAAAGCTCTTTAGGTGGTTAAAGGGATTCCCGGTCCCATTATAGCGTTGAAAGATTGGTATTTCAGAAGGAGGGAGATGTAGGACCGGGAAAGATGGGACATAAATTTCTATTGTGGCTTTAGAATCGAGGCGGTGCCTCAGCTCTTCAAAACGCTCTGGTTAAGTTTTTCTATGAATGCTTGGGTGAGGCTGGATTCCTGAGCCACGGGAGCAAAGTGTCTAAGTGATTGAGTTGGAAGAGGTAGGTTGGAAACAGGAACTGGAATAGTGTTATGTGAATGCCCCACAACGGGGTGAGTGGATACACGGCAGGGTTGCCCAGGAGAAGAAATGATTAGGGGCTGACTGTCGGTTGGGGTGGTGAGGGGGCTTGATTTCCCTCGATCGGATCTTGATTGGCGGGCATCTTGCCCTTTGTCAAGGATTGCACAAGAGAAAAAGATTCAGGGTCTAGATGGAGAGAGAGACCCTGGAGGAGTTTCTCCACGCTAAGTGAAGCAGGTTGATGAGTAGGATTTTGAATTTTAGGTTCCCTGATAGCATTGACATGGCCCTCTGGTTGGACCATGAGTTGTTGCAGCTCATAGTGGCCCGTCTCGTACTCCTCTTCTTGCCCGTAGTAGTCCGACATCCCGACGTGTCTTCCGGACCTTAGTGTCATGGGCATCCTGTCAAATTTTCTTACAAAATGGTTGAAAGAAAGCAAATGAAAAAGTGTAAATGCAAAGAGAGTTTTTGTTTGGTTATGCTTTGTTTTTGTTTGATTTGATTTGGTTTCAATTTTGTTGTTTGGCAAGCAAGTTGAACACAAAAATTAAAGGGATTTTTTTTTGTTTTGTGTGTTTTGAGGGAAGAAAATTTTTTTTTGGTTGTTTTCAATTGTTGTGAGCAAACAAGTTATGCAAACATGTTTTTAAAATGACTACTCGACAATTTTTGGGTTGAAACCTTAGATTAGATAGATTGTTAGCAATTGTTCACTCAAATGGGTATGGTTCCTATTGCTTCAATCTTCAAGACCTAAGGTTATCACTCAATCACCACGAGTAGGTACTTGGGTTCTTCAGGTTTTGGGAAAGTGGTACAACCGGCCCAATCATGCGGAGAGGAATACTCCACGGATGGGGACTTACGGTGGTCTTGATGGAAACCACCAAATCAACTAGGAAGGAATATCGCAAAAGAGAGGTAATAATCCACCAAGAAGGTGTTTGGAGGGTGAGGTTGTGTTGGGAGAGAGAGCCCCTGCCTCAAATGCTCTATGGATTAGAGAAAGTCCAGTACCCGATGCAAAAGCTAATGCAAAAATAAAAATAGAGGGTAGGAGAAGAAGAAGCAATCAATATGCAAACATGAAATGAATGAAAGCTAATAAATCAATAAAGTGAATGCAATCAAGACAAGCAATGATAAAATAAAACAAGTAACTAGCAACTAGCAACTAAAAGGTGGTTCACGCGGGAACCGGCTTGTAATGGAGTGTCCAAGTGGGGACAAATCTGAAGTGGAGATAAAAGGATGGTCCACGTGGGGGACCGACTTAAAAATAAAGTGGCTCACATGGGAGCCGGGTTTTGAAAAGGTTGGTGGTTCATGCGGGAATCGGTTTTTGAAGGAAAGGGGGTGGTTCATGCGGGAACCAGTTTGTTTGATTGGAAAAATAAAAGGTGGGCCACTTGGTGTAGACACGCCAAATTTGCCTAATTCAGAGCATAAAACTCATGTTTTATAGGGTAACATGTGTGATTGACCTTATAATGATGCCGGGTCTTTTAAGTTCATTTGGAGCTTCGCCAAATGAAATCAGATGTTTTCCGAAGTTTTCTGCAAAAAGCCATAATTTCCGAGCGAAAGCCACACGTAAATCGTGTAAACACGAAAATTGGCTGAATGACCAATGCCTAATGATCATGAATTAAAGGTTATGGTCATATTCACACTCCGGACAATTTTTGCTTCATGTCGTGTCTTTCCGGCTGGCCGTTGGAGTCATTCTGACCAGTATCAGATCTTCTATTCACTGTCCTAACTTCCAGATAAAATTATGAAGTTTTGGAGGGTGTGATGGCTGATCCAATTCTATAGAGCTTCTTCGGCTTGTTATCTTTCCAACGCAACAAACGACGTCGAATTCTGAGTTCGGGAGTGTTCGCAATTGCTTCCAGAAGAAGGACGCGCAAAACAGTGCCATGCACCCAGGTCCCTGGTCACATGCGCCCAGGACCAAGGGCACGTGCCCATGCGCCCTACCCCTGAGGCATGTGGCCTTGTGCCCCCGATCGAGGGCACGAGGGAACCAGTTTTTCACCGGGACTCTACCTCTGAACGGATCGGATCGAATTTTTCGACCGGATAAGACCGAAAATTTCGAATGGATTGGATATGCCCCCACTAGGAGGCACATGCACCCCTCAGTGGGCACATGCGCCCTGCACCAGGGCGCAAGGTCCCCTATTTTTTAGTATTGATCGCAACGGTCTTTCTTCTATATATTGAGGCAGATTCCAGTCGTTCCAAAGGCATATGCACGACCCCCAGGCATCTCAAGACGTCCGAACTCCCTCTCCCTCCTGCATTAATTTTGTGATTTTTAGAGAGAGAATTTCAAGCTTTTATAGAGAGAAAAGTCGGTTCAAGAGAGAGGAAGGTTGGTCTGCAGGTGATCTACATGGTCTCTCTTATTCAGCCTCTACAGCAGCGTGTAGACGTATTCTGCCTGAGCTCTCAACATCAAAGTTCTTACTCTCCAAGTCTTCTTCAGTTTTCAATTTACGGCACATGAATCTGAGGTCCGTACTGGTCATGAAGAGCATAGAAGAAAAGTCGCGCCTGGCAGATACTGGACTGCTGCTCGGCGTTTTCGACAACCCAGATTTGGCCATATCTCTCTCTATTATATTCAAAATCTTTATATTTTTTTCCTATATCTTTATTTAGTGATTCTACATCCTCCTATTATTTTTTTACATTTTTTCATTATTATTAGTTTGTTAATACGAAAATAGAAAAAGAAGGGTTAGAGATAACCCGAATCCGGTCAGTTTCTAGTCAATTGTGTGTTTTATGTCATTTTCTTTGCAAATACTCCACTTTGTTTAGTTCTAATTGTCTTTTTCAATTGTTTTTTTTATAGTTGCACAAAAGATCAAGCACCCACATGTTGAGGACTCTTCTTCATCGGCCTGCCGATGAAGGAGAAGCTTTGACCCGCACTCTTCACGCTAAGATACACACGGTCATCTTTATTTCATAAATCGGAACTCGCGGTTCCTGGTGACCACATATCTTAATTTCCTTCTTCTCACCCTCCTGCCACATGACCTGAACTGTCTCTTTGGTGATCGAGCGACGCCAAGGGATGAAAGTTCGGTGATCAATGTGAGTGTGGGACTGAGGTGAGAGTTGCTTTCCACGTTTCTTCCTTTCTTTCTCATCCCCTCTTGAGGTGACAATCCGGATTCACGGACTTCCCTGAAAATAAGAGGCTCATCGAATTTTCGGAGTCGACACTTGGGGCCAAGTTAAAGTGGTGCAAAAGGGTGGTCCACGCGGGGACCGATCTGAAAGTGGGTTGGTTCACGCGGGAACTGGTTTAGAAAAGGGGTTGGTTCACATGGGAACCGGTTTTAGTGAAGAAAGGGGTGGTTCACGCAGGAACCGGTGTAAAAGGTGACAAAATGAAAAGAGGGCCATGTGGGGCCAATCTGAAGGTGCTGTAAAGAGGTGGTCCACGCGGGGACCGATTTGAAAATAAGTTGGTTCACGCGGGAACCGAGTTGGTAAAGAAAGGTGGTTCACGCGGGAACCGGTTTATAAGAGGAAAAGAGTGGTTCACGCAGGAACCGGGTTGAAATTAAAGACAAGTAAGTCAGGTAAACATGGGGGACAATCTTAATGGAAGAGTAAACAGCAAGTTTAAAGGTAAATTGACATGGAATAGGTAAAGGACAGGTCAGTTCGCGCGGGAACCAAATCGGAAAACAACTAGTTGCACGGATCAATCAAGCTAGCACGGTTGAAGACATTGGTTGTCCCACCGTGGTCGCTAAAAAGGTGTCGACTCCAAAAATGGGTTCTGGATCAGCACCTCAAGAGAAGGTGAAAGATGGAATTGGGGAAAGGGGGGAGTGAATCGAAAAACACTCGTAAAGCAGTAAAAAGTCCTCACCTCGGTCCCACACTCACATTGATCCCTGAACTTTCATCTCACGGCGTCGCTCGAGCACCGGAGATAGTTTGGGTCATGTGGGAGGAGAGAAAGGAATAGAATGACTTAAAACATAAAAGAGGTGGTCGTCAGGAGCCGCGGGCTCCGCTTTATGGAATGTAAATCAAGAGATGAGTTGACCGTGTGTACCTTAGCGCGGGAGATGATATGTGAGTTAAACCTTCTTCCTCGTCGGCCGGCCGATGAGGGAGAGTCCAACCGATGCTAGCTTGATCAATCTGTGCAACTTAAGACAATAAAACAAGTGAAGAGTTTGATTAGACTTTTGAGAAGTGTAGTGACTGTATTAAGAAGACAAGAAAGGAAGCAATTGGAATCGAACTCACCGGCTTCGGGGTAAGCCTTAACACCTTTTTTGTGTTTTTTAATTATTTAAAAATGATGAAAATGAACTAAAAAATGTTCTAAAACAGTAAATAAACTGAATTAAATGAGTTAATAAGAACTTATGAAGTGTATTGCTTGAGTTGAAGCCAAGTTGGTTGAAGAAGGCCGGTTCGGGTAGCCTTGCACCCTTCTGGCGCGACTTTTGTGGAGAAAATGTTACGGACGACCCCGATGTCAGAATTGAGTTACGTTTGTTTCTATGGATGGAGAACTTGGATAGAAAAATATATTATGTTGATGACCTCTGCGGAATATGTCTGTAGAATCATGTAAAAATTCTGAAAGTGAGCGTATATGTAAAATAGAACCTGGATGCGCGCCCTCAGTGCAGCAATCGCCACGAACAGACGGAAAGTCGCCGCCGGTTGCAAATGAAAGAGGACGAAGAGGGGAACAAATCCTCTATTGAAGACTTTGGCAGCTGAAGCCCCAAATTTTTTACAAAAGCCGGTGAAGTTGGTTGATGCAGAACGCAGGGATCGGGCTTCTCCTTCGCCTCAAGATTGATCTCTTGACGTCGGATCGCCTTTGGACGTTGGGACATCTTTGGGAGAGTGCTTGGATGACTTCAGGACAAGCTAGGAATGGGGGATTAACATTGGGTCGTTGAGAATGACCCTCAATTTATAGAGGAGAGAAACCGGTGCAAAACATAGAAACTGGACCGACCGCGCCCCCGCTTTTCAAAGGAGATGAGGGCGCGCAGGGTGCGCCCTCACCTTGGGGGCGCGGTTTGTGCGCCCCCTGTTTCAAAGAAATTGGGGGCGCGTTACGCGTCTTATTGCTAAAATTCACTAGAATCTTTTGGAAATTGCTAAAAATTGACTTGACCAACGTAACGCGCCCCCGAACTGGAGGCGCAGTCAAAATAAATGATAATCATCGATGGTAACCTTCCAAAACTCATGTTTAGAAGGTGCTAATCGGGGCAATTTACGATTTTTGGAAACTGACCGCGCCCCCGTGTTTCAAAGGAAGTTGGGCAACGCAGGGCGTGCCCCCGGAATGAGGATGCGCAGGGCGCACCCCTAGGTTGAGGGCGCGGTGACCGTGCCCTCCCATTTCAAAGGGGGCAGGGGCGCAGTACACTATCTCTCCTACATGCGCGTTTCGCGGGCCGTAACTCACAATCGGGATGTCCGATTCGGCTCCAGTTTGTTGCATTGGAAAGAGGGCCCTCGACCGCGCCTCCTCAAGTTGGTAAACCAGCCCGCATGACTCCCTATATGTTTGCACGGGGCTTTCTTCTAGTTTACCCTCTCGCGAAAAGCCAAAAACTGTGGCGAAGATCCGAAAGGGCACGGTTCCGGTTGAGGAATCTTGGGTCAACTCGGGTTGACTTAAAATGATGACCGAACGAGTCCGGTATGGTCAAGAAATACGAAATCATCAAAAATCTGAGATTAACCTGGTAAACGTGAACTAAAACTCAGAAAAAGCCGTAAAACCCTAAAATCGACCGAAATGGCCGTATGGCCCCGATTGATGAAATATACGGCTAGGATCGACTCGGACGACTCGAAAAGACCTGGTGATGACCGGAAAGGCCTAACGTGTGGTCCAGGATAACGGTGTCAGTACGGATCGAAAAAGCCATAACGAAAGCCATCATTGACCGACGACTACCGAAATAACTTCTCGGAAACCCTGAATGTTACGGATCACTTGCGAGACTCCCGAGACCTTCAATTAAGGACCATTCATGGTCGGTCATTGAGTAGGCTTTGTGATTTCATGGTTCACGCGCGGCTCTCACTTGAAGGTTATGACATTATTCCGGAATTCATCGGTCCAATCTCAACTCACAAGGGGCTCCACCAACGTCCTTAGCTCATATCCACAAGGTAATCCGAATCAGATAATCGGTCAAATAATGGATACTGCCAATGTAATAGGAATCTGGGGCTCCAAATCAGGCCAATTTTGCGTGTCTACACACATGTGCCATCATCTGGGGGCACATAGCCAGGTGCCCCATCCCCCGAGCGCATGGGCATATGCCCCCGATCGGGGGCACATGGATCAAAAAATTTTAAAAACTCAAAAAAATCTCAAAAAAATAGAAATTGTTCATAATGTTGAGAATGACATTTCGCTAAAGAAACTATCATCAAAAACATTGTTTTGACCTCCAAATGATGGTTCTAATAGTAAAAACTCCAGTTGTACATTTTTTTTTGCAAAAAAGGGCCTAAGGCGCATGTGCCCTCATCTGGGGCACATGGCTAGGTGCCCCATCCCTCGGGCACATGGGCATGTACCCCCTCGGGGGCACATGGACCAAAAAATTTGAAAAAATTTAGAAAAATCTCAACAAATCAAAAATTGTCCAGAATGTTGAGAATGTCATTTTTGCTAAAGGAACCATCATCAAAAACATTGTTTTGACCTCCAAATGATGGTTCTAATAGTAAAAACTTTGGTTGTCCATTTGAGGAAAAAATGCTTCATATGATAATTTCGTCTATTGGGTACTAATCAGAAATGTGCATGCAACCTTTTAAGTCCCAACAGTTGAATTGGTGAGATCGGTGTTCCCAAAGGAATATCATGCCAACCCTGCGGCGAAAAGAGAGGAAGCGCCACCCAACTGAATATTATTGTGGTGCTGTATTCCGTCAAAAGGCAAGACAAGGATGGACCAGAGATGCTGATGAATCAGGCAGTCAATGCAAGTTGATAGACCACGCCTGAAGACTTCACTCAAATTCACATTCTCATCCTCACATCATTTGTCATATTCTCACTTCACATCACTTCAACCATTTGTCATTTAGCTATGTTAGGTTCATTTAATATGTATTATATACATTGATGTTGAAGACCTTGAAATTTAAGAAAAAATGTTTTTTTAAGAAATTTTAATCATTCAGATAAAATGGGTTCTGGTTATTCAATTGGATGTAGAGTGGAGAGTATGCCTAGGGAATGCAGTTAAAGAAAGAAAAGTGAAAGCCACAGTCAAGTCTTGATGAGGTGGATTGACTTGCCTAGCATCAGAGGATGTTTCCACAAGTCTAGCAGTAGCAGATGGAGAAGGGCTCATAGGCTCATTTGAGTTGTTAAAAAGAGAGAGTGAATTGGAAGCTTCGAGTAGATTTTGATAAGATGGAAGCATGGGCCTGAGAATGCTAAATGATTGCAAACTTGTGGGCTCACAAATGCTAAATGGAAATGGTCTTGAGGGCACAACAAAAATAAGAATTGGGCTCACATGCTTGGAAATGTTGAATAAAAGTGGGCTCGAGGGCTCGATAAAAGAGATTGACATTAGGCTTTTAGGACTAAATGTAACAAGAGAAAGAGCCTCAAATGTTACCTTAAACATTTGGTGAAGTGGGCTCCCAGTTCCAATGT
This sequence comes from Cryptocoryne crispatula var. balansae, assembly GCA_036172225.1. Classification (NCBI taxonomy): domain Eukaryota; kingdom Viridiplantae; phylum Streptophyta; class Magnoliopsida; order Alismatales; family Araceae; genus Cryptocoryne; species Cryptocoryne crispatula. Next base: position 13,699,170 of record CM069924.1, read on the forward strand.
TGATCTGGATAAGAGATGGATTTGTGGGCCTAGAAGTAATGTATAAATCTAAGTTTGTAGGCTTGTTTAAGTAGTGATGAGGGAATGTTTTAAAGAATCATCCTAAAAATTTTGGTGCAGTAGAAGTGACAATTCCAATGGGTTCATGTTGATCTTGCCTCAATTTGAGTCAAATGATGAAAAATGAAAACTGATCTCTACAAGTTTGAATATACTTGATAGGGATTCATCTAATCCCATACAGAAGAAGAATAAGACTGTAGACATGCCAAATTCGCCTAATTCAGAGCATAAAACTCATGTTTTATAGGGTAACATGTGTAATTGACCTTAGAATGATGCCGGGTCTTTTAAAGTTCATTTGGAGCTTCACCGAACAAAATCAAATATTTTCCGAAGTTTTCCGCAAAAAGCCATAATTTCCAAGCGAAAGCCACACGTAAATCGTGTAAACATGGAAATTGGCTGAATGACCAATGCCTAATGATCATGCATTGAAGGTTACGGTCAGAGTCACACTCCGGACAAGTTTTGTTGCATACCGTGCCTTTCCGGTGTGCCGTCAGAGTCATTATGACCAGTATCGGATATTCTGTTCATTGTCCTAACTTTCGGACGAAATTCTGAAGTTTTGGAGGGTGTGATAGCTGATCCAATGCTCTATGGAGCTTCTTCGGCCTGTTATCTTTCCAACGCAACAAACAGCGTCGAATTCCAAGTTCGAGAGTGTTCGCAATTGCTTCCGGAAGAAGGACGTTCAAAACAGTCCCATGCGCCCAGGTCCCTGGTCACATGTGCTCAGGACCCATGGCACGTGGCCATGCGCCCTACCCCTGAGGCACGTGACCTTGTGCCCTGATTTGAGGGAACATGCGCCCTGACCTTGAGGCATGAGAGAACCAAATTTTCACTGGGACTCTACCTCTGAACAGATCGGATCGAATAAAACCAAAAATTTCTAAAAGATTGGACGTGCCCTCACTGGGAGGCACATGCGCCCCTCAGTGGGGCGCATGCGCCCTGGGTAGGGCGCAAGACACCCTATTTTCTAGTGTGGATCGCACCGTCCGTTCTCCTATAAATAAACTCTGATTCCGGTCGTTCCAAAGGCATGTGCACAACCCCCAGGCATCTCAAGAGGTCCAAGATCCCTCCTGCATCGATTTTGTGATCTTTAGAAAGAAAATTTCAAGTTTTTAGAGAGAGAAAAGTTGGTTCAAGAGAGAGGAAGGCTGGTCTGCAGGTGATCTACCAGGTCTCTCTTCTTCGGCCTCTACAGCAGCGTGTGGACATCTTATGCCCAAGCTCTCTTCATCAAAGTTCTTCCTTCCTCTTCAAGTCTTCTTCAGTTTTCAATCAACTGCACTTGATTCCGAGGTTGGGGCTGGTCGTGACAAGCGCAGAAGCAAAGTCGCGTCTGGCAGATCCTGGACTGCTGCTTGGCTTTTTCGACAACCCAGATTTGGCCATATCTCTCTCTATTCTTATCAGAATCTTTCTGTTTTTATTCCTATCTCTTTGTTTCGTGTTTATCCATCCTCCTATCATTTTTTTAACATTTTTTTTGCATTATTCTTTAGTCTGTTAATCCAAAAAATAGAAAAAGAGGGGTTAGAGATAACCCGAATTTGTTACATAGAAAATCAAGCACCCACACGTTGAGGACTCTTCTTTATCGGCCGGATGAATAAGGAGAATCTTTGACCCACACTCTTCATGCTAAGGTACACACGGTCATCTTTAATTTCATAAATTGGAACTCGCGGTTCCTGGCGACCACATGTCTTAATTTACTTCTTATCACCCTCCTCCCACATGACCAAAACCGTCTCTTTGGTGATCAAGCGACGCCAAGGGATGAAAGTTCGGGGATCAATGTGAGTGTGGGACCGAGGTGAGAGTTGCTTTCCGTGTTTTCATCCTTTCTTTCTCATCCCCTCTTGAGGTGACAATCTGGATTCACGGACTTCCCTGAAAAGGAAGAGGCCCATCGATTTTTCAGAGTCGAAAAAGACGTTCTAAAGCTCTTTAAATCTTTCAAATGTTTGGTCTTTAGCGTTATCCACACGAACTTTATTCACAACGTGTTCTCCCTTCGCACTGGCCTTAAGAACTCTTTCTAAACGAAGCTCTATCACTCATGGATGCCTTCCATAGAGAGGAGAAGGTAGGGAGGAGGTTGATGATTGGTTTTCACCGTTGGCTTGATAGGGTTTGGTTGAAACCATTAGTGTTTATAGAGTATTTGAAACTTTTCATGAAAACCCAAAATCTCCATAAATTATGCCCTTGCCCCTGTATTTATGGATAAGTCTTTATGTGTGTGACTTAGTAGGCCTAATAGCCTATTTGGTTGAAGCCTAAATAAAATAAAATAATTTTATTTTTTAATTAAATATGTTATTTGATAACTGATTTATCAGCCTACTATTAATGAAGGGTACAAGTCATATCCCATGATCCAAAATGTCTAAGAGAATAATCTTATCTTCATTGAGCTTTTCCATCATCAATTACCACATGTATATAAACCCTTGTCCATTTAATATCCTAGTCAGAAAAGAGTACGATATCGACCATCAACTCCTTCGTATACCGACTCTAAAAGATCCTATACTCTAAATCGTATCAATTAGAATACTCAATTTTCAATTATCCGCTCTACCCTGATCAAGGATTTAGAGTACTATCTCACAGGACATTCACTCTCACTTACCGAGAATGGACATCCTTTGTTGTTCACTTAGTTGTCTTCATTGGGTTTTCCTTGTATCCAATCCATTGCTGTACTAGACCATCTAACAGTGATCCATAAGACAATGGTCAAATCATGTGTTTTGCCCAACAAGGCATTTTTGGCAACTCAGGTTAAAGGTTCAACCATGCAACCATGATGATAAAAAATCTTGATTGATATTTCGGTAAGATACTAGTCAGTTCAGTGAACTCATTCAACTAATGAGCACTTGTATGTGTACCTCAGTGTCTCCACACTAATGAACAATGAGATCGGTTATCCTCATCACATGAGAAGACATCACATATATTAGTCTATCTGAATCTTTGATGTTCCATCTCAAGGATCCAATGACTAGAAACATTTAAATCACATACCTATAGATAATCAATCTCATTGTCATGATTTTATAATGATTCAATTATCATTTCATGTGATCGAGAATTTCATTACGATGTACACATATAATAAGAGCTAGTAATGAAGATTTTTTAATTAATTGAATAAGATATTCTTGAAATATTAAATCATATAATATAAGATTGGCTTGTTAGGCATATGTTTCTAGTAGATGTGACAACAAGCATGGGTTCCTCTAGGGTGATTTGATCATCTTCATCAGCGGGTACCTGATTCTAGGTAGGTTCTTTGCTTAGCTCTTTCTTATTGGCTTAAAATAGTTGAGATACATACTAGTTAGGTTCAGTGTTTTCGGTCTTTTTCTTCTTTTGTGGTGCTATGCCTCCTTTTTTGTGGTCTCCTTCTATCATTTGAATTATCCCTTTCTGATAAAGAAATTCTCAATGTATCTTGTACAGTACTTGCTTGGCTTTCCTTTTTCATTATCAGCTGTCCCATCGTATCCCAAACCTATCCATGGTGGTAGTCTCATTGTTAATATGGGCTCAATGATTCCCTGTAGTTCTTTACTAGCACTTGGCCTTGTTGGTACCCCAAGATTTCTGTCATTTTCCATTCAATGGCCATTGTTGTATTCTTCTTTCTCTTTCGCACTTGCGTTTGTTGTTTTCTGAATTCTGGTGGCTCTAGCAATGTTAGCATTGGTTTTGCTAGGTAGCCAGTAAATGGTGAAGACAAGATGTAGTTTTCTTGCTGGATCAGGGGCATGTTGGTTTGATAGATTATGGCTTACTTTGAGAAGAGTAGGGTAAGTCTATGCCTTCTCTTATAAGAGATTCTATATGGCTTGTGAGAGCACTTCTAGATCTACGTGAGAAAAGGTTCCTAGAAGGGTTAGAGGGTCAGAAAGAGGAGGAATACCTTGGACAATGTCTTGTGGCAATTCTAGATTGTTGACATAGTTCGAGTTGACCATTGCTTTGTGGTAAGCCATCTCTGATTTTTGCAACTTTTGGCTCGCGGTCATATTTTGTTGACTCATGATATTCCATCCCAACTATGCATCCCATTTTCAGTGCCATTGACATAATAACCTTAAGTCAATAGAATTTTGGGGTCGCTTAGGCCATTTTTTTGAGAATTGTTTTTGGGTTTTCACTTTTATGTGCAAAGAAGTTTTACAGGAAAGCAAAGTTTTCTTTTTGGTATTTTTTATGTTTTGGGATTTTTTTTTGCATTTTAAATTATTGTGGACAAATAGGTATTACCTCAAACAAAGTTTTCTTTTGAGATTATTTTGATTTTTTTAGATTCTTTTGGGTTTTAAATTTTTGTGAACAAACAATTGGTTACAAAAACTTAAAAATTGTTACATAAATTTTTTTTGAGTTCAACCTTAAATTAATCGGTTTCAAAAGAGTCTTGTCCACTCAACAAAGCCAATGCCAATAAGTTCTTAGGCTAATGCACTTTTCATAGGGATAGGTAATGGGTACTTCAGGTTTTGGGAGAGTGGTACAACCTGCTTGATCAATGAAGAGGGAATCATTCACCTATGGGGACTTATAGAGGACTTGTTAGAAATATACCTAGTCAATCTGAGAGGGGATCATTGGATGAGATGTCAGTATCCACAAGAGGGTATATTGGAAGGGGGTGTGTGGGGAGAGAGAGCCATCGATCTTGGATGACCTATGGGCTGGCTGAACCCGATGCCCAATGCAATCTAGTTCAATTAGAGAATGAGTAAGGAAAAGGAGCGAAGATGATATGTGTTGTAAGAACACAAGTTAAAGCAACCAAGTATGATGAAAGTAAATAAATGAAAAGCATGCAGATGAGATAAAATGTAAAGAAAGAAACTTGATGCTAAATAAAAATGTTTGAAATAACTTAAAATAAAACAAGCTTAAATTTAACAAAGAATAAAAGAAGTAACAAAGCAAGGGAAGATTGAAAAGAAAGTGCAACAAGCTTAAAAATGTAAAGGTGAGAATTGTAAAGGAAATGATAGTAAATGAAAGGTGGGTCCTCACGGGGACAAGAGATTGCTTAAAGTAAATTTAAAGTAAATGGCAAGGCTTTGGAATTTAAAATGTAAAGAACTTGAAATAATAGTGAGAGAAAAATAAAAGGTTTATGTGGGAGTGACAATAGAATGCGACGAAAATAAAAGGCTCATGTGGGGGAAATAGTGAAGCATGACAAAATAAAAGGCTTGCATAGGAGCAACAATAGAGTGCAATGAAAATAAAAGAACAAGAAATAATAGTGCTAAAAATAAATATAAATTTTAACCTATAAAAATGCACTAAATAAAGAAGTAGTTCACGTTGGAACCAAGGTGAATAAGAAATGCTTGAATTGGATGAAGGAGAAGAAAGAGGAGAAGAAGAAATCCTCAAGTGCTAGCCGTCCCACCATGGTCACCATAGAAGTCAATTCAATTTTCGGGTCGTTCCTTTCAAGCTTAGGAGGAGGAAGAAAAACTCAAACTAAGATAAAATTATGTAAAGGAGGGCTAAGGAAAGAAGAACTTCCTCTTTACTTCAATCACACACTCACCTTGATCTCCAGATGTTTGTCCCTTGGCATCATTTAGGTGCCGAAAGGTCAATCTGGTTGTGTGGGAGAGAGAGGGAAAGAAAGAAAAGAAGAGATGCTACGTAAAGAGAAAAGAAAAGACATTAGTAAAATGATAAAGAACCATGATGTATGTGTAAAGGATGTGGTCAACAAGAGCCACATGCTTCGAAAATAAAATAATTGACATGCGTGCTCTTTAAGGAAGATGGTAGATGCGGGTTATGTCTTCTTCCCCTCCAGTTGACTGGAGAAGAAGTGTGAGGATATTCTTCTTCCTTTTTCTTCTTCTTCTTCTTCTTCTTCTTCTTCAATGATATGATAGTTGCAAGCGTAACTTTCTTCTATCAGCTTCTCTTATAATGTTTGACAAACAAAACAAAGAAGCACGTGAAAGATGGAATTGAACTATAATAAGTGAAGTAACCATACAAAAGGTGTGCTTAAAATGACAATTGAAAATATACTAATTGGATTGGAACAAATTCCTAACTCCCATTTTTTGGTATTTTAAAGTGTATGCAAATAAAAGAGTACCAATATGCGTGCCAGATGATGCAATAATGTAACTAAAAAACTGAAGAAATTAAGGTAGAAGTTTGAAGTAAGGTCCCTATAGGTGCCCCATTGAGGGGGTACCGACACCCTATTGATGGGGTGCCTAGAGCCTCTAGTTGGTAGGTCATGGAGACCTCTTCCTAGCTCTACCTTAGTTTGTGCTCGAGTCCGTGTGTGTCAGCGATGCTTCAGAAGAATTCTCTTATCATCAATGATGGCTCAGCAATGGTGATAATGGCGAAAGGATGTTAGGACGAGGTTGATTAGTCTACCAAATACGACAATAAATATGGAGATCAAAGAGCTTGAGATGAATATTTGAGCACCTTGAGCTTTTTCTTTGGACCTCCAAGGGCTTGATTTTAACCTTCACTTAGTGTCCATTCTTGAGAATGTTGGGAGCACCTCTCCTTTCACAGAGGGGAGCTGGCCCAGTTGTCTAAGGGTCACTATGAATGCTACCTCGTGTTTAATAAGAAGATTAATAAAAAATAAACACTAGGATTAAATGTGCCTAGTTAAACATATAGAAAACAAAGAGTCTCCAATGATTTGGTAGGTAAATTCTCGCTAGGGGCTAAGTGCCCCATTAACATGGTGCCTGACCCCCCTTACAAGTCACTAGAAGACTGCACCTAGTAGTGGGGCACCTAGAGCCCCTTTAGTGGGGTGCCTGGCTCCCCACCAATAGGGCACTAGCAGGTGGTGTTGGAAAAGTTCAGAAAACATGGAAAATGCGATGGTATCGGAGGAAAACAATTTCTTTGATGACACATGTGAATGCTACCCATAAGAGCAAGAGTTTCAGGCTTTTTAATTGGGCCATTTTGGTGTACCTACACCATCATCCCCGTTTGTACAACTTTGCCTATCCATAAGTCTAGAAATCAACTGAGTTGTCACTGATTTTGTTGAAGGAGTTCTCAAGTTTAGCTTCTTCTAGACGTGTGGTCTTCAACATATCATGCACTATTTTATTTTGGTAAAATGCAATAATCAATATGAAAAATTAAAATGCAAGGCTCTATGAGTTTAGAAATAGCCCTTTTTATTTTTCAATTTTTTTGTTTCTTTGCTCTCTTTAGCTATCTAAGAAGGAGAGTCAATGCAATTGTTTCCTCGTACGAAGTCTTTTCTATTTTCTACATTCACTTGTAAAAGATGATTAAAACTTTATTTTGTTTTAGTCCCTTGCAAGAAGAGTGCTGAGTTACCTCAATCTTTTATCAAGGGACATAAACCTTATTAGCGAGCCAACATATAACAATAAGATACTAAGTATGCAATGCATAGAAAGAAATGTGCAAGACTAAAATTAAACATGGATACAATAGGCATGTGATTAAGTAGAATGCAATTAAACATATTTGCTTGAGTTTTAAAGATTTTCTATTTTGCTTAGGATTTGGCTTTTATGATTTTTTATGTTTTGGTATTTTAAATTTGTGTCATCTTTAGAATTTATTTTTAAATTTTTTTGTATTTTTGAATATTATATTTTTTGTGTAGAGGTGATGACCAAGTTAATCCTTAACCTTGCTTAAAATTGACATTCCTAATCATCATCCGAGGATCAAGAGTAAACACTATTTGAGAAAAAATGCCTTTTATTTGGAATATTCTGACCTTCTGCCTTCAATAGGATAGAGTTCCACCTAGGTTTGATTGGTCGACACTACCCATGGGGGCTAAAGAAGGAAGAGGTTAGGACAAGTCCTCGCTAAACTTGGGGTATGTCAAAGAGGTTACTCTACTCATGCCTAATTGTCTATCAGGGTTTGAACTCTTCAGGTCCTTCCTTCTTTATTATTTTACCCATGTGTTTTTTTACATCACATATTCATACAAGTATTTTATTTTGACTTGACTTGTGGGGTCATTGCCTATATTTTGACACAATTTTATTTTGATGCATTTTTATTTTTTTTCTTTTCTTTGTCTTTTGCCCTTGGTTTGGGCTTAAAAGCTAGATCCTTTAAGATGGCCTCCTACTAAGATGGTGGACACTTTTGTTGCTACTTCCTCTAATCCCCTACATCTATCTTGGATCAAAATGGAAGATAATAATATAGAGAAAGCCTTCCATTCCTAAGATTTGCCTAGTTTCCTCTCTGGCTTTTGGTTATCAAATCCCTAAATCTTGGTGTGTGGCATGTGTAGCTTGGAGTCTAGCCTTGATTCCAGGAGAATGGATCGAAGCATCAAATATCAAGCAGACTTTGGATTCTGATGGTCATCCTATTCAATATTTTATGACTGGTTAATGGACAATTTTTAAGATATAAACCATTCTAGGGATGATTTAATTCTTCTTATTTTACATTAACTAGCTTATAATCATTACTAGGATAGACCTATAAAATTACATAAGGACACTCTTAATTATGTTGAAGTTTGGAGTAGGGACTGCATGGCTTAGAAAATATTCTTTAAAGCACAATCTCACCAATTTCAAATTTTTTCTCAACTACCATCTTTTTATAAAATGTTTTAAGCTTGTTTTGTTAAATCCTAGCATGTTTAGTACCAGCTAGCCTCCTTTCCTCCAAGAGCTTGAGTTGTGCAAGAAGAGATTCTTGGAACTCATATATGGGGATGTCTTAGTCAAGATAGACTCAGAGGGAGAAAAGGAATACATCATATGGAACTACAATCTCTATCTCATATGCTAATGCATAGGGAGTCTAACGTATAGGGGTCTAGATTGAAGTGTGGTAAGCCCATAGAGAATTCACCAACTTATCCAGCCAATTTAAAAACTTCTTAGACTCACACATCTTCTTAATGATTTTTATCAGAGTCTTATTGGTGGCTACTACTTAAGAGTTTCTTGGAGGATAACATGGAGATGATTTTTAAAGTTTGATGCAATGCATGTTGCCAAAGTCTTAGAGCTCCTAAGAGAGAAATTTTGGTTTTTATCAATTGACAATATCGCCAAGTATCTTAAATCTTAAAATTATGTTGCATTTGATGAAGATGCAAATTGTTGACACTTTTATCTCTACATGTGATTCTGCTTCTACCCACTTAGTGAAGTATTATATGGCCATCAAGATGAGTAATTTGGTTAAGTTCAAGGAGTTAGGATCACCAAGAGATCCAATGATATCAAATGCCAACATGGTGAAAGGACATGGAGCTTGGATTAGATAAAAGGAAGACGTCAGAGAATGGATCTTTTTGGCATGAAGTTAGCATTGGTGATAGTTGATAGAAAGGTATGCCCTACAAGTCAATCATATATGATATGATTTGACATTTCTAGAAATATCTTATTCAAATAATTAAGTAAATCTTTATTATTGGCTCTTATTAGATGCAAATATTGTAATGAAGTCTTTGATTAAATACAATGATAATTAAATCATGATAATATCATGATAATGAGATTGATCATCTAGTAGTATTTGATCTAAATGTTCCTAGTCATAGGATACTTGAGATGGGACATCAAGAATCCATATAGACTAATGTGTGTGATGTCTTCTCATATGATGAGGATGACCGATCTCATTGGTCATTAGTGTGGAGAAATTGATATACACATACATATGCTTATTAGTTGAATGAGCTCACTGAACTAACCGAATTAGAGACCCTAAATGATATTTTACCAAATTGTCAATCAGAGTTTTCTATCATCACGGTTGCATAGTTGAACCTTTGACCTGAGTTGCCAAAGTTACCTTGTTGGGTGGAACTTGTGCTTTGACCATTGACTTATGGATCACTGTTTAGATGGTCCAATATAGTGATGGATCAGGTACAAGAAATAATCGATGGAGAAAATTGAGCATACAATAAGGGATCGTCCACTCTTGGTAAGTAAAAGTGAATGACCTATGGGATTGTATTTCAAATCCCTGGCCAAGGTAAAGAGAATAATTAGAAAAAGGAGTTTTCCAATTGATCTAATTTCGAGTATAGAATCCTATAGGGTCGGTATACTAAGAAGTTGACAGGCTATGCCGTACTCCTTTTCGACTGGGACATTGAATGGGCAAGGGTTTATATCCATGAGGTAATTGATGATGGAAAGGCTCAATGGAGGTAAAACTATCCCTATAGTCATTTGGGATTATGGGATGTGGCTTGTACCTTTTATGATCGGTAGGCCAATTAATCTGTTATCGAATAACAGATTTAATAAAATTAAATAGAATTGTTCTATTTCAATTAGGCCTCAACAAAATAGGCTATTTGGCCTAGTAGGTCATAGACATAAAGACTTATCCATAAGTATAGAGGTAAGAGCATAATTTATGGAGATTTTAGATTTTTATGAAAAATTAAAAAATTCTCTATAAATATTAATGGTTTCAGCTAAACCTATCAAGCCAAGGGTGAAACCACATTCTCAATCTCTTCCTTACCTCTTTCTCTCTCTAGAAGGCGTCCATGGGTGATGGAGCTCCATTGGGAATAGTTCTTGAGGTCGGCACGAAGGTAGAACTTGTTGTGGATGAAGTTCGTGTGGATACCGCTAGAGACCAGATATTTGAATGGTTTTAAGAGATTTAGAAGTTCATCTCCTTCCTCTCCAAGGGATTATATGAATCCTAATCAGGTATATTCGAACCCATTTTGATTGGATTTCGGTCTTCATCATTCAATTCTGATTAAGACAGATTCTAAAGGAACCCATAGGAATTGTCGCTTTCGCTATACCAAAATTTGTAGGACAATTCCTTACAATAGTGTCAGATGAAGATCACGCAATCCTCCTCCATAGTCATCTAGCAATACCACTACTTGATGAAATTCTTGACAAGAGCTTGAGCATTACATGGCCTTCCTAGACTCCGAAATGCACTTCCCTAAGAATCAACTTAGTCTCTTCTTCTTCTACATATTTTAATAAATTTCCAACTAGACTCCTCTTATGGAGCACTTCTTCCAAGACAATGTACCTTTTGGAAACCCTCCTGATAGCTCTTTTCTTTTTAGTAGTCAATCTTACTAGATATGTTTGATCTAGAAAAATCGCAATCTCATGATACCGTGGTTTTTCACTTTCTTCTAATTCTTACAACTCAAGTAAAGATTCTTTCAGCTCAATGTAATCCTTCCTTTTGAATCTCTTTCTTAATAAATTGTGCATCTCCAACCATAGGAATAATTTATTTGTAGACGTAGAAAGTCCTAACCTACCTACCTAGCTAAATAGATGGAGAAAATGCTAAAGATGAGAAAGCATCTGCAAGGATATTTTAAGCTTGAGAAACATGAATTTGAGTTTGGAGAATAGCTTGATATAGCATGAGGTGAATTCTTGATATGGTTTAAATGTAGGATGAGATGTATGATATTTGGTTACCACTTGCCAAATAATTAGTTGAGTATCATCTATCACCTTCAAGTTAATAACACCATAGAAATGAATGGCCTCTAGTTTGATCATCAAGGCTTCATACTCAACTATATAGTTGAGTATTGAAAAGTTATGTTGAAAGGCATGTAGAAGATGACATCTTTAGGTGATAAAAGGATGATTTATATCCCTTGATCTTGAAAATTGAAAGCTCTATCGAAATATAATGTCCATTGATTGAAAGATTGGACAAACATGAATTCTTCTTCTAGAAGCTTCTTCTGAACAGGGTCAAAGATTGGTATAGGATGGTGGACAAGATGTTTAGTACTTGCATATCCCTTGATTGAATTATAGTGAGTATAGGTGATGTCAAATTGAGATAGGAAGCTTTGCCAACATTCCAACTGATCAATCAAGACAAATTTCTTGAGAAAGAACTTGATAGGATTCATGTAAGAAATAAGACTAACCTCATGAGATAGAAAATAGTGCTTAAGTTTCTATACTACTTAGACTAGGGTAGCACAGGTCTTTTTCATGGGTGTGCTGCTCATAAGATTTAAAGATTTTAGAAAGATAACATGCTGCTCGTTCCTTCTCTTCTTCGTCTACTTGTACCAACACTACTTCAAGAGATCCTTATAAAATTGAGACATATAAGATTAAAGGTTTAAATGGAATGAGAGGTTTGAGCATAGGGGGGAATGTCATATATTTCTTTAAACCATTGAATGCCTCCCGACATTTTAAATCCCATTTAAATTTGGCCTTTGCCTTGGTCAACTTGTAGAAAGTTTACACCTTTGGAAATATTGCAAGATGAACCAACGAATGCATATGGACTCGGGCGTCTGATGGAAAGTGGTGGGGCATGTGGCCTCGATTTGAAGTGGTGGGCATGTGGTGCCTAATTGCAAGAGGTGGGCATGCGGTGCCTCATGAGGCGGGGGTGTGACAACCCAATATAAGAAGGCATAAATGGGCTCAAAGGCCACTTTTAAATGATAATAGAGGGTGCGAGGTCCCAAGTTAGATAAGTTATAGGTCATGTCTTGATTAAGTAGAATGATGGTGTAGTGGGTTGTGAGCGTAGAAGATGCTCTGGTAGCTCCTTTTGTGTTTGTGTGTTAACAAATGATTCATCTAATGTGTGGTCATAGGAGCCATGGGCTCTTAATGAGAAGAGAAGTGAAAATATTGACAAATGTACCTTTGGGGGAAGATGTGCTTGTGAGTTTCATCTTCCTTCTTCTTGGTTGGCCGAGAAGAGGGAGCTTGAGGTGTTCCTTTTGATTCAATCTGGTTGATGGAATGTGTAGTTTTACATTGACTGATTCTTCCTGAAATGTTTGAAAGAAACAAGAAAACAAGTGAAAATAAAATTAGAATTGAAAAGTGTATAGTAATGCGCTCAAATTGAACATAAAATGATAAAAGATTATAAACATACCAAATTGGGACTAAATCCTAACCCCTATTTTAGGTGATTTAAAGATGTATGAAGATGCAAATGTATGCTCAAATGTATGCTAGACAATATTAAAATGCAAGTTTGAATTAAGGGGTGTAGTAGGGGAATGGAAAATAAGATACAAAAGCACTAAAAACACAAAAACATAATATATCTGTAGGTGCCCTATTGGTGGGGCGCTAAGGGTAGTGTCCCCTTGGTGGGGGGGGGTAGTGTCCCTTGGTGGGGTGCCAAGGACAGTTTCTAGCAGACTATTGGGGCTTTCCTTGCTACATCTAAGGCTTGTGGGTGGCCTCCAATTCACCGACATGATTCCATGGAATAGTCCTGACACCAAAGAATATGTGAGAGGAGAGAATTAGCCATGGAGGAATGTGGATTGGATTTGGAAACCACCAAAAGTCAGAAAAAAATTGTATTTTTGAAGAAAAAAAGGTTGATTTTTTGGCCTTTTGTAGAGGTTCTCTAAAGGGTGTGGGAGCTCGAGAATTTCTTGGAATGAAGGGAAGTGTATTGTGGTGGTTAAGGGAGAGTGAAAGCCAAGAGAGAACCCTTGAAACATTGGATGATAGTATCTTTTTATAACCACAAAGATGGACAAATAAGAAAATGACAAAAGTTGTCATTCATACCAAAGTGCCCCCTTTACAGGGTGCTTTGACCAGAGTGGTGAAATTAATGCCCCGCCATGTCTCTGACTCATGCCGTTCCGGGGGTCAAATCTGCTAAAAATTTGCGAGCAAAGGTAAGTGCCCCATCCATAGGGTGACATGGCACCTGGTGCCCTGTTAGGAGGTGTGTTAGGTGCAGATTTTAGATCTTGCTGGCAACAAGTGGAAAGCTGAATTTTCATAAAAACTCAATTCCTTTGAGGAGATACTTAAATATATTTTATAAAAAAGAGTTCTTGAGCTCTACAACTAGGACAAAATTGTGTGTCTAAATGGGTCTGATTGATGGATTTGAAATGATTGTGGGCCTGATTTAAGAAGAGTGGGAATGGGCTAGAGGGCTTGATCGAGAAAAGGGGATTCACAAATTAATTGCTAAGATTAGGCTAAAGGGTTTGATTTAAGAAGGATGGTCATGAGGTTCCAATGGAAATGGACATGTAGTCTTGATTTAGAGAAACAGGCATGTGTGCTTAATAGCAATGAAGGGAATGGGGCACATTCGTCTGGTAGTAGGGAAAATGATTGGGCTTGCATGCTGGTAGAAGACATGGGGCATGTTGTCCCGATAATAGAGAAGAGAGTTGGGCTTGTGGGCCCAATTGAAGGAATGGGACATGTGGGCCCAGTAGTAGGAAAGGGAACTAGGCACGTGAGCCTTGTAAAAGAAGAGATAATTGGGCCCACATGCCTAGTAGTAGAGAAGGTAATTGGGTATGCGGGCTCGATAAAAGAAGAGGGAGTTGGGCTTATGGGCCTAGTTGAAGAACTAGGGTACATGGGCCTAGTAATAAAAGTAATAAAGAGATAAATGGGGCACTAACCCTAACAAAAGATAGTGGGAGCACAGATAGTGGGAGCACAGTAGAACTGGAAGAAGTCCTAATCTACAACCCAAGGTATTAATTTCGAATTACAGATAGGCATTTCCTAGATCTTAGCTTGTGAACATTCAACTTGATTTCTATGTGGGACATATTTTCAATGGAAGAAGCAAGGCACAATATAGTAAGTATGTTGATCTAAAGACTTATAAAAAGTAATAAGAGATATTGATTCCAAAATGAGAAAAGACAATAAAATCGAAAGTAAACTCCATCTATTCTAACTAAGTTTGGAACTTGGAAGATCCTCATAAGTTGTAAAAGGATCTATGATAGAAGCATTGAAGTGGATTGGAAGGTAGAGATCTTCAAGGTAAAAATGGTTGAAAATGATGTCATCAAAGTCAAGTAGTTGACTGCGATGAGATATTTTACTAGTTGCTATAGTTGAATCCATTTGGATTTTGCTTGCTATTGCTATGTACTATGACTACGACATATGTCAATCAAAAGTCAACATTTCTTCGATAGTAATCTTAAGGAAGAGGTGTATATGTTACAATCTTAGGAAACTAAGTCTCAGGAACATCGAAAAAGAGTATGTAGGTTGTTAAAGTCCATTCATGGATTAAAACAAGCTTTGTCTAGTTGGAATAAAAGATTTGATAAGATTAAATCTTATAATTTCATTAAGAATGAAGAGGAGCTATGTATGTACAAAAAGACAAGTGAGAGTGCTATCACTTTCTTAATATTTTATGTAGAAAATATTCTACTTATTGAGAATGATGTAGGCATATTATCATTAATGAATCATAGCTATCAAAGTATTTCTCCATGATTGATTTGGGTGAAACAACCTATATTTTTGAATTAAGATCTATAGAGATAGATATAAAATGATGCTTAACTTGACCTAGTTGATGTACATAGACACCATAATTAAAGAATTTGACATGAAAAACTCTAAGATATGTTTCTTATCTATGAGATATGGAGTTTATCTCTCCTGAAGAGAGAAGCACATGAATAGAGTTCCCTATGCCTTAGTTTTAGAGTCTATCATGTAAGCTATGCTATGTACATAGTCTGATATGACACATACTCTTTAAATGTTTGAGCATCTATTAGGTAGATCCAAGTGAGAGTCACTGGATAGTTAAGAAGCACCAAGGATGTATTTATAGTATATTGAGAAGATGACTTGAAACTTTTTAATTTACATAATCAAGCTCTAGGTCAGATGAGTTTAATAACAAGACGACATTAGAGTGCATGTTTACCTTGAATAGTTTGATAGAAATGTATGCCCTACAAGCCAATCATATATGATATGATTTGACATTTCTAAATATATCTTATTCAATTAATTAGGCAAATCTTTATTATAAGCTCTTATTAGATGCGAATATCATAATGAAGTCCTTGATCAAATACAATGATGATTAAATCATGATGAGATCATGATAATGATATTGATCATCTAGAGGTATTTGATCTAAATGTTCCTAGTCATAGGATACTTGAGACGGGACATCAAGGATCCGGATAGACTAGTGTATGTGATGTCTTCTCATGTGATGAGGACGACCGATCTCATTGGTCATTAGTGTGGAGACACTAAGATACACATACAGGTGCTCATTAGTTGAATGAGTTTACTGAACTGACCGAATTAGAAACCCTGAATGGTATCTTACCGAACTGTCTATCAGGATTTTCTATCATCACGGTTGCATGGTTAGACCTTTGACATGAGTCGCCAAAGATGCCTTGTTGGGTGGAACTTGTGCTTTGACCATTGACTTATGGATCACAATTTAGATGGTCCTATATAGCGATGGATCGGGTACAAGGAAAATTCGATGGAGACAATTGAGCGGACAACAAGGGATCGTCCACTCTCGGTAAGTGAGAGTGAATGTCCTATGGGATAGTACTCTAAATCCCTGGCCAGGGTAGATAGGATAATTGGAAAAGGAGTTTTCCAATTGATCCAATTCCGAGTACATGATCCTATAGAGTCGGTACACTAAGGAGTTGACAGTTGATGCCGTACTCCTTTACGACCGGGACATTGGATGGATGAGGGTTTAGATCCATGTGGTAACTGATGATGGAAAGGCTCAATGGAGATGAAATTATCCCCATAGTCATTTGGGATCATGGGATGTGGCTTGTACCCTTCATGATCGGTAGGCCGATTAATCTGTTATCGGATAACAGATTTAATTAAATTAAATAGAATTGTTCTATTTTATTTAGGCCTCAACCAAATAGGTTATTGGGCCTAGTGGGTCACACACAAAAGGACTTATACACAAGTACAGGGGCAAGGGCGTAATTTATAGAGATTTTGGGTTTTTATGAAAAATTCTATAATTCTCTATAAATACTAATGGTTTCAGCCAAACCCCATCAAGCCAAGGGTGAAAACCACGTCCTTAGCCTTAGCCTCCTCCCTACCTACTCCTCTCTCTAGAAGGTGTCCATGGTCGATGGAGCTCCGTTCGGGAAGAGTTCTCGTGGCCGGCGCGAAGGGAGAACCTGTTGTGGATGAAATTCATGTGGATACTGCTGGAGACCGGACACTTTAACGGTTTGTAGAGCTTAATAAGCTCATCTCCTTCCTCTCCATGGGATTATATGAATCTTTATCAGGTATATTCGAACCCGATTTGATCGGGTTTCGATTTTCGTCATTCGGTTCTGATTGAGACGGATTCTAAAGGAATTCATAGGAATCATCGCTTCCGTTGCACCAAATTTTAATGGATGATTCCTTACAGTGGTAACAGAGCCCGGTTCAAGTCTCGGTCAAAACCGACGTCGAATCGACATTATTTCATGTTATTTATGTGTTCCTGAATATGTGCAAACGTCTGTCTTGACGAGGCCATCATATTAGGTGTATGACTAAGATAAAAGATTGGTTGGCTCTTCTAGAATCTCGTGATATAGGAATTTCCAACTCCGCAAACCGTTTGAAGTTTGGATCTCTGTAGTGTTCGGGAGAAGCCTCAAAAGTTGGTGTTTCTGTCATGTCCGAACCGACACCCAGATTTGGAGATTTTGTGAAATCTCCGTCCACAGAAAAAATTGAGACTTGGAAAAGGTTTAAAAGATGTGTAATATGATTACCTAGCCTTTACCTTTGATATCCAGCTTTGAACGACGGTGGAGGGAGAGAAATTTTGAGTTTTCCGACGAACTAGGGTTCTGCGGAGTCTGGCGGCGCCGACTTGTTTCTTCCTGATTTCCCGTTGATAGAGAATTTTTCTATGAAGATATATATACATATTTAGAAAATTCATTTTATTAGTATTCTAAATTGTATTTTTTGAGAATATTTGGCTTCCGGGATAAGGAGTTATCCTTGTTGCAAAATGGAGATTTCAACTACGGAATCTCGGTGACCGCCGCCTCTTCTTCCTCGTTTATAGGTCTACTGCGATTTTTCCTGGATATGAGGCCGATTGTTTTGGATTTATTATTCGATAAGGATTCCAACAAATATTGTTTCGGATTTTTATAAGGTCTGAGTAAGGAGATAAATCCGATTCTATGGGATGGATTTCCTCTCGATGAATAGTGCCGGCCGCGACCTTATCGGGTGGAGAAGGAGGATCCGATTCGGACCCGGATCCAGATCCGGGTCAACACCCTGTTTGACCGGGCTGGCGCATAGGCGGCGCAGACGCCGCGGCGGCAGCGGCGGCGCAACACGCCAACTCCCGCGGCGCAATGGCGGCGCACGTTGGACGGGCGCAGTGCGTCGCCATACGTGGCGCAATGCGACAGATCCTTTATTTAATGATTTTAAATTGTTTAAAATCATAGAAAATCGGAAAAATTTCCGTAAAATTCTATAAAAATTCTTAAAATATCTATAATATTATTTAACATGTTTTAAAGTGTTTAATGACATGTTAGATGATGTTTAGTTCTATTTATATAGATTCACTTATGGTTAAACTTTAAAATTATTTTAAAAGTTTAACTTAAATAATTAGTGTCTTAATTAAATTCTGTAAAATGGTATTTTACAGAATATAAATTGGGACATTAATTTTTGACCTTGCACAGTATTGGGAATGCATGAATGTTCTAAATAGTTTAGTTTTGTATGTTCATTTCATATAAATTGTTTATATGTTGTTGACATGTTATTTTCATGTTATTTATTTCATGAAAAATTCGACATGCATGAAGTTGAGAATTTCAAAATAAATTATTTAATTTTATGCTGATATATATGATATATCTCATATAATTATCACGCATGCGCTCTATGTTCATGTGATGAATGTTAGTGTGTATGGAGATGATCATGGACTTAATTTTGCTTGGCTTGTGATTGCTTTTAATTATGTTGGTTATGTTATTAAATGGGGCCTGCGTGTTCCTCCTCTCTCTCTATACAATCTGATTGTACATTCTACCTCCCTCCATTAATGTACTCCCCTTGGTTAAAACCAAGGTTTCTTATTAAGTTATGTACATTTATGGTCTGCGTACCCTTAAGCCGCTTGTAAGAGTTAGAAGCCGGTTCGTGGAAGGTTGGAGAGCGGGACCACTTGGGGAAGCACCCTTCTAAAGTGGGAGCATGCCAACTGAAGCATTTGAAGCATGGATTTGCACCTATAGGGGTGCCTTAGGTGCATGCTTAGGGTTAAGTCCATGATCACCTGATTTTGTGCATATTTGATATGTGGATGTGTGCTACAAGTTATACCTTAGATATATGATATTCCAAAGGTATTTTATATACTTAGCACATATTCTTGATGAGACTAAAATAAAATCCCTCCTTGTTTTAATTAGGTTGATAAACGTGTGACATTAAGAATGACTCACGTAGCCTTCCGTTGTTATGGTCTCGATGAGCCAATCTTAGATTGGATGGGTTTGTTGTGTTTCCCACAAGACTCATTCAGCAAGAGATTGGTGATCATGGCCAAGGCATTTGCCGAACTTTGGGGTGGACCATTGCATGGCCTTGTTGTGTTTCCCACAAGGGCTATGTTAAGAATTCATCCTCATAACGTAACAAGCGGATTTGACCTAACTAGAGTATATAGCTTGTTGTGTTTCCCACAAGGTTATAACTCTAGAGGCTAAATGACTAAGAATTGCAAGGGTTCCAATTGGTAAAAGTTACCTACCTATTAAGTATGGGATGACTTGTGTTTCCCACAAGGTTGTCACCATAAAGTTAATAGGGTCTTAGTCCCCACTAGGATTTCATCGTGATATCCCGTCTTTGCATAATGAGGGTTATGCAAATTCGTCAAAAATTAGTGGGAGCATAAATTAGGATGAAAGACCATATCTTAATTTCATGAATATCTGCAATGTTATATTGATAAAATTATATCTCAGTTGTAGAATACGATAATAAACCACCATTAGTTTGGCATACTAGATGCCAAATTAATGGCTCACACTTCTTAGACTGGTTTAGGACTAAGAGAATTGTTCTCATAGTTGACCAATTTACTATTCTACTTGAGAAGTAGGTGTCTCCTAAATTATCTAGTGATATGAAAGAAAGATAAGATCTTATCTCATTGATAAGATGCATTGTTTGCCTTAAAACTAGATGTTAGTCTCTATGAGACATAAATTATAGATACAACATGGATAGATGGATATGAAATCCATCATGACTCATAGTGATGAGCTAACTAAAGGGAAACTTAGATCAACAATACATCTTAATTACTTCTTGTTGGTGAGACCAATAGTAAGAAGTAAAATCATTAGATAGAAATAGGAGAGAGTAAATAGTAAAAGAAGGTGGTCAAGATAATAAAGCCAGAATAAGATAGAATTCTTACATTATCATGATGATGGTAAGTGGAAGAGGAAGTACAAAGTGTATTGTACATAATGCAAAGGTGGAGCTTGAGAAGCTTCATGTATCCAAGTCATTGGCACTCTTACTTGTTTTAAATATACACTTAATAGTATTAGATACTATATGTGTATATCAGAATATTAGATACTATGGATGCATCTAATGGTATGAGATACCAGATATGCATCTTATATCTACAAGGAGTTGTAGATGATGACAAGTAAATGAAGGCTTAATAAAGAAGATATTGACCTACATATGAAATGGTGCAAAAGTTGCATCATTATTAGTGGGAGGTGCAATTCTTTAATAGCCTTATCGAGATGTCTTAATAATTAAGATTGCTATTATATCCTTCTACAAGAACCTTATATGATTTCCTGCTTGAATAAATGTTGATTTATTATAAGTTATGGAATTGATAGATGTTCTAATAGATTGAATGGCAAAGTGTTTGCCAGTGGGAGCTTAATAAATTGTGTAATCATATTTGATATGTTAGCTCTCATGTTATGTGTGAATATTCCTTTTAAGAGGAAATGGGTTGATTTAGATCAATCTACACTTTAGCTTTATGTAGACATGGATAATAGGTTAATGAGTTATTAAAACTCGTACATCTAGATATATGTTAGCCTATATCTAGTAAGGCTAAAGAAGAATATTTCTACTTTATTATTTCAAAGATGATATCTCTGGGTCTAGAAACATGTACTTTATGAAGTACAAATCTAAGACCTTTGAGAAATCATCTGAGATTAAGAATGAAGTAGAGATACTAATGGAACAAGTATTAGAACTCTTTGATGAGATCAAAGAGAGGAATACTTAAGTACATAATTCACATATAATTGAAGGATAATATAATCTAATGGACATCTTTACACATTTTAGCTTAATTGAGTAGCTAAAAGGAAAAGCCATATTATGTAGGACACAATATGAACAATGACAAGATTTGCAAATTTCCTCTTTGTCTAATTTTGGTTAAGTACTCGTTATAACCACTTGATCTTAATAGGTACCTTCTAAGTCTGTTCTGATTATTCCATATAGGATATGGAAAAGGGGTTAAAACTTGACCTTAAGCAAGTTAAGGTTTCGGAATGTCCGACCTGGTGAAGAAGTATAACTCTAACAAGTTGGAATATAAAACTATGAAGTGTTGGCTTGTGGGATATCCTAATGAAACTTTTGGATATTAAATATATGACCCTTATGTATAAGGGTATGTGTTGCTCAGCTCACTATATTTCTAAAGGAAAAGTTCCTTCTTAAAAAGGATAGTGGGAGCAAGGTATATATGGAAGATGTTCCAGTCCCACAACCCAATAACACTTCTATTAAGGTGCTAGTTAATAATTACACAAGGACAAATCATAGGTCTTTACTTGTGTCCATTCTACCTAAGAGATATGTGAGACATATCTCTGATAGATGAAATGAGGCATAAGATAATAAGGATATTGATCTTAGGATCTATATTGAACCAATATGAGATATTGATTCATTAATGGGAAGAGACAATAAAATCCGATATAAACTTTATCTATTCTAATCAAGTTTAGAACTTGATAGATC
Organism: Cryptocoryne crispatula var. balansae; assembly: GCA_036172225.1. Classification (NCBI taxonomy): domain Eukaryota; kingdom Viridiplantae; phylum Streptophyta; class Magnoliopsida; order Alismatales; family Araceae; genus Cryptocoryne; species Cryptocoryne crispatula. Next base: position 13,721,132 of record CM069924.1, read on the forward strand.
CACCTAAGGATATAGTATCCATAAGGTATAAATAGATCACTAAAGAATAGATTGGAGTGGATTAGAAGGTAGATACCTTCAAAGGTGAGAATAGTTGAAAAGGATATCATTGAAGTCAAATGGTTGTCTATGATGAGATCTTTTACCTATTCCATGGATTAATCCATTTGGATTTTAATTGTTACACTCTATGATTATGAGATAAGCTAATTGGATGTTAAGATAGTGTTTCTCTAAAGTATTTTGAGGAACAGGTGTATGTGATACAACTATAGGGAATCAAGTCCCAATAACATCCAAGAAGAGTGTGTATTAAGTTCATTTATGGACTGAAGTTAAACTTCCCATAGATCATATATAAGGTTTAATGAGATTAAATCTTATGACTTCGTTAAGAACGAAGAGGAGCCTTGTGTATTCAACAAGATAAGTGGGAGTGGTGTTACTTTCTTGACATTTTATGTTGATGACATACTACTCATTAAGAATGAAGTGGGTGTGTTATCATAAGTGAACCTAGCTATCAAATTGATCCTCCAAACACAATTTGGGTTTTGAGATCTATGGAGATAAATCTAAAATCAATGCCAAGTTAATGTACGTAGTCATAATAGTCAAAGGGTTTGACATGATAAACTCCAAGATAGATTTCTTACGTATGTGGTGTGGAGTTGATCTCTGTAAAGTGTAGTCTTTGTAGACTTCTTGAAAGATAAAGAGATCACATAAATAGAGCCCTTATGCTTTTGTCATAAGGTCTATCACATTTATGATACTACGTACATTAAATGATTAATGCTCTAAGTGTTATGAGCATTCATCAGGTAGATCTAGGTAAGAGTCACTGGATAGTTTAGAGATATATCATTTGGTACTTGAGAAGTACTGAGAATGTATCTTTATACACTAGAGGATAAGACTTGAAGTCTTGTAGTTTTACAAACACAAGCTTCTAATCAAATAAGTTTGATATTAAGTCAGAATAATGGTGGTGCAGTGAGCTGAAAGAGTTCTATGTGATAGAACGCTGTAAATTCTACAACATATGTAAACAAGTTTACATAGTGGTTGCACACTACTTGAGAAGTAGTCTAGATGAAGATTTTCATCTACATATTTGATATGGGATTGTCCCAATTTTCTTTGAAAGTGTACCATTGTTTTTTGAGAAAACAATAGGGTAGAGCCGATATCTCATCAGAAGTTTATAACTTCTATGGCGATACCATACAATCAGAGATATTGCAGCTTATAGAGATATAATTATAGATAGAGTATCCACCGCTAATAACATTGCAGATCCACTAACTGAAGGAGTTACTCAAAGAGTGTTTGAGCTTCACCTCGAGCTGATACAGATCAGCCAGATGGGTGATTGGCTTTAGTGCAAGTGGGAGATTGATAGAAATGTATGCCCTACAAGCCAATCATATATGATATGATTTGACATTTTTAGATATATCTTATTCAATTAATTAGGCAAATCTTCATTATAAGTTCTTATTAGATGCGAATATCATAATGAAGTCCTTGATCAAATACAATGATGATTAAATCATGATGAGATCATGATAATGAGATTGATCATCTAGAGGTATTTGATCTAAATGTTCCTAGTCATATGATACTTGAGACGGGACATCAAGGATCCGGATAGACTAGTGTATGTGATGTCTTCTCATGTGATTAGGATGACCGATCTCATTTGTCATTAGTGTGGAGACACTGAGATACACATACAGGTGCTCATTAGTTGAATGAGTTCACTGAACTGACCGAATTAGAAACCCTGAATGGTATCTTACCGAACTGTCTATCAGGATTTTCTATCATCACGGTTGCATTGTTGGACCTTTGACCTGAGTCGCCAAAGATGCCTTGTTGGGTGGAACTTGTGCTTTGACCATTGACTTATGGATCACAATTTAGATGGTCCTATATAGCGATGGATCGGGTACAAGGAAAATACGACGGAGGTAATTGAGCGGACAATAAGGGATCGTCCACTCTCGGTAAGTGAGAGTGAATGTCCTGTGGGATAGTACTCTAAATCCCAGGCCAGGGTAGATAGGATAATTGGAAAAGGAGTTTTCCAATTGATCCAATTTCGAGTACATGATCCTATAGAGTCGGTACACTAAGGAGTTGACAGTCGATGTCGTACTCCTTTCCGATCGGGACATTGGATGGATGAGGGTTTATATCCATGTGGTAACTGATGATGGAAAGGCTCAATGGATATGAGATTATCCCCATAGCCATTTGGGATCATGGGATGTGGCTTGTACCCTTCATGATCGGTAGGCCGATTAATCTGTTATCGGATAACGGATTTAATTAAATTAAATAGAATTATTCTATTTTATTTAGGCCTCAACCAAATAGGTTATTGGGCCTAGTGAGTCACACACAAAAGGACTTATCCACAAGTACAGGGGCAAGGGCGTAATTTATAGAGATTTTGGGTTTTTATGAAAAATTCCATAATTCTCTATAAATACTAATGGTTTCAACCAAACCCCATCAATCCAAGGGTGAAAACCACGTCCTTAACCTCCTCCCTACCTCCTCCTCTCTTTAGAAGGTGTCCATGGTCGATGGAGCTCCGTTCGGGAAGAGTTCTCGAGGCCGGTGCGAAGGGAGAACCTGCTGTGGATGAAGTTCGTGTGGATACTGCTGGAGACCGGACACTTGAACGGTTTGTAGAGCTTAAGAAGCTCATCTCCTTCCTCTCCATGGGATTATATGAATCCCTATTAGGTATATTCAAACCCGATTTGATCGGTTTTCGATTTTCGTCGTTCGGTTCTGATTGAGACGGATTCTAAAGGAACTCATAGGAATCGTCGCTTCCGCTGCACCAAATTTTAATGGACGATTCCTTACATAGTTATGTAGTGAGCTAAAAGTGTTCAATGCAAGAGAATCTTGTGAATTATACAATTGATGTAAAGTACATATCTACTACAAAGCCTCTTCGCATGTGGTGCAAATAAAAAAGTTCATCTCAGATATGAGATTATTCTTTCTATCTCTAATCTTGTGCCATTATTTTGTGAAAATAAATAGGCTATTTCATATGCAATGGAGCCAATATGTCGTCAGAAGTCTAAACACTTCAACGTCAATTCCATTTGATTAGAGTGGTTACAATGTGAAAAGATATACTCAAAGATAAACTATATTATGTTGATAACATTGCAAATATATTAACTAAAGCGGTAACTCAAAGTGTGTTTAAGCATCACCTTGAGTGAATGGTGACCAAATGGATATATGATTGGTTTTAGTACAAGTTAGAGCTTGATAGAAATGTATTCCTTAAAAGTCAATCATATTTGATATGATTCGACATTTCTTGAACTATCTCATTCAATTAAATTGTCATATTTTTATCATGGGCTCTTATTAGATGCATATATCATAATGAAGTCTTTGATCATATGTAACTTTGATTGAATTATGACGAGATCATGATAATGATATCAATCATCTAGAGGTATATTCTTTGTCACAGGATCCTCAAGATGAGAAATTAAGGATCAGGCTATAGTAGTGTATGTGATAGCTTCTCATATGATGATGATGATTGGTCTCATTAGTTATTAGTTTGGAGATACTGCGATACACATATAATTGCTCATCAGTGGAATGAGTTTGCTGAACTTACTGAATTAAAAACTCTAAATAGTATTTTAGGTAACTGTCTATCAAGGTTTTGTATCATTTGAATTACATAGTTGAACATTTTACTTGAGTCGCCAAAGCTGTCTTACTAGGCAGATCTTGTGCTTTGGGTATTGACTTTTGGATCACCTAATTAAGTGGTCTAATATAGTTAATAGATTGTGTACAAGAAAAACTTGGTGGAGTCAATTGAGTGGACGACAATAGATCATTTACTCTTGGTAAATGAGAGAGAATGTCCTATGAGATAGTACTCTCAATCTCTATCAAGGGTAGAGGATAATTGAAAAAGTAGTTTTTTCAGTTGATCTAATTCCAAGTACAATATCCTAAATTGTTGATCTATTAAGGGGTTGATAATCAAAGTCGTTCCTCTATTTGATTGGAGAATTGAATGAATCAGGTTTATATCACTTTGGTAATTGGTGATGAAAATACTCAATGGAGATGAGATCATCTCCAAAGTCGTTTGGAATAATGAGATATGACTTGTATCCTTTATGATTAGAAGGTCGTTAAATTTGTTATTGGGTAACATATTTAATTTAAAAATAGTTATTCTTATAAATACACCTCAACCAAATGAACTATTGGGCCTAGTGAGACACACATAATAAAACTGATATGTTAATAACAGTCTCTAGAAAATATTGGTTTTATGACAAATTTTGATTTATATATATTAGTGAATTGATTCAAACCCTACCAAGGCAACGAGTGTAAAATTCATGCCCAACAGTCTAGCACGTTCTCCCACCTTGGGTTCTTCAGCACATAGTAGAGCTTTGTCCAGGATGAGTTTGAAGGTCCAACATATATGAAAATCAGTCTGTGGATAAAGTTCATGTGGATACTGCTAGAGAACATGTACTTGGACAGTTTGAAGAGTGTGAATTATCTTAAACATGTTCTTATCTAATCTTGAAGATTGGTTGAATCCTAGCTACTAGATGAACACAAGGTGAGACCTTTTAATAAATGTATGAAAAGTTTAGATCTAAGGAAGGTAAAAAAAAAGGATTTATAAATTAACAAAGATAAGAGAGAAAAGATCATAGATGTATCAAGAATAAAGAATGATAGATTTTGATCATTGATGATCACATTAAAAAAGATAATCCATTTTTGGTACTTTTCTTTAATGACAACTTGTCTAAAAATATAGAAGACAAAGAATGTAACAAGGTTTAATATAAATGATAATAGAATAATCAATTCCTATAAAATAAAAAAATGAAGATAAATAAAGGAAGTATGACTTTGACACCATTCCCATTAAAATATAAAAATATTTAAATAGTTAATCAAATATTTTTTAATAAAGTCTTATTCTTTAAGAAAATAATAAATAAACAAAGAAATAATATCATCGTACTTATTTAAAAAAAAAGAGATGCATGATTGCTTGAATTATAGAGTGATGAGATTATGAAAGTGTGGAAAGGAGTTACAGAGTAGCTTTTAGGGGATTGTAAAAATATTTTAGCCACCCACTTTAGAATTATGTCGAGTCAGTGTACAATAGAGTTTACTTTTTTTTATCAAAAACGTGATAGAGAAATATCAAGATAAAGATATGGTATAGTTTAAAAAAAATGCTTTGTAGTGGTGTTAGAGTGAAATATAGTGATAATCAGACAACAGCCACGATAAAAAACATAGTTTCAAAATAAATGTTATATAAATGAAAATATTAAGATGGACGTATGCTCATACTACCTTAGATAGATCACATAACAAATATATTACAAATGTGAAAATAATAAAAATTATAAAAAAATTTAAAAAAATTTGTAATTACTCAACTCAAACTTTAGTTCCAAGATACTTAGGTCCACCATATAATTTTTTTTTCCACTCGTGTTGATTTTGAGTTATATCTTGACCGATATTTAAATCATCTAAATCACATTGAATTATCCTCTTCAAGTTAACCTATGTATACTAGTATAAAATAAAATCACATCCATGATATAACAAAATTAAATTAGTTTTAAATAAAGTAATTACAAACTATAGTAAGGTCTAATTAACAAGTACAAATATCAAAATAATAAAAATGAAAAATGTGTGTAGACCTATGCTAACTTAGAATAATTTAATATAATTTAGATAGTTTAAATATATCTAAAAAATAAAATATGAAGAAAAAGAACCTATGTGGCAAACTCTAAAAGTTTAGAATTAAAACTTGAGTTTTAACGCCAGGAGGCGAGCCCCTCTTTGCCTTCTAGGGTGGTCCATCATTTATTGGCTCCAATTGATGGTTCGAGAGCGAGCCCCTCAAGGTATCCGGGCACTGAAATTTAAGATTGTATGTAATTTGGTTTTCGGCCTTGTCATCAAGCAAATATTTTTCAGTTTAGAGATGTCACAGGTATATGAACATCTGTGCATGCAAATGACCCTCTGCGATTACCACTTCGCTGGCAAGCACCACGGCCATCATGATTCTAGGGATTGAAACTGTCTACGCAGCTTTTTTCATCTCAGTTTTTTTACAATCAAACAACAAAACGATGGAGGTATGTCTTAAATATCAGACTGGATACTTTCAGGCTCGAGCTTCCAGATTGTGATTGGACCGGGTGACATATACAACTTTTCCATACGCCGGAATACGGCGATTTACTCGCCAACTCTCCCAGGAAACTGAACTTCGGGCGCATAATCCATAAATTTCCTCTGAAGATTTCCTGCAGCCGTTAAAAATCGCCGGTGCTTCGGATGTTGGGATGGTCAGACCCGAATGAAGTTGCACACAACTTGGAAAACCTCAATTGCTCGTTCATATCTGGTGTTGGTTCATCACCTCACTCATTTTATCATGCCAGAACATCCGCCAGTCTACAAACGCGCAGACTGTCAACAGCATAGCTATTAACGCATTAGTTTATCAAAAATGTAAACAACAGCGTCACGAATATTACTGAAGCACATCTGAAAACAAACACCCCCAAGACCGGTGAAGCTGATGATTTACCGGTGGGGAGTTCATTTTCAACTTCCCTTTCTAAAAGATTATGAAGGGAATGACAGGACATCATCGAAATCCCAAAGAAGAGTAATTCATTGACAATGCTAGTGTTTACAGTAAGCCATCAAGGTAGTGCTATTTATTTAGATGGTGAAAAAATTACTCAACGAGCAGATCAATTTTCTACACAGGTATCCAACAAAACAAATAATAAAGTTCTTCTACAACAGCATTATACACTAATTTTACAGCACTTAACTACAGATCCATCAGACCTGTACATGGGACGATCACTTTTGCAAAGCTGATAACAGTTTCAGTAAACAAAACTGGCGTCACGTTCCCAAGTTATTTGAGAGCTTGTGTCCAATTGAAGGTGGCTTCTGACAAGCTTGGCTACAACGTTCGCAAGGACGGTGGAAAAACGTCAGCATGTCTGGATCATTCACCGTCGTTCATTGCAAAATGGCACGTCCAACAATGGTACACGAAATGTCTTCAATATTCAATTCTCAGCCGTCTCAGTTCCATCTGAAACATGTGGCTGGATATCAGAGTCCTATGTGCTAGACTCCGTATGTCTTCTCGGGAACAGTCTCTAGAAATTCGAACCAATTCCCATAATGCACCCTCACCAATCATATCTTTGGCATTGACCTCTGAAATACAAGAATAAAAATTGCTAAAGAACGGCATAATAATATTAATTGTATCCTGGTGACTTGTAAGAAAGCTCATTTACCATGTTGTGCCAAGTGGCAAAGTGCAAGCTCTATATGGCGTCTGATGGGTGAAGCCTCATTATTAGCATTCTTGACAATCCAAGACAAAGCGCCATCGTCAATTAGCAGAGATCTTCCGGTTTTGCTTCCTGCAAAACAAGTAGAAGATGTAGAGATAGATGAAATAAATTCAAGAGGTGTTGCATATTCCTGTTACCTGTGAGCTTACAATGCACCTACCCACCCTGATGCCGAAGATAAAAATTTTAGTTGGCCACAAAGATGTAAGCCATCATAGAGTGACCGATGTTTAACACATTAAGAGGAAGCCATTTCCAAAAGCATGAAAAATAATATCATTCTGAAGGGAAGTCATTTATAAATGTTAAACCTATTCACAACACGAGTCGGTTCCAAATCTGGACAGAAATGAGGGATGCAGTAGATAACAGTTGGCATAAAACTAGCATCACAATATGAATTTAAATTATAAGTGTTTAGTGACTCCTTTCTTACGCAGGCCGCACCAGAGCTTGCATGTAAGAAAAAAAAATACAATAAAGGTGAAGATGTTGCCAAAATGTGATGCACAAAAGTATCCCAATGTAGTGCTAAATAAACAAAGATTCTCACATCAAGGATCAATGTTCATGGTGTAGAGCAAGATAAAAGTTTTTGAACAACTTCAAAAATTGCTATACATTAACTCAAGCCTTAGTATCAAATTTCTTGGGGTCAGATTCTCTTTCTCCACTCTTGTCAATTTTGAGTTATTTATTCATAAACATTTAAATAAAACAAATCATATTAAATTAGTCTCCTCCAAATTAACCTAGATCTACCACCTCCTTTTTATTTTTATTATTTTAATATTTTCTATTTTTCTATCTAAAGTTTCCTTAGGTCTACGTTTAATATATACTCAAACCATCATAGTCTCCCAACTTTCAATTTGTCTACAATTGTCACTACTATATTTTCTTTAATATATTCATTTCTTATTCTATCCAATTTAATATAACAACTTATCCATCTTTATTTTAGAAATATATTTCTTTTTATTGTTCAACATTTACTACCATACATCATTACAAGTCTTACTTGTATGATAAAATTTTATTTTGAAATCTTACGACCATGTAGAATACATGTAGCAAATCTTTATTTCATCTAACATGTTTTAATCTTATGATTAATTTCTTTATCACATGTTTCATTTTTTAAATAATTGATCCAAGATACAAGATACTTGAATTGGGTTCTTTGAGATAACATTATCCCATCCAAACTAACAATGTCACCTATTTTTTAAAAATTTTTATTAAATTTAAAATACATATATTCTATTTTACTTCTACTTATCTTGAAACTATTAGTGAAATATTTTTCACAATTCTAACTTTCTATTCACTCTTTCTTGTGTCACATCTATCAAATACAATATAACAAGGTATATCATTTTATATAATCTTCGATAATTCATTTGTAATTAATGCAAAAAAGAAAAGAACTTATTGCAAACTCTTGGTGTAAGTCAATTGAAATATAAAAATATCTTGTTTCTCTTTCAAATGTGCATATGTTAGTAGTTGCTTCTTTGTACATATCTTATATCACATGCATATATACCTAACATCTACCATCTTTCGTTCTAATACTCCACAAAACGTCTCTTGGAACTTTATCATAGGTCTTGTCCAAGTTAATAAACACCATACATGAATCTTGCTCTATATCTCGATATTTCTCTATCAAACTTCTAATAAGAAAAATTAACTTCAATTGTACATCAACAAGACATAAATCTAAATTAGATAGTTAAAATATTTATATAATTTCACAGTTGTTTAATAACTCTTTCCCATAATTTCACAATGTGACTCATGAATTTGATCCCTTCATAATTTTTACATTATTGCATATCTCTATTTTTCTTAAAAATAAGTATAATGTTACTCTTTCTCTATTCTTTTAACATTCCTTTTGAAATTAGGATTTTGTTAATGAGTCGAGTGAACTAGTCTATCCATAATCCTCTAAGCACTTCCACACTTCAATATAAATGCTATCTCAATTACATACCTCATTGAGTTTCATCACTTTGAATATTTCTTTAACATCTAAAATTGAATTCTTTTAATATAATTCAAATTATACTTTGTCTAATTCTCTATGCCATCTAGGTTTTTAGCAAAGGTGTCATTAAAAAAGTATTAAAATAAATTTTTTATCTTTTTTTAATATCATCATCCTTGATTAAAACTTGGAATGAGACATTCCCTCTCTCATCCTTGATAATTCCACATTTCTCGTATATATTCTTAAAAACCTTATTTCTTTTCCGTCTAACAATCTTTTTCACTTCATTTTTCGATATCTTATAGTGTCATCATCACACTGAGCCAATCTTTTACACCAATCTCTTTTATTCTTTATTGCTTTTTATACATCATTCATTCTAACACCAAGTCTCCTTTTTAAGTGGACTATGTCATTTAGACTCCTTAAATTCTTTTGTAGCAATCTCTCCAATCTGTAGAGCCATGTTCATCAACACAGCATTCATGTTTATGTCTTACTTCAAACTATTTATCTTAAGATGTTCATTATTAAATGTTAATTGTTTCATCCAACCCCTACCATTTATTTTTAAGAGAATCATTTCTTTTAAATTTGTTTGCTTGTGTTTTAGTTTTAACATCTTGAACTACTATCTTTTATTGACTTATTAAATTTCACTTGGAATAACTTTATAATCCTCGCAAAAAACTCAATTAGATTTTCTTGTGAGTATGAAATCGATTTGACTTTTATTTTGTCCACTTTTAAATATTAGTAAATGAGATTCTCTTTTAATATGTATTTTTTAGAATAAGATCATAGGACAACAAAATCCAGAATATTGTTCATTTCTTCATTTAAATTTCCATATCCAAACCCTCCATAAACATTTTCATATTCATGACATTCTTTTCCAGCATGTCAATTAAAATCTCTTCCATTAAATATAGATTTTTTCATTTGATATACTCCACATCAGGTAATCTATATCCTCCCAAATTTTTTTAATATCACTATTTAATTCAATTTGTTGAACATATGCATTAACTATATTAAGTCTCTCTTTATATAATCATTTTTACCATAATAATACTATCTCCAACCCTTTTTAGTGAAACTATTTCTCCACTCCATACTATCAACAAATACCATAAATTTTCCTTTAAGAGATATAATATTCTAAGTCCCTATTCTTATCCTTTTTTCGATCTTTTATTTCATAATTTTTTTCAATAATAATTTAAATTTGCTTTCGAGTTTGTTTTAAGGAACTTATATCTTGCTCTCCTCGATGTACTAACTTTTTTACCCACGTCCGTCCTTGATGTGAACATTTTTGCTTATTTATCATCACATTAAGGTGCTTGTGTGGCGCATCGCATAAGGAAAAGTCCTCTCCCTTGCTATATTTTCTGCCATACCTGGACTTTGGTGTAGCATGTTGCTAGATGAGTATGTTCCAATATTCATATTATTTAAATCTACATCATAAGATGTGACTTTGTTCTACCATAATTGTCAAGGCCACCAGGTGTTTGCCTAGGTGGTAAGGTAGTAAACTAGGGTCAAAAGGGTCCAACCCTAGAACAAATAATATGCAAGCACTAAATAAGACTTTACAGTATGGAGAAGATAAAAAATATTGAGAACTTAAAAAACCATCAGTTAGAAACCATCGACACACCGGAAAAAAACCTATTAGTCCGTAACTTCTTAAACATGAATGCATTAGAACTTTAGAATAAATAAAAACATCTCTACTAGATATTAGAAGAAAAAAATTAAAGAAAAAAAATACTGAAGGAAGAGAAGGAGGTTTATCAGAGGTCGAGTGCAACTGAAGAGATGCTCAAACAAGCTTTACAGAAGATTGACCACGACTTGAGAGAGTTGCAAGGGTCGACAGTGACAAACAACAACGATGACGAGCCCTTCTTCGGCTACTAGTGTGTCAGGGTTCTTGCTGTCGAGTGTGTAAGATAGGCTACTAGGAGGATGTTCTCAAGAACTGGGACTCAACAATTCAGGGCAAGAGGGATTACGTAAACTTAAATTGGTTCTTGGTTCACCGACTCGAGCTCAAGAGCCTAGGCAAGGTGACAAAGTGCACACCTTGGCCGCCTAGTCGGCCAATGCTCACGCCATCTTGGATAGTCACTGGGTGGGCACTCAAGGCAATTCCAAAAAAACACCTTCACACCTACGTGTCGCCTAGGCGTATAACTTGTCACCTGGCTGCCTAGGCCCCCGAATTGTTGTCACAATAATGTTTTATGTTGTCACCTACTAGTAAGGGTGTCAATGGGCCGTGCTCGGCCCGGCCCGAGGTCGGCCCGCTTACGGCCCAGACCAAAATATATTGGCCTAGCCCAACCCGGCCCGCACTACATCGTTGGCCCGACCCGGCCCGGCCCAACTATATATTTTATAAATAGATATTTATCAAATATGATAAATTTAATTATTTAAGATAACATTATAAAATTAATAATAATTTAATTAAAATATATTTTTAATGAGTAAAAATGATGTTTTTGACATAAAAATTGAAAGTTATTTGGCCTGTTTTAGCCCGCGTTGGCCCGCTTCGGCCTGTATGTCGGCCCGACTAAAGCCCGCGGGCCAAAATCTTTGGCCCGTAAAATGACCCGCAGCCGGCCCGGCCTGCGAACCCGTGGGCCGGCCCAGCCCATTGCATAGATCGCGGAATCGGCCGATCCGGATCGGAATCGGCCGATTCCTGGATCGGATCGGCCATTGCCGATCCGATTCTTGGCTGAAGGACCGATCCGGAAAAAAGTTCCGGCAGAATCGGTCGGGATCGGATCGGAATCGGAATCGGATCGGCCGAATCGGTCGGGATCGGAATCGGAATCGGAATCGAATCGTTTTTTTTTCATTTTTTGCTATTCCAGTTGGATCGGCCAGAATCGGTCCGAATCGGCCAGAATCGGTCCGAATCGGCCAGAATCGGTCCGGATCGGTCTGGAATCAGATCGGATCGGAATCAGATCGTTTTTTTTTTTGCTTACCGATTCTGGATCGATTTTGTTCCATTGGATCGGTCGGAATCGGTACCCACCGATCCCGATTCCGATTCCGATCCCGCGATCCTTGGCCCATTGCCATCCCTACCTACCAGCTATAGCAACCATCCTCCTTTCACATCAGGGCTTGGGATCGGCACGTCGAAGTTAGAAAATAAGTACACATCATTAAAAAATATATAAAAAGGATTACAAAAGTGATAAGAATAAGTATTTGAAATATTGAATTTCTTATAAGAAAATTCTATGAAACTTAATAAAAAATAGAGTAAAGAAAGATTAATATTATACATAAGAAACTAAATATATAGAAAGAAAAGTAAAAAAGTAAAAACTATAAGTTATCAATGATTGTAGAATTGGAATTGACTGATTTCTTGAGAAGAAAACCGATCTGGAATTGGTCTAGATCGGTCATTTTTTATATTTCTTTTCAATGTAAAAAATTCGAAAAATATTAAAAATCCTAAAAATAAGAATACACCTAAAATTTGTTAAAAATAAATCACTTATTTGACACACTTGCATGTCATTATAAAAGATTTTAAAATGAGTAGATATACTTTAATAGTAATGATCATTTCATTAAACATAGGTAACACGATATAATAATTATATTGACATACAATAAAATATTATATCTTTCTTTCACCAATATTTATGGAATTTGTCATTTACCTCATCATTCTCTATACACTCTTGGATAGTCCACTAAAAATTATTTGTCATGATTGACCTATATCCATATGAAAATAAAAAATTGACTATCAGAGAGAAAAGTCACATACAATAAGATGTGCTAGAGATCTAGCTAGAATGTATGAATCGATGTAGGAAGGGGGTTCTGGATAATTAGTTGTAGTGTATTGATTAAAAAATCTTGATTACAACACTGACTTTTCCCATTGGAATGTTGTCTCTGACATAAATCATCAGTCCCTGTCCTATTAGTGAATGTACTATTGGAAGATTCACCTCCTCTACCTCCACCTCCACTTGAACTTCCTACATTCTACTGTTGAGTTCACAGAATAAATTCTTCTTTATTATCATTTTAGGAGGGTGTTTGTGTACTGTCTATTGATAAGTCTTCATCTGATTTTCAACTACTCTTCTTTGCTTCTTCTGTTTGGGATGAAGCATAGTTGTCAAGGCGACAAGGAGCCCAAGATATTGAAGAGTACCGATTCTACTTAGGCGACAAGACGGCTGCTTAGATGTCGCCTAGGTGGTCAAGACGATATTCAAAAAAGGTTGGGTCGGGGTCGGTATACATAAAAATATGCATAAATATAATTATATTTTTATGTTATAATTGAATATGAGTGTTTTGTCTATGTATATAAGTAAATATGATGTGTATATGAAAGAAAAGAGGATTAAAATATATTTTTATAAAATGTACATATGTGCGATAATATAAGTGATAGTAAAATATTGTTATAATATTATTAAACGGGGGACGCAGAATAGTCGCAGATCAACCTTGGGCGCTTAGGCGGGTACCTTGAGTGCCTTTTTGGGCTCCCCAAAAGGCGCTCGAGCAAAGGCACCTTGGCACCTAGGGGTCCACCTTGACAATTATGGGATGAGGAACTTCCAGTTATCATGCCACGCTAATAAACCTTTTTCACTTGTGTAAAACGCTCATGATCTTTGTCCTAAGTTTGGTTGAAGTAAGCTATAAAACTAGGGCTGATGTTAAAATTGAGACTGGAGATGGAAAAGTAGAGACTTCTTGCATATACTTAACTTCAATGTCAACATCATCATGTTCCTCTTCAATCCATGTATGATCCTCATGATCGAACTCTGGTAGTGTTTTGCCAGCCTTCTCAACCACATACGCAACAAGTGGGTGCTCCTCGTACAAAAGATAGTTAGCATCAACATCTTTAGTGGGTCCTTGACGTGTATAGGTTTTAGTCATTTCTTCAAATACTCCACCTAAAAATCTAGCAAACCTTTATTCTTAAATTTTCTAGCAAACTTTGTTGTTCTTTATTCTCAATTACATGTAATGACAAAACACAAGTTTCTCTAACCTATCAGAAGTTAACATATTCCTTCCCTTTGTGTGAATAAGACTAAATGTATTCTAATTCCTCATGCATTTGAAAGAACATGTGCTTTGACATCAAAATCAGAATCGCAATTGTAACAAGTAGATTCCATCCACTTCTAATGTTGCATGCACCCACCACTCAGTTGAAAAAAAATAGACTAATGTTACTCCAACAATATTGGAAGGTCAATGCATAATGACATGTTCTTCGAACATATCAAGAGCAACCTTGCCAAATAAGTATACCAGATCTAGATTTGAGTAAACTCCAACCCTCATTCGATAGAATTGTATCTAAAAAAAGAAAACATAAATATTAGTGATTACATATATAAAAAAAGAAAAATAATTCTCACATTCTTCTAACTCAACTTCTACTTTCTACGCTGAGTTTTTGAAAGACATTGTGTGATAGATAAAGTGATGTAGGACAAACGACTAAAAACGGCCTAAACAGACCGAAATTAAGGCATGCCAGGCTCAAACCGGTCAAAACGGGCCCGAACTGGCCCTAGAACCACGCCGAACTAGGCTGAACGCGCTGAACCGGCTTCTGGAAGGCTCAAAACGGCCTGAACCGGCTGGTTTAGGCATTAAACTGGCGTGAACCGGTGCGAACCGGGTCAGTTTCTGGTCGAACCTGTTCTGAAACCAAGTTTGGGCCATGGACTGGGCAGCTGCGAGCCGGCTGTGAAGAACTGCGGGCGGTCGCTCGCTCGCGGAGTGAGCTTTTCCTGATGGAGTTCGTAGCGTTCTATTCACCGCCAGGGTGGTCTTATGGCCGCCTCCAGGCTGTCGCTCAATCGCCTTGTTGCCGCATCGCGATGGGGTTCCCACGAGCGTGAGGTCCCGACAGAAGGGAAGGAGGGGCAGCCTCGTCCTCACTTGTCCGCTTTGTCGTCTTTGCTTAGACAGGAGCCACACGTAGGTGGTAGAGCAGTGGGGCAGGTGAGGGTCCTGGCGGCCTCGCACGGTTTGCGTGGCGGTAGATCCATTGTCCTCAGCATCGTCATCTTCCTTTAATCGAACATGGGAAAATGAAGTGGGGGGGGGACCAAAGGGGCTGAGGGCTGCCGGCTTCGTGTGAAAGATCTAGCGGGGCATCGGTCGTCTTTGCCATCGCATCTATAACCTTCCCCCTCCTCCATCTTCCTTGTCTATCGTCGTCGTTTGGGGAGGAAGAGGGAGGTCGCAGTGCGATTAACGCGCAGCTGTCGGTGCCGTTGAGGCGGAGATATCGAAGAGAAGGTAGTAGTCTGGGGATCGCCGGATCTCTTCCCTTTCGACGTTTCGTATCAATCGGGTGATGCTGTTGCTGTTGAAGGAGTTAGAGCCTTAAGGACTTGGGGGGAACGAGAGAGAAAGGAGATGCTGACCTTATTGCCGGAGGTGGGAGAAGAACGCCGGGACTCTTCCGGAAGGTGAATAAGAGGATAGGGCCCTCATTGGCCGGGGTGGGGAGAAGAGGGGTGCCAAGATCTTTCTGGAGGTGATAGAGGGGACAACGCTTATCGCCGGGAAGGGAGGAGAAGACGGGGGTGGAAGAGAGGGGAGGTCCGCGGCCCTTGCGCGGGGAGAACCAAGGCGAGGGCCTTCTCATTTCCAAAAATTCCACTGTGTTCCTTCTTTCGATTACATGATGCCCCTTTATAAAGAAGGTGGTTGACATTTTAACTAAAAGACTGTAATAACAAAATATTTACAAACATGACATAGACTCATTTTGTTAGATGACTGTCTTGTGTACCAAAGTTTGAAACTTGACCTTCCCACCTTCTTGACTTTCTCCCATTTCTATTTAGTTTCCTAAATACAGGCGATATTGATCTTTCATCTTTCCATTGTGTCTCTCAATTCTAACAATTTATTTAGGAGGGTTCCTATATTCCAACTACTAATACATAATCTTGCCTTTGACTTTACCTGACTAGGGTTGGGCATGTGCACTCTCCAACTCTGATGATTATGGGAGGGTAGATCTACCCCACCCCTCCTAATCCAATACTTTCTTTGCCCTATAAACGCACCCTCAATAGACTCCCTGCCCTATGACTCTAGATGGGGGGGGGGGGGGTTCTCGCCCTACTCAATGCAGGTACCTCTAACCCTTGAGCTCCAACTTGGCTTACCAAAAGAATAAATATGATTCAAATCCATAAAAATAGAAATGATACAGATTTTACAATGGATGCCACCTACCGCAACCCTCTCGTTATCTCGTATGAGCTAACGACCAGCAATGGCAAAAGAAAAATAACTCCTAAACACTACTAATAAATATAAAACAAGATATGACGTCTCCTCCAAATTCAATCAGCATCAACTATAAATTCTTGATAAATCGAATTTGATCCCTTCCTCATCAAATTTCGTGAGTTATAGAATCTTTGTCTTTTATAAGAAGCAGATATCCTTGACATTTCAAAATTAAATTAGGAAAAACAGATAGTTTCAAACTAAATGCTGACGATACACAACTCTAACAATAGTGTCCTTCAACCAATAGTAGGCTGTGTAAATATGTCTCTAGCTTCCAACTGTTCATTGTTCATAGATACCAAAAAACAATAAAATTAAAGCCCAAAAGTAAGATGCATAATTACTATGACCTATTATTTTCACATTTTTATCACCACGAGTAAAAATCATCAGAATGAGAATCTTATCATTTCTATTTATACTTGAGCATGTTTGAATAAACTGCACATCACTTATTTTCAAAGCCATTTACCAAGATACATTTACATGAAGAGAAAAACTGATGAGTTAAATACACCAATAGAAGATAGCCAGAGACCTTATAGATAGATGACCTATCCAAACTGCTTGGGTGACATTTTTCTCATAACAATGGACTAACCACACGGGGGAACGTGACTATCTACTGAAGCATGCCAGATATACAACCCTCACAGAGTTCTTCAAAGGTGCCGGGGAAGGATCAAATCTGCATGTTGAAGTTCAAGAAACTAAATGCAGGGTCTGAAATATGATGCTCTCGAGGTTTCACTTTAGAATGTTGAAAAGTAGTGCTGCAATGGTTGACCAGGTCCTTGATAGTTAAAATTTATATTAAGCGGAAGTCAGCTAATGAGGATTGTAGGTAGGAAGCTTTTGGCAATTATAGAAAAAAACAAGTCAGCGGTGGCACAAGGGACAAGTGAAAGCAATGCACTTGCAAGCAGCACAGAATAGAAAACAGTGTGCCAAATACATTTCATGTGCTTCCTACTTCCATTTATTGTAAGTTGTAGCAAAATCATTTACTAATTGCAATTTAAACAATGGCCTAAAGCAAGAAACATGTTACAAGCTCAAAATCATGTTCATTTCAACTCTCCAATGCTCGACAGCGTAAGATCATCATTGACCTTACTGAATCTGACCCATTTTCTTTCATATATAGTTGGAGAAGTAATCTATCAGTCGATAGCCAATAGACTACATTCTCCAACATGCCCTAAAGGTATAAAAGAAGAAAATTTTGCCCCACAACAATTATCCACTCTGAGCAACTGTTAGAATAACCATGCATAGAATCAGAGAGATTCATTGCCAAGGATCAGGTCCGAACAAAGATACCATGTCAATAAAACATCCAAAACTTATCAATCTACCAACCTGTTTGATTGTAAATTGATCATTATCTAACACAGATTTACTTAGAGAAACATCTCTCCCATATTATATATGCATATAGACATATATAGGTATGCATAAATAGCACGTATTTGCTGAAACAAGGGGCTTTCTTAAAGTAGTGGGTTCACAACTTTATAAATAAAAGATGTATAGAAAGGTTTGGCAAAAACTTTAAAAGGGCTTGAAAACCACATACTAGCATCTTATTTTACCTTGAGTATATGCTCTTGACTCACACTTTGCAAAATTTGCAATGCCACGTGCAACCTGAGCAAGAACATCCGGATGTCCACATCTAGCCATCCCCAGCAATGCCTTCACACCACCTTCACTTCTTAGCTCCTTCTGCAATTTATCTGTTGAACATGACAGAAATTGTCGTAACATGCTAATTTTTGTTAGGTTTATTGGAGAGAAAACTTGCAATTCAAATTTACAGTAAGCGTTTTTCAAATGTGTATCTACACAAAAACTAGTAAGAGCATTAATCGCATGGAACTTTGGTGCAAGTCGAGAAGAAATGATAAGATGAATTACAAGACAATGATCATCCCCAGTTGGGAAGCATCTGCCACACTCATGTAGAATTTACTATCTAATAGTTACATACGGTTATAGACATTTATTTGCATACACAACACTCAATTTCATTTGAATCTAGTAGAATTGAAATTTAGCCTCAACCATATTCCCTCAATAACCCAATGCTTGCAGGGAAACTATCTCACCATCCCTCTGTTTCCCTCTTTCTTGCATTTTCTCTTCTTAATATATTAAGTTCCAAAATTTACCATTCAAACTTCATTTCATACTTCCATTTCCCTTGTGGTAACTATGCCACCTACACAGCAGCTCCAACCAGTCCAATTAACTTGGATTCTTTTCATATGCATATAAGGAAATAATGTTTCTTTCCTTTCAAAAAAACAATGATTTTTTCGACTCTAAGTCATCAAAAGTGATGTGAGCCGTGCAGAAGAGGAGAAATGAAAAAGAAAGAAGATAACAAGGATGATCTCATGCCCTTTACCTTCTCCCAAAAGGGCAAAGCAAGAGTTGGAAAAGAGTTTTCATTGTCATCTATTTCTTGCAGGTAAAGATTACAATGTATTTATAGAGAAAATAAAAGCACTCAATAACTAAATAATGTAAATACCCTTACCAACTTATTGGGGACCAGAAATATCATGAAATTGGTCCAATGACCCTAGACTCAAAAACGAGGCACCAACTACCAACTTAATAGACACAAAAAATGTCATGAAATTGGCCCGACACTTCTAGGCTAAAATAAGAAAAATGTGACACCGAACATGGACTTCATACTAGGGATGTCAACAATAACCGATACTGTTCTTTAAATTAACGAATAGTCATATTGTAGTACAATAGATTCTGACAACCTAATGATATTGATAACAGACAGCCCAATATTTTAAAAGATACAAAGACAGATACACCTCAAACCAAATATATTATTTGATAACCATATATGTTAATGAAGTGTCATTGGACTACTCATTTTAGGACAACCCAATACCCAACACTTGATTTGTATCAAAGATGAAATTCAACAATGTTATTTTTTTCTATCTGAACTTAAAAAATTTGTGATGAAAATGAAACTTAAAACCATCTTGTGGTTCATAAGCATGGATTGCAGAATCGGCCGATCCGGATCGGGATCGGCCGATTCTTGGATCGGATCGGTACCAACCGATCCGATTCCGGCCCGAACTACCGATCCAGCTGGGACTCCCGGCTGGATCGGTCTGAATCGATCGGATCGGTCGATCCTGGACCGAACCAGGTGGATCGATCCGGGAATCGGTCGATCTGGACCGATTCCCTAGAACCTGGAAGGGTCCAGAATCGGATCGATTCAGGACCCGATTCCGGACCATTTTCCGGTCCGATCCCCCCCCAATAAGGGGAAGATCGGACCGATTCCCCCTTCCCACCCCTCATTCTCACTCCCCCCCTCCCCTTCATTGTCTAGGGCTCCCCCTAGACCCCTCCCCCTAACAATCCACCTTAAACATTGGTCGATCCCTCCCTAAACAGGTAAATTTAGGGGGGGTCCGATCCCTTCTTCCCCCTTCCCTTTACTACCATAAAAATAATTTTTCTTTGGGGGGCGTTGCCACCCAGATACCCCCCACAAGGGGCGCTGCCCCCTTGACCCCCGCGACCTGACCGCGTAGGTCGATCCGCGACTACTCTGCGTCCCGATGATGATAGTGTAAACATATTCATATATTTCACTATCACTTATACTATTACATATATAGAAGATTCATAATTATAAATATATATTATATACTTAAATTTACATAAACATCTATTTTACTCTCTCTCTCTCTTTTATATAATAATTTATACTTATATGATAGTTTCTTGAAAGGAACTTACGTTGTATGGTATTATTTGATAGAATGTCATCCACATTATTTTTTTAAAATTATATTTTTTTATTTTTATGATTTTCCTGATTTTTTTCTAATTTTTTGAGGATTTTTATGATTTAAAAAAATTTGCCCCGATCCGGACCGATCCAGGACGCCCTTTCTTCCGGAGGATCGGCCGATCCGGACTGATCCAGGACGCCCTTTCTTCCGGAGGATCGGCCGATCCGGACCGATCCGATCCCGATCCGGATCAGATCGGTGGTCACCGATCCCGATCCCGATCCCGATCCCGCGATCCTTGTTCATAAGTAATTTTCTTTGGAAGTTTCTAATACATGTTCTCTTTTATACTTTTATTTTTGTCACTTAAATTATTTTATATTTTATTTTAATATATTGGATCATTGCATATACAATGTCTTTACATCTCCATTAACCATTCGCTAATTGACCATTAACTGCTTCTTAGTGAATAGCACAAAAAGATTCGCAAATCTACCAATTAGCAATAATCAGGGTACAAGAAGCGGATAGACCTCTTGTTTAAAGGATATGAATGTGGATAATGTCACTACCCAACACAAATCCGAATCATTGGCATCACTGCTCCATACAAGACAAATAGACATCCTCTTCGAGATGTAAGAAATCATCCTTGGGTCATTCATATTGATGTCAATGAACGTGTGCTAGATCACAATATGTTGTCATCTAGTGTCCTCACCCTCCCCAGATGGGAGAGACTAGACCCTTCAAGGACTTTGTCGCTATGGTGCTAAGTACAAAAGATGTTGGTCAATTCACTAAAGCTCATCTCTAGTCATCTAAGAGTACTTTAACTACAAGAATCATATCCATCAAACAAGGTACCACTGGATCACACCCTCGAGTTGTGATAAAATGGTCATCTGGTATGCCCTCAATCTACTCACACTGAAGTTGTATAGGAACTGCTAGTAGAAACTCATGGGTGGGGTTCACGATCAAAAGAAGATGGCTCACAGGGATGACAAGTTATTGTTGTTGGTTCCTTGTATGCAACCAGAGCTGACATTAAATATAAAACTAAACTAATAATCTAGTGGTAAACCTTACAATGCAGGCATTTGGCATTATCCATTTCAGAATTTTGAATGGACTAACACCACGAGACTGTACTTCTTCATGGCACCTGAGGGGTATGGGTAAGGTCATATCATAATCATCACATAATCACCTACCAGGAATTCTTGTTGTCATCATTGTGTCTGCCATATGTTTGTAACCTTCATTACTGACCTTAACACGCTGACAGATGTCCTCATGCATAATCTTTACATGATATGCAAATGACTGCTATTTGGATGAGTTCAACTAGTTCCTAGGCCTACGACCAAATGCCTCCTATGGATGCATGGCTTAACCCCCATATTCCATGGACTGAGCCTGGAATCCCACTACTTATACATTACAAGTCCCACAACCAAATTAAAACCCATGGCCCAGGACTAAGGCTTAACCTTCCACCACAAATCCGAACCTTGTGGCCCGGAAGTAAACCTTAACCTCCTGTGAAAAATTCATATCCTATGGCCTGGAAACAAACCTTAGCCCTTCAAACATACCCTCCAACACTTCACCCTAAAAGACCAAGTGAAGACTGCCCCCCCCCATGTCCCACATATACCATTGGCAAGAAGCCTAAACTCCCCAACTAACCCTTATGGGTGGGGGTAAAGCCTAAGCTCTTCATATTCTCCATGCATCACAATCATGGAATGCGATCTCCCAAGAAACTCTCCACGCATCCAAGAAATGAGATTGTCAAAACAAGAATATCTATATAGTATCTCTAATCCCTTAATCTCCCGTACTTATTATCAAGGATTGTCGTCTCGGATCTCGGCTTCGTCTCGGAAGCGTGAAAGAGAAGAGATCTCGTGAGATTCTCGGAAAAGTCTCGGGAGATCAGATCTCGGATTTCATTTATCCACATGGTATACTTTACCCAATGATTGCCATCTCACATCTATATTTTATCTCACGGAGATTAAAGATAAAAGATCTCGAAAAAATCTCAAGGTATTAGATCTTGAAAATACCAATCAATGTACATGTTTAAATGTAGAATGTCATATAATTTCTTTAAAAAGGACAAATGAACTCATATTAAATATTAAAATAAGCTGTGAGAGAATTAAAAGCATAATACAGAGATGATGAACTATTGTTAGCATGAACCAAAGTTTCATCTTGAACAATAAGGATAGAAGATTGATAACATTTTGGGTCAATTGTACATATATAGTCATTAAAATATTAAACTATGAAATTTTATCAAATAATAATGTTTAGATGAATTTTTGGATGGATTCCATAATAAAATTGGCAATATAAGAAGGAAACTTAACAAGATCATCTAACAAATTAAGGATAATAATAGGCGGAGAAGATCAAGGTATCATAGGTACTACATAGATATTCTCGTTTCGGCGATCTCGTTTCTCGGACGCACGGAAGAAAAGAGATTCTCGGGAGATCTCGAGAGATTCTCGGGAGATTGCATTCCATGCTTATTATTACCTTTAACTTCTTAACTTCACATTGGACAAATTACTTGTATCGTATATATTCTCTCATTCTATTTTCCATTATTATTTTAGTTAAATGGCATTGTTAAGTTTGCTTCATATATTCCCAATTTTATTATAGAATATATCCAAAAATTCATATAGATATTATTGCCTTAAAAAATTGTATAACTTAATTTTTTTGTCTATATGTACAAATGACCTAAGATATCATATCAATCTTTGAGGTTTCAAAAAGATCCTCTCTCTAAACTGTTCAAGATGAAGCTTAGGTGCGACATGAGATCCCTTGCATATCTCTAGTTAACAATAGTTCACCCTTTGTATTTTGTTTTTAATTGTCTGCCAACTCATTTTGATGTTGAGTATAAGTTATCTTCTTGATCACATGACACTTTACACTTACGCAAGCACTTTGTGACATTTTCGAGATCCATTCTCCTAAATTTCTTTCAACATCTCCTCTTCAGTCTCCCCGAGATAAATCGAGATGCGAGATGGCAAACTTTGATCACAATGTCCCATTGGCAAAAAGCCACAACTTGCCAAAACCTATGACTTGGAGGTATGCCTTAACACTCCACATATCCAAAGAAAATTTATGACTTAAAGGAAGTCTTAATTTCTCGCCGCCAAAAAATAAGATCATTAATTCCCTAGAAAAAAAGTTTGTCTAAAAAAGGAGATGCCCAACCTTAACCGTTTAGTCACATTAGGAAAGACCTGACTAAAGTGAAAATCTAGAAAGGCACTCTAGGCTGGTCTAGATGAAAACTAGACTGAGGCATGCAGATAGAAAGGAAAGGGAGGCTGGTCTAGATAAAAAATTAGGAGAGCAGCCAGATCGGCTAAAGAAAAAGAGAAGAAAAGAAAAGGAAAGGATCAAGGGAATACTTTTAAAAAATCCCAAGAGCCATCAGGACCTGAATCTCAATCCAGAAGATAAGAAATCTAGTCCAAAGCGTGAGAAAAGTTCCAAATTCCCAAGATTATGAGTTCATGAGTAGCTTGACTCAATGAGCTCATGAGGAACTCTGTAGCTCGACTAAATACTTGATTAACAACTCAGTTGAATATTTATTTATAAATAAATAAATTTTAAGAATTAATTGTTATATATATTTCCACTAAAATATATAAAATATGTTGAAATATAATTAAATTTGAATTTAAACAAGTATTGAGCTTCATAAATAAGCCAAAGTTTGAATTTTACAAATCAAGGAAGGTGGGGTCGGGAGTCAAGACCGGGTCGGTTGGGCCCAAAATTGACCCGGGTCGGCCAAGGTCGCGACCCGGGTCAGGCCGGGGTGGCCAAAAATAATAATAAAATATTAATTTTGGGGTCGGGGTCTTGGGGTCGGGACCGGGTTGGTCGGCCCTAAAAGCGACCGGGTCTAGCCCGGGTCGCGACCCGGCGAACCATGTTACAGATGACTTTAGATGGAGTTTGAGTTTTATAAATGAGTTTATATTGGATTTGAACTCGAATGTGGACTGAACTTGAGTCAAACTACTATTCGAACTTAAGCTCGAAATCGGCTCAATTAAGAAACAAACCAAGCTTGAACAATAGTTGAACCTACTTGTAAGAGCTCAAGTTTAAACTGTGTAAACTAAACAAGCCAAACTTAAACAACATATACTTGACTTGGCTCAACTTGTTTGAACCCTTAACTAGAAGATAGGAATTGCCATAATTCAATGTGTAAAAGCTCGAGTTCAAACTGTGTAAAATAAACAAGCCAAGCTTATTCAGCATATACTCGGCTTGGCTCAACTTGTTTGAACCCTTAACTAGAAGATAAGAATTGCCATAATTTGACCTGGAATTTGCTAGATCAATGTCAGATCAGCCTAGATGTAGATAGAACCAATCAAGAAGCCAATTTGAAGCTTATTCTCTTATCGTACAAATGACAACTCAAGAAATGGATGAGACTAACCAGTGTCAGTGGAATCAGTGTCAGTGGAATCAGAGCATGAAAGGTACAGGGGCACCAACCCCACCTTGACACTGGCAAATCGGACAATCATGGATTTATGGTGGATCGTAAAATATGCCAATCCCATCGTGATATGGAGAAACTATGGCCAACCCGAGGCCCAATCCCGAGACCATGCACTTGACTCTTGTCTAACTCAAGCTAGACCATGGAAGACAAAATCTGCCAAGCCGGATCAAAATCGGCCAAATCCAGATCGAGATCGTCATGGGTCGATCTATTTTGGGGGTGAGGGCTCCGATCCAACACAGAAAACCTATTATAATTGGGACCACCGGCACTGGCCTGCATCTTCCCCACCCATGGACCCAATATAAGCTGAATCCAATGACTTAAAGTCATTGCTCATCCAGCTGGTCATTGGTCCCTTTGACCCAATATGGGGAAGAAATAGGGGTAGTGCCCCACGGCACCACCATTGCTCAATCACCAGATTCTAGCACTGATTTAGCCCCACAAGGTCAGACAGCACCGGAATCTCATAAGAAATGTATTTGTCCTCTTTCTTATGTTTTTTTTTCTTTCTCTATTTTTTGAACCTATCCGGGCACTCCAAACCAGCTTTTTCTCTCCTTGAATCACCTTATTCAGCTGATTTCATCCGGATTGAATCGGAATCCGGATCGAATCGGAATCGACACCAACCAATCATGACCTTGATTCTAATCCTACCATCCTTGAGCCAAAGATCGTAGAATCAAAATCAGCCACTAGATCAGTGGGTGCCTATTCCAATTCCGAATCGGATTGGAAAATAGTTCAATTCTCCAAAAGAATTTCCAATATAAAATCAGTCTGGATTGGTTCTTTAAAAACCCATAAAAATTGAAAAAACAAAAATAAAAGTGGTTCCTACATCAGATTCCAGTTCAATCCGACCCTTTTTAGGCCGGAATTGGCACTGAAATGGATCAAAACAAAGTCCGTTGCAGTGTCTTCCCTACTCAATACTTAGGTAACCAGATCCCCCATAAGATGGGCTTGTTGGAATCAACATATAGGGTCCTATGGGCTGGAAAGACGCCATGGAAGTGGAGCCATGGCAGCTAATTACAGTTGATTCAAGCCGAATTGGTCCCAATCCAGGCTAATTTGGCAAATTTTGATGGGATATCATGGTTGGATCATAATCCTAGCCAAACTCATGTCAGTGTGTGTCAATCCAATCCAAGAATTGGCCAATTCTGATATGGATGAGATGATTACAAGAACCATGCCTTGAGCCAAACTAGACAGTTATGACCAAACCAAGTCTATCCTAATTTTCTTTTTCTCCATGGATCCATGGTTTACAAAATTGCTTAAATTGGATTGGAATCGGCTGATTCCAGAATCCGATCAGCCAAGTTCGATCAGATTCTTTGTTGAACGACCGATTTCTTCAGGAATTCTGAAGGAATCGGTTTGAATCGATGAAATCGGTCGGAATCGATCCGATTCCACCGATTCAGACAAGAATCAGTCAATCCGACCAATTCTTACGGAAGACTTTAACTTCCGATAATGGATCGATACCGGGCCAAATTCAGACCGGTAAATGGCCGGAATCGACCCCTTCACAATCCTCACCTACTAGGGCTGAAGTTCACCGACGATTCTAGGAGGAATCACGGCGATCCAACCTCGAATCGGTCGATTTCGATGGCTGCAACATATGATTCAATCAATTCCTAGAGCGATCAGTCAATTTCGGGACCGATTTCGGCGATTCTGACGATTCCAAATTGATTCCGGCAATCCAAAACTCAATTCCATCAATCTAGGTTGGATTCCAATGATACAACCCTCGATTCTAGCTCAGATCAAGCCATTTCTTCATCTTTGTCATCTTGTTGTTAACATTTCTTTATCGAAAATCTCATATGCTTATTTCTACGTGTTTCCGATGACTCTGAAATCGTTTAAACGGCTGTTCTCTTCCCGAATAGCTATGATCAAGTCGTTTCTTCATCATTGTCATCTTCTTGGTAACATTTCTTTGTCAAAATTCTCCTACGTTCATTCTGGCACGTTTTCAATGACTCCATAATGATTTAAACATATCGAACAGCCCATCTAATGGGCTATTCTATTCTCGAATAGCTCCGATCATGTCATTTTTTCATCATTGTTATCTTTATGATAATATTTTATCATCGAAATGCCTATATGTTCATTTTACGAGTTTTTGACGACTCCAAAATGGTTTAAACACATTGAAAACTCCATATAACCGGTTGTTCTCTTCTCGAATAGCTCTTAAACTAATTTTATGCATGTCTAACAACTATGATAAATTGTTTATGTACATTGTAGGTGTAAGCAATGGCTGACCACAAGAAAGATATTGTGCTAACACGTCTATCTGATGTTGGTTGGGATCATGAACACATGGTAGATGTGTCCAAAAAGAAGGTTAAATACAAGTGTGGAAAAGAAATGAACGAAAGTGCATTTCGGTTGAAATAGCACATTGCCAGAGTATGTGGCAATGTTAAGAAATATGATAAGATGCTTAGGGAGATAAACGAAGAGATGAGAAGCTACCTTACAGGAACAACTTCTCCACGAGAGATTAAAATTGAACAAAGAGAAGAATTATATGATGAGCTCCTTGAAAAGATGGGGGGAGAGATGTCAACCCACAAAGGAAAAAGAGAAATGTAAGGTAAGAGCCGAATCGGAGTCAGAGAGTGAGGACTCGTCCACAGATTCTAAACTCAAGAGAGCTAGGCATTCAAGCCACCGTACAACAACAATAGAGAAAGAGAGAAGAAGGAGAGTAGGAGGGTCGAAAGCTAACCTATTTTTTTCCGATCAGCATCGGCTCAACCTACCCACACTGAGGGAGGAAGATAGAAGCCATTTTGTCGGTCCGATAGTATGAGATCTACATCAATAGATAAGTATATTTTTAAGAAGTAGAGTGTCTTGCAAATGAACATTAAACAAGCTATGAAAGAGGTGCAGACAACATAAACAACTTATACATGCAGGTATAAGTCTTAAAATGTGATGTATGTATGTTTTATTTACTTAACATTATTTATGGTTGATACGTTTTTTCTACTTTAATGTAGGCATCCCAATATATGCAGTCATCAACCCTTACTTCTAAACCACAATTGATGCCGTTGCTGAGGCTGGACCGAAAATGCAAATCCCTACCAACAGGTATATACATGCTGGTGGGCTAGATGAGGAGATTCAAGAATTGAGGCAGTGGATAGAGGGTTTCAATTAGGTATGGAAGGAGAGAGGTTGCATAGCTATGTGTGATGAGTGGACATGTATCACCAAGAGGAGCATGATAAACTTCTTGATATATTGTTCAGAGGGCACAACATTTCTAAAGTCGGTTGATGCTTTGGGTCAGATAAAGAACGCCAACTACATTTTTTATTGATGAATGCTATAGTGGAGAATATTGGAAAGGACAATGTGGTTCAATTTGTGATTGACAATGAACACTCCTATAAGGCAGCAGAAAAGAAATTGCTTGAGAAGAGACAACATCTCTTTTGAGTACCTTGTGCAGCGCACTTTATTGACTTTATGTTAAAAGATATAGACAATGAAGTTGCAATTTTCACACATATCAGGTAGACGTAGACTATCACTTCTTTCATTTATTCACATCTCCGTCTGTTACACACTGAAAGGCATGATCTTGTCAAGTCAAGCCCTACTAGGTTTGCCACAAATATTGCACCAGTTAGGTTCACCTAGTCTGAGGAATACTATCAATATATAGTGGACTACCTACATAGCAAGGAGAACCAATTAGAGATTCTTGTCAAAGCTGAAAGACAAATCATAAACAACAGATTCTGGGAGAGGATTGCCTATTATTTGACAATTTTTGAGTCACTGGTAATTGTCTTGAAGTTGGTAGACTTAGATGACAAGAACTAAATGGGCACCTTGTATGATGTAATGGACTACGTAAAGTTGAAAATTAAAAAGAAGAATCCCAGATGGTATAAGAAATTGTGGAAGATTATTGATAATTGATAGGATAAAACATTGCATCATGATGTATATGCTACAGGTTAGTTATTGAATATTTTTGTGTTTGTGCTTAATTATTCTATACTTAGTCAATATTTAGTTTGTTCCTAATATAATATGCTTAAATGATTACAAGATATTTTTTGAACCTCCACATTCAATATGAAAGACAAATGTCTAACGATAATGAGATATTGCAGGGTACACTTATAGTTATTCAGTATTTGTGCTATTCTCAACAGGATAGAACACAAGCTAAGCCAGAAATAAGGCAAAGTTGCATTAATCATGCTTAGTCAATAAATAATTTAAAAAAAAACTAATAATTTTGTATCTATTAATTTTCACATATAACACTATATGATAAGAGTTATGATATACTCAGATGCTAATCTAAGATATTCTTATGATAAAGTATCTCCTAGTATATTTATTTACATTTTAAAAATATGTTTTTATTACCTTCTTTTATAACTTATAAGTCCATTAATTGCCTATAAACAATTGATTGTTTGCTTTTTTTTTTGCAGCTCAGTAGTGGGTGCAAATCAATGTAAGGAGTGAATGAAATTCACTGGCTATAGTTGCTATCAGGATATTGAGCATAAGCACAAGTTCCTCTCGTTGTGAGAGAAACTATAGTACATTCAACCTGATACATATAAAGAGGAGAAACAAGTTGACCTCTGATAGGTTGAAGAAGCTTATTTTCTGCCATTATAATATGAGGCTACGCATAAAAAACATTAAAGACCAACGAAAGATCTCAGAAGAGAGATTTGCACAATTTACAATTGATCCATATAAGTAGAGACAGCGAACACATACACCACCACTTGAGGAGGTTGACATGAATTAGTTCTTATAGGAGGAATATTCACTTATTTCTTAGATAAAGGAGAGGGCAGTCAGGGATCATCCAACTGAGTTTGATCATGATGACTGTGCATGGGTAGAAGGAGAGTTAGATGAAGTAGAGGCTAAGGATGTTTCACCTACTTCTCAGGCTCAGGCAGGCCCATCTTTTGCCCCAATAGTCGTACAACGGCCACCTTTAGCCTTAGCCCCAACCCCAGTTATCCAACCCATTCGCAGTCTAGGGAGGACAAAAACAAAAGTAACATCATGAAAAATAGGACAGTTTACACAACTAAAAAAACTGTGGGTTGTAGATCATCCATAGTTGTCAAGGAGACAAGGCGCCCAAGGCGTTGAAGGGTACCGATTCCGCTTAGGCGACAAGGCGGCCGCTTAGGCGTCGCCTAGGCGGTCAAGGCGGTATTCAAGGAAGGCTGAGTCGGGAGGTTGTTATATATAAAAAAAACATAAATATAATTATATTTGTTATGTTATAATTGAATATGAGTGTTTTATCAATGCACATAAGTAAATATGATGTGTGTGAAAGAGAAGAAAGTTAAATAAATATTTATAAAATTTAAGTATATAACTCATTTTTTATTATAAAATTTATATATGTGCAATAGTATAAGTGATGGTAAAATATTGTTATAATATTATTAAATGGGGGGGGGCGAAGAGTAGTCGCGGATCGACCTGCGCGGTTAGGTCGCGGGGTCGGGGGGCAACGCCCGCGGGGGGTTGTCGGGGGGCGAAACCCCCGAACCAAAAAAAAGTATGATAGTATAAGTGATAATACAATATATTAATATATTCAAACTATCATTAAATAAGTGTCCCTTGTGAGAGGTATCAAGGGAGAAAAATCCCTCAAAATTTTTTTGAGTATATAATATATGTTTATAATCATAAATCTTAAATATGTATGATAGTATAAGTGATAATACAATATATTAATATATTCAAACTATCATTAAATAAGTGTCCCTTGTGAGGGGTATCAAGAGAGAAAAATCCCTCAAAAACTTTTTTTAATGATGTAAAAATACCCAAGGCGCCTTGCTTGGGCGCCTTGGGCACCTTGGCGGGCGCCTTGGCGGGCGCCTTGGGCGCCTTTTTGGCCCCAGACAAGGCGCCCTTGGAAAGGCGCCTTGCCGCCTAGGCGGCGCCTAGGCGGGCGCCTTGACAACTATGAGATCATCATATGATGTAGCAAAAGAAGTAAAGAAAAGAAAGCTGGATATTAAGCGATATCCTGTCAGTTTAGATGACAGCACACAGGCTCCTTCACATTCCTCAGTTAATGATGACGAGGAGCGCATACCCACCACACAGCCAGAGCGAACAAGAAGGGGAGAGATGCATGGACTAAATGCAGGTGCAGCAGCTCTAGACTCACATAGTTCATGGCAAGGTTTGCCATCTCGAATCTCGGCTTCGTCTCGGGGGGGGTGGAAGAGAAGAGATCTTGGAGAGATTTTGGGAAAATCTCGGGAGATCGGATCTCGAATTCTCGAATTCTCGAACCAAAATGTATATATGTAATATGTATAAAATGACAAACATAACATAATATGTTATAAAGATGAGAGTACATCAATGAATTTACATACATTACATGAAAATAAATAACAACATTTTTGCACACTAACTGTGTGAATGAACAGTCACAAAACACTCTCAATGTCAAACTCCATTCCCACACCAGCTGTGTGAAGAAACAATAAGAAAACACTCTGAATACCAAAAGGATGATTTGTGTGATTCTGATATATCACTTTGTTGGTCACTTTGTGATCGTTGTACTACAAAATCACCAACAAAATCACAATATTCAACCTATGACATATGAGACTGACGATCTCCCTCTCATGGTAAACTGAATCTTTGTTCATAAGAATCAGAGATGTTTGAAAAGTTATCTTGTATTGTATATCCATAGCCATAAGGACTATGACTATGACTATAACCATAATAACTATTGTCATAAGGTATATTTGAAGGAACATGTTCACTTGCAGTATATCCATATCCATATGAAGATTCATATCCTTCATTATAAAATGCATGTGAAGAACCTTGTTACATTTCCCCATATCCATGTCTGTGTCCATATTCATATGATGATGAATCTTGAGAATATCTATATCCATAATATCCCCTACCAGAAATATCCATTGAGCTAAATATGTGAGAAAGATCATATTTCTCAAGTTGTGACAAACCATGTTGATTTGACGGACCAGCACTCTTCTTCTTGTGTCTATATGTTTTTTCACGTTGATGATGAACTTCCTCAGCAACATCAGTGGGGAATGGTTGATTTTCTTCTACATCGTCAGCACTACCATCATGAAAGACATTACCTCCATCTCCATCATCATCACTTCCATGTCCATCGGAAGCATCAATATCAGAGGTTGGATCATCATTGTGAAGATGAGTTGACTCAGAGAATGATTGAAAAATTTGTTGTACAATTGCATCTACATCCATTCCAGTTTCACGTGCAGCATTAACAATTTCTTTAGATAGACGACCATCATGTTCATCCATATCATTGTTTGCAACCCACTCGGCATAAGGATTTTCTCGACCATTCATGTCATTCTCTTCTAATAGTGCAAAATAATCAAGTAGGTCATCTTCTGGATCATCTCCTTGTTTTTGTTCAGCCTCTATTCTCCTTACCTTTAGGTTCATATTATAATGACAATAAACTAGTTTCTTCAACTTTGAATATGACAACCTATTTCTAAGTTTTGTATGTATCAAAGAAAAAGTGTTCCAATTTCTTTCACAAGGAGAAGCTGATGAAGTCTGCGATAAAACTTTAATTGCAAGTTTTCTTAAAGTTGGGAAATCATCTTCGTACATTTTCCACCATTCACCTGAAAGTGAAACAAATAATCATATATTTATAATTCGAACCAAGTAAGTTGTCTTTTTGATTAAATAATTACTAACCTGGCCACATAGATTCTCTACTTGCAATAGCACTTTTTGTCCCAAAAGAGGCCAATGCATCTCTAAACTTTATAATCTAGTATATAAAAAGATTTAATATTAATATCAACTTAAAAGATGTAATCTATAAATATTGTAGCGTTATCTCATTTCCAAATTAGCCTTTTCCTTTAAATTTTAGATACAACTTCTTGTAAACTTGATGAAGTGCTTTAATAAGTGCTTGATTGTCTCCAAGATATAATTTATATTGATACTTTAGATTGAGAAAATATGCTGTACATGTAAATATTATTATTTAAAATGTTAGTTTTATACATTTATAACAAAAATTCATACTTTGTTTAAAGGAAGAGAATATACCAGCCTTGTAGATAAGTGCATCCATTGATTTTGTCCATCTATCATTTATGATCTTATGAACCAATGTGTAATTTCTTGGTGAAGTTGTCTTTATCACATCTTTTATCACAATGATCGCATGATATACACTACCCATGGTTGGATAATTTTCAGTGTACAACACTCTCAAAACTTTATACATAGATTCCATGATCTTTATCGAATCTCTTACATAATCCCAAAACATAGGATTGCATATGATTTATTCCATGTTCTTTCCAATAGGAGTGTTCCTGAACTCTGAATTAAACCACTCTGAACAAAGAAAGAAACCTCTCAAATTATCTTTTTCACGCAACAAACTTTACAATGTAAGATAATTTGTTGCAAAACGAGTGGCACCGGGTCGAACTAAATCATGTCCACAAGCCTTTCTTACTCGATTCATGACCCAATCATGATTATATATGAAACGTGTAACAATTCGACCCATGTCTATAGTTTTTTTTACCATAGCATTCTTTGCCACATATTCAAACATTAAATCTATATAATGAGCAGCACATGGTGACCAAAAAAGATTATATTTTGATGCCAAAAGTATTCCGGCCTTTTTATAAATACTGACATTATCGGTTATAATTTGTGTAACCCTATTTCTTCTAATTTCCTTAATCTTGTCCTCCATCAACTGCATAATGAACTCATGATTCTTCTCTTTACCTGATATATCAACAGAATTTAAAAATATGATATTTTCTGCACTATAAACCATAAAGTTAATGATGGACATTCTCGTGGGTCTTGTCCATCTATCACATAAAAGAGAACAACCATGGGTATCCCAATGTGGTTCTATTTTTTTTATTTCTGTTTACATGTCTATAACTAGTTCATCTAAATATTTTATATTTTCCTAATATGTCTTTGGGTGCAGAAGGTTTGACTGCACGTCTAAGATTTTGTGCTTCAACAATCATATTCTTGAAATGATGATCTCCTGCAACATTAGCTGGAATATGATTGAATATAAAGAATTTTGAAACCAACTTACCGAGTAATTCTCTTAAAGGTCCTTTGTTTATTATTTCCTCCATTCTTTTTTGTCGTGCATCATCTGATTTATACAAACTACCTTCTACAGCTGAACCTTTACCAATACCTATTGATCCATGTCCACCATGACGCATGAAGTCAGTTATGCTTCGTTTTATTCGTTTCATTCCACTTCCACTTCCACCTACAATTCCTGCAGCACCACTACTTCCAACGCCAGTTGTTTGTGAATGTCTTATTTGACACTTGGATTCATTAATTTGCCATCTAGCTTTAGCAAATGCTTTTGCAATTTCCCGTTGTATTCTTTCCTCAGATCCTTCTTCATCTGACAAGAAACCTTCAAAATGATCACCCATTTATCAAAGTTCATCCATGACTACTTCTTTT
Source organism: Cryptocoryne crispatula var. balansae (assembly GCA_036172225.1). Classification (NCBI taxonomy): domain Eukaryota; kingdom Viridiplantae; phylum Streptophyta; class Magnoliopsida; order Alismatales; family Araceae; genus Cryptocoryne; species Cryptocoryne crispatula. The sequence continues at coordinate 13,755,923 of CM069924.1, forward strand.
GCCAATTTACTCTTCATAGTTTATATGTTTTTCTGAGATTTCAATTCTTTGATTTGTTTCTGCACTTCAGGTGGACAAGCCACACCTTTACTTACATTTGATCCTTTGTCTCCAATCAAGTGGTTTTTCAACCTAGTAACACCGCCTGCTTGCATTACTTTCCTACAAAAGTTACATTTGGAACCCTTATTACCAACGGGAGTTCCATATTGCCAGCCTATGTCATTCGCAGACATTTTCCTTCAGCAATTAAAAATATAAAGATATTAATAATCTTACTCTTACCTAATAAAAAATCTGCAATAAGGTGATTGACAATTAAAATTGTTTCTAATATATATTCTACAATGTGCAAGGTGCCCCTTTCAGGCTAGCTTACATGTCCTTATATAGGACTCCTTGCGGACTTCAACGTATTTGAAATCCGAAAACCGTGAGCGGCTCAATATTAGGTGCACCCATGGTTTTACAGAAAGTTATTCGATCGGCTCCCCGAGACTCAGATCGAATCTATTACAGTGCTTTTGTCTAGATTGCAAAGGTTGTATTTATCAAAGTGGGTGCATCTTTGGGCTCCATCGTTCTTTGATTTATACCCTTTGTCAGTCTTTATGACTCAACATCATACAATAATTGTACGTCTGGACTATACAATTTTGATATGCTTATTCATCCTCCATGTCATCCACTTCGTCCGCCCATCAAGTAGACATATTGTCCCAGAGTGCTTCCGTCTTCGGTCCAAGAAAATTGATGTTCAGCTCAAGGAATCCGGAATCGGAATCGGAATCGGTTGGGACCGATTCCGATTCCGATTCCAGGAATCGGCCGGAATCGGCCGATTCTTGGGAAGGGAATCGATTCCAGATCGGTCCGGAATCATTTTTTTTTTGAATTTTTTTTTCGTCAAAAATATTCAAAAAATTCATAAAAATTCTAAAAAAAATAGGAAATGAGTTAGAAATTTTTTTAAAAATAACCAATGCATTCATCCACAGGACCACATCGAATAAATACTAATGAACTCCAATTGAAGACTTGAAGTTAAGTACATATTCCAATTCCATTGATTCAAAAATAAATGAGTTGATACATCATAAAAAAAAAATTACATCATATCAATCTACTACCAATATCTAGGATATAGATATGGTCTTCCTCCTCTCCCTGCTGCTCGTGATGCTCCTCCTCAGCCAATGCACGCTTGCTAGCATGCCTAGCACGTCTCAGCTCGGAGTCCGTGGACTCGTCCTCGCTCTACGGCTCCGGCTCGGCCGCCTTTCCCTTTCGAGGTAGGCGAATCGCGGTCCCTCCTCCTCTCGAGTAGCTCGTCGCGCAACTCCTCCCTCTCGCTCGATCCTAACGGCCCGTTGAGAGGCTCTACCCGTGTATCCTCTCGTCTCCTCACTCTTCTCCCCGGGCACCTTGTCACATTTTTTTACATTCCCACCGTTCCGGCAATATGTTGCTTCGGGGAACACCCCCGTTCATCTCCTTCCCACACCACTCGCACCGTACCCTCTTCCCGACTAGGTCTACCATATGCCCGTGTTCCCAACCCACGTCGGAAGCACGTCTTGGTCGCGTCACCTTGATCGGCCATTGCTTAAATCTGCAAAAATTGTAAACAATGCACTAAAAATGATTAGATAACATAAAAAATTGTTTTAGACGCTGTTCGGGAAGCAGACAACCCAAGAAACACACCATTCGGTATGTTTAAAGGGTTACGTATTTGCCGGAAACGGTCGTAAATTAACGTACGGGGTATCCGAAATTTTTCCGGTACAAAGAACATCCAATCGATGTTCAAACAACTTGAGCGGAGTTATTCGATCACAAATCACCGAGTTTAACTCTACTCGGAGTCGTCGGAAACGTGTAAAAATAGGCGTATGGGATATCCGGAAGTTTTTCCGTGCAAAATGGACATATCCGGACAGTTCAAAACTTAAACGGACTTGTTCGGACGAGAAATCGTAAAGTGTACCGACACTCAAACTCTGCGGAAACGCGTAAGAATGGACGTACGAAGTTTTGCCGAAGAAATCTTACCAAAAACCTTACAAACATTGAAGAACAAGTTGATTCGATGCCGATCCGAGCTTGCATCGGCGGAATCCTTTGAAGAACGAGGCTTGGAATCGCCGGAATCGCCCGAATCGCCTGGAATCGCCGGAATCGGTGGAATCGGGCCGGAATCCACCTGGATCGACGGAATCGGTCGGAATCGACGGTGGATCGACGGAATCGAGGCCGGAATCGCCGGAATCGCGCCGGAATCGCCTGCGCCCTCTCCTTCCGCCGCGGGATCGACCGAGGGCAGCTCTGCGGGTCGATTCCGGCCCTAAAAGGGCCGGAATCGGTTCGATTCCCGGTCCAGAGTCGAACAGAGAATCGAACCGGGCCGGGTTAACCCGGCCTTCCGAAGAATCCACATGGAATCGGTCGGAATCGGATCGATTCCGACCGATTCTAGGCGATTCAGGCCGATTCCGCCGAATTCTTCCCGGAATCGGTCCTTCCGCCGGGAATCGGATCACCGATTCGATTCCGGAATCGGTCGGAATCGGTCCGATTCCACCGATTCCGTAATCAATGGTTCAGCTACTGTTGATAGCTGGGTCCTCCATTGTGATGGCTTTTATGCACGAGATTCCCTTCATCTCGGATCATTATTCTTCCATCTGTTCAGCTGGGGATTGTTATTGGCCACTTGCTTTCATTTTTCAGTCCTCGAATATTTTTATTTGTTCATTTTCCTCATTAAACATTTCGTTGAGTTCTTTATAATCGATATCATAGGAATATTGAAGATGTATCCTCCATATTTGTATTGAGGGGAAGATATTTCCAATGGTTATTTCTTGAAAAGTTGTAGATATGTCCATTTCAAATACTTGTACAAGACGTGGGATCCATTCAACTATTGTCTTTATGATCATGGGGAAATTTAAATTATTTGCTTGTACTCTGGTTACTATTATTTTGTTTATTACGCATTTTTCAATGACGTATATGCTTTTTTCATCAATTTTATGGTGAACCAGAGTTATTCGTTGTTTGTCATTATTCTCAGTGATACAATCCCCATTTTTCATCATGAGTGTCAGAATTTGGGTGTCCCATATTTTGTTTTCATTTATTGTTGTGACATCTGGTGGAAAGTTATTATTAATATAATCATAGAGGGCTATTCTTTTTACTTTTTCCAAGATTTTAAAAAATATGGCAGTATTTTCAAGGTAATTTATAATATTAAGTTGTTCTTCTAGATCTTCTAGGTGAATAGTTTTTTTAAGGAACGAAAGCATATGATTATTGAAAATAGAACTGTAATTGCTTCGTTCGATTAAGTTTTTTTTTAAGTTCTATTATTTGATTTTGTAAATAAATTATTACATTTTGGTTATATTTTGCATTTTCTTAGAATGTAATTAAATATTCTTCCATGTTTCTTATGGCTGTTATATATTCGGGATTACTTTCTAACCCTCGAGTACTCTTCCATATCTTATTTAAGTTTTGATAAGTTTATTTATTCAAATTATTATTACTTTTGTAGAAGCGTCGAGCTTGACTTATTTGATGTATAACAGCTTGATTTTGTGCTTTTGCCATGTCTGTTATGATATTTCCTTCTGTAAAGTTAATATTTATTTTTGATTTCCCTTTATTAATAGGAGTAATATATGATGGTGTTGCAGACATATTTTTCGAGGTTTCTACAATATTTTTTCCGAATCTTTCTGCTTGCAATCCAGAAGTATTTCTTGTGAATGATGCTTCTTTATTTTTCATCGCTGCTTCAAAAAAATTATTCTTCATTCTGAAAAGGTTGAGATAAATAGTCAGCAATCATATTTTGATGTCCTGGCAAAAAATGTATTGAATAACTATAATCTTCTAACTGCATTAACCAACGTATTCTTCTACTATTTTGATCCTCTTTTCGATTTTTGATATAATGATATAATCCTTTATTATCTGTATTAATTCGAAATGTAGTTGGTAATAACCAATATTTAAAACTTTTAATAGTTTTTAATATAGCTAAAAATTCTTTTTCATATGTAGCATAATTTATTTCAGGTTTCGAAAATTTTCCTGAAGTGTATCTGACTACATCTTCTTTTTCTACAATTAATATACCTGCCCAATATAGCTGACTAGTATTTGTTGATACTACTAGTTTATCAGTTTCCTTAGGTATGATTGTTTTCGGAATTTTTGTTATGATAGATTTCCTGACTAATACACAGATTACTATCTAAATAAAGATCTTCACTTCGTTCATTAGTCATTATTACTCTGGATATTCTTGATCTTTTTCAGATATTCCCCGTAAGCTCAATCGACAGAGCAATGGGTACTTCTCATCATGGATTGCAGAATCGGCCGATCCGGATCGGGATCGGCCGATTCTTGGATCGGATCGGTACCCACCGATCCAATTCCAGCCCGAACTACCAATCCAGCCGGGAGTCCCGGCTGGATCGGTCTAATCGACCGGATCAGTCGATCCCGGACCGATCCAGGTGGATCGATCCGGGAATCGGTCGATCCGGACCGATTCCCTAGAACCCAGAAGGGTCCATAATCGGATCGATTCAGGACCCGATTCCGGACCATTTTCTGGTCCGATTCCCCCCCAATAAGGGGGAGATCAGACTGATTCCCCCTTTCCACCCCTCATTCTCACTTCCCCCCTCCCCTTCATTGTCTAGGGCTCCCCCTAGACCCCTCCCCCCAACAATCCACCTTAAACATTGGCCGATCCCCCCCTAAACAGGTAAATTTAGGGGGATAGTGTAAACATATTAATATATTTCACTATCATTTATACTATCACATATATAGAAGATTCATAATCATAAATATATATTATATACTTAAATTTACATAAATATCTATTTTAACTCTCTTCTTTCTCTCTTTTATATAATAATTTATACTTATATGATAGTTTCTTGAAAGAAACTTACGTTGTATGACATTACTTGATAAAATGTCATACACATTATTTGTTATTTTTTTTAATTTTTTATTTATTTCTATGATTTTTCCTGATTTTTTCTGATTTTTTGAGAATTTTTATGATTTAAAAAAATTAAAAAAAATTGTCCGATCCGGACCGATCCAGGACGCCCTTTCTTCCGGAGGATCGGCCGATCCCGATCCCGATCCCGCTCCCGTCACCGATCCCGATCCCGATCCCGATCCCGCGATCCTTGCTTCTCATTGAATAAGATCAATACTACTCACTAGGGGTGCAAACGATCCGAGCCGAGCCGAGTAGGGCTCTGCTCGAACTCGACTCGATCGTTTATTTCACTGTTTGAACTCGGCTCGATACTCGACGAGCTTCCAAATGTCTTGTTCGAACTCGGCTCGATTTAAGTTCGACGAGTTCGAGCTCGGCTCGTCGAGCCGCTCGTTTATGTAAACAAGCCTAATAGCTCGAACTCGAATCAAAATCAAGCTCGAACTCGAATCAAAATCATATTCGAACTCAATTTCAAACTCGAGATTAAGCTCGATTATTTGGAACTCGAATTCAAGCTCGAACTCGAATTTAAGCTCAAATTTAAAATATGTTAAAACAATAAGGGTTTAACACACGATAAAATCCTGAAAAAATATTGAATAACAGATGTTAAAATGACTAACAAAACTCTTTATATAAAAATTTGACATTAAAATTGGTTCTGGTCATTCACCTCCCTCTTTTCAAGAGGATATTAACTAAAACAAACTAACACAGAATAGTAAATACAGGTATTTGATTAATACCCTCTTTCCCATGAAATGAAAAGTAAAATGAAACGAAAGTCTCTTCAATCACATGGAATCTGAACTCCAAATCTGCAACTTGGTAATCTCTGCATATGTTGAGCTCGGAAAAGATAAAAAGATTGAAGATCCTGGCTGCAGGGATATAGGTAATTTGCAAAATTTCTGTATTTGTTGCTTTCCATGAGCATCTCAAATAGCGGACACCCTATAATCAGGCGCTTGATAGAAATTGAAAGCAAAATAAAATTGCAAAAATTGAATGGGAGAAAGGCACAAGTAAAGAGGGAGACCGAGCTCATGCCACTTGCTAGCGGAGTCTTGATCAGGGAGCAGGCAGAGGCGGGCCAGCAGGCTGCAGCACTTGAAGAGGGAGACCGAGCTCACGCGTCACGCTAGTCGCCAGCGGAGTCCTGATCCGGGAGTAGGCGGAGGAGCTCACGCAGTCGCCAGCGGAGTCCAGATCCGGGAGAAGGGCGGAGGCGGAGAGGGTCAGTAGGTTGCAGCGCGGAGTCCCGATCTAGGACTCAAGAGCAGGCAAAGGCGGGGTGGGCGAGCAGGCTGCAGCGTGGAGTCCAAATCCGAGAGCTGCGGAGAGGCTGGAGGCGGCCGTCGGCCCGTCGCAAAGAGGGTGGAGGCAACCGAGAGTTGCAGGTGGGCGGGCTCCTGCGGCCGCGGCTGCGGGATATGCGCGTCGGGTGATGTGGGAGAGAGAGAGAGAGGAGGGAGATAGATGTGGACCCTAAAATGTTAGGGTTTTCAATCGACGAACGGTCCAGATTTCATCTAATTTTATTTTAAACTGTATAAAATCAGTGACGACGAGCCAATGACAGGCGAACAAAGGATATTGATCGTCTAATATTATTTGAATATAAAATTAACTGTATAAACATATAAATATATATTTTTATTAAATATACAGTAAATATATATTATAAATAATATTTATTTATAATTTAATTATTAGATCGAGTAGTTAAACGAATAGTTAATCAAATATTTAATCGAGCTACTCGCGAACTTATCGAGCCGAGCAGGTCTCTGTTCATACTCGGCTCGTTTATAAGCCGAGCTTTTATTTTTGTTCAAACTTGTTTATTTAACTTAATAAACGATCCGAGTCGAGTATTTAACGAGTCGAGTATCGAACTACTCGTCGAGCGTATTGGTTCGCTTGCACCCCTACTACTCACCACAGTAATAACTTCTAAAGGATGTAACGAAGTAGAAACGATGTAGATAAAATATTTAATTAAATTCGAGTTATTCTATTTGAAGTAATAAGATTATAAAATTTATGTCATCAAATATGATAAAAATGTTGAATGGTCAGAAAAATCAGAAATAGGTTTTACATAATATTTATGCAATATATTCATATAATGTTGCTGGTATAAATAATAAAAAATAAATTAATACTTAATATTTAGTAATATATAATATTTTATATTATACACATATTCGACATAATCTCTTGAAAATAAAATATAATCTACAAACTTAAAAACCTAAAAAATATATTGACATTTAATAAATTATATTATATTTTTTTCTTAATATTTTTATAATATTTTTAAATAATATTTTAATGTAATATAAAAACCTACATAAAATATAAAAAATAAATATTAAAAGCTACGTAGTATATTGAAACAATGTTATTATATTAATATAAAAAATAAATTAATACCGATGTTATCAATTTCATATTTTATTTATTCATTCAAAGTAAAAAATTTCATTTAATTAAGATATATATAAATTAATAAACTTAGATTTACTTGAAATTACATATATATGCCTAGTAATTATATTTTTATATACATAGTTTATGTTATATATATATGATGCAAGATATTATATATCAATAAATATTAATCTAGTAACCTTGTATAAATATATTACATAGGTTTTCATATTTATTTTTTATATTTACATTGGTTTTTATGTTACTTAAAAATATTATAAATACATAATATATACTTAATCGATGTTACTATGGTAAATATTAAAAATAAATTAATACTTTAAAATCTTAAATTAATACTTAATAGGTCTCTCTTGCCACAGAGCGAAGCGAAGACAAGTGCTGCCATGACAGCCAGAGCTTGGAGACGAGGAAGAGAGCGTCGCAACCCTTGATAGGTCTCTCTTGCCCTCCTATGCCTTCATTCGGGTTCTGGCGAGGGGTTTTAAGCACCCCCGTTAAGATGCCTTCCGTGCGGTGTGAGGGCCTGAGGGGCCCTTTGGCCGACCGGCTGCTAGTGCCGGCAAGCTCCCTTTGTCCCTTCCCGCCGGCCGCAACAAGGCATCTTTGCCTCTGTAAACCCGCGAGATGGTTGAACATCAGTTTCAGGAGTCTCGGATCTTGCCATGCCCGCGAGACCGAGATTCTTGCGAGATCTCGCGAGAATCTCGCGAGATGACGAACCTTGCTTCACGGCGGCCAAAGCCATATTTCTCCCTAGAGGAACAACCACTACAGTATCATTATGCAAAGCCACTTTATCTAGAGTTCCATGATCCCCAGCAGCCGTGGATCCCTCCTCTGGAGCCTACTTACGGCCACAATTCGATACTTATGACTTAACTGAGATAGCAGATGCATTATTTTCATATGGATATGCACCCGCGCCTGCATTGACAAGAAGACTAGGACAACTAAGTCGTGGCAAAAATAGGAGAAAGAGAATGAAGGCTAATATCATAGATATTCGTGAACATTGAGTCATAAAATGTATATTTTAATTATCATCTTATTGTGTGATCATATTAAAGCTTATTATACTTTTTGTATCTTCTCTTGTTTATTAGCATATCGTCATATTATCATGTTACAATTATTAGCATCTTATTCTTATCATATATAGAAAACACTTTATGTATGCTAAATGGTACATTTCATTTTTTTACAAATTTTGTGGTCCATTTCCTATTTTTATAGATTTTTTTATTTTTTTAAAATTGTTTTAAAATAAAAAAACTGATTCCAAAATCAATCAAAATCTGTTTTCCTTTTCTAAAATCAGCCGATTCCGGCCGATCCGATCGGTAGGGACCGATGCCAATTCTGATTTCGGAATCTATGCATGGATCCATTTAAACTAAACACAATTGTCCCTACCAAGTTATGCTAGTTCTGAAAGCCAAGTGCAAAATATCGATCATCATATGTTGACAAGAATTCAAAACTAGGACCATGGAATGTAATCTCTTGAGAATCACTCAAGAGATCCTTAGAATCTTTCCCTCCACACCTCCAAGAAACGAGATCACCAATATGAGTTTTGTATAAATATCTATTATCCTTTATTTTCTACCATATGTTGATGACTCCAAGTCTCCAACTTTAAAGCTTCATATTAATACAAATTGTCTATTTCATTTACATTATCTATCGTTCTTTTTCTTATTATTAATTCATTAGATACCTGTACGAAGTTTCTGCATGTTAACAACTCTATTGTTGTATCTATCCAAAGTCTTATTAGGGTGTTGTTGATTTATTTCTACTATAAGTTATAAATTAAGATTTTTACTTGACTATATATAAAAGTGAATTAAAATTTTCACACCTTAATTTTCAAGGATATCTTCTTTTGATATTGTTTGAGAAGAAATCTAGATTTATATTGGAACCTATTGATATATCTCTTATCGATAATTATCATCCTTCTATGTCTTAATTCCTCCTCTATCAATTCATCCAGTCTAGGCCCTCAAATCTCATGTCCCTTTTGGAGAGATTATTATAACATTTACATTAATATGCCAACATCCAATTTTCCGAGATTTTTCCAAGATCACTTCTATCCAATCAACTTAAGATGAAATCGATATGTGAGAATACAATCCTTGACAAGAACTAAAATAAAACAAAAAAATATAAACAACAATAAGGAATAATGAACAAGATGAAACACTGCATCCATGGGTTTATATTTTCATCAGTTTGCAGAAGTGCTAATCAGGACGTCAATATATGAGAAAATGTAACTACAATAAAGATTTTAAAAAGGTGGAAAACAGGAAGAAACAAAAGGCAAGTAGTTCTACCATTGCCACATAGGTTAGCAATGGCACCAGCAACCATCCGAAGAGTTTGAGGGTCCTCAGCATCAGCTGCAGTCATTGAAAGCAAAGCAATTCCTCCCTGAGCCATGATAAGCTCCTGATTCATTTCTACAGTACAAAAAAGTCAGAAGGCTTTGATGCATCACTTCAAGTAGAGTGAGATTCAAAGAAAAGGTAAGTGAAAATCCATGAGAAAGGATCCAAATCAAGAACAAGGCATTTTACCATTCATTGCAAGGTTTGCAATAGCACCAGCTGCCACTCTTCGTATTGTCTCATCTTCTGAGCTTCTCAAGAGCATTAACAACGAAGTCAAACCACCAGCTTCTACAATCCTCTCCTGATTTGCTTCTGCAGACAGAAGCAACAATTTCAAACCTCAGTTCACAGAAGAAATAAATCATGCATCGCAACATATTTAAAGGAAAAATGGGCCATCAGGAAAAGTCCAATTAGATCAGTTACTTCTACATTAATTCCCTGACTAGGACAATCGAAATAGAGCACTAGACAACAAGTGCTTGATTCACTTAGGAGTAGGTTGTCCCAAAAACCTGAAGTCACTATTTGCATTCAAGACTGGATTCAAGCACTGAAGATTACCGTCACAGAACTCGATGTTATTAGAGTTTTAACTGAAACAGTCATCTATGTTTTATTATACTTTCCTTTTTTCAGATCATTCCATCATCAAAACATATCTGATGTTGAACATTGTTAAGCACGTCATCATTTTCTGTGTTATCATCATCCTAATATGGCGACAAGTTATCTTACACTCTTTAGCAACTTACGGTCATGCTAAATGATTAAATTGATATCTAATTCCACTTCCTACAATCAGGTCAGGTTGTGGATCTCACAGGACGTGTTCAGGTATTGGCTATACTGCACTTAATGTTTTTTCTTTATAAAATAAAAAAGTGTTCTGTATCCTTGTTTCAATGGAGATATGCTTTAAGTGATAGTTGAGCTTCTTCTCGAAGATTGTTGGACATGTATGCCAGGACAAACATGTCATGCTATTTCCACTGATGCATCAAGTTGTATGATTCCCTTTTAGTTTAGAGTTCAGACAATAAAGGTACCTCATATAATCAGTGCTTAAAAGGATGGAGGAACATCTTAAAGTTTGTAAGATATTCTAAAATTTTAAGGCACGTTATTTTCTTCTTTATCCAATCCTCATATTTCTGCACTTGTCATTCCGCCCTGACCTACAAGTATTTTTTATTAATAACAGGTATTTTAGGAAATGGAGCCCATAATTTCTTCTCACTGGTAATTTTTCAAGTTGAGAAATCCTCATTTTTGTTCGTATTTTGGTGTTATATTACAATTAAACAATCGTCAATTGCATGAAGGTATCATTTATCTTATACTCTTTATTCCTGAGGCAGGATCTATTTTGGAATCATGTCTCATTATTGTCACTTTAAAATGAATTACAGACCATATGGTTGGCGAAATTGTTAAGCTCTGGTGGCCACCCAAGGAAATCCGAGTTAGCGTGGCTAACACAATCCATAATTGACTTCAGTCAATTAGATTGGGTTTGGCCGTATACTTTGCCATATTTTGGTTTCTTTGAAAACTATAAAGACCAATCCATGGATACCCTTGCCTGAGAAACCCTCATTTTAAACCACACAAAATACTCTTCGGCAATAGATCACCACATCCAGCAATGCAAAGTCCTGCAATGATATTACTTGGAGTGGCAAACAAGCTAATACACTCAACAGAAACCAAGGAACTCTGCTCGATAGAAGCTCGACTAGGCACATTTTTTGTGCTAAATGAGCCAAGCTAGAACCCAAAAAAGGTTCAACTAATAAACAAGAAGCTTGAACAAATCCCCTACTTGACTCAATTAAGCATGTGAGCAACTCATTTAGATAATTAACCAAACAAGGAGGCATCAGATCAGATCAGCCAGTATCGGCAAATCTGATAGAGTTTTTGGTGGACCAATCTGATACCATGGGAGGTCAGCCGATCCAAAGTAGCAAATAGGTTGGATCAATTGATATTAGTGAATCCAGCCAATAAGGCCAACCTGAATTAGTCCAGATCAAACAATTTGGCAAATCATTGTGGATGCATCCAAGTGCCCCAACCCATATAAGGCCCTTGGAGCCCTATTTTCACCATTACCTCAAGCTTTCTCATATCTCCCTTTACAATGTTTTTCAAGCACTCAAAAACTCTCATTCTAGCTCTCTTTCTTTCACCTCAAGCACTCATTTACTTAGCTCTCTCAAATATTTTAGTTGTTAGAGATTTTAAACTATCAGTTTCTCTATGGTGGCCAGTGCAATTGGATATGGAAGAAGTGGCACTCGACGTAGAAGCCTGTGGTGTTGATGATGCTTGGCTGATGCAAGAAGCCTGCTGTCTTGGGTGCACGGTTCAAGTGGGTATGATGGGAAAAGTGAGGGAGAGGGAACAGCAAGAGCGGCAAGATTCTGCAGGGAGATTAGATGACAGGTTTGCGGATGGGAATAACAGTGAAGGAGAGAGGGTGTACATCATGAACCAGATGACTCCAATATGATAGGCAAAGAGGGCAGAGGGAGCCCTCGCTGGCAGGGAGGTGTTTGGCTTGAAGAAGCTTGCAGCCTGCACATGACAGGAGGGGTGTCACACTTAAAAGGGAGAAGCTGGGAAGGAGAGCAGGGTTCCAGGGACATAGGCCGGCTATGGCGCCAAGGCCATGCAACAGAAAGAAGAGGGTAAAATCGAAAAGGTGGGACTGTCACACCAGAGAGCGGCAGAAGGGGAGTAGGTGCCAGAGAGGCAGATCCGCGTTGTGCCTCTGCCACCTGCATGCGAGACAGCCAGCAAACGTAAGTAAGCCTGTCAGATCTGGAGGAACACTGGCATGAGCTAAGTGGAAGTTGGACTGTTTGTTGGCTATGTTCCATATTTGTGTACAGCCAGAAGACACAAGGAAGGTGTCCAGCCCATGGTTTTCCATCTCACTGAGATCTCGCGAGAATCTCGGTCTCTCCAAGGGGCCGAGATACGAGATCGCCGAGATCTCACCCATGTAGATTGGTCCATAAAGAAATTTTCTCGGTCAATATGCGACTACTCTGCGTCCCATTTATGATAGTGTAAACACATTTAATATATTTCACTATCACTTATGCTATCACATGAAAATGTGTCACAAGTTTAATACCATATTAATATTTAAATAAGATTGTATACAAGTTTAAATCTTTTAGAAGTACAAAGATCATCTTTTTGGCATTGAAAGTACTTTGTAATTATTCATTCACACAGTTAATATACAAAATGTGTTATATATTTTCATGTAAATTCATTGATGTACTCCTATTTTTATAAGATATTATGTTATATTTCATACATATATACATTTTGATCCGAGATCCGATCTCCCGAGATTTTCCGAGATCTCTCCGAGATCTCTTCTCTTTCACCCCCCCGAGACGAAGTCGAGATCCGAGATGGCAATCCTTGGTCCAGCCACAGCACAAAGCTGTGGGGCTGGGCAATCTTTGGCTGGACCGAGAATGGGAGCTGCGTTCAAAAGGGAGATCTTCAATGGTAAAATGAGAAGACAACAGAAGGAATGGCACAATGCCAAGGAAAGAGGAAGGAAAGAGGGAAAGAGTAAAAAGGCCCCCTGGACAACTGTATAGGTGGAGGTGAGGAGGCAGTGCACCTTCCTAGAGCAGGCAATTTTCAATCCCCCAAAAAAATTCATTTCATCATGTCGTTCTTAGAGTACATGACCCACCTAGACACAACTTTAAATTTTACTTTGATGTCATTAAAATTAGCTCAAATAAGCAAACAAGAAAAATACATAAACTACTTTCAAAAGAATTTTACTTTGGTGTCGAGCCAACATTTCGCCCTCGCGTCATTCTCCTTGTGCACCCTCATCGTTGTGCAGATGGCTGAGCAGGAGGGAAGATCAGCTGTGGTAGGCAGTGCAACAATGGCAGGGCATGGAGGTGTGTGATTGGAAGGAACCAGTGGCCTTTTTGCGTCGTCGGCGTCATCCTTGAATCTCCTCTCTGTCTCTCCCATATTGCCTTCATGTCATCCGGAAATAGGTAGAGTGGGCCACAACGGAGTAGGGAGTTCGTGATGGTGGAGCATGGAAGAACAGTGGGCCATTCTCATGCAAAAGGGGATGTTTGAGACAAAGAGTCGGGATGTCAGAGGCAATGGAGGGATCTCACAGATCCAAATGAGAGGGAAGGGGAGAGAAGATCCTAAAGGGAGATGGTAGCATGGGTGTGTTTAGAGCAGGGGCGGCAGAGATGTTTTAGTAGCTCCAGCCGACGAAGAGGAGAATGATGAAGCTCGGAAAAGAGGAGAATCTAGATCACTGGGTTTCCACTGGGAGCTCGTCCAAGGATCGCTAGATGGCTCTACTATAGCCGGAATAGTGGCTGTAGAAGTGTTGGAAGGCAGAACTCCCTCTTGGGGGAGTCGGAAGAACCAAATGTAATGAAGAAACCCAACATCTGACCAAGGATCGCTAGAGAGGATTGAGAGGCCGGTGAAGATGACACCAATGAGCAGGCATTGGGACGAGCGGAGGCGATGTCTATGACGAAGCTAAGAAAGGTGATGTCAAAGCAAGGTGAAGAAGGAAGGGGAGAAGATGGGCATGGAAGCCGACTAGGAAGGGGGGAAGAGACGTTGGTGCCGACCTTTTGTTGGGGAAGAGTTGGAACCAACCTCTCTTGCTGAAGAAGAGGAAGATGGCCTCCAACGTGGATGGTTGAGACAAACGGGCCGGGGCCAAGCCCTCCACTGGACGAACCATTGCAGCTTCTCAAAACATTCCACTTCTTCCCTCATTCCAACATAAGAAAACCTATTTATAAGGAGCCATCTTACAAAAAAAGCTCATTAAACCATTATTTACAATCATACCCTCTAAGGATAGCTATGTAATGAAAATACTTTAAAATTTTTTAAATATTTACAAGTAGGCTCTTTTAAGGACGTAAATGCAAAATAAATCCAAAATTCTAGAACCACATCCCCATCATTCTCCCTTATCGGGAGAAAACTTGTCCACGAGTTTCTAATGTTGTATGACGAACTCTGTCACTTTATTTATTCACACCAAGTGCCAAAGTCAGTGAAAGCATCCCAAGAGTAGACTGATAGGAATAGACCGATTCCGAGCTCTGATACCAATTTGATACGAGATGGTGTGGTGGACCAGTGCTAAAACACTGCGAAAATGTGAGAAAATGCTCAAAGCCTCAAAATAAACCAAAAGAAGTTAAACAAAGCCGACCGGGTTTAAACCGGTTGGAAATGCACTTGAATTGGCCCTAGGCTATGACTTAACCCCTCGAGGATCATGGAGGTTGTTGGCTGGCTAGATTAGGGTGGGAGGTTGTGGACATCTCTGGATGCTCCCGTGTATGTGAAGAATAGACCTGACAGTGACGTGGCACTGTGAAGGTGCCCCCACGGGCACTTGAAGGACCACTAGTGGGGGGTAGTGGCATCTCACAGTGCATCTGGCCCTATAAGGTATGTGGCAAACTGAACATTGGCACGCCAAGAAGAGCCGAGGTCATGGAGCCTTATGGCTCCTCTTGACAGCATATGGTGGTGGCACAACTCGAGGGGAAGGGTCGTGGAGGACCTCAACACCAACAGCCATGTGAGCAAGGTGAGGCAGCAAGGCAGGCCTAATAAGAGGGTGGTCTTGCCGGCTTTCACCCTCATGTCGTCCTTCTTATGCGTCACTTGATGCGAGACGATGTGGTGAACCAATGCTCTGTGTGTAAAGAATAGACTTAGCGGTGTCATGACATTGTGAAGGTGCCCCCGCAAACGCTTGAAGAAGGACCCCCTGGTGGAGGGGTCGTGGCATCTCCCAGTGTATATGATCTTGTGAGGTACGTGGTAGCTGGCAAGGATGATGTTAGCGCCTGAAGAAGAGCCGAGGTCATGGAGCCTTGTGGATCCTCCCGAGGGGAGGATCATGAAGGCCCTATGATGTGGAATAAAAGGGACAAAATGAACTAAACAAACCAAAATGGAAGCGAACCGGACTTAAACCAGTCAAAATAGGCTCGAATCAACCCAAAACCACACCAAACTGGCCCAACAGGTTGAACTGGCCTTAGACCGGCTCAAAACGCCCTGAACTGGGGTGAACCGGCCGGTTCAAGCATTGAACTAGCTCAAATCGGGTCTGAACTTGGTCAAACCGGCCTGTGACCCGATCTAGGTCATGAACCAGGCCGGTGCGAGCTGGTGGTGGCAGACTAGCGTCAACTTACCCCCGATGGGGGTCATGGCTGCACAAGGGGAAGGCCTTCCCTAGGGATCGTGGTTGTGCTAGGGGTGTTGAAGTGGCGGCGACATGGCAGCATCGAGGCGATTCAACACATGAAAGTGGGAAGTTGATGTAACCTCAAAATTCTCTTTTGACTTTTAATTTAGGGAATCCATTTTCCTGTCTGATTTGATCTGACCTTAGCATTAACTTCTTAGAAAAAAAAATGGTATTCCATAAAAGTAGTAGCAAGGGTCCATGATATGTATAAAAGTATAAGTTGACGTTGTTAGGTTCTTAGAAAAATTATTTTGACCTCTCCCCATCGGATGATGTGAAGATCCGACGTTAATTACATCGAGAATGCTCGAATACCCTTGATTATCTGTCATAACAACTCATGGAATAGAAAACATGCATTCACAAAATAAACATTCACACATACACATAGGAGAAACAGAAGCTCCATGAACTTGGTGGAATACAAACACTTAATTTGTTTTAATTTTAATTTGAAGTGATTGGTTTAATTTGATTTTTGTTTGTGATTTGGTTTAGGAGATTTAATTTGAGTTGAACTTGATTGGAATCGATTTGAATTTTGGCTTGTTTGATTAATTTGGTTTTTTTATTAAGTTTGACTTGGCATTGATTTAGGAAGTTTGATTCAAGTTAGTTTAACTTGACCTTTGGATTTGATTTGCTTATTGAATTTGTTTAGTTGAAATTAATTTGAATTTGAATTTTGATTTGGTAAATTGAATCTGAGCTTAAGTTAGGATGTTTGGGTTTTTTAGGCAGTGACTTACAGAATATTTGGATTATGAGTTTCTTATTGGTTTGCGTTAGAATTGTTTGGTTAATGTTGCGTTATAAGATTGGAATGCTTTAAATTCTAGTTGGAATTGATTAGTTTAATTTGAAGTGGCCTATTCAGATTTACTTTGATTTGAGTTGGATTTATTTGGATAAAATTTAGTTTGAGAAATCTGATTTAAATTTGTTTTAGAGATTTAAACTTGTTTGATTAAGATTGATTTGGATTTAATTTGAGAAATTGGATTTAAATTTGTGGATTAGAATTAGGTTGAATTTAGCTTATTTCATTCATTTGGATTTGACTTATGAGTTTTAATTGGACTTCAATTTTACTTGTTTTAATATTGGTTTGATATATGATTTGAATCCATTTAAAAATGAATTGTTCTTTTGATTTGAGTTAGATTTAAATTTAGATTTTTTAACTGTTTAAGTTCACCTTAATTTGAGTTAAATTTGTTTGGTAAATTTGCATTTTGTTTGGGAGCTGGAATTCAAACTTGATTTGAGAATTGATTTTGATTTTGGTTATGAATTAAGAATCTTTTAAGTTTGGTTTCTGATGCAGGTTTCAGTTAATTTGGCTCAATTTTAATTGGTTTGAATTTGTTTTGATGTGGTTTATGAATTGATTTGGAAATTCAATTTACACTTTTTATTTATTTCGTCCAGATGTGGATTTTTGTCGAAATTTTGGCTTCTGTTACATCAAAACTTATTTTTGGATCAAAGAATTGACGAATCTTTAAAGTTTGTTACTGATTTGTATGATTTCAGTTTGGACTTGATTAAGGAACCAGATTTGATGTTTGACAGGTTGTGACTTGGTTTGATTTGCATTTTGGCTTATTTATTTCATCCCATTTTGGAATTCTTCTTTGGCAGGCTCATTATCATATTTGGTTTGGTTGAGATTAAATCATGTTCTGTTTGTTGATTTAATTAGGGTTTGTGATTTGTTTAAGACCTGGTCCAAATTGCCTATTCAGAATTTCTTAATATTTCAATTGGACTTCATCTCCTGTTGGCGGTTTGGCTTGATTGAGCTGAACATTGTGTTCGAGAGAGTTTTGATTTGAACAATCTGATCTAAGTTTACTTAGCATCTCGAATCTCTTCTTTCTTTTAGACTTTGAGACTTCAGATTTGTGGATTTTAAAATTTTTTTTGGATTGGTTATTTGGAAAGGGAGATTTTGTTTGAGTGCATTTTACTTTAATTGGGTTGGGCTTCTTTTATATTTTAACTTGCGGTAATTAAAGTTTACTTGGGAATGCTTTAGTTCGGATGCTGAAATTGATCCTTTGATTTCTGCAATTTTGGGCACCGTATGTTCTGTGTTTCTGTACTGCCCGGTGGAGTTTCAGGTTCCTTAGAAGAGACCTTAAAATTCACTAATTTATGAAATTGGATCTTCTGTTTTCTTCAATCTCAGATTCTGGTTTAATCTGATTGAGCCAAATTCTGAAATTAAACTGGACCTTTTGAAATTTTCTGCCGTGTGCACCACATTCGGTCACCTGGTGATGATTTCTCTTTATATGTTTGCATTCTCTCAATTTCATGAGACCATCTTTTCTCCTTGTCACAACAAATATGTACAGAACTTGAAAAATTCCACTGTTTGCTTCATCCAAATAACATAGCCCACAGCATTACAATTGATTGATTTGGGATCAACTCCATTTAATCCTTGATGGACATGATGGAATTGACTAGTTCTAGGATAGAATATACCCGAACTTTGATAGACATGTGGGTATTCTGTCCATCTCTTTTTTTTGAACTTCATTAGTATATAATCGGCTTTGCGGCATGTTGACCATGTACGGTCTCATATAGCTAAAAAATGGTAAGACATTGGGGTCTTTTAATAGACCTTTGTATGTCTACCTTGAGGATGTAGGGGCGGATGGTTAGTCGACCCCCCAACTAGTACGGATTGTTGGATTAAAAGATGGATTTTTATTTAGTTTATATAAATTGTTTGTTTAAAACTTTTTTTTTGAAATATTGCCCTGTTCGGGCACTGTTCAGCCGATGGGGGTATTTGGGCCCTTTTTTGTTTGAACCGGCGGCCCGTCACCGTGCTGGTCCTGGCCGGCTTCGCCCGGCTGCGGCCTCATCCTTTCTTTTCACCTTTTTTTTGGTGGGCCCCACGGTGTTTTCCACCGTGGACCAAAGTTGGGGGGGGGGGGACATGACATTATTTCCCCCCAATAGTGTTCCTCCCCAACGGCTTCCTCCTTCGGCCACCACCCGGACACGGCGGAAGGGCCATCGGCAACCAGAGAGATTGGAAGAGATTCTGCCGGCTCCTCCAAGGGAGGCAGAGACCCTTGACGACGACGGCAGAGGGGCTATGGCCCTGACGACGTCCTTGGTGGTCTTCAGAAGCGGCGGCGAGCTTGACGGCTTCAGTGAAGGACAGGTGTCTCTGGTGATCCTGACGGCTCCGACGAAGGGGAAAGGCGCCTTTGGTGGTCTTGACGGAACGAGGAAATTGATCCGGCAGCTCTTCGGTTTCAACAGGCAGAGGTGACGGCTCTGGCAATTCCGACGGGGAGATCGGATAGGTGCGGGCCCCTCTTGCTCCCTCCTCCTCCTTTTTCTGCCCTCCGTTTTCTCCCTTGGGCCTGCTCTCTCCTCCCCAGCCACGGGTAGACTTGGATGGGGCTTTTATAGGCTCAAAGACGCTCTCCATTCGGGAAGCTAGTCCGTCTCTGAACAGGACTCCGATGCTTCCACGATACTCGAGATTGAATCCGAGTAGGATCATGACCCTTTAGGAGTTGCCGGGAGACGTCTTTCATATGGCTTGTCATCATGGGGAGTCCGATCGGCAGTCCGCTTCAACTGAGGCAAGTCTCGTATGCTGTGGAAGACTTCGTGATATTCTACAACCGCTCCTTTCTATCTTCTAGGATCACGATTCTCTCCTAGATATGTAGAGGTAGATCTGGCATTATCTAAGAAGCTACCGAAAGAATTGTTACCCCGGATGGTAATCTTTGTAGGAGTTCTAATATTTTCAAAAGGCCCTAGACGTTGAGTTGGCAGGGATCGGGGCTTCTCCAAAAAGTCCTTGTCAACATTGCACCGTAGAGACTAGATGGGCTAAAGGAAAGCCATCACAATGGGCTCCTTTCAACACTAAAATTTACCCCATTAAGTGTGTGGATGGGGTGCCGTAAAATTGACATTTAATTGGGTTAAGACTGACATCTAATGGACCTGAATTGAGACAAGGATGTGGCCCATAAGTATACGAATAATGAACGACAAACTTGGGCCTGACTTAAGCCATTCCATAAAATCTGAAAATTTTCGGTGCCAACAGAAGTCAAGCTCAGACAAAACCCGACCAGGGGGACCTCCATCCTCATGATCCTACCTCGTCATCTTCGGCAAGCATACGCGGCACCCTCATCCAGATGACAGGCGACACTAGAGGGTGGAGCAGACGGAGCTGATGTTGGCCATGAATGGTTGGGGGTTCGGAAGGAGAGACCTGTAGAACCCCTTTCGATCTCTTCGGGCCTTCGTCTCGCTAGGAAGTCGCAGGTAGCAAGTGTGCGGGTGGTTCCACGTCGGCGGTGGTAGTTCGAATGGGAGGAGGAGGTGAAGGCTTAGGACCCGCCATTGTCGGCCTTCTTCTATACGAATGATGAAGTCTACCGAAAGGGAGTCATCTGTGGAAGGACGAGTTGCCAACAAAGAGGAAGAACGACCAAAAACTGCATCACTGCCTTCGGACCCGTCTGGACAGAAGCTAAAATAAGGACGACTGTTGGAGACGTGGAGCTACTATTGCAAGGAGGAGGACTGGTCTGAGGATCATCGGATGTTGTGAGGGCCTCGTCGAAGAGGCTTGAAGAAGAGGTCATCAACACCGAGGAGGAGCAGTGAAAGAAAGAGGAGAAGCGGTCCTCGTGACTAGGGTAGAGGAAAAACGAGACCGGGATCCCACGATGGTGAGGGAGAGAGTAACAGTGCTAACGCTGGGGTTGGAGAAGGGTAACCAACCTCACTACCGAAGGAGAGGGAGAAGAAGATGACGGTCCTCACTGGCAGGGTAGGGAAGGAGGAAACGGGAAGGAGGTGGATGGGCCAAAGCCCTCGCACACGGGAAAAACCAAGCTCTAAAAATTGATTTCACTTCACTGCTCTCCTTGTTACAGCATGGTGCCCCTATATAGAGGTGGTAAATTAACTGAAGGACCTCAATAAAGACATTTATAAACTTAACTCCAAATGTAAAATTATAAAAGTATTCTAAGGACATCTTAAATTTTGTCCCCCTCACCCTGTAGCATTAGCAATTGGATGAGCTGCATGAGGTGACAAGGCAAGTCCGAGAAGAGGGGGGTTCAGCTAGCTTTGCACCCTCACGTTGTCCTCCTTGTGCGTCCTCGTCGCTGTCCAGATGCCAGTGCAGAGTGGGACAAACAAAGCAAGGCGATAGACAACGCTAGTAGAGTAGTGGAGCAACGATGGTAGGGAGTGGAGCATAATCGGAAGAAGCCGAGAAGGCCTAGGTGGTCTTCCGGCGTTAGCGTCAACATCATGGAATCTCCTCTACATCTCCCTTATCGTCTTTGTGTCATCCAAAAGGAGGCTAAGTGGGTGGTCGTGGAGTAGGGACTTGGTGATGGCAGAGCACGGAGAGAGAGGATTCCAGAGAGAGATGGTAGCATGGGGTGTGTCTACAGGAGAGGCGGCAAGGATGTGTCACTGGCTCGACAAAGAGAGAAGAGGATGACAATGTCCGTAAAAGGAGGGATCCCAATCACTAGACTACTAGGAGCCTATCTAGGGATAGCCAAACGGCTCCACTGTAGCTGGAGCAATGGCTACAGATGTGTTGGAAGGTAAAATTCCCTCTCGGGGCTGCCAAAAGATCTAGATGAGATAAAGAGACCCAACAACTGACCGGTGATCTTCGAAAAGAACTAGGATGCCGATGGAGATAACACCAATGAGTAGACATTAGAGATGAGTAGAGGTGATGCCTATGACAGAGCCAAGAGAGGTGGTGTTGAACTGAGGTGAAGGAGGAAGTGAAGCATGGCACGAAGGCCAACTTGGAAGGGGGGAGGGACGTTGGAGCCAACCTCTTGTTGAGAAAGAATTGACGTCGGTCTCTCTTGCCGGAGGTGAGAAAGATAGCCTCCATTATGAAGGGAGTGAAATAAGTGAGGCCAAGTCTCCTGTTGGACAAAGCAATGTAGCGTTTCTAAAAATTCCACTTCTTCCCTCATTCCAAGGATGCTTATTTATAAGGAGTCATCTTACAAAAGAAGCTCATTAAACCCCTATTTACAAACATACCCTCTATGGTTTTGAATTGTTATGTAATGAAAAGACTTAAAAGAACTTTAACATATTTACAAACATGCCCCTTCAAAGACAAGTGCAAAATAAACCCAAAATTTTTGAATGGGTTTGCCATCAGAAAGGTTTGGGCCTTTGCCTTTTAACATTCGTTGGTGATAGGAACTGTCAATAGAACCCCTATTTCAAACTTCCCTCATTAAAGATTTCAAGTATGGAATGCAATCTCCCAATAATCTCTCGAGATCTCCTGAGAATCTCTCTCCATATCTCCAAGAAATGAGATCACCGATACGAGATCTATATAAATATTTGCTATCTTTTATTTTCCACCATAAATTGATGAGTAACTTTAAAGCTCCATATTACTACAAATTGTAATCTAGATCATTCATATTATCTCTCATTTCTTTCCAATTATTAATTCAATTAAATGTCTTTATAAAGTTTCTAGACGTTAACGACTCAATTGTTGCATCTATCTAAAGTCTTATCTAAATGTTGTTGATTCATTTCTCCTACAATTTGTAAGTTAAGATTTTATATGGTTAAAGATAAAAGTGATTCAAATTGTTACACAATCTCTTAATTTTTAAGATCTTCACTTGATATTACTAGAGAAAAGTCTAGATCCATAATAGAACTTATCGATACATCTCTTATTGACATTGATCATTTTTTCTTATATCTATCGTAATTCCTCCGGCCAACTTATCCAATCTTAGTCCTCTTATGCCCATTTTGAAAAGATTATTATATCATTTTGCATTAGCATGTTGAGATCCAATCTCTCGAGATTTTCCTTAGATCTCAGAGAGATCTCTTCTACGTAATCACCTTGAGATGAAGCCAAGGAGTGAGATGACAATTCTTGAATCAAACCGGAATCTGACATAAAAAGTATCTATGGGCCTATTTTTAGTTTTTTAGTTTTTTCCAATTTATATTTTTATGCAAAATATATCCTACGTAGATCTAATCAGAGATCCGATCTCTTAGGCAAATGCCGTGAAGGGACCATACTACGAGAACATGATCAACACGATCGCAGACGTCGGGAGGGGAGTGCCTGGTCCAAACCCAAAGGAGATATACAATGTATATCTTCCTATGGAGGTGCAAGAAACAAAGAAGTACGTGCAGTCATTTGAACGCATCTGGGAGGAACGAGGTTGCACGTTAATGACCGACGGATGGACCGGTAATTTAATTTTCTTTTACTCATTCATATTATATGTATTAACATTCTTTTTTGGTATAACTTAGTTAACATCTTATACTTAACAGGTACTACTAGAAGACTATGATCAATTTCCTAGTGTACAACAAGCCGGCACGGTTTTTCTGAAGTCGGTCGACGCATCGTACAGTAAAGAATGCGAGTATCATTACCAATTGATGGGATGGGAGCGATAAGAAATAGGAGAGAGCCGGGTAGTTCAAGTAGTCGTACAATGCGGCCGCATACAAAGCGGCCGGTCAGATGCTTACGGTCAAAAGACCAAAGTTGTATCGGGACACCCCGTTCCGCCCACTCTTTAGATTTCGATGTCGGAGGATATATGCAAGGATCCTCAAATAGACAGGGTCGTTAAGCTAGCCCGCTTTATTTCTTCATTTATTTATAACCACAACTTTGTCCTCGCACTTACGAGGTAACACACCAAGCGGGCGAGAGTTGTTACGGCCCGTGCAACCCGGTTCGCTCCCACTATATTTCCTTAGGAAAGTTTATCGAGTCAAAGGAGAGCTCTAACTCAAATGGTCATTTCACCGGGTCGGGGGTAGTCGGACGGCTAGATGTAACCCATCTGATAAGAGAAAGGGGAGAAAAGTAGAAGAGACAATAGAGAGCGGGAGATTTTCTGAAAGTTGTAAAGAAGACGTTAGACATCGTCCAACCCATAGCGAAGGTACTAAGGATAGTTGACGGAGATAGTAAAAGCGTATACGGGGTATTTATACGATGCGATCGAGAGAGCCAAAGAAGAAATCTCCAAGACCGTGTCCGACTTCGCTGGTGGGATATTATAGATCGTCACGGGAGCGTACATTACATCAACCGATACATGCAAAGAGTATATTTTCTTAAACATTTACTAATCTTTTTATTAATCAAAGTCACAGTATAACTTGTTTACTAATACTATTTGTTTCGTAGGTTACTTTTTCAACCCAAGATATCGCTATAGTCCACATTTCAAGGCGACGAACGAGCTATTACGATGACGCGGAAGAGCGTCATCCGACGGCCGTTTCGTGACAACGACCGGGCTATTATCGCTCGCAACAAGATGTACGATTGCTGCACGTGGAGCTTTTCACTTTCGAACGAGCAGAGAGTTGAACGAGTCGTGATGATACTAAGTCCGGGTACGTAGAAATGTTTTTCATCACTTAATTAATCAAAGCCATTTAGATAATAATGTACGACATTCAATTTATGCAAATTTGATCGGGTGACGGACCATACGGTAAAGTACCAGGGTACGAGGACTTGGCGGACGTAGCCATCGTGGTCCTAAGTCAAACCACATCGGCTTCGGCCGCGAGCGAAATCGTCTACATTCGCCTTGATTCACACAAAGCAGTAGAAACAGTTGACATCAAGGAGGCTTAAGACCTCGTGTATCGTCACTACAAATACGAGGTTAAAGTCGAGGAATTCGATAGAACGGCGTAACCCGACGGAACAAAAGAGTTGGATAGCACAGCAGCTGACGTTCGGTCGACGAGCCGCCAATCGAAGAGGAGGATATCGATTTCCGATCAAATATTCTACGAGAAGAACTCTCAGAAGCTGGGTAAACGACCGAGAAGGGTCGGGAGAACCGGAGTTCAACCCCCAAGACCGACAATGGGCCGAAGGAGTGCTCGACGATGTCCCTTTAGCCGAAGAATTCCGCATCCCTCCCTCACTAGCAAAGCGCCAGAGGACCGGAGAAGGAACTAGCCAAGGTACGCAAAGTAGGCGAAAAGCGTGCAAACAAGTTACGACCGATCCTTTTCGATATCACAGATGCCGATACGGTCGAAGACGATCGAGAAGATACGCCGGAGCCGAACATCCGAGTGCATCGTACGTCCGAGGATTCGTCGTCAAAGAGTAGCTAGCCGATGACGGTGCTCGATACGGGGGCACGGACACTTTACAAGTACAGGGACCTCGGGATCCTCCCATATCTCCTACCACGTCGCTACGTTTTACCGGCGAGGAGCAATATACTCACGCGACCCAAGATACCGATCACGGTAGAAGGCCGCCACAAGTGCAGGAGGTCATCGTAGCCACGAGTTGCGAATACCACGATGCCTCCGACTATAGGCATACGATTCATCCCAAGGCTCTCGTTCCCTACATACGATCAAGAGTGCTGCGGAATGAATTATGCGAGTCATCGGATACTTCGATCCAATCGACCTATAGTTACGTGACTCGTTCGATCAAGTCTGTGATAGTTTCCCGAGGGACAGACGAATACGATCGGCTACATGCGTACACGTATCGTTTCGTACTCAACCCAAATGACATTGGGAGAGTACATCAACTACCTACAAAGTGTACAACACATCAGCGTTGGAATAAAATTGATGCATTATTTATTTAAATCATGTCATTTAATTTATCCAATTTTTCTGTATTTTTTCAGATTTTTTTTCGCATTTTTCTTATTTTTTTGAATTTTTCAAAAAAAAAATAATTAAAAATTAGGGTCGCGACCCGGGTCGCGACCGCCTGGGGGTCCCGCGACCCGGTCGCGACCCCCGACCCAACCCTCCTTGATGACAAGTTTACAAGAGCTGATAGAATAAAAAAAACCATTTTACCAGTAAAACCACTTTTGGGTCATATTATATGCATATTGCAAAATAATATATTGAAATTTGTACTCAAAATGGGCTCTTGGGTTTTCTGCTGCTTCAGAATAACTAACATTGACAGAAGAAGCAAGTTACATATCAGTAAGATGAATGTGACTAAAAATAAACTAGGCCCTGTTTAGATATGGTATTAGTTCCCTATATCAACACTACTTTAAGTATTCGATGGCAGTAGTTTTGATGGCTGTGTCTAGTACCAGTGCTAAATTTGATACTATATTAGTTTTGTTATGTTAACCAAACAGGCCCTTGTGTAGAACTGTTTCATGACTGATACAGCATGTGACAGGATTAACATTTTCAAATAAAGAGATGGCTATGTAAAATTGGCACTCTGTGATTCTGCATGTAGAAAGATTTCAAATACAAGTAACCCAAGAATTTAGCAACGTTAGCCAGAATCTTCTGTTAAGGCAACAAGCACATTTTGCAGCATCATAAAGTTACCTTCAGCTGCTAAATTTGCAACCACTTTGACAGCATGAATTCGAACATCAGCATCTTGAGATTCAAGTAATGACAAGATCTTCTGCAATCCCACTGTTACTCGCGGAAAAGGCAGTATTTGAACAATGAATAATACTTCAAACATAACCAGTCGCATGAAATGAAATAAAATTTACCCTGTTCAAATAGTTTAGCAATAGATGCCTTCTGCCCCGACTCTCTGAGTTGTGGTTGTCTGGCTTGAGACATGAAAGACTCTAGACCATTTAGGACTTTTCCTGGACCACCGCGCTCGAGGCTTCTCTGAGTCTAAAGAGTAATAATAAATTAAATCTTGAAACCAACAGCTGACACTAAACATATACAATAATACAACACAACCAACTTGATGAGAATTACAAAAAACTTCAGATTTTATCTTATTAGGTAAACTGGCCATTGGTGACAAGGAGCTCTCTAAAGAAAGAACCAAAGTCAACCCAACGAGATTT
The DNA here is from genome assembly GCA_036172225.1 of Cryptocoryne crispatula var. balansae. Classification (NCBI taxonomy): domain Eukaryota; kingdom Viridiplantae; phylum Streptophyta; class Magnoliopsida; order Alismatales; family Araceae; genus Cryptocoryne; species Cryptocoryne crispatula. The sequence continues at coordinate 13,783,058 of CM069924.1, forward strand.
CGATGACCAAAAAACCCACTAATTATTTGAAACACTTGCATCCACAGAACCATTTAGTTTGTTACAAAAGAGTCACGGGCATCTGAGTAATTTTAGAAAATAAAAATCAGTAGAGTAATTATATTCACAAACCTCATCAGCTTCAATACTCAATTGCAGTAACTGACTCCTCAGCAAGGCAATTTCCTCTTCAAGCTTCCCCTTTTGATATGCCTCATCTTCAAGTAGTTTATGGACCTTCAGAAGTTCAGCATTCCCTGAGGCCTGAAATATATCCCCCTATAAGCAACAATAAAGACATATTCAAGATTTAACTAACAGAGACCAATATTTCCTAATACCTCAGCCATTTTTAATTGTGTTATTTGATTTTTAAGGTTCCTAACTTCATCTTCTGCAGATTTTCTTAGTAGTGATTCCTTCTGAAGCAACTCTTTAAGTCCAGAAAGCTCGTCGGAAGTGGATGAAGTTGAAACCTTCACATATATATGACAACATAAAGTTGCTTTATATGACAGTACTCAGATAATAAACTGGAGCAGCAGCGATGGAACATAGAAGTGAAAAAAAAATTATGCATTATGCCAGAAGACCAATGTAAACATAAAAGATGAGTTCCATTGGCAGAATGAAATCACTGAAAAGAAAGGAACCCAAGAAGTGAAAGCACCTCTAAATCATTGTCGCACTGACTGGTATATGATATAGAAGTATTCACACTTTTTGACAACAGAGAAGTGATGCCAGTTACATCTGATTACACCGAAGCTATCACAACCACTATGTCATGCACTGGTGTGAAAGAGGCCATAGAGGTGATACATCTAGGCAGTTCAGCTAAGTCTGACTGGGAACACTTCCAATTTTGCTTTTCGACTATCACCGTGCTTAAAAATATTATTTTAAAACACGTATTCTCAAATAACTTGGGTATGCCTTATCAAAACATGTTGTTAAAACTAGAGAGTACAAATCAAATAATGCAATCTCCCGAGAATGCCGTGACATTTCTTGAGTATCCCTCCAGCCTCCAACAATAGATGTACCTTTTTACCAACCTCTTTTGAGACCTATCTGAACATCAAAATCTACCTTAACATAGATTCCTAATGCAATCCAATTCTCACCTATGATTTCTTTATCTTCAATATTGCAGACAGATGGTCATGCTATTTCACATTTTTTGCTTGAAGATCACATAGGATTTCAAAGATCAGATAGTATTAAAAATAAACAGTTACAAGAAGGGTATATGAGGATGCTACAAAAAGATAGCAAAATAGAAAACATCCAAGATAAGTTTGCCTCGGTGACAATCCAGCTGCATCAGAAACATAAAATACATCCCATAAAGATACAGTTCTACCTGTCCAGCTAAATGATATTTGTTACAAGCAATAAGCCAGCTCTGAGTAGATCTAAATGAGTATATGTATCCACATCTTCAACAGGCATGGATTTACCTTCAAATTTCTCCTTTATCAGGTAAGATAAACGTTCCATCAAAGTTATGGCAGAAACATGTCTCAAATGCCTGTCTCAGTTTGATCCATAGCATCGAAGCTCTAAACTTGAACATATAAAATTACATCCTACCATTTTACTAACAATTTTTATAATACACTGATGATACTACGATTAATGATCAGGTAACCTTGACTGTCTGCAGCCATCCCACAGAAGTAACCACTTCATTTTCCCAATACATGAGACCCACTGCAACCACCCCCTCCTCTTTCTGCTTGTTTGGTTGGGCATGAGAGATGAGAAGTGGCTGCATAGTAAAGAGTTCTTAGGACTCACCCACCAGCCATAGCTGTGGTGGAGAGTCCCTCCCACCACTGCAAAAGGTGGGAGACTTAAAAAGCTTATCTATGCAGCCTCCTCTCCTCTTCCCTGTCGGCAGCAACAAGTATTCCCTACATGAAGCCTGCAGCCCTCCTTTTGTGCAAGGTCAAAAGAGCAAAGGAGGCTGCTCTAAAAACTAAGCAGCAGCCAGCAGCTAGCTCAAAAAGACCCCTGTGCATAGAGGGTTGATTGGAGGTGGAAGGGCAGGAGAGTCCCTCCTTTTTGCCATGGTTTTGAGGTCATCTCTCCTTACTGTTAACAACCATCAAACAGCTCTTTTGCCTCTGGTTTTTCCATCAGCCAGCCAACTCCCATTTTTCTGGTTGCAACAATACCCCTCAATAGTTGCAGGTGGTGGGAAACGACCCGTACAACATTTTGAATAAAGAAGCATGTGTTAAAGGTTCTTTCTTAAGAAGTCTAATCAACCATATGCATTTAATACAAACATGTGATCTTCAGGCATTGTGCATATGAAAAGTCCTCATTGAGTCATAGACATGTAAAATCATACATCCCATGGGCCTTGTAATTCAGTTGGAATAAAGACATTGCAAAGACTTATAGATGTCTTGAAGCCACAATGATATAGACGTTGTAACACCATACAGTATGAAGCTCGTAGGCTGCATAAATGTATGAGCTATATGATGAAATATTGGAGCCATCAAGGTATGGATTGCATAGAGCCAAATGAAGTATAGACATTATTGAACCATTCAGAACATGGCATTTGTAAAGCCATATGAGTATATAAAATCTGTGAAATCTTACAATGCAGTCATCTTAAAACCATCAGCATTTAACAGAGTTGCAGAAGAGCTCATGAACATTGCAAAACCAAGTCAGGCATAAACGACTCAGAAGCTATAGATATCTAAGGATTCATGTAGCAACGAGGAGACATCAGAGCCATATTGGACATAGGCATTGTAGAGTTATACAAGCCATAGACATTTAACAGGTCATAGCCAATACAAAACCTGTATAGGCAGTGAAAAGTCGTTTAAAGGCCGAAAGCATAATGAAGCCATAGGACACGTATGAGCAAGGTAGGCGGGGTTGGGGATTGGGAGTGGGAGTGGGTCACTTGGAAACAAACTGGCCAAGGTTAGCCAAAGTGGGGACCTAGGTTGGGACCCAAGTCGGCCAGAGTCAAGATACAAGTTGGGATCCGGGTCATCCGGGGTCATAATAAAAAATTAAATTAAAAACATCTACCAAACCGAGGACCTGGGGTCAGGACCAGGCCGGTCAGCCCAAAAACTGACAATGTCGGGCCCGGGTCACAACCTAGATCCCGACCCAACATTCCATGCATGAGTGTTGTAAAGTCAAGATGGGCATCATAGGCATCTGCGAGACATAGCATCAGTATACACATTAGAGTCATCAGAATCAAAAGTGTCTTGGCACCATAGACACAAAGGCACCGGGGAAACAGTAGGTATGTATAGGCATCATTGAGCTACCAAATCCATAGGCATTATGGATCGTTCTCCGATTAGAGATTTATAGTTTGCAATTGATGGTATGAGGCATTAGAAGAAGCCTTGTTTTTCTTTTTCCACTGGTCGCCAGCATTGGGGTACTCTTAGTGGACGACTCACCTCTGTGCAGTGTGAGCTTTTGAAACTTCTGGAATATGCATGGTCCTGGAACTTTGTTAAGGCAGCGATAAATAAGATTGACAAACTTCTTGCAGTCAAGGAGAAAAATCTGAAGGAACCATTTGTCTAGAGCCTGAACTTACTGATTAGAAGTGATAATGAAGCAAGCAGTGAAATTTCGAGATGTTGTAGGCCGATTGTTGTGTTAGACACAAATATCCCCATCAAAAAGGTTCCTACAAGCGTGCAGAAATTTTTCGCATCAGGAGATGCTGCCTCAAAGTTGCTAAAATCAGAGTTGATGACTGAAGGATTTCAGGCAGCTTTTCCTTTTTTCAAATGGTGCAGCTAGTCCACCACCTTTTGTGAAGTGTGTTTCGGGGAAAGTTGTCGATCCCCAGTGAAATCTTGGGATCACACAGAGGGTCCCTCCACAACCAGAGGGATTAATTGGCCTGGCTTTATGGAGAAGACAAGTGGATTCTCAGGTGGGAAAGGTTGTCCTGATGGGATCTTAGATCTCGCAAAGACCCAATTCAATGTTGAAGGATTGCTACAGGTTAACTTCAAAACTGGTTCATTTCAGCTGGTTCAGCCAAGTGAGGCACGCCCAATTCAGCAGGTTGGATTCTCCAGTCCAGGTGTCTCTCACCACGGGGGGAACAGTATCACTACTTGATGGTGCTGGTTCAATGACTAGACAGGTTTTTGGCGAAGAGGTTTCTTCTTTGCAAGGCAGTGGCACTTGTGCCTCAGCAACTTCCAGCAGGTGTGATCATCATTTTGGAAGAAGCTAATGCGGAAAGGGAGACAGTGCTTGGAGTATATTATAACAAGAGTGAACAAATGCAGAAACAAGACACAACAAGTGGTGGCAAACCAGGGAGCAATGCTTTGGGATTCAAGGCCCAACTACCACCATGCAGTGAAGGCAAAGTTCAGGTTGCTCTGGAAAAAGGAATGGACTTGAATGGGCTGTTAACTATGACCGTATACTAAGGGTGTATGCCAGGGGGCATATGCTTTACTGACCAGGGCATTTGAGACATTGGGAGAAGAACTGTCTGTCTTTCATACTGATGGAAGCAGTGGTGCAAGACTTTTGTTGCGGTCTATGGACCTATTAAGTAGAAAAAAAGGAAGCTTTCTTCAGAGAAGTTCAAGGTTTATATGACGAACCTTCTGAGTTATGGTCCATATGTGGAAATTTCAATGCAGTATGGTTCCTAGGGGAAAGAGTGAATCAAAGGAGTTGAGTGGATAAAAATGGGATAATAGAGCTAGATGTGCCAAGCTTACAGTTCATGTGGTCGAATATGATCACAAAATCAAGGCTGGATGGGTGTTTTGTTTTGGCAGATTGGGGCATTCAATTCAGGCCTTCAACAATGTATTATCTCTCTGAACGGTCTAAGATCATTTCTCAATGACCTCAATTCAAGTGTGGTCAGAGAGCTGATAGCATAGTTAAGAGATTCAAGTTTGACTTAGTATGATCCAGGTTCCCGAGTTTCACAAGTTTAGCAAAGGGATGATGGAATGTACCAACTTGTAGAAAGTCTGCAGTTTAGAGGTTCCAAGAAAAACGAAAGTGGGTTCGAGAGAATATTAAGCAGTGGAACTGTGGAACAGTGCTTGTGGAGTGGCTGTCGGTGAAAGAGTCTTTTGAAAAGAATTGAATGGTATGATCTTCTTAATGATAGTGGTTTATCTAACTGCTTCTGAAAGACAAGAATGGGAACAAGTGAAAAAGGATTATGAATAGAACAAAGAACATAAAAAAAGAAATCAAGTGGAAGCAATGAACCAAGAAGACAGATTAAGGAAAGGGACAAAAAATACAAGATTCTTCCATGCCTGAAACAACAAGCCCAAATATACATATATATTTTAATCAATGGTGTAACAATATTGGGACAAAGCATATTAAACTGCATGAATTTTTTCTCGGATGAGTGCAAATGGAGACCATTCATCAGCAATTATTGTTTTTGCAGGCTATCTCACGATGATGCTAACTCCAATGTTCGACTCGTCTCTGAAGAGGGGGTCAAAGGAGCACTATCATCACTAGATCCGTTTAAATCTCGTGGTCTGCATGGTCTTTCCACAGGTTTCTAGTTTCTACCAAAATTTTTGGAGCATGAATAGAGAAGATTTCATGAGGTTGTGAAGCAATTTGATTAAGATCCTAACTCAATAAGATTATTGAATTCCACCTTGCTAGTGCTTCTGTAGAAGAAGAAGACTCAGTGGATATCAGAGATTTTAAACTAATTAGCATACTGAATTGCAGCTATAAAATTATTACCATGGTGCTGACTAATATACACAAAAATCATCTGGAGAAATTGGTAGACTTAAACTGGTCGACTTTCATTACGGGACAATACTTTCTAGTCAACTTCATAGTAGAATGTAAAATGTACTCATGATCGACATACTAGGATGAAAGAGTGTGTTGTTTTGAAACTGGATTTCAAAGGCATATGATAAGGTGAACTGGAACTGCCTCGACAGGGTATTACAGCTTATGAGGTTTGGTTCAATATGAATAAAATAGATTCAAGCATGTGTCACTTAAATTAGATATTCAGTAATGATCAATAGAGAATCCACTGGCTATTCTGTTAGCTTTATAGGGTTGCGACAGGGGGATCCTATCTCCCATCTACTGTTTGTCCTGATGGAACAAATTCTCAGTTTTGTGAAACAAAGCTCAGGAGGAAAGCTTCATTGGGGTATCACTGCGGAAGGAACAAGGTGAGCACCACCCATCTACAAGTTATTAATGATGTTATTCTTTTCCAACAATTGATGAGGCAAAGTGCATCAATATGAGAATTCTTATCCACTTGTTTCAAGTAGTATCCAATCTCAGAGTGAATTAGAAAAAGAGTGCACTCCTGGTTATCAGCACCATAAAAGTGTAAACTATTATTCTGATCATTTTTAATTTGGAGCAGAGCACTTTTGCTATAAAGTATGCCTTCTGCCGTCATTCAAGGATCTTAACTCAATGGAGTAGATGCCTCTTATTTATAATATATAAAAAAGTTGCAGTGCTCAAAGGAAAGACATCTGTCAACAGTTGACCTCTTTATTATTTCTCTATCTTTCAGCTCCAAAAAAGCATTTGCAACAAGTTGTAAAGCATGAGGACTCTTTTTGCTCGGTTCAAAGGAGAAGAAGGGGCTTGATCTAGTAGCTTGGAAAACAGTATGCAAGGATATGAAAGAGGGAGGTGCCAGTCTCTTGTCATTAGAGGTTGATAATAGAGCCTTACTCGTCAAATCGTTGTAGAGATCATATCAAGGGAGTAAAGCTGTTCAGATCAACATTATTCAATTTAAATCTCTGTCACAAGAGAAGTCTTGGTGGTAGAAATAAGTTGAGCTTTCAATATAGTGTCTCCAGCATATGAAAAGGTATTTAGAAAATTTGAACCTTTTTTCACTCCTCAACCTCCATGCTCTTTGGGATGGGAAAAGGACATTATTCAGAGGATAAATTGGTCCATAGTATTCCCTTAACATAGCAGCTTTTAGGTTGTACCTCATTAGCTACTGCAGAGATTCCAACGTGGTGGCAGATTTGTGGTAGGGACCCAACTCCACAAGAAACTGGCAATTCAAGTTTAGATGAGACCTCAACAAAGAGAAATTTCCTTGAGTTCACTTCACTCACTGCTCCCATTAAGAAGTTCTGATGAAGAAATCAGAAAAATGACATATCACGGTGAAATATGAGAAAGGTATATTTTCGATGAAGTCAGCATATTGCTATATACATTTTGCTGGTGTGGATTAGCCAAGCTGGCCGAACAAAATCCGATCTAGGATCAGCACAAGTCTAGGTGGCTTTTATTAATAAAAATAAAAATAAATAAAAAAACAAATTTACATTGATCAATCTATTTATATCATAGATCTATGATCTACTCAACAAGAAAAAAAGTTAGAAAACTTGTTACTTGGTAGCTCTACAATCCACCTTGAAAAAAGCGAAAAAACAAGAAAATTAACAAAAATGGTGAAAATGGACATCAGCATGGGGAGTTTTTGGCAGCTCCATAGGGCTGTGCCGGTCACGACGATGCCTATAGGAGCTCCCAATGGAATCACGAGGCTACTCCAGTCCCGGCAACGATAGCTTCCACGACTATGGTAGCGGAGGCCTCTAGCAACCTTGTGAGGGACTTCTCGGCGGCTTCGCGGAGGAGAGTGTGAGACAGAGGCTTTGGCGATGGTGAATGAAGTAGTGGGCATCGATGGCGGCTTTGGTGAACGTGGAAAGCCTCTGTAGCTAGAGCAAAGAAAGCAAAGGTGGCCGGCAGAGGACAACAATGGCTTCGGTGCATTCGGAAGACCTCGACGGTGATGTTGGCGAGTAGAGAGAGTCGCAATGGCAAGGATAGAAGGAATGGAATGGTCCGATGGTGGCTTCGATGATGGTAGATATAGAATGAGATCTCCCGAAAATCTTTCTCTCTACATATTCGAGAAACGAGATTGTCAAAATGAGAATATCTATATAGTACCTTTGATACCTTGATTTTCTCCACCTATTACTACCCCTAACTTGCTAGAAAACCTTGTTAAGTTTGCTTTATATATTATGAAATTTATTATGAAATTCATCCAAATATTCATCTAGATATTAGTTTTTTGATAAAATTTTATAACTTAATATTTTTATGACTATATATGTACAATTGACCCAAGATGTCATCAATCTCCTATCCATACTGTTCAAAATAAAATTTTAGTCTAACATAAGATCCCTTGCATGCTCTTGTTAATAATAGTTCACCCTCTTTGTGTCTATAATTCCTTTTGATTCTTTCACATCTTATTTTGATGTTTAATATGAGTTCCCTTGTCCTTTTTGAAGAGATTACATGATATTTTATACTTAAACATGCATATTGATTAGTATTTTCGAGATCCAATCTCTCAAGATTTTTTTCGAGATTTCTTCTCTTCAATCTTCATGAGATAAGGTATACCCTACATAAATGAAACTTGAGATGCGAGTCCTCGAGACTTTTTTAAGAATCTCACGAGATCTCTTCTCTTTCATCCTTCCGACACGAAGCCAAAATCCAAGACGACATTCCTTGATGGTAGATGCAGAAGACTCCTACGATAGAGACAGAGGAAGTAGGGAAGGTGGTCAACGAAAGACGACGACAACCTTCGTGGCTCCGAAAGACCTCAATGACGACGATGGTGGGTAGAGAGAGTTGCAACGGTAAGGACGGGGAGGAGGATGGCCCAATGGTCCAAAATTCCTAGTTTCGACAGCCTCAGACTCGTTTCGTAGGCTTGGCTACCTACTTGCATAAAATGGCAACCAGCACCATCTCCGGAAGCCATAGATCAACTGGATCTTCTCTAGAAGGTCGCATCGTCACATATGGTAAGGATTTGAATTTTCCCCGATTGGGGATAGTGAGAATAGGTATTAGACCCTTTGTGCATCCATTGTGAGAGCCTCGATACCTTCCGCCCCTACCGGTTACCCTCATGGGGCTCCGTGGGCATTGTGAAAGGATCTCAACATTTTTATATCGGCTTGGATCCCTCGGTCTTAGAAGGACTACGGATGATCTCACCTTCATCAAACAATGACTGTGGGAGCTTTGGTTTGCCGTGTGGCCTACTACGAAGCTCCTTGCCGTCGTTTGAGCCCATTCCAGCTCCTTGCGGTATTGAAAGGGGACTTTCCTGCCATCAGGTTAGTCTGGTTGAGTGTTGGAATAACCGCAAAGGCCACATAGTATCCATAGCCAGTGCAATCTCTTCCATAATACCAGTGGGTCTTCACAGGAAAGTGTTGGCATATCGCCATAGCAGTTGAAGTACAGGAAGCTTCCTTCCATGGAGGCATATGGATTTTGGAAGACTAGGATGGGCTCGGCCTTGGCCCAAGCACCCACTTCGATTTCTTTGCTAATCGAGTTGAACTTCTCCCCTTGGATTTCTGATGCCAAGAAGTCCACATGATCTGTTGTAATCCGTTCTCTCTGTTCTCTCATTGGCTGCAGCAGCTACTTTGGGTTTTCCCATCAAGACAGCAAAGCACCCATCGGGTTGACAAGGAGTACGTTAATCAGGGCTTTCCCAGACCTGTAGGGAGCAATATTTCTTGCAATCAACATTTGTTGCCGTCGACTATGCGGATTGAGGCTCCTACCCCCTTTCTTTCACACTATAGACCACTGGTAAGAATTCAGTTTTATCCGCATTTCTTTTTATATTTCTAAGTATGATCAGAATGCAATCCTCCCCCTGCCCTTTTTTTTGCTATACCACACGGCTCTTTGTTGGGCAGAGTTAAGGGGAGTAATATCCTCTTCTCCACCCCCTACTATCGGTCACTATCTGGCCATCAGCATGTATAACTTTGACCCTTTCCTTTTCATTTTTTTTTTTGTGATTCCCTCCTTTGTCTGAACACCACCAGGTCTGAGGTGTGCGTATACGTGCATAAAAATGTTGCATATGTGCATATAGGCTGCCTAGATACTCCTCTGATATTGTATTTCAGTTTATTTGGATTAGTTGTATGTTAATAACAGTAAAAGTCGGGTACCAGCATAGACTTCTAACCAAAACTTATCTCTAGCTCCAAACTCTCCGGCTTGATGTGTTTTATATGAAAATAAGATGGAAAACTTGTAACATCTATTTATTTGGTGCAGGATCGTTAACTTACGTTGGTATACCATTTTCAAGAGTTTTGGCAAGCAATGGGTTGCTCAGCATTTGTTGCATCAGAATATGAATGACTGGAGTGATCTTAATTCATGGGCAACAGAATGCACCTTATGAGAAATTACTCTTCCAATAAGGTTTTAAACAATTGAAGGAGAAAGGGATAGAAGAATCTTCAATAAGAACTTCACCAATCCTTCTTCAATTCTACCATTTGCCATGGTTTTCGTCAAAGATTGTTTTACTCTCATTATACATATTAAAAAAATGAGATATACAAGATTGCGCAAATTATAGATAGATCAAACTCTTAAGTCAAACTATAAAATTATGAAAAAGAGTTATTAAATGGTGGTTACAAAATTATACAAATATTTAAACTAACTAATTTAAATTTATGCTTTGTTGATCTACAATTGAAGCGATTTTTCTTATATTTACATATAGTGTTTATCGACTCAGAAAAAACTTATGATAAAGTGCCCATAGAAATTTTGTGGTAGACATTTGAATGAAAGATTGTGTATGTTAAAATATACAAGTGGTAAAGGATACGTATGATAAAGCACCTACTAGCATATGCACAATTTAAAAAAAAAGATTTTCTTATTTCAACTAACCTACATCAAGGATTTATATTAATCCTTATTTTTTGCATTAATTATAAATGAATTAATAAAGACTATACAAAATGAGATATCTTGATGTATGATATTTGCAAACGATATCGTATTGATATATCAAACACATGATGAAGTAAATAAGAAGTTAGAAATGTGGAAAAAAACTTCAAAGACTAAATGTTTCAAGATAAACGGAACTAAAATATGATATAGGCATTGTAAATTTAATGAAAACTAAAGAGAAGTAGGTAACGAAGTTAATTTGGATGGGGTAATATTATCTCAAAGAATCCAATACAATTATCTTGGATCAATTATTTAAATAGATGAAAAATATGATAAAATGTTAATTATAGACTTAAAATGGGTTGGATGAGGTGGATAGAGCTTAGCTTCAGGGGTTCTATATGATCGTTAGAATCCACAAAAGTCGAAGGAAAATGTTATCATACAAGTATAATACCGACAATGTTGTATGTTAGTGAATGCTAGACAAATAAAAAACATAATTTTAAATTAAGTGTTGCTGAAATGAAATTGTTAATATGGATAAGTAGTCATGCTAAATCAAATAGAATAAAAAATGAATTCATTAGAGAAAATGTATAAGTAACGACAATTGTAGATAAATTGAAATAATGGAGATTGAGATGATTAAGATATATTAAATGTAGACCTAACAATGGCATAATAAAAAATATAAAATATAAAATAATATAAACAAAAAATGATGTGGTAGACTTAGGTTAACTTGGAAGAAGGTAATTCAATATAATTTAGATTATGTAAATATCTTTGAGAAAGTAACTTAAAGTCGACATGAATGGAGAAAGAGAATTCACATGACCGACCCCAAATAATTTGGAACTAAAACTTGAGTTGAGTTGAGTTGAGTCTTAGTCCATTGTACTTTTCTATTTCCTCCGTATATGTTTCATTTTTGCATCAATAAATGAGTTGTGGCTGCTGGTACCTATAAAAAAAGAGCAAATGCTACTCAATTTGTGGAACCTAGAGTTCAACAATATGAATGGTGGTTGACTATACATGCTACTTTTGGCCCTTTAGATGAAAAGAAATAAGAGAAATTCCACTAGATTATCCACTACCAAACAGGACTGCTGATTTTATTCGGAACATTGCACTCATAGTGACAAGTTTTGTAAGCAGTAGTTTGCATCATTTTTAATGCTTTTTATCCACTCTCCTGAGAAGCTTTCCATGTCCTTATGATGTAAGCTAGCATTTGTAAAGGAAATCCTGGTGTCTGATTTGTCAACACTTTAATGTTGAATGTGCATCCAATTCGGTACTGGGAATTTCGAAAGGAAGTTGCTTATGTGCCACCAAGGTTTGCCATCTTGAATCTCGGCTTCGTCTCGGGAGGGTGAAAGAGAAGAGATCTCGGAGAGATCTCGGAAAAATCTCGGGAGATCGGATCTCTAATTCTCGGATCAAAATGTATATATGTATGGAACATAACATAATATCTTATAAAGATAAGAGTACATCAATAAATTTACATGAAAATATATAACACATTTATACATCAATTGTGTGAATGAACAATTACAAAGTACTCTCAATACCAAAAAATGATCTTTGTGCTTTTAAAAGATTTAATCATGTATACAATCTTATTTAAATACTAATATGGTATTAAACTTGTAGCACATTTTTATCCGCGATAGTATAAGTGATAGTTAGATATATTAATATGTTTACACTATCATAAACGGGGAGCGCAGAGTAGTCGCGGATCGACCTGCGCGGTCAGGTTGCGGGGGTCAAAGGGGCAGCGCCCCTTTGTGGGGGGTTGTCAAGGGGGCAATGCCCCCCGAAAGGAATGTTTTGGTATTATGTATAAATTTTAGGAGACTTTCCAAAAGTTGCTGGTCAAGTAGTGCCTTGTCGCCTAGGCGTCTGCCTTGACAACTATGGTATTAGGGGGGCAAAGCCCCCCGAAGAAATTTTTTTTTCGGACTAGGCTACTTGGGGCGAGATCTCGACAATCTCGTTTCTCGACCCCCTTGGCGAGACCGAGATCTCGCCGAGATCTCGCGAGATGGCATTCCATGTGTGCCACTAAGAATTGTAACATGTAATTTCAAAAGTGCCTTAAGCATGAGTATGCGCAGCAGTGAACAAGGAAAAGAGGGACAACATAAAGAAGTAACATAGTAGCACAGTGCATAGTACAAACCTCTCCGTTGCATTTCTTATCCAAGCAATCATCTCTATGTGAAACTTCACACTGTTGTTTCATCATCCACTGCTCTTCAAGCTTTTTTATAGACTCCAGATAATCCTTTTGATACTTTAACCTCTCATTCTATAAATGGAAAATAAAAATAAGTTAAAAAATAATATTTACCCTGATTAAATGTAAATAAAAAAATAAATTAAATGTGACGTCAATGAAGTAATAAAATGCAAATACATATTAGCTCAGCAAATAAAGCTACTGAAAAGCAAATAACAATCTGTAATGAAAAGCATGATGGCGCATCAAAGAGATTTTTAGTTACAGTGGAAGTACTAATTCAGTCTTTCAGGTAACATTTGGGCTCAAGTTTACATCTCAATATTTTACATACACAAAGCTCCACATGCCATTTGCACTAGGGAAAATAATAATGGTAACTAATACATAAATATAGTGCAGTCTAAAAAGGCTCAAGCTTTAGAACTAACATCATGAATATTGAATCCCACGAACTTGAGCAATGACTGAGTGCGTGCAACTTTAATTGTTAAACAGAAGTAGTTAATCATGTCATTGCCCCAGTATTACTTTCAGCTTAGTTCAAAAGATAGCTAAGTAGCTCATTGGTACAGTTCATACACCTTTTAAGGGAGTATGATCTTAGATAATTATATTCTGCAATAACAAAAATGCATCACATAAGCATTCTGACAAACAAGATCGATGAAAACAAGAAAGAGATCAAAAGCACATTATGCATAAAAGGTAGGCAGAGAGAAATAGGTACTGATTATTTGTGTTAATAAAGAAATACCAATAGATATTAATAGAAACAACAGACAGTATACCAGCATCATCCAAGGTAAAATGAAACAGCTATGTTCTAAAATATCAGTAGTATCCAATGATTGTCGGATCGAAATTGGTATCCGAATGAGCGGATACTAATTCGAATAAGATAGGATCAGTTGTAATCAGCTGATTTTTTGGGAAGTAAACCGATCTGGAATCAGTACAGATCAGTTTTTTTATATTTTTGTTGTAAAAAAAATATATAAATCATTAAAAAAACATAAAAAATAGAAATACCACAAAAAAATTTTAAAAATATAAATCACTTATGTAACACACTTTCATGTCATTACAAGAGAGTTCAAGACAACATAAACTTTAATGGTAACGATCATTCCATTAAACATAGATAACACCATACAATTGCTATATTGACATACAACAAAATATTATCCTTTTCTTTCACCAATATTTATAGAATTGACCTTCATCCTCATCATTCTATGTATATTCTTGGATGCTCTATTGAGAATTATTTGTCACGATTGGCTCATATCCATATGAAAATAAGGAGTCGGCCATCTGAGAAAAATCATACACAGTGTCGTGCTAGACATGTAGATGGAATATATGGCTAAAAGTACTCAGAGGATTATGAATAATTGGTTATGACATATTGATGAAAAATCTCGTGATTCCGATGTCGACTCCTCCTTCTCGAATGATGTCTTTAATCCAAATCATCAGCCCCTACCTCAATGGTGCATGCACGAAGATCCTCCACCACCTCCACCTCCACCTAAACCTCTGGCCTTTTAATGTTGTGTAGGTGGAATGAAGTCTTACTCATCTTCATATGAGGAAAGTGTTTGTGTACTATCTGTTTGACTGATAGATCTTTACCTGATTTCTTCACCTTATATCTAACTTTCCCTTCTTTGTTGTTTCTTCTGTTTGAGGCATAGATTGCATAATCGGCGGAATCGGTCCGATTCCGACCGATTCCGGAATCGGATCGGAGGTTCCGATCCGATTCCCGGCGGAAGGACCGATTCCGGGAAGAATTCCGCGGAATCGGTATGAATCGCCTGGAATCGGTCGGAATCGATCCGATTCCAGGCGATTCTTTGTGGAATCGGTCGATCCCTTCAGAAGACCGGGTCAACCGGCCCGGTTCGATTCCCGGTTCGATTCTGGACCGGGAATCGAACCGATTCCGGCCCTTTTAGGGCCGGAATCGACCCGCGGGGGTCGATTCTCTCGATCCCGCGGCGGCAGAAGCAGGCGCAGGCGATTCCGGCGCGATTCCGGCGATTCAGCGTCGATTCCGGCCGATTCCGTCGATTCCTGCCCGATTCCACCGATTCCGGCGATTCCGGCGGCGATTCCGGCGATTCCAAGCTAGGTATTCAAGGGATTCCGCCGATTCAAGCTCGGACCGGCATCGAATCAACCTCTTCTTCGATCTTTGACCGGTTTTTGGTAAGATTTCTTCGCCGAAAGCTTCGTACGTCCATTCTTACGCGTTTCCGACGAGTCCGAGCGTAGTTAAACGTTGTGATTTCCGACCGAACAAGTCCGTCCAAGTTTTGAACTATCCGTTTAAGTCCATTTTGCACGGGAAAAATTCCGGATATCCCGTACGTTAATTTACGACCGTTTCTGGCAAATACGTAACCCTTTAAACATACCAAATGGTGTGTTACTTGAGTTGTCTGCTTCCCGAACAGCGTCTAAATGAATTTTTATGTTATCTAATCATTTTTAGTGCATTGTTTACAATTTTTGCAGATATAATCGATGGCCGATCAACGTGATACAGCAGCAACACGTGCTTCCGACGTGGGTTGGGAACACGGGCAGATGGTAGACCTAGTCAGGAAGAGGGTACAGTGCAAATGGTGTGGGAAGGAGATGAACGGGGGGGTGTTCCGGCTGAAACAACATATTGCCGGAACAGGTGGGAATGACAAGAAATGTGACAAGGTGTCTAAGGAGAAGACTGAGGAGATGAGAGGCTACATGACACGTAGAGCCTCTCAACGGGCTGCTAGGATCGTGCAGGGGGAGGAGTTGCACGACGAGCTACTCCAGAGGAGGAGGGACCGCGATTTTCCTACCTCCAAAGGGAAAGGCAAGAGGAAGGCACCAGCTGAGCCGGAGCCAGAGAGCGAGGACGAGTCCACAGACTCCGAGCTTAGACGTGCTAGGCACACTAGCAAGCGTGCATTTGCTGAGGAGGAGGAGGGGAGGAGGGGAGCACGAGGGTCTGGGTCTAGAGTTGACCCAACTTTGGGCCGATCAGCATTGGCTTGCCCGGACCGGGACCGAGAGACTGACCCCAGGAGACAGGAGCCATACCGCCGTTCCACTTCTACCAGCACTCGATTTACACCGAGTGACGAGTATTTATTTAGGAAACAGAGTGCTGGGCAGATGGGGATAAAACAAGCAATGAAAGGGGTGAAGGCAACAGGAACGGCTGCAAAGAGAGCCGTTCGCCACATTGTGAAATGGTTTTTACATGCAGATATCACTTTTTAAATTAAAATTGACATTATGTGTGTTTTATTTACTTAAACTTAATTTTAGCCTGATCCCATTTTTTTTTAACTTGATGTAGGCATCCCAGCACATGCAGCCACCAGCCCCTACTTCCAGACGATGGTGGATGCCGTGGGTGAGGCTGGACCGGGTTTGCAAGCCCCGGGCAGCAGACACATATACGGCGCTGGCCTGGATGAGGAGGCGCAGGAGTTGAGGGAGTGGATAGATGGGTTCAAGGTCGTGTGAAAGGAGAGGGGTTCTACAATGATGTGCGATTGGTGGACGGTATCACCGCAGGAGTACGATAAACTTCTTGGTGTACTGTTCTGAGGGGACTACATTCTTGAAGTCGGTAGATGCTTCTGGGAAGATTAAAAATGCCGACTTCATCTTTTCTCTGATGGATGGGGTGGTGGAGGAGATCGGGGAGGACAATGTGGTTCAGGTTGTCACTGACAACGAACCATCATATAAGGCGGCTGGGAGGAAGTTGACGGAGAAGAGGAAGCACATCTTCTGGGTGCCCTGTGCAGCACATTCCATAGATCTCATATTAGAGGATATAGGCAAGGAGGAGGGTGTATCTACACTTGTCAGGCAGGCGCAGACCATCACATCTTCTATTTATTCGCATCCCCGCCTCCTACGTATCATGAGATCTCACACAGGAGGGCACGATCTTGTTAGGCCCGGTCCGACACGATTTGCCACGAACTTCATTGCGCCGGGAGAGTTTACACCGGCACAGGCATGCATTGGTTAGGTTCACATAGTCCGAGGAGTATTACAACTATATGGTGGACAACCTGTATGACAAGAAAGAACAGTTGGAGATTCTTGTCAGGTCTGAGAAGCAGATCACTGACAAGAGGTTTTGGGAGAGGATTGCCTACTACTTGGCAATCATTGAGTCACTGGTAGTTGTCTTGAGGTTGGTAGACTCAGATGACAGGGACCAGATGGGCACGTTATATGATGCCATGGACCGGGCAAAGCTGAAAATCAAAGAAAAAAATCCCAAAGGTTACAAGAAGTGGTGGAAGATCATAGATGACCGATGGGACAAGACCTTGCACCACGATGTCCACGTCTTGCAGGTAACTTGGTTAAAAAATTATTTTTGCTGTATAATTGTCTTATATGCACAGTGTTAAGTAATAAAATCTTGCAGGATATTTTTTGAACCCCCGCATCCAATACGGAGGACAGGTGGTGAATGACAACGACGTGATGCGGGGTACACTTGCAGTTATTCAGCGTCTGTGCCGATCTCAGCAGGACAGGATAGAGGCTGAGATAGAAGTAAGTTAGAGTTCATTAAATACCTTGGAGTAGCCTTACCAGGCAACTAATATTTTTTTTTATAAATTTTTCAGATGCAAAAGTACAAGATGAGGGTCGGGGTATACTCAGATGCTGACCTTAAATATTCAGTTGACAAAGTGTCACCTGGTATAGTAATAGCTTGCTGAAGATTTTATTTTGTTTTCATATAAGTTATGGTAGATGATGGGCTAATTGTTTACCTTTTCTCTTCTTGATTTTTCTTGCAGCTGAGTGGTGGGTTCAGGTGAACACCAGGAGTGGATGGAATCCACTTGCTGTCATCGGTATCAGGATACTCAGCCAGAGCACCGCTTCCTCCCATTGTGAGAGGAACCGGAGTACATTCAACCCGATACATACGAAAAGGAGGAACAAAGTTGACCTCGGACCGGCCGAGAAGCCGGTCTTCTCGTCATTACAACGTACGAGGCCGCGCATAAAGAACATCAAGGATCGACGAGAAGATCGCCGAGGCACGATTCGCACACCCGTGTGGCCCGTACGAGCAGAGGCATTCCTCCGCCACACCACCACCCGAGGAGGTGGACGTGGACCGAATATTCCGGGAGGAGCATGCACTTGCCTCCCGGAAAGAGGAGAGGGAAGCTAGGGATCGTACGCAACCGAGTTTGATCCCGATGACCGCGTACGGGTCGAAGGAGAGTTGGATGGTGTTGAAGCCGAGGAGGATGCTCCGACTCCACCTCCATCTACTTCTCGTGCTCCGGGGCAGGCCTTCTTCTCGCCGGCCAGCCTATGGAGCGACCACTGCGGCCTTTAGCCCCGGCCTACTCCGGCCCCCGGCTCGCTACCTGTACCCCATTCGCGGTCCGGGAAAACGAAAACAAAGGTGACCGTACGGAAAATGGGAGGATTTGCAAAGTTGAAAAAAACTTTGGGTTCCGGTCCTTACGGTACTTCGAGATGGTCGAAGAGGTGAAGAGAAGGAAGGCTAGAGGTCGGGCGTCTTGTCGGCCCGGATGACAGTACGCAGGCTCCTTCTCACTCCTCAGGTGATGATGACGAGAAGTGCATACCAGTGACGCAGCCATCAGCAGCAGCTGAGTCTCCTGATTCACGGCTTCCAAAGCCGTATTACACGCTGGATGAGCAGACACCGCATTCTTATATTATGGAGCCACAGTATCCAGCATTTGGCCAGGCTGACCAGCAGTGGATTACACCACTAGCTCCACCATCCTCTGCTTACATCCCGGTCGTCCCGTAGTCCGATCCATACGACCTTGATGGCATGGCATCGGCATTATTTTTATATGGATATGGTCCCGGACAGTATACAAGACTGAGCACGAGGGAGGAGCATCACGAGCAGCAGGGAGAGGAGGAAGACCCATATCTATATCCTGGATATTGGTAGTAGATTGATATGATGTAATTTTTTTTATGATGTATCAACTCTTTGATTTTTGAATCAATGGAATTGGAATATGTACTTAACTTCAAGTCTTCAATTGGAGTTCATTAGTATTTATTCGATGTGGTCCTGTGGATGAATGCATTGGTTATTTTTAAAATGTTTTCTAACTCATTTCCTCTTTTTTTAGAATTTTTACTGAATTTTTTGACTTTTTTGACGAAAAAAAATTTCAAAAAAAAAAAAACGATTCCGCACTAATCCGGAATCGATTCCCTTCCCAGGAATCGGCCGATTCCGATTCTGATTCCGATTCCGGAATCCTTGGTTTGAGGTGAAGAACTTTCAATCCCCATGCCACTCTAATATAGCTTTTTTTAAGTGAAAAAATTGCCTAATCTTCTTGCCATGGTTTGTCCTCGTGGGAAATGGTTGTGAGGCAGGGGTTGGGGTTAAGAGTGGGGCTAGAACTAGGCTAAAGATAGGATTAGATGTGGAGTAGTAAAAACTTCCTCTTCTATATGCTCATCTTCAACCTCAACGTCATCAAGTTCATTTCCAACCCATGTACAATTCTCATAATCGAACTTTGGTGATTCTCTGTCCATCTTCTCCACCTACGCAACAAGTGGGTGCTCCTCATGGAAGAGGTAATCTAGATCAACATCTTCAATAGATGGTTCATGAGCTTCTACTTCAGCTCTTTGTTGATATAGTCCATCTGCAAATCTAGAACATCTTTAATGTCCTTGATCCTCAACTATATGTTGTAGTCGCAGAACACAAACTTCTTTAACCTATCAAATGTTAACATATTCCTTCTCTTGATATGAATTAGGCTAAATATGCTCCAGTTTCTCTCACCTTGGGAGGAACTTGTGTTTTAACTCAAAATTTGAATGGCAATTGCAACAAGCGGATTCCATCCACTTCTTGAATTCACTAATACCAACCAATCAACAACAAAAACAGATAATGTTACTCTCACAATAATATCAAATATCATCCCATGTTATAAGGGGTTATTTCAACCTACCATAAACAACATTATTAAATGAATACCTCAAATCTAGATTTAAGTATAGTTAAGTTCCTATTTCATAAGATTGCATCTAAGAATTGATCATTGTCAAATTATTAGACTATTAATGTTCCAATGTAAAACATAGAGAAACATAACTTTCTAGTTTACTTCTAGTTAAGCTCATTTGTCATGATGACTTGTTGAAAGCGGTTATACTACAAACAAAGTATCTATCAAGTCTTCTTAAGCATTGCATGCTTGTCCTCTATATTGCATCTGGGGATTAAAAAATATCTTATATTCATCACATATGACGTAAGAACATATATTTATATATCAAACAATAACCAAATTATAGATAACTAGAATTACTTGTGGTATGTACATCATACTGTGGTGTCATATCACATCTGGCATATATGATTTTTCACCCTTTCTTGTAATATTTACGAATACTTCATTATTTTCAACTTCACTTTGTCCGTGGCATCATTTAGGTATCCCATTTAGTTCCTCTCATCTGAATCTGTTAATCTCGACACATTTACAAATGACTCAATGATGGATAAGTAATAAACAATCCTCTCTCAAAAATATTTGTCTATTATTAAATATTCCATCTATGCAAAGATCTCTAAATGATCCATCCTATTTTGTAGGTCAGCCATATAGTAAATATACTTTTCTGATACCTAAAATAAACAAATACATCTATATCAATGTACGTTCTCCAAGATAATAAAATGTGCAGCAAATCTAGTCAACACAGACTTGATCAGATCGTGCACCCGAACACGATCTCTCATTATGTGCAATAAATAAAGATATGAAAAGATAAATGATGTTATCATTATGTCCAGTCTCCCTAATTGCATCAACCATTGTCTAGAAATAAAGAGTGCGTTGGAACGCCTACATTAAGTTAAAATAAAAAATTTATTATTAACCAACTCAAAAAATATATAGAATACACATCTCAATTTTAGATTATTACCTACATGTAAAAACGACTTCCAAATATGATTGATTAGTCGCTTAACAGTTGAAATGGTTGCCTTGAACTCATTAAAGGCTTATCTAATTGTTCCTTGCAAGCTATTTTACGTTTGAACATATGAGCATATGAGCATCTGCATAGGCAGTGGGCTAGGTTGAAATAGATTGAAGATATATACCCCTTTGTTGCTCCCACATCCTCAGTGGGTGTGAGCTGGGTGGACTATGCCGGACAATATGCCGACTCCCAGGTTCATGAGACTCCTGCTTTCTTCTTTCTCTCTTTATCTTCTCTTTATGATTGTCTGCTAGTGTTAACAACAACAAAAATTCAAAAAAATAATAAGATGTACATTTTTAAGACACTTTCAAATTTCAAATTAATTGGAATATTATTTTACCTTAATTAAATATCAAAATTCAATTCAAATTTAATTTTACATTGCTTTTCCTTGAGAAATTACAAAATCCTTGATATTCGATGTCAAATTGGGCATCTCAGCCCATGATTTTAGATTGAGTACACTTTCCCAAAATTCTTATTTATCTCTTTTTATTTTACAAAAAATGAATATTCAAAAAATCAAGAAAAACTCAGTAGAATCATCAAAACCATTTTAAAATTCATGAAAATTCTCCAAAACATATTTTCTTAAAATTCCAGATGTTTCAGAATTTAGTTCAGATAAAATTCGAAAATTTATTTTCACTCTAGAAATTCCAATATTGGGTAAAAATTCAGACAGTGCCTAGGGAACCAGTAGGATACCCGGAAGGTGTAAAATGTTTAAAATTTCAGAATATGTCCAGACAGATCGAGAAAATTGTCCCAAGACCTGAGGTCTGACCAAGCAAAAAAATAAATCAGAAAACTGCACCAGCAACCCCGAAGCGTGTGGGAAACTGTTCGGCAAGCGGAAGACTAAAGCAACACAGGCCAAAGGCACTCCAAATAACGGAAGATCAAAGCCCTAAAATGATGACAACAAGCCACCAAGGCCCGATGAAGCTCAAGCTGGCCATCAAGGCCTGAAAGGGACCAAACCCGGCAATCAAGGCCCAATGAGGACTAAACTGACCAGCAAGGCCCCTTGAACAAAAAATCTTAATCATATCAAAATCCAAAAAAAACCAATTAAATATCTTAATCTGGGCATTCACATGGCCATGTCCCATGGTGTTTAACCCAGAATAGACACTCAGGCAAGTCCCCAACGTGGATCAATTTTGGACAGGTAGATGGGGCACACCCCCAGGCTACACCGATCCTTCTCCCAAAGTAAGAAGTATCAGACTGTCCACCAAAGAAGATAAAACCCCACTAATTTGAGAGGAGGCCATGCATGTCGTCATGCTAAACCAATACTTGAATTAAGTGAGGATGATACCAAGGGAGGATATAACATGTCAATATTGAATGAGAATTATAACTTCATCATGTCTTCCCACATGCACTTCAATGTAACATGCATCATGCAACCTCATGCCATCATCTCATAATCCTAAGGTTAAGGAAAGGCCGAGCATGAATTGTTCATGCCGACATACCATACCTAACCAAAAGGTAAATGCAACAGACGGGTTCTCTAATGCCTATCAAAGGCTAATGAGATTATATCCTACCCAACTTTCATGCTTAATGATTGTGATGTTATAGAGAGTTCAAACAGTCCTATAAGCATGAAAAAATGCAAAACAAATTGGAGGAACTTAAACCATGGTATGCCGGTCGCGACCCGCGACCCGGCCCCGACCCGGTCGGGTTTAGCCCCGACCGGCCCGGCCGCGACCCGGTCGGGCCGACTCCCCCGGCCAGGTCGCGGGGTCGCGGCCGGGTCGCGCGACCCGGCCGGGTCGAGCAACCCGGCTGGCAATGGTCATGTGACCGTTGCCAGACCGTTGGCAACGGTCATTTGACCGTTGCCAACGGTCATGGGGGGGCTGCGCCCCCCCATTCAGCCCCTTGGGGGCTATATAAAGCCCCCAAGGGGCTCCCCTTACTCCCACCCCCCCACTCTCACTCTAAATCTCTAATTTTTGCTCTCATTGCTCTCATTGCTCTCAATTTGTTCCTCATTTACTTAATTATTTCATTAAGCATTTCATTAGTTCATTTAGTTCATTTATTTAACTTTTGTTTCATTGATTAGTTAGTTAAGTAGTTTCTTCTTTTTAATACTTATTTGCTTACATACATAGTTAGTTAGCTAGAAGATTAGTTAGATATTTAGTTTAGTAGTTACTTAATACATCATTAGTTGGAAGGTATAGTTAATTACTTACTTGATCATATAAATAGTTGAGCATTATTTTTACATAATTAAAAGTATACTTACATTAGTAGTCACTAATTAACGTCATTAACTTTTTAAATAATTTATTACTTACTTAAGTAATTATTTAATTACAAAAATGTCTTCTCCAAGCCAAACAACCCAAACTACCGGCGCGACCCGGCGTGATCCGGCTTGGTTGCATTGCAATTTGATCTCCATGGAGGAGAGAAAAGTGCAATGTAAATATTGCGACAAAGTAATATTCGGTGGTATTTATCGTTTAAAATTTCATCTTGCAGGCATGAAGGGAAACGTTCTTCCTTGCACACGGACTCCGCCGGAGGTCAGAGCTCAATTTCGTAGGCACCTACAAGCGATGGAGCAAACGAAGGGAACTACCAAATGGCATAAGGAGACCGTCCGAGAAGAATTGCAACAACCGGGGAGACGTTCCGTACACATTTACGGGACCGGACAAGAGAGGCCGGATATTTTTGGAGACGAAGAGTACGAAGGTATGGGAGGTGTTACTCATAAACGTTGTTCATTCTTCTATTTTAAAGGATAATTAAGTAGTTAAATACTTAAATGTTTCTTAAATAGATGAACTCTCACGGGGAATGGAAGCAAGTCGAAGATCATTCGCCGACGAAGAGTTCCATAGACGCACCGGCCGAATGATGGGTCAAGGGTCTGGAAGTGGGAGTGGTCGAGGAAGCGGAAGAGGATCAAACAACCAACCGCAAAATGAGGTTCATGATCTCACACAAGACGACGACCCGGCAGTAGGTCCCGTGGATCCCGTAATCACCAGACCACGACAACGTCAAACGAAAATCACGACGGCGATGAAGAACCTCAAATTATGTAAGGAAATGATTGGCCGGGCAACGTCAAGGTGGTTCTTTCACCACAGCATCCCGGCAAATGCCGCGAAGGGACCATACTACGAGAACATGATCGACACGATCGCGTACGTCGGGAGGGGAGTGCTCGGTCCAAACCCAAAGGAGATATACAATGTATATCTTCCTATTGAGGTGCAAGAAACAAAGAAGTATGTGGCATCATTTGAACGCATATGGGAGGAACGAGGTTGCACGTTAATGACCGACGGATGGACCGGTAATTTAATTTTCTTTTACTCATTTATATTAGATGTATAAACATTCTTTTTAGTATAACTTAGTTAATGTCTTATACTTAACAGGTATAACTAGAAAGACAATGATCAATTTCCTAGTGTACAGTCAAGCCGGCACGGTCTTTTGGAAGTCGGTCGACGCATCAGGACAGGTAAAGAATGCGGAGTATCTTTACTAATTGATAGATGGAGTGATAGAAGAAATATGAGAGAGCCGGGTAGTTCAAATAGTCACAGACAATGCGGCCGCATACAAAGCGGCCGGTCAGATGCTTATGGTCAAAAGACCAAAGTTGTATTGGACACCCTGTTCCGCCCACTCTTTAGACTTGATGTTGGAGGATATATGCAAGGATCCTCAAATAGACGGGGTAGTTAAGCTAGCCCGCTTTATTTCTTCATTTATTTATAACCACAACTTTGTCCTTGCACTTATGAGGGAACACACCAAGGGCGAGAGTTGTTACGGCCCGGTGCAACCCGGTTCGCCTCCCACTATATTTCCTTAGAAAGTTTATCGAGTCAAAGGAGAGCTCTAACTCAAATGGTCATTTCACCGGGTTGGGGTAGTTGGATGGCTAGATGTAACCCATCGGATAAGAGAAAGGGGAGAAAAGTAGAAGAGACAATAGAGAGTGGAGATTTTTGGAAAGTTGTGAAGAAGACGTTAGACATCGTCCAACCCATTGTGAAGGTACTAAGGATAGTTAACGGAGATAGAAAAGGCATACGGGGTATTTATTCGATGCGGTTGAGAGAGCGAAGGAAGAAATCTCCAAGACCGTGTCCGACTTCGCCAAGTGGTGGGATATTATAGATCGTCGGCGGGAACGTACATTACATCAACCCATACACGCAAAGTAAATTTTCTTAAGCATTTACTCAACTTTTTATTAATCAAAGTTATGTATAAGTTGTTTACTAATACTATTTGGTTCGTAGGTTACTTTTTCAACCCAAGATACTGCTATAGTCCACATTTCAAGGCGACGAACGAGCTATTAAATGACGTGAAGAGCGTCACCCGACGGATGCTTGGTGACGACGACCGGGCTATTATCGCTTGCAACAAGATGTATGATTATAGAATGCGGAGTTTTCACTTTGGAACGAGCAGAGTTGAACGAGCTGTGATGCTACTAAGTCCGGGTACGTAGATAATAATATAATCAAAGTAGAATTGTTTTTCATCAAATAATTAATCAAAGTTTACTTAGATAATAATGTAAGCCATTCAATTTATGCAGCTGATTGGTGGATGGACCATGGTAAAGTACCAAGGTACGAGGCCTTGGCGGCCGTAGCCATCTGGGTCCTAAGTCAAACCCCTTCGGCTTCGGGCTGCGAACGAAATTGGTCTACATTCACTTGATTCACACAAAGCAAAGAAATAGGTTGACATCAAGGAGGCTTGAAGACCTCGTGTATTGTCACTACAAATACGAGGTTAAAGTTGAGGAATTTGAAAAGAATGAAGCAGAACCAGATGGAACAAAAGAGTTGGATATCACCGGCGGCGGGACGTTCGGTCGAGGAGCCGCAAATTGAAGAGGAGGACATCGATTTAGATCAAATATTCTACGAGAAGAACTCCTTAGAAGCTTGGGTGAACGACCGAGAAGGGTTGGGAGAACCGGAGTTCAACCCAGAAGACCGACAATGGGCTAAAGGAGTGCTCGACGATGTCCCTTTGGCCGAAGAATTCCAGATCTCTCCCTCTCTAGCAAAGCGCCAGAGGACCGGAGAAGGAACTAGTCAAGGTACGCAAAGTAGGCGAAAAGGTAAACAAGTTATGACTGATCCTTTTGATATTGCAGATGCTGATACGGTCGAAGACGATCGAGAAGATACGCCGGAGTCGAACATCCGAGTCTGAGGATTCGTCGTCAAAGAGTAGCAGCGATGATGGTGCTGGATACGGGGGCGCGAACACTTTACAAGTACAAGGGACCTCAGATCTTCTCATATCTCCTACAACGTCGTTACGTTTTACCGGCGAGGAGCAATATACTCATGCGACCCAAGATACCGATAATGGTAGAAGGCCACAAGGTAGAGGAGGTCATCGTAGCCATGGAGTTGGAGCAGAATACCACGATGCCTCCGACTATGTGTATGATTCATCCCAAGGCTCTTGGTTCCCTACATACGATCAAGAGTATTGTGAAATGAATTATGTGGAGTCATCGGATACTTCGATCCAATCGACCTATAGTTATGGTGACTCGTTTGGATCAAGTCTTAGGATAGTTTCCCGAGGGACTGACGAATATGATCATCATGTGTACATGTATCAAGCTTTGTACTCAACCCAAATGACATGGGGAGAGTACATCAACTACCTACAAAGTGTAGAACACATCACGTTGGAATAAAATTGATGTATTATTTATTTAAATCATGTCATTTAATTGTTTCAATTTTTCTGTATTTTTTCAGATTTTTTTTCGCATTTTTCTTATTTTTTTGAAATTTTCAAAAAAAAATAATTAAAAAATAGGGTCGCGACCCGGTCGAGACCCGGTCGGCCTGGGGGTCCTGCGACCCGGTCGCGACCCGCGACCCATCCCTCCTTGACTTAAACCATAAAAAATTCATACTTTATTGAATCTGAAATCAATAAATCTGTCCTCAAAAAAGATAAAATCAACCTTTAAAACAACCAAAAACCTATTCCGAAAAACTGTAAATCTGAGAGTTCAAATCTTAAGAAAAACTTCAAATCTTAAATCTGAAAACTACAAAGTTCAAGTCTCGGGACCAGAACTAAAATCTTCAAGGTCTGAAATTCCAAAACTAATTCAAACTCCCAAGACAAGAAAATTCAAATCTGAGACGAAATTCTAAAGATGAATCTTAAAATCCAAAAAGAAAAAATGAATTCCAAACATCAAATCTAAAACTTGAAATCTATTATAAGCTGAAACTCAAAAATATTAAATCAAAAATCTCAAATAAAAAATGAAACAATTCCTTAAATATCAAATCAAAATTTCAAATTCTCAAACAACGGAATTTTCACTCGAAGACACAAAGTCAGAGTAAAATAAAAATCATCAATAAAAAATAATACGCTATAATACCCCAAATTAGGTGATGGTGTTAATTTGGATGGGGTAATGCTATAATTGTAAATTAAATGAAAATCAAAGAGAACTAGGTGACGGTGTTAGTTTAGATGGGGTAGCATCATCTCAAAGAACCCAATTCAAATATCTTAAATTAATTATTCAAAAAATGGAGAATATGATGAAGATGTTAATCATAAGATTAAAACAAGTTGGATGAAGCAAATATTAGCTACAAGAATTCTATGTGATCAAAAGACTCCACTAAAGTTGAAAAAAAAAATTTATCATACAAATATCAGACATACAACATTGTATGATTGTGAATGTTGAACAATAAATGAAAAGCATATCTCTAAAATAAGTGATTTTGAAATGAAAATGTTAAGATGGATGAGTGGTCATATTAGATTAGATAGAATAAAAACTGAATCTATTAGAGAAAATATAGGAGTAGCGACAATTGTAAATAAATAATGAAAAAAAAGTGAGATGGATAGGATATATTAAATAGAGACCTAAGAAGGATGCAAAAGAAAAAGTCGAAAATATTAAAATAACATAAACATAGGTGAGGGTAATCAATATAATTTAGAAAATTTAAATATCTCAGAAGAAGTATCTCTAAAGAAGTAACTCGAAACCAACATGCGTGGAGAAAAAGAATCTATATGACTGACCCTAAATAATTTATGGCTACGACTCGAGTTCAGTTGAGTTGTATTATCTTTCATCAAAAAATATAATACTATCTGATGATGTAGAAATTAGTATCAGATACTCACCTTGCACAAACAAATATGATCTTTATGAGATCATTTATGACACACGTGGAGGATATGTGCACTTTTATACAGTTTTTATCACAATTACTAACTATATACTAAATAATTAAATTAATTTAATATAAATAAATTATATAATCCATATCATTTATTTTATCACAATTACTAACAGATTCTATTATCTACTCCCGCAGATAATAGAATCTGATCCTGCACGAACAAGATTTAATCCCATATATGATATATAATATATGTCATATATGTGCAGAGGTATGTGTGCAAAGCAAAAGTGAAATGTGCAAATGTTGAGGGAACAGGGTCAGTCAAATCATCTGCAGTCACACAAACGACTTGAATAGTAGAGACCATACCATCGTGGACATAATTCTTTCTTGCAAGAAATTATGTATGAATTAAAGATTGGTAAATAACAAACAAAAAAAAAGAACACTGCCAAGAATGCAGTGCACAGTAAGCAATGTAGAAAAAGACCACTACCTCTATTGTGTTCTTGTAATTTCTCTCAACCTCTGCTACATGATGCTGCTCCTCTGCTCTTATCCTCTCAAGTTCATCGTCAAAATCCTTCTGTTGCCTTTCACTATCGGCTATCTGTCTATCTAATTCTATCTCAAGCTTTCTACACAAACTTTTGTAATCAAATTCCTCCTTCAGTTTTACCATGTTCTCCACCTTCATTGCCTGGAACAATGAAACATGAAGCCAGATATATCAATGAAGACAAAGACAAGAACGTGGGAAACCATATTTTCCCCCATAACATTTTTATTCAGCATATCTCATTTGTTAAAATCTCCAAAAAGCAGAGATAAAATCAAACAGAAAAAAGAAGCACGAAACTTGACTGGAATAGTTGAACCGTAGTTGATCATATCATAGTTTACCACGTACCAGGTGAATGTCAATAAAAATGAGCAAAAAAGCTTCATTTTGGGGTTGAAGATATATAAATCAAGGCAGAGAGATGTTCAGTTTCATGCGTAAAGTACAAAACATTTAGCTGAAAGAAACCGAGTTCCAACAAGCAAAGAGATAGTGGTATTTCCAGACACGGACTATCATACTAACTTTCCTAAAACAATTAATTGAAGTACAAATGAAGTAAAATTGTCGATGTGGAAACCTCCTTTTGCCATACATCATTAATCATGATGATATGTGATATCAAAAATATATAGATAAAATTGAAGTGGTATACATAAGAACATGTAAATGGATTTCCAAAAATTCCTAAGTAATTTAACATCACCATATAACTTGAAAACTTTTAACCACATTAAAATTTTTGAAGTTATCGTGGTGGTTTATGAAAAAATAATTGGACCTCTGCTCACTGAACTTAAATCAACTCATCATTAATTACATCAAGCAATTTCAAAAATGCCCTCACCACTAAAGCCAAAGATTCACACCAAACATCCGTAATAACAGAGAAGAATTTTATTTCTCAAGGTCCATAATTTCTAATAATTTTATATAATATGTTTATTTATTTGTTCGATTATTGATTTTATTTATCAACATTTTTATGCAATTGAAGTTTTATGAGGTATGTAGATTAGCTGATTTTTTATTCATTTTTTTCATTTATTTATTTTATTTTTGTTGTCATTTGAATTCATATATGATTTTTTTTCATTTATTGGTTTTATTTATCAAGCTTTTTACTATTAAATTACCGTTTTATAATTTATAAATTATCTAGTTTCTAAATCATATTTATTTATTTATTATTTTCCATATAATTTTTTATTTTTCATTGATTTTATTCATTTTTCTGATTTATCAGTTTTTATATTTATTTAATTGTTCCAAAATTGGTTCTTTTTATCATTTTACTAATAAGGTTTGTTATGATTTGATATAGTTATTTAACTGAGTTATTATACATCTTTATTTTTTTACTCTTATTTTATAATTTGTTTGAATATTTACATTTATTTTTTTAACATTTTTATTAGTGGCTTATTCTTTTTACGTGCTATAACGCACTCTGAGTTGTTTTTTAATTTAAATTGATATGCATTATTTAACAGTATTTATTACGACTTAAAATGTATCATTATCATTATATTTGCTTGATTTGATGAGAAAAGTAGTTTTAAATGTGTTTATGAGTTAAGTTTTATTATCAGTCATTGTCATCTTTTATGTTTTGTTTTATCAAAAAAATTGATTTTATAAGTTTTTAATTTTATTAACGGTGGAGAGGAAAGAAATTTAAATAATTAGTAAATACAATAATTAGTAAATACATACTATAAAATATCATATACTATAAAAGAGAGAAATAAAATTGGGGTGGCATCATTATTGATAAAACATTAAAGGATACAACAATTTTAATAACCAGGCTAAGAGATAGGATTATTATGGTAAAAATAGTTAAAGAAAGAGATAATTAATATAGTAGTATGTATGCTCAACAAAATGGATTAAATAATGAGAATAAATAAAAATTTTAAGAGGATATAGATGACCTGATGCAAAGTTGCTAAATGAAGAAAATATCTTTATTGGAGGATATATCAATGGACATGTTGCAAACATGTCATAATATAAAAAAAATTTGAATTTAAAATTTTAAATAGAAAAAAATATCATAAATTTTGCTATGATTTATAATCTATTCTAATAAATACTTAATTTATTAAAGTAATCTCATTTAATAACATATAAAATGAAAAAAAAAGTTGAATCAACTTCGTTCTCACAAGAGAGTCTAATCGTGTTATTTGTAAAGATTGTAAAGTAATTCTGATTGAAATTTTAACAACCCCACATAAGTTAGTGGTCTTAAATAATAAGATTAAAATATAAATAAACATATTTAAAAGATATATTTCTCCTAAAATAGAATTGTGAGAGTTAAAAATGATGAAACAATAAATATTTAATAATGAACTTCTTAAATTAAATGATTGGTAAACGTTAATCCTATATGAATGAACATGGATATCAAGATTACAGAGATTGCTAGAAAAGTAGTTGAAGAGTTTAAAGAACATGATCCACCTAAAAAAAACTTTCCGGTAAAATGAAAAAATGCAAAATATGATAAAGAATAAGAGAGATTGATACAAAAGATGGCATGTGATAACAATGATAATTATGAACAATACACGATAACAAGAAAATAAAAAAATGACTATTCAAGGAGCAAGAAATGATATTTTTAAATATTAGTAAAAGAAATTTTTACTTAAAAATGCGTAAGATATGTATAAATTAGCAAGAAGAAGAGAGAGAAATTTTCAAAATATTAACTAAGTCAAACACATCAAAGACAAAGAATGAATAATTTTGATCAAAGATGATGATATCGAAAAAATAGAAAATTTATTTTGATATTCTTTTAAAAGATAACTTTACTAAAAACATAGGCGGCATAAAAAATGTGATAATGTTTAATTTAAATTATAATAAAAAAAATTTAATTTTCAGAAATTAAAGAATCATTGAAAATAATGAAAACAAGTAAGGTATGGTCCTCGTATTATTCCTATTAAAATGTGAAAACATTCGAAATATTTAGTAGTAGAATGTTTAACTCGACTTTCTAACAAAATCTTAATATTGAAAAGAATATTGAATGAATGGAGAAAAAGCATCATTATATATATTTTTAAAAAGAAAAAAAGTTATAGAAGATTATGCAAATTATAAAGGTATCAAACTCATAAGCCATACTATGAAATTACGAGGAGTTATCGAGCGATGATTACTGAATTCTACGAATATTTCAGCTAACCAATTTGGATTAATACTTGGTCGATTTACAATTGAAGCTATTTTTCTTATTAGAAGTTTGATAAAGAAATGTTGAAAAATGAAAAAAGATTTGTATACAGTGTTTATTGGCTTAGAAAAGACTTAAAATAGAATTCCAAGAGAAATCTTGTGACGAGTGCTTCAACAAAAGATTATGTATGTTAGGTACATACAAGTGATAAAAGAATTGTATGATTAAGCAACAATTAGCATATACACAAGTAGAGAAAAAATAAGAGATTTTCTTTTATCTTTTTGTATTAGTTACGAATGAATCCATGAAACCTATACAAGATGATATACCTTTGTGTATGATATTTATAGATGATATAGTATTGATAAACTTACCCGCTCGAGAATCTCACATGGAGCAACGAGGTAGAATGCATGGCAAGGGGGACGTGCATTCGTGGGAGGTGTGGGATGCTTATCCGCAGTAATGAATAGATGTAGGAAGCCTTGCATAGAGTGTCTATAAATAAAAGGCACATCTTCTATGTTGAAACAACACGATGAGCTTCAAGAAATCCATACGTGGGTGGGTGTGGTGAGAGAAGAGATTATCTTTGTATTTAAGGCCTTTGAAGAAGAGGATTTGTTCCTCTTGGGGAGTGCGTCTCCTTGTAATATTCTTCTGATTTAGTGAAGTTTTCAATCGTCGTCGCCCATGGACGTAGGAAGGCATATCGCCTTGCCGAACCACGTTAAATCTGTGTCTTCTTGTTGTGGTGTTTGTTCCTTATTCTATCTTTATTCGCAAGTTGATATCCGAGATATGGCTCGATTCATCAGAGTCGTACGGGTTATTCCACACGTGTTACAACAAACTGGTATCAAAACCACCGGGAGGAGAGGTTGTACGTCTGCGATTTAGTGGAGTTTGACCTCTCTGAAATATCGTCGTCTTCGTGGTGTGTGCGTCTTGCTCCGTAGGTGATCGATCGCCGGGTTTTCACAACATCTAGTATCAGAGCAAAGTTGGCATCGATCGTCGGAATCGAAGAAGATGATGTGGTGAAGACGACGTTGGGAGTGGCATCCGAACATCGACGGAATCTGCGGCAATTTTTGCTGCAATTGGAGAACCAGGGACGGTGGACCAGTGGGGATCGCGGGCCATGGGTGACGTTTAGCAATCCGGTGCAGAGCAGTAGAGGCGGTGGTTGTTTCCGCAGATAAGATCGGTGACATGACAAAGCACTTAGTAGCATTCTTGGAAGGGAGACCTGGTGAGGACATCAGCGCAACAACGGCATCTCCAGTGACCGCGGAGGTGTGAAGCTTGATCCACTGAGAGCCCCTGTGAGCAACAGTTCGACAGAGAGATCCAGAGGCGCATGAAGAACCGGTGGTGCTAGGAGGAACTCCGATGACGAAGGATTGGGATGAAGGTAGCAACAATCTTTGGTCGCAGCGGAGCATCGCATCGTTGAAGAGTCCTCAGCAACGTGGCAGCGGTAGGAGTCTAGGTGATACCGGCGGAGGCTCCAGGCACATGGGCGACAACGAGTGAGTTCCAACGATTTCCGACATAGATCTCCTGGTTTGAGGGCATCCTCTAAAGGTGACAGCACTTAGCGCTGTGAAGGAGGCGGCGACGGCCAGGGACAGCTTGGCTAGACACGGAAAGACCAAAGGTTCTGTGTGAGCAGAAAGGGGCTTATGGCACTGTGTGCTATGGTGTTTGATTTCCTTTTTTTTAAGGTTTTATTTTCTCTATTGCAATCATGTGGGACAGTGAGAGCACCAAACGTGGCCAAGTGTGCTGACGTGAGGAGAGGAGGAGAGAGAGAGAGAGAGAGAGAGAGGAAAAAAGGGAAAGAGAAATGCTCAAATAGGATCCATTTAAAATTTAATCGAATCAAAGTTGTGCTCGTCAGATCCAATTATTAGGACTAGATATTAAGTCCAGTTGGATCTAGTCCAGTTGGATCTGATAAAGTAAGGTTGCTAGGTAAAAAGTTTCGGATAGGGTTATCAGGTCTCATCCGTTCCCATTAACAGGATCTGAGATCGAAAGGAGTAGGTTTACCGATCGGGCGGTCGAGGTTGTTTCAGCTTGATCGGGGACATTCGGTGTCAGAATCAGGCAATCCAAGAGTCCAACCCTAGCTTTTTAGGTGTCCAAGTTCATTGGACGGTATGGATCGGGCGATTTCCGAACTGACGGTCTGATTTATGCAAGTGTACGTGTGCATCGATATCGATCAAGGGTATACTTGATCAGGACAGATCGATAGCAAGGTAGGAAGGCACAAGTCAGAGCTCCGTTGGAAGGGTTACAAGCCTCCCTATAGAACCCTTCAACGGTTATGGAGATTTCACTCTATGGCAGCAACGCGTGAAGAATATTCTTACGTGGGAAGGACTAGTCAAAGCTCTTGGCAAAGCGGCAGACAAACCGGAGAAGCTGACAGAGGAGAAGTGGGCTGAAAAGCAGGCACTGACAAATAATATGATTTAGTTATTCTTAACAGACAATACACTCCGGGAGGTGATCGGCTTGAAAGACCCGACAGATGTCTAGGAGAAACTTGAGAGCAGGTACAAGTCCAAATTGCTGACAAACAGGTTGCTAGAGAAGAAGCGGCTATATGACTTGAAGATGATCGAGGGAACAAGGATCGAAGCTCATCTCGATAACTTTAATAGGATTTTGACGGAGGTGTTGTCTCTGGGTGAAGAAATTAAAGAAGAAGATCGAGCACTTCTCTTGTTGTCGTCATTGCCGATGTTGTATGATCACATTGTGACGACCATGCTGTATAAGATCGACACTCCCAAGCTAGATGACTTCATAGCCTCATTACTTTCAAACGAGTCTCATTGGAAGAGCAACGAAGCTGGAACGTCAAGTGAGAGTTAGGCTTTCATTGTAGGTGGAGAGCGTGGAAGATTGGACAATCGACAGGGAAGATGAGATGACAAAGGACGATCCAAGATTCGAGGTCGTAGGTGCTACTACCATGACGAGGAAGGTCATTTCAAGCGGGATTGCCTACAATGTAAGAAGAACGAACGGCTATAGGAGGCTAAGATGGAGAAGATAGAGGCGTCAACAACAAAGGATAGCGAGGAGGCCGTGGATGACGTCCTCTATACGGCATCTATAGGAGAGGGAGATTCAGGTTGGATCTTAAATTCCGGATGCTCATTTCATATATGCTCAGATAGGATGATGTTTCACAAGTATTAGACATGCGAAGGCGACTCGGTCTAATTAGCAAATAGAGCATACTACTCAGTTGCTGGTATCGGATCCATAAGGATACGCATGTTTGATGGAAATGTGCGAAAGCTCTTGGAGGTCCGATATGTGCTAGATCTGAAGAAGAACATGATCTCATTGGGAGCTGTGTTCAAGAGGATATTGATGCACTTTTGAAGGTGGAGCTATCAAGGTGTGCGGAGGAGCACGGATCATGTTAAAAGGGATGCTGACGAAAGGTTTGTACAGACTCGTAGGGAGAGTTGACACAAGTGTAGCTGCGATATCCCAGGTGAGTAGTACAGTTCAGCGGAAGACGATATCTGCTGAAGGTGGAGTGCGGAGGAAGTGTGAGACGTTCGCTTCCAACGATGGTGGTCAATATCTCTTGCATAACCGAGAGAGGAGGGGTCATGCCGGGGCATGCAACGGAGTCAAGTTGTGCAGGCACCTGGTCAAGGTGCAGGCCATGCTGGTGGAGCTGGCGGACGAACAGACACTTGTGGAGTTAACCCAAGGTGAAGAATGTTACGTAAGTAAGGTTGTTACGTACGTGGGTTAATCCCCAAGTGGGGATAAGGATTCGGTGGTTACTAACCGGAAAGGCACCGGGCTATCCTAAGTCTATCAGGACTCTGGATAGAGACTATGAGTCCTAGTCGGGATGGGTTTCCTGGGTTGTTCTCCCTATAAATAGCCCAGGCCGGTGGCTCATTCGGGATGCCAAGTGTCGAGAGAGTCACCGAGAGGAGAGGTTTTACGTATGCAGTTTAGTGGAGTTTGACTTCTCCAAGATCTCGTCGTCTTCATGATGTGTGTGTTTTGCTCCGTGGGTGATCAATATATAGTATTCATATATTAAACACAAGAATGAGTGAATAAAAAGTTAGAAATATGAAT
Source organism: Cryptocoryne crispatula var. balansae (assembly GCA_036172225.1). Classification (NCBI taxonomy): domain Eukaryota; kingdom Viridiplantae; phylum Streptophyta; class Magnoliopsida; order Alismatales; family Araceae; genus Cryptocoryne; species Cryptocoryne crispatula. The sequence continues at coordinate 13,819,297 of CM069924.1, forward strand.
AAATATTTTAAATAAGATTTCAAGATAAGTAGAACTAAAACAAAATATATGTATTATAAATTTAATGAAACCCAAAGAGAAAGTAGGTGATGGGGTTAGTCTGTATAGGGAAATATTATCTCAATGAATCTAGTTCAAGTATATTGAAAACAATTATTAAAATGATGGAGAATGTGATGAATACGTTGATCATATGATTAAAGAATGTTAAATGAAGTAGGGATTAGCTTACATGGGTTCCATATGATCCTATGATTCCACAAAAGTTAAAATAAAAAATTTATCATACAAATATAAGGCCTACAATGTTAAACAATAAAAAGAAAACATCATTTCAAAATAAATGTCGTTGAAATGAGAATGTTAAGATTGATGTGTTTTGTGTTCATACTAAATTAGATAGAATAAAAATGATTTTATTAAATTAAATTTAATAGCAACAATTGTAGACAAATTGAAAGAAGAAAGATTTAAATAATTTGAGCATATTAAACATAAACCTAAGAAAGATATAGTTAGAAAAGTAAAAAATATTAAAATAACATAAATAACAAGATGTGGTAGATTTAAGTTAATTTGGAAGATAGTAATTTAATATGATTTATATGGTTTAAATATTTTTGAAGAAATAACTCAAAATTGACACAAGTGGGGAAAGAGAATCTACATGGCCCACCCTAAGTAATTTGAGATTAAGGCTCGAGTTCGGTTAAATTAAAATTTTACTAATATTTTAATATTCACTTTGTTTCATTTACTTATTTTGTTCAGATTTTTTATTAAATTTTATTTATCTTTTTAAAGTTATTTACATGACTTTTTTTTTATCATTTATATTAATCTTATTAAAATGATAATTGGGATAAATCATTGCTACATAACATCACAAAGAACATGATTACGAAAAAAAATTACTATTAATTTCACATTCAAGAAAACAGTGCATCCAAGTACATAAGATATGAGGAGATGTGAAAAGATATAATCCCCATCAAATTATACGTAAAATCATATGCATGGTAAGAATATTTTGAGATATTAAGGATCTTTTCTCATTTCATCTCATATGCTACGCTTTACGGTGCAGCCATAATAAATTAGCTCTCCACAGATGAAAAACATGCTCAAAACATGTAAAAAGTTGCTGGAAATAAACTAATATGAAGCAAATGTAAACTCGACAATCAATTGTAATTAAAAGGCAACTGAATTTCAAGTCATATAACAGTATCGTTAGAGACAAAGCAGTACCCTCTGCCCAAACATTATGGTGCTGGATGTCTCCCCTCTATGCCGTGGAGATGGACCAATAGTAATAACCAGAGATGTCCTCGCGGTACCTGCTCAGAGGCAGATTTTATGCAAAACTGAATAGGTCACACCACATTTTCGCAACTATGACAAAAGTTTCTGCCTCTATGAATTCATTTTAAGCATAAATGTGCATGAGATACAAAAATGTATGTAACGAGCTACATCAACAATCTTAAAGCTAATAGCAGAACTTGTCCAACAAAGTTCCCATTTTTTACCTTCCAAAAAAGTCATATATTCATTACAAAGAAAAAGAGTACAGATGAAAAGCATGATAACAATTATAACTTCCAACAAAATAGCACAGGCAGTAAAAGTTAACTAATTGATTGAATACATAATGAAAGTAATAAGTTTTGCCTCGTATACATCTAAAATAATTACAACAAGAAAGAAAATCTATACATCTTCCCGGTATGCATAAACTGGAGCATTAGAAACTTCATATGTTACATACAGAAACAAATTAACAAATTTAATGGACCCAAACGTGCAATTAACTACGGTTGGCACCAAAAATTTTTGCAAAAAAAAGGATAGTAAATTTTTATGGGGATTTCCAAATTCCATGTTAATTGGGATATTCCTTTTATCTCAATGAAATATCCAAATCCAATTGAAATTCAATTTCTCATCGCAACCCTTGCAATCCAATTCCAATTTGGGAATCTCAGTTTATGATTTCATATGGGACCAACTTTTCCAAGATACTTATTTATCCTTTTTTATTCCAAAAAAAAAAATGATAACTTTTCAAAAATGAAAAGAATTTCAATCAAATCACCAAAACAACTAAAAGATACAAAATCATCAGATTTTGCTTCTGAAAAATCCACAAATATCATTCTCTCTCCCTATCTAAAAATTCTAATATTGAGCAAAAATAAATTTTCATACCCAATATTAGTTTCAAAAGCCCTTGAAGCATCCCAAAAATTCCATTTTTTGGGCCCTGAAAATGTACTTTTTTCGCTTTTCTGACACTTTTCTCATTAAAAAATCAGGAAAAAATAAATCCATAAAATTTCCTTAAAATTCTAAAAAAAAACATAAAATCTCCATAATACCCTTGAAATATTCTTAAAATGTTCAAATCAGTTGCCATGGGCCCCATCACCTTAGGAATAGGTTAAAATTCAGGAGAAATACTAAAAAACGGAAAAAAAACTGCTTACTTTCTTGCCAAGTCATCAAAACTACTATTAAGACTTGTCCAAGCCCTAGCTGCCCCCACCATGCCACCCCTCTCTCTCCTCTGTCATAAAAAGGCCTCTTTTGAGGCCTTGGGTGAACTCCCAGTGGCTCCAGGCTCCAGCCCTAGCAGCCACTGTCACTTGCAGAGGAAAAAGAAAAAGAAAAAGAAAAGAGACTGGTAGTCTCTCCAACCCTACCAGCAGCCACTGCCAGCACTTGGAGAGAAGGAAAGGAAACAGAAGCCTCCAGGAGGAAGAAGAGAAGAGGGCTGCAGATGCTGCTACAGATGCCTCTGTGAGCCCCTCCATGCTGCTGCAAATGCTGCTAAGTACCTATCTTGTTATTGCTGCAGCTGTTTATGTTGCTGCGCGCCAAGGAGAAGAAGAGGAGAGAAAGGAGGACCTAAGCCCTCTTCCTCCATGCTCCATGCTGTTGTGCACAGAGAGGAGAAGAGAAAAAAATGTAAAGATAAAAAGAGCAAGGAGGGGACACACACCTCTCCCTTGTTCTATCCCTTGAAACCCATCCTACCTATCTCCATGACTTCCGACATGTCTATATCCTTCTCATACCTACATGGCCTCCGACACATCTATATCCTTTACTTTATCTTCAACATGCCTATATCCTTCTCATACCAACCTACGTGGCCTCCAACATGCTATATCCTTTACATATCTCTATGGCCTCTGACATGTCTATATCCTTTACATCTCTCCATAGCCTCCGACATGCATATATTCAACCCATCTACCTGACCTCCAACATGCTTATATCCAGCCCTTAAGCAGCCCGTGTTCAGTCCCCTAAAACAGGCCCGAATCAGATTCAAACTGACCACCACAACAGGTCTTAAACCCCCCTGCTCAGATTTTAAATCCTGCCCAAACAGACCCTTTAATGCCCTTTGCTCAGCACAAATACAGCCATATGCGTGCAGTGAATAGCTGATGGGGACATATTTTGAATATTTTGGGTTTTCCTTTTATTTTTATGTCCATACGTGGACAAGTCTGTAAATAGGGAACTTAGGGGTCTTTTCTTTAAATTTCCCACTCCTTCTTTATAAGGAGGGTCGATGTACAGAGTTCATTAATCAATTGAAGCAATTTTTGGAAGCTTTTCGGCTGGGTGTCTCCCGCGCAGGGGGCTGCGGCCCCCATCTTCTTCCTCTGTCCTCCCCGATCGACCGGTAGGGTTAGGGTTTTCCCCTTCCATCTTCCAAGTCTGGCAGGTAGCCGATCCTATCCTCCTCCTGCCTTGGCGACGCAGACCCCCCCCCCCGGCGATGTTCCTGGCGACGGCACCTCCGCCAGTGCCTCCTCCTCAGGGCGGACAACGCCGAGGAGGCTCGGCCGTCGCCTGCTCCCTTCTCCCATGCTCCGCACGCTGCCTGCGCGCGGCTCCATTCGACGGACGAAGACGACGACGGCAGACGCACAGCTTCACCCGGACGACGTCGCGAACGAGCGGCGAGGACGTCGCGAGCCGCCCTCGGCATTTTGTCGCGGCGCGCGCTGCACCCGGAGATGGCGCCACGGCGACGGGAGGTCGACGGCGTGTGTTCAGCCACGCGACCACCCCCCCACACGACCAGGACACGCCACGACCCCCCTCCGGGGTACGCTCGCGCCCGCGAGCGCGGCCGGCTCGCGCAGTCTCGGGCCCGGCCGGTCCGCGGCCCAGACCGGCCCCAGACCGGTTCGACCGGTTCCTGACCGGTTCACCCCTGTTCAGGCCGGTTCAACGCCTGAACCGGCCGGTTCAGCCCGGTTCGTGGTGTTCTGAGCTGGTTTAGACCGGTTCAGACCATCTTGAGCCCGGTTCGGACTTGTTTAGACCGGTTTGGATCGTTTTAGGTCTATTTTGGGTACGTTTAGGTCTGTTTAGGGCGATTAGCGCCGGTTTATTTCGCTTTCGTTCGGTTTAGCCCGGTCTAGCCGGTTTGTCCCGCATCAATAGCTCTTCTGCTGCAGCACATCAGAGAAAAGCATCTCAAACCAGAAGTGCTCAAGCCTGGGATCTGTCCAAACAGACCCAGAACTGTCCAGATGCAAAGCAGATAATTAGATGATGCAGATCCCAAAAACTGACCAGAAACGAGAATATGTGCAGAAAGCTCAGATCTAGAGTCTGTCCAAAATGATGTAGAAGCCAGAAGCAGTACAAAAATTACAGATCAGAGATCTATCCAGAATGATGCCTAAACTAGAAAGCACACAGAAAACTGCCCGATCAGCAAAAAATAGAAGCAATCCAAGTATGGGACAATCTGACCAATGGACAGTTTGATGGCAGCGGCCCATTGGATCTAGAACTGATGACACTAAGATGGCAGCAAGCCTGCTGGGCTCAATAAGGACTGAACAGGCCATCAAGGCCCGATAAACAATGAACCGGACAACAAAGCCATTAGACAATAAAAAATCATAAACATTCTGAAATCAACAAAAATCAAACCAATCTTATAACTTGGGCAGACATATGGGTACATCCCATAATGTTTGACCAACACAGGCACGTCCCGAGGTGTACTACTGATCTTGGACAAGTAGGTGAACACATTCCCACGCTACACAGATCCTCCCCCCCCCCAAAGAGACAGGGAGTATCAAACTCTATCTACTCAACTTGAACCTTAATCTCAAATTACTTGGGATCAGCCATATGAATTCTCTTTCTCCACTCATATTGATTTTGAGTTACTTCTTCAAAGATATTTAAATAGTCTAAATCATACTAAATTACCCTCATCCCTCCAACTTAACATAAACCTATCACGTCCATAGATCGCGGAATCGGCCGATCCAGATCGGAATCGGCCGATTCCTGGATCGGATCGGCCATTGCCGATCCGATTCTTGGCCGAAGGACCGATCTGGAAAAAAATTCTGGCAGAATCAGTTGGAATCGGCCAAATCAGTCGGAATCGGATCGGAATCGGAATCGGATCGGCCAAATCGGTCGGGATTGGAATCGAATCGTTTTTCTTCATTTTTTGCTATTCCAATCGGATCGACCAAGATCGGCCAGAATCGGTCCGGAATCGGAATCGGATCGGTTTTTTTTTTTGCTTTTTTTTGCTTACCGATTCTAGATCGATTTTCTTCCATTGGATCGGTCGGAATCGGTCCGATCCGATCGGGATCGGATCGGTACCCACCGATCCCGATTCCAATTCCAATCCCGCGATCCTTGATCACGTCCTTTTTCCGTTTTTGTCATTTTAACATTTTCTATTTTTCTTACTAAAACCTCCTTACATCTACATTTAATATGTACAAACCATCTCAATATCCCTTCTTTCAATTTATCTACAATTGTCGCTACCGCTACATTTTCTCTAACATATTCATTGATGATTCTATCTAATATAGTATGATCATTCATCCATCTTAACATTTTCATTTCAACAACACTTAATTTAAAAATATGTTTTTCTTTAATTGTGCAATATTCACTACCATACAATATTATAAGTCTTAAACTTGTATCATAAAATTTTCCTTTCAACTTTACTGGAATCTTATGATCACATAGAACTTTTATAGCCAATCTCCACTTCATCTAACCTGTATTAATTTGATGATTAACATCTTTATCACATTCTCCAATTTTTGAATAATTGATCTAAGGTTTTGATGTAACCTCAAATTTAAGGATTCCATATCTTTTGTTTTGGAAATTCATTTTCCTCTTGAATTTGAATTTGATTTGGTTAGACCTTAGCATTGACTTCTTTAGGGAAATAGATGGTATTCCATAAAAGTACTAGCTAGGGTCAAAATTATGTGTTGAGGTTGTTAGGTTCTTTGAAAATTTGTTTTGACCTCTCCCCGTCGGATGGTGCGAAGATCCGACGTTAATTACATCGAGATTACTCGAAAACCCTTGATTAAACGTCATAGCAATCCATGAAAGTAAAATACATACATCCACAAAAAGTAAAGAACTCAAAAGGGCAGCGGCCTTCTGGGTCCGATGAGATGCAAACCGATTTGTTCGGGTTGATTTTATTTGTTTGTTGGTTGATTTTTTTTGGGTCGACTTGAAAGTCGGTTTGAAGGTTTGAGTTGAATCAATTTGTTTGATTGATTTGGTTTTGTTGTTTTGGTTTAGTTTTGATTTGCTTAAAGTTTTAAGCATGTTTGGATTTTTTATTTGGTTGATTTTGATTTTGCTGATTTCTGAATTTTCTGATTTTTGAGTTGATTTTGATCTACGTTTGAGCGTTTGGAATGTTGTTTATTTGATTCCTTTTGGGAAGAAGGTAGTGAATTTTAAATGGATTTTCAGATTACCAAAAATTAGATTTTTGAAGCTGGCTAGAATCTGTTTTGGTTGATTGTTCAAATCTGGATTTTTTGGTTGCAGATTTAATTGGAACCTGGTTTTTTTTTATTGACAGATTTTATTAAAAACCTGATTTTTGATGTACAGTGCGGTTCAAAATCTGATTTTTGGCAGGTTATCTGATTTCTTTTTTATGTTGACAGATTTAGTTGAAATCTGATTTTGTTTTAGCAGATTTTTTGTTTGAAATCTGATTTCGGTTTGGTTTGTTTCAAAACCGGTTCAATTTTGTTAAAGATCGATTGTTGGATTTAACCGGAATGAGTTGAATTTCAGATTTGATTTTCTGTTTTAATTTTCTGGTTGAATTTTCAGATTGATTTTTTTTGAAATGGTTTTATTTTGGTTTGGTGGTTTGCATCGCCTCCGACCCATCGGGTCACTTTGAATGCCCGGCTTCATGCATCGATATAAACATCGAAGTTTCAATTCATTGAAAGATGGGGTGAAGTACATCAGTGTGCAATGTGATTGGTCCTTCCCCCAATATAGGTTTATCTCCACTACTTTGGAAAAATTTGGCATTACGACGGCACGCCGGTTATTTTTCCAACTTAGTGAAAATTTACCATCCAAAATGGCCAGCCTTAGCTTAGCCATATTGGGGGAAGGATCGACGGCTACGGGATTCATGCCCGCGCCTCCGTCCGGGTCGCCAGCTACGGGATGCATGCCCGCGCCTCCGCCCAAGGTGGAGTTCCCCGCTAAGGGTGAATCTCCTTAATTTAATGTTGCTTTCGCATTTCTGATTTTTTTATTTGTTAATTTTCTGAAGGCCAGTTTGGGCCGGTCCCTTCCTTCGGCGTTCAAAGCCGGGCTTCAATCTTTATAGGCTCAACGGGCCTGTTTTGAACTGCTTCGGGCCGGAAGGGCCTGCTGGAAATTCTGCTGCCTTGCTGGAGCTTCTTGATGGAACCGGCTTGGAAGGCCACCCGGCTATGCCCTTGGCCCGTCGTGCGGTTTCCAAGGGGTGCCGGGCCGTCACCTTCAAGCTGGACTGCTGCCTTGCTGGAGTACGGCTTCTGCAGAACCTGTTTTTGGCGCACTTCCCCCCCTGCTGTGGAGGCAGAACCATGGGCCAAGGATGGGCTGAGAATGGCCTACTTTAGGGGACCTGGTTGGGGCTGTACAAAGGACAGCTTGGAGGCCTAACTTTGAGCTGCGCAAAGGGCTATTGAATGGCCTGGTTATGGGCCTGTTTAGAGGGTGCACAGAGGGCATGAAAACAAGGGGCTTGAGGATCCGCCCGGAGTAGACTTGGGCCGTCGTGCGGTCTCCAAGAATCCCCGGGTCATCCACCCTCACCTAGGGCTCTAATAGGTGCCACAAAGGGGCTGTTTTAGGACCTGTTTTGGGGGTCCGGATGTGGGCTAGAAATGGCCCTGGCTACGGTCTGTTTGTGGGCTGGACAGGAGGCCGAGATGGGTCTGCGCAAGGGCTATTGAATGGCCTGGTTATGGGCCTGTTTGGGGTCTGGTTTGGAGACCAGAAGATGGGCTAATTATGGGCCTGTCTGGGATGTCCTTGATGGACTGAAACCGGGTCACAAGGGGACTGGTTTTAGGCCCTAGACACAAGCCTGCAAGTGAGCTGGAATATGGGGTCCTGGTTTGGGCCGGACGGGGTCTGGTTTGGAGACCGGCTGGGGCCTGATTGATGGGGCTTTGGTTTGGCCGGAATGGGCCTGGCGAGGGCCTGGTTTGGAGCTGGTTTTGGGGTCCTGGTTTGGGCCGAAATGGGCCTGTGTAGGGGTCTAATTTGGAGACCTCCTGGGACCCGTTTGGGGCCTTGGAGATGGGCCGATCATAGACCTATGTGGGGTCTTTTAAGGGCCTGGTTTGGGTGGCTGCAGGTGACTGCGCATGGGCCTGAAAAGGGGGTCTTTTGGGCCTTGATCGGGGCTGAAACCAGGCTGAAAGAGGGACCTGTTTGTGGGTCTGCTCGAGGCATATTTGGGGCTGGAGATGGGCCTGGAATGAGCAGAAAAGAAGCCCCTTGAGGGGGCTACATGGGCGCACCAAGCAGCCTTGTTTACCTTTTTCTTCTTTTCTTCTTCTCCTTCCTTCTCCTGGCGGTAGCAGGTTGCAGGTGGGCAGGAGGAGAGCAGCAGCAGCAGCAGGAAGGGGGGGGGGGGGCAGTGGCAGGTACAGCAGGGTGGTAGCCTGTTGGTGCGCCAAGCTCCCTCCTCCTTTCTTCTTCTTCTCCTTGTCGCAGGCAGCAGTCAAAGCAGCAGCCTGTCGGCGCCCAAAAAACCCTTCCAAATGCTGGTGCGCACCCCTCTTTTTATAGAGGTTGGAGGGGAGGTGAAGGGTCAGCAGGAGGGCTGGGTTTTTTGGGCTGCGCATGGGCCTGTTTACATGGGCCAATTGGGCCAGCTGGAGGCTGCGGCCCATGCTCTGCTGTGGGCTGCGCAGGGCCTGGTTTTAGGATGGGATTGGCTCAATTTTTAGGTGAGATGATGGGCTGCTGATTGGACATCCGTGGACCCCTGATTGGGCCCAATTTGGCTGAATTGTGGGCTGTCCGGCCTGCTCCTAGGCCTGCCCATTTGTCCTCCTTTTTTTTTTTTTTTAAAAGTGCATGCCAACAGGTTCTTCATCTACACTCTATCTTCTAAGGAAGGAAAATCACACTAATGTAAGAAGAGATCATACATGTCACCATACTAAACCAACCCTTAAATTAAGTGAGGATAATGGAAAAGAATATCCCATATCCATCAAGAGGCAAGAAAATCACACTAATGTAAGAAGAGATCATACATGTCACCATACTAAACCAACCCCTAAATTAAATGAGGATAATGAAAAAGACTATCGCATATCCATCAAGAGGCAAGAAAATCACACTAATGTAAGAAGAGATCATACATGTCATCATACTAAACCAACCCCTAAATTAAATGAGGATAATGAAAAAGACTATCGCATATCCATCAAGAGGCAAGAAAATGTCATCATGTCAAAGATCATCAAATAGAAATTATGGCTCCTACATGCCTTTGTGATACAGGATGGACCAAGTTGACTCCTTAAACCAACTACAACACAATCTGGCTCATAGGCTCAATTACTCAATTGAGGGTAAATGAATGGTGTAGTAAGAAAATACAATGGTCATTTGGATGCCTACCTAGACAAGATTTAAGCGGAAGAAAAGTAGGAAGAGTAGAATCTAACTCGGGTTTGGCACAAACATTCACAACCGCAAACAAAATAAACAAAGAAAATAACTAAGAGGAAGAACAAAAAATTACTTCTTAATCTCACATCCCCATCCGACACTAGAATCTTAGGCAAGCCATATAACCTCATCAAAGGTCTTATCGACTTTAGTAGCATATGAGATTCAAAGATGATAAAAAAACATTGAATCATATTTTCTTAAGGTCATATGGTGTCTAAGCACAAAGTCCCTACTAACATCATCATTAGGTAGAGCTATGATATATCTCTCCACATCAAGCTTTTTGTTAGATTAAGTTTCTAAGATGTTACATCCTATAATAGGTCCTAACTTCTTAAATTCTCAAGCTAATTCATATTTTGCCTTGTAGTTTTCTTCCTCTAAGGTGTTCCCCACAAGATGGGTCCTTTCTTGTAAAGCATGGAGTGTCTAAGTGGGGGCATTCATAGTAACTATACCCATAACCCTTAATACCAATAGCACACATCCTTAGAACTTCCTTGGTGGAGTTTAGGGGTGACGATTTCCTTTCGCTTATTATCTTTTCTTGTTGATTGGTTTAGTTTGAGTCATTTGTAGGAGAATAGACATTTAAGAATTGAGAGTTGTTAGGCCTCTCAGTTGTTTGGGTGTGCTTAGTGAGAACATTGGAATTTAACCTATCCAATATGCTAGGATGCTTATAATTGATTGGTCTCCCACTAAACTTGTATAGATATGCCCTGGGTAGAGCAAGAATCTTGGGTGTTTGAGGTCTTTCGAATCTCCCAACATCTTGAGCCACTTGATAGGCTTGCTTAAAGGTAGTGATGTTCCTAAGAAAAAACTTTCGTTGTACATCCTTTCTAAGGCCATATATAAACCGATAAATGGTGACTTTGGATCATCATTCATCCCACATGTCATCAATAGCTTATCAAATTGGGTGATGTATTTGGACACAGACCGGTCTCCTTAACTTAAGAGCCTTTGCCAATAGGAGGATGAGAGATATCCTTCTCTCAACATTTTTATGTATCATCTCATGTGAAAAAATGGGGTTGTTTCCTTCTAAAGAATAAGGTCTCTAAATTCCTCCAACAGACCTTACCTTGTACAATCAATTTCATTTGGGAAAAACCGACTTTCCACTCCTCGGAAAACTCGTACCAATCAAATTAGTAGTCCATATTTGTCTCCCAATCAATGCAGATTTGGGGATGTAAGGGCCCACTAAAGTATGGAGCCTCTACCCTAACAATTCTAAAAGTAACTTCTTTTAAATTGGGTTGAGAACTCATTAGGTTAGGTACAACTCTCACTTGAGGGTGGTTACTATCTTGTCTTTGATCCTCACGTTTTGCTGCTATGTGAAAGATTGTCCTAGTTGGTATGTTCGCCCCAAGGATCGCTCCATCCTATCAAGTCTTTCTAAGACAATCTTTAATTCTTTATGATATCAAAGTTGATATCACCCATTGACATTGGTTGACTATGACCGACCAAATATACCTTATTGGATATATTAGACATGCAGGTAGAATGAGATAAAAAAATATCTAAAAAATTCCTTATTTATTTATTTTTTCGACAATTTGACACAAAATGACAACCTAACCTACCTATGATATGATACCAAATTTGATGCAAGACGGATTGGGTTGACTCTTTAAACTGATTCTCACACATAATCCGGTTCACGACATTGGGTACTCAGACTTGATTTGAGGGTAAAGAACAAGTATAGTTAAGAAACACAATAGAGATTAGGATCCCTACCTAGATGAAATTTAGGTGAAAGAAAAGTAAGGAGTAAAGTCTAACTTGGGTTTGGCACGAACATTTGCAATCACATATTAGATGAACAAAGTAAATAACTAAAAGAAGATCAGACATTATTTTTACACTTATAGGATGGCCCATTTGACATGTATTCCGAGAATTACAATTCAAAATAATAGTTTACAAAATTATCAAGATATCCACCTCTCGTAGGAGAATAATAAACTACATACAGCATGGTCTAGGAATCATTCAAGTTGACAAATATCAACTAAACCGAATACTTGACTTGCTTGCTTGTTTTAAAGAATCTGTTGTCGAGAGTCAAGGTGGAAGCTCCTTGGTTGGCAGTGAATGAATGTCGAAGAGGCGTTGGGATGCCTAGATAGATGGAACAAGTGTAACCAACATTGAAAGCTCCAAGCGGCACCAACCTTGTCAGTGATGGAGGTTGCAAATGGTGGATCAACTTTCGGCATTGGAATTCCGGAGTAGAGAAAGTGGGAGGGGTGGAGTGATGCGGGACCGACCGGGCGCCAACCCATAATTAGCAACGAACAGTAATAAAAATATGCCGATATGCTAAACAAGCAGAGTATAGCCATAAAAGATGACTATGCACTAACAAAGGCGCACCAGAGAAGCGATCCCTCAAAGTAGGAGGCCAACCTATGCAAGGATTCTACCAAGTTAGGATGCTCAACTATCAATGTAAATGATTCAATTTAACCGAAATAGGCAAACTCACATATCCACACATGACTCGGCAGCACTAATTAAAGAACGACGAATTTGTCTCGCAATCGACATGGCAATCGACATATAATAGATAAGCAAATAAAGAACGATGGGGTTAGACGCATACCTCTGCACCTCGTTGTTCGAGACCAACACCCTCAAACATCACGTTTCAAATTGACTGTGTACTTATGACCAATCTTGCTGCAGACCCAGTTGGCCTCACTGTAGAGTTGTTTCACTCTGTTGAGGCGGGGTGGCCAGTGTTGCTATGTTGTTGGTCGGCAACAAGCTATGGCTAGTAACACTAGCTGAAAAATGATCGGTGATGAACAGAGGCCACGCCAAGGTGGTAGATCGGACTTCAGCAAGGGCTGACCTTGTCATGAACTATTCCACACTGTAGCACTAGAGGGAATCCCTTTGCGCAGGTAGCGGACAGCAATGGTGACTGCGGCACTGACCAACGGAACTATTGTTCTACATTGTAGCATGTTGTAACCGAAAATTTTCAAAAAAAATAAAAAGGAGAAAGAGAGAAAACAAAAGAAATGACATGCTCAGGCTCTCTAGGATCCGGGCTATGTACAGCATAACCGACCCCATAACCAGACCCTGATCGGTCACAATTCAGCCCACCCAGAAGGCCCCCTGTAGAAGGCCCACGGGCCTGATCAAATGGACCGGACATCCTTCTAAATGGGCCAAGGGATCAGCCCGCAATTCTGCTCAAATCTGGGGCTCGACAGAAAAAAAAAATGAATATAATAAAAACAGGAGATCAGTCCGTGAAGACCAGGGCTCGCAAAAAAAAAGATACAGATCTTGTTAAACAAGGCAAGAGGTCGGAGGAAGGGAGGAAATCTTGATCGGAATATTGACCTGCCATGAAGTCCCGGTCGATATCCGATTATATGGCACTTCCGAGTCCCACTCGGAAACAATCGGGGCAGCGATATCTCCTGCCGGATTTGGGGGGGGAGGAGAAGATAGCAGGTCCCGAGTCCCTCACGGACCCGGGACTACCTTCCCAGTAGGAGACGTGGTCCTCCTGAAGCCTATAAGAAGGCCGAATGCAGGCCGCGGGGGCAGACTGAAAAAAAAGGAGAGGAGAGAGCAAGAGGAGCCGGAGAGAAACGGAGCAAGAGAAGGGAGGAGGAGGAAGGTTACCGGTCCTTGGGAGTCCTGTTCAAGCCGCACGGAGCACCTCCCCTTCTCTTCTTCTTCTTCCGGACGCCGCGGGCCTTCCGCAAGCCACCGCGACCGCCGTAGACGCGGAAGACCACCCTATCGCCGCCGGTGAGAGCTCCTCCCTCTTCCCCTAGGGCCGCCGGCCCTTTCTCCTCCTTCCTCCGGAGCTGCCGCCGTCGAACAAGGCCAAGGACGCCGTCGGGAGCTGCCGCGGTGCCGTCGAGCGCCGGAGAAGCCGAAGACAGCCACGCGAGCACTGTAGCAGGGGGGAGAATATATCTCCCCAACTATATGCCACGGTGGAAAAGGGCCGTGGGGCCCACCGGGGGGAAAAAGCACAAAAAAAGGGCCAGCGCAGCCGGCCGGTCCTCTCGCGGAAAAACCGCCCGGTCCGGAACAGTGGACCGGGCCCTTTGGCCAGAACCGTGCGCTATGTGCGCAGGGGCTTCATCTTCAACAAAAAAAAAAGAAGGAAATGTTTTAAAATAAACAAAACAGTAGAAAGTAAATAAAAAAATTATGTTTAATTCAACAAACCGGACTAGTTGGGGGGTCGACTAACCATCCGCCCCTACGTCTCGGCTTAACTTAAAAGAATTCAAAATTTGAACTAGTTGGGGGGTCGACTAACCATCCGCCCCTACGTCCTTAAGGTAGACATACAAAGGTCTATAAAAGACCCCAATGTCTTACCAAGTTCACCAAGCTATGCAAGGCTCAAGCATAATCAATATGCTATCATGCCGGCCATATGCTAGTGAAATCATCAAAAACAGTGGGGGATGCCCATAAGTCTATCAAGACCGGATATATGCCGCCCATGAAAATGACAAGTTCATCAACTCATGAAGCCATGAAGATAGAGATGAGCTAATTTCCCACAAGTCTATCAAAGACCGGGATGCTCAATCTCAAGACAAGGAGATGAGTCCCCACAAGCTTATCAAAAGCCGGGTGCGCTAAATCTCAAAACAGTGAGAGGAATGCCCACAAGTCTATCAAAAACCGGGTGTTTTTCCATCTCAAACTGATCAGACAAGTTCCATGATCATCAAGGACTAGAAAAGACCGGATTGCTGGTCGAGTTGTAAATCATGTCTCATATTGAGAAAAACAAGGGAAATTCATGTTCGGTGCATTGATTGATACTACAAGGAGAGGACAACCCCATGAAACTCCTGGAAGATAAGACAAAAGAAATTTAAAAATGAAATCTGAAACCGAACCTGTAAAATTGAAATAAAAAAAAACCCCTGAACTTAAACACACAAACTTGCACTGTAAAGTCCAAAATCTGAAAAAATCTGAAATATACAGAATTCAAAAATCTGCAACCTGTATAAACGAAAACATCTTCAAACAAATCAAATTAAACCCAAATCAAATCACATAAATCTGAAACCTGTCAATCTGTAAAATCACAAAACAAAAATCAGACCTGAAACTGAATTTTCTGAAATCTGAAAACCACTTCTAAAATCCAGAGATTAAAAATCTGAAATCTGAACTTATGTGCAGAACCCATTTAAAAATCTGAAATCTGGACTTAAAACATACAAGTCTGAAAATCCAAAATCTGCAAGTTTGAACTTCACATTTAAAATGAGAGATCGAAACCTGTAAAATTGCAGAATCCGGAATCTGAAAAATTTAAGAATCTGCAGAATTTGAAATCTAAAATCTGTCAAGTCTGAAATCAGATCACTTAAATCTGAAACTTGAAATCCGAAGATAATTCACTAAAATCCCAACCTGTTCAAATTAAACTCAGTAAAAACAAACCAATCTTCCCAAATCAAATTGAATCAAACCATAATTGAATTCCGAACCTGAAATCTTAACAGTAAAATTAAGTCTGAAATATAACATCAAATTTTAATTCCGATCAACCCAACTCAAAACACATAAATTCCAAACAGATTCAAATCAGTTAAAAAAATGCAATTCAAATGAATTCAAACAGATAAAAAAACTCAAATGAATCAAACTCAACCTAATTAAAAATTAAACTCAAATCAAATTCAATCAAATTTAATTCAACCATATCAATCAAGTCAACTAAATAAATCTCTCAAATTAAATTCAAACAAATCAAATTCCAATCAAATTCATTCCAAATAAACTTAAATCAATCAACCAACTCAAATTGAATCAAATTCAAATCAAATTAAAACTCACACACCAAATCCAAATTTCAACCAGTTTAAACAAACACAAATTCAAACTAAATCAAATCAACTCAAATACAAATCAAACCAGTTCAATCTAATCAAACCAAAATTCAAATCAATTCAATTCAACTTAAATTCAAACTACATCCAAAACACACTAAGTGCTTGCATTCCACTGATTGCATGGGGGTTGTTTTCTCCTATGTGTGAATGTTTATTTTGCGGATGCATGTCTTCTACTTCAATGGATTACTATGACGATAATCAAGGGTATTCGAGAAATCTCGATGTAATTAACGTCGGATCTTCGCACCATCCGACGGGGAGAGGTCAAAAACAAATTTTCAAAGAACCTAACAACCTCAAGATATAATTTTGACCCTAGCTAGTACTTTTATGGAATACCATCTATTTTCCTAAAGAAGTCAATGCTAAGGTCTAATCAAATCAAATTCAAATTCAAAAGGAAAATGAATTTCCAAAACAAAAGAATAAATCTTTAAATTTGAGGTTACATCATAGCACTAGTAAGAATCCCTTCGCAGCCAGCCATAGGCGACGTTCGATGGCAGCTGGTGCAGGCGGGCAAACAGAAATTGGTCCCGCGGCGGTAGGTGGATGTTAGCAAACCAGAAAACGTAGGGCGTTGACCCGCCTGTTGCGAGGGGTGAGCATATGGCTGATCACAGCAACAGGAAGAAACAAGGCCCGCCTGTTACGGGAGGTGGGGAGACACCATTTCGCAGTGGCGCGACCATGACCTAGAGGGGGATTTTGGGAGCCATCGGACAGGAAAAAAAGGCAAAGGAATTAACATTCTTCATTTCATCCATCATTGTCCAACCATGTACATAATGAGGGCCTTATATAGGCCTATGACAAAAGATCAAATAAACCCAAAATTCTCATCTATACCCCTATGTACCCAATCTCATATGTATATGTCATATCAACAAGTATGTAAATATGAAATGTGTCCAATTCCACTCAAAATAAATCCAAAAAATACCCAAAATATATTGTGAGCTAATCAATAAAAAATATAAAATAAAGAATAATACATTCACTCATCATCTATCTACAAAGACACGACACAGTGTTGATGTCATCGGTAAACGTAGGTTAGATCGAACCAGACACGTGCACGAGTGTCCTCACTATGGAGTCTCCTTCTTTAGGAACATTAGGTAAGTGACAGTGTTGACCAATCAAGGTGCATAGCGTGGATAATGCTCCTCACGAGCTCCGATACCCGGAGATTGATCCCCCCCGGTAGAGACGATGGAAACTAAAAGGAACACATTCTTATTTCAAGTTTAAATTTCTTTAACATCACATATAGGATACAATAGAGGTTTAATAACACTTAAGATCTTTTCAAAAACTAATTCCACTCTAAACATATCCTCTTGTACCAACAACTACCCAATAACTTCTAAAAACTACACTTCTTAAATTAATAACTATCTACCAACTTAAAATAATTGCCAACTCTCAAAAGACTATACTTCTTAATTAGACAAAAAACAACTAATTACCAACTACTAACTCTAAACCTCCTAATTAATGAAACTAAAAACAACTACTACCAACTAACAACTACTAACATTCCTAATTAATAAAGCAACACACTCTTAGGCTAGGAGAAGTGGGTGAGTAACCCTTCATAGAAAGAAACAAAAAATAAGAGAAAACCAGATCCAAGACTGATGACGTCGATTGTCCAATCTAAGTGTGGACCAGTTTAACCTAGTCGAGAGTACTGACTTGAACTTGTGTCCCCACCATTTCTCACGTGCATTTGAATGTAACATGCATCATGCATGACATCATATCGCACAATATTTTCATAACCCCAAGGTTAGGGGAAAAGCCACGTATGGGTTATGCTGACATGCCCAAACGGATGAGGTTTATGTCATTGGATGGATCTTCTAATGTCTATCAAAGGCTAATAAGATCTCCATCGTAATTTGACCAATGAGAGTTATGGCTCGCATGTCTTCCCTCACATACATAATTCATGTCGATCAATGAGAACTTCCATGTTCAATATGATTGTGATGTTTTAAGAAATTCTAATAGTCCTATGAACTTGGAAGGACACAAATTGAACCATAAAAATTAAATCATCAAATCGGCCATCCCATAATAAGAAAATTCAAAAAATCCACCCATCTTCAGATTTAAAAACCCAAAATCTGAAAGTTCAGTGAATCTGAAACTTTTAATAGCCCAAAAAATCTGGAAATATGGAAATCAGAAAGCCAAAAGTTAGAGAAATCTCAAATGACCCAAAGGTCTGGGAATCCTGCAAATTTGCAGATCCGCCATCCGGAAGATACCAACAATTCTTGAAACGTGTAAATCATACAATCCGAAAATAAGATAAACCAGAAAACCTAGGATTTGTAAACAAACAGAATCAGCAGACATCTAAAAAAAATCATCAGAGAATTTGAAGATGAGAAGACCACAAAATTAATAATCCGATGGATCTAAAATCCTACGCTCAACTAATCTGGAAACTCCAACAGATCAGTACATTCAAAAACCCAGTAATTCCATAAAATCAGGACAAAAAAAAGTCTTGAGAGAGCAAATGATTTGGGAACATGGTCATCCAAAGAAGACTAAAATTCAAGTTCCAATTCATAAATCTCAATATTGGCGTTAATAAAATGAGACCATCCAAAGGAGAAACCACATTTGAAAACACCTAGTTTTTAAGATAACAAATCACCGAAGGACTAATCTGAATTCACCGGACGACAAAAATAAACATGAAATCCCAAACTGAAAACATCTGAGTCCAAAATCTAAATCCTTAAAATCAAAAAAAATCTCAAATGCCTAAGCTTAAAATCCAAAACCAAAATCTTCAAATCCAAAACATCAAACCAAACGAACAAAACTCAAATTCTCAAACAATGGAATCTCAATTCGAAGGAACACAAAGCCTAAACAAAAAACAAGGATAACAAATCCTAAACACAAAACAATCCAAAAACTCATCAAATCTCCAACATTGGAATCTCCAAAGCACAGTACCAAAACACCTTGAAAGGTGTCAAGCCAAAACATAAATCAACCAAATTCAATCCAAACACTCAAATCAAAAGACGTCAAGTCTTAATAAAATGAACAAACCAAATTGCCAAATGGGATTTAATCAACTTAGGTTAAATCCAAAGCATTTGTCAAAGATAAAAAAAAAGACACCAAGTTTTAATCAAGACAAGAAGTCAAATTTTCAAACAAAAACTCATCCAAATCTAACCAAGCCAAACAAGCAAAATTGCTAAGTTCACATCCCAACAAGTTCACAGAACCATTGTTTCCACATGTTTACTGTTGTGGATATATGGTTTCCATTCACGGATTGCTATGATATTCACGGATTGCTATGACAGTTAAGTAAGTGTGTTCAAGTATTTGCTTAGCTCAAGATAATTAACATCAGTACTTTGCAAATCCAACAGAAAGATATCATAAAAAATAGCTAATACTCCTATGAAATATCACATATTTTCATAATTGTTAAAGCTAAATTCAAAACACAAAATCACATATTTTAACAACCTCAATGCATATATTATACATCATGAATTAGCTAACATTCCTATGAAATATCACATATTTTCACAGTAGTTAAAGTTAAATCCATGGTTCGCGACCCGGGTCGCGACCCGGACCCGACTCGGTCGGTTTTGGGGCCGACCGACCCGGTCGCGACCCCAAGACCCTGTCCCCATTTTTAATTTTTTATTATTATTTTTTGCGACCCAGGCCGACCCCGTCCCGACCCGGGTCGCGACCCCGGCAGACCCGGGTCGGTTTGGGGCCAAACCGACCCGGTCCCGACTCCCGACCCCACCTTCCTTGGTTAAATCCAAAAGAACAAAATTCTTTTCCACAAAGAGAAAATCATGAATTATGAATTTTTGAGGTTACATCAACTCCATACTCCTTTTCTCTAAGAAGGTAATCACAAAATAAGCACTTAACCAAAGAATAAAAGACAAACATTCAATGATGAACCTGCAGAATATAATCCCCGGTCCTAACTTACAGGAAAGTTATCTTACCACCAAATGAATCTCGAAGCAGCCTTGTAAGTTTTGAATCACGAAATGGAACATGAGGACTATTTTCTGCTAGAGCATTAATGCACTTTCCCAAGGCACTTAGTGAAAGATTGATTGACTTAGCTTCCTCTAAAGTGTGCCCTTCACTTCCTGTGACACAGGCAGCAGACAACCGTCAACACTTACACATCGGTCAACCTAAAAGTTTAAGCTTTACATTAAACTTGTCATAAGCCATGTTTAACAGTAGAACTAAAAATAAGAAGATCCAAGGCTTCAATAAAACTAAAAATAAGAAGGATCAAATAAGATAAATACAGTAAGATAAATACAGTTATGATAACTGACATCCATCAAGAGCATGAATTTTAAGGGCTAGGATCTGAATCATGTTTGTCATAATATCAGGTCAACTCATGCTCATGCTTAGTGTTAAATTAATCTTAACCAACCAAGGCCACAGACTTGTCCTGACAAACAGCCTAAGATGTAATCTCAAGTCCACTAGTCGTGGGTTGTCAAACCAACACAGGAATGTGAACACATAAGCTCATGTGGCATGCCCATGCTAACAGTCTACAAGTTCAAGCCCATGTCACAATCTCATACCATGTCAAATATCGTCATGCTTTAAGATAAATCTCATGTTTATGCTTGTGATTCAAATCCATCCATGTTATTGATGTTTCAAGTTTAGAATTTGGTAAGCTTACACAATAGAATGTTCTCGTGTTTAAACAGTATAACATAAGATTCATGTGACACATTACAAGTTTATACATGCACATGTTAAGAAGTTGTCAGCTTTTGAGTTCAGCAGACTAGTTTTGTAGAAGTTGATTATATGGCTTTGGTGAAAGGACTTGAGCAAGACGCAGATGATTTAGGATGAAAGCTGATAGGACCCAATTACTAATGATAGGCAGGTGGTGGTGACTAGATCCAGGAGAGTTGGTTCCACCGGAGATGGAGGTTTCAAATGGGTAGAGATACATGTGCATTTGTATTTAAAAAGCCATTGGGCTTCAAAGTGTCACAACATTGTGAGATGTAGATGCTGCAAAGGTATTGGTAACCAAAGATGGTCATGCATCATGCATGCCTCCTAGTTTGCCATTGTTGGAAGGTAAGAAATCATCTGTTGTTCTTGTTCCACTCACTTATAACTCAACTCATTGACGAAATAGTTGAGATAACCAGGCTTATAGAAGTGGCATTATTGAAAGAGCAGTTGGACAGGTGTTGGATGTTGAAATTTCTCAATGGGCTAGATGCTGTCCCAACCAAGATGCTCAAGGCTTCATTATTGGCTATTTGGCCTGATAGTAACCGCTGGTAGATCAGGAATATTAGTCCCATTAGGTTTCTGTTAAGCCCATATGGGGAAGGTCTTGGAGAGAGGATGTAGGAACTTTAATTGAAAAAATTAACTCTGAAGGCTGACCATGCCGATTCAGAAATGGGAGTTTTGCCTGCACGGACAAAATCATTTGGTGTATGTTGAAAGGTTTCCTGCTAGATGTTTGAACAATGGAGACTTGTAAGCTATGTTGTCCATGGCAATTGAGACAACACAGTCCCTTACCTTCATTTGACCCAGATTCCTAGGCAAGTGTCTCCAATGCCGCTGCCATTGCCAATACAGGTATTTCAGTCACCTCAAGTGCCTTAAATGCCTCATAAAAGTCACATGATCGATGGTGTATGATCTCATATTAACAAATATTCATTTTATCAAAATATAATTTCATTTAATAACATTTATAAAAAAATAAAAAATAAATTGGCTTCATTTTTATAAGAAAACTAATCCTGATCTTTGTAAAAATCGTAAAATTATTCGTAGTAAAACTTTAAGCTCATTATAGAAAGAGAAAATGGTAAATCAAATTGCTTGGTGACTAAATTCATGAGTGATATTATAAAATTGTAGAAAAGAATAATGGAGTGATGATTACATGATAGTACAAATATTACATGTTAGGTCTTAGAGTGAATGAAAGTACTCGTTAGGTACATACAAATGCTAAAAGACATATAACCACTAATGTCTAAACAATTAGAGAAACAAATATTTTTTATTTTAACCATAAGTCCTTGTTTATACATTAGTCATGAATGAACTAATATAAATATACACAATGACATACTATGGTGTATGATATTTACGAATGAAATTGTACTGATAGCTGTGAAATTAAGAGTACGAACCTATAATTTTAGAAAAACACTTAAAAATCTATGAATTTCAAGATGACTGGAACTACACCCAACATTTGTTAATGTGGCCAATCTGGTCCAGGAAGAAGCCTGATTCAACCTGAGGCTTCCCCCCGACAGGCAGGATCAGTCACAAGGTCCCTTCCTACACAACATTTACACAGGGTTCTTTACAATTTGGAGGCAATCCTTTCCCAACTGCCGCCAAATCTCGTCAAAGCCGCCACCGAAGTTTGCAGTTGTGTTTTGGGTAGTTTTCTTCTTGTTCTGAAGAGAAATTACAAGGATGCAGAATTTTTGTTCCTCCAACTTGAAGATCTACAAGAGTACAAGAATCTAAGCTTCCCTAATCTATTTTTCTCAGAATTTATTAAAATATATGTATCATAAGAATATGGCCAATCAAAAGCATAATGGGGATGGATCTACCAGAACTTTTTATATAAGATGAGATACGAATTCATGGTTGACATGGCAAAAAGAAAGATGCAATGTCAATGTGCCAAAAGAAGATGAAAGAAGATCCCTAAAGCAACACATTGTCTAGATTGGTGGCATTGTGAGGTGATGCAACCTAAAACTTTAAAAGATATGGACATTGAAATCCATTTTCTGATATCCATCTCTCTCTATGCTCGGATCACATATTAACCAAAATGTCATGCTCTGACTTCCGGCTCTACATTTAGAGCTTCAAAAATTAGGTTTAATAATTATTTGATTAATATTTATTTATTTTCCTCATCTCCTCTTTCCTTATTGGGGTTCTTCAGAATCAGGGTACCAGAATGGTTCCCAGAGCTGAGTGAATTTTTAGAATTTCTGAGCCTTTTAAGATCTCAGACATGATTGGCTTGAAACTCTAAATGAGTTCAAAGAAGGTTGATTTCAATTTGCTCAAGATTATGAGACTGTTAATATTCAAAAACTGGAATATTTCCCTTTTCTTTTTATTACCTTTGATTTGGTGATCTGTAAATCAAACACTGAATAATAAGCATTCAGCTTTGGAGATTTGAATTTAATTTAAGGCTGGACAGGGTCTAACCCCACTTGTTAAGAATCAGTTTCTCTTTTCTTCTTCTTATCAGCTTCGGCTGAGCACACATTTTTCTTTTTAAACCAATTTTGGCAGATTTTTATCAAGAGAGACTTCATTTCATTCATCATTTATTATTTTTTTAAAATGTGTAATCTAAGAATGGATTGCAACCAATTTGAATTAGTTAATCTTTTCTTTAGAGGCTTTCTGATTTCATACTAAGAGTTCCATACAACCTTAAAAAAAAATTTCTTACTAGACACCCCATCTGTTGAATCCAAGATGAGAGTCTAAATTGATTTCCGAGGTCCCAGTTAGACTTGATATTCTCGTTCACACTTAATATTACAAAACCTTACAAATTTATATTTAAACTATACCATCTTAGATCCCCTTTGTTAAAATTGAATTATCAAACTGGTACTCTCTTTTCTTAGCCTTTCCTGAATTGGATCTAGTTCATTGACTCCCCTTCTTGATTGAAATTTTCTGAATATGGGATACCAGACCATCTCTTTCTTTTAAAGGGGAGCTCTGAAGCCGATCACCCTTATAGCCCTCTTTCTTTTGTTTATTGGATTGAAACCCCGTGGGAAGAGAACCTGCAGCTCTATCATTGGGTTTCATTCATTCTTGATTATTGATATTCTCTTTCTGGAATTTGCATTCCTTAAAGCTTATGGAAATGTGTACATATTTCCCATCATATTATCCATAATAAGTGAATTTGAATATCCCTTCATTGCTTGAACATTGAAATATATGTACATCGAGAATGACAAAAAAGCCATTTCATTGAGAGCATTCTATCAATCCTTGGTGGGTATGGAATCATCCTTCTTAGGCATTATTCCATTTAGTTTCAAGAAAATTCCTTCTCTCTTGGAATTAATAAAACATACCCCCCTTTGTAGAGTTTAGTACTCTCTAGATCGGGGGAAGGATCAGTGGAAAATGGGAGCATGCCCATTTCCACATCCGGGATGAAACACCTCCAGAAGCATGCCCGTGGGTCCATCCAATGAGGGGCTCACATTGGTGAGCCAGCCTCTTAGTTAATTTTTTGTTCAAGTCCCTTTACGAAGATCATTTTTCATGTCTTTCAGGCCATAGACAGCCTTAATTCTTCCCATCTTCATAGCTTGGCCCAAGCGGCCTTGGTGCTCATAACAGATGGGGCTCTGGTAGCCCTCGAGAATTCTGGCCAAAACAGACCCTGGCAGCCCTTGAGAATTCTGGCAGAACAACGGCGGCCTTTGGAGATTCTGACAGGAAAGGGCCCGGGCGGCCTTCAAGATCAAGGCACCCGGGGTGCTGGCAGCCCACTTGAAATTCTAACAGGAAGGACCCTGGTGGCCTCAACAGCTCCTAATAATCATGGCCGTGGCAACCGGTTCCTTGTAAGGCCCAGGCAGCCTTTCACCACTCCTTGTAGCATCTTCGGGAGAGATCTACAGGTAGAGGGAACTCTTGTCTTCTTGACAGACTTGGGGGTGCCTCCGGTAGTGAGTCTGAATAAGAGATCTGAGTATTTTTTTGGTAATGTTGAATGAGAGTTTAGAAAAGGAATGAGGGATTGGCAGGGTTTAGGCAATGAAATGATCTGTTTTTTTTTCATGACCAATGGGATTCGGGACAAGGGGGATTTGTTGATAAATTGTGACAGGCTCCTAATTGGAAAAGGTGGGGTTCAGGTAAGATATCTGTAGACCTCTTGACAGGTTTTGTTTTGGGGGAATTAGGGTCCAGACAGAATGTTTCATGCAATGTGTTTAGGTGATGTCCAGAATAGGTTCCTTGTTGCATTGGGGCACAGTTGCTTGTGAACTGATAAAAGAACATTTTATCAGCATGTCTGGACAGGTTATTGAAAGAAGTATGGGCGTTTGAAATTTGAATGGAAGGTATTAGTAAGCATTAAGTAGACTTAACCAAGAGAAGGTTAAGTCTGGATGAGGATGTTATGAAGGACCTCCCCCAGACAATGCTCTAAGGAGATAGGAGATGGTATAAGGAGGGTTTTCTGAGGGAGGTATGAGAAAGATCTCCTGAAAGACTTGTTTGAAGAAAGATGGCCCCAAATAGAAAAAAATTTTCCAATTTTACCTTTTCTATCAGACCTTCAAGGAGCTCCTTCTTCCTCCTTTCTTGCTTCTGTTGGACTTTCTCTTGAATAGCAGCAAGTTCCCTTCCTATCTATGCCACGGTAACCTCCAACAGGTGCAGCAATCTTCTCCTAGTCATGTTACTATCTTTGATATGTCCCCACAAAAACCCTCACAGGTGCACAGCAGTCTCTCCTTTTAAAGAGGAAGAGGAGCTGGCAGTTGCTTCTCATGTATTGGTGTGAGTGGGGTGAGTGGGAGGAAGAAAATGGCCGATGGGTACTCCACCTCTCCCACTCTACTCTTACTCCTCTTGAAACCTCTGGATGAAGAATTTAACCCAGTCAAAGGAAAGCATGGTTTGCCATCTTGCGAGAATCTCGTTAAATCTCGCGAGAATCTCGGTCTTGGCAAGCCTTGCAAGATCCGGAACAGCCGAAATAAGCTGTTTCGGAAGTCTAAGAGCCGGCATTAGCTGAGAGACGGTGGAGCCACCACTGCGGCTCTTCCCTGCCCTATCGAGCAGGGAAGACAATCTACCAGGTCCAGAGGACCCAGTACGAGCGGGAAGTGACCGTATCTTGAGATATCGGGTCTTCTTGACCCGATATTTCTTAAAAGAGGGATCCAGTGACCGGATCCCGCTCGTACCTGGTCCTTTGGACCTGGTATGAGCGTCTTCCCCACCTGATAGGGTGGGGAAGAGCCGCAATGGTGTGCTGCAGCGATTGTGCACCCTCGGCGCCGGAATATAGTACCAATGTGACCCCAAATGGGTTCAATTAGACCGTAAGCGCCATAGAAACCTATCTATGGGTTTATTTCTAAGTTTTTTTCTTGCATTTTCAAATTTATATTATTACGTAGTATAACCTACATAAATGAAATCCGAGATCCGATCTCCCGAGATTTTCTCGAGAATTTTGCGAGATCTCTTCTCTTTCACCCTTCCGAGACAAAGCCAAGATACGAGACGGCAATGCTTGAAGGGAAGAGAAGGCCGCAGCTGCAAGGTTGGTTGGGGAGGTCTGCGCAGGCCTCCTTTGACCTCTCTCTCTTCTTTAAGAATAATCCAATGGCTGAGATTAAATCTCAGCTCCTTCCTTCAAAGATCTTAAGAACTTACATAAATATCTCATTGAGCTAAGATTAAGCTATAAACACCTTGGATTTGATGAACCATAATGATCTATCGTCATAAGATATTTATTTATGTAGAGATCATGGTAGATGAGAACAAATCATGTGAAGAAATCTCAGCCCTTGATTCAATGAGAAAATCACATTAATCATGTGATTTGATCTTATTCTCACCATATTGCAATTTTCTCCCATCAATTTGAACCAATCATAATCAAGGAAAATCCAATATCGTTAAGACCCAATAAACTAGGATCCAGTACTTAAGTGATGAGTTAATCTTGTCCCAGATATCAAGATCATATCATTCTTGATCATACTTGATCATATCATATCATTGACTGCCTGGATCCAGTATCATTAAAGATATATTAAGACAAGATTTAAAACTTAACTCAGGGCCAATCCTGGACATTGAATGAAGGTTATTCTTTCTCGTCTATATCTAGGCCGATTCCAGGAGTTGGATATGCAACACCTTGCTTCAAGACCACACAGACCTGTTTTTCCTTCCCCCGGCTCCTGGTCAACATAGGAAGTCAATCATCTTGACTCTTGAAGACTCCTGCTGCTGGAAGACCTGCCAGAACTCCTGCTTTTTCCTTCCTGCCTGAGGTGCTGCTGCTACCTCTACTGCTGCTGGAAGACAATCCATCCAGAAGAGCTGTCATCATCAACTGTTGCCACAGCTGTTGCTGAACTTGCTACCATGTGCGATTGTTATTGCTGTCGAGATGACCAGTAGGAGCACTTTCTCAGCTGATCCAGCCTTCCTCCATCTTCTTTCACTTATTATTATTTTTTTATTGCTGCTGGATGATCTTTGTGCCACCGGACCTGCAGGCATAGTTGTCAAGACAACAAGGCACCCAAGGCATGGAACGGTGTCAATTTCATCTAAGCAACAAGGCAGCCGCTTAGGCATTACCTAGGAAATCAAGGTGGTAACATTGGATGTTTATGTATACATGTACATACATGTGTGAATACATATACACAATCATATATATAATTAGATGTTAGTATTATATATGTTTATGTATACATACAAATATCTATACATAAATATAATTATATTTGTATATTATAATTGAATGTATATGTTTACGTGTTCATACATTTAAAAGTGATTTTATTTATGTAATTATGTATACGTAGGTATATATTTATTTTGTGAAACAATAAATCTTGATAAACTTAATGTGTGTGTGAGAGAGAGAAGAGGCTTTATAAAATTTAATTATATAACATATTTATAATTATAAATCTTATACATATGTGAAGATAAGTGATAGTGAAATATATTAATATGTTTACACAAACATAAATAGACACACAGGAATTGCAAATCAACCTGACTAGTCTGGTCACGGGGTCAAGGGGACAACGTTCCTTGTGGGAGGTATCAAGGGGGCAAAGCCTCCCAAAAAAATTTTATTGTGTATAAATGTATGGGACACCTAACCTGGTGCCTTTTGGGCTTCCCAAAAGGCATCCTGACAAAGCACTAGCAGAATAGTGCCTTGCCGCCTAAGCGGGTGCCTTGACATCTATACTTGCCGGCACCTACTTGTTGACTGGCTGCTGCTGTTGGTGTCAGAGTTGGGGTTGGTAATGCTATGTCCACTTCATACTCATTTGTTCCTTCCCCTTTGTTCCTTTGACCACAATTTTCCCTTTCCCCTTCTTTTCTTTTACTTTTCTCTATCCCTTGCTCAGCCAAGGTGGTATTCTACTGCAGGCAGATCTTCAATTCTTTGGTCCATTGTTCCCTCTATATTTTTTTTCTGGCCATCAGCGGTTCCAAATTATAGTGAATTCATTGCCCTTTTGACTTCACATCATCTTCAAGGCCATCAGGTAAAAGAATTCCCTGACTTTTATCATTTTTATTTAAACAACCAGTATGCTCTTGTACTTAATCCATCGGGTATTTCTTGTGCTGGTTTGGGACTTGCTTCATCCGAATTTTTTGTAAAGAGATCTGTTTAGGGGAAATCTGGGACCTGTTAAAGGGAATGACAGGGTTGGGTTTCGGTGAACTTCAAGTTTGATTTAAGGGACCGGGCAAAGGGACTTGTAAACTATATTGGGCTATCAAGGGTGGCATTGACTGTCTAAAGAAGGAACCATCTTAAAGAGACAAAACCATAGTTGTCAAGGCGCCCGCCAAGGTGGCAGCGCCTTGCAAAGACATCTTATGGGGGACTCAAAAGGCGCCCAAGGCACTTGTCTAGGCGCCCAAGATCTCATTCACAATTTCTTTTCTTTCGGGGGGCTTTGCCCTCCTAAAGCCACCCACAAGGGACACTACCCTTGACCCCATGACCTCACGGTGCAGGTAGATCCACGATTCGTAGGCACCTATTTAATAATATTGTAAACATATTTCACTATCGCTTATATCAATATATATGGTTAAGATTTGTGATTATTAGTATTTGTTGTATATTTAAAACATAAGTTTCCTCTTAATCCTCTTTTCTCTTTCACTTTGATATTAACTCTTTCCTATAACATACACAGCAATAAATTCATAATTACAAAACTAAAATCATATTTACATAAATATGTATACATGTTTGTATATATACATGAATACATATAGTCTTAACATCTAATTATATATTTGTATATATATATATGTATATACACATATACACACACACACACATATATATATATATATGTAAACATCTAATGTCACCACCTTGACCACCTAAACGACACCTAAACGGCCACCTTGTCACCTAAAAAAATTTTGCACCTTTTAACGTCTTGGGCGCCTTGTCACCTTGACAAATATGGTCAAAACAGTAAGAAAAGGAGTTAACGTGCATAGAGATTGGGGCTCTATATAAGGGCATGTTTGACTTAACTGATATACTCTAAGGTAAAATTGACAAATGTAAGGGATGTCCCTTCTTTTCCCCTGTGTAAAAATTAGGTGTCAACACGAAGAAATGTAATAAGGCCTCACCCAAGCTAAAAGAATATAGGAGACCATACATGATAGAAAGAGTAACTAAAGGAGATCAAAGTGGAGCTGACTGCGGTTAACCCCTGGACCGGGAGGGTGATGTGGTAGCAATTGACAGGAACCGAGGGTCGCTCGCTTAAACCCCCCAACCTGGGGTATGACTTATGAGAAGAGCTGTTGGTGAGCCTGGCATGGGGGCTCGTGGCACGGGACAACATCCCGCTTAAGAGAGACCCCGCCCTGGGGACATGGAAGCTTTGCGGCACCAGAATGGCACGAGAACAAGACAAGCCCATCAAGCGAATCGTAGCTATGTTGCCGCACACATGCACCTACGAGAGCACGGGAGGACATCAACGTATGTAGGACCCCGTTGAGCCATTCCATGCTGAGCCGGCAGGGGCCATGGTAGTTCCAAGCGATCGGCAAGGCGTGGGAGCATGGTGGCTCGACAGAGCCATCTTGAAGGAGAGGTTGTGGCAGTATAATCGTCATGCATATATATATACCATATTATGTACTCAACTCAAATGACACGAGAAGAGTACATTTCCTTTATAGAAAATGTAAATCATGTCACATTGGAATAAAATTGATGAATTATTTGTTAAAATAATGTTACTTTTTTCTGAATTTTTGAGCATTTTTTCAATTTTTAAAATAATATTAAAATAATGGGTCCGACGGACCTAGTCTTCCTTGGACTGGTCGACATGCTTGATGCAGATGGCACTCCTCACAAGCTGCTAATATTGAGGGTTGGGTATCTCTTATGGCCCCATAGCCTCCTCCCTGGCAGAGAGGATGAAAAATAAAAGAAACATTTTCTTCCTTCAAATTTAGATTTCTTCATCGTAGTACAATGAGGATACATGAAAAAAGTTTTATAACCCATAATGTTCCTTTCAAAAATTGATTTTCCAGTAAACACATCTCCATCTACCAACAATTATCCACCAATTGAATAACTACTAACTCTAAACTTTTTAATTAATAAAACTAAAAATAACAATGGATCAATGAACAAACACTAATTCTAAATTTCCTAATTAATGAAAATAAAACAACTACCTAACAACTAACAGCTATTAACCTTCCTAATTAATGAAGTAACACTCTCTTAAATAAGAAGAGGTGAGTGAGTCATCCTTACTAGAAGAAGCAAAAAGTGAGGTGGAATCAGATTTTAGCCTGATGATGTCAAGCTCCCAATCTCGACGTAGACCAGTTCGACCCGATTAAGAATGCTAACTCGAACTGGTGACCCCACCAAAGGGTATTCTTCTTAATTGGCACTTTTTCGAGTCATCTTCATCCATCTTTATTGGCAATGGTAGAAGGATCTTGTTCTGGAGAGACTAGTGGGCTGGTTGTCTATTAACAATTATCAGGGTTATTTGCTGCAGACCAATGTTATTTACTATTTTCAAGGACACAACTGTTTACTCCTATTGAGACTGGCTTGATCATCCGGTGAAATGGATGCTCCCCTTCGGGTGGACTCTTAAGGAAGAAGAAAACATGATTTGGCTGACTTGATGGTCACTTCGAAAATGTTTTATGCACAAAATCTCAAGAGGTTAAGCTGCTATAGATCCCCAATAAAGGGTCTTCCTTCTCTGCTAAATCAGCAACGTGCAGTAGGTGTGCTGGTGAAAAGTGATTTGGTCCCCACTGCTTCCATTTAATATCAGATTATTTCTGTGGAAGATTAGCAGAGGGAGAGACCCTACACTTACTATCTGTTGAAGTTGTTCCCCATCAGGACTAGGGGTTGTTTGTTTGTGGCCCAAAAGTGGAGGACGTTGGTCAATTTGTTATCTGCTGCAGTGTGATTCACTACCTCTGGCTTATGTTGTTTAAAAGCTGGTGCTTACCTTGGGTGAAACCTGTGACTTTGAAGGCCAGGATGCTGCGGTGGTCCTAGACTCCTAGAACAACCCTTGGTGTTTGGAACATCACCTGTCTTTAGTTCTAGCTTTAGTCTATTTGGAAATTCAGAAACTCAGAATTTTTTAGGAGCAGATCTAATGGCATCTTTTGTTAAGGACTGATATTTTGCACACGCCAGATCCTCACTGGACAGGGCTTTGTTTAAGGACAGATTTCAAGTTGAAAGAGGTTGTGTTTAGAGGTTATCGATCACTACTACCTTGGTAGTGGGTTCGGCTGCATCATTTCTTGTTGTACCCCCTTTCCCACCTATTTGACTTTTCTTTTGAATGAATGAATTGTGGTACTCAGTCACCTTCTAAAAAGGTCAAATGTAACGTGCAAAGGAAATATATATACTACAGATAACTGGATGAGAAAAACTGTACAATTAAAAATATGTGGAAATGCACTAAAAAAATAAATTAAATTGTGATTACAGATACCTGATTTATCTATCCGTTCCGAACCTGCCAGATCTACTACTACAAGTTTGCTTTTTCTGACAATCGGAGGCCTCAGGGATTTGACCATTAAAGAGGCATTGCCATTTTCAACAGAGAAAGTAGAGAGGTCCCTGTCATGCCTGCCTTTAACAGACCTTTTAACATGAACCTGCACCGTAGAGCAACCGACATCTAAGCAAAAACAGAAAACAAAGAAAGAATGAGACTACCTAGTAAGATGCCAGCATTATGCTTACCATCAGAATAGCATGGCTGCGGGAAGATTCTGTATTTAGCTTTGTGTTTGCAGCAAAACGATGAGCTTCCCCTAATCTAAGAAGATCCACAAAGTTTCTATGGTCCCGAATCTCCACAAGTGTTGCCCCAGGTACTGAGACATCCCCTGTTTTTGGATCTTCAACAATAGCAATGTTGTCATTTTCAGGAACCAGGAGATCTTGAAGAGTCTCCATGTAAAGCTGCAGGTAGTTATCATGCAAAAAGGATTAGACAACTTAGCACTTAAATCTGGTAGAACTTTCTACACCATCAATACAAGGTTCTACACTACATTCAAAGAGCATGAAGGCATGATAACAAGTCCATGACCAGTGAGGAAATATCTGGCAGCACTTGGTTCCATGAAGCTGAACAACCTGTAGGTAAGAGACAGATACGGAATCATTCTCCAGAGAAATATCTGCAAGAATATCCTCCATAGAACGAACCATTATTCCCCGGGCAGCAGTATCTTCCTCTCCAAGCCTCCCAAGAGTAAAAGTCTTTCCTGTACCAGTTTGCCCATAAGCCATAATTGTACCATTGTAACCCTCCAAGACACTCTGCACAAAAAATAACATCATAATCTTCAAATTTTAAATATATCAAGTGAGGAATGAAGACACTATTTCAAAATATCATGAAATAAAATCAGTGGCAGACAGCAAATACAGCTGATAAGTATATTTTGCCAGCAAGCATGTTTTAATAAAGACGAGAAGAAACAACAAAATTGAAAGCCGGTGCATGAATAAATTTGATAATATAGTTCTGCTTTCATAACATAGCAAGGTCCTTAATCATGTCCAACAACAAACCAACAATATAGCCAGATAAAAAAAACCTTAGGTGAAAACTAAATTTATCGTAATCACTTTTCCTTCCAGGACTATATAATAATGAAAAATATGAAGATCTCTGCAGCTGAGTCATCACGGTGGCATCGTAAAAATTATGATAGTCTAGAAGTATATACCTCAACAACTGGTTTAGCTACAACTTCGTATACACGCTTTTGTGATGCAAACTCTGTCAACACCTCATCAAACTCGTATGTGTCTGAATCCCAATTATTCTTGCGCAGCTTTAACCTTTTGATCTAAACAGGCAAATGACAAGAAAAATAAAAATGATGTAACTCGGAACATAGTTGATCACACATGTGAACCAAAAACATGGACATTCCCAGATTGAGATGTACAGAATACTTCAGTTCCCAGGTAAAGTCCAAGATTACCTCAGGTTGCAGTTCAACACAATCAGCAAAATCAGCATCCGCCTCCAATTCCTCTGCATTCCTAGGACGAAGTCTCACAGCTACGCGGACCCTCCCAGGAACTGGTTACATATTTGAGTAAGAATTAAGTTTTACATGATATGGAATAGATTTGAAAGTAAAAATTAAATTAAGAATTAGAACAAGCATGTGTTCAAAATATAATGTCTAGACAAAATGTCAAAATATTCCTTGTGTTAAAACACTGCAAAAACAAGCAGATATAACAAATATTCATCTCATGTATATAATGCATTAGTATAAAGTATATAGAAGATTCTAGATAGAAGTCACCCTAGAAGACTGGATATCATACACTGGGCATAAAAGGTAGCTAATCAGTAGAATACTTGATATGGGACAAAGATGAAGAAGCCAACATATGCATGCATAAGGGACCCAAACAAGTCACCAAGCCACTGCAATAACTCTGATAGAACCATAATAAGGCAAATCGCACTTGAATCAAGCTGAAAGAAGCTAAAATCCACTGAACCAGGCTGATAACCAGCTGAACTGGGCCTGAACCACTCTGAAACAGACTAAAGGGAACGGAACCGGTTGGGCTGGGCCTAAAACAGGCAGGTTATGCGCACAGGCCAGCTCAACCAGCCCTTAGATCCAGCTGCACCGGGAGGCTGAACCAGCTGATTCTTAAACCCTGGGTGGGGGTCATGGCGGACACTGGAGCATGCCCAACAGCATGGGAAGATCCCAAAACACGCAAAGCAGGCTGGTCCAGGTGGAGCAGGGACCGTGGGTTTTGTGGCATCTCCAAGCGACAGCCAGGCTTGGCACTGAGTCGCAGTGGCCATAGGGCTGCTCCTAGTGGAACTGTAGCTGCGATACTTGCATGAAGAAAGCTTCTTCATGCTGCACTGTAGCACCACGGAAGATGAAACAGGAGAAATGCTGGGTGGGGCCATAGGAGCCTGGCCAGGATGGGAGCAGTACATGGGGTCAGAGGAGACCCTAGGAGAATGGTGTGGGGAGGTCAATTAATGGAAAAGGGGTGTCGGAGTTGACGGAAAACAAGCAATGGTCGCCGGTGAACTGTGGAGGTGGAGAGGGGTTAGCAGCAGGTTTCAGACCTCGCGGAAACATCCGGGACTGATGGGAAGGGGTCTTCTGGATCAGGTGCTGGTGGCGTTGGAAGGGTATCGGAAGGGGTGGCTTCTAAAGGGTGGTGGTGCAGCCAGATGGGAGGGCTGCAGGGCTCCTAAGGAGCCAGCAGGTGGCACTGTAGGAGGGGGTCTACATGGCAGCCAGAGGCCCCAGGGAGAGCAGGGCCAAGGGGGCACCTCCACAGTGTCTTCTGATGCCCATACCAAGTCCTGATGGACCAATGACTTAAAGTCGTATCTAGATTGTCCAAAGGTTCTTGCCTCAAACAGGAGAGAGAATAGGCCCCATAAGGTTCTTGCCTCAAACAGTCACCCAAAGGTGGGCAAGCAAGGGGTAAGACCCCCTCCAGAGGGGTTTCCAAAGGGGGGAGATTGACGTCAGAAGGAGAATTGCCCCTCCACAAGGGTGGATCACCGGATCAAAGGAAATCACCATCTACAGCTCAATATCAACACATGAATCATCGGATCATGCCGGATCGTGGGGATGGCCACTGAGATTGCCTTGCCCTAGGGGTATCCGGATGCAGGGGGGATTCCGCGTTGATATCACCCCTATAGGGATGATGTTGGATCGATATTAGACCCGATTTTGATCTGAGGCCAGGACTTGAGTTGTCCCGAAAGAATTGTCCGATTCCAATCCGATTCACATGAATCCGCCAATTCTCGAACAATTCCACCAATTCAAACCGATTCTCCTGTGAGTTGAGTATAGATCGGTGCTCTAAGCAATAATCAGATCGAGATCAACCAATCCAATCCTAGAATCAGTTGATTCTACAATCCAAGATATTGGGTCCATTGGATCTTGTCGTACCTGATCCACCTTGGGTTCAACCCAAGAAGATGTTGTGGTGCCACAAGGCATAACTGCCACCGTCAGCCACCAATTACAGTGTGGGTCAATGGAATCAGCCATGAATCAGTTTGATGTGGGACAAACCGGCTAATCCGGCCAAACCGACCGAAAACGACTCAAACTGGCGCTAATCGCCCTAAACAGACCTAAACGGACCCAAAATGGCCTAAACCGGCCTCGAACCGGTCCAAACAGGTCCAAACCGGGCCCAAGATGGACTGAATCGGCCTGAACCGACCCAAAACACCTTGAACCGGCCTGAACTGGGCGGTTCAGGTGCTAAACCGGCCTGAACCGGGGGTGAACCGGGCCAGAACCGGTCGAACCGGTCTGGGAGCCGGTCTGGGCCTCGGACCGGCCGGTCCGAACCGCGCGGCCGACCGCGCGCGTCTCTCGCGGTCGCGGGCGCGAGGGGAGGGGGGGTCGTGGCGTCTTCTTGGCTCGCCTCCGGGTGGTCGCGTGGCCCGCCACGCGCCGTCGACCGCCCGTCGACGTGGCGGCGTCGCCGCGGACCCGAGCCGCGACAAAGGGACGAGGACGGCGTCGTCCTCGCGTCGTCTCTCTCGTCCGGACGCGGCCTCGCGGGTGGAGCAGCGGGGCAGGCGACATCTTCGGCCTCTCCGGCGTCGCCGTCCGGCAGGCGCAGGCGGAGCGGGGCAGGGGGAAAAGGACGCCGGCGATGGAGGCGACGCCTCGGCGTCGTCCAGCCGGCGGAGGATCCGGAGCCGCCGTCGCCGTGAGAGGAGGCCGCAGAGCAGGGGGAGGTCTCCGGGGATCGCCGGAGAGCTTCCCCTCCCGCGGTGCTGTCTCCTTCTTCCCCTTCCGCTTCTTCTTCTGCTTCACGGTGCGTCTTCGACGGCACCAAAGGTGGACGGGGAGGGAGTCGAGGTCGGGGCTCCATGGGCGTGTGTGGGAGACGGCATTGGATGCCGCGCGTAGCCGAAATGGAGGAGGCGATGGTGGAGTGCCCTTCCGGGGATCGCCGGAAGCTCTTCCCTGGAGGACGATGGGTCGGC
Organism: Cryptocoryne crispatula var. balansae; assembly: GCA_036172225.1. Classification (NCBI taxonomy): domain Eukaryota; kingdom Viridiplantae; phylum Streptophyta; class Magnoliopsida; order Alismatales; family Araceae; genus Cryptocoryne; species Cryptocoryne crispatula. Next base: position 13,855,715 of record CM069924.1, read on the forward strand.
AGAAGGGGGCTCGGTGCAGTCGAATAGGAGGAAGAAGAACCGAGAAGGAGAAGAGAAGAGAACGGCACGGAGGCCGGAGGATGAGGAGGGGGGGGGAGATCGGCTCACCTCGCCGTGCTTGGAAGGTGGAAGGGAGACCGACCTTACTGCCGGAGGTGGGAGAGGAGCGGCCCTCACTGGCCGGGGTGGAGGAAGAAGATGGGGGCCGCAGCCCCCTGTGCGGGAGAACACCACCCGAAGGCTCCAAAAATTTCACTCTATTCCTTCTCTCTTGAACTATGTACATCGGACCCTCTTATAAAGAGGATGGACAGATTTTAATAAAAGACCCCTAAATTCCCTATTTACAGACTTGTCCACGTATGGACATAAAAATAAAAGGAAAACCCAAAATATTCAAAATATGTCCCCATCATTCTCTCCGACCGGGAGAAAACTCGACCTCGAGTTTTTTTTAAAACCGGTTCGGACGTACCCAAGACTCGACTCGTGGGAACGAGCCGATTCCGGGCTCTGATACCAAACTGATGCGGGACAAACCGGCTAATCCGGCCAAACCGACCGAAAACGACTCAAACTGGCGCTAATCGCCCTAAACAGACCTAAACGGACCCAAAATGGCCTAAACCGGCCTCGAACCGGTCCAAACAGGTCCAAACCGGGCCCAAGATGGACTGAATCGGCCTGAACCGACCCAAAACACCTTGAACCGGCCTGAACCGGGCAGTTCAGGTGCTGAACCGGCCTAAACCGGGGGTGAACCGGGGGTGAACCGGGCCAGAACCGGTCGAACCGGTCTGGGAGACGGTCTGGGCCTCGGACCGGCCGGTCCGAACCGCGCGGCCGACCGCGCGCGTCTCTCGCGGTCGCGGGCGCGAGGGAGGGGGGTCGTGGCGTCTTCTCGCTCGCCCTCCGGGTGGTCGCGTGGCCCGCCACGCGCCGTCAACCGCCCGTCGACGTGGCGGCATCGCCGCGGACCCGAGCCGCGACAGCGGGACGAGGACGGCGTCGTCCTCGCGTCGTCTCCTCTCGTCCGGACGCGGCCTCGTGGGTGGAGCCGGCGGGGCGGCGGCGACATCTTCGGCCCTCTCCCGGCGTTGCCGTCCGGCGAGCGCAGCGGAGCGGGGCAGGGGGAAAAGGACGCCGGCGATGGAGGCGACGCCTCGGCGTCGTCCGGCCCGGCGGAGGATCCGGAGCCGCCGTCGCGCGTGAGAGGAGGCCGCGAGAGCGGTGGAGGTCTCCTCGGGGATCGCCGGAGAGCTTCCCCTCCGCGGTCTTTGTCTCCTTCTTCCCCTTCCGCTTCTTCTTCGCACCGGTGCGACTTCGACGGCCCCGAAGGGGGAGGGGGAGGGGGTGGAGGTCGGGGCTCCATGGGCGTGTGTGGGAGACGGCTTTGGCTGCCGCGCGTGGCCGAAATGGAGGAGGCGATGGTGGAGTGCCCTTCCGGGGATCGCGGAAGCTCTTCCTGGAGGACGATGGGTCGGCGTGGAAAGGGGCTCGGTGCAGTCGAATAGGAGGAAGAAGAACCGAGAAGGAGAAGAGAAGAGAACGGCACGGAGGCCGGAGGATGAGGAGGGGGGGAAGATCGGCTCACCTCGCCGTGCTTGGAAGGTGGAAGGGAGACCGACCTTACTGCCGGAGGTGGGAGAGGAGCGGCCCTCACTGGCCGGGGTGGAGGAAGAAGATGGGGGCCGCAGCCCCCTGTGCGGGAGAACACCACCCGAAGGCTCCAAAAATTTCACTCTATTCCTTCTCTCTTGAACTATGTACATCGGACCCTCTTATAAAGAGGATGGACAGATTTTAATAAAAGACCCCTAAATTCCCTATTTACAGACTTGTCCACGTATGGACATAAAAATAAAAGGAAAACCCAAAATATTCAAAATATGTCCCCATCACAGTTCATTCAAGCCTAATCAGCCCCAACCCAAGCCGATGTAGTCAATTCCAGCCAAATCGGACAAGAAAACAATTGTGGTTCGGAGTTACCCCCTTAATCAAATCAGATGATGCCAATCCCAATCCTAAATCAGCCGATTCCGATCCTTATCTGCCGAACATGTGAACCATGGTAGGAACAGCCATTTGTCTTGTAATTGTAAAAATAGTCACCAAAGAATCCTGGATAATCAATTAGGTGATTCCCTTCGGCATAATAAGGTACTAGGGGTTGAAGTCGTTTTTTTACTTCTACAGATAGAAGCACTTCAATGAAATTTGTAGCTGCTTGGATATCTCACTAAAATCGACTTCTTCTCATGGAAGGAGAACTTATTTCTACAAGAAAGGGAAATTTTCTGCTTCAGAAAAGAAGCACTTCTGGCCTTTTACAACTTTGCAAAAATTTTAATTGCATAATCTTCTAATTTCGTTTCACTCTTCTTGTCTATGCAGTCATTGTTTTCGTTGTATGTTGCTCACATACATAATACTATATGATATTTATAATATTAAATCTTAATATATAATATGTTAATAATAAGTTAATGAATCATAATAATTGTCATATTATGAGATAATGATATATAATAATAAGTATATTAATAATTATATATAATTAAAATGTGTTTAAATTATATTAAGTATATTCTATTTATGAATTTAAATTAAATTTTAAATATCAAATATAAACTATATTAAATAATAAAATTATAATTATATAACATATAAAAAATAGTACTAGTACATTGTAATATTAATATACTAATATAATATTCGGAGATTAATATATATAAGATAAGTAATTATATCAAATTATAATAATTATACAATAATAAAAATAATTACATAATAATGCATCACCATAATAAATAACTATTAATTGCATACTAATATTGATATAATATCTAATAACATAATATAACATTAAATATTTTACATATAACATATAATATAATTTAAATAGATTTATTATATATTTTCATATATTATATAATATTTAAATGAGTTTTACTTATTGCAAGAGAAGTATTTCTATTTTTATTAAAAAATAATACAAAACAACTTTTACCTTTTTAGTAGAGAAATACTTCTACGTAAGAACTTCCATTAGAAGGTACCTTAAAAGGATGTACTTTTAGATTTACCCTGCAATAGTGCCTGCTCTTTCATAGCACACCGCCACCACTGTCGGCTGCCAATTCCAGCATGAGTCACCAGAATCGGCCACAAATCAGTCCATTCAGGCCTAGTCAGTCCCAATCTAGGCCAATTATGTAGATTCCAGTCTGGCCGATTATGGTGAGAATACAGGGATGGATAGGAGTTCTCTCCCTAAACCGGGTCAACTTATGGAGATCCTGAACCCGAATCAGCCGATTCAGATGTAGATTTACTGATCCCGTGGACCATGCATAGTTGTCTAGGTAACAAGGCATTCAAGGGTGTGAATTCTACTTAGGCGACAAGACTACCACTTATATACATTCAAGGGTATGTATATAATTGCATACGTGTATAGCATTGCCTTGGTGGTCAGTGGGTAACATTAGATATTTATATCTACATGTGTATACATGTGTATATATATACATATATGTAATTATATATATAATTATATGTATATATATTACATATAAGTATATATACATAAATATAATTATATTTTTATATTATAATTTAATGTGCATGTTGTTTTATCTATGTAATAATGTATATGTAAATATATATTTTTTAGGGAAAGAGTTAATCTTGATAAACCAAATGAGAGAGAGATCTTTATAAATCTAAGTGTATAACATATATTTATAATTACAAATCATAAATATATATCATAGTATAAGTGATAAATCATTAAATGGGTGCCCACAAATCATGTATTGACCTGCGCAGTTAGGTCACGAGGGTCAAGGGGCAATGCATCTTGTGAGGGGGAGGGGGTATCCAAGGGGCAACATTGCTGGAAGAATATTTTTTAACCAAATTGAAGGGTTGGGGGTGCCTAGTCAAGCGCCTTGGCGAGTTGGGCATCCAAGGCAAGGCATTGATAGAATAGTGTCTTTACACCTAGACAAGCGTCTTGGCAACTATGGGACTATGGAAGATAACGATAGTTGTTTCGTAATTGTAAAAATAGTCACCAAACAATCCTAGATATAATCAATTAGGTGATTCCCTTCATCACAATAACGTATTAAAGGTTTGTTAGGAACTATTGACACCAAATTTCTCTACTTAGTTCGTTTAACACAAATTTGAACAGTGCCAAAGTCGGTACGAAAAAACCGACCCGAATTCAAAAAATTCAAGTACAGATGATGCCAACAAGCTCTAAAAGTGCCTCGGCATATCTTAATAGGCTACAAATTGCCAAAATAATGTGCTCATTGCATAGTCCCAGTCGAGAGCTTCGCAACGGTGTTCAAAACATAAAAAACGGACACCGAAAGACCAAAATGACTATTTTGCCCCCGACACTTTTGGACAAAGTTGAGAATCTAACATGGAATTCTAACTTTACCACATTGTCAGTGTCAAATAGAGCTGGACAATGCTTGAAATAAATTAGAAATCCAACCACTGGTTCAAAAGATATGCAAAGAATATCAAATCCAGCTAAAATTCGTCTTAAATGACACCAGAGGATATAATGGTCCGATCAACTCCCAGATCAACCTAAGGGCTGAAATTTTCAATTTCCTGGTCCAAAACTTTAATCTCAAGAATATTGAGGCAAGAAAAATAAAATTTGGCCAATGGAGTAATTTAATTGCACTCAATTACAATTTTCGACATTATCGACGACTGAGATCGCACCAATCAGAAAAATCGGTAAAATGAAGAGATCTGATGCAATTCAAGGCATCGTGGCCACACATCTTGATGGTGCACAAGATCAATGGTCATTAAGGATTATCTCATATTTTTATGATTTAATTCCGGGTGTGTTTAATCAATTTTCAATCAGAATTAATGATAGCCGTCGAATCGGGAGTATCTAGATGGACGAATTGGATTGACCTTTATCTCATGCGTCCAATACTTCATCCTTTGGCCGAAATTCCTTCATAGTCACCTGATTTTGGCGACATCCAGCCATGCCCACACTCCTCCTTTGGTTAGAATTCTTTTGGCTAAACTAAAGACATCTTCGTGATATAGGACTCTTACTCTCTTATCCTATCTCCAACTTATCACTATCTCCATGGGCATTATCTTCATCTTAATTCAACAATATCCTTGACACATCAACTTATCTCATCAAATGGCCATTCTTTGGCCGAAATTCAACTCTTGCCCACTGCCATGTGCGCTCAATGCCCTATAAAGTAGGGAAGGTGCACAAGCTCTCACCTCACACACAAGTAGCTGATGGGAGATCTTCTTACACTAAGACTCTCCCCAACTAACATTTATCTATATCTCATATGAGTCTTATCATCTAAGGCTTATCTTAACCATCAGATAGGCATCTTTTGGTCGAATTTCAACCCATTCCCAGCTGGTTTGTGTGCACAATCACCTAAAAGATACAAAAGGGTGTGTCAGACATAGTTATTTGAGGCGTTTGCCTCAACCGCCTAGGCAATTAAGGCTGGAGAGGCACTAGCAAAACGCCTCGTCTCGCCTCGAAATGCCTCGCCTGCCCTAGTCAAACAAATCTGGTCAAACATGATCCATTTCTTTGCTTAATTATAATATTTGTCTTCTTTTGTTAATGATTTCTACTCTCATTAAGTTGTTATACCTGATTTGTACTCTACTCTTGTTGGTTGTTATGATGTTATGTTTGTTATTAATCTTCTTTTATTGTTTCAACATTATTTATTGATAGCTACAATATATATTTATTAAAATGATGCATTTATTTCAATATTACAAGTAATTTTTTAGATTTATTTCAACTATTTATATTAGATATACGTATTATTAAAATTAAAATAATTAAATATTACAAAACGCCTTAGGAACCTGAGGTCCCCACCCCAAGCGCCTGAGGCGAGGTGCTAAGTACCTTGCCTCGGACATCTCACGCCTAGGATAACTATGGTGTCAAATATCATCTTACACCCATCAGATGGTTAAGTCTCCTTTGCCTAATTAGAAATATTGTAAAAAGAAAACTTTTTGAGTATTAGGACTCTCAACCCCTCAACCTTATCCTAACGTTCAGATGGCACCATTTTGCTCTATAAATAGGCTCCCCATCTGGCCTTGGCTAGACCAATACAAGTTGACCCGACAGAAGCCCTACTTTAACCCACTCAGCTTCTTGGTGCGCCATCAACGTTGCTCCAACTATTCCTCCTCTTGCTTGGGTGTTTGCAGCACCAAGTCAACAAGCTCTCCTTCCCATTTTGGGTGTGCCAACTGAAGAAGATGAAAAAAGTTTCTTCCAGCAAGTGCAGCCAGCCAACCCGGTTGGTGAGCCAACTTTAGCAAGAGTAACAGGCTTCTTCATCTTTTGGGCAGCCTTCAACACCAATAACAACTTCATCTTCCTCCTCCAGCATCATCTGCACAAGAAAAAGAAAAAAGAAGAAGGGCACATAGTCCTCCCATCTTCAGCACCATCTGCAGCACAAGAAAAAGAGAGAGAATAAGGCGAGTATAGAAGTAAAAGATGTAGAACTTTATATCTCTTCCTCCCCTCTTCTTTGTCCACCCTTCGGCCTCCCCTTTGGCCATTCAAAATGCTCCAAAACCCAGCCTTTCTAGTCCCCTTAAAACCCTATGTGCATCCCCTCAATTAGCCCCTTGCTGGCCACATGAATGTGCTTTAGGAAACCAGCCTTGTCGTCTTTCCAATCAGCCCCTATGTGACCTATTAAAACTCTTCATAATCAGACCCCTTGAGTGCCCCTAAACACACACACAATCATGCCTTTTGAGTGTGCCCTAAACCCTTAACAATCAGGCCCCCTGAGTGCCCCTAAACTTGTTCACAATTAGGCCCCCTGAGTGTCCCAATGTTCAAACCCTCTGAGCACCTCAACCAGGCCCCCTGAGTGCCCTTAGAACTCATCCACAATTAGGTCCCTTGTGTGCCCTTAAACCCATCCACAATCAGACCACCTAGGCACCCATAGACCTGTCCCTGATCAGATCATCTAAAGTCTAAACAGCCCCTCTGCTGGTCACTTAAACAGGTCCTTGCCTAGTATGCCACTAGCCCCCTTGTTGGCCATTCAAACAGCAGCCATTTGGCCCTACTTCTGTCTATTTCACAGCCCCTTTACCCATTGAGGAGGATTGAGTGATGTCTCGGACATTCTTGAATCCACAAGATGGGTCAAGTCTCCCCCAGGCGGGCTCTTAATCCCTTATTTTAGCGGGAGGAGAGGGTGATGTCCTGGACATTCTTGGAATCCGTACGACGGGCCAAGTATCCCCTAGACGGATTCTCAACTTCGACCAAGACACCCCCTTTGTGTGACCTTCTCCACTTTAAAACCAAACAACCACTTTGAGGCATTAAAATCTCTATCTGCATGCCCTTTGTGCAGAATGGGAACCTTGGGAATCATTTTGATTCTTAGAACAGATTTTTTGTTTTTGTATGTTTTGAAATATCGACATCCGAATTTTCTAGTAAAGTAGGTGATAGACCATAAAAATACTAGATAGTCCGGGTGATATTAAAAGAGTATAGAATCGAGATTTGGGTTCTATGAAAATATTTTTGACCTCTCTCCATCAAATGGTGCGAATATCCGATGTTCATTTACATCGAGCAAACACTCGAACACCCTTGATTAACTGTCATAGCGATCTTGTTTGACGAGAACGTGCACATCCATAACATATAAAGAACACAAAGGGCCCTGGCCTTTCAGGCCCGATGAGATGCAAACAAGCTTGATTAGATTTATTTTGGAGTGGACTTATGTTGATTTATGAATTGATTTTAATGTGATTTGAAATGTTGATTTCAGATTTTGATTTGACTAGGATTTGAATGATATTTGTTTTGAACTTGTTTGAATTGTTTGGTTTGTTTTACTTTAATTGGTTAAAGTTTATTTTATTTTTTATTTGAACTTGATATTTTAGATGTGTTTATCAATTTTGACTTGTTTAAGTTAAATTGACATATGTTGAATCATTTTCATGTGATTTTCTCATGTCGGTTGGTGTTTTCATACCAATTCGGGTGTGTTCGGTACGTTTTAAATGTTTTGAAGTTTGGTTCGAATTGATTAAACTTGAACTTTAGATTGTTAATGATCTGAATGTGACATGTTTTAAGATGAATTTCATATGCATTAATGCTTTCTTTTTGTGCTCTTTTCAATTAGTTGTGAATTATTTGATTTGCATTTGTTTAGGAAATTGAATTCCAAAGGATTAAGTGCATTGAATCAATTTTTCCAGATTGTATTAAATCTGATTTTTGTTGAATATTAAAGCTTTAAAGATTTGTTTTAAGCATGTTTTAAGGTTGGTTTGAATGTGTTTTCAGATTTAATTAAGTTAACTTCAGATTTGATTAACTCTTGTTCGGTTTGCATCACATCCGGTCTGTCAGGCTAGTGTCGATGCCCAGTCACATGCAATCAACTCGGCACTTGAAATGTTCATGTTCAAAGTATTCCACGTCAATGTACATTAGATGTGGCAGTTCATATGCCATGTTCAATGCTGTCAATGGTGCAAATGTATGAATGTCCTTCCCTTGGTGTAAAATCTACTTGATTGTGAGAATTTTGGCAACATGCCACCTTATTTTGCAATCAGTGTGGAATTTTACCCGTCTTACAAGGCATAGTCATTTGACTTTCCAAGTAGTGGGAAGGGTCCGTCTGCAGTGGGAAGCGTGTCCCATGCTTACGCCCGGGTCAGCATTCCGGTGCATGCCGGATGAGCCGCCAAATAGAGCGTCCAGTTGTGGACTAACTCCTTATTTAATTTTGGCATTTTGCCATCAGATTTAATTAAGGTTTATTTTAAGTGTCCAAGGCCCAATGGGCCAGCTTCATCAGCACAATGGGCTGGTCTTCATGTCTCATGGCCTGAGAAGGCCGGCTTCATATCATGTCGGCCTGGTTGGCCCAATCTTGAGCTTCATGGGTCCTGGCGGCCTGCTTTGAACTTCATGACCCAATGGGCCTGCTTTGCACCTCCATGGCCCAGTTGACCTGATTTGCACTCCATTTATGCACCTTGACATCTTGCTATAGCAGCAGGGTAGGTGAACCTCAGAGGGGCTGGAATGGGTTGGCTAAGGTGTTGTTTAAGTGGGCTTTTGGTAGGACTGCACAAGGGGCAGGTTTAGGTGTGAACTAGGACTGGTTTAGGAATGCACAAAGAGCATTTTGACATGTAGAAATCAGGGCCACCCGGCTTAGCTCTTCGCCCGTCCGGCGGATTCCAAGAGGCCCGGGCTGTCACCCCTCCTTCCACACATCAAAGAGGATGTTTGGTTTGTTTGGGGGTGCTTTAGGACCTGTATTGGGTGTGTTTCACATAAGGCAAACTAGGTGACCATCAAAGGGGCCTGACATGGGTGCTCACAAGGGGGGCAGAACTTGGGCCAGCAAGGGAGCCTGTTTGGGATGCCATTCGGGGCCTGATTGGGGGAGGCAGGAGGTGCATGTTCAAGTGACCATAAGTGGGGTCGAACAAGGTATGATAGTGGAAGGTTAGGGGCTGAAATGGAGGGCCAAAAGGGTGCACAAGGGGGCTGGTTCAGAGGCCTGTTTTAAGGGACAGCAAGGGACTGTTTTTGTGATGGCCAAATAGAGGGTACCCTTGGGACTAAAGGATGGTTTTCTGTAGACCAACGTGAAGGGAACTCAAAGGGGCTGAATGGGCATTACTCAGAGGGTATGCCACAATGGAGATGGGTAGAAAAGAGAAGAGAAAGAGTAGAATTAAAGGACTACATCGGAGCACGCTTCTCCTACTCACCGGTTTTTTCTTCTCTCTTGCACTGCAGGTGGTGTTGAAGATGAAGGGCTGAAGGTGCCACCAAACCCTTATTCTCTTGTTGTTGGATGAGAAAAGGTGGTCTTCTCCTTGCTGATTTTGATGGATGGAGCAAAGGGATGAAGAGAGCTTGCTGCACTTGCTGAAGTTGGCACACCAATCAGGTGGGATGGTTGCACCTGTTGGAGGAAGACTTTTTCTTCTTCTTCTTCTTCACTTGGCACACCAAAAATGGGTAGTAGAGCTTCCTGACTTGATGCTGAAGACGTCCAAGCAAGGTGAGGAAGGCTTGGAGCAGGGTAGAGGGCACACCAAAGAGAAGAATGGGCTGGAGCAGAGCTGGCGCACAGGTGGGCTGAGCTAGCTTCGACCAAGGCCAGATGGGGGGCCTTTTTATAGAGGATTGGAGACCCATCTGAAGCTGAGGACGAGGCTGAGATGTTGAGAGTCCTAATTCCCAAAGAGTTCTATTTTTACTAGACTTTTAATTTGGTTAGACATCTAACCAAGGTGTGGTGTATGTAAGATGCAATCAGGCGCACCAGCTCCTACCTTTTAGGTGAGTGTGCGCACATGGCCGGTGGGAATGGGTTGAAGTTCGACCAAAGCATCCTCATCTGATGGTTAAGATAAGCCTTGGATGATAAGGCTCAGATGGGATGAGGATAAATCAAGGGAGTGGTTGATGGTGATAAGGATAAGCCATGAGAGGTTGAGGTGGTTGAGGATGAGAAGCTGGCACACCTGCCCCTACATTGTAGGGTGTTGGCGCACCTAATCCTATATTTCAGGGCATTGAACATTCAATGAAGGTGGTAAAGAGCTGGGTTCGGCCAGATGCAGCTTGGGTTAGCCCAATTTGGGTTAATTTTAACCCGGGTTTGATCGAAGTGCTCCCAATCCGACGGATACAATAAATCCTGACCAAAATCAATTAAATACACCTTGAATTAATCCCAACAAAATATGGAATGAGCTATTTGATTATGTGATCCACCAAGATGTGTGGCTGAGATCTCCCGAATTGCTCTGAATCTCTGATTTTACTGATTTCCTTGATCGGGGCGATCTCGGCCGCTGATAATGCCGAAAACTGTAATTGAGTGCAATTACCTTCTCTCATTGGCCAAATTTATTTTTCGTACATCAATATTCATGAGATCAAAGTTTTGAGTCATGAAAATTGAAATTTTCAGCCCATGGGTGGATCCGGAGCTGATCAGACCATTATGCCCCTAGTGCGACGACACAGCTTTCCGTCCAGATTTGCTCTTTCTTGCATATCTCTTCATCCGAGGGTCAGATTTTCAATCCGTTTCGAGCATTGCCTAGCTCTATCCAACCTTGACAATGTGGTAAAGTTGGAATTCCATGTTAGAGTCCCAATTTGTCCCAAAGTGTTGGGGGCAAAATGGTCATTTTGGCCTTTCGGTGTCTGTTTTCTATGTTTTGGGCACCGTTGCGAAGCTCTCGACAAGGGATATGCAATGAGCACATTATATTGGCCATTTGTGGCACGTAAAGCCATGTCAAGGCATATCCAGAGCCTGTTTGCATCATCTATTCTTGAATTTTCAAATCTGGGTCAGATTTTCTGCACCGGCTTTGGCATTGCTGAAATTTGTATCAAGCAACCTAAGCGAAAAATTTTAATGCCAACAGTAATCAACTTTCCTAAACTTGTCCTAAATCTGCCCCTTTGTGTAGTTCCTTTACCAACTCTTCCAAACAGCACCTCCACAGACCCATTCCGACCTCTTTGAGACCCCATTTGACCACTACTATAGTATGGGTACAAGTGCAAAAGGATGCTGCAAATAGGTGCTGCGAGGATATGCTAAAAATAGGTGTTGCAAACAAGTGCAACAAACCGAGGCTACAGCAGGTCCTTGTGAGGACCGGGTTGAGGGGACAGCCTAATCCCCCTTGGCTCACATGATAGGTCAAGGGCTTGAGAAGGTGGCTTTCAATTTTCAGTCCAAACAGGGTGCAAATCAGGCAAACCAAGTCATAGGAATGCAAAACAGGCCGCCAGGGCTTATGAAACTTGAATTGGGCCAATCGAGCCGACATGACATGAAGCCGACCTTCTCAGGCCATGAGACATGAAGCTGGCCCATTGGGCCTTGGACACTTAAAATAAACCTTAACTAAATCTAAAAGCGAACTGCCAAAATTAAATAAAGAGTTAGTCCACAACCGAATGCTCCATTGGGCGGCTAGTTCAAACATGCTTCCAATATGCTGACCCAGGCGTAGGCATTGGGCACACTTCCCACTGCAGACAGACCCTTCCCACTACTTGAAAAGTCAAAAGGCTATGCCATGTAGGACGAGTAAAAATTCCACACCGATCGAAAAATAAGGCGGCATACTACCAAAATTTTTCCAATCAAGTGAGATTTTACACCAAGAGGAAGACATGCATTCACATTGGACAACAAGGAACATGGCATATGAACTGCCACATCAGATGTACACCGACATGAATATTCAATGAACATTTCAAGTGTCAAGTCATTTGCATGTGACCAGACATCGACACTAACCCGATGGACCAGATGTAATGCAAACCATACAAGAGTTAACCAAATATGAAGTTAACTTAATTAAATCTGAAAATACAGTCTAATCAACCTTAAAACACACTTAAAACAGGTCATTAAAGCTTAAACATTCAACCAAAATCAAATTTAATACAATTTGGAAATTTTGATTCAATGTATTTAATCCATTGGAATTCAATTGCTTAAGCAAGTGCAAATCAAATGATTCATAACCAATTGAAAAGAACACACTAAAACCACATAAAAACATCTGAAACCCATCTTAAAACATGTCAAATCAGATCATTAACATTTTGAAGTCTATGCTTAATCAATTTAAACCAAACTTCAAAACATTTAAAGCATACCAAACGCGCCCGAATCGGTGTTAAAAGATCAACCGATATGAGAAAATCACATGAAATTGATTTAATCTACGTCAACTGAACTTAAACAAGTCAAATTGATCAACACATCTAAAATTTCAAGTTCAAACAAAAATATAACAAACATCAACCAATTGAAGTAAAACAATCGAACCAAACAATTCAAACAAATTCAAGAACAAACAACATTCAAATCCAAGTCAAATTGAAATCTGAAGTTAACTCAAACTAAACTTAAATCAACATTTCAAATCATGAATCTACCTCAAACAAAACTTGATCAAACTTGTTTACATCACATCAGGCCCAAAAAGTCAGAGCCTCTTGTGTTCTTTATACATTGTGAATGTGTACGCTCTTAACAAACAAGTCGCTATGACAGTTAATCAAGGGTATTTGAGTAGTTGTTCGATGTAAATGAACATCGGATATTTGCATCATCCGATAGAAAGGAATCAAAAATATTTTCACAGAACCCAAACATCGATTTTATACTCTTTTAATATCACCCGACTATCTAATATCTTTATACGCTATCACCTATTTTGTTAGAAAACTCGGATGTCTATTTTCAAACACAAACTCTTTTTGAAACACTTCATACATAAAAGAATTTTTAATCGAGGTTTCCACGGGAACCAATCCAAAGTCTCTCTTTTTCTTTTTCTTTTTATTTTTATTTTTCTTTTTCTTTTGCTTTCTTCATATAGAAGTGCTTCAACAAATCTTATAACTATCTGAATATCTCTAAGAAATCAACTCCTTCTCATGGAAGAAGAAAACTTATTTCTATGAGAAAAAACAAATCTACTTCAGAAAGAAACACTTGACATTGTTCAAACTTAACAAAAAACTAATCTATAAAAATATATTCTAATTTCATTTCATTCTTCTCATTTACAAATTTTATTGGAAATACAGGTCATGTTTTCACTATAGGTACCTCACATAATTAATACTATACATAATATATGATAGTTATAATATTTAATATAAATATATAATATGCTAATAATACGTTAATGAATCATAATAATTATCAAAGGCAGAAGAAATTCTGGCAACCAGCAGCTCTCTCTTGCTACATAGGTGTTGTGATGACCCGGGACAACTGATATTTCCTGGTCAATATAAGTGATCAGTATAAGAAGCTTCCTTAGTTACATGTCTGATTGCGGAAGTTTCATCTCAGCAAACATCTGGAAAAACACCTAAAATCATGCTCTTGGAAGTCCTCTTTTAGCATGGCCTATGTATATTGTAGATGATGGATAAAAAGACCTATAAGTTCTTGGTCAGAGTTCCTGCCACTGAGTCCTGTTAGGAGGAAGGTCAGCGGATAGGCATCCAGCTCCCGAAGCTCAGTGAAACTGAAGCCTTGGCCACCAGATACTACCACATGTGTGTGACCTTGCCATAGGGGTCGGAGAGATTGAGATCTCACAAGATTCATCAGGAGAGACTTGCTAGAGGAAGGCCTGGCTGCCTTTGGGTGGCACCGAGGTACAATGCAGCCTCTGCTGCATCTTCCCCACCCATCGGGATCCAGACTGTCGACCCTACAGCAAACATCTGGGAAAACACCTAAAGTCATGCTCTTGGAAGTCCTCTTTTAGCATGGCCTATGTATATTGTAGATGATGGATAAAAAGACCTATAAGTTCTTGGTCAGAGCTCCTGCCACTGAGTCCTGCTAGGAGGAAGGTCAGCGGATAGGCATCAAGCTCCCAAAGCTCAGTGAAACTGAAGCCTTGTGTTGAAATTACATAAATACATACATATATCAACTAATTGACACGTGGCTCACATCTGAGCCATCTGTTCAGTGGCTCACATCCGAGCCACACATACATCCGAGCCACAAATTTGCTCTCTGTTGTACACTCTGTTCCACCAATATGGAAATAAGAGAGCGGGATGTCATAATTTTGACTCTCGGATATACATTGTCTTCCTCTCGTCTGCGTCTCATTTCTCTTTCAGGTGCCTTCATTTCGTATAGCAGATTTTCTTCAACTACGTAGCAGTCCGGTGGATCTCCTGCTGGTCTTCATCAATTGGATAGCTCTTCAACAGATCGTCCACTATTTGTGAGCTGCAGAAGCTTCTGATTCAGCATTTCTACTTGGTATCAGAGCAGGATCGAAGGTATGGAAGGTTCGAGTTCACAGATGATGGAGAATGTCAGCCGTAATATTGAAGCAGGCAGTCCTTACTTCCTTGCTTCATCAGATAGTCCTGGAATCGTTCTTGTTTCAGTGCTCTTAACAGGAGAAAATTACATATCTTGGCAGAGAGGTATGTATGTCGCTCTTACTGCTAAGAATAAAACCGGATTTGTCAACAGGAGTATCCTAAAACCTGCTGAATCAGATCTGATATATCATGTTTGGGAACGTGCAAATAGTATGGTCATTTCATGGATTTTAAATTCTATTCATAAGGATATTGTGAGTTCGGTTCTCTACATTGATACAGCTTATGAAATCTGAATTGATCTAAAGTCACGTTTCTATCCAGCTGATGGTCCTAGGATTTATGTTCTAGAAAGAGCTATTTCTACTCTTAGACAGGGAAATGATTCCATAGGAAAGTATTTCAATTCTATGAAAGTCTATTGGGATGAACTTTGTCAGCTAGATCCTACTGCGATTGGAAATTACAATGATAAGAGGCATCTCATTCAGATTCTTATGAGATTAAATGATGGTTATGCATCAGTTAGAAGTCAAATTTTGCTTATGGAACCATTACCTTCCGTAGGGAAGGCATATTCCCTTATATTACAAGATGAGTCTCAACAAAATTTACATACAACAGTAGTCACTGAACATTCTGCTATGTTAATCAAAGGAAAAGAAAAGAATATGAAAGACAAAAAGGGTTGGTGTACACATTGTAATATCCCAGGACATAGTAGAGAACAATGTTACAAATTGGTGGGATATCCACCTAACCGAGGTAATAAAAAGGTGCAAACTCAAATTGTTCAAACTGACAGAGTTATTCAGCCTACTCTCACTGAAGAGCAATATGCAAATCTCATTAAATTGCTTGATTCTGGTAATGATACAGAGAATTCTGACATTTGTTTTCATATTAATGATAACAATGGACAAAGATCTGATCATAAAGAATTTTGGATTTTGGATTCAGGAGCCACGGCTCATATTTCTTCAACCTCTACTTCAGCTACAAATGTACAAGACAATCAGAACATTCCAACAGGTATTAGTCATTGGTAAAAATTCAAAGTTGCAACAGTTTGAGATTGACTGAAAATATTCTGCTACCTACTGTATACCACGTTCCAAGTTTTAAACATAATCTGTTATCAATCAGTCAGTCAACCAGAACTTCACATTGTTTGGTTATTTTTTATCCATCTTATGCTGTGCTTCAGAATTTAACAACGGGATTGAAGATTGGTCAGGCCCTTGAAAAGGATGGTCTCTACTACATTGAAAAGAATAAAGAGGAACCAGCTTGTTTCAGCTCTCAAGAACTGGATGGACTTTGGCACATGCGGCTTGGACATCTTTCAGATGGAAAGATAAAGTTGCTGACGAAGGAAATAGGAGCTAATGCTAATTCAGGTTTTAAATGTTTAGTATGTCCGAGAGCAAAGCAAACTAGGCTTTCTTTTCCTGATAGCACAAATAGAAGTAGTATTCCTTTTCAACTATTATTGGTGGATGTATGGAGACCATATCATATTCAGTCAAAAACAGGAGCCAAATACTTTGTTACTATAGTTGATAATTGTTCACGGTTTCTATAGATATACATGATTGCTTTTAAATCTGATGTTCCTGGTATTATCAAAAATTTTGTGAATTATGTTCAAAGGAAGTTCAGTATATTGGTTAAAACTGTCAGAACTGATAATGGTTCTGAATTTTTCAATAATGATCTTCAATCATTCTTTAATATGCAAGGAATAGAACACCAACATACTTGTGTTCATACCTCCCAACAAAATGGCATAGTTGAAAGGAAACATAGAGAGATTCTTAATGTTGCAAG
Organism: Cryptocoryne crispatula var. balansae; assembly: GCA_036172225.1. NCBI lineage: Eukaryota > Viridiplantae > Streptophyta > Magnoliopsida > Alismatales > Araceae > Cryptocoryne > Cryptocoryne crispatula. Next base: position 13,872,543 of record CM069924.1, read on the forward strand.
AGCTTTGAGATTTCAAAGTAATTTGCCAAAATCTTTTTGGAACTATTGTGTTTTGACTGCTGGGTATTTAATTAATAGAGTTCCATCAAGAAAATTAGGTAACAAAACACCATATGAGGTTCTATTTCAAGAGTCACCTGATTATGAGAGGCTCAAAGTTTTTGGGTGTTTATGTTACTCTTCAACATCTCACTTAGAAATAGATAAATTTGAGCCAAGGGCTCGATCTTGTATATTCCTTGGATATCCTCCTCATCAAAAAGCATATTTGCTTATGGATTTGGAAAACAAAAAGGTTTTTATTAGCAGAGATGTTGTGTTTCATGGAAAGATTTTTCCATATAAGTTTAAGGGAGAGAAGAGCAATATTATGCCAATACCTGATACACAAGCAGATTCTTTTTCTGATGATGAAAAGTTCATGAAAGCACAAGAAGATCATAATATTTTGCCTCATTTGTCTTCAACAGAAGATAATGATCTTGCTATTGACGATCATGAATGTTTGGAACAAAGCTGTGAAATAGAGAATAATGGTGGATGTAATGAAACCAATGAAAATGAGATAAGAGCAGCAAGAACTAAACGAAGACCAGCTTATTTGGATGATTATATCACAGGTTTCAATACAGTTGTTCCTGATTTGAAGTCTCCTTATTCTCTATGCAAATATTTGTCTTCTTCACAGTATTCTCAAGAATATAAAGTTTTTCTTGCTGCTATTACAAAAGTATATGAACCAAGGACTTACGAGGAAGTTAAAGAACATGAATGTTGGCAGCAAGCAATGAAAAATGAGTTGAAAGCATTGGAGGATAACAAAACATGGGAAATCAGTACACTGCCTAAAAATAAAAAACCAGTGGGATGTAAATGGGTGTATAAGATCAAATATAATTCTGATGGTTCTATAGCGAGGTATAAAGCTAGATTGGTGGCTAAGGGTTATTCTCAATTGGAACTTGGAAGGACTAGATTATCATGACACTTTTGCTCCTGTAGCAAAACTTGTTACCGTGAGATGTTTTCTTTCTTTGGCAGTTACACATAGGTGATATTTGCTACAATTCGATGTTAACAATGATTTTCTACATGGAGATTTGGAAGAGGAAGTTTATATGTAATTACCGCTGGGATATAACTGTAAGGAGAAAAATGTGGCTTGTAAACTATTAAAATCCCTTTATGGTTTGAAACAAGCTTCTCGGAATTGGTTTGCCAAACTTAGTACTACTTTGATTGACTTGAAGTTCATACAATCAAAATCTGATTACACTTTATTTACCCAAAGAAATGCTTCAGGTTTCATTACGGTTCTCATATATGTTGATGACATTTTAATAGCTGCAGAGCAAGAAGAGGCTTTGTTAGTTTTAAAAGAGAACCTATTCAAAAATTTTCATATGAAAGATCTAGGCAAACCGAGATATTTTCTTGGTATAGAACTTGCTAGATCTTCTAAAGAAATATTTTTGAGCCAAAGAAAATATATCTTGGATATAATTACAGATACTGGAATGCTTGGGGCAAAGTCGGCTACTGCTCCTCTAGAACAAAAACATCAAATTTTTGAAGCAAGTTCTGAGTTAAAAGATCCAAGTGTGTATAGAAGATTTATTGGCCGATTAATGTATCTATCAGTTACTAGGCCAGACATTACTTTTGTGGTTAATCTTCTTTCTCAATTCAAGAACAAGCCCTGCCAAAATCATCTTAATGCTGTTTATAGAGTCATCAGATATCTTAAAGGAAATCCTGGAGCAGGTTTGTATTATAATACAGATTCTGAAAATCAATTATATGTTTACACAGATGCCAATTGGGGTGCTTGTCCAATTTCAAGGAGATCTACTACTGATTACATATGTTTTATTGGAGATCATCCAGTGTCATGGAAATCTAAAAAACAACAAACTGTCTCTCGTTCATCTGCTGAAGCAGAATATAGGTGATGGGAACAATTTTATGAGTCTTTTAAAATTTTGTCCAAGTCTGTAAATATTAAGTCTTAGAGGGTTTTTTTTTAATTAGCCATCTCCTCCCTCTTTAAAAGAGGACCCGATGTACATATCGAACCAAGTGATATACAGGAATTTTTGGGAACCCCTTTCGGGTCTGTCTCCCGCGCAGGGGGCTGCGGCCCCCATTTTCTCCTCCCACCCCAGCGATGAGCGCCGTCTTCTCCTTCACCTCCGGCAGGTGGCCGGCCTTCTTTCTTCTCCTCTCCGGCGACGAGCGCCCTCCCCTCGAAGCTCTCCGGCGAGGCTGGTTCTTCTTCCATCCTCCGAACTCGGTAGGTAGCCGATTCCCCACCCTCCTCATCCTCTGGCCTCCGCGCCATTCTTCTCTTCTTCCCCTTCTCAGTTCGATAGCAACTTCTGCACCGATCTCCGCCTTCCGCTCCATCACTACCCGGCTGCCATCGCCGGATCTGGTCTTCCCCCCTGCGACCTCCCTCTTACGGCGACGGATCCAGCGGGATCCCATTCAGACAGCGCAGAGGAGAAGAAGAGGCGGAGAACTCGAAGCGAAGGGGCTGCGGGAGGAGGTGGTCCGGCGATCCCCGGGTCCCCCTTCTCCTGCGGCTGCATCCCGTCACCCCTCCCCCGCTCCATGCGGCCTTGGCTCCGTCCGGACGGGACGACGACGACGGCGTAGGCACCGCGAGCTCCTTCCCCTGCCTCCTCTGCACCGTCGCCTGCTGCAGCTCCATCCAGTCGACGGCGATGACGATGTCGCGAGCGCGGGCGAATCCGAACGGCGAAGACGACGCGGACGCTCGCCCGCCCTCGACTTTTGTCGCGGCCCGCGACCTCGCGGGACCACCGCGATGCCGCCACGGCATCAACTGGCGACAGCCATGGCGAAGCCACGCGACCACCCCGACAGCGTCCAGGAAGCCGCCACGACCCCCCCTGGGGTACGTTCACGCCCACGAGCACGAGCGACACTCGCGATCAGCCGCCGGCTCGCCCGGTCGGCGGTTCGCGGCCCAGACCGGCCGGTCGGCCGGTTCGACCAGGTTTTAACCCGGTTCACCCCGGTTCAGGCCGGTTCAGTGCCTAAACCGGCAGGTTCAGTCCGGTTCAGGGTGTTTTGAGCCGGTTTTGACCGGTTCAGACCATCTTGAGCCCGGTTCGACCTGTTCCGGGCCTGTTTGGACCGGTTCGAAGCCGGTTTGCCCTATTTTGGGTTCGTTTAGGTGCTTTAGCGGCGATTAGCGCCGGTTCATTTCGTTTTCGGTCCATTTTACCCTGTCTAGCCGGTTTGTCCCGCATCAATAAGTCAATGGCAGCAGGAGTGGCTGAAATACAATGGTTAATATATCTTCTTTCAGATTTTGGTATTTCTGCAAAACCAGTTAAACTTTTGTGCGACAGTAAAGCAGCCATATACATAGCTGAGAATCCAGTGTTTCATCAACGGACTAAACACATTGAAATGGATTGCCATTTCATTAGAGAAAAAGTACAAGAAAAATTGATTGATTTGATACATACAAGGTCTGAAGAACAGACTCCTTACAAAAGCTCTTGGAAGAGATCATTTTCTTCTTCATATTTCCAAGTTGATACATAGTACCCAAATATCAACTTGAGGGGGAGTGTTGAAATTACATAAATACATACATATATCAACTAATTGACACATGGCTCACATCTGAGCCATCTGTTCAGTGGCTCACATCCGAGCCACACTACATCCGAGCCACACATTTGCTCTCTGTTGTACACTCTGTTCCACCATTATATATATGGAAATAAGAGAGCGGGATGTCATAATTTTGACTCCCAGATATACATTGTCTTCCTCTCGTCTGCGTCTTGTTTCTCTTTCAGGTGCCTTCATTTTGTATAGCAGATTTTCTTCAGCTACATAGCAGTCCGGTCATAGTTGTCAAGGCGCCCGCCTAGGCGGCGCCTAGGCGGCAAGGCGCCTTTCCAAGGGCGCCTTGCCAGGGCGCCTTGTCTGGGCCAAAAAGGCGCCCAAGGCGCCCGCCAAGGCGCCCAAGGCGCCAGCCTAGGCGCCCAAGGCACCCAAGCAAGGCGCCTTGGGTATTTTTACATCATTAAAAAAAGTTTGAGGAATTTTCCTCCCTTGATACCAATGGACACTTATTTAAAGATAATTTCAATATATTAATATATTATATTATCACTTATACTATCATACATATTTAAGATTTATGATTATAAACATATATTATATACTTAATTAAGTTCTTTTTCAACTCTTTCCTCTCCCTCTCTCTCTTTGTCTCACTTATACTATTACATACTTTTTTGTATACTTATACAGGTCGATCCGCGACTACTCTGCGCCCCCCATTTAATAATATTATAACAATATTTTACCATCACTTGTACTATTGCACATATAAAAATTTTATAATCATAAATGAGTTATATACTTAAATTTTATAAATATTTATTTAACTTTCTTCTCTTTCACGTACACTTCATATTTACTTATGTGCATTGATTAAACACTCATATTCAATTATAACATAACAAATATAATTATATTTATGTTTTTTTATATATAACAACCTCCCGACTCAGCCTTCCTTGAATACCGCCTTGACCGCCTAGGCTACGCCTAAGCGGCCACCTTGTCGCCTAAGCAGAATCGGTACCCTTCAACGCCTTGGGCGCCTTGTCGCCTTGACAACTATGAGTCCGGTGGATCTCCTGCTGGTCTTCATCAGTTGGATAGCTCTTCAACGGATCGTCTACTATTTGTGAGATGAAGAAGCTTCTGATTCAGCATTTCTACTCCTTGGCCACCAGATACTACTACATGTGTGTGACCTTGCCATAGAGGTTGGAGAGATTGAGATCTCACAAGATTCATCAGGAGGGTCTGACTGCCTTTGGGTGGCACCGAGGTACAATGCAGCCTCTGCTGCATCTTCCCCACCCGTCGGGATCCAGACTGTCGACCCTGCAGCAGCCTGAAACACCTGTGAAAGGAACAATTTTTGGGCTATTTTAGGTCTCTTTTGTTTAGGTCCTTGTAAGGAAACATTTGTAAATAGGATCTTTAAACAAATCTTTTCTTAATGTGCCATATCTATAAAGAGGCACCCGATGTACATAGTCTATCAATGAAGTGAGAATTTTTTGAGCCTCTCGGCTGGGTCTTTCCCGAGCAGGGGCTCTGTTCTGTTCCTTCTCCTCGTCCCCCCCCAGGCGATATCCCCTTTCTTCCCCCCACCTTCCGGCGAGGCCGCTCTACTTCTTCCTCCTCACCCTCTGGCGTCCATGCCGTTCTTTCCTCTTCCCCTTCACAGGTCTTCATTGAGTTTGAATGGAGCATCTACCATTCTAGTGATCCCCGGAAGGGCTACCCATCGGTTCCCCTGCTCCCGCAGTCCTCTTCTAGATCCGCCTTCACAGGATCACCCCGCCAACCCCTCCACCGGGCAACGCAGAAGAAGAAGGAGAGGTGGGCTTCGGAAGGGAGGGGACAAATCCGACGATCCCCGGGCTTGTCTTCCTCTTCCGCTCGGCCCTTCGTTCGTAGCGCATCCCTTCTTCTGGACACTGCCTCCTTAAGGCCACATCGCCAGACGAAGGAGAAGAAGAAGGGGACGAAAGGAGAGAGAGCTGGAAGGTGACTCCGACATTGACTCACGCTCGCGATGGCGGTGAAGGACCGTCTCCGCGAGGCCGTTGGGGACGTTGGGTCACCCCTCTCCTGCACCGATCCCACCGTGGCATCCGCGCCGTTGGCCATCATCGCCTACGCCATCTGCCCCCTCCTTTCTCCTCCGCCTGCTCCATCAACATGGTAGCCTCCGGACGACGACAACACGAAGACGATGAAGCGGGCAGGCGAAGACGACACTGCCCCGCCCCCTTTGTCGCAGCTTCGCCCACGTTGGCACCCGGAGATGTCGCCACGACGCCAAGTGACGATGACGAGGAGGCGGCCACGCGACCACCCCGCGCGAGGAACCGGATAGCGCCATGACCCCCCCTGGTTACGCACGCGAGTGGGTACACGCGGACACGCGACCGCGGTTCACCGTGGCGGGTTGCCTGGCCCGGTCCGCGGTTCAGACCGATCTAACCGGTTCGACCGGGTCTAGAACCGGTTCAAGCCGGCCGGTTCAGGTCGTTTTGAACCGGTTTAGACCAATTTAGTGTGGCTCAACTCGGTTCAGGTCCGGCTCGGGTCCGTTTCGACCTGTTTGAGCTCGGTTTGCTTCATTTTGGGTTCGTTTAGGTCATTTAGCGACGATTAGCGCCGGTCCGTTTTTATTTTTTTGGTATGTTTAGACCGTTTTGTCTCCTTGTCCCACATCAACCTAGGTCCACAACTTTATGTTGCAGATCAGGCTGCCAGGTCCATGGATCCAGATCCACGATTTGTGGCTATTACTATGCCTAAGAATCTGGAACCTAGCAGTGCCTCTTCCCTACCCCCAATGTCCTGTGGCACCACCGTATTCTGTAGTAGCTTGAACACCCCTCCAGTGACCAACTTTGCCTCCCTCAGATCTTGGATGCAAGCCAAGACCAATAATCTCACAAGATCTAGCTAAGATGGAAAACCATGGTCCTATCTCTGGTAAAGAGCTAAACTTGATAAAAGATTAAGGTATAATTAAAAAATATATTGAAATGTTCAATGGAGGTGAAAGTGACAACAGGGCTTTAAATGTACTCAGTGGCAATTAAAATATAAGAGACGAGAACCATCATCTCGCTTAACTAATGAAAGCTTCGGAAAGGGGTCAGAGTTGCCTCAGATGGATGAGATAGTGGTTTGCGTGCTACAGAAAGACTGTCAAAGAGAAGCTCCTCTCACAGCAAAGATGGGATGCTTGTGGATGAAAGAGGAAGGCATGAAGCATTGGAGAACCAGCTAGATATGTCCGGACCAGACATGGCTAAGGTGAAAGCACATCTTGGGTGGCAAAATGGGATGGGAATCATGAGATATTGAAGAGACTATATAGTCAGAGGCGCGAGGCAACCGAGGCGAGGGAGGCCTCGCCTCGCCTCAGGCATTTTAGAAGGGTGCCTCATGCAACACTTTTTATTTATTCTTATTATATTTTTATGATTTATACAATATTAGAAAGTGAAAGAAAACAAGACATACCTCTAAAAAGACTGAAAATACATGTAAAAAAGCACGAAATACTTCTAAAAAAGTAAAAACTATTTATAAAATACAATAGGTACATTCAAAAAATAAAAAATATATTTAAAAATACAAGAAACATATCAAAGAAAATAAAAAATATATCAAAAAATGTAGAAAATACATCAAAAATGTAGAAAAGACATACCTTTTCTATGTTATTGGACTTTGAAACAACAATTAAAGTACATTAATATGTCAAATGATAACAATTGAGCAATAATTCTAAAACATGCATGGAAGTACATTAATAATTCTAAAATAGCATAGAAGTAACAATAATTGAACAATAATTCTCAAATCTTTTTCTTTTTATCATAAGTTTTTTTTGAATGTGCCGCGAGGTCACTATTTCATTGATTTAGAAAGAAAGAAATTACAATATATAAGATATAGTCTTAAGTCGAACTAAACAACAAACCAAAAATTAAATTTAAAAATAGAAAAAATTAAAAAATTATATGCATTTGAGGCAATCGAGGTGGCCGAGGCAGAAAAGGCAACCACCTGAGGCGGTTGCGGGCTTGGCCTCACCTCAATGCCTAGGCACCTGAGGTGATCGCCTTTGATAGCATAGAAAGAGATGGTCATCAGTGGTAGTTTGGCTACGTGGGAGAAAAGGTGAATAGAATTGGAGGATGAAGGATTTTGAATTGTGCTATCCTAGACAAATTTGTGGTGGATTCAAATATGTTAGTTAAACTAGCTAAAGCAGTGGGCAATTCTTCTCAGGTGAACCAAATTTCCATTTCCTCCCATCATAGTTGTCAACGTTTGCCCACATCTAAATGTCCCTTAAGTGCAAAGACAAATTTTCTTACGCGCCTTGGGTTATGACCATGGATTGTAGAATCAGCCAATCCGGATCGAGATCAGCCAATTCTTGGATCGGATCGGTACCCACCAATCCGATTCTGGCCAGCACTACCAACCCGGCTAGAACTCCCGGCTGTATCAATCGGAATCGACTGGATCGGTCAATCCTCAACCGACCCAAGTGGATCGATCCAAAAATCGGTCGATCCGAACTGATTCCCTAGAACCCAAAAGGATCCAAAATCGGATCGATTCAGGACCTGATTTCGAACTATTTTCCAGTCCGATCCCCCCAATAAGGAGGAGATCAGACTGATTCCCCCTTCTCATCCCTCATTCTCACTTCCTCCCTCCTCTTCATCATCTAGGGCTCCCCCTGGACCCCTCCCCTCGACAATCCACCTTGAGCAGCGACAATTCAGACCCTTGGAGTGGTTGATCCCCCTAAACAAGTAACTTGGGAAGGGGGGGACTTTCGATCCCTTCTTCCTCCCTCTCCTTCACCACCATAAAAAAAAATCCTTCAAGGGGCATTGCCCCCATGATACCCCCCACAAGGGGCGCTGCCCCCTTAACTCCTGCTGATGATAATGTAAACATATTAATATATTTCACTATCACTTATATTATCACATATATAGAAGATTCATAATCACAAATATATATTATATACTTAAATTTACATAAAGATCTATTTTAACTCTCTTCTTTCTCTTTTATACGATAGTCTATACTTATATGTCAGTTTCTTGAAAGGAACTTACTTTGTATAGCATTGTTTGAAAAAATGTCATCCACATTGTTTTTTATTTTTTTTTTGAATTTTTATTTATTCTTATGATTTCTCCTGATTTTTTCTGATTTTTTGAGAATTTTTATGATTTAAAAAAATAAAAAATATTGCCCGATTCAAGATTGCCCTTTCTTCCGGAGGATCGACCGATCCAAACCGATTTGATCCTGATCCCATGATCCTTGGTCAGGACCTTACCAGACCTATAAAAGGCAAGTGTTTGGGCAACCTAGCCCCAAAGGTGCCACCTGGGCACTAGACAGCTTGAATCACCAGTCCGCCATCAGACTGTTTGAACCTGGCTAAAGCAGTGGCCAGTTCCTCTCAGGTGAACCACATTTCCATTTCCTACCATCATAGTTGTCAACATTTGCCCACATCTAAATGTCCCTTAAGTGCAAATACACTTTTTCTGACACGCCTTGGGTCAGGACCTTACCGGGCCTGTAAAAGACAAGTGTTTTAGTCAACCTAGCCCCAAAGGTGCCACCTGGGCACTAGGCAGCTTGAACCACCAGGCACCAGTCCACAGCCAGACTGTTTGAACCTGTTCTGGAGGACATAAACCAGCTAAAGCAGTGGCCAGTTCTTTTCAGGTGAACCACATTTCCATTTACTCCCATCCAAGTTGTCAATGTTTGCCCACATCTAAATGTCCCTCGAGTGCAAAGGCGCTTTTTCTGACACACGTTGGGTCAAGACCTTACCAGTCCTATAAAAGACAAGTGTTTGGACCATGGAATGCCATCTCACGAGCTTATTGTGAGAATCTCGGTCCCACCTGTCCTGCGAGATCTGGAACAGCCAAAATCTTGGTCTCGTCAGCTGTTTCGGCAGTTCAGGGGCCAGCACCATCCAAGAGATGGAGGAGCTGCCGCAGCAGCTCTACTGTATCTCTTCCCCGCCCTTTGGACCTAGTATGACCTGGATAAGTGGCCGGATCCTGTGATATTAGATCCTCGGGACCCATTATCGCATATAAGCATCAGATCCAATACTGCAAAGTGACCAGATCTAGCTCGTACCAAGTCCAAGACCCAACACAACCTCCTATGAAGCACGAAGCTACCGCGGTGATGGCACTGCCTTGTTGCAGGATTCAGGCACCGATTCGACCCAAAATGGGTTAAATTGGACCGTAAACTCCGTAGAAATCTATATATGGGCTTATTTTTATGTTTTCCCATTTTTCTTATTAATATTGTTAGGTAATGTATATCCTACGTAAAAGAAATTAAAGATATGATCCCCAAGATTTTTTCAAGAATTTGACAAGATCTTTTTTCTTTCAACCTTCCAAGAAAAAGCCAAGATCCAAAACAACAATCATTGGTTTGTGCGACCTGGGCACTTGGCAGCTCGAAGCATCAGTCTGCCATCAGAGTATCAGACTGTATGAACCTGTTCTGGAGGATTGTATGAAATCAACCTTGATTATCAGCTAATTGTTGAACATCACCCCCTGCACCCTGCCTTCTCACGCACAGAGCCCAGAGGTTCTTGGACTTCTCTGCCGCTTCCTGCTTCCACTTCCCACCTTTGCCCCAGTAAATCTTCTCTAGACTGCTATATTCTCAAGATGCTCATCACATAGTGAAAGTAGCAACTTTTTCCAATAGTACACATTTTATGAATATGAATTAGACTTATGAGAACCATTTTCATAATCCAAACATATCAATTAGCACTTAAACTAGATTTTAATGAGTCTGAAGGAAGATAAAAAACTTACAGGTCCTTACAAGTCCTACCTAGATGTGCAGTACTTCAGTTATCAGTTAGTTATATGCTGAACACAAAATTAAGTGTTGCAGGGGAACGAAGTTGACATGGTTTTATAGCTGACATGGTTTTCTAGTTCAACCAGGTGTACAGCTACACTCAAACTCATCTCATCAGACCAAATATAGGCAAGAAATTACAGTTTACCTCCACCATTCCACTCTGTGCCATCATCAATTTTCAGGATGTCCATTTAAATGAAATGCAGGAAGTTGAAAAAAAGAAAAGAATTACAGCCAAATTCTGTGGATCACCTCTCCTCAAGGCAGAAACAAGCCAAGATTTATTCATATAGAAGCTAGCACAGCATCATGACGTTAGCAATGGGGAAAGCAGCCTAACATATAGCACCAATTGATCATTAGAACAGATGACAGACTTTGCCAAGCTCGTGAAAAGAGCGCCGGAAATGCCTTCACTTTGCCATCCGCCCTAAAATGATCCCGAACAGGCTTAAGACACTCAAATTCTGCATTCAGAACCATTTATCCCCTTCAAAGTCCAAGGCAGCTATCAGCAAAAACGCAACCACGGAAACCCCAAAAAGAACACGCATAGGAGCGCTGCACTAAAATTCTCGGCTATACTTCGTGGAGAGTTCAGCTAGACGAAAGCCGGGAAGAGATCCCCGCGCTTTCCGAGTCAGATCAACTGACCAGAAAGCACCATTGCGGAGCAACTCAACTGAACAACCAGATCTCAGACGAAGCCAGCGACAAAATGCGGGAGCCAAAGAGACAGAGAAAAGACGGACCTCCGGAGTCGTCCTTCGCAGCGGCCGAAGCAGAACTTGTGCCCCCAGTGCGGCGGACGCCGGCGGCGGAGATGCGCGACTTCGTCACCTGTCTTGGGGTGGCATAGGGCGCCGAGGGTGGCCTCTCAGGCTTGGCGGAGGGCCTACCGAACCCGCCGTTCCTGTATGCTCCGGACGCCATGGAACCCTTCAACGGCGCCCGCTCCTTCGCCCTCCCCCCCCCCCCCCGTCAACGAGGAGCTCCTCGAGCCATGTGAAGGCAGAGGTGAAGGGAAAACTCAGCGGGCGACTACAAAAGTCGGAAGAGGGAGAATGCGAGGACGTCTGAATGGGGAAATGGGGTATGATCGGATGGGAGTGAGATGGAAAGCGGAACACTGAAAAGGACCAGACGGAGAATGAGAGAGACGACGAGCAGAGCTGGAAGGAGGGAAATTATATGCGTCTCGGTCGAGGAAGGCGGACAAGGAGAAGTGCCTTCAAGACCCTTGCCCGGAGAGTAGGGGTGCAAACGAACCAATACACCCGACAAGTAGTTCGAAGCTCGGCTCGATAAAAACTCGACTCGACTCGTTTATTATGTTAAATGAACAAGCTTGAACACAAAATAAAGCTCGACTCATTAAACGAGTCGAGCTTGAACAGACTCCTGCTCGGCTCGATAAGCTCGCGAGTAACTCGATTACATATTATAATATATATATTTTTAAAAACTAAATTATGAGTATTAATAATTATATATTATCACTTAAAAGTATTAAATATTTTAAAATTTGAGTTTAAACTTAAATTGAATTTCATAAATGAGCTAAATATAGAGTTTCACAGGTGACTTTTTATTGATTTTGAATTTTATAAATGAGTTTGTATATAGTTTAAACTTGAATGTGAATTGAAATTTTGTCTAACTACTACTCGAGTTCGAGCTCGACTCGGCTCGATTAATAAACGAACCAAGCTTGAACAAGGATTCCACATACTCGTTAAAACTCGAGCTCGAATTCGAACTCATGTAAAATAAACGAGCCGAGTTTGAACACCATACTACTCGACTCGACTCGGCTCGTTTGCACCCCTACCGGAGAGTGGCTTTAGCGGGGTCCGTGCTTGTAGCTGGCCCCACCGGTTTCTGGTGCTGCCGATCAGTCTGTTGACAGCAACAGAAAATGGTTAGAGTGACGCGCGAGTGGAAGTAAGGAAATGGTTACCGGGTGTTGTGTCACGCGCGATGGAAAAGGTACCCGACACGGAGAGCGATCCGCCATCCGTCTAACCACCGCAAAGCCTCTGGTCGCAGTCTGCTTGCTATAAATAAAGAAAAAGCTTTTATACAAGTTCTTTGAATTTGCGAAACTTCGATATATAACCCCAAATTTTTAAGAAAAAATTTAAAATAAATATTTAAATTTTAAAAATTTATGGTCTTTATGTTTTATTACAGTGGTATTATGCAAAATTATTAACTTCTTTATTTAGGCCCATTTGACTAGGTTGATCCGTTATCTTACAGATAACTTGGTACAATGGCATCTCTTATGGGATCTTTAGTTGTATGATATATTGAGTTTTTGTTATAATTTTATATTTTATGATAAAATTGGTTAAAATGTTTGTTTGAAATTTATTATAATTTTTATTTTAAGAGAAATTTTTAAAATAAAAAAGAGTGAGACTTTTTTCTGGTAATCGCTCACCTTTCTTAGTTATGCATCATCTCTTATCTTTTGTCATCACCACTCTCCAAACATGACAATTGCATGTCTTTGACAAGTTTGGAATTTTAGATTAATCGGTAAAACTTGAAATATCATGTCTGTGTCTTGGAAGAAGAAAAACTTGAAAGAATCAAGGCATATGTGAAAGAAAACATTTAAACTAACGTTATATGCTGCATTTTTTGTGTTGTTATCTATATCAAATGGTACTAGTAAATTAGAAATAATAATACCCAAACATTCTATGAGGAGCTTGGGAAGACCTTTATCGTCGATACATATCTATGTCGAGTCATGTTATCTTGTTCCTTATTATGGTCTAATATCGTAGAGTCTAGTTCTATCATGGTGTCTTTCCATGTCATCTTCATAGTCACAATCACTATTTCGAGACCATTGTAGACACGCCAATTTGGCCTTATTTAGATCTTAAACCATTATTCCATTAGCAACATCTCTTTTAAACCATCAAAATCATGATGAACCACCCTTTTAGATGAGCCAAGGTGCTTATTGAAAATATGAGGATGATTTGCTAATTTCTAATCAAATTCGTGTTTGCCGAACAAGAGACTCCTGGTGGTGTGCCAGATTATGCTTTTCCCAGCATATCCTCTATTTGAAAATTTTTCACAGGATTATATGGACGTCTAATGAAAAAGTATTCAACATTAATAATCTTCTTCTATGAGTTATCTTTCCATTGCAACAAACGTCATTCAATTCTGATCTCCCATTTGTCTGCAGCGCCCTTTGGAATTTAGATGCGCAGTTCTGTCCGCACGCAGCACCGATCAAGCCCAATTGCATGAAAGTACAGCCCATTGGGCACATATCTGACAAATTCACGACCTTACCTTCCTTTTTACTCCTCCATATCACTTGGTAAAGTATCTGAAAGCTTCATGGCCAAAATTAGCATCGTCTAATGATGGTAATCCAACTTGTTGTCTTATACATCAAAACTTGCCAATTTTAGACTAGATTTGTTTCCTCTTCAAGTGGAGACATATTTTGAACATGGGGAAGGTGATCCGCAGTTTTCAATCCCTATCAATCATTTGGGTAAGTTTATAGATGCCTCAGGATGAAAATAAGCAATATTAAATGAAGGAAATCCAACCTATAGTCAGATGTATCAAAACTTGCTATTTTTGACCTGTTTTTCATCTCCTATAAAGGGAGACTCATATGAATGACCTAAGAAGGGCATCCCCATCCTCAAGCACTCCTCTCCTCGTCCTCCAGCCACCCTTGGCTCATCCCAACCTCCCTAAATCGTCCTCTCTTCATCCCAGTGCCCGGAGATCATTCCAAAGTGAAGAAGAAGCCGGTCTATGCTCCAACGTGCTGCACTGTTGATCATTGGCTTCTACAGATCTTTATAGTCATTTTACGGCTTTACTTCCTTCAGAAGAAGTGTGCTACATCAAGATATCTTTCATATCAAACAAACAAAGATCAATTCTGATATTCCCTTGGCTTGTTAAGGCTTCAACACCAGCGCTGCACAGACAGATCCGAAGTCTTCTCTTCTAAGTCATCATATTCTCAGTCAATTTCAGTACATTGAATGGTAGATTCAGCCTATATATACTTCATAGAAATTGTTCCCTGGTGAGTCATCTTTTATTCACAACAAGAATAATTCAATTCAGATATCTGTGGTTCCCATAGCATGTCCTACATCGACATTGTGCTGGGAGTTTCCAGAACTTCACTGTCCAAGATCCAGATTATCAAGTAAATTCAGATTACTTATCATAAGATTCAAGAAAACTTGTCTTCATATAAAACCACCCTCGGTGAGTCCTTTTTATTTTGAAACAAACATCACTTTATTCTGACATTGGTGCTGTTTTTTACGGTCTTTGCATCAGAGCCGCGCAGTTTACATTAAATCTGTCCAACCCAGTTGCCACTTTGCCTGGGTTGTGTTGTCTTTAACCATTCATATTCTCTTTTCTAACTCTTAATTCATATCATTTAGTTCATATTTAAGCATTTTTTATTCAGTTTTTCATCATTTCATATATCACAAAAAACCAAAAGAAAAGGCGTTAGGGCTAACCCCGAATCCGGTGAGTTTGTTTCCAATTGTCATTTTATGTTATTACTTTTACAAGTTACTACACTTCACTCAGTTCTAATCCTTCTTCACTTGTTTTCTTGTCTTATTATCTTCTAGTTGCACAAATACATCAAGCTAGCATCGGTTGGACTCTTCTTCATCGGCCGGCCGAAGAAGAAGAAGGTTGAACTCACATCCCAATCTCCCACGCTAAGGTACACATGATCAAATCAACTCATCTCTTGATTTACATTCCATAAAGCGGAGCCCGCGGCTCCTGGCAACCACCTCTTATCATGTTCTAAGTTAATTCATTCCTCACTCTCCTCCCACATGACCCGAACCATCTCCGGTGCTCGAGCGACGCCGTGAGATGAAGGTTTCAGGATCAATGTGAGTGTGGGACCAAGGTGAGGACTCTTTACCGCTTTCCGAGTGTTTTCCGATTCACTCCTTTTCCTCAATTCAATCTTTCACCTTCTCTTGAGGTGCCGACCCGGAACCCATTTCTGGAGTCGACAACCGTTAGTCTGGGCAATATCCACACCTTTTTGGTGTGATCATCCGATCTCGTGGCAGTTGTCAAACTCCATTCATGGAGTCCCTATTTCTGCTATTCGACCGTCTGAGCACTCATGTGCATTGGTCGATTTGTGGCTGTGTTTGTGTCGCTTGGAAAAGTTATTTCCATCGGAACTTATGCTATCTTTAGAAGAGTCATATGTCCTTTGTTTTTTTAAGTCTGTTTTATTGTTTTGTCTCTGTATTTCTCAATATTGTAAATGAACATCCGTTGTCTTGTGATTTAAAAAAAAAAGATACATATCTATATTAATTTAAATGGGTCTTTGTTCTATCATGGTCTGCCGTGACCCGAGCTCAATCCGTCCAGGTTTTGGGCCAATCGACCTAATCAAGAGCTGGTCAGCCAGACCCATTGTAGGGCCACCTTCGAGTCGTGTGACCCAGTGACTCGGCCAACCAAGTCACGAACAGTTATATGACCATTTATGGCACCCAAGGGATCTCGTCTCACCCTTATCATCATCCTGTCACTTCTCTGCTCTCTTGGAGATTAATTCTAATGTTTATTCTTGTTTCCTAAGTAATTGAGATTAATTTATTTTGTCATTAGTTAATAATTTCTTATTTGTTTAATTAAGTTTTTATAGTTTAGTAAGTTTTAACTTTCATTTAGTTAGGAGTTCATTTATTTTTTAATTACATTTACTTGATAATTTTATTAAAAAATTAGTTTAAACCCTTTTACACATTCATTACACATCAAATTCGCTTCATTCAATATGTCTTCTCCTATTCATGACACAAACTTCCAACATGACTTGGAATGATCTGACTTGGAAACATTGTAGCTTGATCTCCATGGCATAGCGAAAAATGTAATATAAATATTATGAGAAAGCAACGTATAGGGGTATATTATGATTAAAACATCATCTAGTGGGATGAAGGAATGTGCTAATGTGCACATGGATTCTACCCAAGGTAAGAACTTAATTTTGTAGACACTTATAAGCAATTAAACAACAGAAAGAAACTTTGAAGTAGCATAAGGGAATCGTTCAAGAAGAAATTTCCAAATCTTCCAGGCATTAGGTCCACGTATATGGGACCTGCTAAGAGCGCCTAAGTTTTCTCATGACAAAGACTTTGATGATGACACATTGTCATTACTCATAAATATAGTTCATATCATTGTCACATGTACATCAATAGTTAACAATTGCCATTAAAAACAAATGCTTGTTTTGAGCAATGGAAGAAAGCCACAAAGTTGTTCGTGGACGAAGATGTGCATTGACACACCAATGGATGTATAGGTCAAGGTTCAAGAAGCGGTAGTGGACAAGGAAGTGGGAGAGGGTCCAATAATTGAGAAGAGGAGGAGGAGATGCACAAGCTCACATAAGACAATGACACAATAGTAGGACACATGTATCTCATGATCACCTGCCCATGCCAACAACAAATGACAATCACAACAACAATGAACAACTTGAAGCTTTGTAAGAAGAAGATTAGGAGGGTGACATCAAAATGGTAAGGGATTGTACTAGAGAGCGTGATGAACATAATTGCCAACATTGGGAGGGGAGTGCCCAGACCAAATCCAAAAGAAATATACATGTATCTTTCAATGAAAGTAGAAAATATTATGAAATACATTAATCCGTATGAACACATTTAGGCAGAAAGGGGATGTGTTGATGATGGATGGTTGGACCAGTTAGTACACTCCATTTAATCTTTATTTCTTTCAACTCGAAGCTTATCTATTGCCTTGTTCTTAATAGGCATAATTGGGAGAATGATGATCAACTTCTTAGTGTATTGTCAAGACAGTACTGTCTTCTGGAAGTCTGTTTGTTATGCCCTAGATTTTTTTTTACATGCTTAGTGGAATACAATCCAACAACACCACCGGAGAAATAGCCCCACAACTTCATTGGTTTAGGAAATGAAGACTGAAATAGGTCCAACTCATAAATTCTAATGCTTTTATCAAAATATCATATACTGTCGCAATCTAAACAATTCATATATTGGTTTGAGAATACATATTGCCTCTTAGAAGACCAAACCACCATGCTTCTGTTGCGCTGAATCTGATAACCTAAAAATTGTTAAAAGATTGTATTAAGTCATAACGACTTAGTAGACATCCTATCATTTGCCAAATCGGATAACCAACAAGGCCCTATGATGATAATTTATAAGTACACAAACCTACATCTGAATTATAATAGTAATAAGTAAAAACATAATTAATCTTCCAACATTCCACAATTGCTTAACTACACAACCACAACCTATTAAAACACCAAGCTAATAAAGACATCACACCAGGATACAACTTCCAAATAAACTAATGCAATGAACATACATACAATTGAGACATACTATACATAACATGCAACACCATCTATTCGAGACTAACCAAAGTACACAACATGATGTATTAACCATAACCATAATAACACTTATGCATCCATTCTCTAAATGAAACATATATGCCACTAATGCATTCATTTTCTAAATGGACCACACACATCTTTCTCATTTTTGCAAGGAAAGTATTGTATTGTGATCTCAACTAGCTGACACTAAATCTAATATATAATTATATAACTAAACTAGATCTCATAGTACACCTAGGCAGGGGTGTACTTAGGACAAACCGTGATATTTGGGATCGAAGGATGTTTTAGATTATTCTAATCCCTGTCACCAATGGGCACGACTAAGTAGTCCGGTGTAACTCAATTTTTATATTTATTCCAATGCACATCTGCATTTACATCAACTCATGCCTTGAAATGAGTCAATCACATTCATCTCATGCCTTGTCATAAGCCATTCACATAATCTCATTTGCAATACAGGATATGCCATGCAATCATGACAACCAAATGGGCACATACACATAAACCATGCAAATACATCATCTATTATATACCACTTATCCACTTTCGACTCTGAAAATTCGACGGGGCATTCTCCTTTTCAGGGAAGTCCGTGAATCCAGATCGTCACCTCAATAGGGGATGAGAAAGAAAAGAAGAAAACATGGAAAGCAACTCTCACCTCGGTCCCACACTCACATTGATCCCTGAACTTTCATCCCTTGGCGTCGCTCGATCACCAAAGAGACGGTTTGGGTCATGTGGGAGGAGGGTGAAAAGAAAATAAATTAAGACATGTGGTCGCCAGGAACCGCGGGTTCCGATTTATGAAATTAAAGATGAAAGATGACCGTGTGTACCTTAGCGTGAAGAGTGTGGGTTAAAGCTTCTCCTTCTTCGGCCGGCCGATGAAGAAGAGTCCTCAACGCGTGGGTGCTTGATTTTCTGTTCAACTAGACAAATAAACAAGTGAAAAGATAATTATAACTAGAAAAAGTGGAGTATATGTAAATAAAATAACATGAAACACACAATTGACTAGAAACTGACCGGATTCGGGTTACCTCTAACCCTTTTTTTATTTTCGGATTAACAGACTAAAAATAATGCAAAAAATGTAAAACAAATAATGTGAGGATGTATAATCTCAAAATAAAGATATAGGAAAAAGAACAGAAATATTCTTATACGAATAGAGAGATATGGCCAAATCTGGGTTGTCAAAAAAGCCAAGCAGCAGTCCAGGATCTGCCAGGCGCGACTTTGCCTCTGCGCTTGTCATGATCATCCCTGGCCTCATAATCAAGTGCCGTCAATTTCAAACTCAAGAAGGCTTGGAGAGGAAGAACTTTGATGAAGAGAGCTCGGGCAGAAGATGACCACACACTGCTGTAGAGGCCGAATAAAAGAGACCTGACAAATCACCTGCAGACCAGCATTCCTCTCTCTTGAACCGACTTTTCTCTCCCTAAAAACTCAAAATTATCTCTCTAAAAATCATAAAATCAATGCATGAGGGAGGTTGGTTGTCTTGAGATGCCTGGGGAGTCATGCTCATGCCTTTGGAATGACCAGAATCAGAGTTAATTTATAGGAGAACAACAGATCTTATCAAGACTAGAAAATAGGGCTCATTGCGCCCTACCCCAGGGTGCATGCGCCCTGGTGCAGGGCGCATGCGCCCCACTGAGGGGCGCATGTGCCTCCCAGTGGGGGCGCATGCTATCTTTTTCGAAAAATTCGGTCTTATCCGGTCGATCCGTTCAGCGGTAGAGTCCCGGTGAAAAACTGGTTCCCTCGTGCCTCAAGGGTAGGGCGCATGTGCCCTCAAGTTAGGGCACAAGGTCACGTGCCTTAGGGGTTGGGCGCATGGGCACGTGCCCTGGGTTCCGGGCACATGTAACCAGGGACCCAGGCGCATGGGACTATTTTGCGCTTCCTTCTTCCGGAAGCCATTGTGAACACTCCCGAACTCGGAATTCGACGCCGTTTGTTGCGTTGGAAAGATAACAAGATGAAGAATCTCTCTATAGCATTGGATCAGCCATCACACCCTCAAAAACTTCAGAATTTTGTCCGGAAGTTAGGCAAGTGAACAGAAGATCCGATACTAGTAAAAATGACTCTGACGGCAAATCGGAAAGGCACAGTATGCAACAAAACTCGTCCGGAGTGTGAATATGACCATAAACTTAAATGCATGATCATTAGGCATTAGTCATTCAGCCAATTTCCATGTTTACATGATTTATGTGTGGCTTTCGCTCGAAAATTATGGCTTTTTGCTGAAAACTTTGGAAAGCATCCGATTTCGTTCGGCGAAGCTCCAAGTGAACTTTAAAGGACCCGACATCATTCTAAGGTCAATCACACATGTTACCCTATAAAACATGAGTTTTATGCTATGAATTAGGCGAATTTGGCGTGTCTACAGCTTGCCTCGCCTTGATGTCGGCTTTGTAAGGGAATGACATGTAATGAAGCGGAGTGATTCGTAGTGAACTGTAATAGAATGCAAGTGAACGTATATGAATGTAGCAGAATGGAATGGTGATGGACTGAAAATGTGGCATCAAAGTGTAGAGATAGACACGCTTATCTACCTGATCCAGCAAAATGAATCTCACTGAATATTCTAGATCACTTTCATGTTCTATCAAAACCTCATATAATTGATTGGTAAAAGACATGCCATTGGCACGAGAGATGAAAAATAAAGGATAAAGGATAAAAGATGTAGCCAACCCTCAGTGTTGTGAGGAGTCCTCGAATTCGTAGGTTCATCATCAGCCTGCAACCCAAACTTTGCGGTGTTCTTGTACTGTGATGGGCTAAAGTTTTAAAAGAGAAATTGATCTTAAAATAAAAAGAATACCAATCCATCATATTTGGATTCTCAAGTTCATTCAAGTTTCACCAAAATACTCAGTTTAATTCTGAGTGGAATAACCTCAAGTTCTAAAAGGGTTCATTTAAGCATAACAAAATTGCTCGGGTATCGTGAAAACCATGAATCACGCTCTGGCAGAAAACCAAGTATTCGGAAAACGATAAAACAAACTTAAGCTATAGTGGGATTGAAAGATAATGGTGGGACAAACACAGAATGATGGGACAGAAGAAACAATGGCATGACAAACATGACATGGTGGGATAAAATAAAAGACACGGTGGGATAAAAAAGGAAAGAATAAAACATGGTGGGATGAAAGAAAGAAAAGAATAAAACATGTTGGAATAAAATTGGTAATGATGAAGAATGAAAAAAGAAGATGGATGTGAAAACATAGAAAATTATGTAGAAAATAGTTGAAGATATAGATTGTCTATTGGAGGTCAAGACACCTGATTAGGAACCCTTGTCCCTCCAATGTTCAATTTTGGCTTATCCGTGAGGGAGAAGAAATGACCAAGCCGTCGTAGATTTTGTTAAAGGGGACCTTGGGCCCGGTCATCTTCACGCTCAAGGTCTTCAACATTAATGCATATAATACGTATTAAATGGACGTAACATAACTAAATGACAAATGGTAGGCGTGATGTGAAGTGCAAAATGAAATGATGGTGATGATGTGAGATTGATGAAATCTTCAGGCATGATTTATCAACTTGCATCGACTACCTGATTCATCAGCATCTCCGGTCCATCCTTGTCTTGTCTTCTGATGGAATACAACACCACGATAATGTTCAGCTGGGTGGCGCTTCCTCTCTTTTCATCGTAGGGTTGGCATGACGTTCCTTCAGGAACACTAATCTCACCAATTCACCTGTTGGACTTAAAAGGTTGCCTGATGGCCCCTGAAAACACTTATCAAAGATGATTAAATTTTCATCATGACTCATCCCTTTGCCTGTATATCGTTTGTCTTGATTTTGAGTCAAATGGAGGAGCCTTCTTAAGAAGGTAGAATAAAATAAATGACTTGAATGAAATGGAGGTAAGGGTTGAGAGAACTTACCTGCCGTGGTGTGAATCCTCTCCTCTTCTGCATTGAAATGCCTGAAACACTCGACAGAAGGGGATTAGATCTTCATCATGACTCATCCCTTTGCCTATTATGGTCAACTTTGACTTAGGTCAAAGGGAAGAGCCTTCTTAACAAGGTATTTAAAGTAAAAAATGGATATGCAATACAGGAATGGAAATATGCTTGACAGTCAAATAAACATGGATGCAACTAAGGCGATGTTCATGACTGAGCATTTTTTTTTGGATTTTCTTGGAAACAATCATTTTTTTTGGATTTTCAAAAGTATTCAATTTTTTGGATTTTTGAAATATGCACTTTTTGGGGGTTTTAAAATATGCATTTTTTTAGATTTTTAAAATATGCATTTTTTTGGATTTTTGAAATATTCACTTTTTTTGAGAGAAAATACTGGTATTTGAGACAGTTCATCGGTCTTGGGGGTTTGTTAAGACTCAAGTGGTAGATACCATATGCAAAATAAAGTACCCTACCTAGAATCCTTCTAACCTTCTTCCTTTGATCGGCTTGGATTGCACCTGGATTCGGTCGGTTTATCCTACCCAAGGGGTTTAAGGAGGAAGAGTATAGAGGAAGTCCTTGATAGGGTTTGGAGATGTTGAGAGGGATTTCTCTACTCTCACTCAAATTACCCATTGGGGTTCGGCCTCTTTAGGTCTCTCTCTTTTTTTTTTTTGCTCTTTTCTATGTGGCACAAATTTGGATAGGTTTTTGACCCGTGGGGACATTGCCCATCTTTTAATGCCTTTTGCCTTGACTATCATTCTGGGTACTCATTCAGACAGGTTGATCATTTTATCTTTTTTTCTAACCTGAGGGGTTCATTGCCCATCTTTTGGCACCCTTTTGCACCCTCTGAGACGGCCTCCTACTAGGGTGGTGAGTGTTTTCGATACTACCCCTCTCTAATCTTCTCTCCCTATCTTGGACCGAGTAGAAGAGAATAGGGTAAGGGTACTCCTTCCGTTTCTAGATTTCTGCCTTGCCTTTCGCAAGTGTCAGGTTGTCTGGATTCTAAGATCGGGAAGTGTTGTGTGTGTAGGATGCTACCTACCCTTGACTTCTCACGAACAACCTAGGGTCGATGACTTGAAATTATACCAGTGGTTTCTCTGTTTTTATGGAAAGTACTTTTTAAGGTAAACTCCATTCCAAGGATGATTCAATTTTTCTCCATCTGCATTAGTCAATTCATATGCATTACCTAGATACTTTTCAGTGATTACAAAAGGCCCTTCCCAGTTAGGTTGCAACTTAGAGCGGGGACCCCCCGGCTTAACAAATATGCGTTTGACTACCATCTCACTGATCTCGAACTTTCTCTCAACCATCCTCTTTTGATAAAACCTTTTAAGTCTATTCTGATAAGTCTTGGCATGCTCGGCGGCGGCTAGCCTTCTTTCATCCAAGAGTTCAAGCTGTGCAAGGAGAGATTCTCGTCTCTCATCAACAGGAATATCCTTGTTGAGCTGAACTCGGAGAGATGGAAGTAATACTTCGTAGGGGACCACTGCTTCCATCCCATATGCCAAAGCATACGGGGTTTGTCCAGTGGGAGTCCTTACAGAAGTATGATAAGCCCATAGAGCATCTACAAGTTTATCAGGCTAGTCGGCAAATTTGCTAGACTTACAAGATTTCTTGATGATTTTGATTAAGGTTTTGTTGGTGGCTTCTGCTTGACTATTGCCTTGAGGATAGTATGGTGATGAATGATGCAATGAAATGCGATACCTGTTGCAAAGATCATGTAGATCTTGAGAAAGAAATTGTGGCCCATTATCGGTGACGATGTTGCTTGAGACCCCGAACCTTGCTAGGATGTTGCGCTTGATGAAGGAGCAGACTGTTGACGCTTTAATCTCCACAAATGCTTCCGCTTCAGCCCACTTTGTGAAGTACTCCGTTGCCATCAGAATGAATGATTTCGAGCGCATTTCAGAGTTGAGGTCACTCAAGGGGCCGATGATATCAAAAGCCCACATGGCGAATGGCCATTGGGCATGAATTGGATGATGGGAAGATGCGGGAGAGTGAATCTTGTTGACATGGAGTTGACATGAATGACAATGCTGGACAAAGATGGAGCAATCTTCTTTTAGAGTTGGCTAATAATACCCTTGTCGGATGATTTTCTTAACAAGGGCTTGGGCATTCTCATGACTACCACAAAGTCCAGAATGTGCTTCCTTCAACAACAACTCGGCTTCTTCTTAATGAAGACACCTGAGTAAGATTCCATTTAGGCTTCTCTTGTAGAGCACTCCTCCTAAGATTGTATACCTCTGGGATACTCTTCTGATTGCCTTCTTTTCTTTGGTGGTTGATCCAGGTGGGTATGATTGATCTTGGCAATACCTCGCAATCTCGTCATACCAAGGTTTCTCACCTTCTTCTAATTCTTCCAACTCAATTAAGGAGATTTCTTCTTTATGTTCCAAGTATTCCTTTCTATTGAACCTCTCCTTAACCTTTAGAAAACGTCCATCCTCAATTGTTGGAATTGTCCTCTTATAGATGTGGATAGTTCGCACTTGCCTGCCTAGCAGGATAGATAGAGATGAAGCTAGTGAAGCTAAGGCATCAGGAGGATATTCTGAGAACGGGGGACATGGACAAATGTAGTTTGAAGAATAGCTTGATGTAGCAGGTGGTGAGTTCCTGGTAGGGTTTGAGGTTTGGATGGAAAGTTCGGTACTCGGTACTTGGATAGGACTTATCGTAGGATCAATTGACTATCACCTATCACCCTTAGTTCGGTGGCACCATGGAAGTGAGCAGCCTCCAACCTGGCCAGCAAGGCTTCATACTTAGCTATGTTGTTGGTTGCTGGAAAGTTAAGCTGAAAAGCCTGTGGAATGGTGACACCTTCAGGTGACAGAAGGACAATACCTATCTTTCTACCATGAGAGTTCAGAGCCCTGTCAAAATATAATGTCCAAAGATTGGAAGATCGGACTGACATTAGTTCATCATCCGGGAGCTCCGACTGGACTGGGTCAAAGACGGGTATGGGATGATGGGCAAGGTGTTCAGCAATAGCATAGCCCTTGATTGCCTTCTGTGGGACATAAATGATATCAAATTGGGATAAGAAGCTCTGCCATCGCCCTAACCGATCAGTCAAAACTGTCTTCTCTAACAGAAACTTGATAGGATTGATACGAGCAATGAGCTTGACTTGGTGAGCAAGAAAATAATGTTTGAGTTTCTGAACCACCCAAACAAGAGCAGCACAGGCCTTTTCTACCACAGTGTACTTTAGCTCACAAGCATCAAACATCTTAGACAAGTAATAAGTACCTCGTTCTTTTCCTTCTTTATCAACTTGCGCAAGGACTGCCCCAAGAGAGTTCTCAAGAACTGAAATGTAGAGAACCAAGGGCTTGTCGGGAATTGGTGGTCTAAGTACAGGGGGAGTTGCCAGGTATGTTTTCAACCCATCAAACACCTCCTGGCACTTCGAATCCCATTTAAACTCGGCCCCCGCCTTGGTTAACTCATAGAAAGGTTTACACCTTTGGGAATGTTGTGAGATGAACCGGCGGACAAATTGTAGCCTCCCAATCAATCCTCGAAGCTCTTTCATATTCTTCGGGGAAGGCATACCAATGATTGCCTTGGCCTTGTTTGGGTCGATCTCTATGCCCCTTTTGCTTACTATGAACCCAAGTTGTTTTCCTGATGAAACTCCAAATGTACACTTATTAAGGTTCATTTTCAGCTTGTATTCTCTAGATCGTTGCAAAACTTTCCTTAGTACTTCAGAATAATCTTCCCGACTCTTGGACTTGATAACCAAATCATCTACATACACCTCTACAAGGGTGTGCATCATGTCGTGAAAGATAGCCATCATAGCCCTCTGATATGTAGCACCAGCATTCTTTAACCCAAAGGGCATGACAACATAGCAATATGTTCCCCAAGGTGTAGTGAACGAGGTCTTCTCTTGGTCCTCCTCAGCTAACCGGATCTGATTGTATCGAGAATAGCCATCCATCAATGAAAGCAGTTCAAATCCAGCTGTGTTATCAACCAAAACATCGATATGAGGTAAAGGAAAATCATCATTAGGACACGCTTGGTTCAAGTTCCTGAAGTCTATACAAATTTGAACCCGTCCACCCTTCTTCATAATAGGGACTATGTTAGCCACCCATTGCGGATATAGGACAACTTTAATAAATTTTACTTGGTGTAGTTTGTCGACCTCCTCTTTCATTTTGAGAGCAATATTAGAGTGGAATCTCTTGAGCTTTTGTTTAACCGGGTAGTTCCAGGTTTCAAGGTTAATCTATGTTCAACCAATGAATTATCTAATCCCGACATGTCTTCATACGTCCATGCGAACGTGTCCTTATATTCTTCCAAAACTTCGATCAAACGTTGTTCTTGTGAGGGAGTGAGGTTTGCGCTAATGAGGATAGTCTTAGGATCTTCCAGGATTCCTAAATTCAGTTTTTTGGTTGGTTCATTCCCTGTGGCTAATGATTCTTCAAATCTTCTAAGCCCAGATGCATACGCATCAGCCAAGTCCTCAATTTCATCCTCAAATTTGGGATCCTTCTCTAATACCACCTCATATACTCCCAACGTATGATCTATGTTATGCTCATCCTCATATCGGATTTCATCTAGCTGTATGGTATTCTCTAGAAAGTTTGGCAGCCTTGCACACTCTACACATTTCTATGCCAATTGTTGCATATACCTATTTGGAACTCGTTTACCTCTGACTTTCCTATTTCCTAACCTAACTTGACCTACTGAAGATAAAACTGGAATGGTGGTATTTATAATGGGGGGAGGATCGAGTAAATCGATCAACGATTCAGAAAAGGGGGATCCCTGATTGGGAGCACCCTCTGGGATGAGTAGAGACGTCTCCTCGATGGAAATGTGAGTTTCAGAGAAGACATTTTTTTTTTGGAATTTTCAAGTAAAAAGATGGAATGAGTTGGAATGACTCGAGGTTTGCTAGAAGATGACTGAATTAATAGAGATAAAAACTTAAGGATAACGGGAAAAAAGGGGCTCGTGGGCCCAATGGTAACTTAAAGTGGACACATGGGTCCAAAACTGATAAAAAAAGTAAATGGGTACGTGGACCCGATCTTAAAAATGGATGGGCATGTGAGCCCATGTTGGGAAAAGCCCTCAGTCTTGAAGCTGACGAGGGAAGTAAATGGGCAAGTAGGCCTAGTAAGAATAGAAGGTTGGAAAGGGCACATGGGCCCAAAATGAGTTGTTAGTTTGGTAGAAGAGAGTGGGCTTGGAAGCCCATCCAAAAGATCTAAGAACAGCGGCACGAGGTTTAAACATGGGATTGTTATATTTGGGCCTCGCGGAATAGTTTTGACTTGGGTGGCATGCTCAACCAGATGATCCAAGATTGGTCTGCCCTTGAGTGGTTTCTGGTGCTCTACCCCACTTGAGAACAAACAAGTCAAAGATAAGCACAGGTCTTCCAAGTCTTCTTCTTCTTCATCTGGAGCTTTCCTTCTCTTGACAACTATCATGGAACTCTTGTCATCTTCAGCCATCATCATGGTCTCCCCTTTGATAAAGAATGCGTGGAGTCGCATGGCATATCCTGGCTGGAAGATCCTCCTTGGGATGGAATCCTCTTCATATCCGAACCCCTGCCTGCATGGCCTTTTCTCAGTTTGAATCGGCTGAGTGATCCCTTGAAGATCCTTGCCTAAACCTTTTCCAAGCTGATAGCCTAGCTTCATCATCATCCGCCATCCCACTGTGTCAGGTAGAGAGGCAGTCATGCATCTGACTTCCGGTAAATCTCCCATTGAGATCTGGGGCTGTATTGACAGTCCTAAGGGCAAAGAAGCATCATTCAACACGTCCCTTACAAGCATGCTAGTCACCTTGACCACTTGTCCTTTAAAGGGAAACTTTATGCACTGGTGATTTGTTGAAGCCACAGCCCCTATTGCCTCCAAGTATGGCCTCCCAAGTATAGCACGAAAAGTTGGATCCAATTCTAGAACATGAAAAGTCGTTGTGACTGTACATGGTCCAAGTTTGACTTCTAAAGTGACCACCCCCACGTGCAGACTTCTTGGAGTTGTCCTAGGCCATCACCATGGAACAAGATGGCTTAATTTCTTGGTCAGAAATACCGCACAACTGCAAAGTTTCTGGCAGCATAACGTTTATAGAAGCTCCAGTGTCAACCAAACATGATTTTACCTCAACATTGCAGATGATAACAACCACATGCAAAGCATATCTCCTGACCTCTGGATATGCTAATTCTTTCTGAGAGAAAGTGAGTGTTGGGTGCTCACTTCTAGGGGCTAACACTGTAGTGATCTTCTCAGGTGGAAGATCTTCACTCACCATGACCCTTTGCAAATACTGCTGTAGAATCTCCTGGTGCACCTTTAATATTTTGATCAACTCAAGTATGGAAATACGGGCCGGTGTCTTATCTAAATGTTTTAACAAATCATAGGCTGTGCCTGGCAATGGTTCTTCCACTTGTTCCTCCTACACTGGATCCTGCGGTTGAGTACTAGCTTGGGGAAAGAGCCGCTGTAACATCCTCCCACTCCGAAGCATCGGGGCTATTTGGCAGTCAGGTAGAGGTGATGGGTTAACTGGGGTGGGAACAGGTGGTGTAGGTGCATGTATGGTAGGCAATGGGATTGGTGGTTCTGGGATGATTGGGTTAGTGGGTAGAGGGGTAGGATTTGGAGGTGGTAGTGATGGTGATGCTGGTGGCCTGATAGGAAGAGGCTGGGGTACAAGAGTGGTTGATGGGTTTGATGAAGGTGTTGGTAATGTGGTAGGTTGTGGGGTTGGTGGTATAATAGGTTGAGGTTTTGGAGTGGCAGAGCTCATAGGCTGGGGGTTCAGGTTTGGTGGAGATTGTGGTGGTCGGATGAGCAAGGGCCGGTGTGTAGCAATGGTTGAAGGAGGTGTAGTTAAGGATGGGGCTGGCCTAATGATGAGTCGGCGAGAAGAAGTGGTGGCCAGTGGTTGGGTTATTGAGCTAGGTGGTGGTTGTGGAGTAGAAGGTGCACGGATTATTTGTCTAGGAGGGTTCCTAGCAGGAGGCCTAGCTGGGTTGACCGGCATGGTTGCATTTTGGTTTTCTAGTTGCCAATCTTGAGCACGACTAGCATCTCCCTGGACAATGGAGTGTACTAGACCAATTCCTGGGTTTGGATGTGCTGGTGCCGGTGCCGGAGCGGGAGCATGTAATGGGAGCGGATTATGGACAATCCCCAAGCCAGGTTGTTGTTGAGGTTGAGCCGGTGGACGCTGCCGCTGCTGCTGCCTAGCCTTCATAGCTTGTATGCATTCCCTCATTTGGACCCAATCGATGCTACCTTGGTCATTCAGATCATGGATGTAATCCTTGAATTGAAAACACACTTCTACAGTGTGACCAGGACACATGTGGTAAGCACAGTATCGGGACATATCTGCATTTGTTGGCCAAACCTCTCTTTCCTTGGGCAATTCCAACTGTTTCTCCGCCATGAGTACATTGAAGATGTCAGTCAAGGAGTAAGGGAGTTGTTGGTAGTTCTCTCTCCTAGGACCTCCCCTTCTTGGTGCCTGATTGGGTGGTGGCGGTGCCCTATTGTAGGTAGGTTGACGAGGTTGCTGGGGTTGTGCTACTGGTTGAGTGGTTGTGGTGGCTTAGCCTGTTGTTGAGGGGGGTAATAGGAAAGGTTCTGTGGCGTGTTTCTGAACTGGTTTTGACGGTTCCCTCCTTGGTTCCCCACAATGTTTATAGCTTCGTTGTTGACCACTCCCTCGGTTATAGGACCAACTGGTGCAGAGGGAGTTTTCCTGAAGTTCCTAGGTTTAGGATCAAAAGGGTTTATCATGGTGGCATCTTTGAAGTGGGCTTGCAAGTATCGGGCACTGTCATAGAGTTCATTCACGGTGGTAGGACGGTGCATAATGAATACATTCCTCAAGGCAGGTGTAGTGTTGCCGATAAGCATCTTTTCTTGTTACCCTTCAGAAATCACATCTGTCAGTTTCTTTGCCATTCCCCTCCAGCGATCAACAAACTTTATGAAGTTCTCTTTGGGCTTCATCTTCTCAGCAATCAAATCTGTGATGGAGCATGATGGTGCCACACGGTCTCTATATCTTTGCAAAAATTTGGTCTTGACAATATCGAAGTCTCTTGCCTCAAAGGAGTCGAGCGAGTATAACCATTCCAATGCAGACCCTTCTAGTGATCGACGGAACAAGAAGGCAAGAACCCTACGATCATTTTTACAGAATGAGGATTCATAGAGAAAATCTTTAAGGTGGAGAAAAGGATTGCCAGTACCAATGTAGCGGCGATAAACTGGTAGCTTAGAAGGTGGCAGGTGGAGAATTGGCAAAGAAGGAATAGAGATCTCAGGAACTAACTTGTAGTCCAAGCGACATCTCAGCTCTTCATAACATTCATTCATTTGTGTGAGATGATCTATGATTGCCTGGGTGAGAGCAGGTTCTTGGTTTACTGGTGGGGGTATGTGATTAGAGGCATGATTTTGGAATTGAGGAGCATGACTTGGCAAATTCACTGAAGATTGTCTCATGACTTGATGGGCCAAGGGAGCAACATGGTTAAAATAAGATGATGGAACAAATGATGGTTGAACCATAGATGGTTGAACTATAGATGGTTGAACTACAGATGGTTGAACTATAGATGGTTGTGCTAATGATTGTTGAATCATAGGTGGTTGAACAATAGGTGGTTGAACAAAAGGTGACTGAATGAGTGGTGGTCGAACCATAGGACAAGGAGATGATGCAATTTGATTGGCTTCAGCCTGATCTGAGGCAATTTTGCCCTTCACCATGGATTGTATGCGGGCGTAGGTTTCTGGGTCAGTATAGAGAGACAACTCCCTAAAGAGTTGTTCAACATCACGAGGGGCAGATGGTTGAGGGACCTCTTGCACTTCTGACTCAAACAATAGATTAATAAGACCATCTGACAGAATTGGTTGGTGACCCATCTCGTGCTCTCGATGTTCAGCTTGTTCCGCCATTCCAACGTGCCTTCTAGACCTTAATTACATTGAACAAGTTGGCAAAATAAACAAAGAACTTTTTTTATGGTTTTTAGCATCTTGCAAAAAATGTTAGAGGTTTGAATTTTTGTTTGACAAACAAATGATGCAAAGACTTGAAAGCAAGATTATGCAATGATTTTGATTAAACCTTAGGTTTATGAATTTTGTTAAGAATTTTTCTCTCAACAAATGGGTCAGGATTCCTAACTCCAATCTCCAATGACCTAGGTTTCACATAATCTCACCACGCGTAGGTAACATAGGATGCTTCGGGTTTTGGGGAGTGGTACAACCAACCCGATCGTGAAGAGGAATACTCCACGTATGAGGAATTACGGAGGCCTTGATGAAAGCCAACCAAGTCAACTAGGAAGGAATATCCCAGAAGAGAGGTCAGAATCCACCAAGAGGGTGCTTTGGATGGGAGGGGTAAATGGGAGAGTGAGCACCCACCTCAAAAAAGTGTAAAAGAAGGAGGTAGAGAGAAGGAGCAGAGAATGCAATCAAGTAATAAAGCAAGTAATAAGCAAAACATAAACTTAAATAAACAAGCAATCACATAAGACAAGCAATTAGAAGCTAGACAGACAACTAGAAACTAGAATCTAGACCTTGTTTCTTATGTGAGCCAAATGGAGATAGTGAAAAGGTGATGGAAAGAAGAGGGTTCAGATCTGATAGCCAAGCAAAAAGGGTGGTCCACATGGGGACCGATGTAAGAATAAGCTGGTTCACGTGGGAACTAGGGTAAAAAGTAAAGGTGGTTCACGTGGGAACCGGTTTTGGGTAAAAAAAGGTGGTCAACGTGGGAACCAGTTTGAATGATTAAAAGAAGGCCACGTGGGGCCAATTAAAGGTGAAAAAGGATCTGATCCAAGTGGGGATAGATCTGAAGGAAAGTGGTTTGGTTCACGTGGGAACTGAAGTAAAGAAAGAGTTTGGTTCACGCGGGAACCGGTTTAAAAGGAAAAGGGTGGTTCACGCGGGAACTGGTTTAAATAAAATAACAGAAATTAAATGACGCACTTGGCACTTCAGATCTGATGAAAGATGGGTGAAATCAGAAAATTTGAGATGGCATGAAATTAAGAAAGGTGTAAGGAAGGAAAGGCTCACGTGGGAACCAGTCTAGAACTAGAACTAGTTGCGAACAAAACACTAAGCACCCACGGTTAAAGACACTGCTTGTCCCACCGTGGTCGCCACAAAGCTGTCGACTCTAAAAATTTGACAGGGCCTTCTCCTTTTCAGGGAAGTTCGTGAATCCAGATTGTCACCTCAAGAGGGGATGAGAAAGAAAAGAAGAAAACATGGAAAGCAACTCTCACCTCGGTCCCACACTCACATTGATCCCCGAACTTTCATCCCTTGGCATCGCTCGATCACCAAAGAGACGGTTTGGGTCATGTAGGAGGAGGGTGAAAAGAAAATAAATTAAGACATGTGGTCTCCAGGAACCGCGGGTTCCGATTTATGAAATTAAATATGAAAGATGACCGTGTGTACCTTAGGGTGAAGAGTGTGGGTTAAAGCTTCTCCTTCTTCGGCCGGCCGATGAAGAAGAGTCCTCAACGCGTGGGTGCTTGATTTTCTGTGCAACTAGACAAATAAACAAGTGAAAAGATAATTAGAACTAGACAAAGTGAAGTATATGTAAAGAAAATAACATAAAACACACAATTGACTAGAAACTGACCGGATTCGGGTTACCTCTAACCCCTTTTTTATTTTAGGATTAACAGACTAAAAATAATGCAAAAAATGTAAAAAAATAAAAAGAGGATGGAGAATCACGAAATAAATATATAGGAAAAATAAAAAAAGATTCTGATAAGAATAGAGAGAGATATGGCCAAATCTGGGTTGTCGAAAAAGCGGAGCAGCAGTCCAGGATCTGCCAGGCGCGACTTTGCTTCTGCGCTTGTCACGATTAGCCCCAACCTCAGAATCAAGTTCCGTCGATTGCAAACTCCATAAGGCTTGGAGAGGAAGAACTTTAATGAAGAGATCTCGGGCAGAAGATGACCACACACTGTTGTAGAAGCCGAAGAATAGAGACCTGACAGATCACCTGCAGACCAGCATTCCTCTCTCTTGAACCGAATTTTCTCTCTCTAAAAACTCAAAATTCTCTCTCTAAAAATCATAAAATCAATGCATGAGGGTGGTTGGATGTCTTGAGATGCCTGGGGAGTCCTGCTCATGCCTTTGGAATGACCAGAATCAGAGTTAATTTATAAGAGAACAACAAATCTTATCAAGACTAGAAAATAGGGCTCATTGCGCCCTACCCCAGGGCGCATGCTCCCCATTGAGGGGCGCATGTGCCTCCCAGTGGGGGCGCATGCTATCTTTTCCGAAAAATTCGGTCTTATCCAGTCGATCCGTTCAGTGGTAGAGTCCCGGTGAAAAACTGGTTCCCTCGTGCCTCAAGGGTAGGGCGCATGTGCCCTCATGTCAGGGCACAAGGTCACGTGCCTCAGAGGTAGGGCTCATGGGCACGTGCCCTGGGTTCTGGGCGCATGTGACTAGGGACCCGGGCGCATGGGACTGTTTTGCGCGTCCTTCTTCCGGAAGCCATTGTGAACACTCCTGAACTCAGAATTCAACGCCGTTTGTTGCGTTGGAAAGATAACAGGCTGAAGAATCTCTCTATAGAATTTGATCAGCCATAACACCCTCAAAAACTTCAGAATTTTGTCCGGAATTTAGGCAAGTGAACAGAAGATCCGATACTGGTCAAAATGTCTCTGACGGCAAACCGGAAAGGCACGGTTGTCGACTCCAGAAAACGGGTTTCGGATTGGCACCTCAAGATAAGAAGGTGAAAGAAAGAATTGGGGAAAAAAGGGGAGTGAATTGAAAACACTTGGAAAACGGTAAAATGTCCTCACCTCGGTCCCACACTCACATTGATCCCCAAACTTTCATCTCACGGAGTCGCTCGAGCACCGGAGATGGTTCGGGTCATGTGGGAGGAGAGTGAGGAGGAGATGAAATTAAAACATGAAATATGTGGTCGCCAGGAGCCGCGGGCTCCGCTTTATGGGATGTAAATTAAAAGATGAGTTGAATTGACCGTGTACCTTAGTGTGGGAGATCGGGATATGGGTTCAACCTTCTTCTTCCTCTGCCGGCCGTTGAAGAAGAGTCTCCAACCGATGCTAGCTTGATAAACCTGTGCAACTAGAACAATAAACCAAGTGAAATAAAATGATTAGAACTCTGGGAAGTGTAGTAACTATAGAGAGAATATGAGAAAGAAGCAATTGGAATCGAACTCACCGGATTGGGGCGAGTCCTAACCCCTTTTTTGTGTATTATTGATTATGTAAAAATGATGTAAATGAACTAAAATATGCTTTAAAACAATAAATAAACTGAGTTAAGGGAGTTGATAAATCTTATGGAATGGATCGACTTGAGTTGAAGCCGAGTTGGTTGAAGAAGGCCGGTTCGGGTAGCCTTTGCACTCTTCTGGCGCAACTTTGGTACATAGGATTCCACGGACGACCCTGATGTCAGAATAAAGTGACGTTTGTTGGAGTAGACAGAGAAATCATAGAGGAAGAGTTCCTATGTTGATAATTTCTCCTAAATCCTCCTGTATAAGTCTGTAAAAATTATGAAAGTGGGCGGGTATAGAAAACAGAACCTGGATGCGCGCCCTTGGGGAAGCAATCGCCATGAACGAACGGCAAGTCGGAATTTAGTGCCGTCAGTTGGAGATGAAAGAGGACGAAGATATGAACATCTTATATGTTGAAGACTTTTGCATCAAGAGTCTCATATTTTCTTCAGAAGTCTATGAAGTTGGCTGTTGCAGAACACCCGGATGGAGCCTTCTCCTTCACTTCGGGATCGATCTCTCAATGTCGGATCGCCTTTGGACGTTGGGACGGTTTTGGAGATGAGCTTGGACGACCTTTGGACGAGCTAGGCACGGGGAATTAACCTTGGGTCATTAAGAATGGCCCTCAATTTATAGGGGAAGGAAGCCGGTGCAAAAAATGGAAACTGGACCGACGGCACACTCTCTTTTCAAAGGAACTGGGGGCGCGCAGGACGTGCCCCCGGTTAGAGGGCGCGCAGGGCGTGCCCTCCCCTTTCAAGCGGAGTGGGGGCGCGGTACACTCTCTCTCCTACACGCGCATTCCGCGAGCCGTATCTTGCAAACAGTATGTCCGATTCGGCTCCCGTTTGTCGCGTTGGAAAGAGGGCCTTCAACCGCACCTCCTCAAGTCGGTAAACCAGCCGGCATGACTCCCGATATGTTCAGATAGGGTTTTATACCAGTTTACCGTCTCGCGGAAAGCCGAAACCCGTGGTGAAGATCCGAAAGAGCATGGTTCCGATCGAGAAATCTCGGGACTCAGGATGACTTAAAATGATGACCGAACAAGTCCGGTACGATCGGAAAACCTGAAATCATTGAAACATCTGAGATTAACCCGGTAAACGTGAACCGAAACTCGGAAAAGCCGGGAAACCCTAAACTTGACCGAACCGGATGTATGGCCATGGTTCATAAAAATATTTGGCTAGAATCGACCCGGATGACCTGAAAAGACCCGGTGATGACCGGAAAGGCCTAACACGTGGTCCGGGATGGCTGTGTCGGCACAGATCGAAAAAGCTGTAACGAAAGCCATCATTGATCGAAGCCTACCGAAATGACTTCTCAAAAACCCTGAATGTTACGTAACACATGCGGGACTCCCGAGACCTTCAATTATGGACCATTCAAGGTCGGTCATCGAGCAGGCTTCGTGTTTTTACAGTTAACGCGCAGCTCTCGCTTGAAGGTTTCGACATAATTCCGGAAATCATTGGTCCATTCTCAACCAATGTCCTTAGCTCATGTCCACGAGGTAATCCAGATCAGATAACGGTCAGATAAAAGATATCGCCTATGGAATAAGAGTCTGGGGCTCCGAATTAGGCCAATTTGGCGTGTCTACAATGGTATGCAACAAAACTTGTCCGGAGTGTGAATCTGACCATAACCTTCAATGCATGATCATTAGGCATTGGTCATTCAGCCAATTTCCGTGTTTACACGATTTACGTGTGGCTTTCGCTCGGAAATTACGGCTTTTTGCGGAAAACTTTGGAAAGCATCCGATTTTGTTCGGCGAAGCTCTAAATGAACTTTAAAGGACCCGGCATCATTCTAAGGTCAATCACACATGTTACCCTATAAAACATGAGTTTTATGCTCTAAATTAGGCGAATTTGGAATGTCTACAACCACTAGGGTCATGATACTAAAGCACCTCTCAACATGCTTAAACAAACACCAACTTGTTGTTAATAAACACATAATATGACATGAGAAAATCTCACATGTTTAAGATCTTAGCAATCTGATTTTTAATGATATGGTAACCAAAAAATTAGTTTTAACAATATATCTAACAATATCTAATCTTGTTTACTTATCACAAATTATATAAGTAACATGACATCATAACTAGTCAAGCCGATATCTGACTGGATATGAGATAATTACAAGATAATATACTACTAGTATGCTCTCACATATTTTAAACAATAAGCAATCCACATTCTACACCATGATGCTAATCACAATTAAATAAAATAGCCCATGCTAATTACAAACCAACTACAACATAATCAAGGATGCCTACTAGATCGGAGCTTAAAAATTGCAAATGGATTGATAATGGAAAAAGTCAAACATTGATGGCGCGGCGCAAATGAACCAAATCAAACAAAATCTTATTCTCCTCTTCTTGCTAAATTAAAGAGAAGAGAGAGATAAGAAAGAGAGATTATGCTAGTGAGAGAGAGTATGAGAGAGGAAGAGAGGAGAATTGATAGGATAAGAGAGAGGAAGAAAAATGAAAGAAAATGGGATATTATTGTAGACATGTAAATTTTGCCTATTTGAAGAGCTTAAGATCCATGTTTTCTTAGAAAGTATTTGAGTTTTCCAATAAACAAACTGGACCTCCAAGAAAACGGCTCAAAAGCGAACTCTGGGGGCGTAGATGACCCGTCTGACGGGTCGCCCAGGCGACCCATCTGCCGGGTCGCGCAGGCGACCCCCCTGCCGGGTCGCCCAGGCGACCCGTCTGACAGGTCATTTGCCAAAGCGTCCGTTCTGATGGTGGTAGGTGAGACATCAAATACGGACAGGTACGGCAAGCGACCCGGCCAGCGGGTCGCCTGCCAGAACAGTGTACGGAGTAAACGAAGTGACCCGTGAACGGCGCACGCTTGTCCGGACGGTCGGAATCGATGGGGTGTAGGCGAACCGTTAGACGGGTCGCCTGCCATTGTAGCACTTTTCGGACGACGACCGACCAACTTTTGGCGCATGCACATTTAATGCATTTATGGTTCTGCAGGTGACCCGTAATACGGGTCGCCCAGGCGACCCGGCAGACGGGTCATTTGCTGATTCCGAAAAGTTTTTTTTTATGCCTGAAATCCCCCTGTGATCCTTTTTCCTATAAAAAGGGACCCCCTAACCAATTTTCAAGGGTTGGAAGAGTGTTAGAAGGGAGAGGACGTCCCAAGCTCCCAAGAGAGAGCCTTAGAGAGTTCCAAACCTCTTCCATTCTCCAATCCTTATTGCCCAAGAGATTGAGAGCTTCCCACTTCCATCCACCTCCGTAAATCGACGTTCTTCATCCCGCTTCTTCATCGGCATCCATTTTGAAGCTTCTCAAGCTCCTAAATCAAATGGTGAATCATCATCCACATCCTAGGAGCTTCCGGGAGTCGTCATCAAGCTTCTAAAGCCATCCGAAAGCATCACGGGAGCATCCGGGAGTAAACCGAATTTTGGTGCAGGAGGTGACCCGCCTGCCGGGTCGCCCAGTTGACCCGTTTGCCAGGTCGCCCAGGCGACCCCCCTGCCGGGTCTCCTAGGTGACCCCCCTGCCGGGTCACCTGGGATTCCAGATTTCCATTTTTGGAGTCGAAACTCGTTTTTCTTCCACCACCTTCTGGCATTACTTTGTTTCCATATTTTTCATCATAGATCACCATATTTACATGCATATTTAACTTAGTAATATCATATATCATCATCCAAAAAAACATAAAAGAGGGGTTGGGAGTTATTCCCAATCCGGTTAGTCCATCTCCATTTGTGGTTTTACTTCATTCCTTTTGCAAGATGCTCCACTATCTTAGTTCTAATCCACTTTCACTTGTCTTCGTGGCTTACTTGTTATTGTAGGAACAACTAAAGTGCTTCAAGCTCTTTCTTCTTGGCCGGCCGAAAAGGAAGAACATGGAACCCATATTACCCCAACACGATCTCCCCTCTTAGGTACGTTTGGTCATTTTCTTTAAGACTCACATCGTTTCTTGTCTTTTACTCTCGGAGCCCGCGGTTCCTGGCGACCGCAACCCTACACCACCGGCGAAACCGAAAGGAGGAGTGGCGCTCATCGTTCCAACCTGGGGGAAGGAAAGAGAGAAGAAGACCCGGGTCCGGATCGGGAGTTCCACATCTTTTGGCGACCACGGTGGGACCATCTCATGCTTGAAGCAAACTTAGTTGTTCCCCCATTTCCAAGTAAGCCCCTTCTCACCTTCACTATCTTCATATTGTCCTCCGTTTCTTTTATCTAGTCGATCCCCACATGAATCTCCTTCCGGTTTAGAGAAACAAGTTCCCGGAAGTGTTCTGTTTTCGCAAATGACCCCTCTGCCAGGTCATCTACTATTTTTATGATTTAGAGCTTTCCGTTTCCTTAGGCCCCTATGTGGGCCCACTTGCTTTTCCATTTACTATTATTTCTAAGCATCTTGCCCTTAGTTTACTCTTAAATCCATGCTATTTTGGTCCCCGCGGGACCCCGGTTATTAGGCACTTCCTTTCGGCTCCGTTTTCTGTTTTCCGCAGGTGACCCCCCTACCGGGTCGCCTGCCAGGCCAGTTGGTGACCCGTCTGTCGGGTCATCTTCTCTTCCAGAAACTTCCTTCCTGCTGCAGTCTTTAGCTTTATCTACATTTACTCATTTCTCTCGAATCAAGCTTGCAAAAATTGTTATTTTCCAGCATCCTTGACTTGTTTGGTTATTGTTCTTGATAGTTTAATCATCATCCTAGTTATTATTTGTTGATTGTTGCATTGTTTTCCTTTCTTATTTTATGCCATCTCATCCTTGCTAAATTCCTGCATTAGATTGCATCGAGTACCGGGTTCACCGACTCATTAGGTCATTTGAGACGGGAGGCTCACCCACCTCCCAAAAGATATCTCCATCCCACCCGCGTCTCTTGGTGGATTCCAATCTCTCTTCCGGGGATTCCCTCTCGGTTGATTAGATTGGTCTTCACTAAGACCTCCGTAAGTCCCCAAAAGAGAAGGATTCCCTTTTCACCGATCGGGCTGGTTGTACCTTTTACCCCAAAACCCAGTGTCTCCTATCACCCAATCATTGTGAGAAAAGTATTAATCCTAGATTGCTCAGCGTCGTGCGAGCATAGGGTGCGACCTTTCATTGAGAGGACAATATTCTCTTAAGAAGCTCACTAATCTAAGGATTGAACAAAAAAAGGTACGTTTAATCATTCCAAGTCTTTGTTTTAACTTGTTTATGCAACGAAAGTAAAAATAAAAAAAAAGAGAGAAAGGGTTAACCTTCTCACAAAAATCCTTAAAATTTTCCCACAAAAGAAATCACTGCTTGAGGTAATACTTCTTTGATCACAACAATCAAAAGAGGTTGATCCTTAAGTAACCATAAAAAAAACAAAACTAAAAGAAAGAAGAGGTTTGCTTTCGGTAATTACTTGTTTGCCATAACCAAAAACAAAACAAAAAAAGGGGGTCGCAAGGACTGAAAAAAAACAAAACAAATAAAAAGTTAAAAAAAATCTTTATTTGCTGTTACTTGCTCTTTTGCTTTTATGCCTATGTCACTTAGGTCTGGACGTGTCATGACGGAGTACTACGAGCCCGAGGAGTTTGACCAGGCGTACGCCGACCCGCAAGAGGTCCAGTCAGTCAATGAAGGAAACGTCTATGCCGTCCATGATCCTGATCAGCCCTACAAAACAGATAGGGTCGTTTCTCCCCCTCCTAACCCGATTTCCCTTCAAGAGGCTCTATCCCAAGCCAATCCCGATCAACTCGTTCAAGCCCTTCAAACCGCTCTTCGGGGAAAATCCCCCGTTAATCACCCACAAATGGAAGGACCTCCTCCTATATCCACACCCCGATCCGTGGGCCGCCAACTTGATGCGGTACCGCACGGTCATTCACACAATGGTTCGGTCGCTCCCGATCACCTCTTTCCGATAGCGAATCTCAACCATCCAGATCCTAATTTGGCCGAGACATCTAGGCCGTTGGTCTATTCTTCTAATCACCTCCTTCATCCAGCATACCCTTCTGTACAACCACCCCATCGAGTTACAACCCTTCCCCCTCAAAATCCGATACATCGGGCACCTACATATGCCCCGTCTTCCCCAATCACTCGGGAACCGACCACCGATAATGTGGCAATCAACGAACTCAAGGAGAAATACAAGGAGCTCCGCCGCATGATCGACACTCGGTCGGCACCTGATGTTTCTCTTCCTTCTCTTCCGATCCTCCGCTTTCCACCCTCCGAATTACCAGTTTTCCGTCGTTACAACAACACCGGTTACCCTTACATTCATGTCAAAGATTTTCTTTATGAGTCTACTTGGAAAGACAATCGGCAAGCCCTTGCCTTTCTTTTTCGAAGATCTTTGGAAGGGCACACCCTAGAATGGTTCTATTCACTTGACCCCTAGGAGGCCGGAAACTTTGACATTGTTAAACCCAAATTCCTGCAGAGGTACTGGGACAGGATGGGCCCAAGTTACTCAATTACAGATCTGTGGTCAGAAAGAATGAGGGCAGAAGAAGATTTTGTCAAATATGCTGACAGATGGAGGTCCATGGCTGAAAAGTTAGCCGACCCGGTTTCTGAAGCTGAGCAAGTCAAGATGATCATAGCTAATGCTGCCCCAGCACTAAGAAACATACTTGTCATGCACCATCCGGGAACTATGGCTGAGCTATATGAGAGAGCTAGATACATTCAAACTCAGCTTAAAGATACACCCTTGATGAATCTCTATGACCCAAAACCCCGGGCCACCAAAAAGGCCGCTTTCACCACTACCGGCCCGGTAACCGACGAGATAGTCAACAATGAAAATGTGAGTTTGGTGGTAAACCTGATACGTAACCCTCCTCACCAATACCAGCACCCTCCTCCCCAATACCATCACCCTTGACTTAACCACAACACAAGAACCTACCAGCAGCCACCTCCTCGACCCCCAAGGCCCCAGTTGCCTCCTCCACCTCAACAATCACAAAACCCGGTTAACAACCAACGTCAACCACCCAGGACACCCAACTACCAATAGGTACCACCACCAAACACATATGGTCAGAAGAGAGTGGGGCCCAAAAGAGAGAATTACCCCCCTCTGCCTTATTCCTTAACTGACATTTTTAATGCCTTGATGGAAGCACAACAAATAACACTCCCAAAGGAGAGGATGGTTTGGCCGGGAACAACAAACATGGACAAATATTGCATCTATCATAGATATCCCGAACACAGCATAGAAGATTGTTATTACTTCCGGGATTATATTCATGATTTAAATGAACAAGGCAGCATAGACTGGGCACAGATGGGAGAATACATCACCTCACTCAAAACTCGAGCACCAACTGTACAAGAAAGACAACAACAGCAAGTAAACCTGGGAATAGTGCAAAACCCGCTACCAACACATGCGTCCGCACCTGCACCTGACGGTCATCGAGTTGTCCACATTTCAACCCCTTCGGAAGATGCTCAGAACCAAGAATAGAAGTGACAATTCGAGAATCTCATGCCAACTTTCCCAACTCGTCCACAACCAACCCATGCCAACCGAATTTTACTCACCATACCCCGATCCCCAATTAACCTTCCACCCATTATAAGACCTCCTTCCGCCCTGTTGTACCCGGGATGAACCATAATTCGACCAAGTGTAGCCCCATCCACTCCACCACCACTCCCCCTCGGACCCATCATCTGGCCACCTCCCCCTCGGCCCACAACCACTCCTCTACTCACCAAAAATGAGACCCCACCATTTGTTGACTCCGCACCTCTCACTAATCCCACACCCCTTACAACTCCAACCCCGACAACCATAAAACCAAAGGCAACCACTACCATTCCCAACCCACCGCCTGTCCAAGCAGCAACGACCCGCAAGCCCACTCAACCCCAACTCGCCACCGTTCTCAGGAGCGGGCGCATGTTCCAGCGCGTGTTCCCACAAGTAGGGGCAACACAGGAACTAGAAGAAGAGATTGTTGAAGAGCCGGCCCCAGGAACATCATATGATTTATTGAAACACTTGGATAAGACACCAGCACGGATATCCATTCTGGAATTAATCAATAGGTCCAAAACTCATCAAGAAGTACTGCAACAATATCTTCAATGGGTAATGGTACATGAAAGCCTCCCTCCTGAAAAGATTATTGCTATCCTGGAACCAAAAAGCGAGCACCCTGCTCTGACTTTCACCGATGAGGAACTGGCAAGCCCTGATGTCTGGAGATGTGCCCTATGTCTAACTATTGGTGTCAAGGGGGTGTTACTTACAAATTGCTTGGTGGACACCAGAGCTTCCTTGAGTATCATACCGCCAGAAACATTGGAGTTATGTAACATATCCATGGAAGAAATCAACCCCTCAGGCCTTACGGTTACGGCATTTGACAATATCAAGAGGCCCGCTCAAGGCATAATAATGCTAGAGGTGGAGTTAGGCCCCAAGGTTATTGCGGCCGAATTCCACATACTTGAAATGGACCCTACTTACAAGGCTATACTGGGGCATCCTTATTTGGAAACTCTTGGGGCAGTGGCATCCACAAGTCACCAAAGCATCAAATTTCCATACAAGGGACAAGTTATCAAAGTATAAAGTTATGTGAGTCCTTTGCCATCGACAACTTCATGGGTGCCGGCCCAGCCAATGCTAACCTTGATGGAGCTGCCAGAGACCGGTGAATCTTCGCAGCAAATTCAATACAAAAAGAGATATTCTGAGCTTCCCATTGGCTGGCACATTATGAAAATGCTGGGATATCAAGAAGGACAGGGTCTGGGTAGGTTCTCACAAGGGATTGACAAACCCATTAAGCTTCCCCACCAGAAGACCAAAGAAGGGCTCGGGTACCAAGAAACTGGCAAAGACAGAAGGACATCTGAACCAGCACCATGGAAAAGTAATATGCTTGAATATTTTCTCCGAGGTGAAGTTATCCAGATTTGCCAAGAAGGCCCAGCATACTGCCATGATATCAACACGAGGCCTAGAAAAAGACAAAGAACCGATGAAGGTAAGGAAGAGCTTTATCTTTCGTTACACTCATTATTTTAGGCCGATGAAGAGGGATCAAGTGAAGGAACCAAAATGGACTCAGCTCTGATTCATGGGAACAGATCCGCCAGGCAATTTTATTTCCATTATCAATCTATTCCTCGAGGGCCGTCCATCATCCTCACCTTTTCGGGATTTCAGTCGCCTATTCAACTTAATTTGTCTCATGGACTTCCCATTCCCTTCGGTGATAACGATGCCAGACGGCCATTTTTCCCAAACAAAATCAGGCCTAGGCAATGCTTCACTGATACTCTTTCCATCGGGCCTGCTAGCCCCTTACAACCGATGCTCTTCCGAGCATTCTCCTCTTTGACTCTCGGTCCTATACTTGCAAGATCTCGCGCAATCACGACAAGCCCCGATGATCCAGAGAGCTTGTCGGGTCTCCTTACCCTCTTGTCTTTATGCGCCGAGCAGGCACCT
This sequence comes from Cryptocoryne crispatula var. balansae, assembly GCA_036172225.1. Classification (NCBI taxonomy): domain Eukaryota; kingdom Viridiplantae; phylum Streptophyta; class Magnoliopsida; order Alismatales; family Araceae; genus Cryptocoryne; species Cryptocoryne crispatula. The sequence continues at coordinate 13,916,456 of CM069924.1, forward strand.
GAAACTAGGTCGATCTCCATGATTGATCTTCACCAAAAAAAAATGTCCTCTTCATGACTCGTTGGTCGATCAAGGAGATGTCTCTCTTGGCCCTAGAGGCCACCTCTCCCGCCACCAAGCTAGATAACCCACCCTTTCCCCTTGTAAATACCGCACCTTCACTTTCTGTAGGAGTAGTTCAATCTAAGAGAAAATGGAAGACAGTCCCGAACCGGTGTCGACTCCAGAAACGGGTTCCGGATCGGCACCTCAAGAGAAGGTGAAAGATGGAATAGGAAAAAAGGGGACTGAATTGAAAACACTCGGAAAGCGGTAAATTGTCCTCACCTCGATCCCACACTCACATTGATCCCCGAACTTTCATCTCACGGCGTCGCTCGAGCACCGGAGACGGTTCGGGTCATGTGGGAGGAGAGTGAGGAGTGAATTAGATTATAACATGAATAAAAAGAAAGGTGGTCGCCAGGAGCCGCGGGCTCCGCTTTATAGAATAACAACAAGATTGAGTTGTTTTGACCATGTACCTTAGCGTGGGAGAGAGTGTGTGAGTTCAACCTTCTTCTTCTTCGGCCGGCCGATAAAGAAGAGTCCAACCAATGCTAGCTTGATGTATTTGTGCGAGTAGAAGACAATAAGACAAGAAAACAAGTGAAGAAGGATTAGAACTGAGTGAAGTGTAGTAACTTGTAAAAACAATAACATAAACGACAATTGGAAACAAACTCACCGGATTCGGAGTTAGCCCTAACCCCTTTTTTTGGTTTTTTTATGATGTATGAAATGATGAAAGATTGAATAAAAATGATGCTTAAATATGAACTAAATGATTTTAATGAATAAAAAAGAATATAAATGGTTAAAGACAACACAACCCAGGCAAAGTGGCAAGCGGGTTGGACAGATTCAATGTAAACTGCGCAGCTCTGATGCAGAGATCATAACGAACAGCACAAATGTCAGAATAAAGTGATGTTTGTTTTAAAATAAAGAGGACTCACCGAGGGTGGTTTTATATGAAGACAAAATTGCTTTAATATTATGATAAGTAATCTGAATTTACCTGATAATTCGGATCTTGGACAATGAAGTTCTGGAAACTCCCAGCACAATGTCGATGTAGGACATGCTAGGGGCACCACAGATATCCAAATTGAATGATTCTTATTGGAGATAAAAGATAACTGACCGGGTAACAATTTATATGAAGGATGTATAGGTTGAATCTACTATTAAATGTACTGAAATTGACTGAGAATATGATGACTTAGAAGAGAAGACTTCGGATCTGTCTGTACAGCACCGGTGTTGAAGCCATAACAAGCATAGTAAATGTCAGAATTGATCTACGTTTGTTTCATATGAAATATATATTGATGATTCACACTTCGTATGAAGTAAGTCAGGCCATAAAATGACTATAAAGATCTGTAGAAGCCAATGATCAGCAGTGCAGCACGTTGGAGCATAGACCGGCTTCTTCTTCACTTTGGGATGATCTCCGGGCACCGGGACGAAGATAGAACTATTTGGGGAGATTGGGAAGAGCCTAGGGTGGATGGAGGACGAATAGAGAAGTTCTGGAGGATAGGTATGCCCTTCTTAGGTCGTTCATATGAGTCTCCCTTTATAGGGGATGAAAAACAGGTCAAAAAATAGCAAGTTTTGATACATCCAACCATAAGTTGGATTTCCTTCAATTAATGTTGCTAATTTTCATCCTGAGGAATATATAAACTTACCCAAATGATTGAGAGAGATTTTAAACCGTGGATCACCTTCCCCATGCTCAAAATATGTCTCCACTTGAAGAGGAAACAAATGCAGTCCAAAAATGGCAAGTCTTGATATACAAGACAACAAGTTGGATTGCCATCATTAGATGATGCTAATTTCGACCATGAAGCTTCCAGATACTATAACAAGTGATATGGAGGAGTAAAAATGAAGGTAAGGTCGTGAATTGGTCAGATATGTGCCCAATGGGCTGGGCTTGCATGCAATTGGGCTTGATAGGTGCTGCGTGCGGACAGAACTGCGCATCTGACTTCCAAAGGGCGCTGCAGACAAATGGGAGATCAGAATTAAATTACGTTTGTTGTAATGGAAAGATAACTCAGATAAGAAGATTATTCATGTTGAGGACTTATTCATTGTATGTCCACATAATCCTGTAAAAAAATTACAAATAGAGGATATGCTGGGAAAAGTATAATCTGGCACACCACCAAGAGTCTCTTGTTCGGCAAACACGGATTTGATTAGAAATTAGCAAATCATCTTCATATTTCCAATAAGCACCTCGGCTCATCCAAAAGGGCGGTTCATCATGATTTTGATGGTCTAAAAGAGATGTTGCCAATGGAATAATGGTTTAAGCTCTAAATAAGGCCAAATTGGCGTGTCTACAGCTTGCCTCGCCTTGATGTCGGCTTTGCAAGGGAATGGCATGTAGCGTAGCGGAGTGAAATGTAGAAGAATGTAGAGAAGCGAAATGAGTTGTAATGGAATGCAGCGGAGTGAAATAGAGATGGACTGAAAAGGTGGCATCAAGGTGTAGATATAGACACGCTCAACGACCAAATTTGGCAAAGAGAATCTCTTCATGTCTCCTGTTTAACTGCTATGTTTCATCAAGTCTTCCTATGTTCGATTGGTAAGAGATGTGCCATTGGCACGAGAGAAGAATAGCCAACCCCCAACGCGGTGGGGAGTCCCCGAAACATGGGTTCGTAGGTTCATCATCAGCCGGTAACCCGATCTTTGCGGTGTTCCTATACTGTGATGGGCTAAAGTTTAAAAAGAGATTTGTTTTGAAAAAGTAAAAGAATACCAATCGAGCACATTCAGACTCTTAGATTCATTTAAGTCTTCCATGAGACAAGATTCAATTCGGAATGGAATGATCTCAAATTCCGAAAGGCAAATGTTAAAGCACAGACCGTGAAGACAACAACAATGCAAGATCTGATCGAATAGGAGGCCCTTGGCGAGACGAATTGACTGCCACGGTTGGATGAATAGCAAGATGGGACAAGGTGATTACCGAACATGGTGGGATTAACAGACACGGTGGGATATTAGAAAGGTTGGTGGGACTAGAGAACACGGTGGGATTAGAAAACACAGTGGAGTACAGAATGATCGGAATTAGGTTAAAAGTTTTAGACACTAAGGTGGGAAGGTGAAGATTTTGAAAGAATGTATGCAATGATTATGAAATATGCAATGCAACTAATACTATATGATGCATGCTGGGCTTAAGAAAACAAAAAAAAACTTGTCTAACAATTAGTTGAAGATATAGATTGTCTATGAGGTCAGGATACCCATTTGGGAACCATCGTCCCTCACTGCACAATTTTGGCTTATCCGTGAGCACAAAGAATGACCTGACCGTCGTGGATTTTGATGAAGGGGATCTCGGGCCTGGTCTTCTTTGCATTCACGGTCTTCAACATCAATGCATAAAATAAATAGTAATGCACCTAATATATGCTAAGAAAGGAAATGATAACAGTGAGTTTGCGATATGATGACATGCATTCTCACAAAAGAGTTCACGTGTCCTAATGAGGACACAAAGCAAAAGCTTCTCGGCAAAGTTGAGGCTGAGGTAATGATGACACCTCCTCCTGAGAATCCTCAGGGGAGGGAAGTGGCGAGCATCGCCTGAAAAAGGTTTCTCGGCAAAATTAAGGCCGAGGTTATGGTGACACCTCCTCCTAAGAATCCTCAGGGGAGGGAAGTGGCGAGCATCGCCTTATTGAAATCTTGAAAATGCTCCTCGACGAAGTTGAGGTCGAGGTCATAGTGGCACCTCCTCCTAAGAATCCTTGGGGAGGGAAGTGGCGAGCTTCGCCTTTTTGTGAAGTTCTCCTTATTTGTTCTTCGTGCCTGAAACACTAGAAAAATGAGATTAGAATGCCGATATGGCTTATCCCCCTTGCAAGTTGCAGTATGCCTTGACCTTTGTCAAGGGGTGTAAAGTTTTTCTTGTGCCTGAAACACTTAGAAGGAAGAGATTAGAACAACAATGCGGCTTATCCCCCTTGCAAGTTGCAGTATGCCTTGATCTTTGTCAAGGGGTATAGCCTTCTTAGGAGTGTAAAAATCAAGTAGCAAATATGCAATGAAGAATTTGAAACATGAGAGATTGAAACTAAATATGAATGTAAAGACGAAAATCCAAACCAAGCATGTTGAAATATTTTTTTTTAAAAATTTTGTTGGAATTTGAAAAGAAGTTTTGTTAAAAGATTAAATTTTTTTGGGATTTTGAAAATATTCAGTTTTTTTGAGTTTTTGAAAATATTTAATTTTTTTGGAGTTTTTGAAAATATTCAATTTTTTTGAGACCTTTTTTTTGAAAATATTTTTTTGGGAGAGAAAAATTAGTATTGACACAAGTTCTCATCACTTAGTTGTTCTTCTAGGTTCGTTGGTAGACACCACGTGCAAAATGGGGTCCACTTACCCAAAATCTTTCCGACCTTCAACCTTTGATCGGCTAGAGTTTAGCTTTGATTTGGTTGGTTCACCCACACCTTGGGGGTAAGAATGAAGAATTGAGGGAAAGTCCTTGATAGGCTTTGGAGATGTCGAGAGGGATTTCTCTACTCACACTCAATTGCCCGTTGGGGTTCGGCCTCTTCGGGTCTTTTCTTCTTTATTGACAAACCTATTTTTGTGGCACACATTCGGACAGGTGCTTTGACTTGTGGGGTCATTGCCCATCTTTTGGTGCCTTTTTTTCATTTTCTGCATTTTTGGGTACTCATTCAGACGGGCTCCATATTTGTTTAAACCTGTGGGGTTCATTGCCCATATTTTGGCACCCTTTTTTTATTTGAGAAGTTGGACCTTCTGAGACGGCCTCCTACTAGGGCGGCGGATGCTTTCATTACTCTCCCCCTCTGATCCCCTTCACCTATCTTGGACCGAATAGAAGAGAGTAGGGTAAGGGTTTTCCTTCCATCTCTAAGCTTTGCCTAGCTTCTCTCGGGTGTCAAGTCATCCAGATTCTGGGATCGGGACATGTTGTGTGTGTAGAATGGTATCTACCCTCGACTCCTAGACAACAACCTTGGACATGTGGACTCAAGTCATACTGGTAGTTCTCTTCATTTTTGAGGTAGATAACATTCCATAGGTGAATCAATTAAAAACATGCCTTGCAACGTAAAGAATTTGTTTAATAAGAACAAGGTAGCTACAAATATCGTCAGTCATGAATTTCTCTCAATTAAAATTGTCATGTGAAATTCAAAATCATTTTTTTAAAAAAATATTGCTTTGTAGATGACATAATGATAATGAATGCAATTTCATGTAATACCTGAGAGAAGAAGAAGTTCATTGCTGATGACGGCTTTGCTTGTGCTTGCCTTGCCTTGTCTGCCATGCCTTGCCTTGCCTTGCCTTGCCCAACTGCTTCCATTGTTGATATGCACCATATTGCATTGGATTAATGATTCATAGTCATAGTATGAAGTGAAAATGTGGAGGATCTAATTTAGCATGGCGGAGTCAACATTAATGATGCAAAAGGCAAAGTTTGTGGTATCACCCAAGAAATTTCTATACCTTGATTTTTTTGAAAATAAAATTTTGAAAAGGAAAGAGAATGCAAAAAGGAAAAAAAGCATGTTTGAAAAAAAAAGTGTGCTAAAGTGGGCTCTTGGGCCAAAGAGTTGATAGTGGGCTTGAAAGCCCGGGAAGGGTTGGAATCAGGGGGCACGTGGGCCTAAGAGTTGAATGCGGGCCAGAGGGCCCAGTTAATGTTGATGGGCATGAGGGCCCAATTAAATGTGATGGGCTCGAAGGCCCGATTAAAGGTTGAGCCCGAGGGACCCAACAAAAAGAGCGGGCACACCAGCCCAATTTAGATGGTTGGGAGCAAGATTGTGATTTGTGATGGGCTCGCTGGCGCCATTGAAAAGTATGGGTGCACAAACCCGAATTTGAAGAAGTGGGGGCACGGGGGGCGGATTTTGAAGAAGTATGGGCACAGGGGCGCGATGGTGAAGAAATGGGGGCATACAGGCGCGTGGCTGAAGGAGTGTGGGCATGTGTGCTCGAGGTTGATGGAAGGTGGACACGTGGGCCCGATTAGAAGGAATTTGGGCACACGGGCCCGATTGAAAAAACATGGGCATGTGAGCCCGGTTGAGGTGAATTGCGGGCACATGGGCCCGATTGAGGTGAATTGCGGGCACGTTGGCCCGATTTAGAAAAATTAAGGGCACATGGGCCCGATTGGGAAGAATAATGGGCACGCGGGCCTGATGGAAGGAAAGGGGCACGAAGGCCCAGTTGGAGAAAAGGGACATATGGGCCCAGATGAAGGAAAGGGGCATGCAAGCCCGATTGATTAAAAGGGGCACGTGGGCCCGGTTGAAGAAAAGGGGCATAAGAGCCCGGTTGATTAAAAGGGGCATATGGGCCCGGTTGGATAAAGGGGGCACGTGGGCCCGGCTGATGGAAAGGGGCACATGGGCCCAGTTGATGAAAAGAGGCGTAAGAGCCTGAGAAAGGGGCATAAGTGCCCGAAAATGGGGCATAAGGGTTCAAAATGGGGCATAAGGGCCCAATTGAGTGGGATGGGGTGTGGACCATGGCCCTAAGATTGACATATTTTGGATCCATGGGCCTGATTGATGGTTGTAAGAAGGATAAAGAAAGGGCAGTGGCCCTAAGATTGAGGAATTGTGGGCCCATGGGCCCGATCGTTGATTTGGAGGAGAATAAAGAAAGGGTCGTGGCCTAAAATTGATTGATCGTGGGCCCATAGGCCGAATTGTTGCTTAAGATAAGAATGGGGTAAGGGTCGTGGCCCAAAGATTGATGCTTAAAGAATTTACCTTCCTAGTTGGAGGAGGTCCCAGTATCCCCTTGCTAAGGTCTACATCCTTCAGGAGGCTTGTCGATTCATTCCCTATTTTATGGACCAATTCGGTCTCCTTACTTCCCAGTTCAGGGGTCAATTCAATCTGGCCAGCTTCATTGATCAATTCGAATGATGGTAACAATTGATCAATGCCTGACAAATCCTTGCCTAGTCCATCATTGGATTGACAATCAACTAAGTTTCTGATTCCTTCGTCTAAGCTCCCTATAGTAGGCTTCTCCTCAGGATGTTCAATAGAAGAGGGCATGCCTAGTCTAGGGGATTCCAAAAAGGTAGAAGGGTTTGGTTCGACCTCCCCTACTAGATGACTTTGATCTTGATGAGAAGCTGATTCTTCTGCCATGGCAGGAGCACAAATGGTTGGAGTTATTAATTCCTCTGCAAGGGCAGGAGCTTGAAGGGTCGAAGTGTCTGAATCTTCTACTACAGTAGGAGCAAGAATAGTATGAGTGATTGGTTCCTTTGTTGGGGCAAGAGTAATAGAAGAAATGATTGGTTGTTTGGCAACCAACTGAGGAGGATCCCTATGTGGTGGGATTGGTTGAGAAGCCGGGGTTTGCTCGATCGGCTTAGGATGAATGATTGGCCGAGGGACCATCGGTGAAATTGGTTGAGCGGCCAAGGGTTGTGTGGTTGGCCGAGGAGCTGTTGGTGAAGTAGATTGAGAAGCTAAGGGCCAGATGATTGGCCGAGGGGCCTTTGGAAATGTTGGTGAGGTCAAAGGCTGGGGAGCCGGTTTAGGTAATGAAGTATTTGCACAAGCGACGAGAGGAACTTGATTGTGCGCGATTGGTTTCGCCATTAGCACGGGTTGCATGACCGGTTGAGGTTGGGGCATGGGTGGCCTAATCAACCGACGTCGAGGAGTCGGTCCGAAGATGATGATCTGGATGAGGTTGGAGAGGGCTCCTAGGTTGGTGCATAGCATCAATGCTCTTCTCAAGTCTGGGCCTCAATTCATCAGAATATTGCATTAATTCCACATCTTCTTTTGCTTTCCCAATTATTGAATAGCCTGGCCCGTATCGTTTCAAGAATTTGGCCTTGACAATTTCGAAATCCCATATCTCTACTTCGTTCAATGAAAAAAACCAATCTAGGGCTACACCCTCTAAAGATCTCCTAAAAAGAAAGGCAAGGGTCTTTCTATCATTATGCCATCGAAATGATTTGCTCAGGAAATCATTGACATGGGTGAAGGGATCACCTGAGCCATTGTAGCGATGGTAGGTTGGCATTTGTGATTGGGGGATGTAGATAGTATAGAGGGGGAATTCGATGGTTTCTTTATTCTTGGCAACCAGTGGGGAGGAATTCACCGTGGGGTGTGCATGTGGCACCTGGATGGGAGGGAGGTGAGTTGGTGTGCGAGCTGAAGAATGACCCACAATGGGGTGAGTAGGTGAAGTAACATGGTAGGGCTGCCCAGGAGGGGTTATGGTAAGAGGTTGAACTGCCGATTGGGGAGGTGAGGCAGCTCGGTTGACTTTGGCTGCACCATGATTAATAGGCATCTTGCCCTTCACTATAGATTGTATGAATGACAAGGTATTGGGATCAAGATGAAAAGATAGATCCTTAAGAGCCTGTTCTATACTAAATGAAGCGGACTGATGGGCATCCCCTTGCACTTCAGGGTCCATAGCATTGACATGGCTCTCGGGTTGTTGTTGGAGCTTGTAGAGACCTTCCCCGTACTCTTGTTGCTTGTAGTAGTCCGACCTCCCAACGTGGCTTCCGGACTTTAGCATCATGGGCATCATGTCAATCTTTCTAGAAAGATGGTTAGAAAAGAGAGCAATCAAAGCACACAATTGAAGATATTTTTTATGTTTTGTTTTGTTTGATTTTGTTTTGTTTCAATTTGGTTGTTTGGAAAACAAGTTGAACACAAAATTAAAAAGGTTTTTGTTTTGTTTTGTTTAGGTGTTTTGTAAGAAAATTTTTTGGTTTTTTTCAATTGTTGTGAGCAAGCAAGTTGTGCAAACAAGTTTTTAAAATGACTACTCGACAATTTTTGGGTTGAAACCTTAGATTAGATAGATTGTTAGAAATTGTTCACTCAAATGGGTATGGTTCCTATTGCTTCAATCTTTAAGACCTAAGGTTATCACTCAATCACCACGAGTAGGAACTTGGGTTCTTCGGGTTTTGGGAAAGTGGTACAACCGGCCCAATCGTGCGGAGAGGAATACTCCACGGATGGGGACTTACGGAGGTCTTGATGGAAACCACCAAATCAACTAGGAAGGAATATCCCAGAAGAGAGGTAAGAATCCACCAAGAAGGTATTTGGAGGGTGAGGGTGTGTTGGGAGAGAGAGCCCCCGCCTCGAATGCCCTACGGATCGGAGCAAGTCCGGTACCCGATGCAAAAAGCTAATGCAAAAGTAAAAATGGAGGGTAAGAGGAGAAGAAGCAATCAATGTGCAAAAACATGAAATGAAATGAAGTAAATAGAGCATGCGATATGCAAACAAGACAAGCAATCATGCAACAAAACAAACAATCTAGTGACTAGAATTGAATTAGAATGAAACTAGTTGCACAAACAAATCAAGCTAGCACGGTTAAAGACATTGGTTGTCCCACCGTGGTCGCCAAAAAGCTGTCGAATCCAGAAACGGGTTCCGGATCGGCACCTCAAGAGAAGGTGAAATATGGAATAGGAAAAAAGGGGAGTGAATTGAAAACACTCGGAAAGCGGTAAAATGTCCTCACCTCGATCCCACACTCACATTGATCCCCGAACTTTCATCTCACGGCGTCGCTCGAGCACCGGAGACGGTTCGGGTCATGTGGGAGGAGAGTGAGGAGTGAATTAGCTTATAACATGAATAAAAAGAAAGGTGGTCGCCAGGAGCCGCGGGCTCCGCTTTATAGAATAACAACAAGATTGAGTTGTTTTGACCATGTACCTTAGCGTGGGAGAGAGTGTGTGAGTTCAACCTTCTTCTTCTTAGGCCGGCCGATAAAGAAGAGTCCAACCAATGCTAGCTTGATGTATTTGTGCAACTAGAAGACAATAAGACAAGAAAACAAGTGAAGAAGGATTAGAACTGAGTGAAGTGTAGTAACTTGTAAAAACAATAACATAAACGACAATTGGAAACAAACTCACCGGATTCGGGGTTAGCCCTAACCCCTTTTTTTTGTTTTTTTATGATGTATGAAATGATGAAAGATTGAATAAAAATGATGCTTAAATATGAACTAAATGATTTTAAAGAATAAAAAAGAATATAAATGGTTAAAGACAACACAACCTGGCAAAGTGGCAAGCGGGTTGGACAACATTCAATGTAAACCGCGTGCTACGATGCAGAGATCATAACGAACAGCACAAATGTCAGAATAAAGTGATGTTTGTTTTAAAATAAAGAGGACTCACCGAGGGTGGTTTTATATGAAGACAAAATTGCTTTAATATTATGATAAGTAATCTGAATTTACCTGATAATTTGGATCTTGGACAATGAAGTTCTGGAAACTCCCAGCACAATGTCGATGTAGGACATGCTAGGGGCACCACAGATATCCAAATTGAATGATTCTTATTGGAGATAAAATATAACTCACCGGGTAACAATTTATATGAAGGATGTATAGGTTGAATCTACCATTAAATGTACTGAAAGTGACTGAGAATATGATGACTTAGAAGAGAAGACTTCGGATCTGTCTGTACAGCACCGGTGTTGAAGACATAACAAGCATAGTAAATGTCAGAATTGATCTACGTTTGTTTCATATGAAATATATCTTGATGATTCACACTTCGTATGAAGTAAGTCAGGCCATAAAATGACTATAAAGATCTGTAGAAGCCGATGATCAGCAGTGCAGCATGTTGGAGCATAGACCGGCTTCTTCTTCACTTTGGGATGATCTCCGGGCACCGGGACGAAGATAGAACTATTTGGGGAGATTGGGAAGAGCCTAGGGTGGATGGAGGACGAATAGAGAAGTGCTGGAGGATGGGTATGCCCTTCTTAGGTCGTTCATATGAGTCTCCCTTTATAGGGGATGAAAAACAGGTCAAAAAATAGCAAGTTTTGATACATCCGACCATAAGTTGGATTTCCTTCAATTAATGTTGCTAATTTTCATCCTGAGGCATATATAAACTTACCCAAATGATTGAGAGAGATTTTAAACCGTGGATCACCTTCCCCATGCTCAAAATATGTCTCCACTTGAAGAGGAAACAAATCTGGTCCAAAAATGGCAAGTCTTGATATACAAGACAACAAGTTGGATTGCCATCATTAGATGATGCTAATTTCGACCATGAAGCTTCCAGATACTATAACAAGTGATATGGAGGAGTAAAAATGAAGGTAAGGTCGTGAATTGGTCAGATATGTGCCCAATGGGCTGGGCTTGCATGCAATTGGGCTTGATAGGTGTTAACGTGCGGACAGAATCGCGCATCTGACTTCCAAAGGGCGCTGCGAACAAATGGGAGATCAGAATTAAATTCCGTTTGTTGTAATGGAAAGATAACTCAGATAAGAAGATTATTCATGTTGAGGACTTATTCATTGTATGTCCACATAATCCTGTAAAAAAATTACAAATAGAGGATATGCTGGGAAAAGTATAATCTGGCACACCACCAAGAGTCTCTTGTTCGGCAAACACGGATTTGATTAGAAATTAGCAAATCATCTTCATATTTCCAATAAGAACCTCGGCTCATCCAAAAGGGGCGGTTCATCATGATTTTGATGGTCTAAAAGAGATGTTGCCAATGGAATAATGGTTTAAGCTCTAAATAAGGCCAAATTGGCGTGTCTACAACCGGTACCTACACTAGCTAGCCCAAGCAACATTGGAATGTGCCAAGATACCAGGATTCTTAGAAAATCCACTTCGTTTAGAAGAGATCAGGTATGAAGAAGAAAATGACATTGACATTGATACATCCTTGGGGGTGTATGAGGTGGCTACTAGAAAAGATTCTGAATCCGAAGATGAAGAAGAGGATGTGGCTGACAGTTACGCGTATGGAATTAATAGATTCGAGGAACCCTCAGCCGTGGCTGATGAGCCTACTAAGGAATTGAATCTCGGCACGCCAGAAGACCCCAGAACTGTCCTCATAAGTGCCAACCTCACCCCCGTTCAAGAAGAGAATCTGGTGAAAGTCTTGTGGGATCACAAAGAGGCCTTTGCTTGGACCTATCAAGACATGCCCAGGCTAGATAATCCCCTAGTTGAACACCGATTGACTTTTAAGGAGGGAGCAAACCCGGTTAAACAAAAACTTAGAAGATTCCACCCAGATGTCGCTTTGAAGATGAAAAAAGAGGTCAACAAATTACATCAAGCCAAATTCATTAGAGTCGTTCTCTATCCACAATGGGTGGCAAATATAGTCCCCGTTTTGAAAAAGGATGGCAAGATTCGGATCTGCATTGATTTTCGAGACTTGAACAAGGCCTATCCTAAAGATGATTTCCCGCTCCCTCATACTGATGTACTAGTTGACAACACGGCAGGGTATGAGGCTCTCTAATTCATGGATGGGTATTCGAGTTACAATCAAATCCGATTAGCCAAGGAAGACGAGGAGAAGACTTCTTTCACTATGCCCTGGGGCACATACTGTTATGTTGTCATGCCATTTGGACTAAAAAATGCTGGTGCAACCTATCAAAGAGCCATGATGGCTATCTTTCATGATATGATGCATAAGGATGTAGAAGTATATGTGGATGATTTGGTGGTTAAGTCTAGAACTCTAGATGATCACCCGGAAGCTTTGAGAAAAGTTTTATAGAGGGCCGAGGAGTACAAGCTCAGGATGAACCCTAAGAAATGTGTGTTCAGAGTTTCCTCAGGAAAATTGTTAGGGTTCATTGTCAGTAAGAGAGGAATTGAAATTGATCCCAACAAAGCTAAAGCAATCGCCAACCTCCTGCCGCCACGCAACCTCAAGAAACTCAGAGGATTGATTGGAAGGTTGCAGTTTATCCGGCGATTCATTTCTCAGCACTCCCAAAGGTGCAAACCCTTTTACGAATTGACCATAGCAGGAGCTGAGTTTAAGTGGGATAGGAAGTGCAAGGAAGCATTCCAAAGACTTAAAGACTATTTGGCAAATCCACCGGTGCTTAGACCACCCGTCCAAGGAAAACCCCTAATCCTGTACATCTCTGTGCTCGAGGGATCCCTAGGGGCAGTACTGGCACAAGTAGATGAAGAGGGCAAGGAGAGGGCCGCTTATTATCTCTCCAAAATCTTCGATCCTTGTGAGCTCAAGTACACCAACATGGAGAAGATATGCACCGCCCTCGTGTGCGTGGTGCAGAAACACAAGCATTACTTCTTGGCTCACAAAGTTCATCTTATTGCCCGAATGAATCCAATCAAGTTCCTCCTTGAAAAGTCAGTGCTAACTGATCGGCTAGCCCGCTGGCAAAGTTTCCTTTCCCAGTTTGATATCAGCTACGTCCAACAAAAGTCAGTCAAAGGGTATGCTATTGCCGAACACCTAGCTTACCATCCGGTTCCTACCTTTGACCCTGTACGAAATGAATTGCCCGACGAAGAGTTAATGTCTATCCAGATTCCCGATCTATGGACGTTACACTTCGACGGAGCTCTTAGGGTCCGTTTGGCAACTCGTCAGAGGACTTCTTTTAGAAGTGCTTTTTTTTCCAAAGCACTTCAAATCAGAAGGTCTTCTCATTTACGAAGGTAAAAGTGGTTTGGTTGCATTTTTTTCATCAAAACATAGAAGTACTCCCGTGATAAAAAAAATTGATACATATTGCGACATGGCTGCAAAGCGACCAGAAAAAGGAAGGGGGAGGGGGGGCGGTCGCGAAGGGAGGCCGACGGCCGGGTGGGGGCAGTTGCGAAGGGAGGCAGACGACGGCGGTGCCGGGGGAGGGGGGGGGCTTCGCGGATGGCGACAGGGGGGTGAGAGAGAAAGGAGAGATGGTGGAGAGAGACCCGCTGCTGCACAGGGCGATGGTGGCGGAGGTGCTACTCCTGCTATTCATGGCCGGCGCCACCTCTGCCCGTTTCTCCACTGTGTGCGCCATTCAAGTTGCCCTCGCCAGCCGAGCTTGCTCCAGAGGCGGCGGAGCATTATTCCAACAACAGCACCACCGGTCCGCACGGCTGCGGAGAACGCAGCCTCTGAGAGGTAGATAATCGCCCGACCGGCAGGGACGGAGTGCCAGAGGGGGGGGGTCGCGGAGGGGAGGGCGCGCAGGGGAGGGAGTGCCGCGGAGGGGGGGGGCTCACGGAGGGGAGGGCTGCACCGGGGAGGGAGTGCCGGAGGGGGGGTCGCAGAGGGGAGGTCGCGCGGGGAGGGAGCGCCGGAGGGGGCTCGCGGAGGGAGAGCTGCGCCGGGGAGGGAGTGCCGGAGGGGGGGGGAAGTCGCGGAGGGGAGGGCGTGTAGTAGGGGAGGGAGTGCCGGAGGGGGCTCGCGGAGGGGAGGGCTGCGCCGGGGAGGGAGTGCCGTAGGGGGGGGTCGCGGAGGGTAGGGCGCGCGGGGGAGGGACCGCCGAGGGGGGGGGGGGGGGGCTCGCGGAGGGGAGGGCGCGTAGGGAGGGAGTGCCCGAGGGGAGGTCGTGCAGGGGAGGGAGTGTCGCGGAGGGGGGGGCTCGCGGATGGGAGGGCTGCGCCGGGAGGGAGTGCCGAAGGGAGGGGGGCACGGAGGGGAGGGAGTGCCGCGGAGGGGGGGGCTCGCGGTGGGGAGGGCTTCGCCGGGAGGGAGTGCCATAGGGGGGGTCGCAGAGGGGAGGAGTTCGCCGGGGAGGGGGTGCCGGAGGGGAGGGGGTTGCCTGTGCGGGATGAGGCTAGCCGATGCGGGATGGGGACTTGCGGGCACGGGAGCGCTTTTCTTTCGTGGGAAGGAGAAATTTTATCCTCCGAGCTTCTACCTCCGAGAAGGAGAAAAAGTGAAAATAAAAATGTAACCAAACAGTACCATAAAAGTAAGAAGAACTTCTGATCAGAGGAGAAGTGAAAAAAAAGTACTTCCACGGAGTTCCCAAACGCACCCTTAATTCCCAAGGTAGGGGCATCGGGATTGTTTTGTTGTCTCCCGAAAGCATAGTCATCCCCCAAGCCTTTCAGCTCAGCTTCCCCGTGATCAATAACATAGCTGAGTATGAGGCATTGCTGGCTGGGTTGAGAGCTGCTCATTTACATGGAGCCACTAAGCTTAGAATCATAGGAGATAGTCAACTGATCCTCCGTCAAGTCTTGGCTCGTTATAGAACCTCTCACCCCAGACTCAGGCCCTACCAAGAACTCGCTTCATATGTCATCAAGCTCTTTTCCAAGCTTGAATTCATCCACGTTTCTCGTGCTCAGAACATTCTTGCTGATTCTTTGGCATCATTGGCCTCATCCCTACCCATTCCGCTGGGTGAGTCATAAAATAATATTTTGGTCCACCGGAAAGCTATGCCTGCCCTGGAAGATCCCTATTTCCTCAAGGTAAGAACCAGATTCGAGGAGAAGGAGCATCTGAGACAAATGGAAGAATTAACCCTGGTTGAGGTAGAAGAGTCGCTTGAGGAAGAAGAAAGGCATTGGTACTCCGAAATTGCTCAATTTTGTAAAAATCAATCATTCTCGCCAGGATCAACACCCTCCGAAAGGAAAACCATTAGAAGAATCTCTCAGAAATATGTCCTGCTAGGGGGAACCATATTCAGGAGAAGCCTGACTGAGGTCTTGCTAAGGTGCATAGCTGAAAAAGAGGCTGAATCGGTGCTCAAGGAAGCCCATTCTGGAGTATGTAGGGGTCATGTCAATGCCCAAGCCCTTGCTAAAAAGATCATTCGGAAATGGTACTATTGGCCCACTCTAGAAGAAGATTGCTCGGTCTTTGTCCGGCATTGCCATCAATGTCAACTCCATGCCGAAAAAATCCATTCACCTGCCTCCTCTCTTCACCCAATACACGCTCCATGGCCTTTCGCCATGTGGGCCTTTGATATCATTGGACCCCTTGGAGACCCGAATGCCACCAACAAAACCAAATATTTTATTCTTACGGCCACAGAGTACTTCACCAAGTGAGCCGAGGCAGAGGCATATGCGGAGATCAAAGCATCCACCGTGTGTACCTTCATCAAGTGCAACATTCTCGCTAGATTCGGGATCCCTAGCAACTTCGTCACCTACAATGGGCCACAGTTCATCTCTCAAGAGCTACAGGACCTCTGCAACAGGTACTACATAAAATTGCATCATTCATCACCATATTATCCTCAAGGTAATGGCCAGGCAGAGGCAACAAATAAAAACTTAATTAAAATCATCAAGAAAACGTGTGAGTTTAGAAAGTTCGCCAATTGGCTAGATAAGTTGGTGGACGCTCTATGGGCCTACTGCACTTCAATACAGACCCCAACAGATCAAACTCCCTATGCCTTGGCATATGGAATGGAGGCTGTAGTCCCATACGAGGTGCTCATACCGTTCCTCCGAGTTCAGCTTGATCAGGACATCCCGGTGAGTGAACGCAGGGAATCTCTCCTTGTACAACTCGATTTGCTGGACGAAAGGAGGTTGGCCGCCGCTGAACATGCTAGAGCTTACCAAAATCAGCTCAAAAGATTTTATCAAAAAAAAGTAATTGAGAGAAAGTTTCGAGTCGGAGAAGTAGTGCTTAAAAGAATATTTATTAAGCCGGGTGGTCCCCATTCCAAACTTCAACCTAATTGGGAGGGCCCCTTTGTAATTTCAGCTATCTTTCCTGGCAACTCTTACAAACTGCTTAATGATGAGGGAGAAGAATTGAATCATCCATGGAACAGACTCTTTCTCAAAAAATATTTTCCATAAAAATCCAAAAAAACTATATATACAACAAAATACTACGAAAAGAAGAACTTTGCTATCATCCATGGCTTGCTTGCTACACGGCATAACCATTCAATCGGGGTTAAGGATAAACACCATACTGCACCCACTTCATGCCCTGATCTGGCATCCGATGGCCCGATACTGGAAGAAGGGCTTGGAAACCTCCTGGCAAAGAAACGACGTTCTTATCCGATTCCCTCCACAATTCGGTCCACGGCAGGTGCGAGGATTGGAACGAGGAGTACTCGAAAAAGCCCGCTACCCTAGTAGGATGCGGCCTCAGAGGGTCTAGCTTCTCAAAATAAAAGGTGCCAAAAGATGAGCATTGAACCCCTCAAGTCATGAAAAGAAAGAAATATATGTCTGACCTGTCTGAATGAGCACCTGGAATAACCCCATAAATAAAAGATGGCTCCAAAAGATGGGCAATGAACCCCACGGATCAAGAAAAAGAAGAAAAATCTGTCTGAATGAGGGCCACAAAAATAGGGGCAATTAGAAAGAAAGACCTGAAGAGGCCAAATCTCAATAGATAATTCAGGCATTAGTAGGGAAAACAAGTTCGAATTCCTTAACCCTGCCACGGGCTTACCTCGGTTTTCTTCCCTCTTAACTACCACGGATAAGGATTGACTAATCTAGCTAGGAGGGATCCCTGACCGACTAAAGGTGGAAGACCAAAAGATCCGAGTCAGGGCAACCTATCTACACGTGATGTTTATCTTTAATCAAGAAAGGAAATGAAAGGATGCCGGTTTGCAAGCAAGTCAGAGGTTGAAAGATGGTTACTCTCCTCGCACGAAAAAAAAATCAAATATCCAAAACACAAACAAATCAAAAAATTAAAAATTACAAAAAAATCATAAAAACTTTTAAAAACCCAAACAAAATATAAAAGCACACAAAACCCAAAGAAAATAGAAAACCCCCAAAACAAAAAATGTTACCTTTTGCATCCATATTTAATTTCTGTCTTGCATGTTTCCTTTTAATGCATTGCATACTTATTATCTTTCCTGTTTGAGAGAGGAAACGCCCCTTAACAATTTGCAAGGGGCTATACCCTAAAAGAAAACGAATGTGCTCTCAAAAGTCTGGACACACAGGAGAAAGAATAAATCCAATATCACTGATGATCAAAACGTACAAGGATAAGGAGGGAGACGGCACAATCAAGACTCGCCGCTTCCCTCTGGTACAAAATCCTTCGGGGTCGAGGCAACAGGGGGAGGCATCGCAGCCCTCTCATCCCCTCATCGAGCAGAGGTGGCCACATGACTCTGGCTGAGGCCCTGCTGGATCGTCATTTGGGAGCCCCCAGAGCGGTGAGAGCGCGACTCGGACCGGGCCCGAGCAAACTCCAGCATCAGCTGATGCTGCTGGTCTGAAACCCGCCGCATGATGCTCCACCAATGATCTGATGCGCTCCGTGTAGCGCTGCTCCAGCGCACGGGTCTCCTCCATGAAGGCCAAGCGGAGACCCATCTCCCACTCACAAGACGGCCGGGAGAGGTCCTCCACCTTCCCCCAGAGGGTGGAAAGCTGCAGTCAGACCAGAAGACATGTCAAAAATTATCTAGAGCAAGGAAGGAGCTTCAGTAAGAAATTCTTTTTTTACCTCTGCAGATGAAGAGGAGAGCTGTAACTCGAGCTCCCCGACATGTCTCGACAGCTGGTCAACCTGAAAGCAGAATTTGCTTAACAACATGCAAGAAGAAAAAAGAGAAGATTATCGAACTCACCTCGTCACGAAGACTCTGCTCGGTCTTCGCCGACTCGGTGACCTGGCGGAGAAGCTCTGAGTTCTGCAGAAAAGAAAGTGTCAGCATCAAATGAAGAGAGGCCAGTGATAGGCAAAGAAGTGACATACCGCGGCCAACAGATCCGTCCACAAGGTGGAACGGTCGCCTTATGGCACAACCACCAAGCAAGAGGGCTCCCCCACTGGTGAGTGTAGACACGCCAAATTCGCCTAATTTAGAGCATAAAACTCGTGTTTTATAGGGTAACATGTGTGATCGATCTTATAATGATACCAGGTCTTTTTAAGTTAATTTGGAGCTTCGCCGAACAAAATCGGATGCTTTCCGAAGTTTTCCGCAAAAAGCCATAATTTCCGAGCGAAAGCCACACGTAAATCGTGTAAACACGGAAATTGGCTGAATGACCAATGCCTAATGATCATGCATTGAAGGTTATGGTCATATTTACACCCCGGACAAGTTTTGTTGCATACCGTGCCTTTCCGGTTTGCCGTCGGAGCCATTTTTGACCTGTATCGGATCTTCTGTTCAATGCCCTAACTTCCGGACAAAATTATGAAGCTTTGGAGGGTTTTATAGCTGATCCGATTCCATAGAAAGCTTCTTCGGCCTGTTATCTTTCTAACGCAACAAACGGCGTCGAATTCCGAATTCGGGAGTGTTCGCAATGGCTTCCGGAAGAAGGACGCGCAAAACCAGTCCCATGCGCCCGGGTTCCTGGTTACATGCGCCCGGGACCCAGGGCACGTGCCCATGCGCCCTATCAATGAGGCACCTGACCTCGTGCCCTCACATGAGGGCACATGCGCCCCACCTTTGAGACACGAGGGACCCAGTTTTTCACCCAGATTCTACCACTGAACCGCCGGACCGGATAAGATCGAAATTTTCGGAGAAGATAAGATGTGCCCTCACTGGGGGGCACATGCACCCCTCAGTGGGGCGCATGCGCCTGGAACCAGGGCGCATGCGCCTGGCACCAGGGCGTATTTATCCCTATTTTTTAGCTTTGATAGGATTGCCTGTTCTCTTATAAAAGGACTCTGATTCTGGTCGTTCCAGAGGCATGAGCACGACCCCCCAGGCATCTCAAGACGTCCTAGCACCCTCCTGCATCAATTTTATGATTTTTAGAGAGAGAATTTCGAGTTTTTAGAGAGATAAAAGTCAGTTCAAGAGAGAGGAAGGCTGTTCTGCAGATGATCAGCCATGTCTTTCTTCTTCGGCCTCTACAGCAGTGTGTGGACGTCTGCTGCCTAAGATCTCTTCATCAAAGTTCTTCCTCTCCAAGTCTTCTTGAGTTTACAATCGACGGCACTTTATTCCGAGGTCGGGGCTGGTCGTGACGAGCGCAGAAGCAAAGTCGCGCCTGGCAGATCCTGGACTGCTGCTCGGCTTTTTCGACAACACAGATTTGGCTATATCTTCCTCTATTCAACTCAGAATCTTTCAGTTCTTTTTCCTATCTCTTTGTTTCGTGATTATACATCATCCTATCATTTTTTTACATTTTTTTGCATTACTTTTACTCTGTTAATCCGAAAAATAAAAGAAGGGGGGTTAGAGATAACCCGAATCCGGTCAGTTTCTAGTCAATTGTGTGTTTTATGTCATTCTCTTTACATATACTCCACTTTGTCTAGTTCTAATAGTCTCTTTCACTTGTTTATTTGTCTAGTTGCACAGAATATCAAGCACCCACCGCGTTGAGGACTGTTCTTCATCGGCCGGCCGAAGAAGGAGAAGCTTTAACTCACATTCTTCACGCTAAGGTACACACGGTCAATTTTAATTCTATAATTCGGAACCCACGGTTCCTGGCGACTACGTTTATTTCTTCTCACCCTCCTCCCACATGACCCGAACCGTCTCTTTGGTGATCGAGCGACGCCAAGGGATGAAAGTTCAGGGATCAATGTGAGTGTGGGACCGAGGTGAGAGTTGCTTTCCGAGCTTTATTCCTTTATTTCCTCATCCCCTCTTGAGGTGACGATCTGGGTTCACGGACTTCCCTGAAAAGGAAAGGACCCCGTCGAATTTTCAGAGTCGACAGCTTTGTTAAAATGGCTCCTCCTTCTGAAAATTCGGAGAGGACCCCGTCGAATCTTTGTTAAAATGGCTCCTCCTTCTAAGAAGATGTGTTCTGACTTGGGAAGAGCAATTTCAAGCATTCCAGGGCATGTGAAGGGGAGGATTTCAGCAGATCTGGTAAGAGAACGTTATTCTTTATTGATTGTGATTTTTTCAGATTTTTTTTTCAAATTTTTGACAATTTGGGTCCATGTACCCCCGATCGGGGGCACCTGGCCATGCGCCCTGGGGTGGGGCACCTGGCCATGTGCCCCCATGTGAGGGCACATGCGCCCTACCCTGGGAATTTTTTTTTTAAATATATATATAAAAAAATGCAAGTACCTGACAGCCTGTTTTGATGGTTTTATGCAGAATTACCCTCTCTTTCCGGGTCCTCGAAGATTCTGTTCTCCTGTTTGGTTTAAAGATCTGCTTGGAGTGCTTCACTTGTCAGTGAAATCAATCCTGAGTGGCTGGGGCTTGACCGGTCTTCTGGTTCATGCGAAACACTATGTAGAATATTACTTGGATTTTGGATTGATGGGTGCTTTGGCAGAGTTATGGCATCCCGACACTCACACTTTTGTCTTTAACTCTTTTGAATGCACCATCTTGCTAGAAGAAGCAGAGTTGTTCCTTGGACTGCCACGTACTAGAAAAGGTGAGATTGCGAACATGTTTATTCCTTACGGATCGATGTCTTGCCTTGAGTTCTTGCGGGATTTTGTGGAGGCGAGCAAATCAACTCCTTCATCACCGGAAAACGGATCTATCTCCAAAAGCGGCAGCTTGGACCATCTCTACGTCTTCTCGCGGCCTTGATGAGACACAACTTCTTCATGGATCCAAGGGTTTTGCTACTTGCCTTGCTGCCGTGTTCTTGTTTCCCACGAAGATGACTTTACGGAGCGGGGACAACTCTCGTGTATTCGTGGAATGCGGTGCGGCAAGCGGCTTGGTCCTTCGGTGCTTGGCTTTCTCTCGTGGCTTGTCTTCTGCTTGCGTGGGACGTCCTATGTTTGGCAGTGCTCTTCTGTTTGCTTGCTGGGCAGATCTTCACTTCAAGTTTGATCCATCAGGCAATGCTACTACCACTTCACGGCTTTTTCGGCGCAGTCCTTTGTTCCCATATGCTGCAGCTCTCGGTTTTCCTGACACGGTTTCCAACAAATGTGCTACATTGAAGAAACGAACAGATTGGCGTATCCATCTTGCTTCCATGAGTCATTCAGGCTTTGTGCACAGTCCGGTCATTATGCAGTAGAGAGATGTTCAGATATGTTTTGCTCCCGGCGTGGATCTTCGATCGGTTACCGGCTCGGCTTTTGTTCTATACAATCCGCACAGTGTCATTCTCAAATCGGTTTGCCTCGTCATGAATTGCCGGTGCTTTCACACTTGACTCTTATCAAAGACAGAAAGCTTAATACAGATGAAGACACGGAGGAAGCTAAGACAGCTATTGCCTTGTGGAGTACGAGCCGACTGCAGCGTCCAGGCACGCTTACCGAGGAGAGTCCAGATGATCAGCGTCGCTATCTTTCTCAGTTGCAGCTTCTTTGTACCTGATCATCCTCTTACTACCATTTTCTTTTCTAGCTTGTCAAACAAATTTTGGTCACTTATGAATATAAAATGAATTTTGTTATGTCAATTTTGAAAATAAAAAAATTCACAAAGTTTTACCTTATGCCTGAAAAATTGTAAATGCATGACTAAAATAATGTACGGGAAAAGCAGCTATTTTACACTATGATTTGCAAGATTAAATAGTAAGAAATGAATTTTCCGTGGAATTTAAACATGTATTTTTTTTCGGTGAATTTTTCTGAGCAATTCAAAAATCTGTTTGAGATACTCTCAGTGGCATTGTGATCAGCTCAATTTCAAGAGTGGTAAGGTAATTTTTAAAATTTTCATGATTTTTACATATCTTTACCTCTATAAATAGACCAACCGCCTCTACTAGTTCATTTCACCACTCACAGTCTCCCTCCTAACCAGAGCTACTCCGACTTCCTCCACAATTTTGGAGTCCGAATCGCGTACAAAGGTCAGTGCTCCAGTTAAAGAAAATGTAGATCTCTGCATTCTCTTCGTTTTGACTGTGATTTCATGCGATTCCGAGTTCGTTTGAGCTGTTTTTGAGTCAAAAGAAGATTGGTGCACATCTAGGGTCCATGTGCCCCGGAACCGGGGGGCGCATGTGCCCTCAATCAAGGGCACAAGGGCACGTGCCCTGGGATCAGGGCGCATGTGCCCTCAACCCAGGGCACAAGGGCATGTGCCCTCAAGTCAGGGCGCATGTGCCCTGGACCCAGGGCGCATGTGCCCTCATACCAGGGCGCATGGGCCCCTGGTCTGGGCACATGTCAACTTCAGCATTCTTGTATTGGTGATTGTTTTAAAAATTGAAAAAACTGACCAAATTTAAAATTTACAGATGCCGAAGAGGGTTCGACGCGCGCGTGCGCATGACGACGAGGCTGGTCCTTCTGAGCCGACAGCCCGGCGCGATGTAAATGTCCTTTAAACTCTCTATCATCTTTGTGATGTAGTTCTTGACTGAACAACTTTTCCATTTGCGGGCACGGATCAAATCGCGTATATCTTTGGCGGGCAGCCGGTACGATTGGCGTACCGTGGTCTTCAACCGTTCCAACGCCGCCGCACGGATGAGATGGGATTTGGTCTGTCTTACGATTGTCGGTGCTTTGGGAGGACTTGGCCCCGATCCGGGTTCTTAAGGATCGCCGGGATGCCGCGACTTGTTCATTTCTTTTTACCTCGGGGGCATATGGTCCCTACTGAGGACGTGGCCCATATCATGGGGCTGCGGGTCTATGGGCGTGCCATCACCGGTTGCACGTATGGTGACTATGCCGAGATGGCAGTAGAGCTTCTTTCTTACTCCCCACCTCGGTCACATGACGAGGCAGTCTTGTCGATCACTCGGAAAGAGTGTTTCGAGCTAGTGGGCCTGACAGAGTCTCAGATGCAGCGGGGGGAGGTGACCAAGGACTACGAGGACCGCCTGATTGATCAGGTATCTGCGACATTATGCGGTCCTTCTGGATCAGCGGAGGCAGATCGGGATCTTCGCCATTTTCTGCTCTTCTTTATTGGTCGCTTGTTGCTGGGTAACAAGACCGAGAAGATTCACCTACGGTTCCTTCCGCTTCTAGCTGATGTGGAGTCCATTGGCGACTATGCCTGGGGTGCAGCAGTCCTGGCACATCTGTTTGCTAGTCTCTCTCCTGATAGTGGTACTGTCTCAGTGGGTGGCTTCACACCTTTTCTTCAGGTATTTCTCTTTCTATGCTTGCTTTCCTGTTGCATGTTATACTTGTACTAACAAAGTGTTAATTTCAGGTGTGGATTTATCTTTACCTTCCATTAGGCCGAGGCCGAATAGATCACCCCTCTCGCCTGCCTTTGATGGCGCGCTGGTGCGCCATCCGTGACACTTCGTCCCATGCTTTTCAGCTCCTTCATCTTCAAGGCGAGTTGTTGAGTCTTCCTCCTGCACGGGTACGTCTCCTTGTTCTTCCTTACTTTTGTTTGTTAAATGTTGATTCTCTCCTTTCTCATAGGTATGCTGGCGCCCATATCTGACTACTGATGATGAGAATGCCGAGTGGGTGGTGAAGGGTGCCCATCTCTTCGGCCGTGACATTTACCTACATTGCCTGAACGAGGTGGAGCCACTCTGGGTTAGCCTCGTGATGAGGACATTTGGGGGTTATCAGGAGTGGTGCCCACCTCCTTCGTCCAGACACAGCCGTAGCACAAGGGGGTTGACACACTCAGTAAACTGGGCGGCTCGGTACCAATCTGCCTTGGAGGACTGGGAGGCTGAGGGTACCATGGTTTTCTCGACTGCCGTGGATGACACGGAGTTCACTCGCCAATATGGTGTGGCTTACGGTCATCTTTTTGACCATGCTAGCCAGGTAAGCCTTTGTCTCGGTCTCTTTGTTATCAATGCATTGCCTTGTCTGAAAAATTTCTTCTTCTCAGGATTCTTGGGGCATGCTTACCCAGTATCGAGCGCAGATTCGCGAGCTGGAGGAGGAGGTAGCCTCCCTGAAGGCAGCTCTACAGGTAGAGGTATGCGTGTGTCTTGTGCTCTTCAACTAAGTTGCTAGATATTTGACTTGCTTTATGTACTTGGAGCGCATGGCCCGTTCAGAGGGTGTTTCTTCTGAGGAGGAGGTGAGAGCCCTGCGAGACGAGCTGGCTACCGTGAAGCAGTCTCTGGCGGAGAAGGAGATCACGGTAATATCTTGATAGTTGTTGCCAAACTTATTCTTCCACTGCCTAAGCCTCATGCATTGCTTGTAGGTGGCTGCACTGGAGCGATCAGTTGCTTCTTCTTCGGAGTCTTCTTCCAGGATCCAGGCCTTGGAGGCTGAATTGCAGGCTCGTGCACCTACTCTTGAAATAGCTCAGCTTCGATTGGACTTTGATACAGAGCTATTGGCGCGTGATCGGTGCCACTTTGAGGCCCTTCGTGAGGCGGAGACCCAGCATACAGCTGCCCTTCGTGAGCGAGACGCCGCGATCCGTGCCATGGAGCAGAGGCAGTACCAGACGCAGATGGATCTTGTTTCTGCCCAAGCGGAACTGCACTTTCATTGTGAAATGGCCCGACAGTCCACTCGGAGCCGAGCCCATCAGAGTGGCACCCATCAGAGTGGTACCCACCAGAGCGGCACACGTACCCATCAGAGCGGTTCGCACCATAGCCGGGGCCGTACAGTACGGGATGGAGTTGATCCGAAGAGAAGCCAGACTCCAAGCGTGGCTGACTACTTAGTTTCTTCCCTTGAGCATAGGGATGAGTAGGTTTTGATTTGCATGCCCAGCATCATTGTATCAGACCTTTGTCTTGTATCTTGCTTGTTTATGTCTACTTGGCTTGTTTTGGTTGTGTCTGCAACATCACTTCGACAATTTTGATTAGTATGACTTAGTGGCTTGGCCCTCTACTTTTGTCAAAGGGCAGCCTTCTTAACATGGCGAAGAAAAATAAAGAGTAAAAGAAAATGAATGTGGAAAGGGTTAGGAAAACTTACCTGTATGGCGAGAATCCATCCTCCTTGTAGTGTCTACCGTGGTGAGAATCCTTCCTTTTTCTATTGAAATGCCTGAAACACTTGATAAAAGAGGATTAGATCTTCACCATGACTCATCCCTTTGCCTGTATGTCGTTTGCCTTGATTTTGAGTCAAAGGGAGGAGCCTTCTTAACAAGGTGGAATAAAACAAATGACTTAAATGAAATAGAGGTAAGGGTTAAGAGAACTTACCTGACATGGTGTGAATCCTCTCCTCTCCTATATTGAAATGCCTGTAACACTTGACAGAAAGAGATTAGATCTTCATCAGGACTCAACCCTTTGCCTATTATGGTCAACTTTGACTTAGGTCAAGGGGAAGAGCCTTCTTAACAAGGTAATTGAAGTAAAAATGGATATGCAATGCAGAAATGAAAATATGCATGACAATCAAATAAGCATGGATGCAACTAAGGCAATGATCATGACTAAGCAAATTTTTTTGGTTTTCTTAGAAATATCATTTTTGGAGGATTTTTTTTGAAAATATTCAACTTTTTTTTGGATTTTTGAACTATGCAAATATTTTTTTGGATTTTCTTGAAAACAATCATTTGGATTTTCAAAAGTATTCATTTTTTTTAGATTTTTGAAATATGTGTTTTTTTTTGAATTTTTGAAATATTCAGTTTTTTTTGGGTTTTCGAAATATTCAATTTTTTTGGGTTTTTGAAATATGCATTTTTTTGTGGGTTTTTGAAATATGCATTTTTTTTGTGTTTTTGAAATATGCATTTTTTTGGACTTTTGAAATATGCATTTTTTTGGAGAAAATGCTGGTATTTGAGACAGTTCATCGGTCTTTGGAGTTTGTCAAGACTCAAGTGGTAGATGCCACGTGCAAAAATAAAGTTCCCTACCTAGAATCCTTCTAACCTGGATTTGGTCAGTTTACCCTTCCCTAGGGTTTAAGGAGGAAGAGTATAGAGGAAGTCCTTGATAGGGTTTGAAGATGTTGAGAGGGATTTCTCTACTCTCACTCAAATTACCCATTGGGGTTCGGCCTCTTTGGGTTTTTCTTTCTTTTCTTGTTCTTTTCTATGTGGCACATATTTGGACAAGTTTTTGACCCGTGGTGACATTGCCCATCTTTTAGTGCCTTTTGCCTTGACTATCATTCTGGGTACTCATTCAGACAGGTTGATCATTTTTTTTCTAACCTGAGGGGTTCATTGCCCATCTTTTGGCACCCTTTTGTACCCTCTGAGACGGCCTCCTACTAGGGTGGCGAGTGTTTTCGATACTACCCATCTCTAATCTTCTCTCCCTATCTTGGACTGAGTAGAAGAGAATAGGGTAAGGGTACTCCTTCCATTTCTAGATTTCTGCCTTGCCTTTCGCAAGCGTCAGGTTATCTGGATTCTAGGATCGGGAAGTGTTGTGTGTGTAGGATGGTACCTACCCTTGACTTCTTACGAACAACCTAGGATCGATGACTTGAGGTTATACCAGTGGTTTCTCCATTTTTATGGAAAATACTTTTTGAGGTAAACTCCATTCCAAGGATGATTCAATTTTTCTCCATCTACATTAGTCAATTCATATGCATTACCTAGATACTTTTCAGTGATTACAAAAGGCCCTTCCCAGTTAGGTTGCAACTTGGAGCGGGGACCCCCTGGCTTAACGAATATGCGTTTGACTACCATCTCACCGATCTCGAATTTTCTCTCGACCACCCTCTTTTGATAAAACCTTTTGAGTCTATTCTGATAAGTCCGGGCATGCTCGGCGGCAGCTAGCCTTTTTTCATCCAAGAGTTCAAGCTGTGCAAGGAGAGATTCTCTTCTCTCATCAACAGGAATATCCATGTCGAGCTGAACTCGGAGAGATGGAAGTAATACTTCGTAAGGGACCACTGCTTCCATCCCATATGCCAAAGCATACGGGGTTTGTCCAGTGGGAGTCCTTACAGAAGTACGATAAGCCCATAGAGCATCTACAAGCTTATCAGGCCAGTCGGCAAATTTGCTAGACTTACAAGATTTCTTGATGATTTTGATTAAGGTTTTATTAGTGGCTTCTGCTTGACCATTGCCTTGAGGATAGTATGGTGATGAATGATGCAATGAAATGTAATACTGTTGCAAAGATCACGCAGATCTTGAGAAAGAAATTGTGGCCCATTATCGGTGACGATGTCGCTGGGGATCCCGAACCTTGCCAGAATGTTGCGCTTGATGAAGGAGCAGACTGTTGATGCTTTAATCTCTACGAATGCTTCCGCTTCAGCCCACTTTGTGAAGTACTCCGTTGCCGTCAGAATGAATGATTTTGAGCGCATTTCGGAGTTGAGGTCACTCAAGGGGCCAATGATATCAAAAGCCCACATGGCGAAAGGCCATGGGGCATGAATTGGATGAAGGGAAGATGCGGGAGGGTGAATCTTGTCGGCATGGAGTTGACATGAATGACAATGCCGGACAAAGATGGAGCAGTCTTTTTCTAGAGTTGGCCAATAATACCCTTGCCGGATGATTTTCTTAGCAAGGGCTTGGGCATTCACATGACCACCACAAACTCCAGAATGTGCTTCCTTCAGCACCAACTCAGCTTCTTCTTCATCAAGACATCTGAGTAAGATTCCACTTAGGCTTCTATTATAGAGCACTCCTCCTAGGATTGTATACCTCTGGGATACTCTTCTGATTGCCTTCTTTTCCTTGGTGGTTGATCCAGGCGGATATGACTGATCTTGATAATACCTCGCAATCTCGTCATACCAAGGTCTCTCACTTTCTTCTAATTCTTCCAACTCAATCAAGGAGATTTCTTCTTTATGTTCCAAGTATTATTTTCTGTTGAATCTTTCCTTAACCTTTAGAAAACGTCCATCCTCAATTGCTGGAATTGTTTTCTTACAGATGTGGATAGTTCGCACTTGCCTGCCTAGCGGGACAGATAGAGATGAAGCTAGTGAAGCTAAGGCATCGGCGAGGATATTCTGAGAACGAGGGACATGGACAAAGGTGAGTTTGAAGAATAGCTTGATGTAGCAGGTGGTGAGCTCCTGGTAGGGCTTGAGGTTTGGATGAGAAGTTCGATATTTGGATAGGACTTGGCGTAGGATCAATTGACTATCACCTATCACCCTCAGTTCGGTGGCACCATGGAAATGAGCGGCCTCCAGTCCGGCCAGCAAGGCTTCATACTCAGCTATGTTGTTGGTTGCTGGAAAGTTAAGTTGAAAAGCCTGTGGAATGGTGACACCTTCAGGTGACAGAAGGACAATACCTATCCCTCTACCATGAGAGTTCAGAGCCCCGTCAAAATATAATGTCCAAAGATTGGAAGATCGGACTGACATTAGTTCGTCATCCGGGAACTCCGACCGGACTGGGTCAAAGACGGGTATGGGATGATGGGCAAGGTGTTCAGCAATAGCATAACCCTTAATTGCCTTCTGTGGGACATAAGTGATATCAAATTGGGATAGGAAACTCTGCCATCGCCCTAACCGATCAGTCAAGACTGTACACATTTCTATGCCAATTGTTGCAGATATCTATTTGGAACTCTTTTACCTCTGACTTTCCTATTTCCTAACCTAACTTGACCTACTGAAAATAAAGCTGGAAAGGTGATATTTACAGTGGAGGGAGGATCGATAAAATCGATCAATGATTCAGAAAAGGGGGATCCCTGATTGGGAGTACCCTCTGGGATGAGTAGAGACATCTCCTCGATGGAAATGTGAGTTTCAGAGAAGACGTTTTGAAAATTTCAAGTAAAAAGATATAATGAGTCAGAGTGACTCGAAGCTTGCTAGAAGATGACAGAATTAATAGAGAGAAAAACTTAAGAATAAAGGGGAAAAAGGGGCTCGCGGGCCCGATGGTAATAGAAAATGGACACATGGGTCCAAAACTGATGAAAAAGGTAAACGAGTACGTGGACCCGATCTTAGAAATAAATGGGCATGTAAGCCCATGTTGGGAAAAGCCCTCAGTTCTGAAGTTGATGAGGGAAGCAAATGGGCAAGCAAGCCCAATAAGAGTAGAAGGTTGAAGAGGGCACATGGGCCCAAAGTGGGTAAGTGGGCCCTGAAGCCCATCCAAAAGATCTAGAAACAACGGCACGAGGTTTAAACATGGCATTGTTGTATTTGGGCCTCGTGGAATGGTTTTGACTTGGGTGGTATGCTCAACCAGATGATCCAATATTGGTCTGCCCTTGAGTGGTTCCTGGTGCTCTTCCCCACTTGAGAACAGACGAGTCAAATACAAGCATAAGTCTACCAAGTCTTCTTCTTCTGAATCTGGAGCTTTCCTTCTCTTGACAGCTATCACGGAACTTTTGCCATCTTCAGCCATCATCATGGTCTCCCCTTTGATAAAGAAGGTGTGGAGCCCCATGGCATATCCTGGCTGGAAGATCCTCCTTGGGATGGAACCCTCTTCATATCCCAACCCCTGCCTGAGTGCCCTTTTCGCATTTTCAATTGGCTCAGTGATCCCTTGAAGATCCTTGCCTAAACCTCTTCCTGGCTGATAGCCCAATTTCATCATCATCCGCCATCCCAGTGTGTCTGGTAGAGAGGTGGTCATGCATCTGACTTCTGGCAATTCTTCCACTGAGATCTGGGGTTGTATTGACAGACCTAGGGGTAAAGAAGCATCGTTCAGCTCATCCCTTATAAGCATGCTAGTCACCATGACCACCTGTCCTTTAAAGGGAAATTTTATGCACTGGTGGTTTGTTGAAGCCACAGCTCCTATTGCCTCCAAGTATGGCCTCCCAAGTATAGCCCGAAAAGTTGGATCCAATTCTAGAACATGAAAATCTGTTGTGACCGTACATGGTCCAAGTTTGACTTCTAATGTGACCACCCCACGTGCAGACTTATTGGAGTTATCATAGGCTATCACCATGGCACAGGATGGCTTGATTTCTTGCTCAGAAATGCCACACAACTGCAAAGTTTCTGGCGGCATAACGTTGATAGAAGCTCCAGTGTCAACCAAACATGATTTCACTTCAATATTACAGATGATAACAGCCACATGCAAAGCATATCTCCTAAAGTCTGGATCTGCTAATTCTTCCTGAGAGAAAGTGAGTGTTGGGTGCTCACTTCTAGGGGCTAACACTGTAGTGATCTTCTCAGGTGGGAGATCTTCATTCACCATGACCCTTTGCAAGTACTGCTGTAGAATCTCCTGGTGCACTTTTGATCTTTTGATCAACTCAAGTATAGAAATACGGGCTGTGTCTTATCCAAATGTTTTAACAGATCATACGTCGTGCCTGGCAATGGTTCTTCTACTTGTTCCTCCTCCACTGGCTCCTACGGTTGAGTTCCGGCTTGGGGAAAGAGCCGCTGGAACATCCTCCCACTCCGAAGCATCGGGGCTATTTGGCGGTCAGGTAGAGGTGACGGGTTAATTGGGGTGGGTTGTGGTGGAACAGGTGGTGTAGGTGCAGGTATGATAGGTAATGGGATCAATGGTTCTGGGATGATGGGGTTAGTTGGTAGAGGGGTAGGATTTGGAGGTGGTAATGATGGTGACACTGGTGGCCTAATAAGAAGAGGCCGGGTGCAGAAGTGGTTGATGAGTTTAATGAAGGTGTAGGTTGTGGGATTGGTTGTGGTGCTGGTGGTATGATAGGTTGGGGTTTTGGAGTGGTAGAGCTCGTAGGCTGGGGGTTCAGGTTTGGTGATGATTGTGGTGGTCGGATGAGCAAGGGCCGGTGTGTAGCAATGGTTGAAGGAGGTGTAGTTAGAGAGGGGGCTGGCCTAATGATGGGCCGGCGAGAAGAAGTGGTGGCCAGTGGTTGGGTTATTGAGCTTTGTGGTAGTTGTGGAGTAGCAGGTGCACGGATTATCTGTCTAGGAGGGTTCCTAGCAGGAGGCCTAGCCGGGTTGACAGGCATGGTTGTATTGTGATTTTCTAGTTGCCAACCTTGAGCACGGCTGACATCTCCCTGGATAATGGAGTGTACTAAACCAATTCCTGGGTTTGGATGTGCTGGTGCCGGTGCTGGAGCAGGAGCATGTAACGGGAGAGGAGTTTGGACAATCCCCAAGCCGGGTTGTTGTTGAGGTTGCGCCGGTGGACGTTGCCGCTGCTGCTGCCTAGCCTTCATTACCTGTATGCATTCCCCCATTTGGACCCAATCAATGCTTCCTTGGTCATTCAGATCGTGGATGTAATCCTTGAATTGAAAGCACACCTCTATAGTGTGACCAGGACACCGGTGGTAAGCACAGTATCGGGACATATCAACATTTGTTGGCCAAACCTCTCTTTCCTTGGGCAATTCCAACTGTTTCTCCGCCATGAGTACATTGAAGATGTCGGTCAAGGAGTAAGGGAGTTGCTGGTAGGTCTCTCTCCTAGGACCTCCCCTTCGTGGTGCCTGCCCGGCTGGTGGCGGTGCCCTATTGTAGGTAGGTTGACGAGGTTGCTGGGGTTGTGCTACTGGTTGCGGGGGTTGTTGTGGTTGTCGTGGTTGTTGTGGCCTAACTTGTTGCTGAGGTGAGTAATAGGAAGAATTCTGTGGTGGGTTTCTGTACTGGTTTTGACGGTTTCCTCCCTGGTTCCCCACAATGTTTATAGCTTCGTTGTTGACCACTCCCTCAGTTGTAGGCCCAATCGGTGCGAGAGGGGTTTTCCCGAGGTTTCTTGATTTAGGATCAAAAGGGTTTATCATTGTGGCATCCTTGAAGTGGGCTTGCAAGTATCGGGCACTGTCATAGAGTTCATTCATGGTGGTAGGACGGTGCATGATCAAGACATTCCTCAAGGCAGGTGTAGTGTTTCCAATAAGCATCTTCACTTGTTCCCCTTCAGAAATCACATCTGTCAATTTTTCTGCCATTCCCCCTCCAGCGATCATCAAACTTTATGAAGTCCTCTTCGGGCTTCATCTTCTCAGCAATCAAATCCGTGATGGAGCATGCTGGTGCCACCCGGTCTTTGTATCTTTGCAAGAATTTTGTCTTGACAATGTCGAAGTCTCCTGCCTCAAAGGAGTCGAGTGAGTAGAACCATTCCAATGCAGACCCTTCTAGTGATCGGCGGAACAAGAAGGCAAGAACCCTACGATCATCTTTCCAGAATGAGGATTCATAGAGGAAATCTTTAAGGTGAAGAAAAGGGTTGCCAGTACCATTGTAGCGGCGATAAACTGGTAGCTCAGAAGGTGGCAAGTGTAGTACTGGCAGAGAAGGGATGGAGATTTCAGGCACTGACTTGGAGTCCAGGCGACATCTCAGCTCTTCATAACGTTCATTCATCTGTGTGAGCTGATCCATGATTGTCTTGGTGAGAGCAGGTTCTTGGTTTACTGGTGGGGGTATGTGGTTAGAGACATGGTTCTGAAATTGAGGAGCATGACTTGGCAAATTCACTGAAGATTGTCCCATGACTTGATGGGTCAAGGGAGCAACATGGTTAAAATAAGATGGCTGAACAAATGAGGGTTGGACCACAGATGGTTGAATCATAGATTGTTGAACAACAGGTGATTGAATCATAGATTGTTGAACAACAGGTGGTTGAACAAAGGGTGACTGAATGACTGGTGGTTGAACTAGAGGACGAGGAGATAAGGCAACTTGATTGGTTTCAGCCTGATCTGAAGCAATTTTGCCCTTCACCATGGATTGTATACGGGCATAGGTTTCTGGGTCAGTATAGAGAGACAACTACCTAAAGAGTTGTTCAACATCACAGGGAGCAGATGGTTGAGGGACCTCTTGCACTTCTGACTGAATCGGTTGGTGACCCATCTCGTGCTCTCGATGTTCAGCTTGTTCCGCCATTCCAACGTGCCTTCCAGACCTTAGTTGCATTGAACTTCAAGAAGAAAGTAAAACAAACAAGTTGACAAAACAAACAAAGAATTTTTTTGGTTTTTTTTAGTATTTTGCAAAAAGTTAAAGGTTTGAATTTTTGTTTGACAAGCAAGTTATGCAAAGACTTGAAAGCAAGATTACACAATGATTTTGATTAAACCTTCGGTTTATGAATTTTGTTAAGAATTGTTCTTTCAACAAATGGGTTAGGATCCTAACTCCAATCTCCAATGACCTAGGTTTCACACAATCTCACCACGTGTAGGTAACGTAGGATGCTTCGGGTTTTGGGGAGTGGTACAACCAACCCGATCGTGAAGAGGAATACTCCACGTATGAGGAATTACGGAGGCCTTGATGAAAGCCAACCAAGTCAACTAGGAAGGAATATCCCAGAAGAGAGGTCAGAATCCACCAAGAGGGTGTTTTGGATGGGAGGGATAAATGGGAGAGTGAGCTCCCGCCTCAAAAAAAAGTGTAAAAGAAGGAGGTAGAGAGAAGGAGCAGAGAATGCAATCAAGTAATAAAGCAAGTAATGAGCAAAGCATAAACTTAAACAAGCAATCAACACCAGACAAGCAATTAGAAACTAGACAAGCAACAAGAAACTAGAATCTAGACTTGTTTCTTATGTGAGCCAAATGGAGATAGTGAAAAGGTGATGGAAAGAAGAGGGTTCAGATCTGATAGCCAAGCAAAAGGGTGGTCCACGTGGGGACCAATGTGGGAACTGGGGTAAAAAGTAAAGGTGGTTCACGCGGGAACCGGTTTTGGGTAAAAAGGGGGTGGTTCACGTGGGAACCGGTTTGAATGGTCAAAAGAGGGCCACGTGGGGCCAATTAAAGGTGAATAAAGATCTGATCCAAGTGGGGATAGATCTGTAAAGAAAAGGGTTTGGTTCACGTGGGAACCGAAGTAAAGAAAGAGATTGGTTCACGTGGGAACCGATTTAAAAGGAAAAGGGTGGTTCACGTGGGAACCGGTTTAAATAACATGCAGAAATTAAATGGCATACTTGGCACTTCAGATCTGATGAAAGATGGGTGAAATAAGAAATTATGAGATGGCATGAAGTTTAAGAGAGGTGGAAAGAAGGAAAGGCTCACGTGGGAACCGGTCTAGAACTAGAACTAGTTGCAAACAAAACACTTAGCACCCACGGTTGAAGACATTGCTTGTCCCACCGTGGTCGCCACAAAGCTGTCGACTCTGAAAATTCGACGGGGTCCTCTCCTTTTCAGGGAAGTCCGTGAACCCAGATCGTCACCTCAAGAGGGGATGAGGAAATAAAGGAATAAAGCTCGGAAAGCAACTCTCACCTCGGTCCCAAACTCACATTGATCCCCGAACTTTCATCCCTTGGCGTCGCTCGATCACCAAAGAGACGGTTCGGGTCATGTGGGAGGAGGGTGAGAAGAAATAAACGTGGTCGCCAGGAACCGTGGGTTCCGATTTATAGAATTAAAATTGACCGTGTGTACCTTAGCGTGTAGAATGTGAGTTAAAGCTTCTCCTTCTTCGGCCGGCCGATGAAGAAGAGTCCTCAACGCGGTGGGTGCTTGATATTATGTGAAACTAGACAAATAAACAAGTGAAAGAGACTATTAGAACTAGACAAAGTGGAGTATATGTAAAGAGAATGACATAAAACACACAATTGACTAGAAACTGACCGGATTCGGGTTATCTCTAACCCCCCTTCTTTTATTTTTCGTATTAACAGAGTAAAAGTAATGCAAAAAAATGTAAAAAAAAATAGGATGATGTAGAATCACGAAACAAAGAGATAGGAAAAATAACTGAAAGATTCTGAGTTGAATAGAGGAAGATATAGCCAAATCTGTGTTGTCGAAAAAGCCGAGCAGCAGTCCAGGATCTGCCAGGCGCGACTTTGCTTCTGCACTCGTCACGACCAGCCCCGACCTCGGAATTAAGTTCCGTCGATTGTAAACTCAAGAAGACTTGGAGAGGAAGAACTTTGATGAAGAGATCTCAGGCAGAAGACGTCCACACACTGCTGTAGAGGACGAAGAAAAAAGACATGGGTGATCATCTGCAGAACAGCCTTCCTCTCTCTTGAACCGACTTTTCTCTCTCTAAAAACTCGAAATTCTCTCTCTAAAAATCATAAAATTGATGCAGGAGGGTTCTAGGATGTCTTGAGATGCCTGGGGGGTCGTGCTCATGCCTCTGGAACGACCAGAATCAGAGTCCTTTTATAGGAGAACAGGCAATCCTATCAAAGCTAAAAAATAGGGATAAATGCGCCCTGGTGCCAGGCGCATGCGCCCTGGTTCCAGGCGCATGCGCCCCACTGAGGGGCGCATGTGCCCCCCAGTGAGGGCACATCTTATCTTCTCCGAAAATTTCGATTTTATCCGGTCCGTCAGTTGAGTGGTAGAGTCCGGGTGAAAAACTGGTTCCCACGTGTCTCAAAGGTGGGGCGCATGTGCCCTCATGTGAGGGCACGAGGTCAGGTGCCTCATTGATAGGGCGCATGGGCACGTGCCCTGGGTCCCGGGCGCATGTGACCAGGAACCCGGGCGCATGGGACTGGTTTTGCGCGTCCTTCTTCCGGAAGCCATTGCGAGCACTCCCGAACTCAGAATTCGACGCCGTTTGTTGCATTGGAAAGATAACAGGCCGAAGAAGCTTCCTATAGCATCGGATCAGCCATCACACCCTCCAAAACTTCATAATTTTATCCGGAAGTTAGGGCAGTGAACAGAAGATCCGATACAGGTCAAAATGACTCCGATGGCAAACCGGAAAGGCACGGTATGCAACAAAACTTGTTCGGGGTGTGAATATGACCATAACCTTCAATGCATGATCATTAGGCATTGGTCATTTAGCAAATTTCCGTGTTTACACGATTTACGTGTGGCTTTCGCTCGGAAATTATGGCTTTTTGCGGAAAACTTCGGAAAGCATCCGATTTCGTTCAGCGAAGCTCCAAATCAACTTTAAAAGACCCGGCATCATTATAAGGTCAATCACACATGTTACCCTATAAAACATGAGTTTTATGCTCTGAATTAGGTGAATTTGGCGTGTCTACAGTCAGATATCTTCATAAAAGTTCTTCCTCTCCAAGTCTTCTTGAGTTTACAATCGACGGCACTTGATTCCTAGGTCGGGGCTGGTCGTGACGAGCGCAGAAGCAAAGTCGCGCCTGGTAGATCCTGGACTGCTGCTCGGCTTTTTCGACAACACAGATTTGGCTATATCTTTCTCTATTCAACTCAGAATCTTTCAGTTCTTTTTCCTACCTCTTTGTTTAGTGATTCTCCATCCTCCTATCATTTTTTACATTTTTTTTGCATTACTTTTATACTGTTTATCCGAAAAATAAAAAAAGGGGGTTAGAGATAACCCGAATCCGGTCAGTTTCTAGTCAATTGTGTGTCTTTATGTTATTCTCTTTACATATACTCCACTTTGTCTAGTTCTAATTGTCTATTTCACTTGTTTATTTGTCTAGTTGCACAGAATATCAAGCACTCACCACGTTGAGGACTCTTCTTCATCGGCCGGCCGAAGAAGGAGAAGCTTTAACTCACATTCTTCACGCTAAGGTACACACGGTCATTTTAATTCTATAAATCGGAACCCACGGTTCCTGGCGACCACGTTTATTTCTTCTCACCCTCCTCCCACATGACCCGAACCGTCTCTTTGGTGATCGAGCGACGCCAAGGGATGAATGTTCGGGGATCAATGTGAGTGTGGGACCGAGGTGAGAGTTGCTTTCCGATGTTTTTATTCATTTCTTTTCTCATCCCCTCTTGAGGTGACGATATGGGTTCACGGACTTCCCTGAAAAGGAGAGGACCCCGTCGAATTTTCAGAGTCGACAGTGAGGGCCAGGCTATGGCAGCTTCCCCCGAAAAGAAAGCCGCCGCCTCCGGGACACCCATCCCGTCGGTGTCCATGGGCTCGGCCCCTCCGGCCCGGCCCTGTAACTCCTCCAGCTGACGGCGAGCCTCATCGCGCTGAAAAGAACCAGAATAAATCAATAAAAACAATAGGAATAAAGGCTGAAAGCAAGAGGACAAACCTCGCGGCTAGTCTAGAGGTAGCGATCCTGCGCCATCCTCAGCCGGCACTGAGCTCTCTCCTCCTTCTCCCGACGCCTCTCTCGCTGAAAGAAAGAAGAAAAACATAAGCAGCATTAGTCTGACAGTCATAAGCAAGCAGCAAAGAAAAGGAAGTGGATCATACTAGACGTCGGGCCTTCTCCCGGAGGTAGTTCACCTTCTCGCGAAGGCGAACCAGCTCACTCTCCGCCGCCTCCTGCACCAAGGAAAGCCACATCATCAATCATCCAGACAGATAAGTAAAAAGAAAAATTCTTAAAAAGAAAAAAGAAGGGATTACGAACCTCCTGGTCGAAGAAGAGGTGGCCGTAGAACTCAGTGTACCGCTGCAGGTACGCTGTGCTATCTGTGGCCGTGGACACCGTAGGAGTGCCACCACGCTGCCAGATGTCCAAGGCGGTGCGACACTCATGCCGCCAGTCCACGGCCACAGTAAGGCCTTGTGATGACCTCCTCACCCGCTAATGGGGGTCTAGGAAGACCCACTCCTGGTGGAGCCCCAGTGAGCGCATCGCGAAATGCACCCACAGAGGCTCCACCTCGTTGAGACAGATGAGGAAGATATCACGTCCAAGAACCCCTTGGGCTGCCTGGACCCATGGCTGCTCATCCTCGTCCGACCCCAGATAAGGCTGCCAAACAACTTGCACCAAATATTGGTTAAAGGAATAGTGCTATCAGAAATGTTATGACCAGATCTGAGGGCAAGTGGCATACCTGATCATGGGGAAAACGAAGCAGTCGACGGTGAAGGTTGACTAGCTGGGCATCATGAGGAACGACTAGTCGTTGTACTGACCACCCGCGTAGGAAGGGGTACTGGGGCGGGTCCGAGCGGATCCCCCGCCCTAAAGGAAGGTGCAGGTAACCCCAGATCTGAAAAAGCAACAAAAAGATAGCTGTTAGTTTTCTTTCAATTAATAATAAATGCTACAAATAAAAGTAAAACATACATGTAGAAACGGGGTGAACCAGGCAACTGAGATCTCCCCGCTCTCGCGGGCCAGGTGTAGACACGCCAAATTTGCCTAATTCAGAGCATAAAACTCATGTTTTATAGGGTAACATGTGTGATTGACCTTATAATGATGCCGGGTCCTTTTAAATTGATTTGGAGCATTCGCCGAATGAAATCGGATGTTTTTCGAAGTTTTCTGCAAAAAGCCGTAATTTTCGAGCGAAAGCTGCACGTAAATCGTGTGAACACGGAAATTGGCTGAATGACCAATGCCTAATGATCATGAATTGAAGGTTACGGTCATACTCACACTCCGGACAAGTTTTGTTGCATTCCGTGCCTTTCCGGTTTGCCGTCGAAGTCATTTTGACCAGTATCGGACCTTCTGTTCACTGCCCTAACTTCCGGACAAAATTCTGAAGTTTTGGAGGGTGTGATGGCTGATCCAATGCTGTATAAAGCTTCTTCAGCCTGTTATCTTTCCAACGCAACAAACGGCGTCGAATTCCGAGTTCGGGAGTGTTCGCAATGGCTTCCGGAAGAAGGACGCGCAGAACCAGTCCCATGCGCCCGGGTTCCAGGGCACATGCGCCCGGGACCCAGGGCACGTGCCCATGCGCCCTACCAGTGAGGCACATGACCATGTGCCCTCACTTGAGGGCACATGCGCCCCACCCTTGAGTCGCCTTTCACCCGGACTCGCCGCCGAACAGACGAAAGAGATAAGATCGAATTTTTCGGAGATGATAAGATGCGCCCTCCCTGGGGGGCACATGCGCCCCTCAGTGGGGCGCATGCGCCTGGCACCAGGGCGCATGCGCCCAGGGCCAGGGCGCATTTATCCCTATTTTCTAGCTCCGATGACGCCCTCTGTTCTCCTATAAATGGACTCTTATTCCGGTTGTTCCAGGAGATGAGCACGACTCCCCAGGCATCTCAAGACGTCCTATCACCCTCCTGCATCAATTTTGTGATTTTTAGAGAGAGAATTTCGAGTTTTTAGAGAGAGAAAAGTCGGTTCAAGAGAGAGGAAGGCTATTCTACAGGTGATCTGCCAAGTCTCTCTTCTTCAGCCTCTACAGCAGTGTGTGGATGTATTCTGCCAGTGCTCTCTTCATCAAAGTTCTTCCTCTCCAAGTCTTCTTGAGTTTACAATCGACGGCACTCAATTCCGAGGTCGGGGCTGGTTGTGACAAGCGCAGAAGCAAAGTCGCGCCTGGCAGATCCTGCACTGCTACTCGGCTTTTTCGACAACACAGATTTGGCTATATCTTTCTCTATTCAACTCAGAATCTTGCTGTTCTTTTTCCTATCTCTTTGTTTAGTGATTATCCATCATCCTATCATTTTTTTACATTTTTTTGCATTACTTTTACTCTGTTAATCCTAAAATAAAAAAAGGGTTAGAGATAACCCCGATCCGGTCGATTTCTAGTCAATTGTGTGTTTTATGTTATTCTCTTTACATATACTCCACTTTGTCTAGTTCTAATAGTCTATTTCACTTATTTATTTGTCTAGTTGCACAGAACATCAAGCACCCACCACGTTGAGGACTCTTCTTCATCGGCCGGCCGAAGAAGGAGAAGCTTTAACTCACATTCTTCACGCTAAGGTACACACGGTCATTTTAATTCTATAAATCGGAACCCACGGTTCCTGGCGACCACGTTTATTTCTTCTCACCCTCCTCCCACATGACCCGAACCGTCTCTTTGGTGATCGAGCGACGCCAAGGGATGAAAGTTCGGGGATCAATGTGAGTGTGGGACCGAGGTGAGAGTTGCTTTCCAAGTTTTATTCCTTTCTTTAATCATCCCCTCTTGAGGTGACGATCTGGATTCACGGACTTCCCTGAAAAGGAGAGGACCCCGTCGAATTTTCAGAGTCGACACCAGGGAGGAGAACAGGTGGGCAAGCATCGCGGCGCCCCAGGCATACTCGCCGACCCGCCCAAGGTTGACAAGTAAGGGCACGAAACGTAGGTGTACCTTGTCACTCTTCATGGACAGAAGAAGTCTAGCCAGGAAGAACAACAGGAAGCTACGGAGGTCCACATCCGCCTCGGGAGTACCCTCCGCACCACGAAGGGTCTCCCGAACGCACAAAACCAGCCCCGCCATGAAAGCTGGTCTGAAGTTCCCTGTCGGCATGGCCTCACGCAAGTCGACAAGGGCCGCAAAAGGACCCCTCTGGAGTGTGCGCCAACCCCCTGGACTCGCCCGGAGGGAAAGTCCGAAGTGATGCTCGAGTTTCCCCGTTTAGTCACTATAGGACTTCCCCGTCACGGGGTGTCCATAGACACGCAAACCGGTGATTCATGCCACGTCCTCCAGTGTGGGCACCATGTGCCCCCACGGAAAAAGGAATGAGCAAGAGGTGGAGTCCCACCTCTCCCTCATCGCTTGGATGAAGGGGAGGTCCTCCCAGAATGGCGCACAATGAAAGAATGGGCCGAAACCCATCCCCTCCAGGCGCCGTTGCTGGAAGGGCTGGAGCACCTCGTACACAATACCCACCAGCTCCCAAGAGATCCTGGAATGAATCTTCTTCTGCAATGAATAGAAATCATGTCAGTTCCTGATTAGAAAAAGAAGAAAAAGTTATAAAAAAATATAAATCATGCATCTTTACCGGAACTTTCGGCTCTACATAATGCTCGGGCGTGGCGAACACGTCATCGCCGATGTCCTCGTCGGACATCGCAGGTGCCGCAGCAGAGGTAGAGGCCTCTGACGCGTGAGAACGTAGCACCATCTGAAAATAAGAAAGGCAAGATGTTAGATACATAAAATAATCCAAAAAAATCAAACTTCTGGGCATTCCGGCGTTTCCGGAATGACCAGGCGACCCGGTCACCTGGCCGCCTAGGAAATATTCCATAAAGCCGTCAAGGGCATGAAGCTCTCCTCGGTACACAGAAGCCAACTGACAACACTGCCAGCCGACCTGAACTAAAAGGAGATGCCACTCGTTTGCCTCCAAACGCCTGGCCCTAATCCTTGGAATCGGAGGGCGAAGAAGAAGCTCGCGAACAGGCACATTCAGCTGAAGAGCGCAACGATGCGGGTTGTACAACACAAGAGAGCCCGCCGTCACCAAGAATAGCTCTCTACCGGGAACGAGGCAAGTCTGGAAGAATGTACGAGTCGTCGGCTGAGAGGCAGCGAAGAAGTGCTGATGCATGACGGCCTCAAAGTAATCCCGCCAACTACGCCTCGACCGGAAGCCGGGACAGTGTTCCCAGATGCCTCTACTCAAGCCTGTCTGTCTCGCCACCCCGGCCAGGGGACTTCGGACAATGGAGCTCGGAAAGCCGGGAGTAGATGCCGTAAACCTGAAGTGAAGGTCAGCCCAACAGCTAAAAAGCAAAAGACTACCAGAGAAAGAGTGACCTAAGCTGGCTTCTGTCAATCCTTGGTAGAGAAAAACAAGAACTGACATAGCCAACCGACGGCCACTCCATATGCCCTCCACATGGGCCAACTGGGCGGAGCTGACGACGTCGCCTCCAGATGGGTACAAGATAGTCACAACAATACATATGGAAGCCCCCTTCAATCCGGATGTCAACTGCTCCACTGAGTCGCCGTGGACTCCAAGCAAGACAAAGTCCAACAGTACAAACGGGACAAGTTGACCCCCTCACCATCCAGCAAGGCAGTTGCCTCCGAATGAGGCATGAATTCCTGCAACATTTGTAAACACGAGCAATCCATGGACGGAACAAAGAAATATGGAGATTCACCCATTTCACTAGTCCTCAGGCCCAAGATGAGCTCCACTTCCTCCAGAAGGATGGAGCATTCAAAATCAGCAAAGATGAACGTGTGAGTCTCCGGGTGCCATCGTTCCACTAAAGCTCCTAACATGGAAAAATCCAAGTGATAAGAATGAATGCGTCGGAAGTGGGCAAGAACGCCCCTCAAGCCCCAGCTGTGCAAAATCTCCAGCGAATGACGTGTCAACGTCTGGGTCAAGCGTTCAGCCCATGCAAACTGTCCGAAACGGTTAGAAGAAGGAAAAGGCGGCAACTCCTGGACAAGGCACAGAAAATTAGTAAAGAAAAAAGTTCTGTGAAGACTAGGCGACCCATCTACCGGGTCACCTGGGCGACCTGTTTGCCATGTCGCCCAGGCAACCCATTTGTCGGGTCATTTCCCAGAACAGAAAGAGGCCCTCTTTGATCCAATGGTCCAAGCATCGTTTCGATAAAAGAAGGACGAAGGAAGGAGTCTAGCACACAAAAATGCAAGAGTGAAAGAGGAAAAAGCAATGTGCTTACTTCATTGCAATGAAGAAGACCTCGAAGATGATCTTGAAGAACCGACATGGGCATAACTGAGCTTTGCCTAGCATAAGGCATGGTGGAAGCCTCCTTGCAC
The DNA here is from genome assembly GCA_036172225.1 of Cryptocoryne crispatula var. balansae. Classification (NCBI taxonomy): domain Eukaryota; kingdom Viridiplantae; phylum Streptophyta; class Magnoliopsida; order Alismatales; family Araceae; genus Cryptocoryne; species Cryptocoryne crispatula. The sequence continues at coordinate 13,959,401 of CM069924.1, forward strand.
AAAAATCTCACAACTTCACACTCTAAGGTGGGCTAATTGAGCTGCGGGGAGAGAAGCCCACGAGTTTGGAGCTCTCTTAAGAGTCTAGAGGGTGGTCAAAGTGAGTACATGACCAATCATGTCAGGACAGATACAGAAGGCGACCCATTGACTGGGACGCCCAGGCGACCTGCCTGCCGGGTTGCCTGGGCGACCCGCCTGCCGGGTCGCCTGGGTGACCCCCCAGGAGGGTCACCTGGGCGACCCCCCAGACGGGTCATTTCCTGCTACCAGAACCGAAAAAGTCATTCTTTACTTAAGAAAAACATGCATACACTACATCAAATGTTCGATAGTCTAGAAATACATGTTTTAAAACTAACACAAGTGCAGGAAAAAGAAAATCAAGCACGAATCGCCCGGAGCTTCTTCAAGTAATGAGCTTTACGCACTTCATCCTCTTCGGTCACCATCCAAGGACTATACAGTTTACATGCCTTCCATAGAGCAATTACACTTTGACATTCCTCTTCATCATCTGATGTGCCAAGGCGACAGTCCATGATACTTGGAAGATGTGACACCAATGACACCTTTTGCCTGCAAAGACCTAATTGGGGAAAACACCGGTGAGCATTATATAAAATCAATGAAGTACCGGTGATGAGTCGAAGATCCACTCCTGGAATGAACCATGCTTTGAGATCCTTCCGGAGTAAAGGGAGTGGCATGCACAAGAAACTAGCACGATTAAGCTTGGATAGGTACAGACGTCAGTCTTGACGGGTTTTCATTGTGGGACACTTGTTAACAACCCTCTCCTCCATACCAAGAACAGATGACAGAGAATGCAAAGGGCTGCGAAGGAACAAACGCAAGGCAGGAACGATCTCCTCAACAACATCAAATTTGAAGTGAAGCTCTGCCCAAGAAATTAAAAGGAGGATGCTACCAAACATAGGACGGCCAAGGCATGCCACAGAATGTCCTTCATAAAGGAAACCCAGGATAGATGGGGTAATGCGCTCCCGGCGCCACAACCCCCAAATGTAAGGCAAGGAGTTGGGAACAATCCAACCATCCTCTGAAGGATAAAAGAAAGCAGAAACAACACAAGTCACCACTCCTTTCAACCCACAAATAAGATTGTCCGAGTCTTCGAAAGCCTTGTCCATACTCCTAAGTGACCACGCCAATAGACCTTCGAAAGAAATCTTGGCACCAATAATCAATGAAGAAGCTTCCATCGGAGTCATAAGTTCCTCTAGAAACAAATGAGCAGTCAGAGGAAAGGGTGGGATAAACATGAAATCTTCTTGACCATAAGGTGAATCCGGAAGGCCTAACAACATTTCGACTTCTTCAAGAAGAATGGTGCATTCAAAAGTGTCAAGAATAAATGTGTTAGTATCCGGATGCCAACATTCAATCAAGGCTCCCACAAGAGCAAAATCCCAATAATATTTGGAGCAATTCATCATGTGAACAAAGAAATCGGCCATGCCCCATTGCCGGAGTACATGACGAGCTTGCAAAGTGATGTATGGAATAATGCGGGAGACCTATTGACATGAACCATAGCGACGGGCTCCCGGAAATGGTGGGGGATCCTGAACAAGCTCACAGCAAAGTGTCAGCGATGCGCAGGTGACCCGCCTGTCGGGTCGCCCAAGCGACCTGATGCCGGGTCATTTCCTGACGACAGGCTCAACTTCAAAAAAAGAGAAAAAAAGGGGAATCAAAATAAGAAGGGGATGATTTTGGAAGAAGAAGGAAGAAAATATCAAGAGAAAACTTACGATTCCGGCCACTATTCTGTTGAAAATATGCCCCGGAACTTCCGAAAATCGTCTTGCCTTCTTCGGATGAATGAATCTTGAAGGATGAAACATTGTAAGAGGAGTAGAAGAACCAAGAGAGAGAATAAAAATGTGATGTTCTCATAAGAGGGGCGAGTTGGAGACTTTAAAGGGGGAAATGAGTAGTCCTGCACATTATTTAAGGCTGAAAAGATGTCCAGAAGTCCAATCTACCTGCTCTGACAATGGGAGCAGGCGACCCGACAGACGGGTCGCCCAGGCGACCTGGCAGATGGGTCGCCTGGGAAGTTTGGACACTCAATGGCAGCTACTATATATGTCTAAATTGAACGTTGAAGACCTCGAGTTCAGGACAGTTGAGCTTGAGAACCCCCTCAACAAGAACAATGATGGGTCAACTGTTTTTAGACTCGCGGATAGGCCAAAGTCTTATGTACGGGGACGACGGTTCTCTCCATGAGTATCCTGACCCGTTAAACATAGGATCTATATCTTCAACTATTTGCCTATTTTTGAGTTTGTTTTTTATTTTTCCCCACAAAAAATATAAATCATGCATCATGCATCGCATACTCTCCGGACACTTCAAACGAGCTGTATCCCGGTGTTCTGAAAAGTTTCTCGTTTGATTCAGTAAATTGTAGAAGAACATGGAGTCATTCCACTCCGGACAAAATCGGTACCCTTGCAAGAACCAAATGAACTCGGAAGACATAACCCCGAAATGATTGGATGTTCACCCTTTGTTAGTTTAAGTTAGCCCTTCTCGGTACAAGCACACCACAGAGCTGGGCCGCTAACCGAGATGAACTCACGAGCCACGACTCAGGGGTCCCCCACGCTGGGGGGCAGGCTTCTCCCTTTATTTTCTTGCTCGTGGCACTGTATCCATCCAATCAATGACGGGAATGATCTGAAGGGAAAAAATGGAAACGGCAAAGGACCGGTAACGTCCGCTCATTGCCCAATTAGGCAGTAGCCTGCGTGTCTAAATCTACACCTTGGTGCCACCTTTTCAGTCCGCGCCATTGCACGCCGCTACGCCTCATTACATTTCATCTACGCTTCATTCCATATCGCTCCCCTACAAAGCCGACACCAAGGCGAGGCAAGCTGTAGACACGCAAATTTTGCCTATTTGAGGAGCTTAAGATCCATGTTTTCTTAAAAAGTATTAGAGTTTTCCAATAAACAAATCGGACCTCCAAGAAAACGGCTCAAAAGCGAACTCTAGAGACGTAGATGACCCGTCTGACGGGTCGCCTAGGCGACCCGTCTACCAGGTTGCGTAGGCGACCCCCCTGCCGGGTGTAGACATGCCAAATTCGCCTAATTCAGAGCATAAAACTCATGTTTTATAGGGTAACATGTGTGATTGACCTTATAATGATGCCGGGTCTTTTAAAAGTTGATTCGGAGCTTCGCCGAACGAAATCGGATGCTTTCCAAAGTTTTCTGCAAAAAGCCGTAATTTCCAAGCGAAAGCCACACGTAAATCGTTTAAACACGGAAATTGTCTGAATGACCAATGCCTAATGATCATGCATTGAAGGTTATGGTCATATTCACGCTCCGGACAAGTTTTGTTGCATACCGTGCCTTTCCGGTTTACCGTCGGAGTCATTTTGACCTGTATCGGATCTTCTGTTCATTGCCCTAACTTCCGGACAAAATTCTGAAGTTTTGGAAGGTGTGATGGCTGATCCGATGCTATAGAAAGCTTCTTCGGCCTGTTATCTTTCCAACGCAACAAACGGCGTCGAATTCCGAGTTCGGGAGTGTTCGCAATGGCTTCCGAAAGAAGGATGCGCGAAACCAGTCCCATGCGCCCGGGTTCCTGGTCACATGCGCCCGGGACCCAGGGCACGTGGCCATGCGCCCTACCAGTGAGGCACGTGGCCTTGTGCCCTCACTTGAGGGCACATGCGCCCCACTTTTGAGGCACGAGGGACCCAGTTTTTCACCCGGACTCTACCACTGAATGGCCGGACCGGATAAGACCAATATCCTCGGGAACAGTGCCATGCGCCCTCACTGGGGGGCACATGCACCCTTCAGTGGGGCGCATGCGCCCTGCACCAGGGCGCATGCGCCCAGGAGTGGGGTGCAAGGCCCCCTATTTTTTAGCTCCGATCGCACTGCTCGTTCTCCTATAAATGGACTCTGATTCTGGTCATTCCAGGGGGATGAGCACGACTCCCCAGGCATCTCAAGACGTCCTAGAACCCTCCTGCATCGATTTTGTGATTTTTAGAGAGAGAATTTCGAGTTTTTAGAGAGAGAAAATTCGGTTCAAGAGAGGGGAAGGCTGTTCTGCAGGTGATCTGCCAAGTCTCTCTTCTTCGACCTCTACAGCAGAGTGTGGATGTCTTCTGCCCAAGCTCTATTCATCAAAGTTCTTCCTCTCCAAGTCTTATTCAGTTTGCAATCGACGGAACTTGATTCCTAGGTCGGGGCTGGTCGTGACGAGCGCAGAAGCAAAGTCGCGCCTGGTAGATCCTGGACTGCTGCTCGGCTTTTTCGACAACACAGATTTGGCTATATCTTTCTCTATTCAACTCAGAATCTTTCAGTTCTTTTTCCTAACTCTTTGTTTAGTGATTCTCCATCCTCCTATCATTTTTTTACATTTTTTTTGTATTACTTTTATACTGTTTATCCGAAAAATAAAAAAAGGGGGTTAGAGATAACCTGAATCCGGTCAGTTTCTAGTCAATTGTGTGTTTTTATGTTATTCTCTTTACATATACTCCATTTTGTCTAGTTATAATTGTCTATTTCACTTGTTTATTTGTCTAGTTGCACAGAATATCAAGCACTCACCACGTTGAGGACTCTTCTTCATCGGCCGGCCGAAGAAGGAGAAGCTTTAACTCACATTCTTCATGCTAAGGTACACACGATCATTTTAATTCTATAAATCGGAACCCACGGTTCCTGGCGACCACGTTTATTTCTACTCACCTTCCTCCCACATGACCCGAACCGTCTCTTTGGTGATCGAGCGACGCCAAGAGATAAAAGTTCGGGGATCAATGTGAGTGTGGGATCGATGTGAGAGTTGCTTTCCGAGCTTTATTCCTTTCTTTTCTCATCCCCTCTTGAGGTGACGATCTGGGTTCACGGACTTCCCTGAAAAGGAGAGGACCCCGTCGAATTTTCACAGTCGACACCGGGTCGCCTAGGCGACCCGTCTGACAGGTCATTTGCCAAAGTGTCCGTTCTGACGATGGTAGGTGAGATGTCAAATCCGGACAGGTACGGCAAGCGACCTGGCCGGCGGGTCGCCTGCCAGAACAGTGTATGAAGTAAACAAAGTGACCTGTGAACGGCGCACGCTCGTCCGGACAGTTGGAATCGATGGGGCGTAGGTGACCCATCAGATGGGTCGCCTGCCACTGTAGCACTTTCCGGACGACGGCTGACCAACTTTCGGCGCACGCGCATTCAATGCATTTATGGTTCCGCAGGTGACCCATCAGACGGGTCGCCCAGGCGACCCGGCAGACGGGTCGTTTGCTGATTCCAAAAAGTTTTTTTTATTCCTGAAATGCCCCTGTGACCCTTTTGCTTATAAAAAGGGACCCCCTAACCACTTTTTCAAGGGTTGGAAGAGTGTTAGAAGGGAGAGGACGTCCCAAGCTCCCAAGAGAGAGCCTTAGAAAGTCCCAAACCTCTTCCATGCTCCAATCCTTATTGCCTAAGAGATTGAGAGCTTCCCACTTCCATCCACTTCCGTAAATCGACGTTCTTCATCCCGCTTCTTTATCGGCATCCATTTCGAAGCTTCTCAAGCTCCTACATCAAAGGGAGAATCATCATCCACGTTCTAGGAGCTTCCGGGAGTCGTCATCAAGCTTCTAAAGCCATCCGAAAGCATAGCGGGAGCATCCAGGAGTAAACCGAATTTTGGTGCAGGAGGTGACCCGCCTGCCGGGTCGCCCAGGATTCCAGATTGCCATTTTTGGAGCCGAAACCCGTTTTTCTTCCACCACCTTCTCGCATTACTTTGTTTCCATGTTTTCTATCATAGATCACCATATTTACATGCATATTTAACTTAGTAATATCATATATCATCATCCAAAAAAACATTAAAGGGGGGTTGGGAGTTATTCCCAATCCAGTTAGTCCATCTCCATTTGTGGTTTTAGTTCATTCCTTTTTCAAGATGCTCCACTATCTTAGTTCTAATCCACTTTCACTTGTCTTCGTGGCTTACTTGTTATTGTAGGAACAACTAAAGTGCTTCAAGCTCTTTCTTCTCGGCCGACCGAAAAGCAAGAAGATGGAACCCATAATCTCCCCAACACGATCTCCCCTCTTAGGTACATTTGGTCATTTTCTTTAAGACTCACATCGTTTCTTGTCTTTTACTCTCGGAGCCCGCGGTTCCTGGCGACCACAACCCTACACCACCGGCGAAACCGAAAGGAGGAGTGGCGCTCATCGTTCCAACCCAGGGGAAGGAAAGAGGGAAGAAGACCCGGGTCCGGATCGGGAGTTCCACAATTATTGACTATTGTAGTTGAAGAGAGAGAGAAGAGAGGGGCAGGTTGTGGCGTATAGGGGCTCACTAGGAAGGCATGTCGGTGCATGATGGAGGCAACAACGAGGGTAGGCATGGGTGGAGCACGGTGGTAGGGTCGCAGTGGCATGGTGCAAGGCATTGGCCGCTGTGTGGCAAGGTGGGGGCTATGCGAGGCTGACAGTGGCCAGTTGACGTTAGCAATGAGGCCACTCACAGGCGGTTGCACAAGGCAATAGAAGAGGAGGGGCATGCAGCATGCGCTAGGTGAGCACAGCTAGCTGAGGTGATTGACAGGGCTGGCATCTTCATGGGCACCATGCAGTGATGAGGTGGGGCGACTCCAAGGTGTTTGTTGCGCGGCAAAAGGATGAATAGAAAGAGATTGATAGAAGGGGGAAAGAAAGAAAAAGAAAAAGGGAGAAAATGAAGATAAACGAGAAGAACTGAGGGAGGAAGAGGGAGGAGCACTAAGGGATCTTGGTAGGGAGAGAAAGGGAGAGAGAAATAGTATAGGTAGGTGGGATTAACTAGGGTAATAATAGGCCAAATAAAAAGAGGATTAAAATATACTAAATAATACAATTGAAAACACTAATTTACATATAATTAGACACCTAATACAAATAAAATGCTGACACCTATTTAAATTAACAAGATAGTCTACAGTTTATTCAATAACATCTATTTACCTACATAGAAACCCTAAAAAAATAAAATAAGCACAATATGTAAATAAATAAATCACTATGATAATAGCCTAAATAGTGTTATAAAAGTACATAATATTACACCATTGACACATTGGAAAGGTAAAAACATTGATTACCTTTTGAATTGATAGATAGAGTTGTCTAAAAGATAGGGGAGAATCAAGTTGTCTAAATAACAATGGACAATACAGCCACATTTAAAGTCGCTAAATGGATGTTGATGGTTAAGAGACCACTCCTATATTGGTCACCATGCTCCACCCACTTGATAGATTTAATTATAGAAGATATATATGAGGATCCTCAAATTTATAGGGTAGTTACGTTGGCCTAATTCATATCATCTTTTATTTACAATCATATGGATACGTTAAATTCGCCTAATTCATAGCATAAAACTCATTTTTATAGGGTAACATATGTGATTGATCTTAGAATGATGCTAAGTGTTTCAATGATGATTCAGAGCTTTGCCAAGTATAGTTGGACGTTTTCCCATGGTTTCCGAGCGAAGCTATATTTTTGAGCGAAAGCCATGCGTAATCTATGAAAGCATGAAAATTGATTTCATGGTCAAAGCCTAATGATCAAACATTGAAGGCTATGATCAAATCTCAATTTCGAATGTGTTTTGATTCATGTCATATTTTTCCTATTGTCAAAGGGTTTGTTTCGACTAGTGTTGATATTCTGTTCATTACTCCTAAATTCTGGATGAAATTTTGAAGTCTTGGGGTATGTGTCGGCTGATGCACCACTGTAGAAGGCTTACTTGGTCTGTTACCTTTCCAATGCAACAAATAACATATAATTCCATCATAAGAGATCGTAGTAATTCTCGAAATGTGGGTGCACAATTGTGGTACTATGTGCCCAAACCAGGGCACATGTGCCCACCCTCAGGGGCACATGCCCATGCACCCTACCATGGGGCACATGCCCATGCACCCCTGACCCAGGGCGCATGGCACTAGTTTCTCACCTTGGTTCTACTTCCGTCCAGATAAAACCAAAAATATCGCATTGATTATTTTTTATTTTCCAGAGATTATCACTAAAAATGGATGTGCCCCCAAAGCGGTGCATGCACCTTGTGGTGGGGTGCATGTGCCCCATCCCAGGGTGCATTGTCTTAAAAATGTAGGAATCATTAGCACCAATTTTCTTCTATAAATTGAGCTGATTTATGACATTCCAGAGGTTGGATAGAAAGCTCCTAGGCATCCCAAGTTGTCCTTATACCCTCACACTATTTCCTAGTGATTTTTAAAATGATAAATTTATTTTTTTAGAGAGAGAGTCAGTTTGAGCTCATTTGGCTAGGGCTATCTTCTTTGATCTTTATAGAATCCTGGGGACATTTGCTGCTAGAGCCATCTAAAGCAAAGTTATTTATCTCCTATTTTTCTTTAGTTTGCAATATGTTTCATGTAATTCCAACATCGATGTTGGTCATGGCAAGCCATGAAGTAAAGTCGTGTCAGACAAATCTTGATTCTTGTTTTACTTTCTTGATGGACCTAGATTTGCTTATATCTTCACCAAACGAACTCAGATTTGATCAATTCTTCTTCTAATATATTTATTTCATCATTCTTCATACATATTTTATCTTTTTGTGGTTTTTTAATTAGTTTTAGTCCGTTAATCTGAAAAGAAACCAAAGGAGGTGTTAGAATTAACCCGAATCTAGTCAATCCTTATTTAATTGTCTGTTTTATGTTGTTTTTCCTTACACATACTCCACCACATCCAATTCTAATACTTGTTTCACTTGTTTTATTGCCTAGTTGCAAAGAAAATTAAGCACTCATGTGTTGAGGACTCTTCTTCATCGGATGACTGAAGAAGAAGAAGCTAGAACCCACCCCACTCTTGTCACTAAGGTACACACATAGTCGATCTTTAATTTATTTCCATTGCATAAAGCAAAACCCGTAGTTTCTGGTGACCACATTATTATTTTATTCCATGCATGATTTTTTTTCTTCTTTTCTTACCCACATGACCCAGATAGTCCCTTCAATGTCCTGGTGATGTTGAAGCCCAAGTATTCGGGAATCAATATGAGTGTGGGTAATGAAGGGATATCCTCCTTCCTACCCCTTTATTCTCATCCCTATGGACTGCCGACCTGAGAACAACCTTGTTTTTGGAGTTTATAGCTAACCCTTTTTTGGCGACCACAGTAGGACAAGCAATGCCTTTAATTGTGGGTGCTTAATATTTGTGTGCAACTAGTTCTAGTTCTAGACCGGTTCTCGTGTGTGCCTTTCTTTCTTTCCACCTCTTTCAATCCAATTTCATATTAAACTTTCTGATCAAAAGTGCCAAGTCTCTTATTTAATTTTGGTTATTTATTTTTCAATAGTTCTCACGTGAACTTGCCACTGCTTTTAAAATCGGTTCCCGCGCAAACCAACCTTCTTCTACAAACTGGTTCCCACGTGAACCAAAGTTTGTTTCCAGCCTTCCATACCAAGTTGTTATCACCTTATTGCATGTTATTTCACCCTCAAATTGGTCATCACATGACCCCCTTTTTGATTTTAATTGTCATTTAACTGTTTCCCGTGTGAACCACTCCTTTCCACTACAAACCAGTTCTCGCGCGAACCAACTTCTTTCCTTACTTTGGTTCCCATGTGAACCAAACCACTTTCTTTAGGTATATCCTCACATGGATCAGATCTTATCCCACCTTCAGATTGGCCCCACGTGGCTCTCTTAACAATCATTCAACTAGTTCCATCGTTAACCACCTTTTCTACCCAAACCCCATTTCGGCGTGAACCACCTTCAATTTTTACCCTAGTTCTTATGTGAACCAACTTTTTCTTACATTGGTCCCCACCTGGACCATACTTTGGCTTGGCTATCAAATCTTTCCTTTACCTTTGTCTACCACTTTTCACCTCCTCCATTCGGCTCTCGTGTAGATCGATCTAGTTTCTAGTCACTAGTTGCTTGTCTTGCTTGATTGCTTGTTTATTTCATTTTATGTATGTTTGTTTTACTTATCATACGTATTATCACTTGATTGCATTATTTTCTTCTCTTCCTCTCTACTTATCTTCTTTTACTTTTTTTGAGATGGGAGCTCACTCTCCCACACACCCATTGCCTACCAAAACACCCTCTTGGTGGACTTTGACCTCTCCTTTGGGATATTTCTTCTTGGTTGACTTAATTGATTTTTATCAAGGCCTTCGTAATTCCTCATACATGGAGTATTCCTCTTCACAATAAATTTGGTTTTACCATTACCCCACAACCTAGAGTATCCTATGCCACTTACACATGGTGAGTTTGTGTGAACCTTAGGTCATTGGAGATTGGAGTTCGGATCCTAACCCATTTGTTGAGAAAATAATTCTTAACAATCCATTAATCTAATGTTGCAACAAAAATTAGTGCGTAATCTTGTTTTTAGGTCTTTGCATCACTTGTTTGCTAAACAAAAATTGAAAACACTAAAAAAATGTAAATATTAAAAAACACAAAAAATGTTCTTTGCTTTAATCTTTGTCTAACTTGTTTGTTGAAACCAAAAGTGGAAACACAAAAATTCTTATTAAAGACATCACAAACAAAGAAGTTTCTTGTCTTCACCCTTTTTTAAAAAAGTTAATAAGATGGCAATGCAATTCAGGTCTAGAAGACGCGTTGGAATAGCAAAGTACTCTGAGCAATAAGAGAACAAGCTAGGACATCACGAGATTCAACAACCACTCATGATTCAAATAGATGGTCTGGTCAATCCCCTGTTTGAACCAGAAGCGTGAGAGTTTGCTCACCCATCTACTCCATGAAAAATTGAACAAATCTTTAGAGCATTATCTCTTCACACTGACCCAGAAACCTTGTCACTCATGCAAGCCTTGATGGAGAACAAGGCACCAGTTAATCACACTCCTGTTGAAGAAAACTGAGTTGACTCATCTCTTCGACCTGTGGTTCGGCCATCTTATGCCAACCATGTTGCACCTCCTGCTTATCCTGTCATGGGCCATTCTTTAGAAAGTCTGCCAATCCATCCTCAACTTCCGATTCAATCATCCAATCACATTTTTCACCTATGGTCCAAGAAACCCTCACTCAACCAAGCAATCATAGATCAACTCCATTAGATGAATGAGCATTATGAAGTGCTGAGATGTTGTTTAGATTCCAAGTCAACCCCTAATGTTTCAATACCATCTTTACCAGTTCTCCACTTGCCACCTTCAAAAATGTCAGCCTATTGTCATTACAATGGTACCAACAATCCTTTTCTCCACCTCAAAGACTTTCTATATGAATCCTTTTTTTGGAAGAATGACCACAAGGTCTTGGCTTTCTTATTTTGCCGATAACTATAAGGGTCTGCCTTAAAGTGGTTATATTCACTTGACCCCATGGAGGCATGAGATTTTGTCATTGTCAAGACCAAGTTCTTACAAAGATACAGAGACCGAGTAGCATCATCATGTTCAATTACAAATCTGATTGGAGAAAAGATGAACCCAGATGAGGACTTCATAAAGTTTACTGACCGATGGAGGGGAATGATAAAAAAGTTAACATATATTTTCTTAGAAGGGGAACAAGTGAAGATGCTTATTGGGAATGCTCTTAGGAAAGTCCTGATCATGTACTGCCTAACCACCATGAATGAACTTTACGATAGTGCCTGATATCTCCAAACCCACTTCAAGGATGCCACCATGATAAACCCTTTTGATACCAAACTCTGAAACATTAGGAAAACCACCTCTGCACCAACTGGGCCTACAACTGAGGGAGTAGCCAACCAAGAGAATGTCAACATTGTGGGAAACCAAGGAGGGAATTGCCAAACCCAGTATAGGTACCCACAATAGAACCCATCTTACTGCCCCCCTCAACAACAAGCCCAGGTTAGGCCACAACCACAACAACCTCAACCAACAGTGCAACCCCAACCACCTCGACCACCCACCTACAATAGGGTACCACCACCACCCAACCAGGGACCACGAAGGGGAGGTCCTAAGAGAAAGAACTATCCAAGTCATGCTAACGTAGACATGCCCAAGGAAAGAGAGGTGTGACTTGCTAACGTAGACATGCCCGATATTATGCTTACTTTCGGTACCCTAGTCATACATTTGATGTGTGTTTTCAATTCAAGCATTATATTCATGATCTTGATGACCAAGGGAGTATTGATTGGGTCTAGATAGAGAAATTCATACAAGCAATGTAGGCTAGGCAGCAGCAGCTGTCGACTCCGAAATGGGTTCCGGATCGGCACCTCAAGATAAGAAGGTGAAAGATAGGAGAAGGGAAAAAAAGGAGGGGAGTGAATTGAAAACACTCGGAAAGCGGTAAAATCTCCTCACCTCGATCCCACACTCACATTGATCCCCGAACTTTCATCTCACGGCGTCGCTCGAGCACTGGAGATGGTTCGGGTCATGTGGGAGGAGAGTGAGGAGGAGATGAAATTAAAACATGAAAGATGTGTTCACCAGGAGCCGTGGGCTCTGCTTTATAGAATAAAAACAAGAGATGAGTTGATTTGACCGTGTACCTTAGCGTGGGAGATAGGGATGTGTGTTCAACCTTCTTCTTCCTCGGCTGGCCGATGAAGAAGAGTCTCCAACCGATGCTAGCTTGATAAACATGTGAAAATAGAACAATAAACCAAGTGAAATAAGATGATTAGAACTATGGGAAGTGTAGCAACTGTAGAGAGAATATGAGAAAGAAGCAATTGGAATCGAACTCACCGGATTGGGGCGAGTCCTAAACCCTTTTTTTTGTATTTTTGATTATGTAAAAATGATGTAAATAAACTAAAAGATGTTTTAAAACAATAAATAAACTGAGTTAAGGGAGCTGAGAAAGCTTATGGAATGGATCGGCTTGAGTTGAAGCCGAGTTGATTGAAGAAGGCCGGTTCGGGTAGCCTTTGCACCTTTCTGGCGCGACTTTAGTGCAGAGGGTTCTACGGATGACCCAAATGTCAGAATCGAGTGCTGTTTGTTGGAGTAGACAGAGGACTCAGAGAGTAAGAGTTCCTATGTTTATGACTTCTTCTAAATCCTCCTGTATAAGTCTTTAAAAATTCTTAAAGTGTGCGGATATAGAAAACAGAACCTGGACGCGCGCCCTCAGTGTGGCAATCGCCACGAACAAACGGTAAGTCGGAATTGAGTTCTGTAAGCTGGAGATGAAAGAGGACGAAGATATGAACATCTTCTATGTTGAACAATTTTGCATAAAGAGTCTTTTATTTTCTGAATAAGTTGATGTATTTGGATGATGCAGAACACCCGGATCGAGCCTTCTTCTGCACCTCGGGATCGATCTCTTGACTTCGGATCGCCATTGGACGTCGGGACAGCTTTGGAGAAGAGCTTGGACGACCTCTGGACAAGCTAGGCATGGGGGATTAACCTTGGGTCGTTGAGAATGGCCCTCAATTTATAGGGGAATGAAGCCGGTGCAAAATTTGGAAACTGGACCGACCGCGCCCCCGCTTTTCAAAGGGGACGAGGGCGCGCAGGGCGCGCCCTCAAACCAAGGGCGCACAGGGCGCGCCCCCAGTTCGGGGGCGCGGTCTGCGTGCCCCCCTATTTTAAAGGGAGTGGGGGCGGGTTACGCGTCTCACTGCTAAAAATCGACGGAAACTTCTGAAAATTGCTAAAAATTGACTTGACATACGTAACGCGCCCCCGAACCGGGGGCGATGTACAAATAATCGAAAATTAACGCCGGAAACCTTCCAAAAATCTGGTTTAGAAGGTGCTAATCGGGGCAATTTCCGATTTAAAGAAACTGACTGCGCCCCCGCTTTTCAAAGGAACCGGGGGTGCGCAGGACGTGCCCCCGGTTTGAGGGCGCGTAGGGCGTGCCCCCGGGTTGAGGGCGCGTAGGGCGCGCCCTCCTCTTTCAAAGGGAGCAGGGGCGCGGTACACTCTCTCTCCTACGCGCGTGTTTCGCGAGCCGTATCTTGCAAACGGGATGTCCAATTCGGCTCCCGTTTGTCGCGTTGGAAAGAGGGCCTTCAACCGCACCTCCTCAAGTCAGTAAACGAGCCGGCATGACTCCCGAGACGTTCGCACGGGGCTTTCTACCGGTTTACCCTCTCGCGAAAAGCTGAAACCCGGGGCGAAGATCGGAAAGAGCATGGTTCCGATCGAGAAATCTCGGGTCAACTCTAGATGACTTAAAATGATGACCGAACAAGTCCAATACGATCGGAAAACCAGAAATCATCGAAAAATCTGAGATTATCCCGGTAAACGTGAACCGAACATCGGAAAAGCCGGGAAACCCTAAAATTGACTGAAATGGCCATAGGGCCCCGGTTGATGAAAATATTCGGCTAGAATTGACCCGGATGACCCGAAAAGACCCAGGGATGACCGGAAAGGCCTAACGCGTGGTCCAGGATAGCCGTGTCAGTACAGATCGAAAAAAGCCATAACGAAAGCCGTCATTGACCGACGCCTACCGAAATGACTTTTCGGAAACCCTGAATGTTACGGAACACATGCGGGACTCCCGAGACCTTCAATTATGGACCATTCAAGGTCGGTCATCGAGCAGGTTTCGTGTTTTTACAGTTCACGTGCGGCTCTCGCTTGAAGGTTACGGAAATATTCCGGAAATCATTGGTCCATTCTCAACTTACAAGGGCACCACCAATGTCCTTAGCTCATCTCCACGAGGTAATCCGGATCAGATAACGGTCAAATAAAAGATATCGCCTATAGAATAAGAGTCTAGGGCTCTGAATCAAGCCAATTTGGCGTGTCTATAGCAGCGACAATGACAACAACAACCTGAACCAGCTCAGGCATAGTTGCAACTTGGCTGTGTATTGTTCAAAATCCGCTGCTGCTGCATCCTCCTGCTCTAGCATTAGCACCTGCACTAGAAAACCAAAGAATTAGCCTAATACACTTCTCTACCTAGGAGGCAATGAACTATGCTCAAGGTTGGCAGCTAGAAAATCATAATGCCACCATGCTTGCTACACCTCATGCTTGGATCATACTCACTACACCACGAACCCCTCTTGTAGGCCAACAATTGATCCATCCACCACCTCCCCCAACCCACTTACATCACCACCACCATCTAACCCAACACCCCAACCAATGGCCACTACTTCTTCTCGTTGAATTATCATTAGGCCTGCCCCCATACCACCAATTTTGCCTACGTCAAACCCTCCAACCATTGCCATACCATGACCCCTTTTTATCAAGCCAACACCACCTCTATCATCCCTAAATCAAAATCTCCCCTTTAAACCAAGTTTCCCCAAAACCTATAGTCACCACACCAACACCACAAACCCTACCACTCATTGTACTAGCACCCACACCTCCTACATAGCACCCAAACCTGACTAACCTAGCCAATTGCCAATTAGCCCTGGTGCTTCAGAGTGAGATAATGCTCCAATGACTTTTCCCTTGAGCTGGGATACAAACACAGGAACCTATGGAAGAAAAGCAAGCGAAGGAACTATTGCCAGGCACGACCTACAATTTGTTGAAACATTTAGATAAAGTGCCAGCCCACATTTTCATACTTGAGCTAATAAAGAGATCCAAAGTGCATAGAAAAATCTACAGTAGTACGTATAGAGGGTTATGGTTAATGAAGACCTCCTACCTAGGAAGATGACCCCTGTGTTAGTTCCTATAAATGAGCGTCCAATGCTCACCTTTTCTCAGGAAGAATTAGCAGAAGGAGGTATGCTCTACGTGTGGCTGTCATCATTTGCAACATTGAAGTAAAATCTTGTTTGATTGACATCGGAGCTTCTATTAATGTTATGCCAATGAAAACTTTGCAGCCATGCAGTATGTCGACTCTGAAAATTCGACGGGGTCCTCTCCTTTTCATGGAAGTCCGTGAACCCAGATCGTCACCTCAAGAGGGGATGAGAAAGAAAGAAAGAAAACTCAGAAAGCAACTCTCACCTCGGTCCCACACTTACATTGATCCCCGTACTTTCATCCCTTGGCGTCGCTCGATCACCAAAGAGACGGTTTGGGTCATGTGGGAGGAGGATGATAAGAATAAAATTAATACATGTGGTCACCAGGAACCTTGAATTTTGATTTATAGAATTAAAATGACCGTGTGTACCTTAGCGTGAAGAGTGCGGGTCAAAGCTTCTCCTTCTTCGGCCGGCCGATGAAGAAGAGTCCTCAACGTGTGGGTGCTTGATATTCGGTGAAACTAGACAAACAAACAAGTGAAATAGACAATTATAACTAAACAAAGTGGAGTATATGTAAGTAAAATAACACGAAACACACAATTGACTAGAAACTGACCGGATTCGGGTTATCTCTAACCCCTTTTTTATTTTAGGATAAACAGACTAAAAATAATGCAAAAAAATGTAAAAAAATGATATGAGGATGTAGAATCACTAAAAAAAGAGATAGAAAAAAGAACAGAAAAATTCTGAGTTGAATAGAGAAAGATATAGCCAAATCTGGGTTGTCGAAAAAGCCGAGCAGCAGTCAAGGATCTGCCAGGCGCGACTTTACTTATGCGCTCATCACGACCAGTCCCGACCTCGGAATTAAGTTACGTTTATTGAAAATTGAAGAATACTTGGATGGGAAGAACTTTGATGAAGAGAGTTTGGACATAAGACGTCCACACACTGCTGTAGAAACCGAAGATAAAAGACCTGGCTGATCACCTGCAGAATAGCCTTCCTCTCTCTTGAATCGACTTTTCTCTCTCTAAAAGCTCGAAATTCTCTCTCTAAAAATCAAAAAATCAATTCAGGATGGTGGTTGTATGTCTTGATATTCCTGGGGGGTCGTTCTCATGCCCTTGGAATGACCGGATTCAGAGTTTATTTATAGGAGAACAGACGTCTCATCAAGACTAAAAAATAGGGGTCCTTGCGCCCTACCCCTGAGCGCGTGCGCCCTGGTGCAGGGCGCATGCGCCCTGGTGCAGGGCACATGCACCCCACTGAGGGGCGCATGTGCCCCCCTGTGAGGGTGCATGGCACTATTCCCAAAAAAAATGGTCTTATCCTGTCGATCGGTTCAGTGGTAGAGTCCCGGTGAAAAACTGGTTCCCTCGTGCCTCAAGGGTAGGGCACATGTGCCCTCAAGTGAGGGCACAAGGTCACATGTCTCACTGGTAGGGCGCATGGGCACGTGCCCTGGGTCCCGGGCGCATGTGACCAGGAACCCGGGCGCATGGGACTGTTTTTGTGCGTCCTTCTTCCGGAAGCCATTGCGAACACTCCCGAACTCGGAATTCGACGCCGTTTGTTGCGTTGGAAAGATAATAGGCTGAATAAGCTTTATATAGCATTGGATCATCCATCACACCCTACAAAACTTTAAAATTTTTTCCGGAAGTTAGGGAAGTGAACAGAAGATCCGATACAGGTCAAAATGACAACGACGGCAAACCGAAAAGGCACGGTATGCAACAAAACTTGTCCGGGGTGTGAATATGACCATAACCTTCAATGAATGATCATTAGGCATTGGTCATTCAGACAACTTCCGTGTTTACATGATTTACGTGTGGCTTTCGTTCAGAAATTACGGCTTTTTGCGGAAAACATCGGAAAACATCCGATTTCGTTCGGCGAAGCTTCAAATCAACTTTAAAAGACACGAAATCATTATAAGGTCAATCACACATGTTACCCTATAAAACATGAGTTTTATGCTATGAATTAGGCAAATTTGGCGTGTCTACAGCTTGCCTCGCCTTGATGTCGGCTTTGTAAGGGAGTGGCATGTAATGAAGCAGAGTGATTCGTAGTGAACTGTAATGGAATGCAAGTGAACGTAGATGAATGTAGCAGAATGGAATGGTGATGGACTGAAAAGGTGGCATCAAGGTGTAGATATAGACACGCTTATCTACCCGATCCAGCAAAATGAATCTCTCTGAGTATTCTAGATCGCTTTCATGTTCTATCAAGACCTCATATAATTGACTGGTAAAAGACATGCCCTTGGCACGAGAGATGAAAAAGTAAATGATAAAGGATAAAAGGATGTAGCTAACCCTCAACGTGGTGAGGAGTCCTCAAATTCGTAGGTTCATCATCACTCAGAAACCCGAACTTTGCGGTGTTCTTGTACTGTGATGGGCTAAAGTTTGTAAAAGAGAAGTTGATCTTAAAATGAAAAGAATACCAATCCATCATATTTGGAATCTCAAGTTCATTCAGTTTTACCAAAATACTCAGTTTAATTCTGAGTGGAAGAACCTCAAGTTCTTAAAGGGTTCGTTTTAAGCATAACAAAATTGCTCGGGTATCGTGAAAACCATGAATCATGTTCTGGCAGAAAACTCGATATTCGGAAAACGACAAGACAGATTTAAGCCATAGTGGGATTGAAAGATAATGGTGGGACTAACATAGAATGATGGGAAAGAAGAAACAATGGCATGACAAATATGACACAGTGGGTAAAATAAAAGACACGGTGAGATAAAAGAAAGGAAAGAATAAAACATGGTGGAACAAAAAGAAATGAATAAAACATGAAGAGATAAAATTGGTAATGATAAGAATGAAAAATAGATGGATATGCAAACATAGAAAATTATGTAGAAAATAGTTGAAGATATAGATTGTCTATTGCAGGTCAAGACACCTGATTAGGAACCATCGTCCCTCCAATGTTCAATTTTGGCTTATCCGTGAGTGTGAAGAAATGACTATGCCGTCGCAGATTTTGTTGAAGGGGACCTCGGGCCAAGTCATTTTCACTCTCAAGGTCTTCAACATTAATGCATATAATACGTATCAAATGGACCTAACATAACTAGGTGATAGATAGTAGGAGTGATGTGAAGTGCAAAATGAAGTGATGGTGATGATGTGAGATTGTGGATTCTGAGTGAAGTCTTCAGGCGAGGTCTATCAACTTGCATCGACTGTCTGATTCATCAGCATCTCTGGTCCAGTCTTGCCTTCTGACGGAATACAGCTCCACAATGATGACGTTCCTTTGGTAAACATTGATCTCACCACTTCGCCTGTTAGACTTAAAAAGGTTCTCTGATGGCCCTTATCTTTTGCTTCTTCAGCTCCTGAAAACACTTAACAAAGATGATTAAATTTCATCACGACTCATCCCTTTGCCTGTATATCGTTTGCCTTGATTTTGAGTCAAAGGGAAGAGCCTTCTTAACAAGGTGGAATAAACAAATGACTTAAATGAAATGGAGGTAAAAGTTGAGGGAAATTACCTGCCTTGGTGTGAATCCTCTCCTCTCCTGTATTGAAATGCCTAAAACACTTGATAATAGAGGATTAGATCTTCACCATGACTCATCCCTTGCCTATTACGGTCAACTTTGACTAAGGTCAAAGAGAAGAGCCTTCTTAACAAGGTAATTAAAGCAAAAATGGATATGTAGTGCAGAAATGGAAATATGCATGACAGTCAAATAAGCATGGATGCAACTAAGGCAATGATCATGACTGAGCAAATGAGCATTTTTTTTTGGTTTTCTTAGAAATATTCATTTTTTTTTTGGATTTTCAAAAGTGTTCAATTTTTTTTGGATTTTTGAAATATGTATTTTTTTTGGATTTTTGAAATATTCATCTTTTTTTAGGTTTTTGAAATATTCATTTTTTTGATATGCATTTTTTTTGGTTTTTGAAATATGTATGTTTTTGGGTTTTGAAATATACATTTTTTTGGGTTTTTGAAATATGCATGTTTTTGGATTTCTTGAAATATGCAATTTTTTGTGGAGAAAATGCTGGTATTTGAGACAGTTCATCGATCTTTGGAGTTTGTCAAGACTCATGTGGTAGATGCCACGTGCAAAAATAAAGTACCCTACCTAGAATCCTTCTAACCTTCTTCCTTTGATCGGCTTGGATTCCACCTGGATTTGGTCGATTTACCCTACCCAAAGGGTTTAAGGAGGAAGAGTATAGAGGAAGTCCTTGATAGGGTTTGAAGATGTTGAGAGGGATTTCTCTACTCTCACTCAAATTACCCATTGGGGTTCGGCCTCTTTAGGTTTTTCTTTCTTTCTTTTTTTTCTCTTTTCTGTATGGCACATATTTGGACAGGTTTTTGACCCGTGGGGACATTGCCCATCTTTTAATGCCATTTTCCTTGACTATCATTCTGGGTACTCATTCAGACAGGTTGATCATTTTTTTTCTTTTCCTAACCTGAGGGGTTCATTGCCCATCTTTTGGCACCCTTTTGTACCCTCTGAGACGGCCTCCTACTAGGGTGGGAATGTTTTCGATACTACCCCTCTCTAATCTTCTCTCCCTATCTTGGACCGAGTAGAAGAGAATAGGGTAAGGGTACTCCTTCCATTTCTAGATTTCTGCCTTGCCTTTCGCAAGTGTCGGGTTGTTTGGATTCTAGGATCGGGAAGTGTTGTGTGTGTAGGATGGTACCTACCCTTGACTTCTCACGAACAACCTAGGATCGATGACATGAGATTATACTAGTGGTTTCTCCATTTTTATGGAAAGTACTTTTTGAGGTAAACTCCATTCCAAGGATGATTCAATTTTTCTCCATCTGCATTAGTCAATTCATATGCATTGCCTGGATACTTTTCAGTGATTACAAAAGGCCCTTCCCAGTTAGGTTGCAACTTGGAGCGGGGACCCCCTGGCTTAACGAATATGCGTTTGACTTCCATCTCACCGATCTCGAATTTTCTCTCGACCACCCTCTTTTGATAAAACCTTTTGAGTCTATTCTGATAAGTCCGGGCATGCTCAGCGGCGGCTATCCTTCTTTCATCCAAGAGTTCAAGCTGTGCAAGGAGAAATTCTCTTCTCTCATCAACAGGAATATCCCTGTCGAGCTGAACTCAGAGAGATGGAAGTAATACTTCGTAAGGGACCACTACTTCCATCCCATATGCCAAAGCATACGGGGTTTGTCCAGTGGGAGTCCTTACAAAAGTACGATAAGCCCATAGAGCATCTACAAGCTTATCAGGCCAGTCGACAAATTTGCTAGACTTACAAGATTTCTTGATGATTTTGATTAAGGTCTTATTGGTGGCTTCTGCTTGACCATTGCCTTGAGGATAGTATGGTGATGAATGATACAATGAAATGCGATACCTGTTGCAAAGATCACGTAGATCTTGAGAAAGAAATTGTGGCCCATTATCGGTGACGATGTCGCTGGGGATCCTGAACCTTGCCACGATGTTGAGCTTGATGAAGGAGCAGACAGTTAACGCTTTAATCTCCACGAATGCTTCCGCTTCAGCCCACTTTGTGAAGTACTCCGTTGCCGTCAAAATAAATGATTTTGAGCGCATTTCGGAGTTGAAGTCACTCAAGGGGCCAATGATATCAAAAGCCCACATGGCGAAAGGCCATGGGGAATGAATTGGATGAAGGGAAGATGCGGGAGAGTGAATCTTGTCAGCATGGAGTTGACATGAATGACAATGCTGGACAAAGATGGAGTAGTCTTCTTCTAGAGTTGGCCAATAATACCCTTGTCGGATGATTTTCTTAGCAAGGGCTTGGGCATTCACATGACCACCACAAACTCCAGAATGTGCTTCCTTCAGCACCAACTCCGCTTCCTCTTCATCAAGCATCTGAGTAAGATTCCACTTAGGCTTCTCTTATAGAGCACTCCTCCTAGGATTGTATACCTCTGAGATACTCTTCTAATTGCCTTCTTTTCTTTGGTAGTTAATCCAGGCGGATATGACTGATCTTGACAATACCTCGCAATCTCGTCATACCAAGGTCTCTCACCTACTTCTAATTCTTCCAACTGAATCAAGGAGATTTCTTCTTTATGTTCCAAGTATTCTTTTCTGTTGAACCTCTCGTTAACCTTTAGAAAATGTCCATCCTCAATTGCTGGAATTGTCCTCTTACAGATGTGTATAGTCCGCACTTGCCTACCTAGCGGGACAGATAGAGATGAAGCTAGTAAAGCTAAGGCATTGGCGAGGATATTCTGAGAACGGGGGACATGGACAAAGGTGAGTTTGAAGAATAGCTTGATGTAGCAGGTGGTAAGCTCCTGGTAGGGTTTGAGATTTGGATGAGAAGTTCGGTACTTGGATAGGACCTGGCGTAGGATCAATTGACTATCACCTATCACCCTTAGTTCGGTGGCACCATGGAAATGAGCGGCCTCCAGCCCAGCCAGCAAGGCTTCATACTCAGCTATGTTGTTGGTTGCTGGAAAGTTAAGCTGAAAAGCTTGTGGAATGGTGACACCTTCAGGTGACAGAAGGACAATACCTATCTCTCTACCATGAGAGTTCAGAGCCCTGTCAAAATATAATGTCCAAAGATTGGAAGATCGGACTGACATTAGTTCATCATCCGGGAGCTCCGATTGGACTGGGTCAAAGATGGGTATGGGATGATGGGCAAGGTGTTCAACAATAGCATAACCCTTGATTGCCTTCTGTGGGACATAAGTGATATCAAATTGGGATAAGAAACTCTGCCATCGCCCTAACCGACTAGTCAAAACTGTCTTCTTTAACAGAAACTTAATGGGATTGATACGAGCAATGAGCTTGACTTGGTGAGCAAGGAAATAATGTTTGAGTTTCTGAACCACCCAAACAAGAGCAGCACAGGTCTTTTCTACCACAGTGTACTTCAGCTCACAAGCATCAAACATTTTAGACAAGTAACAAGTAGCTCATTCTTTCCCTTCTTCATCAACTTGTGCAAGGACTGCCCCAAGAGAGTTCTCAAGAACCGAAATGTAGAGGACCAAGGGCTTGTCGGGAATTGGTGGTCTAAGTACAGGGGGACTTGCCAGGTATGTTTTCAACCCATCAAACACCTCCTTGCACTTCGAATCCCATTTAAACTCGGCCCCCGCCTTGGTTAACTCATAGAAAGGTTTACACCTTTGGGAATGTTGTGAGATAAACCGGCGGACAAATTTTAGCCTCCCAATCAATCCTCGAAGCTCTTTCATATTCTTCGGGGGAGGCATACCAATGATTGCTTTCACCTTGTTTGGGTCGATCTCTATGCCCATTTTGCTTACTATGAACCCAAGTAGCTTTCCTGATGAAACTCCAAATGTACACTTCTTAGGGTTCATTTTTAGCTTGTATTCTCTAGCTCGTTGCAAAACTTTCCTTATTACTTCATAATGATCTTCTCGACTCTTGGACTTGATAACCAAATCATCCACATACACCTCTACAAGGGTGTGCATCATGTCGTGAAAGATAGCCATCATAGCCCTCTGATATGTAGCACCAGCATTCTTTAACCCAAAGGGCATGACAACATAGCAATATGTTCTCCAAGGTGTAGTGAACGAGGTCTTCTCTTGGTCCTCCTCAGCTAACCGGATCTGATTGTATCCAGAATAGCCATCCATGAATGAAAGCATTTCAAATCCAGCTGTGTTATCGACCAAAACATCGATACGAGGCAAAGGGAAATCATCCTTAGGACACACTCGGTTCAAGTCCCTGAAATCTATACAAATCCGAATTCGTCCATCTTTCTTCATAACAGGGACTATGTTAGCCACCCATTTTGGATATAGGACAACTTTAATAAATTTTGCTTGGTGTAGTTTGTCAACCTCTTCTTTCATTTTCAGTGCAATATCAGGGTGGAACCTCCTGAGCTTTTGTTTAACCAGGGTAGTTCCAGGTTTCAAGGTTAATCTATTTTCAACCAGTGAATTATCTATCCCGACATATCTTCATATGTCCATGCGAACGTGTCCTTATATTCTTTCAAAACTTTGATCAAACATTGTTCTTTTGAAGGAGTGAGGTTTGCACTGATGAGGATAGTCTTAGGATCTTCCAAGGTTCCTAAATTCAGTTCCTTGGTTGGTTCATTCCCTGTGGCTGATGGTTCTTCAAATCTTCTAAGTCCAGATGCGTATGCATCAGCCAAGTCCTCGATTTCATCCTCGGATTCAGGATCCTTCTTCTGATGCCACCTCATATACTCCCAAAGTATGATCTATGTTATGCTCATCCTCATATCAGATTTTATCTAGCTGGATGATATTATCTAAAAAGTTTGGCAGCTTTGCACACTCTATGCATTTCTGTGCCAATTGTTGTAGATACCTATTTGGAACTCGCTTACCTCTGACTTTCCTATTTCCTAACCTAACTTGACCTACTGAAGATAAAGCTGGAAAGGTGGTATTTACAGTGGAGGGGGGATCGAGTAAATCGATCAATGATTCAGAAAAGAGGGATCCCTGATTGGGAGCGCCCTCTGGGATGAGTAGAGATGCCTCCTCGATGGAAATGTGAGTTTCAGAGAAGACGTTTTTTTTTTTGGATTCTCAAGTAAAAAGATAGAATGAGCCTGAGTGACTCGAGGCTTGCTAGAAGATGACTGAATTAATAGAGATAAAAACTTAAGAATAAAGGGGAAAAAGGGGCTCGTGGGTCCAATGGTAACAAAAAGTGGACACATGGGTCCAAAATTGATGAAAAAAGTAAACGGGTACGTGGACCCGATTTTAGAAATAAATGGGCATGTGAGCCCATGTTGAGAAAAGCCTTCAGTTCTGAAGTTGATGAGGGAAGAAAATGGGCAAGCTGGCCCAGTAAGAGTGGAAGGTTTAAGAGGGCACATGGGCCCAAAGTGGGTAAGTGGGCTCTGAAGCCCATCCAGAAACAAAGGTACGAGGTTCAACCATGGGATTGTTATATTTGGGCCTCGTGGAATGGTTTTTACTTGGGTGGTATGCTCAACCAGATGATCCAATATTGATCTGCCCTTGGGTGGTTCTTGATACTCTTCCCCACTTGAGAACAAACGAGTTAAAGATAAGCACATGTCTTCCAAGTCTTCTTCTTCTTCATCTGGAGCCTTTCTTCTCTTGATAGCTATCACGAAACTTTTGCCATCTTCAGCCATCATCATGGTCTCCCCTTTGATAAAGAATGTATGGAGCCCCATGGCATATCCTGGCTGGAAGATCCTCCTTGGGATGGAACCCTCTTCATATCCCAACCCCTCCCTGCGTGGCCTTTTCACAGTTTCAATTGGCTGAGTGATCCCTTGAAGATCCTTGCCTAAACCTCTTCCAGGCTGATAGCCCAATTTCATCATCATCCGCCATCCCAGTGTGTCTGGTAGAGAGGCGATCATGCATCTAACTTCTGGCAATTCTCCCACTGAGATCTGGGGTTGTATTGACAGACCTAGGGGTAAAGAAGCATCATTCAGCTCGTCCCTTATAGGCATGCTAGTCACCTTGACCACCTATCCTTTAAAGGGAAACTTTATGCACTGGTGGTTTGTTGAAGCCACAGCTCCTATTGACTCCAAGTATGGCCTCCCAAGTATAGCCAGAAAAGTTGAATCCAATTCTAGAACATGAAAATCTGTTGTGATCGTACATGGTCCATGTTTGACTTCTACTGTGACCACCCCACGTGTAGACTTCTTGGAGTTATCATAGGCTATCACCATGGCACAGGATGGCTTGATTTATTGCTCAAAAATGCCACACAACTGCAAAGTTTCTAGCGGCATAACGTTGATAGAAGCTCCAGTGTCAACCAAACATGATTTTACTTCGACAAGGCAGATGATAATAGCGACATGCAAAGCATATCTCCTAAATTCTGGATCTGCTAATTCTTCCTGAGAGAAAGTGAGTGTTGGGTGCTCACTTCTAGGGGCTAACACTGTAGTGACCTTCTCAGGTGGGAGATCTTCATTCACCATGACCCTTTGCAAGTACTGTTGTAGAATCTCCTGGTGCACCTTTGATCTTTTGATCAACTCAAGTATGGAAATACGGGCCGGTGTCTTATCTAAATGTTTCAAAAAATCATAGGCTGTGCCTGGCAATGGTTCTTCCACTTGTTCCTCCTCCACTGGATCCTGCGGTTGAGTACTAGCTTGGGGAAAGAGCCGCTGGAACATCCTCCCACTCCGAAGCACCGGGGCTATTTGGCGGTCGGGTAGAGGTGACGGGTTAAGTGGGGTGGGTTGTGGTGGAACAGGTTGTGTAGGTACATGTATGATAGGTAATGGGATCGATGGTTCTGGGATGATGGGGTTAGTTGGTAGAGGGGTAGGATTTGGAGGTGGTAGTGATGGTGATACCGGTGGCCTAATAAGAAGAGACCGGGGTGCGAAGTGGTTGATGAGTTTAATGAAGGTGTAGGTTGTGGGATTGGCTGTGGTGTTGGTGGTATGATAGGTTGGGGTTTTAGAGTGGCAGAGCTCATAGGCTGGTGGTTCAGGTTTGGTGGTGATTGTGGTGGTCGGATGAGCAAGGGCCGGTGTGTAGCAATGGTTGAAAGAGGTGTAGTTAAGGAGGGGGCTGGCCTAATGAGGGGTCGGCGAGAAGAAGTGGCGGCCAGTGGTTGGGTTATTGAACTTGGTGGTGGTTGTGGAGTAGAAGGTGCACGTATTATTTGTCTAGGAGGGTTCCTAGTAGGAGGCCTAGCCGGGTTGACAGGCATGGTTGTATTGTGGCTTTCTAGTTGCCAACCTTGAGCACGGCTGGCATCTCCATGGACAATGGAGTGTACTAGACCAATTCATGGGTTTGGATGTGCTGGTGCCTGTGCTGGAGCGGGAGCATGTAATGGGAGCGGATTCTGAACAATCCCCAAGCCAAGTTGTTGTTGAGGTTGAACCGGTGGACGCTGCCGCTGCTGCTGCCTAATCTTCATAGCTTGTATGCATTCCCCCATTTGAACCCAATCAATGCTGCCTTGGTCATTCAGATCGTGGATGTAATCCTTGAATTGAAAACACACTTCAACAATGTGACCAGGGCACCGATGGTAAGCAAAGTATCGGGACATATCTGCGTTTGCTGGCCAAACCTCTCTTTCCTTGGGCAATTCCAATTGTTTCTCCGCCATGAGTATCTAGAAGATGTCGGTCAAGGAGTAAGGGAGTTGCTGGTAGTTCTCTCTCCTAGGACCTCTTCTTCATGGTGCTTGATTGGGTGGTGGCAGTGCCCTATTGTAGGAAGGTTGACGAGGTTGCTGGGGTTGTGCTACTGGTTGCGGGGGTTATTGTGGTTGTCGTGGTTGTGGTGGCCTAACCTGTTGTTGAGTGGGGTAATAGGAAAGGTTTTGTGGTGGGTTTCTGAACTGGTTTTGACGGTTTCCTCCCTGGTTCCCCACAATATTTACAGCTTCGTTGTTGACCACTCCCTCAGTTGTAGGCCCAACTGGTGCAGAGGGGGTTTTCCTGAAGTTTCTAGATTTAGGATCAAAAGGGTTTATCATTGTGGCATCTTTAAAGTGGGCTTGCAAATATCGGGCACTGTCATAGAGTTCATTCATGGTGGTAGGACAGTGCATGATCAAGACATTCCTCAAGGCAGGTGTAGTGTTGCCAATGAGCATCTTTACTTGTTCCCCTTTAAAAATAACATCTGTCAATTTCTCTACCATTCTCCTCCAGCGATCAGCAAACTTTATGAAGTACTCTTCGGGCTTCACCTTCTCAGCAATCAAATCCGTAATGGAGCATGCTGGTGCCACCCGGTCTCTGTATCTTTGCAAGAATTTGGTTTTAACAATATCGAAGTCTCCTGCCTCAAAGGAGTCGAGTGAGTAGAACCATTCCAATGCAGACCCTTCTAATGATCGACGGAACAAGAAGGCAAGAACCCTACGATCATTTTTCCAGAATGAGGATTCATAGAGAAAATCTTTAAGGTGGAGAAAAGGGTTGCCAGTACCATTGTAGCGGCGATAAACTGGTAGCTCAGAAGGTGGCAGGTGTAGGACTGGTAGAGAAAAAATGGAAATCTCAGGAACTGACTTGGAGTCCAGGCGACATCTCAGCTCTTGATAACGTTCATTCATCTGGGTGAGCTGATCCATGATTGCCTGGGTCAGAGCAGGTTCTTGGTTTACTAGTGGGGGTATGTGGTTAGAGACATGATTTTGGAATTGAGGAGCATGACTTGGCAAATTTACTGAAGATTGTCCCATGACTTGATGGGTCAGGGGAGCAACATGGTTGAAATAAGATGGTTGAACAAATGAGGGTTGGACCACAGATGGTTGAACTACAGATGGTTGAACTACAGATAGTTGAACTACAGATGGTTGTGCTAGTGCCAATGATGGTTGAATCACAGATTGTTGAACAATAGGTGGTTGAATGAGTGGTGGTCGAACCAGAGGACAAGGAGATGAGGCAACTTGGTTAACTTCAGCCTGATCTGAGGCCATTTTTCCCTTCACCATAGATTGTATGCGGGCATAGGTTTCTGGGTCAGTATAGAGAGACAACTCCCTAAAGAGTTGTTCGACATCACGAGGAGCAGATGGTTGAGAGACCTCTTGCGCTTCTGACTCAAATAATGGATTAACACGGCCTTCTGACGGGTTTGGTTGATGACCCATCTCATGTTCTCGATGTTCAGCTTGTTCTGCCATTCCAACGTGTCTTCCAGACCTTAGTCGCATTGAACTTCAAGGAGAAAACAAACAAGTTGACAAAGTAAACAAAGAACTTTCTCTTTTTTGTTTGGTTTTTTAGTATTTTGCAAAAAGTTAGAGGTTTGAATTTTTGTTTGACAAACAAGTGATGCAAAGACTTGAAAGCAAAATTATGCAATGATTTTGATTAAACCTTAGGTTTATGAATTTTGTTAAGAATTGTTCTCTCAACAAATGGGTTAGGATCCTAACTCCAATCTCCAATGACCTAGGTTTCACACAATCTCACCATGTGTAGGTAACGTAGGATGCTTCGGGTTTTGGGGAGTGGTACAACCAACCCGATTGTGAAGAGGAATACTCCACGTATGAGGAATTATGGAGGCCTTGATGAAAGCCAACCAAGTCAACTAGGAAGGAATATCCCAGAAGAGAGGTCAGAATCCACCAAGAGGGTGTTTTGGATGGGAGGGGTAAATGGGAGAGTGAGCTCCCACCTCAAAAAAGTGTAAAAGAAGGAGGTAGAGAGAAGGAGCAGAGAATGCAATCAAGTAATAAAACAAGTAATGAGCAAAACATAAACTTAAATAAACAAGCAATCAACACCAGACAAGCAATTAGAAACTAGACAAGCAACTAGAAACTAGAATCCAGACCTTGTTTCATATGTGAGCCAAATGGAGATAGTGAAAAGGTGATGGAAAGATGAGGGTTCAAATCTGATGGCCAAGCAAAAGGGTGGTCCACGTGGGGACTGATGTAAGAATAAGCTGGTTCACGTGGGAACCGGGGTAAAAGGTAAAGGTGGTTCACGCGGGAACCGGTTTTGGGTAAAAAAGGGTGGTTCACGTGGGAACCGGTTTGAATGGTCAAAAGAGGGCCACGTGGGGCCAATTAAAGGTGAATAAAGATCTGATCCAAGTTGGGATAGATCTGGAAAAGGGGTTTGGT
Source organism: Cryptocoryne crispatula var. balansae (assembly GCA_036172225.1). NCBI lineage: Eukaryota > Viridiplantae > Streptophyta > Magnoliopsida > Alismatales > Araceae > Cryptocoryne > Cryptocoryne crispatula. Next base: position 13,988,788 of record CM069924.1, read on the forward strand.
TCACATGGGAACCGAAGTAAAGAAAGAGATTGGTTCACGCGGGAACCGGTTTAAAAGGAAAAGGGTGGTTCACGTGGGAACCGGTTTAAATAAAATGACAGAAATTAAATGGCATACTTGGCACTTCAGATCTGATGAAATATGGGTGAAATCATAAATTTTGAGATGGCATGAAGTTAAGAAAGGTGGAAAGAAGGAAAGGCTCACGTGGGAACCGGTCTAGAACTAGAACTAGTTGCAAACAAAACACTAAGCCCACAGTTAAAGACATTGCTTGTCCCACCGTGGTCGCCACAAAGCTGCCGACTCTGAAAATTCGACGGGGTCCTCTCCTTTTCAGGGAAGTCCGTGTACCCAGATCGTCACCTCAAGAGGGGATGAGAAAGAAAGAAAGAAAACTCAGAAAGCAACTCTCACCTCGGTCCCACACTCACATTGATCCCCAAACTTTCATCACTTGGCGTCGCTCGATCACCAAAGAGACGGTTCAGGTCATGTGGGAGGAGGATGAGAAGAATAAAATTAATACATGTGGTTTCCAGGAACCGTGAGTTCCGATTTATAGAATTAAAATGACCGTGTGTACCTTAGCGTGAAGAGTGCGGGTCAAAGCTTCTCCTTCGGCCGGCCGATGAAGAAGATTCCTCAACGTGTGGGTGCTTGATATTCTGTGCAACTAGACAAACAAACAAGTTAAATAGACAATTAGAACTAAACAAAGTGGAGTATACGTAAGGAAAATAACACGAAACACACAATTGACTAGAAATTGATCGGATTCGTGTAATCTCTAACCCCTTTTTTTATTTTCGGATAAACAGACTAAAAATAATGCAAAAAAATGTAAAAAAATTATAGGAGGATGGATAATCACTAAACAAAGAGATAGTAAAAAGAACAGAAAGATTTTGAGTTGAATAGAGAAAGATATAGCCAAATCTGGGTTATTGAAAAAGCCGAGCAACAGTCCAGGATTTGCCAGGCGCGACTTTGCTTCTGCGCTCGTCACAACCATCCCCGACCTCGGAATCAAGTGCCGTTGATTGAAAACTGAAGAAGACTTGGAGAGGAACTTTGATGAAGAGAGTTTGGACAGAAGACGTCCACACACTGCTGTAGAGGCCGAAGAAGAAAGACCTGGCTGATTACCTGCAGAACAGCCTTCCTCTCTCTTGAATCAACTTTTCTCTCTCTAAAATATCAAAATTCTCTCTCTAAAAATCACAAAATCAATGCAGGAGGGTGTTTGGATGTCTTGAGATGCCTGGGGGGTCTTGCTCATGCCCTTGGAATGACCGGAATCAGAGTTTATTTATAGGAGAACAGACGGTCTCATCAAGACTAAAAAATAGGGGTCCTTGCGCCCTACCCCTGGGCGCATGCGCCCTGCACCAGGGCGCATGCACCCCACTGAGGGGCGCATGTGCCCCCCAGTGAGGGCGCATGGCACTATTCCCGAAAAAAAAAGGTCTTATCTTGTCGATCGGTTCAGTGGTAGAGTCCCGGTGAAAAATTGGTTCCCTCGTGCCTCAAGGGTAGGGCGCATGTGCCCTCAAGTGAGGGTACAAGGTCACGTGTCTCACTGGTAGGGCGCATGGGCACGTGCCCTGGGTCCCGGGCGCATGTGACCAGGAACCCGGGCGCATGGGACTGTTTTTGCGCGTCCTTCTTCCGGAAGCCATTGCAAACACTCCCGAACTTGGAATTCGATGCCGTTTGTTGCGTTGGAAAGATAACAGGCCGAAGAAGTTTTATATAGCATAGGATCAGACATAACACCCTCCAAAACTTCAGAATTTTGTCCGGAAGTTAGGTCAGTGAACAGAAGATCCGATACAGGTCAAAATGACTCCGACGGCAAACCGGAAAGGCACAGTATGCAACAAAACCTGTCCGAGGTGTGAATATGACCATAACCTTAAATGCATAATCATTAGGCATTGGTCATTCATCCAACTTCCATGTTTACACGATTTACGTGTGGCTTTCGTTCGGAAATTACGGCTTTTTGCGGAAAACATCGGAAAACATCCGATTTCGTTCAGCGAAGCTTCAAATAAACTTTAAAAGACCCGGCATCATTATAAGGTCAATCACACATGTTACCCTATAAAACATGAGTTTTATGCTCTGAATTAGGCGAATTTGGCGTGTCTACACAGTATCTCTGAATAAGAAATTAAATTATCATGTGCCATGGTAACAACCTACGATAATTCTAAGAAGGCTGCACGTGGGGTTGTCACGTTAGAAGTGGGACTTGGACCATGCACCCTAGTCATTGATTTCCATGTTTTAGAGTTGGATCCAAGTTTCCACGCCATACTCGGGAGGCCTTATCTTGAAGCATTGGGAGTTGTCACCTCAACAAATCATTAATGCATAAAGTTCCCTTAAAAGGACAAGTTGTTAAGGTAACTAGCATGCCAGTGTTAGGCGAGGTGAGCAAAATTTTCTCTACATTACCCACCATATTAACAATACCACCTTTGATTTCAACAATAGAAGTGCTAAAAGTAAGGTGTGTGACTATCTCTCTACCAAACACTGTGGGAAGGTGGATGATGAAGAAGTTGGTTTACTAATTAGGAAAAGGGTTAGGTAGAGATCTTCAAGGGATTACCCAACCAATTGAAACCGTAAGAAGACCGCATAGGCAAGGGCTTGGGTATGAAGAGAGCTTCATTCCAAGAAGGGTCATCTAGCTAGGATATGCCATGGTACTCCAAACATTCTTTATCAAAGACGAAACCATGATAGTGGCTGAGGGTGATGAAGAATCAACCATCCAGACAAAAGAAGGAAGGCATCTAAGGTTGAAGGGGATCTAGAAGATCTATGCTTGTCATTGGCTCGTTTATTTTCAAATTAGGAAGAGCAGTGTGAACCACTCAAGGGAAGGCCAACAAACCATTGCTACCAAGCAAACCACCACTCTAATCAGGAACATCCCGCAAGGCCCATATCCCAATGTTGTTCATCAAAAGGATCTCATGCTATTATTCTTGGATTTCTTAGAGGGGCGCCCTAGCCCCCTTTCTCTCATTGGGCCAACATGGTCAACAACCCACTCTAGGCCTATATGCCCATATGATTTTTTGATCTCTTTTGGGCCCATGGGCCCTTTTCAATTCTTAACCTATCCATCTAAGGTTTACATTGGGTTTGTTTGCCCAAATAGTTTTTACATCAGCTCTAAGCTTGAGGGCCCTTTTCAGTTCAACCACAATGGGCCCGTGTGTCCACCAATATCCATAACTGGGTCTGCATACCCGTTAAAATTCTTTATTAGCTTTGGCCTGTGTGCCCATTTTCTGTTACCAATCAAGCCCACGATCCCCCTTTTCTTCTTTATTTTTAAGTTCTTCTGCTCATTAGTTATGTCAACTTGTCATTAGTCTTGAGTCATTCTGGCTCATCCTGTCCTTTTACTTGAAAATCTCAAAAATAATGTCTTCTCTAAAACTCACATTTCTATTGAGGAGTCATCTCTACTCATCTCAAAGGGTACTTCCAACCAAGAACCCCTTTTCTCTAAATCATTGATCAACTTGCTTGATCCCCCCTCCATTGTAAATACCACTTTTACAACTTTGTATTCAATAGGTTAGGTTAGGTTAGGAAATAAGAAGGTCAGAGGTCGACATGTTCCAAACAGGTATCTGCAACAACTAACCTAGAAGTGTGTAGAATGCACAAGGTTGCCTAATTTTTTAAAGAATGCTATCTAGCTAGATGTAATCCGATACAAGGATGAGCATAGCATGGATCATACATTCAGAGTATATGAGGTAGTATCAAAGAAGGATCTTGAATCTAAGGAGGAATATGAGGACTTGGCTGATGCATACGCATCTGGGCTTAGGAGATTTGAAGAACCATCAGTCACAGGGAATGAACCAACCAAGAAACTAAATTTAGAAATCTTGGAAGATCCTAAGAATATCCTCATCAATGCAAGCCTCACTCTTATAGAGCAACATTGTTTGATCAAAATTTTAGATGAATACGAGGACACGTTTGCATGGACATATAAAGATATGCCAGGATTAGACAATTCATTGGTTAAACATAGATTGACTTTGAAACATGGAACTACCCTAGTTAAACAAAGGCTTAGGAGATTCTACCTTGATATTGCACTTAAAATGAAGGAAGAGGTTGACAAATTGCACCAGGCAAAATTTATTAAGGCCATTCTTTATCCGCAATGGGTGGCTAACATTTTTCCTATTATGAAGAAAAATGGACGAGTTCGAATTTATATTAGATTCTAGAGACTTGAACTGGGCATGTCCTAAAGTTGATTTCCATTTACGTCATATCAATGTTTTGATTGATAACATGGTTGGATATGAAATGCTATCATTTTATGGACAACTATTCTAGATACAATTAGATTAAGTCAGCTGAAGAGGAGCAAGATATGACCTCGTTCATTACACCTTGTGAAACTTATTGCTATGTCGTTATGCCTTTTGGTTTGAAGCATGCTGGTGCTGCATACCAAAGGGCTATGATGGCTATTTTCTATGACATGATGCACACACTTGTAGAGGTGTATGTGGATGATTTGGTTATCAAATCCAAAAGTTGGAAAGATCATCCTGAAGTGTTAAGGAATGTTTTGTAAAGAGTTAGAGAATACAAGCTGAAAATGAACCCTAAGAAATGCACATTTGGTGTCTCATCAGGAAAATTTCTAGGGTTCATTGTAAGCAAAAGGGGTATAGAGATTGACTTAAACAAGGCCAAGGTAATCATTGGTATGCTTCCTCCAAAGAATATGAATGAACTTTAAGGACTAATCAGGAGGTTACAATTTGTCTGCTAGTTTATCTCACAACATTCCCAAAGGTGTAAACCTTTTTATGCGTTAACCAAGGCAGGGGTCGAGTTTAAATGGGATTTGAAGTGGCAAGAAGCATTTGATGGATTGAAAAGATACCTAGCAAGTCCCCCTATACTTAGCCCACCTATTCTTGGTGAACCCCTAGTCTTATACATTTCATTTTTTGAGAATTCTCTTGGGGTAGTCCTTGCACAAGTTGATGAGGTTGGAAAAGAGTGAGTTATTTACTATTTGTATAAGATATTTGATTCATATGAGCTGAGATATAATGTGGTAGTAAAGTACTGTGCTACTCTAGTCTGGGTAGTTTAGAAACTCAAACACTACTTCCTTGCTCATGAAGTCAGGCTTATTGCTCGCATCAATCCCATCAAGTTTCTCCTAGAAAAGACTGTCTTAACTAATCGGCTAGGGTGATGGCAGAGTTTCTTGTCCCAGTTTGATATCACTTATGTCTTGCAAAAGGCAATCACGGGTTATGCTATTGTCGAACACCTTGCCCATCACCCTATTGTCGACTCCAGAAAATGGGTTCCGGATCGGCATCTCAAGAGAAGGTGAAAGATAGAATGGGGGAAAAAGGGGAGTGAATCGGAAAACACTCGGAAAGTTGTAAAGAGTCTTCACCTCGGCCCCACACTCACATTGATCCCCGAACTTTCATCTCACGGTGTCGCTCGAGCACCGGAGATGGTTCGGGTCATGTGGGAGGAGAGAGAGGAATAAATGACTTAATGCATGAGAAGATTGAAGAAGTGGTCGCCAGGAGCCGCGGGCTCTGCTTTATGTATTGAAAATAGAAAGAAGTTGACCGTGTGTACCTTAGCGTGGGAGAAAGGGATGTGAGTTCAACCTTCTTCTTCTTCGGCCGGCCGATGAAGAAGAGTCCAACCAGTGCTAGCTTGATCAACCTGTGCAACTAGAACAATAAACCAAGTGAAGAGATTGGTTAGACTTGTGAGAAGTGTAGTAACTGTAGTAAGAAGAGGAGAAAGAAGTAATTGGAATCAAACTCACCGGCTTTGGGGTGAGTCTTAACCCATTTTTTGTGTATTTTTTGTGATATAAAATTATGCAAAAATTAATTAAAAATGATGCTAAAATGATCTTGGATGAATGAAGAAGACATAGAAACTCGAATGACTCAAATCGGAGCTAAAACGGAGAAGATATCACCAATATGGCCGGACAGCGCACTGGACTGAACGTGCCCTGGGTTTGGGGGCGCGGTGGGCGCGCCCTAGGTATGAGGGCGCGGTCTGCGCGCTCTTGGTTCGGGGGCGCGTTACACTGTCTGGCGCGACTTCGGTGCAGAGCTCTCCACGGGCAGTCCCAATGTCAGAATTGAGTGCCGTTTGTTGCAGTGGATAGAAGACTCGGAGAGAAAGAGTTCTTATGTTGATGACTTCTCCGAAATTCTCCTGTAGAAGTCTGTAAAAATTTTTAAAGTGGGAAGATGTAGAAAACAGAACCTGGATGCGTGCCCTCAGTGCAGCAATCGCCACGAACAAACGGCAAGTCAGAATTGAGTGACGTAAGTTGGAGATGAAAGAGCACGAAAAGAGGAACAACTTCTATGTTGAAGACTTTTGCAGAAAAAGCCCCTGATTTTATTAAAAAGTAGATGAAGATGGTTGATGCAGAACACCCAGATCGAGCCTTCTCCTTCACCTCGGGATCGATCTCTTGACTTCGGATCGTCTTTGGACGTCGGGACGGCTTTGGAGAAGAGCTTGGATGACCTCTGGACGAGCTAGGCACCGGGGATTAACCTTGGGTCGTTGAGAATGACCCTCAATTTATAGGGGAAGGAAGCCGGTGCAAAATTTAGAAACTGGACCGACCGCGCCCCCGCTTTTCAAAGGGGACGAGGGCGCGCATGGCGCGCCCTCAAACCAAGGGCGTGCAGGGCACGCCCCCAGTTCAGGGGCGCGGTCTGCGTGCCCCAATGTTTCAAAGGGAGCGGGGGCGCGTTACGCGTCTCACTGCTAAAAATCGACGGAATCTTCTGGAAATTGCTAAAAATCGACTTGACATATGTAACGCGCCCCCGAACCGGGGGCGCGGTACAAATAATCAAAAAATCCTTCGCGGAAACCTTCTAAAAATCCGGTTTAGAAGGTGCTAATTGGGGTAATTTGCGATATAAAGAAACTGACCGCGCCCCTGCCTTTCAAAGGAACCGGGGGCGCGCAGGGCGCGCCCCCGGGTTGAGGGCGCGCAGGGCGCACCCTCCTATTTCAAAGGGAGCGGGGGCACAGTACACTCTCTCTCCTACGCGGGTGTTCCGCGAGCCGTATCTTGCAAACGGGATGTCCGATTAGGCTCCCGTTTGTCGCGTTGGAAAGAGGGCCTTCAACCGCACCTCCTCAAGTCGGTAAACCAGCCGGCATTACTCCCGAGACATTCGCACGGGGCTTTCTACCGGTTTACCCCCTCGCGGAAAGCCGAAACCCGGGGCGAAGATCCGAAAAAGCACGGTTCCGATCGAGAAATCTCGGGTCAACTCGGGATGACTTAAAATGATGACCGAACAAGTCCGGTACGACTGAAAAACCCGAAGTCATCGAAAAAATTGATATTAACCCGGTAAACGTGAACCGAAACTCGGAAAAGCTGGAAAACCCTAAAATTGACCGAAATGGTTATATGGCCCCGGTTGATGAAAATATTCGGCTAGAATCGACCCGGATGACCTAAAAAGACCCGGTGATGACCGGAAAGGCCTAACATGTGGTTCGGGATAGCCGTGTCAGCACAGATCGAAAAAGCCGTAACGAAAGCCGTCATTGACCGACGCCGACCGAAATGACTTCTCGGAAACCCTGAATGTTATGGAACACATGCGGGACTTCCGCGACCTTCAATTATAGACCATTCAATGTGGACCTTCTCGGAAACCCTGAATGTCATCGAGCAGGCTTCGTGTTTTTTTACAGTTCACGTGCGGCTCTCGCTTGAAGGTTACGGCAATATTCCGGATATCATTGGTCCATTCTCAACTCACAAGGGGCTCCTCCAATGTCCTTAGCTCATCTCCACGAGGTAATCCGGATCTGATAACGGTCAAATAAAGGATATCGCCTATGGAATAAGAGTCTAGGGCTCCGAATCAAGCCAATTTGGCGTGTCTACACCTATACCTATCTTCGACCCAGTCCTGTCAGAGTTCCCAGATAGTGAACTAATGTTGGCATGATTTACAATATTTGGACATTATATTTTGAATGGGCTCTGAATTCACATGGTAGAGGGATAGGAATCATTCTTATATCACCCGAAGGTGTCACCATTCTATAGGCATTTCAGCTTGACTTTCGAGTAACTAACAACATAGCTGAGTATGAAGCTTTGCCGGCCAGACTAGGGTAGGGATGTCAATGGTAGCGGATTATCCGATTATCCGACCCGTTCGTTAACTTAATGGACGGTTAAAGGATCATCAAAAATTTCCGAATAGGGTATCCTTAGCCGTTTACTGATTATCCGTCTTTTTAACGGATACGGTCACGAATACAGTATAAACCGAACCCGATAAACCGTTTCCGAACCCGTTAAGTAAAACTTGATCCAACGGTTGAAAATATATCAGCATTGAACGTTCAAGAAATATGTCAATCTCAAAAACCCTAAAATTAATTTGTGAGAATCTCCGAGTCCGACCTTTCAACTTCTACATGTTCTTTCTTCCTTGCCCGACGCCCTACCTGTTGCATCATTGCACCTTCACCTTGACGTGGCGGTCAACGGCTACGTCATGGACCTGATGGTTTTGGGTGGCCGGTGTGACCTCGGCTGCACTGTTGTGCCTAGCGACGTCCGCGTCCGCGTGGCGCTGCGAGGCTCCCAACTCTCTCTCTCCTCGGTTCACCCGCAGCAACTGTCACCCCTCTCTCGCTCTCGTCTTGAAACATTCTCATGAACTTGACAGACGTGGGCCATTGTATGCAATCGTCTATGTTACTTAGTTACTTTGGATCATAGGTCAAGTTCATTCCCTACTTTTGTTGCAAAGGTATATTATTTGGCAAATATTTACTTCATGGTGCTAGTATACATGATATCTCTGTATTATCTTACTACGATATTTAAGTATACATGTTAGGAGAAAGCTAACATTTTTTTGTGTATATTAAATACCTTCTAGTAATGCTTATATATTCGTTAATTGACCGTTAACCGACCGTAAACCGTTTTTAAGCGGATATTACAATGCGGTTCGCGGATACACCCATTACCGATAGTTAACGAACAGTAAGTGGATACTTCTTTTTTTATAGGATACGAATACGGATAATACTATTATTCGACCCGTATCCGACCCGTTGACATCCCTAGACTAGGGGCCGCTCATTTCCATGGTGCCACTAAATTGAGGGTAATAAGTGATAGTCAATTGATCCTATGCCAGGTTTTGTCCAAATACCAAACTTCACATCCAAACCTTAAACCCTATCAAGAGCTCACCACTTGCTACATCAAGTTCTTCAGTCCCTTTTCAATTGTCTGTTTTCTGTTGTTTTTTCTTACATCTACTCCACCCGATCCAGTTATAATAGTTATTTCACTTGTTTTTTTGTTTATTTGCATTGGAAATCAAGCACCAATGTGTTGATGACTCTTCTTCATTGACTGGCCGAAGAAGAAGATATTAGAACCCACCCCACTCTTCCCACTATGGTACACACACGGTCAATCTTCAATTTATTTTAATTGCATAAAGAGGATCCCATGGTTCCTAGCAACCACATTGTTATTTTATTCCATGCATTAATTTCTTATTTTCTTTCTTATTCATGTGGCCTGGATAGTCCTTTCAACGTCCTGGTGTTGTTGAAGGCCGAGTATTCAGGGATCAATGTGAGTGTTGGTAACAATGGGATTTCCTCCTTCCTCCCCCTTTCTCCTAATCCCTGAGGGATGCCGACTTAGGAGCAACCCCGTTTTTGGAGTCGACAAATCATAGCTTCATCCTCAACCTAATGAGAGAACATACCAAGGATTGAGAGCTACTATGTCCTAGGACAACTTGGTTCACCTCTCAATACCTTTTCCTAGAGAGTTTAATGCAATCGAGGCATCCTATAACTCATATGGTACTCTCACTGGGATGGGGTAGTTGGTTGGCTAGGACTAACTTTTTGGATAAGATAAAAAGGAAGAAGGTAGAGAAGATGTTAGAGAGTGAAGGTCAATTTGTCTTATTTATATGCTACACTTGAATGGGTGAAGGATGAGATCTCCAAGACAGTGCCCAACTTTAATAAGTGGTGGGACATCACTGATTGTTAGTGAGAGTGAATATTGCATCAACTAATATATGCAATTGGTAATTTCCTTGTGATTAAGTGAATTTGTGTATATTTCACATTTTTATATGCTTTCTAATAACATCTATATGTTGCCACATCATTTTTTCAACCCCAAATACTATTATACTCCCTTGTTTAAGCTAATCAATGAGCTTTTAGATAATATGAGGTTAGTCATGCATAAAATGCTCGATGATGATGACCGTTCGATCACAATTTGCAGCAAAATGAACAAGTATAAAATGAGAGCATTCCATTTCGGAACATCAAGAGCCTAGTGAGTTATGATGCTCCTAAGTTTGAGTATGTATCATCCAATACTTTATTTACAAATTAATTCAATTGGGTATTTCAATTATCTTCTAACACTCATTGATGTCATGTAGTTGACTAGTGGATGGACCACGACATGGCACCAGGCTATGAATATTTAGTAGGTGTGGCAATAAGAGTCCTAAGCTAGACTACATCAGCTTCATGATGTGAGAGAAATTAGTCAATGTTTAGTCTCATCCATACAAAGTAGAATATAGGCTAATGTTGGAAAGACTAGAGCAATTGGTCTATTGTCACTAAGACATGAGGTTGAGAATCAAGAATTTAGAGATGATGTGGGAAAACTAGAGGGAAGAACATAGATAGAGATGAAGCTTCAGGACACCATACCAAGGAGTGAATGATACAAAAGGACTGGATGAATTGAGTTTCAACCCAAAAGATTGAGAGTGGGCTCGAGGAGTGCTTGATTGTGTATCTCTTGTTGAGGACTTCAAGATTCCTCATTTAATGACAAAATGATGGAAGACTAAAGAGCCTTTTCGCCAAGGTAAGAAAAGTAAGGGTAAGGAGAAACAAGGTTTAAACTACCCTCTTGACAATGTAGATGCAATAAATGATGAGTGTGAAGACACATCGGAGTCAAACATACTAGTTTAATATCAGACATTAGATGATTTGACTTCAAAGATTAGTAAAGATTGAATGGGAAATGAAGAAGGCACCCACACCGCTTTTGGTGGAAGAAGGACAACATATCCAGTGATCTACCATACAAGGATGCATCACTTCACAGAAGAAGAGCATTACATTCACGTGATGCAAAACGTGGACCATGGTGCATGGTTACAAGGTGGAGGTGAAGGAGATGAACACACAATAGAGTGCATGTGAATACTACAGATGCTCTACCTCTGGAGTTGATTTATCTTAAAACTCTTGATTTCCTACATATCACCTAGATACTTATGTGATGAATTATAGATCATCATCAAACACTTCAATACAGTTTACCTATAGAAATTATGGTGATTTTTGGGAATCTTCTTGTAGAGTTATTTTATGAGGGAGTGATAAATATGATTATCATATATACTTGTATAATGATATATATACTAAACTCAAATGACATGAGAAGAGTACATAAATTATACATAACAAGTAAAAATGTATGATTTAAATAAAATAAATAAAATTATTTTATATGTTTATTCAAATTTTTATGTTATTTTTTATATTTTTTAATATTACAAATGGGGTGGGTCTCGGTAGGCCAATCGGATCCCCACCCAAGACCTGCCTTCCTTGGCTCTATCAATCTTAAAAGTAGTACTAATACCTAACCACAACTGCTTCACCTCTATTGATATTAATATAAAATTTTCTATTTATATTATGTCATGATAGAGTTACAAAAGAGGTCAAAAATTAGATTTTTGCAAACATGTAAGATTTTTGAATTACTTGTGTACTTAAAAAGAATTGTGTTTGACAAATTTCTATCGAGACACATGTAGAAGAGATTTGGTTGTTTAATTCAACATTTTTTTTATGATAGAGACATTCAAGATATTTGTTTCCAGATATCATCTTCTTATTAAGTAACCATGTTGAATATTGTAAATATATTCTATAATTAATATGATTTATTTTTACTTTTATAAAATTATTAGGTTATAAGGTCAATAAATAAATGCTTTTAATGTCCAAAGCTAAATCATTGGTAACAACATTTTGGACAAAATGTCATAAAATTTAAACGAACTTCTGGATAGAAAAACGACAAGGTATAAAAATTTTTATAAATATTTACTAGAATTTGTAAATATTTATAAATGATAGTTTATAAACTTTAAAAATGTATAAAGTATTTTAAAAATATTTATTTCATTATATAAAATAAATTTTATCATGAAATCAATCAAATAAATAAAGTGGAAAGTGTCAGGCTCAATAAGATTCGTACCATGTGTGAAAAAATCCATTAAAAGGATCTAGAGGAATTTTAGCGTGATTACAAGAAGACTAAAATCTTAGGTGAGTATTTTTGGGGGAAAATTAATTACCAAATGTTATTAAAATCCAATCATAAAAGTTACTTTATTAAATTTTTTTGACCAAATGTTATTAATAAGAGAGTCGATCCACTCAAAACTTTTTTTTAACCATAGCCCATTCGACCACAGCAGCAATAATGGACTGCTAGTTTTTTTTTCTCTTTCCCAAGTATACCCCGGCTCCATCCACATCCACCCCATCACCCATGAGTTGTCTCACGTGATTTTCGCTTTTAGATAAGTGAAATCCTGGATTAGGGGTGTCAAGTGGACAGACTTGAGTCAAGCTCAGGCTGGCCCAAATCCATCTTAGCTCATATGTGAACAACCCAAAAAGTTACTTTCTTAAAAAAATTTTGACCAAATATTATTAATAAGAGAGTCGATCAACTCAAAATTTTTAACCATGCGACCATTCAACCACAGCAACAATAATGGACTATCAATTTTTTTTCTCTTTCCCAAGTATACCCCGGCCCCATCCACATCCACCCCATCACCCATGAGTTGTCACACGTGATTTTCGCTTTTATATAAGTGAAACCCTAGATTAGGGGTGTCAAGTGGACTGACTTGAGTTAGCTTGGCCCAAACCCGTCTTAGCCCATATGTGAACAGCCCAAGCCCAACCCAATTTTAATGTAATCGATGTAAATGGGCTTAAGCCCAATGGGCCACAAAAGATTTACGGCCCAATGGGCCAAACAACATAAAAGGTAAACAAAAAAAACATTACAAATGTTTTACACTTTCATGAAAAAATACTTGCAAATCAATTGAAAATTATTATTTTTTCATGTAGTAATTTTAAAAGAAATAAAAAAACAAGTTGCATAATGTACCTACTTGTGTGAATATTTTTTGAAAATATTATCATAAATTTAAGTGCACTTTTATAAAAATATTTTAGTTATATATAATTTTACAAAATATATAAAATTTAGTTTTATATAATAAAATTACATGAGTTCTGAATTAATTTATTTTTCAGGTAGAACAACTTAAAGACTGACAATTAAAACTTATATGTAATAGAATATTATTTATAAGTCATACTTTAAACAAATTACATATTTAAAAATTTAATAAAATATGTATTTATTTTAAATAAAGTTTAAAAAAATTAAAAATTTAAAATAATATAAAATTTATCAAGTTTTTATTCAACATGATTTATTATAAAAATATTTATTTAAAATATTGACTTTTAATTCATATTGGTTTTACTTTTTATTTAAGTACTATGATCATAATCGAGTGCTCCCAAAAATTAATTTACAGCTCATTTTGGCAAATGCCAAAATCTTCACTTTGTTGTAGTCAAAATAAATTAATTTATATTGACTCTCGAGTTGCCATCTGTATACCACCAAATTAATTTTGGCTCATGTGTCAACTTTTACTGAGAATGAATGTACCCCTAATCTCTTGATAATTACAAAGGTACATAATGTTGTTATCTACCGTACAAGACCAGGACACAACTGTGCCTTTGTTGCGTATTATACTGTAAGGTGAGGGGGCGCCCATGACGAGCTTTTAGACAGGCCATTGGGCCAACCCGCTAACTAACATAAGATGCGGAGCAATCATTGTGTTAAGCCTGGTTAATATTTTAGAGGGGTTGGACGGGCTTTTGGAAGGGCTGTTGGGCCAGCCCATATCATTTGATAGCCCTACCCTAGATCACATTGGCAAGAACCGCATAGCCGCACCACCAAGAGATGCTCCGCTAGGATTTCCTTTGCTCGGCGAGGTATGCAGGAAGGACATCGTGCTATGCAGGTGGATACAAAGGCCAGAGTGAGGAGTTCGGATTATCTCAATCTTCGGGTGGAGGGAGCTTTCATAGTTCCTAATATTGTGAGGACATGTGGTGTAGTGAAAGATGAAACGTCAGTGCAGTTTAAAGATGACGTGATGTCCTTTTGACTTTCCAAGATCTCGCTACCAAGGTTAGTTTAACTTATTATCAAGTCTTTAAGGACTTTCTACCAAGACCTGTTATCGAGGCTTTGTGAAGTTGCTACTGAGCCTTTGAGAACCCACCATTGACCCCTTATCAACTCGCTACCGAGCTACTGAGGCTCCAAAGACCCACTACCGACCCTCTACTAACCCACTACTGAGCGCCGTTATATCTACTTTACACCCTCATTATAACGCACTCCCACTTCGTCTTCTGCAACACTATGTGTCTTCATGCTATTAAGGACTGCAGGAACTCCCTCCACTCGGGGACTGAGGTGATTCGAAGTCTAGAGTGAGGGGTTGTTCCTCCCACCTCTGGTGGTGCTATGTTTTTGGATCGTCACCCTCTCTCTTCCATCAGTCCGACGTCCTCTACGGAAGCTATCATGTTTTATACCACAAGTGTGCATCTCTCTCCCTGGTTAGAGAAAGATTGGGCTCCGATGAGTGTCCACTTCTATTTCTCTTTCCTCATCATGACTTGTAATGTTTAAATTAGTTGATTAACCTACCAATCGTGTTAATTAGCAACCTTTCTAGGAGGTCACTCATCATCGATCTACTCCTAACAGAACATACTTAACTTTGAAGTGTTTTCAACTTAATCTCCAAAAAATAGTTAACCAAAGTTATTGATAATCCACTAATTTAATCTATTAACATATTCACCAATTGGGTGTTACAATCTACTTTCCCTTAAAGATTTGAGGCACCACACACACACACACATCACTCATTAACATATCTTAGGTAAGTCATATTGAACCTTCTCACTGAGTCATACTCTGATATTGTATATTACTATTAAATCAACACACTATCTCAATAATTGTGCTAATTAGCAATCTTTCTAGGAGGTCATCCATTCTCGACCTATTCTAAGTAGATCACGTTTAATTTCGAAATGTTTTTAACTTAACCTCTAAATAATGATTAACCAGAGTTATTAATAATTTACTGATTTAATCTTTTAACATATTCACAAATCGAAATATTATATGACTGCTTGGGGACAGCTTTTGCCCATTGCATGGAAACTAAGGTGGAGGCAATGTAGTTCCTTTCTTTGCGGACAAACTTGGAAGGCGGCAATGCACTTCTTGTTATTTATCTTTATCTTCATATTTATCTTCGTCTTCTTCGACGATTCGTGAGGTGGTGGTGGATGACATTAAGCGATGGCTTCAGTGGCGGAGGGCAGTTTCAAGAGGTGGCCTTGGTGAGTGGGCTTCGAGGGAGCTGCTTTGCAAGTAGACCTTGGAAATCAAGGGTGCCTCTTTCCTCTTTTCTCCTTCTTTTTCTACGTTGTTGTCATCGTTGATGGTGGTGCCATCGTTCTTAAGCTATCGTAGTAGGGATCTCCCACTGCCTGTGATGCCAATTTGAATAGTTGACACAATGCTGATGAAGCTATTCTTATTTGATCTATCATAGGATTCTGGGAATAATAGGCATCTCCCAATCTGATTACAGGAGGAGATAAGGGTTAATATTAATAGCAGTGATTTCACATAGCTTTATGTTAACATAAGAAGATTTTTTTTAATTTGGAATTTATATTTTTTTTTAATTGTTGACAGGGGCAAATGAGTCAATTTTAGCCGAAGGTAACATCGCTTTAAGGTTGAAGAGCGGTATTGGGACAGAAATTAAAGGAATTAGAAATATTGGGCAACCCATTTTTGGATCTTTTCTTAAATTGGCCTCCGGTTAAATTCTCCATATCTTTAGATGAAAGAAAGCTACGTATACGGCCACCGTGCTGCCTCGATCAAAATTCTCACACACACACACACACACACAGAGAGAGAGAGAGAGAGAGAGAGAGAGAGAGAGAGAGAGAGAGAGAGAGAGAGAGAGAGAGAGAGAGAGAGAGAGAGCGGGGATATAAAGTGAGTGCTGGAGAAAGTCTATTCAAGGAGTCCGAGACAAAAGGTGGAGAAATAGGTTAACCAATTTATGATACTTCATCTATTCGTCCTAATTTGAAGATATTTCTTTCTTGTTTATCGCTAGGGTAGATTTTATGGTGATTAAGAATCACTCCAATATTTGGAGTTGTAGTTTGGGAGAAACAATTCGAGCAGGAGACTATAGTTGGATGTAGAGCTTAAAATTTTCCAAACTCTTCAATCCAATTCGAGTAGGAGACTATGGTTGGACGTAGAGTTTAAAAGTTAAAATTTTCAGAATTTAGCAATTTTGAAATCTTCAGAACTTCTTCAATTTTTAAATTTTTTTATTAAAAAAATCTAGCATATGAAAATTTCCAGATTTTATTATCTTCAATTTTTTTTGGTTCTTGCAATTTCATACAATTTTTAGACCATTCGAATGTTTTAATTTGGTATAAGTTTAGTTTTTTTTATCATATATATACAATTTTTTTGAACTTTATAGATATTTTTACCTTAGAAAGATCAGGTTGGGCTGGTTCAGACCAAATTTAAATATTATGCTGGTTAGACTAGGCTGAGCCAAAAATATGATATGGGCTAGGTTGGGCCAGCCTGCTATATTTTGAACTAGACTTGTATTGGGCCGGCTTCAGGCCTGGCCCGTTGACACTCCTGTTGCTCAATTTTCGATTTTTGCAAAATTCGAAAAGTCTCATTTGAATATATGTATTAATTAAACACTAGTCTAATGCACCCTAGTTTTGGGAGAACATCCTGTTAGTTGGCCACGGATTTGATAGATCTTATAGAATTTCCAACTTCTTTGCAAGGAGTCTTCAAGCACTTAAGAAGATTTTTTCGTGACCAATTTTTTGAGCCTTGGAGAGGGAGAGAGAGAGAGATGACTTAATGACATCCATCTATCTTCTATGAACCTTAGAGAGGGGGAGACGTGATCTATCCTTGATCCAATCCATCCTAACCCGATTACTATTTATGTCAACTTTCTTTGTAATACTACACTACTTCAAAGATCTAATCCATCTGTCAAACTTTGTCTATTGCTTTTGATTTTTACAGGTAAATGTAGACATGCCAAATTAGTCAAGTTGTAGTGCTTAAAAGTGATGTTTTGTATGCAACATTTGAGAATTCACATTTGAGAATCAATTTCCATCAATTGGACGTTAAATTTTAATTTGCATCTACAAAGCACCGTGCTTAGAAGATGCTATCATCTTTGTCCAAGATGACAGTGCCTTGTCTCAATGCACTTTCTGTTGGTGAGAATCTTATCGTTTTTTGAATCTCAAACCCACGAAAAATTGGGTGGCAGTTAATTAGACCTCAATTAAAAATGTCTTGACTATCAAGACATTTCTAAGAAGCAAAAAAATTTGAATTTATAAATGTGGTTTCATCTTGATTTAAGTAGTGATTAATTGTTCTTTATTTAGAAGCGCTTTGACACAAAGCACTTCTAATCAAATGAGGGTTTGATTGTTTGCAGACCCGCACATACTTAATTATGGTTTTAATTATCTTTATTGAAAGCATCACTGGATGCTCTGCCTAGGTCATGTCCCATCTATGGGATGTGTCTATGGCACATTTAGTAGAACATTAAACGAATTGATAGATTTCTCACTATTTAGCCTTTCAATGTCCTGTTCATAGGCTCCACTATAAATGAAGGTGTCCTACGATGTTTTGAGATGAATCCCCAATGAGGTGGAGCACGCTAGCTTTGTAAGGAGGTCTTCTATTGGCACCAAAATTTTTCGCTTAGCTTGCTTGATGCAGATTTTGCCAATGTTGAAGCCGGTGCTGAAAGTCTGACCCAAATTTAGGAAATTCAAGAACAAATGATGCAAACAGGCTCTGAAAATGCCTTGGCATGGCTTGACATAATACAAATGGCCAAGATAATGTGCTCATTGCATAGCCCCGGTCGAGAGCTTCGCAACAGTGCCCAAAACAAGGAAAATTAACACCGGAAGGCTGAAATGACCATTTTGCCCCCGACACTTTGGAACAAATTGGAAATCTAACATGGAATTCCAATGTTACAACAATGTAAATGTTGGATAGAGCTAGGTAATGCTCGAAACAGATCAAAAATCTGACCACCAAATGAAGAGAATATACATGAAAGATCAAATATGGCCAAAGTCTGTGTTAAATGACACTATGGGCATAATGGTCCGATCAGCTCCCGGATCGACCCATGGGTTGGAAATTTCAATTTTTTGGTGCAAAACTTACATATCATGAATATTTATGCATGAAAAATAAAATTTGGCCAATGAGAGAACGTAATTGCACTCAATTACAGTTTTTGGCATTATCGACGGCCGAGATCGCCCCGATCAGAAAAATTGGTAAAATCAGAGATACAGAGCAATTCGGGAGATCTCAGTCACACATCTTGATAGATCACATGATCAATGGTCATCAGAGCTCATTCCATATTTTTTTGGATTAATTCAAGGTGTATTTAATTGATTCCGATCAGGATGTACTGTATCCGTCGAATCGAGAGTACTCTGATCAACCAGGGTTTAACCTAACCCGAGATGGGCTGACCTAGGTTGCTGCTGGCCGAACACAACTCATCCTCTCCCTGTTGGGTGCGTACAAGGACCTATAATCTAGGAGTTTGTGCGCCAATTCATCCCCACTCCATTCTATCCTTATCTCCCATCTAGTTTATCTCCAACCACTTAGGTCATGTTTGGTATGAGGATAACTTGGAGATAAACCAGATTTATCCTCCAAATTTAGGGGATAAATCTAGTTTATCCTCAAAAAATTTTTGTGCCAAACAGCCCCTTAGAGATGAGCTCTATCCTCCAACCACCCTAACTCCCTTGGTTTATCTCTATCTCAACTGATGCTAGAACAACCCCTGGCCTATCCCCATCTGATGGCTGGCCGAACCAACCTCCCAACTTGCATGGTGCACTCAAACCCCTAGAAGATAGGAGGCTGGCCGAACATGCTCTCCCTAGGTTGGTGCGCACCACCCTCAACAACCTCTAGCTAAACCAACTGTGGATTATCTTTATCATCCTCAACCTCCATTGAGTTATCCTTATCTCCCCTCAATAGCCTCCATGGCTTATCCCTTTCTGCAGATGGCACCCCTCAGCCCCTATAAAAGTCCCCTCAATTGGCCATGTTTGGAAAAGACTAATTACCCTGCGGAAGCCCTACCTCTCCTTCCCCTCACCATCTTTGGTCGAACCAGGCCTCATCTCCTCTTGCTTGGACGTCTTAAACAGAAAGTTATCAAGCTTTTATTCCTCCCTTTGATGTGCCAAGTGAAGGAGAAGAAGGGGGAATCAAGCTAGCTCCAGCAAGTACGCCAGCAGCAGGTGCAACCAGCCCACTTGATTGGTGTGCCAACTTCAACAAGTGCAGCAAGCTCTCTTCATCCCTTTGCTCCATCCATCAACATCACCAAGGAGAATATCCCCTTTTATCATCCAAAAACAAGAGAATAAGGGTTTGGTGGCACACATTCAGCCCATCACCTTCATCTCCACCTGTAGTGCAAGAGAGAAGAAAAAAAACGGTGAGTAGGAGAAGCATACTCCGATGTAGCCCTTTAATTCTACTCTTCTCTTTCTCTTCTCTAACCCTTTCTATGGTGGCATACCCCCTGAGTAATGCCCATTTAGCCCCTTTAAGTGCCCTCTACGTTGGTCTACAGAAAGCCATCCTTTAGCCCTAAGGGTACCCTCCATTTGGCCATCACAAAAACAGCCCCATGCTGTCCCTTAAAATAGGCATCTTATGTAGTGGCTCATGAGTCATAGTATAATGCTTATTTGACTTGTTATTTTTCAAACACAACAAATGACATCATAATTTGAGCTTAGGAGTGTCCACAATGGCTTTTGGAACACAGGCGCACGGAAGTAGTACAATGCGCCCCCGCTCGGGGACACATCCCATGCACCCTAGGTTGGGGACACGTCCCCATGCACCCCCAATCGGGGGCACATGGTTACCAATTTTCAATTGTGACTTTTCCTTTGACCGGATCAGATCGAAGTTTTTGATTGGATCAAGCCAAAATTTTCAGCCGAATTGAATGCCGCCTAAGGCCTAGGTGCATTGGCACTATTTTCTAGGCCAGATCAAACTTCGTTTCTCCTATAAATTAAGTCTAGTTTTGGTCATTTGAGGGAGCTTTTTTATGACTCCCATGCTGCCCAAGATGTCCAAGCTCTCTCCTACATCATTATGGTGATTTTTAAATGGAGAATTTTAAGTTTTTAGAGAGAGAAAAGTTGGTTCCAGAGAGAAGAAGGTCAGTCCGCACATGTTCAGCCAGGTATCACTTCTTCGACTTTTTCAAAAATGTGTAGATGTTTTCTGCCTAGGTTGTCTAAATCAAAGTCCTTCCTCTCCACGTTCTCTTTCATTTGCAACTAATGGCACACAATTACAAGGTCAGTGCTGGTCGTGGTGATCTTTGAAGCAAAGTCGCACTTGGCAGATCCCAGTTGCTGTTAGACTTTTTCGACAACCCAAATTTGGCCATATCTTTCTCAATAGGGCTTGAAATTGATCTTTGCATAGGAAACCAAGCATCCACTAGTTGTGGACTTTTCTTCATTGGCCGGCCAAAGAAAGACCAGTTTTAACTCACAGTCTTCCCGCTAAGGTACACATACGGTAACTTTTCTATCTATTTCCATTGCATAAAGTGGAGCCTGCGGTTCCCGGTGACCACAACATCCCACATGCTTTAAATTATTCTTTCCCTCAATCTCCTCCCACACGACCCGAGTCATCTCTTTGGTGATCGGGTGATGCCAAGAGATGAAAGTTTGGGTATTAATGTGAGTGTGAGACCGAGGTGAGTTTTCCTTTCTTACCTCTACTTTACTTCTTTTCCGAGGTGACGACCTGAGGGAAACCTATTCTACAGAGTCGACAACACTCTTTTGATGACCATGGTGGGACAAACAATGTCTTTAACTGTGAGTGCTTTATGTTGCTTTATGTTTCCCGCATGAGCCTTCCTTTCTTTCCACCTTTCCTAGTTTGATTCTATCTCAAATTTTTTCATTTTACCTTCGTTCATGAGATTCGAAACACCAAGTCTTTCATTTGATTTCTTCCATTTTATTTTAGCTGGTTCCCATGTGATTGATTGTCTATCTAGTTACTTGTCTTGTGTGATTGCTTGTTTATTTAAATTTATGTTTTGCTTATTACTTGCATTATCACTTGATTGCATTGTGTGTTCCTTCTCTCTAAATTTTTATTTTACAGTTTTTTATTTTAAGGCTGGAGCTCACTCTCCCATATACCCTTCCATCCAAAACACCCTCATGGTAGATTCCTACCTCTCTTCTAGGATATTCTTTCCTAGTTGACTTGGTTGGCTTTCATTAAGGCCTCCATAATTTCTCATACGTGGAGTATTCCTGTTCTTGATTGGGTTGGTTGTACCGCACCCCAAAACCTGAAGTATCCCAAGTTTCTCACGCGTGGTGAGATTGTGTGAACCCTAGGTAATTGAAGATTGGAGTTAGGATCCTAACCCATTTATTGAGAGAACAATTCTTAACAAATCCATGAACCTAAGGTTTGATAAAAAATCATTGCGTAATCTTGTTTTCGAGTCTTCACATCACTTGCTTGTCAAAGAAAAATTGAATACTCCAAAAAATTGCAAAATACTAAAAACCAAAAAAATTGTTCTTTGTTTGTTTTTCCCAACTTGTTTGTTTTACCCTCTTTTTGAAGTTGATAGGGTGGCAATGCAATTAAGGTCTAGAAGACACGTTGGAATGGTGAACAAGCTAAACATCAAGAGAACGAGATGGGTCACCAACAACAACTCTCAATTTCATCATTTGGTCATGTTAATCCCTATTTGTGTTTGAAGAGCAAGAGGCCCTCAACCATTTGCTCCACGAGATGTTGAACAAGTCTTCAGGGAGTTATCCTTTTATGCTGACCAAGAAACCTTGTCACACATACAATCCTTGGTAAAGGGCAAAACATCCTCTGATCATGCTTTTGTTCAAGCCAATCATGTTGCCTCACCCCCTCGTTAAATGGTTTGACCACCACTTGTTCAACCATCTTTTGTTTAACCACCTATTGTCTAGTCCATTGGGATTCAACCATCACTTGCTTAACCAGCTGTGGTTCAACCTTCTGTGATTCAATCATCATTTGTCCAGCCACCTTGCTCCAACCCCTTTGCTCCATTTTCTCATCATGTTATGGGACAATCATTATATAATTTTCCAGTTCATGCTTCTCATCCTCAATTCCAGAATGAAACATCTAACCACATACCTACACTAGTAAATCAAGAACTTGCTCTCACTCAGGTAATCATGGATTAGCTCACCAAATGAATGAATATTTTGAAGAGTTGAGATGTCACGTGGATTCCAAGTCAACTCTTGAGGTTTCTATTCCTTCTATGCCAGTTCTTCACTTGCCACCTTTCGAATTACCAGTTTATTGCCATTACAATGGTATCGACAATTCTTTTCTACACCTCAAGATTTTCTCTACGAGTCTTCATTTTGGAAGAATGATTGTAGGGTCTTTGCTTACTTGTTCCGCCAATCACTAGAAGGGTCTGCATTAGAATGGTTGTATTCGCTTGATTGCTTTGAGGTATGAGACTTTGACATTGTTAAGACCAATTTTTGCAAAGATACAGAGACTAGGTGGCACCATCATGTTCAATCATAGATCTGATTGCTGAGAAGATGAAACCCGAGGAGGACTTCATAATGTTTGCTGACTGATGAAGAGGAATGACAGAGAAATTGACAGATGTTATTTCATAAGGAGAACAGGTAAAGATGCTCATTGGAAACACTATACCAGCTTTAAGAAATGTTTTGATCATGTACCATCTTACTAATATCAATGAGCTTTATGACAGTGCCCAATACTTGCAAGCTCATTTTAAGGATGCCGCATTGATAAATCCTTTTGATCGCAAACTTAGAAACATTCGAAAAATTTGCTTTGCACCAGTTGGACCTACAACCGAAGGAGTAGTTAACAATGAAGCTGTGAACATTATGGGGAACCAGGGAGGGAACCGCCAAAAGCAGTATAGGAATCCACCACAAAATGCATCTTACCACCCCCCTCAACAACAAGTGCAGGTTAGGCTACAACAAACACAACAACCTCCTTAGCCAGTAGTGTAACCCCAGCAACCTCGTCAACCCACCTACAATTGGGCATCGCCACCACCCAATCAAGCACCACAATGGGGTGGTCCTAGGAGAGATAACTACAAGCAACTACCTTACTTCTTGGCCGACATCTTCAATGTACTCATGGTAGGGAAATGATTGGAACTGTTCAAGGAAAGGGCGGTTTGGCCAGTTAATGCAGATATGTCTCGATATTGTACTTGTCACTGGTACCCTGGTCACATTGTTGAAGTATATTTTCAGTTCAAAGGTTACATCCATGATCTCAATGACCAAGGAAATATTGATTGGGCCCAAATGGCAGAATGCATACAAGAAATGAAGGCTAGAAAGCATCAGCTACAGTGTCCACTAGCTCCGCCTCAGCAACATCCTGGCTTGGGGATTGTTCAGAACCCACTTCCATTGCATGCTCCCTCTCCGGCACTAGCACCAGCACCAGCACCACCGAATCCAAGAATTGGCTTAGTACACTATCGTCTAGGAAGTTGCCAGCCGTGTTCAAGGTTGGTAGCTAGAAAAGTATGATGCAAGCATGCCAGTCATCCTAGCTAGGCCTCCTACTAGAACCACTACTCTACAGATAATCCGTGCACCACCTACTCTAAGCACACACCCACCACCAAGCTCAATACTCCAGCAATTGGCCGCCACTTCTCCTTGTCGACTTATCATCAAGCTAGACCCTACAGCGGCTATACCTCCGTCAAACCTTCTAATCATTGCTACACTTGGCCCCTTCTCATCCGGCCACCATTATCACCCTCAAACTTGAACTCCCAACTTATGAGCTCCATTACCTCAAAACCCCAACCTACCACACCACCAACCCCACAACTACCTATACCAACACTTCATTAAACCCATCAACCATTCCTGCACCCCAGCCTCTTCTTATTAGGCCATCACCCTCACCACCATCCCCAAATCCAAGCTCTCTGCCCACAAACTCAATCACCTCAGAGCCTTCGACCATCCCATAAATCCCATTGCCTACCATACCTACACCTACATCACCTGTTCCACTACATTCCACCTCAGTTAATCCACCACCTCTACTTGACCATCAAATAGCCCCAGTGCTTCAGAGTGGGAGAATGTTTCATCGGCTCTTTCCTTAAGCCGAGACACAACCATAGGAACCAGTAGAGGAAGAACAAGTGGGAGAACCATTACCGGACATGGCCTATGACTTGTTGAAGTATTTGGATAAGATGCTGGCCGATGTTTTTATACTTGAATTAATCAAGAGATCAAAAGTGCACTAGGAGATTCTACAATAGTATTTGCAGAGGGTTATGGTGAATAAAGATCTCTCACCTGAGAAGATCACCATTATGTTAGCCCGCAAAAGTGAACACCCAATGCTCACTTTCTCTCAGGAAGACTTGACAGATGTAGAGGTCATGAGATATGCTTTACATGTGGCTGTTATCATCTGTAATGTCAAAGTAAAATCCTATTTAGTTGACCCTGGAGCTTCCATCATGTTATGCTGCCAGGAATCTTGCAGTTATGCAATATCTCTGAATAGGAAATCAAGCCATCCTGTGCCATGGTGATAGCCTATGATAACTCATAAGTCTGCACGTGGGGTGGTCACTCTAGAGGTGAGACTTGTACCATGTGCTATCATTATTGATTTTCATGTCCTAGAGTTGGATCCAACTTTTTGGGCTATACTTGGAACCCATACTTGGAAGCAATATGAGCTGTGGCTTCAACAAAGCACCAAGGCATGAAGTTTCCATTTAAAGGACAAGTGGTCAAAGTGACTAGCATGCCTATAAGGGATGAAGTAAACAACACTTCTTTTACATTGCCCTTAGGATTATTAATACAACCTTAGATTTCAGTGGGAGAATTGCCAAAAGTTGGATGTATGACAACCTCTCTGCCAGACACTGTGAGATGGCGGATGATGGTAAAATTGCGCTATCAACCTAGAAAAGGTTTGGGCAAGGACATTCAAGGGATTACTCAACCGATTGAAACTGTGAAAAGGCCATGTAGGTAGGGGTTAGGATATGAAGAGGATTCCATCCCAGGAAGGGTCATCCAACCAAGATATGCCATGGAACTCCAAGCGTTCTTTATCAAAGGGGAGACCATGATGATGGTTAAAGATGACAAAGAACCAACCATGGCTATCAAGAGAAGGAAAGCTTCATATGAAGAAGAAGACTTGGGAGACTTATGCTTGTCTTTGGCTCGTTTATTCTTAAGCAGGGAAGAGCATAAAGAACCACACAAAGGCATGCCAATCTTACAGCATCCTTTTGAGCAAACCACTACCTAAGTCAAAACCATTCCACGAGGCCCGTACCCAACAATCACATATTTAAACCTCATGCTATTGTTATTAGATCTTTTGGATGGGCTTCCTATCCCTTTTTCTTTTTCTAAACATCAAGCCCATCATGGGCAACAACCCACTTTGAGCCCATATGCCCATTTGAGCCTTCTATTCTCACCGGGCCTGCTTGCCCATTTAATTCACTCGTCCACTTTAGGACTGAGGGTCCTTTTTTGTACAACCACCATGGGCTCACATGCCCATCCATATCTAGAATCGGGTCTAGGGACACATTTACATTTCTCATCAATTTTGGGCCTATGTGTCCATTTTCTAGAGCCCTTTTTTCTCTTTATTCTTAAGTTTTTCTCTTTACTAATTTCATCAATGTTTGGTAAGCCTAGAGTCATTCTGAATCATTCTATCTCTTTACTCAAAAATCCAAAAAAGAAAACATCTTCTCTGAAACTTACATTTCCATCGAGGAGACATCCCTATTTATCCTGGAGGGTGCTCCCAATCAGGGACCCATCTCCTCTGAATCACTGATTGATTTACTCAATCCTCCCTTCACTATAAATACCATCTTTCTAGCTTTGTCTTTAGTAGGTCAGGTTAGGTTAGAAAATAGGAAAGTTAGAGGTAAACGAGTTCCAATTAGATATCTACAACAATTGGCACAAAAATGCGTAGAGTGTGCAAGGTTGCCAAACTTTTTAGAGAATGCTATCCAGCTGGATGAAATTCAATATGAGGATGAGCATAACATAGACCATTTTTTGGAAGTATATGAGGTAGTATCAAAGAAGGATCCTGAATCTAAGTATGAAATCAAGAACTTGGCTTATGCATATGCATCTAGATTTAGAAGATTTGAAGAACCATCAGCCATTGGAAATGAATCAACCAAGGAACTAAATTTAGGAACTCTGGAAGATCCTAAGACTATCCTCATCAGTGCAAACCTCACTCTCTATGAGGAACAATATTTGATCAAAGTTTTGGAGGAATACAAGGACACATTCGCATGGATGTATGTAGACATACGTAGATTAGATACCTCATTGGTTGAACATAGATTGACTTTGAAACTTGGAACTATCCCAGTTAAACAAAAGCTCAGAAGGTTCCACCCTGACTTTGCATTGAAAATAAAAGAAGAAGTCAATAAATTGCAGCTGGAAAAATTTATTAGAGTTATCCTTTATCTACAATGGGTGGTTAACATAGTCCATGTTATGAAGAAGGTTGGACGAGTTCAAATTTGCAAAGAGTTTGGGGACTTAAACTGAGTGCGTCCTAAAGGTGATTTCCCTTTGCCTCATATCGATGTATTGGTTAATAACATAGATGGGTATGAAATGCTCTCATTCATGGATGGCTATTCTGGTTACAATTAGATCCTGTTAACTGAAGAGGACCAAGAAAAGACCTCGTTCACTTCATCTTGGGAAACATGTTGCTATGTTGTCATGCCCTTTGGGTTGAAGAATGCTGGTGCTACATATCAAATGGCTATGATGTGTATTTTTCATGTCATGATGCGCAACCTCGTAGAGGTGTATGTGGATGATTTGGTCATCAAGTCCAAGAGTCAGGAAGATCATTCTGAAGTATTAAGAAAAGTTTTGCAATGAGCTAGAGAATATAAGCTGAAAATGAACCCTAAGAAGTGTACATTTGGTGTTCATCAGGAAAACTACTAGGGTTCATAGTAAGCAAAATGGTCATGGAGATCGACCCAAACAAGGCCAAGGCAATCATTGGTATGCCTCCCCCGAAGAATATGAAAGAGCTTTGAGGATTGATTGGGAGGCTACAATTAGTCTGCCGATTTATCTTACAACATTCCCAAAGTTGTAAACCTTTCTATGAGTTAAGCAAGGTGAGGGCCGAGTTTAAATGGGATTCGAAGTGCCAGGAAGCATTTGATTTGTTGAAAACATACCTCGTAAGTCCCCCTGTACTTAGACCACCAATTCTCGACAAGCCCTTGGTCTTCTACATTTCATTTCTTGTGAACTCTCTTGGGGCAGTCCTAGCACAAATTTATGAAGAAGGGAATGAGCGAGCTTGTATTCTATCAAAAGGCAAGATATAGATAAACCAGTGATGCTGATGAGTCTGGTGGTCCATACAGGTTGATAGACTATTTTATTACCACCACCTGAAGGCTTAACTTAGACAGCAATTGCAAAGCCTAAAATATGTGACCCCACATTTCAAATGTAGTTGCAAGATTTCATCATCAACTTCACATCATCATTAGCATTCTATTTTTTTGCTTCACATCATTTTTATCACCATTTGTTATTTATCTATGTTAGGTTCATTAATATACATTTTATACATTGATGTTGAAGACCTTGAATGTGAAGATAATTGGGCTCGATATCCCCTTTAACAAAATCTACGACGGCTTGGTCATTTCTTCATGCCCACGGATAGGCCAAAAATGAACATTAGAGAAACGATGATTCCCAATCAGGTCTCTTATCCTCTAATGACCAATATTTATCTTCAACTATTTTCTACATAATTTTCTATTTTTATCTCAAATAGCATCATATAGGCATCATTGCATAGCATCCACCTTTTCTTCACAGACAACCTCTGAGCCTTGCCAGATTCCCCTTCTCTGTTTTGCTCTTTTTGTGTCTCAACATATTTCCAATTCCACTGGAGAATCATTGTCTCCTTTTCCACCATCGCGATGATGTTCTTCCATTACCTCCTTTTCATATTTTCTATCATCAAGATGATGCTTTTCATCATCACTTGTTCATTTATTTTTACCATTCTATGGTGATGATGTCACATCAATCCCTTTTTCATCCTTTTCAACATTATTTGCAATGTTGTCCCACTATGTTTCTATTACTTACTATATCTATTATCCCACCATGACTATTATTCTGTTGAGTCTTTCTTTCCACCATATTTGTTTATCCCACCATGGCAATTGTCACACCATTATTTCTTACATCCCAACGTAACAATGTCAGTCATATTATTATCCTTCAATCCCACCATGACTTGATGTTGTTTTGTCTATTTTGTCATTTTTCGAATGACTAGATTTTTTACTAAAGCGTGATTCACTATTTTCACGATACCCGAGCAAATTTTTATTGTGCTTAAAATGAACCCTTTTAAAACTTGAGGTTTTTCCACTCAGAATCAAACTTGGCATTTTGGTGAAACTTGAATGAACTTAATATTCCAAATATGGTTGATTGGTATTCTTTTTTTTAATTAATTCTCTTTTAAACTTTAGCCTATCAGAGTACAAGAACACTATAAAGTTCAAGTTGCTGGCAGATGATGAACCTGCGCATTTGGAGCCTCCTCAATGCACTGAGGGTTGACTACTTCTTTTATTTTTATCTTTATCTCTCGTGTCAACGGCATGTCTTTTACCAATCAATTATATGAGGATTTGATAGAACATGAAAGTAATCTAGAATACTCAGCATCATTTTACTGAATCAAGTTGATAAGCATGTCTATATCTACACCTTGATGCCACCTTTTTAGTGCATCACCATTTCATTATGCTACATTCATCTACGCTCACTTACATTTCATTATAGTTCATATTAAATCACTCCACTTCATTACATGCCATTCTCTTACAAAGCCGACATCAAGGCAAGGCAAACTGTAGACACACCAAATTTTCCTAATTTAGAGCATAAAACTCATGTTGTATAGGGTAACATGTGTGATTGTTTTGAGAATGATGCTGGGTCTTTTATTGTTGATTTGGAGCTTTGTCGAATGAAATCAGATGTTTTCCGAACAAAGCCATAATTTCTGAGCGAAAGCCACGCGTAAATTGCTTAAGCACAAAAATCGGCTGGATAATCAAAGCCTAATAATCAGATATTAAAGGTTATGGTCAGGTTCTTGTTCCAAACATGATTTGTTTCGTGCTGTGTCTTTCCAGCTGACTATCAGAATCTTTACAACCAGTGTTGGATCTTTCATTCACTATCCTAAATTAAGGATTAAATTCTGAAGTTTTGGAGAGTGTAGTGGCTGATGCGTCACTGTATAAAGCTTCATTGTCCAGTTATCTTTCCAACACAACAAACGACATCAAATTTCGAGTTAGGGAGTGTCTACAATGACTTCTGAAACACAGGCACGTGTAGACATGCCAAATTGGCTTGATTCGGAGCCATAGACTCTTATTCCATAGGCGATATCTTTTATTTGACCGTTATCTGATCCGGATTACCTCGTGGAGATGAGCTATGGACATTGGTGGAGCCCCTTGTAAGTTGAGAATGGACCAATGATTTCCGGAATATTGTCGTAACCTTCAAGCGAGAGCCGCACGTGAACTGTAAAAACACGAAGCCTGCTCAATGATCGACCTTTCATGATCCATAATTGAAGGTCTCGGGAGTCCCGCATGTGTTCCGTAACATTCAGGGTTTCCGAGAAGTCATTTCGGTAGGCGACGGTCAATGACGGCTTTCGTTACGGCTTTTTCGATCTGTGCTGACACGGCTATCCTGGACCATGTGTCAGGCCTTTCCGGTCATCACCGAGTCTTTTCAGGTCATACGGGTCGATTCTAGACGAATATTTTCATCAACCGAGGCCATATGGCCATTTCGGTCAATTTTAGGGTTTCCCGGCTTTTCCGAGTTTCGATTCACGTTTACCGGGTTAATCTAAAATTTTTCGATGACTTCGGGTTTTCCGGTCATACCAGACTTGTTCGGTCATCATTTAAGTCATCCCGAGTTGACCCAAGATTTCTCGATCGGAACCGTGCTCTTTCAGATCTTCGCCCCGGGTTTCGGCTTTCCGTGAGAGGGTAAACCGGTAGAAAGCCCCGTGCGAAGGTCTCGGGAGTCATGCCAGCTGGTTTACCGACTTGAGGAGGTGCGGTTGAAGGCCCTCTTTCCAACGCAACAAACGGGAGCCGAATCGGACATCCCGTTTGCAAGATACGGCTCGCGGAACACGCGCACAGGAGAGAGAGTGTACTGCGCCCCCGCTTCCTTTGAAATAGGAGGGCGTGCCCTGCACGCCCTCAACACGGGGGCGCGCCCTGCGCGCCCCCGGTTCCTTTGAAAGACGGGGGCACGGTCAATTTCTTTA
Organism: Cryptocoryne crispatula var. balansae; assembly: GCA_036172225.1. NCBI lineage: Eukaryota > Viridiplantae > Streptophyta > Magnoliopsida > Alismatales > Araceae > Cryptocoryne > Cryptocoryne crispatula. Next base: position 14,019,782 of record CM069924.1, read on the forward strand.
AATCGCAAATCTCCTCGATTAGCACCTTCTAAACCGGATTTTTGGAAGGTTTCCGCGGAGGATTTTTGATTATTTGTACCGCGCCCCTGATTCGGGGGCGCGTTACGTATGTCAAGTCGATTTTTAGCAATTTCCGGAAGATTCCGTCAATTTTTAGCAGTGAGACGCGTAACGCACCCCCACTTCCTGTGAAACAGGGGGGCGCGCAGACCGTGCCCCCGAACTGGGGGCGCGCCCTACGCGCCCTTGGTTTGAGGGCGCGCCCTGCCCGCCCTCGTCCTCTTTGAAACACGGGGGCACGGTCGGTCCAGTTTCTAAATTTTAAACCCGCTTCCTTCCCCTATAAATTGAGGGCCATTCTCAACGACCCAAGGTTAATCCCCGGTGCCTAGCTCGTCCAGAGGTCGTCCAAGCTCTTCTCCAAAGCCGTCCCGACGTCCAAAGGTGATCCAAAGTCAAGAAATCGATCCCGAGGTGAAGGAGAAGGCTCGATCCGGGTGTTCTTCATCAACCATCTTCATCGACTTCTGCCTAAAATCCTGGGCTTCTGCTGCAAAAGTTTTCAACATATAAATTGTTCTTCTCTTCGTCCTCTTTCATCTCCAAATGACGGCACTCAATTCTGACTTGCCGTTTGTTCGTGGCGATTGCTACACTGAGGGTGCGCATCCAGGTTCTGTTTTATATATTCACCCACTTTAAGAATTTTTATTGACTTATAAAAGATTATTTCAGAGAAGTCATCAACATAGGAACTCTTCCCCTATGAGTCGTCCATCTACTCCAACAAACGGAACTCGATTCTGACATTGGGGTCGTCTGTAGCATCCTCTACACCGAAGTCGCGCCAGAAGGGTGCAAAGCTACCCGAACCGGCCTTTATCAACCAACTCGGCTTCAACTCAAGCCGATCCATTCCATAAGCTTTCTCAACTCATTTAACTCAGTTCATTTACTGTTTTAAAGCATATTTCAGTTTATTTGCATCATTTTTACATAATCAAAAATACAAAAAAAGGGGTTAAGGCTCACCCCAATCCGGTGAGTTCGATTCCGATTGCTTCTTTCTCATCTTCTTACTACAGTTACTACACCTCCCATAGTTATAATTATTTTCTTCACTTGGTTTATTTTTCTAGTTGCACAGGTTGAACAAGCTAGCATTGATTGGAGACTCTTCTTCATCGGCCGGCCGAAGAAGAATAAGGTTGAACCCATATCCCGATCTCCCACGCTAAGGTACACGGTCAATTCAACTCATCTCTTAATTTACATCTCATAAAGCGGAGCCCGCGGCTCCTGGCGACCACATTCTTTCATGTTTTAATTTCATCTTCTCCTCACTCTCCTCCCACATGACCCGAATCATCTCCGGTGCTCGAGCGACGCCGTGAGATGAAAGTTCGGGGATCAATGTGAGTGTGGGACCGAGGTGAGGAGTTTTTACTGCTTTCCGAGTGTCTTACGATTCACTCCCCTTTCCCCTATTCCATCTTTCACCTTATCTTGAGGTGCCGATCCGGAACCCGTTTTTGGAGTCGTCAGCTTTTTGGCGACCACGATGGGACTACCAATGTCTTTAACCATGCTAGCTTGATTTTTTGTGCAACTAGTTTCATTCTAATTCAGTTCTAGTCACTAGATTGTTTGTTTTGTTGCATGATTGCTTGTCTTGTATGCATATTGCATGCTTTATTTAATTACTTTTCATTTCATGTTTTTGCACATTGATTGCTTCTTCTCCTCTTACCCTCCATTTTTACTTTTGCATTAGCTTTTTGCATCGGGTACCAGACTTGTTCCGATCCATAGGGCATTCGAGACGGGGGCTCTCTCTCCCAACACACCCTCACCCTCCAAACACCTTCTTGGTGGATTCTTACCTCTCTTCTGGGATATTCCTTCCTAGGTGATTTGGTGGTTTCCATCAAGACCTCCGTAAGTCCCCATCTGTGGAGTATTCCTCTCCACACGATTGGGCCGGTTGTACCACTTTACCAAAACCCAAAGAACCCAAGTACCTACTCGTGGTGATTAAGTGATAACCTTAGGTCATGAAGATTGAAGCAATAGGAACCATACCCATTTGAGTGAACAATTGCTAACAATCTATCTAATCTAAGGTTTCAACCAAAAAATTGTCGAGTAGTCATTTTAAGAACTTGTTTGCATAACTTGCTTGCTCACAACAATTGAAAACAACCAAAAAATTCTTCTTTCGAAACACCTAAAACACAAAACAAAAACCTTTTTAATTTTGTGTTCAACTTGTTTTCCAAACAACCAAATTGAAACAAAAAATCAAACAAAACAAAACATAACAATAAATCTTTAATTGTGTGCTTTGCTTGCTCTTTTTTTAACCATCTTTGTAGAAAGATCGACATGATGCCCATGATGCTAAGGTCCGGAAGACACGTCGGGATATCGGACTACTACGGCCAAGAAGAGGAGTACGAGACGGGCCACTATGAGCTGCAACAACCCATGGTTCAACCAGAGGGCCATGTCAACGCCGTCAGGGAGCCAGAAATTCAAAATCCTACTCATCAACCTGCATCACTTAGCGTGGAGCAACTCCTCCAGGGTCTATCTCTTCATCTAGACCCCGAATCTTTTTCGCTTGTGCAATCCTTGACAAAGGGCAAGATGCCCGCCAATCAAGATCCGGTCGAGGGAAATCAAGCCCCCTCACCACCTCAATCAGCAGTCAGGCCCCAAATCATCTCTTCTCCTGGACAACCCTGCCGTGTCTCCACTCACCCTATTATGGGGCATTCACATAATTCTGTTCCAATTCCTGTTTCCAACTTACCTCTTCCAACTCAATCACCTAAACACTTTGCTCCCGTGGCTCAGGAATCCAGCCTCACCCAGGCATTAATGAACAAACTCAACCAGATGGATGAGCGCTTCGAAGAGATGAGGCACCGCCTTGATTCTAAAGCCATCCCTGAAATCTCTGTCCCATCCTTCCCAGTTTTACACCTTCCTCCTTCAGAGATACCAGTCTTCCAACGTTACAATGGGACTGGTAATCCTTTCAACCATCTAAAGAGCTTTCTCTACGACTCCGCATTCTGGAAAAATGACCGCAAAGCCCTTGCCTTCCTATTCCGTCGATCATTGGAGGGATCCGCCCTGGTCTGGTTCTATTCTCTTGATTCCATTGAGGCGGCAGATTTCGACATCGTCAAGGCAAAGTTTCTACAGAGGTACAAGGATCGGGTGGGGCCAGCCTACTCGATAACTGATTTGATTGCCGAAAAGATGAGGCCGGACGAAGACTTTGCCAGATTTGCTGATCGGTGGAGGGGAATGGCTGAGAGGCTAGTAGATACCATCTCAGAGGGGGAGCAGGTGAGGATGCTCATAGGGAACACCACGCTCAATCTTCGCAACCTCCTGATCATGCACCGCCCAACAACCATGAGTGAGTTGTGTGATAGCGCCCGCTACCTCCAAGCCCACTTTAAGGACGCATCCATGATCAACCCGTTCGACACCAAGCCCCGTAACACTAGAAAGCCTACACCTGTAGGACCCACCACCGAAGGGGTAGTAAACAATGAGAGCATCAATGCCATGGGTAACCAGGGTGGGTATCGCCAAAGCCAATACCGTAACCCACCACCCAATCAACCATACCGCCTAGCTCCTCAACCAGCTCCTCAGCCCCAGCAGCAACTTGCATACAATCGAGCACCACCACAGCAACCCACCTACAACCGAGCGCCCCAACAACAACATGTCTACAACCGACCCCAACCACAACAACAAGCCTACAACCAAGTGCCACCACCAGCCAACCGACCTAGGAGGGGGGGACCCAAGAGAGAATACTATCCTCAACTGCTATTCCCCCTCACCGATATCTTTAATGCATTGATGGCTGAACAACAGTTGAAACTTCCAAAGGAGAGAGAAGGATGGCTGGCCAATGTTGACACAACCAAGTACTGCTCTTATCATCGATATCCTGGGCACACGGTGGATGTATGTTTCCAGTTTAAAGACTACATCCATGACCTTAATGATCAAGGGAACATTGATTTGGGCACAAATGGGGGAGTCTATTCAAGCAATGAAGGCACGTCGAATCAACCACGGCGACAACAAGTCCAACAGCAGACCGGCCTGGGCATAGTCCAAGATCCGCTCCCGGTACATGCACCCGTACAAGCACCGGCACCAGCACCACCAAACCAACGACTCGGCCTCGTCCACTCCGCCATCGAGGAGTCAACCCATCATTCCCAGGGTTGGCGGTGTCGAGGATCAAATCACCTCCATGCCCGCCATACCAACCCCACCTACAAACCGCACCATACTCTCCATACCGAGAGCTGCCCCTAGCCCACAAACTACCCAAACACCACTACCCTAACCAACCATTAACCCTCCACGGCGCTTAATCTTTAGACCGCCACCAGCCTCCCAACCAGCACCCCAACCATCACCCCAACCTAACCCACCAACCACCATTAATCCTCCACGACGTCTAATCATTAGACCACCACCAACACCCTAGACATCACCTAACCTACCAGTCACTGCCACCCTACGACCGCTCATCATTAGACCATCACCACCAACACCCCAACCATCACCCAACATACCGGCCTCCACCAATCCACGACCTCTCATCATCCGATCCTCACCACCCCTATCTACCATGGGCTCCTCAACCTACCAACCAACCCTACCATCACCATCATCACCACTTCCCCCTACCACACTGGCACCGGTACTTTGTAGCGGGAGGATGTTCCAAAGGGTCTTCCCCCAGGTCGGGATACAACCACAAGAACAGGAAGAAGAGGAGGTGGTAGAAGAACCATTGCCCGGCACGGCATATGACCTATTGAAGCACTTGGACAAAATGCCGGCACGGATTTCAATTCTGGAGCTGATAAAGAGGTCAAAGAATCATCAGGACATCCTACAACAATATCTGCAGCGGGTCATGGTCAATGAGGACCTCCCGCCTGAGAAGATCATTACTATCTTGACCCCGAGGAGTGAACATCCGTCACTCACATTTACACAGGAGGAGTTGGCACGGCCAGAGATCAGAAAGTACGCCTTGCGCGTTGCAGTAGTCATCCGAGGCGTGGAGATCAAGTCCTGCTTGATTGACATCGGAGCATCCATAAATGTCATGCCGCCAGAAACATTGCAACTTTGCGGCATCTCTGATGAAGAAATCGAGCCTTCTGCCGTCACAGTGACCGCATATGACAACTCCCGTAAGCCGGCACGAGGGGTGGTTACATTGAAAGTAGGGCTCGGGCCGTGTGCTGTCACCGCCGAGTTTCATGTTCTAGAATTGGACCCTACATTCAAAGCTATCTTGGGACGCCTGTACCTTGAGGCAATAGGAGTTGTTGCCTCCACTAATCATCAGTGTCTGAAGTTCCCATACAAGGGCCAGGTGATCGAAGTAACCAACATCCCCATTCTGAATGACGTGGATGACCCCTCTTCTGCACTACCAATATCAAAATCTGTTCAGCCATTGGTTTCAACTACAGAGCTACCTGAGGTCATGGTATTGACGATGCCTCCAGATTCAGTTGCATGGAGGATGATGAAAGGGATGGGCTATCAGCCAGGAAAGGGGTTGGGAAAGGAGCTGCAGGGGGTTGTGCACCCCATTAAAGCCGTACAAAGACCAAAGAGACACGGGCTTGGCTATGAGCCCAGTTTCACTCCGCGGATGGTCTACCGACCAAAAAATGCCATGGGACTCCAAAAATTATTTATCAAAGGGGAGACCATGATGATGGCCGGGGACGAAGAAGAAGAAGCAGTTAAGAGGAAGAAGGCAGCAGATCAAGAGGAGGAAGTGGACAACCTGAGTTCATCTTTGGCTTGGTTGTTCATAGAGGAGGAAGAACCAGTCAAGGGCAAGTCCATCTCTAAACAACTTGTCCACTCGAACCCACCTCCAAACAACATCCCGCGTGAGCCGTATCCTACGGTCACGTATTTCAAAATCCTCACTCTATCCCTCTTGGATTCACTTGATGGGCTATCTAGCCCAATTCCCACTTCTGGGCCAAAATGGCCACCTAAACTGATCAATGGGCCTGAGATCCCATTCAAATCTTCTTACTCCACTGGGCTTCTATGCCCATCCAACAACCTTGGGCCCACGTGCCCACCAGTCGGGCCCACGTGCCCTTTAGATTTATTTTCCTGCTTTGGGCCCGCGTGCCCACCATTTGGGCCCACGTGCCCCTTAGATCTTTTCACTAGCTTTGGGCCTATCTGCCCATTTCTCGTCATCATCGGGCCCGCGAGCCCATTTTTCTTCCATTTTATTAAGCTTTCTATTTCTGCTCAAGCCCCATCGGCTCATTCTCTTTTTGTTATTGAAAATACCCAAAATACCCAAAAAAAAATGTCCTCTCACAAACTCATTTTTCCATTGAGGAGACGTCTCTACTTATCTCGGAGGGTGCTCCCAACCAGGGACCTCTCTTCTCCAACTCACTGATCGATCTACTCGATCCTTCACCCATTGTAAATACCACCTTTTCGATTCCGTCTTCTTTAGGAGTAGTTTGGGTAGGAAAGAAGAAAATTCGAGGTAAACGTGTGCCAGAGAGATATCTCCAACAAATAGCTCAAAAATGCAAGGAATGTGCAAGGCTGCCAAGGTTTTTGGAAAATGCTATCCAGCTTGATGAAATCCAATATGAGGATGAATTCAATGTAGATCATACACTCGGGAGTTTACGAGGTCTTATCAGAAAAAGATCCTGATTTTGAGGATGGAATTGAGGACTTGGCTGATGCGTATGCATCTGGACTTAAAAGATTTGAAGAACCATTAGCCACGGTGGATGAACCGACAAAAGAATTGAATCTCGGAACACCGGAAGATCCCAAGACAATCCTCCTAAGCGCAAACCTCACTCCCACTGAGGAACAGAGTTTAATTAAAATTTTGGAAGAATATAAGGACACGTTCGCATGGACATACGAGGACATGTCGGGGTTAGACAACTCGTTAGTTGAACATCATCTAACTTTGAAACCTGGAGCTACCCCGATGAAACAAAAATTAAGGAGATTCCACCCTGATGTTGCACTTAAGATGAAAGAAGAGGTCGACAAGTTACATCAAGCAAGATTCATTAAAGTCGTCCTTTATCTGCAATGGGTGGCAAACATAGTCCCTGTCATGAAGAAGGATGGCCGAGTTCGGATCTGTATAGACTTCATGGACTTGAACCGAGCGTGTCTAAAAGATGACTTTCCTCTACCTCATATTGACGTACTGGTTGATAACACTACTGGATTCGAGATGTTGTCATTCATGGATGGCTATTCTGGATATAATCAAATCCGGTTGGCCGAAGAGGACCAGGAGAAGACCTCGTTCACCACACCTTGGGGAACTTACTGCTATGTCGTCATGCCCTTTGGACTGAAGAATGCTGGTGCTACCTATCAGAGGGCAATGATGGCTATCTTCCATGACATGATGCATACCCTTGTAGAGGTGTACGTGGACGACCTGGTCGTTAAGTCCAAAAGTCAATAAGATTACCCGGATGTATTGAGAAAGGTCTTGCAAAGGGCTAAAGAATATAAATTGAAAATGAACCCAAAGAAATGTATGTTTGGAGTATCCTCAGGAAAGTTATTAGGGTTCATAGTGAGAAAAAGGGGCATAGAGATCGACCCAAACAAGGCCAAGGTAATCATTGGTATGCCTCCTCCAAGAAATATGAAAGAACTTCGAGGATTAATCGGGAGGCTACAGTTTGTCCGCCGGTTCATCTCACAACACTTCCAAAGGTGTAAACCTTTCTATGAGTTGACCAAGGCGGGGGCCGAGTTCAAATGGAATTCGAAGTGCCAGGATGCATTCGATGGTTTGAAAAGATACCTGGCTAGTCCCCCTGTGCTTAGACCACCAGTCCCTGGCAAGCCCTTAGTTTTATATATCTCGGTTTTGGATAATTCTCTTGGGGCAGTCCTTGCACAAGTTGATGAAGAAGGGAAAGAGAGGGCAACTTACTATTTGTCAAAGATATTTGATCCATGTGAGCAGAAGTATACTGTAGTGGAGAAGACCTGTGCTGCACTAGTCTGGGTAGTTCAGAAGCTTAAACACTATATCTTAGCTCACGAGGTCAATCTTATTGCCCGCATCAATCCCATCAAATTCCTTCTGGAGAAAATTGTTCTAACTGATCGGTTAGGTCATTGGCAGAGCTTCCTCTCCCAGTTTGATATCACCTATGTCCCCCAGAAGGCGATTAAGGGCTATGCCATTACTGAACATCTAGCCCATCACCCTATACCCCTCTTTGACCCGGTCCAATCGGAGCTCCCGGATGACGAACTAATGTTGATCCGATCTTCCCACCTTTGGACATTATATTTTGACGGGGCTCTGAATTCTCATGGTAAGGGAATAGGAATCATCCTTCTATCACCCGAGGGTGTCACCATTCCACAGGCATTTCAGCTTGACTTCCCAGCAACCAACAATATAGCTGAATACGAAGCCTTGCTGGCCGGGCTGGAGGCCGCTCATTTCTATGGTGCCACAGAATTAAGGGTGATAAGTGATAGCCAACTAATCCTTCGCTAAGTCCTAACCAAATACCAAACTTCTCATCCAAACCTCAAACCTTACCAAGAACTCACCTCTTGCTACATCAAACTCTTTTCCAAACTCACTTTTGTCTATGTTCCTTGAGCTCAGAACATCCTTGCTGATGCCCTTGCCTCCTTAGCTTCATCTTTATCAGTCCCGCTAGGTAGACAGGTGCGAACTATTCATGTCCGTAGAAGGTCGATGCCAGCAATTAAGGATGGTCGATTTCTAAAAGTCAAGGAGAGATTTGGCAGGAAGGAATATTTGGAGCAGAAAGAGGAAGTTTCTCTAATCGAGTTGGAAGAGTTAGATGAGGGTGAGAGGCCTTGGTTTGATGAGATTGCAAGGTATTGTCAAGATCAGACATATCCACCTGGATCAAATGCAAAAGAAAAGAAGGCCATCAGGAGAGTATCCCAGAGGTATACCATCCTAGGAGGGGTGTGTAAGCACCCGGAACGGGACATCCGTGGATCTCCCCCTCCCGGAACCCTTACGCCCGCCTCGGTTTTGTGTCAGTGGGTGGTGTGTTTTATGTAGGTGTGGTCGCCAGGAACCAAAGGCTCCAAAATATGGTGGGATGAAAGAAAATGAAATAGAAAGATGACCGTCGTACCTCCGGAAGCGGGGAGATTGTTGAGTTCCGACTTCTCCTCTCTCGGCCGGCCGAAAGAAGAGAGCTTAGTGAATCCTTTGCCTTCAATCCGGTTGAAGCTCAGCCTCGATCGGATTTACCTAAGAATGTCCATAAGAAAACATGTAGACAAGTGAAGGTTTCATTAGTTCTTACGAAAGCATAGTATCGTGCTCGAATTTAGATTCAAACATGCAAATGGGAAGAGACTAACCGGATTGGGACGAGATCCCAACCCCTATTTTTGGTAGGTTTTGAACATATATGAAGTACAAAAATGTTCTAAGACATGCTAAATAACATGATGATCAATGCAAAAGTGAAAAAGGGAGAAGAGAACTCGATTAAACGGGCGATCGGACTTCGAAAACGATGAAACAAACTTCTGCCCTTCCTGGTGCCCTATATATAGGGCGCCAGGAGCAGGTGCCCCCTTTATGGGGCACGTTGACCAAAGTCAAAGCGCCCTGTATACGGGGCACTAAGTCTGGCCCGAACAGATTTTCTTCTTCTCTTCGCGACGCCGCTCCGGAGTGCTGGGTGGCTTCCGAGACGAAGTAAGAGCTCCTCCTTGTAGACAATATGCAAATAAAGCTAGTAGAAGGTGGTTTGGGTGCTGGATGTATGAGGAGAGTCGGATAGGGGCTCTCAAAGTTGGAGAAAAATCATATTTCTGGGTGACAGAAATAGAGGGTTTTAGGGTTTTTGGTGGAAGATTTTGGATCGATTTGGAGGCTTTTGGAGGGTGAATGTGGCTTAGAATCGTAGTGTTGGATGAGCTCTAGGGTGGCACGGAGTTGGAACCTCCTCCAAGCTCCAAATGGGGCTCTATTTATAGCCCAAAAGAGGGCACTTTGGCCATTTTCGAGAAACAGTGCCATGTGGCATAGCGCCCTGTATATGGGGCGCTAGCATCATGAGGTTTGTCAGGTCGACAAGACAAGTCACTGCGGGGGGTCAAATCGGCTGTCAAATCGATCGGATTTGGTTCCAGGCGCCCTGTTTATAGGGCGCCTGGTGCCCTATAAATAGGGCGCCAGGTGCCCTATATATAGGGCGCCTGGTGCCCTATAAACAGGGTGCCAGGTGCCCTATTCTCGGGGCATTTGGCTTGTCTGATTGCTTGATGGACCCACCTTCGGAATGTGCCAAAACTCGATCTGTCCGGAAAACACGATGTGCTTTAAATATTCTTTATGAAAACAAGAATTTGAACTCTCTAACTGGGCCGAAATTGCGTGTCTACAGCTTGCCTCGCCTTGGCGTCGGCTTTGTAAGGGAGTGACATGAATGAAGCGTAGGTGAATGTAGCAAAGCGTAGTGAGGCGTAGCGAAATGAAGTGGTAATGGACTGAAAAGGTGATGCCAAGGTGTAGATTTAGACACGCCTTCATTGGCCTAGTTGAGTGAAATAAAATTTTATCGGACACCGAGATTACCCTTTGTCTTATCGAAACCTTTCCTCTTGTTGATTGGTTAAAAAGAAGAACAAAAGTAAATAACTAAAATCCCGCGTGGGGAGAATTGTTACCGGCCAGGACCCGAACTGCATGGTGTGCTGGACTCGGTAGAAATGCAGTGAAAGTAAATTGCAAAAAGTAAAGAGGAGACAGCCAATCAACAAAGGTTGGGTTCTTCAAATTCATGAGGTTTACTCAGAAATACCCGTTCAGTTTGACATGGAAAAACTTCTTGTTTCGATGAAATCATTGTCAAACCCGTTGGAAACCAATTCTCTGAAAAATCAAGACCTTCTCTAGGGGCTATAAAAGACCATCTTTAAAAGGGTGCATGAGGCGACTGGAAGGAGGTTATAGCATTATTAGGAAGCGGGGAATGGTTATGGTGGGATAACGCATGTGATGATGCATGATGCATGCTGGGTTTAAAGAAATAAAAATAAGTATAAGAAAATAGTTGAAGATATAGGTTGAACATAACGGGTCAGGACATCCATGAAGAAACCGTCGTCCCCGCATATTCAACTTTGGCCTATCCGCAAGCCTAGGGAATGACTGGGCCCTCACTGATTTTGTTGAAGGGGTTCTCAGGCTCAGCCCCCTCTAGACTTGAGGTCTTCAACATCTCAAATATTATTTATTTTGATAGATGCAATACTAAATGCAAGTCCTAATAGGGGTCGGGGTAGTCCACTTTTGGTTTTCAATTTTTTGATTTTGTTTTTGTTGTTTTTTTTTTGCCTCCTCGAAGTGCCTGGGGATATGAAGTTGGTATGCCTTCTCCTATTCCTGCATCCACTTGAGAGAAGATATTAGAACTTTATTTTGGCTTAGTCCCTTGCAAGGAGAGGGCAAAGTTGCCTTGATCTTTTGTCAAGGGAAATAGACCTTATCAAGGTAAAGATAACAGAAAAACATAAGTATGCATAAAAGAAAATATGCAAGACTGAAATGAATGCAAAGACAACTAATCAGTCTAGAAAGCAAACTTAGGTGTTTTGAAATTTTTTATTTGTTTGGGTTTTGATGGTTTTATAATGTTTTTGGTGTTTTGAGAACTTTTATGATTTTTTGTTGTTTTGAATATTTAATTTTTTAGATTTTTGACTTTATAGATTTTGTTTGGTGTTTTTGAAGTATTCGATTTTTTGTGTTTGAAGTGAAGGACACGACCATCTCGTCCTTTGCTTTGCTTGCCATAGGTGCTTCTCTCATTGCTACCTAAGGGTTAAGAGTAGGCATCACGTGTAAGAAAGTGCCTAGTCCGAGATCTTCTGACCTTCTGCCTTTGATAGGCTATGGTTCTTCTTGGACCTAGTCGGTCAACCCTATCCTTGGAGGTTGAAGAAGGAAGATGATTGGTGGTAAGTCCTTAGTAGAATTCAGGGATGTCGAACTTGTTTCTCTACTAATACCCACATTGCCCGTTCGGGTTTTGACCTCTTCGGGTCCTTCCTTCTAGCACATTTTCTTTGATGGCCCACATTCAGACAGGTCTTTTTTCTTTTTGCTTGATTTTGACCTGAGGGGTCATTGCCCATCTTTTGGAGCCTTTTTCTTTTGGGCTTTTGTGGGTACACATTCAGACATGTCTATTCTTTTGCTGACCTGAGGGGTCATTGCCCATCTTTTGGCACCTTTTTCTTTTAATGAGAAGTCGGACCTTCAGAGTCATTTTCCAACTAAGGCAATGGTCATTTTCGATACTCCTCATTCTAACCCCTTTTATCTATTTTGGACCGAAACAAGAAGAGAATGGGATTAGGTTGACCTTCTTTTGCCAAGCATTGCCTAGCTTTCTCTTTGACTTCCGATCATCGGAACTCAAGACTAGACATGTAGTGTGTGTAGTATGATGCCTATCCTTATTTCCCTAAGTGACAAGTTGGTGCACCGAACAAGCAAGAGTTAGATGTTATCATTATCCTTCACTCCTTGGATCTTATAGATTTTTTTTGTGACTTTTGTTTTTAAGGGAAATATTTTTTGAGGTATACACCATTCCAGGGATGAGTTAGTTCTTCTCCTTCTGCATTAGTCAGCTTATATGAATTACCAGGATAAACAGCCGAAATTACATATGGACCTTCCCAATTAGGTTGAAGTTTGGAGCGGGGACCGCCTGGCTTAACAAATATTCTTTTAAGCACAACCTCACCGATTTCAAATTTTCTCTCCACCACCATCTTCTGATAAAATCTTTTAAGTCTATTCTGATAAGATTTAGCATGTTCGGCAGCGGCTAGTCTCCTTTCGTCCAAGAGTTCGAGTTGCGCGAGAAGAGAATATCGGCGTTCATCCATCGGGATATCTCGATCGATCTGGACTCGGAGGGAAGGAATGATTACTTCGTATGGAACTACCGCCTCCATCCCAAATGCCAAGGCATAGGGGGTCTGACCCGTTGGGGTTCGAATAGAAGTGCAGTAGGCCCATAGAGCATCAACTAACTTATCTGGCCAGTCTGCGAACTTGCTAGACTTACAAGTCTTCTTAATGATTTTTATCAGGGTTTTATTGGTGGCTTCAGCCTGACCGTTGCCTTGAGGATAATATGGAGATGAATGATGCAATCTGATGCAATACCTGTTGCAAAGGTCACGCAGCTCCTGAGAGATGAATTGTGGTCCATTGTCGGTGATGATGTCGCCTAGGATCCCGAACCTGGCAATGATGTTGCGCTTGATGAAGGTGCAGACTGTTGATGTCTTGATCTCCACATATGCTTCCTCTTCCGCCCACTTGGTGAAGTACTCCGTTGCAGTTAGAATGAAGGATTTGATTTTGTTTGTGGAGTTTGGGTCACCGAGGGGTCCGATAACATCAAAAGCCCACATAGCGAAGGGCCATGGTGCGTGAATCGGGTGAAGGGAAGATGCGGGAGAATGAATCTTGTCGGCGTGAAGTTGACATTGATGGCAGTGCCGGACAAAGATCGAGCAATCTTCTTCCAGAGTAGGCCAATAGTACCCTTGCCTGATGATTTTCTTGGCGAGGGCATGAGCATTTACATGGCCTCCACATACTCCAGAGTGCGCTTCTTTAAGCACCAATTCAGCCTCTTCTTCGTCTACACATCATAATAGAACACCGGCCAAGCTCTTTTTGTAAAGTACTCCACCTAAGATGGTGTTCTAAGCTTTTTGAGCTAACTGATGCAGGTATCTTTCTGGAACTCTCCTACCTCTAATTTTTTTCCTATTTCTAAAAAAGAAGAAGGTAAATAAGAGGAGGAAGAGGAGGTGGATGGAGTAGAATTTATTGGAGAGGATGGAGGGCAAAGAAGGTCAATCAAGGATCTGGTGGCTTCTTGGGTCAAATGCCTTTCCGAGTAAAGTTTAGATGTTTCCTTGATCGAAATTTGAGCTTCGAGGAGGACGTTGTTTTTTGAGGAGTGCTAAACATAAAGACAGATTGGACTTCAGGTGCCCGATTTGGGTTGAGATCACCTACGGGAGCCAAAGTAGGCGGAGATATTGATAAAGAGGGGAAGACTTCGAGTAATGTTTGATAAAGGGGGCTTTCGGGCCCAATGTTGACAGAAAGAGGTGATGGGCCAGTAGGCCGGATGATCATAGAGGACGATGGGTTCATGGACCCAATAAGAGGAGGATGCGGGATCAAAGGCCCAGGTTTAGGAGATGGGCTCGAGGGCCCAAGAATTGGAGAAAATGGGCACCAAGGCCCGGATTTAGTAGAGGGGCTCAGTGGCCCAAGAGTTGGAGAAAATGGGCACAAAGGCCCATATTCAATAGAGGGGCTCGATGGCCCAAAAGTTGGAGGAAATGGGCACAAAGGCCTAGATTTAGTAGAGGGGCTCGGTGGCCCAAAAGCAGCAAGTGGGTTCATGGACCCATAAGTTGGGCCAGAGGGCCTAGAAATAGGGATCGGGCCAAGAAGCCCGGGGAGAGCGTCATAGTGAGTTGGGGCATCGGCCCCAAAAGAGGAGATAATGAGGGAAGGCCCTCGCGGAGTTGGTTGGACTTTTTCTCGAGTCGGTTTGGCAATATGACCCTTGGGTGGGTCGACAGGTGGTTCAGCCTGGAGTGGTTCATTGCTTGACCCTTCTTCATCGGTGGAAAACAAAAGAGATATTTCAGGATACAAGTTATCTTCAGGGTCGTCAGTTCTTCTTCTCTTGTCTTGCTCAATCTCTTGTTCTTCCTTGTTCTCAGCCAGTTGAATGGTTTCTTTCTTGATGAAAAACCTTTGTAAGCATCCTGAAAAGTATTTGCTTTTGAGATTTTGACCATTGGCTATCGTTCCATCATATCCAACCCCGCTCTTTGGTTGTAACCTCACTGGATTGATTGGCTCAGCTATGCCTTGCAGTTCTTTGCCCAGTCCTCGGCCCTCCTGGTATCCCAAAATCTTCATTATATGCCACCCAATAGTTTCATTTTCTTCTCTTTTCCTTCTCCACACTTGCACAGGTTGCCTACTCATTTCTGGAAGATCCAAGATTGTCAAAATTGGCTCGTTTGGCAACCCAAGGGGTGGTGGTGGAGAAGATGGATGATCTAGGGGCATGCTAGTCACCTTAATCACTTGTCCCTTGTAAGGGAATTTAAGACACTGGTGATTGGTGGAGGCGACTGCCTCTAGTGCTTCCAAGTAGGGTCGTCCCAAAATAGCTTTGTATGTCGGATCCATCTCTAGTATGTGAAAGTTGACAGTGACTGTCTGAGGTCCGAGTTTGACACCCAATGTAATCATGCCGTCAGCGGGCTTCTTTGAATTATCATATGCGGTCACTGTTATTTGAGATGGCCGGATGTCCTCCTCAGAGATTCCACAAAGATGTAATGTTTCTGGTGGCAGAACATTAATGGATGCTCCGGTATCGACCAAACATGACTTAATGCCTACACCATTGATGTGGACTGTGATGCACAAGGCACATTTCCTTATTTCCGGGTCGGCCAACTCTTCCTTTGTGAATATAAGGGCTGGATACTCACTTCTCGGGACCAGAACTGATGAGATTTTTTCTGGGGGGAGGCTCTCACTCACCATCACCCGTTGTAAGTATTGTTGGAGAACCTCTTGATGGACTTTGGATCTTTTGATCAACTCTAAGATAGAGATTCGTGCCGGGGTTTTATCAAGATGCTTCAATAAGTCATAGGATGTCCTGTGCAACGGCTCTTCAATGTGTTCTTCTTCTCGCCGGTGCCAACCCCGATTGGCCGGCACAGGGGAAAGACCCTTTGGAATATGCGCCCACTCCTAAGTACCGTGGCAAGTTGAGGAGCTATAGGCCGGGGTGGTAGTGGTGGGTGGTGGGTTAGGTCGAATGATGGGAGCTCTTGCGATGGGTGTAATGATGGTGGTTTGAGGCATAGTAGGGTAGGTAGGTTGTGAAGGTACAGTTGCTCGGGGCGGGATGATGATGGGTCCTAGTGGTGGTGATGTTTGTAGTGGATTAATCGGGCGGATTAGGGTCCGTCCCGATTGGAGTTGTGTTTGGTGGTGTTATGATGGGTCGTGATGGTGCTCGGATGATGGGTGGCCGGTTGGGAGTAATGGGGTTGGCTGATGTAGCTTGGGGTATAGAATGGACGGTTCGGTTGACATGCATGGCGGAGGTGGCTCCCTCGACTTGCCAATTCTGCCCCGATCATGATACTCCTCGGAAGAGACCAATATGGGATTAACATGTTGATTCCCAGGTGCGGGTGCATGTGGAGGTAAAGGGTTTTGGATAATCCCCAGGCCGGGGTTCTGTTGTTGTTGCTGCTGAGCTGGTACGTGCTGCCGTTGAGGTTGATTTTTCACTGTTCTGATGTATTCCCCCATCTGGTCCCAGTCAATACTGCCTTGCTCATTAAGATCGTGGATATAGTCTTTGAACTGAAAACAATTTTCCACGGTGTGCCCAGGATATCTATGGAACAAACAGTATCGCTCTGTGTTGGCATTCTGAGGCCATTCCAATTTCTCCCTTGGCAATGCAATTTGCCCTGCCGCCATGAGTGCATTAAAGATGTCCACGAGAGAGTACGGCAGAGGCGGGTAATGGTTCCTCTTGGGTCCAACCTTTCGGGGTTCATAGGCCATGGGAGGGGGTGCTTGGTTGTAGTTGGCCAGTTGTTGTCGCGCTGGTTGGGGAACTGGGGCTTGTGGTCGCTAAGGGATCGGGGCTTGTTGCTGACGGGGCTGGAATTGAGGTTGAGGTTGAGGTTGACGAGGGTTTCTAAATGGTTGATTTTGTTGAGGGTTCCTGAACTGGTGTTGATAATTTATAGGTGGGTTCCCTACAACGTTAAGGTTTTCGTTTGTCACTACGCCCTCAGTCACTGGGCCGGTTGTGGTAAAAGTGGTTTTCTTGACAGCTCGGAGTCTAGGATCAAACAAGTTCATGATAGGTGAGTCCCTAAGCTGTGTCTGAATGTACCGTGCCCTCTCATAGAGTTCACTCATGGAGGTGGGGTGATGCAAAGCCAGCATATTCTTTAAGGCCGGAGTGGCATTTGTGATGATCATCTTCACTTGCTCCAGCTCTGAAATGGAATCAGTAAGCTTTTCTGCCATTGACCTCCACCTATCAGCATATCTGGTAAAATCTTCATCATTTCTCATTCTTTCAGCCATGAGGTCGGTGATGGAATAAGTTGGTCCGACCCTATCTTGATATCTTTGCAAAAATTTGGCCTTGACGATTTCAAAGTTACTTGCCTTTGAAGGGTCAAGCGAGTAAAACCACTCTAAAGCTGAGCCCTCCAATGATCTTCTGAAAAGAAAAGCCAGGGCCCTTGGATCGTTCTGCCACATTACCGACTCATACAGAAAGTCTTTGACATGAATGAAGGGATTACCGGTTCCGTTATAGCGACGGTATACCGGCATCTCAGAGGGAGGTAGATGAAAAGTAGGGATAAAAAGAAGAGAAATTTCGGGGGCTGCCTTGGCGTCGATCAAACGCCTGAGTTCTCTATATTGTTTGTCTATGCGATTGATTTTATTAATCATAGCCAGATCGACAGAAGGTTCCCCAAGAGGAGGAGGAGGAGCGGGTGCTTGGTGCACCGGGATCGGGATTTGGTGGGCCGAAGTGACCGGATGAGAAGGGTATATTGGGGGATGCACCAAAGGGTGAGTAGGGTTGAGATGATTAGAAGAATAAACTGGTGGTCTAGAAGGGACAACAATATTTGTATTGGGGTGATCTAGATTAGCCACCGGATGAGGAGAAATTGGGGCTATGAGCCCGATAAGGGAATGGCCATGAGTGGGCACATTGGGTTGGTGTGCCACTGACCGAGGGGTAGAGATATGAAGGCCACCTTCGGGAGGAACGTGGTCGGTGGGGGACTTGCCCTTGAGGATGGCTTTGATAGCCTGGAGTTGGGTAGGGTCGGCATGAGAGAATGCCTCCCAAAGTGAATTTGGATTGGGTCGGGGAGAAGTTTGACTAGGTTCAGGGAGAACTTCAGGTTCATTGACGGCACACACGGCATCAGGGTAGAAATAAGACTGGTCGTATTCCAATTGTAGTTGCTCGCATCTTTGATCCGCCATTCCGATAACCCGACCTGACCTCAAGTTCATAAACACGACAGAAAAAGAAGGTTGGCAAATAACAGCTCAAGGATTTTTTTTTGGTTTTAATTTTGACCCCTTTTTTTTGATTTTCTTTTGTCGGACAAGCAAGTTGTCAAGCAAATTATCCTCAAGCAAATTTTTGTTTTGGTTCTTTTTTTTTAGGCGATTTTGGGATTTTTGTTTACTTTTCGGTTTTTGTGTGCAAACAAGTAATAGCAAAGACTTGGAATGATTAACGCAAAAAATTTTTGTTTCAACCTCAAATTAATGGCTTGTTAAGAGAAATATTGTCCACTCAAATAAATGGGTAGGACCCTATGCTCTCACAACACTGAGCAATCTAAGGTTGTCACTCTTTTCACAACGATAGGTAATAGGTATTTCGGGTTTTGGGATAAAGTGGTACAACCAACCCGATCAGTGAAGAGGGAATCCTTCACGTCTGGGGACTTACGGAGGTCTTGATGGAAGCTACCCAGTCCTTCCGAGAGGGAATCCCCGGAGGAGGAGTTGGCAACCACCAAGAGGGGTGTTTGGATGTGTGGGGCTTTGGGAGGAGAGAGACTCCCTTCTCGGATGTCCTAAGGAGACGGGCGGACCCGAAGCTCCGATGCAAACTAAATGCAAGTGAAATTTCAAGGAATAAGAAGCAACCAAGAAGAAAATAAAAGCATACAATGATTAATGAGATGTTGTAGGAAGCAAGTGAACAAGACAATGATATGAAATTAAGCTAGGATGGAAGAAAGAACTAATTTAACTAAGCATGCTTTGAAAGATTTGTTAAAGGAGAACTAGACTTAGCAAAGAAGATGATATCTAAAATACTAAGGTGAAATAAGTTGATTATCAAAGTTGGAAATCAGATGGATATGCTTTAAAAAGATAAACGGAGAGCAAGTAAACTTGGAAGAAACAGGATGATGCTTCGAAGAAAAGTAAGCAACGTAAACAAGCAACAATGTAAGGAAATGGAAATGACTCACATGGAAATGAAAGTAAATATGATTTTCAGATGGACATTCTTAGGAAATAAAGTGGGATTTCACCAAAGCAAAGTCGGTCCCACCGTGGTCGCCAAAAGGTGTAAGCACCTGGAACGGGACATCCGCGGATCTCCCCCTCCCGGAACCCTTACGCCCGCCTCGGTTTTGTGTCGGTGGGTGGTGTGTTTTATGTAGGTGTGGTCGCCAGGAACCAAAGGCTCCAAAATATGGTGGGATGAAAGAAAATGAAATAGAAAGATGACCGTCGTACCTCCGGAAGCGGGGAGATTGTTGAGTTCCGACTTCTCCTCTCTCGGCCGGCCGAAAGAAGAGAGCTTAGTGAATCCTTTGCCTTCAATCCGGTTGAAGCTCCGCCTCGATCGGATTTACCTAATAATGTCCATAAGAAAACATGTAGACAAGTGAAGGTTTCATTAGTTCTAACGAAAGCATAGTATCGTGCTCGAATTTAGATTCAAACATGCAAATGGGAAGAGACTAACCGGATTGGGACGAGATCCCAACCCCTATTTTTGGTAGGTTTTGAACATATATGAAGTGCAAAAATGTTCTAAGACATGCTAAATAACATGATGATCAATGCAAAAGCGAAAAAGAGAGAAGAGAACTCGATTAAACGGGCGATCGGACTTCGAAAATGACGAAACAAACTTCTGCCCTTCCTGGTGCCCTATATATAGGGCGCCAGTAGCAGGTGCCCCCTTTATGGGGCGCGTTGACCAAAGTCAAAGCGCCCTGTATACGGGGCACTAAGTCTGGCCCGAACAGATTTTCTTCTTCTCTTCGCGACGCCGCTCCGGAGTGCTGGGTGGCTTCCGGGACGAAGTAAGAGCTCCTCCTTGTAGACAATATGCAAATAAAGCTAGTAGAAGGTGGTTTGGGTGCTGGATGTATGAGGAGAGTCGGATAGGGGCTCTCAAAGTTGGAGAAAAATCATATTTACGGGTGACGAAACAGAGGGTTTTAAGGTTTTTGGTGGAGGATTTTGGATCGATTTGGAGGCTTTTGGAGGGTGAATGTGGCTTAGAATCGTAGTGTTGGATGAGCTCTAGGGTGGCACGGAGTTGGAACCTCCTCCAAGCTCCAAATGGGGCTTCTATTTATAGCCCAAAAGAGGGCACTTTGGCCATTTTCGAGAAACAGTGCCATGTGGCATAGCGCCCTGTATATGGGGCGCTAGCATCATGAGGTTTGTCAGGTCGACAAGACAAGTCACTGTGGGGGGTCAAATCAGCCTGTCAAATCGATCGGATTTGGTTCCAGGCGCCCTGTTTACAGGGCGCCAGGTGCCCTGTTTACAGGGCGCCAGGTGCCCTATATATAGGGCGCCTGGTGCCCTATAAACAGGGCGCCAGGTGCCCTATTCTCGGGGCATTTGGCTTGTCTGATTGCTTGATGGACCCACCTTCGGAATGTGCCAAAACTCGATCTGTCCGGAAAACACGATGTGCTTTAAATATTCTTTATGAAAACAAGAATTTGAACTCTCTAACTGGGCCGAAATTGCGTGTCTACAGGGTGCTCTACAAGAGGAGCCTGAGCGGAATTTTATTGAGATGCGTTGATGAAGAAGAGGCAGAATTGGGCTTAAGGAAGTACATTCCGGGGTCTGTGGGGGCCATGTCAATGCTCAAGCTCTTGCCAAGAAAATCATCAGGCAGGGGTATTATTGGCCAACCCTAGAAGAGGATTGCTCCATATTTGTCCGGCACTGTCATTCTTGCCAACTCCATGCCGACAAGATCCATTCTCCCACATCTTCCCTTCATCCGATTCATGCCCCATGGCCCTTCGCCATGTGGGCTTTCGATATCATTGGCCCTCTAAGTGATCTTAACTCTGAAATCCGTTCCAAATCATTCATCCTGACGACAACAGAGTACTTCACCAAGTGGGCAGAAGCGGAAGCATTCGTGGAGATCAAGGCATCAACACTGTGCTCCTTCATCAAACGCAACATCATCGCCAGGTTCGGGATACCCAGCGACATCATCACCGACAACGGACCGCAATTTCTCTCTCAAGATCTGCGTGATCTTTGCAACAGGTACCGCATTGCATTGCATCATTCATCTCCTTATTACCCTCAAGGAACCGGTCAAGCAAATGCCACCAACAAAACTTTGATTAAAATCATCAAGAAAACCTGTAAGTCTAGCAAGTTCGCAGACTGGCCAGATAAGCTTGTAGATGCCCTATGGGCTTATCGTACTTCTGTACGGACCCCCACTGGTCAAACCCCGTATGCTCTCGCATATGGGATGAAAGCGGTGGTCCCATACGAAGTACTCCTTCCATCACTCCAAGTTCAACTCGATAGGGACATCCCTGTCGATGAGAGGCGAGAATCTCTCCTTGCACAACTTGAACTCCTAGATGAAAGAAGGTTGGCCGCTTCCGAGCATGCCCGGACTTATCAGAACCGATTGAAAAGATTTTATCAAAAGAGGGTGGTAGAGAGAAAGTTCGAAATCGGTGAGATGGTAGTAAAACGCATATTCGTTAAGCCGGGTGGTCCCCGCTCTAAGTTACAACCTAACCGGGAAGGGCCTTTTGTTATAACTGAAAAATATCTAGGCAATGCATATGAGCTAACCAACGCCGATGGAGAAAAATTGAACCATCCATGGAACGGCGTTTACCTCAAAAAATATTTTCCTTAGAAAAGAAAATGGAGAATTTCTGGTATGGTATTAAGTCATCGATCTAAGAGTGTTAGCTAGAAGTCAAGGGTAGGCATCACCTTTGCACACACAACACCTCCCGATCCCAGAATCTAGATAGCCCAACATTCGAGAGAGGCAAGGTAGAACCCTGAAGGCAGAAAGGAAACCTTACCCTATTCTCTTCTATTCGGTCCAAGATAGGTGAAGGGGACTAGAGGTGGATAGTATCGAAAATGCCCGCCGCCTTAGTAGGAGGCCGTCTCATAGGGTGCAAAAGGGTGCCAAAAGATGGGCAATGAACCCCACAGGTTTAAACAAATATGAGCCTGTCTGAATGAGTACCTGGAAGAATATAAAATAAAAAAGGGCACCAAAAGATGGGCAATGACCCCACAGGTCAAAGACTTGTCTAAGTAAGTGCCACGTGTAGAAAAGACCCGAAGAGGCTGAACCCCAATGGGCAATTTGGGCATGAGTAGAGAAACCCTCCTCAACACCCCCAAATCCTATCAAAGACTTCCTCTATTATTCTTCCATCTTAAAACCCCTAGGGTAGGGTAAATTGTCCAAACTCAGGGGGAATCTAAACCGATCAAGAGAAAAGGGCAAGAAAGATTCTGGGTAGGGAACCATATTTTCACGTGGTGTTCATCACTTGAATCTTGATTAACACTCAAAGATCGATGAATTGTTTCAATACCAGCACATTCTCCACAAAAATCCAAAAAAATGAATATTTTCAAAAAAAAATCCAAACAAATCAAATATTTTCAAAAATTCAAAAAAAAAATGAATATTTTCAGAAATCCAATATCTTCAAAAATAAAAAAAATGAATATTTTCTTAAAAAATGCATCATTTAGCTTGGCATAACCTTGATTTTTGCCTTTGCTAGCATTCATGTCTTGCATGTTTCATTTCTGCATCGCATATTTATCTTGATTATCACCCCATTAAGAGGGCTCCTCCCTTTGACCTAAGTCAAAGTTGGCCATAATAGGTAAAGGGATGAGTCGTTGTGAAGATCTAATCCTCTTTTATCAAGTGTTTTCAAAGACTTTAAAATAAGAGGAGAAAGTTCTTTCAACGACAGGATTCTGAGATCAAGAAGGGAGTGACTCTCACCATAGCAGGTAAGCTCTCTTAACTTTTACCTTGTCTGTCATTTTGTGCATTCTACCTGGTTGATAAGGCTGCCCCCCTTGACATATAAGCAAGGCAAGATGACAATAGGCAAGGGGGTGAGCCATAGAACGATTTAACCCTTCTATTGAGTATTTCGAGAAAAGAAACACAACTCAAGGAGGGGTGAGAATCTCAACAACAGGTATGTCTCTTGACTCTACATCTATTACTTATTTTTATTATTTGCTATCCCTTAGAAGGCTTCGCCCCTTGACAAACTTGCAAGGGGCTAAGCCGAAATGTGATACTAACTACCCTTTTGAGCGATGTCAAGCAGATCAAATAAACACTGAAGCAAACAGGTGAAGATCTGATTATGCCATTAAGTGCTACAACAAAGAAGAAAAGCAGCTACAACATCAGAAAAGCTAATCCTACTACAAAAATCAGTGCCTGCTGCTACCCCCTCCAAGAGAATGACCACGTGGAGGAGGCATGGTAGCCGTGTCCGCCAAAGCTGCTGCGGCTGCCTCATTGCGGCGACGCTCTGAAGAAGTGGCCAGGAACGCAGAAGCACTGTGCTCATGGCTCTGACTCTGGCCACTCTGACCCTGCTGGCTCCGCCCGTGGTGACCCCGACTACGAGCGGCGCCGCCACTCCGGTGCGTACCACTCCGATGGGAGCTGCTCTGATGGGTGAAACTCTGGCTCGGCTGTGGAGGGATGCCCTGGCGGTAAACCTGCAATGTCGCCTCTGCTGCCGACAAACGAACATGTGCCTGCAGGTGCATCTGCTCCAGAGATCGCATGGCCTGGCTATGCTGGCGCTCCATCTCGCGCATGGCTCTCTCGTGCTGAAGGCGGAGATCCGAGACGATCATATGGGAACGAAGATCTGCTGGGGCAGACCACAATGTCTCCACCTCAGACTCCAAGGACTGGATACAGGAGGACAGGCTACTATGAATCTCGGCAACCTGGAAGAAGAGGAAGAATATGAACCAAGAAAAATCAACAACCAAATAGACAACAATGAAAGATACCTCTGCCTCCTTGGTCGTCAGGGCCTCTCTTGCCTCACTAAGACGCTGGCGGAGCTCAGCCACCTCTTCCCTTGACAGAGAAGGAGGTGAACCCTCAGCACGAGCCTTCCGCTGTGAACAGAAGAAAAACACATAAGAGCAAGGCAATCCTATGTTGAGGATACAAATGAAGGTCAAAGGCAGTGTCTACCTCAGTCTCCAGCATGCCACGAAGAGTGGCCACCTCCTGCCGAAGGTCAACAATCTCCAGCTGTTGGCGTAGCAGTAGAGCCCGAGCCTCCTGAAATGACATGAAGGACAGAAGAGAACACAACATAGAATTAAAGGAAAGTGAGAGGCATTTACCTGACTTTTTGGAACAAACAAGTGGCCGTACGCCTCCGCGTATCGGTGAAGGTAGTCTCGGCTATCCTCTGCCCAGCCAATAACTACCTCGCCGCCTTCGTACCACAAAGTGATCGAGGTGTGGTACCTCTCCACCCAGTCCACGGGGAGGATAAGGCGCCTGGGACGAGCACCAACTAGGGGAAGAGGAGGAGGAGGCTCCAACCAGTCCTGCTCCAGACAGAGGGCGTGTGCCGAGAACCAAAGCCACAGTGGCGCCAGCTCATTGACGCACAGAAGATGAAGATCGCGGCCGAAGACACGACCAGCGTGGGCAATCCAGGGTTGGAGATGGTCATCGGTCATGAGATATGGCCTCCAACACACCTGTGGGAAGAAAAATCATGATTATTATTTCAACAGGAGAATATTGATACACAAATTAAACACATACCTCAGTGTGTGGGAAGCGGAGAATTTGTGCACGAATCGAAGCCAACTGGCTGTGATGGCCACCAGTAGGGCAGATAGGCTCCCAACGAGCCATCAGGGGGAGGAGGTCGGGGTAGGACTGCTGTGCCCGACCCAGGGGGAAGTAAAGGTAGCTCCAGACCTGTAGAAGGAACAACTTCTCAGAGTAAAGCAGAGCAATACAAGTGTACAAGAAAGGAAAGCTGCTAAAAGTCACCTGAAGAAAAGGAGAGAAGCTGGAAACCGAAACAGAACCCGCCTCAGGCTAGAGGGCACAGAACAAATGGGCGAGTATCGCTGCCCCCCACGCATACGTGCCAACCTGCTCCAGGTCAGCAAGCAAAGGGAGGAACCGCAGATGGATGCGGTCCATCTTCGAGCCCAACAGAAGGCGCCCGAAGAAGAAGAGGAGGAAGCGGCGCAGGTCTACATCCGCCTCCAAAGAGCCAGGTAACCCGGTAAATGCCGCTGCAGCCTGGCCGACCATGCGGCAGAAAAAACTGTCCTGGCTCTCTCCACGGACATGCTCGGCATCCACCAAGCCTACCATCTCACCAGTACCATCTCACCAGCCTCTAGTCTGGCGATGGTGCGTAGGCCATCCTCCGGGTCGAACTCGGGCTCATATGAGAAGAGGGCCCGGAACTCCCGCGAATAGTCGGAAGAGGTGGCACACACCACCGGCCTACCGTAAACACGAAGACCGGTGATGTGTGCAACGTCCTCTAAGGAGGGCACCATGTGCCCCCATGGGAACAGAAACACGAAGGAGTCTGGATCCCAGGACTCACGGAGAACCTGCACCAGTGGTAGGTCCTCCCAAAAAGGAGTCACCCGGAGGATGGGTCCAAACCCCATCTCCTCTAACCGAACCTGCTGGAAGTCCGGTAGGCCGAGGTAGGCAGCATGCACCAGGTCCCACGAGATCTGAGATTTTATCCTGGCCTGCAATAGAATCATTTCATTAGTTCACTCATTTATTGTCAAAATGCAAAGGAACTAATCATTAAGTGCAGGAAAAGAAAATGTACCTCTCGGACTGCCGGAAGCTCGGGCTCCTCGGAATCGGAGTCGTGGCGGCGAACACGTCTCGGCATCTGTGCCAAAAGGAAAGTTGATATCAAACATTGTTACATACATTTTTATTTATTTCATTCATAAAAAAAAATTTATCCGAACACGCCCTCCCCTCCTTTGGAGAGGGAGGGCGCTCTCAGCGCGTTAGGGGTGCGCTCTGCGCGCCCCTTCCCTGTGAGGGGAGAGAGGGCGCGCAGACCACGCCCTCCTCTTGGGGGCGCGCAGACCGCGCCCTTCTCTTGGGGGCGCGGTCTGCACGTCCCCGAACCGGGGGCGCGCTGAGCGCGCCCCCGGTCCGAGGGCGCGGTCAACATTTTGCGTTGACCGCACCCTCTCAACTGCTCGATTCTTATGTTTGAGATAACTTCGTCAAATCAACTCGGAATCGCGTGAAACTTGAACCAAATCGAAGAGCATAACCCGATCTACATTTTTTGTGACAGGGGAACTAACCTTTGATGACGTTTCGGACTCCGTATCTGAGATGGAACTCTGGAGCTTCTGGCGCGAGGAGAGATGGTGTACAAGTGCAAATGAGATATTCTTACCCACAGGGTGTATTTATAGAGAGTAAAAATGTGAAAATAGGAGAAATTTGAAAATATCACCCAAGGTTCACAAAATCGAGCTGATCGCAACGCAACTAAAAGAATTTCGATCTGATGCACGGTTTGCTTAAAATAATTTTGTGAAGAAAATTTCTCGTTAAATTCTCACCAAAAATCCCTCTTTACACATAACTTTGAATGTCTCAATTCCTAAATTAGCTAGACATATTCATGTTTTTTATCATCACTAGCTAACATTTTTCAGAGGTCAGGAGAACATTCTATACATTTATTAGTCAGAAATGGCTGAAATGTATTTTTCAGGAGCAAAATTGATAAAAATGGCGAAAATTTCAGAAAGCGCCAAGCTGTTCAGAAAATCGAGCCGATCAAGGAGTCACCGAAAGAAAATTCATCAGACTCACGGTTTTCTCTGAAAAATTACCTAAAGAAAAAAGGCATGTTGAAACCTTTCAAAAATATCTTGTTTCATGTTAAAAAATATTCAAGGTGTTGAAAAATAACAAGGCATATTCATTATAATTGTCAACATTTTTCTTGCATTTTTCCGAAAAAAGGTAAATTTCTTTTGAATTTTCACTCAAACTTGCTATAAATAATTCATTGTTTATTCAAAATAAAAACAACATGGCTGACAAGTTAAAGCAGGAAAAGAAGACTCTCAGGCAAGTAGAAGCTTCAACGCAGAGATGTAGCGGCACTTCCGGTCAGAGTCCTCCTCAATCAGGAGGCCTGGGCGGCACACCCGACTCGTCTCCCACAATGCAATGACTGATATCGCCTCCTCCTCGTCATCCGCAGAGCCAAGCTGCCTACCCTTGATAGGTGGCAGGTGGGACAGCTTGGGCAACTCGTACCGAGGCAAGCCGATCTGGGAGTGGCAACGGTGAGTGTTGTACAACACAAAGGCCAAACCTGTAACCAGGCGGAGATCAACGCCGGGCACAAAGCACACCTGGAAGTCCTTCTGCATCAAGGAAGCAGAAGAGTGCAAGAAGCTAGAACGGTTCATGGAGGCAAAGTGAGCACGCCACTCTGGCCTCTTCTTCACCGATGCACACCTGTTGGCGACTCTCTCTCCGAAGCCAAGTGCATCGGCATATGGGAACAAGGGGCTACGGCGGAAGAGCTGCGACCTGGTGGCCACCTCATCGGCTGGATCGAACTTAAAGTGAAGATCGGCCCAGCAAGCCAGTAGAAGCGCACTGCCGAAGGGAGGACGGCCCATGCAAGCTGCGGACAATCCGCAGTACAAGTAGCCCAGAACTGAAGGCCCCAACCGCGCACCGCTCCAGATGTCGCGGATGCACGAAAGTTGATCAACCTCCAGGAAACCATCCTCCGCAGGAAACAAGAAATCCGCGGAAAGGCAAGCCGCGAAACCATTTGCACCGCGCAGAATCCGGTCCTCGTCCAGACCAGGAGCCGTCAGAAGAGAGATTTGTAGACACGCCAAATTGGCTTGATTCGGAGCCCTAGACTCTTATTCCATAGGAGATATCCTTTATTTGACCGTTATCTGATCCAGATTATCTCGTGGACATGAGCTAAGGACATGGGTGGACCCCCCTCGCAAGTTGAGAATGGACCAATGATTTCCGGAATATTGCTGTAACCTTCAAGCGAGAGCCGCACATGAAATGTAAAAACACGAAGCCTGCTCGATGACCGAACTTGAAAGGTCAATAATTGAAGGTCTCGGGAGTCCCGCATGTGTTCCATAACATTCAGGGTTTCTGAGAAGTCATTTCGGTAGGCGTCGGTCAATGACGACTTTCGTTATGGCTTTTTCGATCTGTGTTGACACGGCTATCCCGGAACACATGTTAGGCCTTTCCGGTCATCACCGGGTCTTTTCAGGTCATCCGGATTGATTCTAGCTGAATATTTTCATCAACCGCGGCCATATGGCCATTTCGGTCAATTTTAGGATTTCCTGGCTTTTCCGAGTTTCGGTTCACGTTTACTGGGTTAATATCAAATTTTTCGATGACTTCGGGTTTTCTGGTCGTACCGGACTTGTTCGGTCATCATTTTAAGTCATCCCAAGTTGACCCGAGATTTCTCGATCGGAACCGTGCTCTTTCGGATCTTCACCCCGGGTTTCGGCTTTCCGCGAGAGGGTAAACCGCTAGAAAGCCCCGTGCTAACATATCGGGAGTCATGCCGTCTGGTTTACCGACTTGAGGAGGTGCGGTTGAAGGCCCTCTTTCCAACGCGACAAACGGGAGCCGAATCGGACATCCCGTTTGCAAGATACGGCTCTCGGAACACGCGCGCAGGAGAGAGAGTGTACCACACCCCCACTCCGCTTGAAAGAGGAGGGCGCGCCCTGCGCGCCCTCAACCCGGGGGCGCTCCCTGCGCGCCCTCAAACTGGGGGCGCGCCCTGCGCGCCCCCTGTTCCTTTGAAAGGCGGGGGCGCGGTCAGTTTCTTTAAATCGCAAATTACCCCTGTTAGCACCTTCTAAACCGGATTTTTGGAAGGTTTCCGCGGAGGATTTTCGATTATTTGTACCGCGCCCCCGGTTCGGGGGCGCGTTACGTATGCCAAGTCGATTTTTAGCAATTTTTGGAAGTTTCCGTCGATTTTTAGCAGTGAGACGCGTAACGCGCCCCCGCTTCCTTTGAAACAGGGGGGCGCGCAGACCGCGCCCCCGAACTGGGGGCGCGCCCTGTGCGTCCTTGGTTTGAGGGCACGCCCTGCGCTCCCTCGTCCTCTTTGAAACGCGGGGGCGCGGTCGGTCCAGTTTCTAAATTTTGCACCGGCTTCCTTCCTCTATAAATTGAGGGCCATTCTCAATGACCCAAGGTTAATTCCCGGTGCCTAGCTCGTCCAGAGGTCGTCCAAGCTCTTCTCCAAAGCCGTCCCGACGTCCAAAGGCGATCCGAAGTCAAGAAATCGATCCCGAGGTGAAGGAGAAGGCTCGATCCGGGTGTTCTTCATCAATCATCTTCATCGACTTCTGCAGAAAATCAGGGGCTTCTTCGGCAAAATTCTTCAACATAGAAATTGTTCCTCTCTTCGTCCTCTTTCATCTCCAACTGAAGGCACTCAATTCCGACTTGCCGTTTGTTCATGGCGATTGCTACACTGAGGGCGCGCATCCAGGAACTCTTCCTCTCTGAGTCCTCCATCTACTCCAACAAACGGCACTCAATTCCGACATCGATACTGTCCGTGGCAAGCTCTGCACCGAAGTCGCGCCAGACAGTGAAACGCGCCCCCGATCCAAGGGCGCGCAGACTGCGCCCTCATACCTAGGGCGCGCCCACCGCGCCCCCAAACCCAGGGCACGTGCAGCCCAGTGCGCTGTCCGGCCATATTGGTGATATCTTCTCCGTTTTAGCTCCGATTTGAGTCATTCAAGTTTCTATGTCTTCGTCATTCATCCAGGATCATTTTAGCATCATTTTTTATTTATTTTTTTTGCATAATTTTATATCACAAAAAATACACAAAAAAGGGGTTAATGCTCACCCCAATCCGGTGAGTTCGATTCCGATTGCTTCTTTCTCATCTTCTTACTACAGTTACTACACTTCTCATAGCTCTAATCATTTTCTTTCACTTGGTTTATTGTTCTAGTTGCACAGGTCTATCAAGCTAGCATCGGTTGGAGACTCTTCTTCATCGACTGGCCGAAGAAGAAGAAGGTTGAACCCATATCCCGATCTCCCACACTAAGGTACACGGTCAAATCAACTCAATCTTGCTTTTATTTCATAAAGCGGAGCCCGTGGCTCCTGGCGACCACATTTTTCATGCTTTAATTTCATCTCCTCCTCACTCTCCTCCCACATGACCCGAACCATCTCCGGTGCTCGAGCGACGCCGTGAGATGAAAGTTCGGGGATCAATGTGAGTGTGGGACCGAGGTGAGGACATTTTACCGCTTTACGAGTGTTTTCCGATTCACTCTTTTTCTCCTATTCCATCTTTCACCTTCTCTTGAGGTGTCGATCCGGAACCCGTTTCTGGAGTCGACAAGATTGTCCAAGCCGCCAACTTGGGAACACTAATTCGCTTGCCGGCCAACAAGGTGCTGATCTGCCGAGCCTCGACAAAATCCTGCAAGAATTCCAAGCAAGAGAGGGGTCCTGAAGGGATGAACATACCTTCAGTCTCTCCCTTCTTAGTCCGAGGAAGGCCGAGAAGGAGTTCTTCTTCTTCAAGGAGAACTGTACACTCAAAGCTGCCAAACACGAACGTGTGAGTGTCGGGGTGCCACAACTCAACAAGAGCTCCCATCAAACCGAAGTCAAGGGAGTAGCCTGAATATTGCTTGGCATGGATCAAGAGCCCGGTTAAGCCCCAATCTCGAAGAATCGCTCTGATCGACAAGCCAAGGACATCAAGCAAGCTGGAAAGCCAGGAAGGAGAGCAATACCGGCGAGGCCCAGGGAAGTTTGGGTAATCCTACACCCAAACAAGAGGTAAGAGAAAAAAAATTTTAATAAAAAGAAGAAGAGAGTGGTTGAAAGCTAAAATTGGCAGCGAACTTACCAAGTCGGCGCCGATTCTGGCCTTCAGATGACCCGGGACGCTTGAAATACCTCAAACCGAGCCAACACGCTGCTTTTTCAAAGGAGGAGCCATCCTGGGTGTTGGTAGGATGACTTGGTCGTCCTAAGAGGTGTTTATTTAGGGGAAATCGGTCCCGATTTGAACCGGATTCGGATCCGATCAAAACAGGAAACTGGGATCGAACGCGCCCCCAAAGTGGGGGCGCGCAGGCCGCACCCCCCAACCCAGGGCGCTCAGGCCGCGCCCCCAAAGTGGGGGCGCGCAGGCCGCGCCCCTGGTTCGGGGGTGCATTCGGTCAAATTCTTCCAAAATTCCTCAAAAAATCAGAAAAATTCAGAAAAAATCAGGAAAAATCAGAAAAATTCAAGAAATTTTGCTAAATTAAATTTATTTATGTTTGGTTTTTATTAAAGTCAAGTGGACATCATTGTCCATTTGAAACTAACATTTTTGATGAAAGATAGGAATTGCTCGCGGAAATAGAAGAATAGACATGGGAAACCTCCATAACTTGCCGACTAGCATATATGTCGCTAGTCGTGTATTATTATCTTATGCATTATTTGTTGAAGACCTTGAGTATGGAGAAGACTTGACCCGAGATCCCCTTCATCAAAATCTACGACGGTCGGGTCATCTCTAATGCTCACGGATAAGCCGAAGTTGTGCTATGAGGGACGATAGTTCCCGAATGGGTATCTTGACCTCATAGACAATCTATATCTTCAACTATTTGTTATACAAGTGTTGTTTTGTTTACTTGAGCCCAACATGCATCATCTAGCATTAATTGCATTACATTTTTGTCATTGCATTTCCTAAACTTCACCTTTTCACTCTCTCGATCATTCTAAAATCCCACCAACCTCTCTAATATCCCACCGTGTCTATTAATCCCACCGTATTCGGTAACCACTTTGTGCCCTTAAATCTTTCATTTCTTTTCACCACTGTGGCCATTGCAACTTCTTTGCTATTCATCCCACCATGGCAGCCAATTCATCCCGCCAAGGGCCTTCTATTTGGTCAGAACTTGCACCGTCACTATTTTCACGATCTATGCTTAAACATTTGCCTTTCGGAATCTGAGATCATTCCATTCTGAATTGAATCTTGTCTCTTAAAAAACTTAAATGAATCTGAGAGCCTGAATGTGCTCGATTGGTATTCTTTTACTTTTTCAAACAAATCTCTTTTTAAATTTTAACCCGTCACAGTACAGGAACACCGCAAAGATCGGGTTACCGGCTGATGATGAACCTACGAACCCATGTTTTGGGGACTCCCCACCGCGTTGGGGGTTGGCTATTATTCTTCTATCGTGCCAATGGCACATCTCTTACCAATCGAACATGGGAAGACTTGATGAAACATGGCGGTTAACCAGGAGACTTGAGGAGATTCGGCTTGCCAAATCTGGTCGTTAAGCGTGTCTATATCTACACCTTGATGCCACCTTTTCAGTCCATCACCATTTCACTTTACTACATTCCACTACGATTCATCTCGCTTCGCTACGCTTTCTCTACGTTTCACTCTGTTCCGCTACATGCCATTCCCTTGCAAAGCCGACATCAAGGCGAGGCAAGCTGTAGACACGCCAAATTGGCTTGATTCGGAGCCCTAGACTCTTATTCCATAGGCGATATCTTTTATTTGACCGTTATCTGATCCGGATTACCTCGTGGAGATGAGCTAAGGACATTGGTGGAGCCCCTTGTAAGTTGAGAATGGACCAATGATTTCCGGAATATTGCCGTAACCTTCAAGCGAGAGCCGCACGTGAACTGTAAAAACACAAAGCCTGCTCGATGACCGACCTTTGATGATCCATAATTGAAGGTCTCGGGAGTCCCGCATGTGTTCCGTAACATTCAGGGTTTCCGAGAAGTCATTTCGGTAGGCGACGGTCAATGACGGCTTTCGTTATGGCTTTTTCGATCTGTGCTGACACGGTTATCCTGGACCACGTGTTAGGCCTTTCCGGTCATCACCGAGTCTTTTCAGGTCATACGGGTCGATTCTAGCCGAATATTTTCATCAACCGAGGCCATATGGCCATTTCGGTCATTTTTAGGGTTTCCCAGCTTTTCCGAGTTTCGGTTCACGATTACCGGGTTAATCTCAAATTTTTCGATGACTTCGGGTTTTATGGTCATACCGGACTAGTTCGGTCATCATTTTAAGTCATCCCGAGTTGACCCGAGATTTCTCGATCGGAACCGTGCTCTTTCGGATCTTCGCCCCGGGTTTCGGCTTTCCGCGAAAGGGTAAACCGGTAGAAAGCCCTGTGCGAATGTCTCGGGAGTCATGCCGGCTGGTTTACTGACTTGAGGAGGTGCGGTTGAAGGCCCTCTTTCCAACGCAACAAATGGGAGCCGAATCGGACATCCCGTTTGCAAGATACGGCTCGCGGAACACGCGCGTAGGAGAGAGAGTGTACTGCGCCCCCGCTTCCTTTGAAATAGGAGGGCGCGCCCTGCGCGCCCTCAACACGGGGGCGCGCCCTCAAACTGGGGGCGCGCCCTGCGCGCCCCCGGTTCCTTTGAAACACGGGGGCGCGGTCGGTCCAGTTTCTAAATTTTGCACCGGCTTCCTTCCCCTATAAATTGAGGGCCATTCTCAACAACCCAAGGTTAATCCCCGGTGCCTAGCTCGTCCAGAGGTCGTTCAAGCTCTTCTCCAAAGCCGTCCCGACGTCCAAAGGCGATCCGAAGTCAAGAAATCGATCCCGAGGTGAAGGAGAAGGCTCGATCCGGGTGTTCTTCATCA
Source organism: Cryptocoryne crispatula var. balansae (assembly GCA_036172225.1). Classification (NCBI taxonomy): domain Eukaryota; kingdom Viridiplantae; phylum Streptophyta; class Magnoliopsida; order Alismatales; family Araceae; genus Cryptocoryne; species Cryptocoryne crispatula. The sequence goes on from CM069924.1 coordinate 14,053,622, forward strand.
ACCATCTTCATCGACTTCTGCCGAAAATCCGGAGCTTTTTCTGCAAAAGTTTTCAACATAGAAATTGTTCTTCTCTTTGTCCTCTTTCATCTCCAACTGACGGCACTCAATTCAGACTTGCCGTTTGTTCGTGGCAATTGCTACACTGAGGGCGCGCATCCAGGTTCTGTTTTCTATATCCACCCACTTTCCGAATTTTTATTGACTTATACAAAAATATTTCACAGAAGTCATCAACATAGGAACTCTTTCTTTATGAGTCCTCCGTCTACTCCAACAAACTTAACTCGATTCGGACATCAGGGTCGTCCGTAGCATCCTCTACACCGAAGTCGCGCCAGAAGGGTGCAAAGCTACCCGAACCGGCCTTTTTCAACCAACTCGGCTTCAGCTCAAGCCGATCCATTCCATAAGCTTTCTCAACTCAATTAACTCAGTTCATTTACTATTTTAAAGCATATTTTAGTTTATTTGCATCATTTTTACATAATCAAAAATACAAAAAAGGGGTTAAGGCTCACCCCAATCCGGTGAGTTCGATTCTGATTGCTTCTTTCTCATCTTTTTACTACAGTTACTACACCTCCCATAGTTATAATTATTTTCTTCACTTGGTTTATTGTTCTAGTTGCACAGGTTGAACAAGCTAGCATTGATTGGAGACTCTTCTTCATCGGCCGGCCGAAGAAGAAGAAGGTTGAACCCATATCCCGATCTCCCACGCTAAGGTACACGGTCAATTCAACTCATCTCTTAATTTACATCTCATAAAGCGGAGCCCGCGGCTCCGGGAGACCACATTCGTTCATGTTTTAATTTCATCTTCTCCTCACTCTCCTCCCACATGACCCGAACCATCTCCGGTGCTCGAGCGACGCCGTGAGATGAAAGTTCGGGGATCAATGTGAGTGTGGGACCGAGGTGAGGAGTTTTTACCGCTTTCCGAGTGTCTTACGATTCACTCCCCTTTCCCCTATTCTATCTTTCACCTTATCTTGAGGTGCCGATCCGGAACCCATTTCTGGAGTCAACAGCATGCAGGCATAGTATAATGTGCCCTATCTCGGGGACACATCCCCATGTGCCCCACCAGGTGGTGCACATTCCCATGCATCCCCGATCGAGGGCACATGGGTACCAATTTTCAACTGTGACTCTACTTCTGACCAGATCAGACCGAATTTTTTGATCGGATAGAATCAATTTTATAGCCAGATTGGATGCACCCCTAGAGGGGGTGCATGCACCTTGGGCCAAGGCACATGCGCCGAGGGCCAAGGTGCATTGGCCTTATTTTTTAGGATGGATCGGCCCGATCTTCCCATATAAATTAACTCCAATTTTTGACATTCTAGAGAGATGTTCATGACCCCTAGGCTTCCCAAGATGTCCAATCTTCCTCCTACATCATTTTGGTGATTTTTAGAGAAATAATTTTGAGTTTGTAGAGAAAGAAAAGTTAGTTCTGGAGCGAGGAAGGTCGATCGCATATCTTCAACCATGTCTCTCTTCTCTAATTTTTACAGAAGCGTGTGGACATCTTCTACCTGAGTTGTCTGAAGCAAACTTCTTCCTCCCCAAGTTCTCTCTTGTTTGCAACTGATGGCATGTGATTCCAAGGTTGGTGCTGGTCATGGAGAGCTATGAAGCAAAGTTGCGCCTGGTAGATCCCAATTGTTGTTTGGCTTTTTCGACAACTCAAATTTAGCCATATCTTCTTCAATCGGGCTCATAATTGTTGTTTTATTTTTTATATATTTTTATTTAGTTCTTCTGCATCCATCTATTAATTTTACACTTTTTATTAGTTTTATTCTATTATTTCAAAATTTTTAAAAAAGGGGTTAGAAGTGACCCAAATCTAGTCAATTTCTTTTCATTTGTCTAATTAATGTCATTTACTTTACATATACTTCACTTAATTTAGTTCTAATTTTATTTTTTACTTGTTTTGTTGTCTAGTTGCATAGGAAACCAAGCACCTATGAGTTGAGAACTCTTCTTCATCACCTGAATGAAGAAAGAGAAACTTTAACCCACACTCTTCCCGCTAAAGTACACACATGGTAACTTTTCTAATTATTTCCATTGCATAAAGCAGAGCTCATGGTTCCTGATGACCACATGATTCTACATGCTTTAAAGTTCTTTTTTTCTTCATTCTCCTCCCACATAACCCGAACTGTCTCTTCGGTGATCGAGCAATGCTGAAGATGAAAGTTCGGGGATTAATGTGAGTGTGGGACTGAGTCGAGAGTTTTTCCCTTTCTTATCACTACTACTTCACTTCTTTCTGAGGTGACAACCCAAAAAATATTTTTTTGAAGTCAACATGCACCAAGTTCCATGATATCCATGATTTTACACATGCCTACAAAAAAATCATTCTGATTAAGTTCATTTTATTTTTATTGCAAGAAAAGAAAAGAACTAATCATAAGTGCATTGCAAAAAGAAAGTTACCTTACATGGGATAGGGACATCAAACTCCTCTGACTTGGAATCAAGCTGACGGATTTGCCTTGGCATCTGTACCATTTAAAAGGGAAGTTAGCATTAAAAATGTAAATATTTACTACTTAATTGATAAGAAAAGGGAAATGAAGCCTCACTTGGGAGCACATTGGGCACGCCCTCAGGGTGAGGGGATGCCCAGTGCACCCTCTAGTTGAGGGTGTGATCACCGCACACTCAGATCAAGGGCACAGTGGCTGCACCCTTGGCCCCCTCACTAGGAAGGGCATGGCGACCGCACCCTCCACCTGGGGGTGCGGTCAATGTCCTGCAATGACTACCCACCCCTCAACCTACCTTCAATAGGGCACCGCCACCACCCAATCAAGCACCACAAAGGAGAGGTCCTAGGAAAGAGAATTACCAACAACTCCCTTACTCCTTGACCGACATCTTCAATGTACTCATGGCAGAGAAACAATTGGAATTGTGCAAGGAAAGAGATGTTTGGCCAGTAAACGTAGATATGTCCCGATACTGTGCTTACCACCGGTACCTTGGTGACATGGTTGAAGTGTGTTTTCAATTAAAAGATTACATTCACGATATCATGACCAAGGTAGTATTTATTGGGCTCAAGTGGGGGGATGCATACAAGCAATGAAGGCTAGGCAACAGTAGCGACAGTGTCCACTAGCTCAACCTCAACAACAACCTGGCTTGAGGATTGTTCAGAATCCACTCCCATTACATGCTCCCGCTCCGGCACCGGTACCAGCACATCCAAACCTAGGAATTTGTCTAGTACACTCCATTGACCAGGAAGTTGTCAGCTGTGCTCAAGGTTGGCAGCTAGAAAACCACAATGCAACCATGCTAGTCAATCCAGCTAGGCCTCTGTTGACTCCCAAAATTTGACGGGCCCTCTCCTTTACAGGGAAGTCTGTGAATTTAGATCATCACCTCAAGAGGGGATGAGAAAGCAAGAAGAAATCATGGAAAGCAACTCTCACCTCAGTTCCACACTCACATTGATCCCCAAACTTTCATCCCTTGGCGTAGCTCGATCACCAAAGATATGGTTTGGGTCATGTGGGAGGAGGATGAGAAGTATAAAATTAAGACATGTGGTTTCCAGGAACAGCGGGTTCCGATTTATAAAATAAGATTGACTGTGTGTACCTTAGCGTGAAGAGTGTGGGTCAAAGCTTCTCCATCTTCGGCCGGCCGATGAAGAAGAGTCATCAACGTGTGGGTGCTTGATTTTATATGCAACTAGACAAACAAACAAGGGAAAAGGACAATTAGAACTAAACAAAGTGGAGTGTATGTAAACAAAATGACATAAAACACACAACTGACTAGAAACTGACCGAATTCGGGTTATCTCTAATCCCTTTTTTATTTTAGGATTAACAGACTAAAAATAATGCAAAAAATGTAAAAAATGATAGGAGGATGTTAAATAACGAAACAAAGAGATAGGGAAAAGAACAGAAATATTTTGAAAAGAATAGAGAGAGATATGGCCAAATCTGTGTTGTCGAAAAAGTCGAGCAGCAGTCCAGGATCTACCAGGCGCGACTTTTCTTCTGCGCTCATCATGACCATCCCCGACCTATGAATCACATGTCGTTGATTGCAAACTGAAGAAGACTTGGAGAGTAAGAACTTTGATGTTGAGAGCTCAGGCAGAAGACGTCCACACACTGCTGTAGAGGCCAAAGAAGAGAGACCTAGCAGATCACCTGCAGACCAGCCTTTTTCTCCCTTGAACCAACTTTTCTCTCTCTAAAAACTTGAAATTCTCTCTTTAAAAATAACAAAATGGATGTAGGTGGGAGCTTGGATGTCTTGAGATGCCCGAGGGGTTGTGTACATGCCTCTAGAACAACCGGAATCGGCCTCAATTTATAGGGGAAAAGCCGATCCGATCTAAGCTAAAAAATAGGTAATTTGCGCCCTACCCTAGGGCGCATGCGCCCCAGTGGGGCGCATGCGCCCCCTGGAGGGGTGCATCTCATCCTTCCTACAAATTCGGTCCGATCCGACCGAAAAATTTGTTCCGATCCGGTCAGAGGTAGAATCCCGGTTGAAAACTGGTTCCCTCGTGCCCACGATCGGGGGCACAAGGCCATGTGCCTCAGGGGCAGGGTGCATGGCCATGTGCCCTGGGTCCAGGGCACATGTGCCCAGGTACCGGGGCGCATGGGACTATTTCTGCGCGTCCTTCTTCCGGAAGCCATTACGAACACTCCCGGAATCGGAATTCAACGCCATTTGTTGCGTTGGAAAGATAACAGGCCAAAGAAGCTCTATATAGCATTGGATCATACATAACATCCTATAAAACTTCAAAATTTTATCCGGAAGTTAGGATAGTGAACAGAAGATCCGATACTGGTCGAAATGACTCCGACGGCCAACCGAAAAGACACGGTATGAATCAAAACTTGTCCGGAGTGTGAATCTGACTATAACCTTCAATACATGATCATTAGGCATTGGTCATTCAGTCAATTTCCGTATTTACATGATTTACGTGTGGCTTTCGCTCGAAAATTATGGCTTTGTGCGGAAAACTTCAGAAAATATCCAATTTCGTTCCGCGAAGCTTCAAATGAACTTTAAAAAGCCCGAAATTATTCTAAGATTAATCACACATATTACCTTATAAGACATGAGTTTTATGCTTTGAATTAGGCGAGATTGGTGTGTCTACAGCCTCCTGCCAAGAACCCCCCTCGACAGATAATCCGTGCACCGTCTACTCCACAAACACTACCAAGCTCAATAACTCAATCATTAGATGCTACCTCTTATTGCCGACTCATCATTAGGCCAGTCCCCACCTTGACTACACCTCCCTCAACTATTACTACACACCAGCCCTTGCTCATCTGGCCACCGCAATAACCACCAAATTTGAAGCTGACTAAATGTGAGTTTCAGAGAAGACATTTTTTTTTTGGATTTTCAAGTAAAAAGATAGAATGAGTTAGAATGACTCGAGATTTGCTAGAAGGTGACTAAATTATTAAAGAGAAAAACTTAAGAATAAAGGGAGAAAAGGGGCTCGTGGGCCCAATGGTAACGGAAAATGGGCACATAGGCTCAAAACTGATGAAAAACATGAACGGGTACATGGACCCGATTCTAAAAATGGATGGCCATGTGAGCCCATGCTGGAAAGAAGCCTCAATTCTGAAGTCGATGAAGGAAGTAAAGGGGCAAGTAGGCCCAGTAAGAGTGGAAGGTTGGAAAGGGCGCATGGGCCCAAAATGAGTTGTTAGTTTGGTGGAAGAGAGTGGGCTTGGAAGCCCATCCAATAGATACTAAAAACAATGACATGAGGTTTAAAAATGGGATTGTTATGCTCAGGCCTCGTGGAATGGTTCTGACTGGGGTGGTATGCTCAACCAGATGATCCAAGATTGGTCTGCCCTTGAGTGGTTCTTGGTGCTCTTCCCCACTTGAGAAAAAATGAGCCAAAGCTAAGCATAGATCTTCCAAGTCTTCTTCTTCATCTAGAGCCTTTCTTCTCTTGATAGCCATCATGGAACTCTTGTCATCTTCAGCCATCATCATGGTCTCCCCTTTGATAAAGAATGTATGGAGTCCCATGGCATATCCTGTCCGGAAGATCCTCCTTGGGATGGAATCCTCTTCGTTTCCCAAACCCTGCCTACATGGCCTTTTCATAGATTGAATCGGCTGAGTGATCCCTTGAAAATCCTTACCTAAACCTTTTCCAGGTTGATAGCTCAATTTTATCATCATCTACCATCCCGGTGTGTCTAGTAGAGAGGCGGTCATGCATCTAACTTCTCGCAATTCCCCTACTGAGATCTGGGGTTGTATTGACAAACCCAGGGGTGATGTAAAAATAGCATCATTCATTTCATTCCTTATAGGCATGCTAGTCACCTTGACCACTTGTCCTTTAAAGGGAAACTTTATGCACTGGTGGTTTGTTGAAGCCACAGCTCCAATGGCTTCCAGGTAAGGCCTCCCAAGTATAGCCCGAAATGTTGGATCCAGTTCCAGATATGGAAGTCAGTTGTGACCACACATGGTCCAAGTTTAACCTCTTGCGTGACCACTCCACATGTAGACTTCTTGGAGTTGTCGTAGGCCATCACCATGGCACAAGATGGCTTGATTTTTTATTCAGAAATGCCGCACAACTACAAAGTTTTTGGCAGCATAACGTTAATAGAAGCTCTAGTGTCAACCAAATAGGATTTCACTTCAATATTACAAATAACCACAACCACATGCAAAGCATATCTTCTGACCTCTGGATCTGCTAACTCCTCCTGAGAGAAAGTGAGTGTTGCGTGCTCACTTCTAGGGGCTAACACTATAGTGATCTTCTTATGTGGGAGATCTTCATTCACCATTACCCTTTGCAAATACTGTTGTAAAATATCCTGGTGCACCTTTGATCTTTTGATCAACTCAAGTATGGAAAAACGGGCCGGTGTCTTATCCAAATGCTTCAACAAATCATAGGCCATGCCTAGCAAAGGTTCTTCCACTTGTTCTTCCTTCACTGGATCTTGCGGTTGAGTCTCGACTTGGGAAAAGAGCCACTGGAACATCCTCCCACTCTGAAGCACCGGGCTATTTGGCGGTCGGGTAGAGGTGATGAGTTAACTGGGGTGGGATGTGGTGGAACAGGTAGTGTAGGTGCAGGTATGGTAGGCAATGTGATTGGTGGTTCTGGGATGATTGGGTTAGTGGGTAGAGGGGTAGGATTTGGAGGGATGGTGAAGGTGATACTGATGGCCTGATAAGAAGAGGTCGGGGTGCAGGAGTGGTTGATGGGTTTAATGAAGGTGTTGGTAATGTGGTAGGTTGTGGGGTTGGTGGTATGATAGGTTGGGGTTTGGGGGTGGCAAAGCTCATAGGCTGGGGGTTCAGGTTTGGTGGTGATTATGGTGGTCGGATGAGCAAGGGCTGGTGTGTAGTAATGGTTGAGGGAGGTGTAGTCAAGGCGGGGGCTAGCCTAACGATGAGTCGGCGAGAAGAAGTGGCGGCCAGTGGTTGGGTTATTGAGCTTAGTGGTGGTTGTGGAGTAGAAGGTGCACAGATTATCTGTCTAGAAGGGTTCCTAGCAGGAGGCTTAGCTGGGTTGATTGGCATGGTTGCATTGTGGCTTTCTAGTTGCCAACATTGAGCACGGCTGGCATCTCCTGGACAATGGAGTGTACTAGACCAATTCTTGGGTTTGGATGTGCTGGTGCTGGTGCTAGAGCGGGAGCATGTAATGGGAGCGGATTTTGAACAATCTCCAAGTTGAGTTGTTGTTGAGGTTGAGCCGGTGGATGCTGCCACTGCTGCTACCTAGCCTTCATTGCCTGTATGCATTCCCCCATTTGAGCCCAATCAATGCTACCTTGGTCATTCAAATCGTGGATGTAATCCTTGAATTGAAAATACACTTCAACAGTGTGAACAAGGTACCAGTGGTAAGCATAGTATCAGGACATATCTGCATTTGTTGGCCAAACCTCTCTTTCCTTGGGCAATTCCAACTGTTTCTCTGTCATAAGTACATTGAAGATGTCGGTCAAGGAGTAAGGGAGTTGTTGGTAATTCTCTCTCCTAGGACCCCCCTTTGTGGTGCCTGATTGGGTGGTGCCGGTGCCCTATTGTAAGCAGGTGGACGAGGTTGTTGGGGTTGTGCTATTGGTTGAGGGGATTGTTGTGGTTGTCGTGGTTCTTGTCACCTAACCTGTTGTTGAGGGGGGTGGTTGGAAAGGTTCTGTGGTGGGTTTCTGAACTGGTTTTGACGATTCCCTCCCTGGTTCCCCACAATGTTTACAGCTTCATTATTGACCACTCCCTCGGTTGTAGGCCCAGCTGGTGCAGAGGGGGTCTTCCTAATGTTCCTAGGTTTAGGATCAAATGGATTTATCATGGTGGCATCTTTGAAGTGGGCTTGCAAGTATCGGGCACTGTCATAAAGTTCATTCATGGTGGTAGGACGGTGTTGTAGACATGCAATTTTGGCCAAGTTGGAGAGCTTAAATTCTTGTTTTCATGAAGTATATTTGAGTAAGCTTTCAAGGGAACCGAGTTTTCTGAAAAAATTGAGGTTTTCGGTACATTTTAAAGAGGGCGGTGCCCTATGTATAAGGGCACCTGGCGCCCTACTTATAGGGCACCAGGGGCCCTACTTATAGGGCACCAGGGGCCCTATAAATGGGGCACCAGGCGCCCTATATTCAGGGCACCTGGCACCAAATCAAATCGATTTGACCGACTGATTTGACCTCCCGCAGTGACTCGCCTTGTCGATCTGACGGACCTCATGATGCTGGCGCACTATATATGGGGCGCTATGCCGCGTGGCACTGCTTTTCAAAAATGGCCAAAGTGCCATCTTTTGAGCTATAAATAGACCCCCATTTGGGACTGAAAGGAGGCTCCAACTCCGTACCACCCTAGAGTTCATCTAATACCACGTTTCTAAGCCATCTACACCTCCCATAAGCCTTCAAACCGATCCAAAACCCTCTCTCAAACATCCCAAAAACCTACAGTTTCCTTCTTCAGAAATATGATTTTTCTCCGACTTTGAGGGCCTCTACACTCCATTTCCCTTACATATAGTGCCAAAACACTCTTTCATTAGCTTCACTTGAGTATTGGCTGCTTGAAGAAGTCCTTCTTCCATCTTGAAGGTCTTCCTACACTCCGGGGCGATGCCGCAAAGAAGGGAAGAAAATCTGCTGAAGCCTGTTTCTGGTGCCCCATAAATAGGCGCTTTGACTTTGGTCAATGCGCCCCATCAAGGGGACACCTACAGCAGGCACCTCATATATGGGGCACTAGCAGGGGCAGACCCTGTTTTGCATTTTTTTGAGTTTATTTACCTTTCCGGTCGATCCTTTACTCCCCCCTTTCATTTTAACTCTCATTAACATGTCATTTAGCATATATTGAGCCACTCATTTGTATTTTCATGCATATCTAAACCTTATAAATAGGGGTTGGGATTTAGTCCCAATCCGGTTAGTCTCTTTTCTTTTGCATGTTTGAATTCAAATTTGAGCATGATACTATGTTTTCATTAGAACTAATGAACCTTTCACTTGTTTCTATGTTTTCTTATGGACATTTTTAGGTAAATCCGATTGAGGCAGAGCTCCAACCGGATCAAAGACGAAGGACTCACTAGGCTCTCTTCTTTCGGCCGGCCGAGAGAGGAGAAGTCAGAACCCAACAATCTCCCCGCTTCCAAAGGTACGACGGTCATTTCACTATTTCATTTCTTTTCATTCTACTATATTTTGGAGCTTTTGGCTCCTGGCGACCACACCCACTAACATCTCATCCACCACGTTGTCGACTCCAGAAACGGGTTCCGGATCAGCACCTCAAGAGAAGGTGAAAGATGGAATAGGGGAAAAAGGGGAGTGAATCGGAAAAACACTCGAAAAGCAATGAAAGGTCCTCACCTCGATCCCACACTCACATTGATCCCCGAACTTTCATCTCACGGCGTCGCTCGAGCACCGGAGATGGTTCGGGTCATGTGGGAGGAGAGTGAGGAAGAGATTAAAGCATGAGAAATGTGGTCGCCAGGAGCCGCGGGCTCCGATTTATAGGATGTAAATTAAGAAGTTGAGTTGAATTGACCGTGTACCTTAGCGTGGGAGATCGGGATATGGGTTCAACCTTCTTCTTCTTCGGCCGGCCGATGAAGAAGAGTCTCCAATCAATGCTAGCTTGTTCAACCTGTGCAACTAGAAAAATAAACCAAGTGAAGAAAATAATTAGAACTATGGGAAGTGTAGTAACTGTAGTAAGAAGATAAGAAAGAAGCAATTGGAATTGAGCTCACCGGCTTCGGGGTGAGCCTTAACCCCTTTTTTTGTGTTTTTGATTATGTAAAAATGATGTAAATGAACTAAAATATGCTTTAAAACATTAAATAAACAGAGTTAATGGAGTTGAGAAAGCTTATAGAACGATTTGTCTTGAGTTGAAGCCGAGTTGGTTGAAGACAGCCGGTTCGGGTAGCTTGGTACCCTTCTGGCGCGACTTTGGTGCAGAGAATGTTACGGACGACCCCGATGTCAGAATCGAGTGCCGCTTGTTGGAATAGACAGAAAACTCAGATAGGAAGAATTCCTATGTTGATGACTTCTCCTAAATCCTCCTGTAGAAGTCAGTAAAAGTTATGAAAGGGGGCGAATGTGGAAAATAGAACCTGGATGCGCTCCCTAGGTGTAGCAATTGCCACAAACAAACGGAAAGTCGGAATTGAGTGACGTCAGTTGGATATGAAATATATCTTGATTAACCACACTTCTTATGAAGGAAGTTAGGCCATAAAATGACTAGAAAGATCTGTAGAAGCCGATGATAAGAAGTGCAGCACGTTGGAGCATAGACCGGCTTCTTCTTCACTTTGGGATGATCTCCGGGCACCGGGACGAAGATAGAACGATTTGGGAAGATTGGGAAGAGCCTAGGGTGGCTGGAGGACGAAGAGATAAGTGCTGGAGGATGGGGATGCCCTTCTTAGGTCGTTCATATGAGTCTCCCTTTATAGGGGATGAAGAACAGGTCAAAAAATAGCAAGTTTTGATACATCCGACCTTAGGTTGAATTTCCTCCATTTAATGTTGCTGATTTTCATCCTGAGGTATCTAGAAACTTACCTAAATGATTGAGAGAGATTGAAAACCGTGGATCACCTTATCCATGCTCAAAATATGCCTCCACTTGAAGAGGAAACAAATATAGTCTAAAAATGGCAAGTCTTGATATACAAGACAACAAGTTGGATTGCCATCATTAGATGATGCTAATTTCGATCATGAAGCTTCCAGATACTATAACAAGTGATATGGAGGAGTAAAAAGGAAGGTAAGGTCGTGAATTGGTCAGATATGTGCCCAATAGGCTGGGCTTGCATGCAATTGGGCTTGATAGGTGCTGCGTGCGGACAGAACTGCGCATCTGACTTCCAAAGGGCGCTGCAGACAAATGGGAGATCAGAATTGAATGCAGTTTGTTGCATTGAAAACAGGACTTAGAGGAGAAGATTATTCATGTTTAAGACTTCTTCATTGGATGTCCAAATAATCGTGTGAAAAATTTTCAAGTAGAGGATATGCTGGGAAAAGCATAATCTGGCACACCACCAAGAGTCTCTTGTTCGGCAAAAATGGATTTGATTAGAAATTAGAAAATCATCATCATATTTACAATAAGCACCTCAGCTCATCCAAAAGGGTGATTCATTATAATTTTGATGGTCTAAAAGAGATGCTGCCAATGGAATAATGGTTTAAGCTCTAAATAAGGCCAAATTGGCGTGTCTACAGCTTGCCTCGCCTTGATGTCGGCTTTGCAAAGGAATGGCATGTAGCGTAGCGGAGTGAAATGTAGAGGAATGTAGCGAAGTGAAATGAGTTGTAATGGAATGCAGTGGAGTAAAATAGCGATGGACTGAAAAGGTGACATCAAGGTGTAGATATAGACACGCTCAACGACCAAATTCAGCAAGACGAATCTCCTCAAGTCTCCTGGATTACTGCCATGTTTCATCGAGTCTTCCTATATTCGATTGGTAAGAGATGTGCCATTGGCACGAGAGAAGAATAGCCAACCCCCAACGCGGTGGGGAGTCCCCGAAACATGGGTTCGTAGGTGCATCATCAGCCGGTAACCCGATCTTTGCGGTGTTCCTGTACTGTGATGGGCTAAAGTTTAAAAAGAGATTTGTTTTAAAAAAGTAAAAGAATACCAATCGAGCAAATTCAGGCTCTTAGATTCATTTAAGTCTTTCAAGAGACAAGATTCAATTCGGAATGGAAAGATCTCGAATTCCAAAAGGCAAATGTTTAAGTACAGACCATGACGGTGCAAGTTTAGATCAAGTAGGAAGCCCTTGGCGAGAGGAAGTGACTGCCACGGTGGGCTGAATAGCAAGGAAGTGCTGCAATGGCCACAATGGTGATAGAATTGAAGGAGTTGGAGGCACAAGATGACTACCGAACACGGTGGGATTCATAGACACGGTGGGATATAAGAAGGGTCAGTGGGACTAGAGAACACGGTGGGATTAGAAAACATGGTGGGATTCAGAATGATCAGAATTAGGATAAAAAATTTAGAGACTAAGGTGGGAAGGTGAAGATTTTAAAAGATTGTATGCAATGATCATGAAAAATGCAACGCAACTAATACTATGTGATGCATGATGGGCTCAAGAAAACAAAAACAAAACTTGTCTAACAATTAGTTGAAGATATAGATTGTCTATGAGGTCAGGATACCCATTCGGGAACCATCGTCCCTCACTGCACAATTTTGGCTTATCTGTGAGCACAAAGAATGACCTGACCGTCGTGGATTTTGATGAAGGGGATCTCGGGCCTGGTCTTCTTTGCATTCACAGTCTTCAACATCAATGCATAAAATAAATAGCAATGCACCTAATATATGCTAAGAAAGGAAATGATAATGGTGAGTTTGCGGTGTGATGACATGCATTCACACAAAAGAGTTCATGTGTCCTAATGAGGACACAAAGCAAAAGCTTCTCGGCAAAGTTGAGGCTGAGGTAATGATGACACCTCCTCCCGAGAATCCTCAGGGGAGGGAAGTGGCGAGTATCGCCTGCAAAAGGTTTCTCGGCAAAATTAAGGCTGAGGTTATGGTGACACCTCCTCCTAAGAATCCTCAGGGGAGGGAAGTGGCGAGCATCGCCTTATTGAAATCTTGAAAATGCTCCTCGACGAAGTTGAGGTCGAGGTCATGGTGGCACCTCCTCCTAAGAATACTTGGGGAGGGAAGTGGCGAGCTTCGCCTTGTTGTGAAGTTCTCCTCATTTGTTCTTCGTGCCTGAAACACTAGAAAAAGAAGATTAGAATGCCAATATGACTTACCCCCCTTGCAAGTTGCAATATGCCTTGACTTTCGTTAAGGGGTGTAAAGTTTTTCTTGTGCCTGAAACACTTAGAAGGAAGAGATTAGAACAACAATGCGGCTTATCCCCCTTGCAAGTTGCAGTATGCCTTGACCTTTGTCAAGGGGTAACAGCCTTCTTAGGAGTGTAAAAATCAAGTAGCAAATATGCAATGAAGAATTTGAAACATGAGAGATTGAAAGTAAATATGAATGTAAAGACGAAAATTCAAACCAAGCATGGTGATAAAATATTTTAAAAAGTTTGAAAATTTTTGTTGAATTTGAAAAAGAAGTTTTCTTTTGAAAAGATTCAATTTTTTGGGGATTTTTGAAAATGCTATTTTCTTTTTTTTTGAGTTTTTGAAAATATTTATTTTTTTGGAGTTTTTGAAGATATTCAACTTTTTTTTTGTTTTTTTTGAAAATATTCAACTTTTTTTGGAGTTTTTGAAATGTCCAACCTTTTTTTTTTGAGATTTTTTTTTGAAAATATTTTTGGAGAGAAAAATCAGTATTGACACAAGTTTTCATTACTTGGTTGTTTTTTCTAGGTTCGTTGGTAGACATCATGTGCAAAATGGGGTTCCTTACCCAAAATCTTTCTGACCTTCAACCTTTGATCGGCTAGAGTTTAGCTTTGATTTGGTTGGTTCACCCACACCTTGGGGTAAGAATGAAGAATTGAGGGAAAGTCCTTGATAGGCTTTGGAGATGTCGAGAGGGATTTCTCTACTCACACTCAATTGCCCGTTCGGGTTCGGCCTCTTCGGGTCTTTTCTTCTTTATTGACAAACCTATTTTTGTGGCACACATTCCGACAGGTGCTTTGACCTGTGGGGTCATTGCCCATCTTTTGGTGCCTTTTTTTTTCATTTTCTGCATTTTTGGTTACTCATTCAGACAGGCCCATATTTGTTTAATCCTGTGGGGTTCATTGCCCATCTTTTGGCACCTTTTTCTTTTGAGAAGTTGGACCTTCTAAGACGGCCTCCTACTAAGGTGGTGGATGCTTTCGATACTCTCCCCCTCTAGTCCCCTTTGCCTATCTTGGACCGAACAGAAGAGAATATGGCGAGGGTTTTCCTTCCATCTCTAAGCCTTGCCTAGCTTCTCTCGGGTGTCAAGTCATCCAAATTCTGGGATCAGGACGTGTTGTGTGTGTAGAATGGTATCTACCCTCGACTCCTAGACAACAACCTAGAACATGTTGACTTAAGTCATACTGGTAGTTCTCTCCATTTTTGAGGTAGATTACATTCCATGGGCGAATCATTTGAAAACATGCCTTGCATTGTAAAGAATTCATTAGGATAAAACAAAAGGTAGTTATCATCAATCATAAATTTCTCTCAAGTAAGATTGTCATGTGAGATTAAAAATCATTTTTTTAAAAAAAATCTTGCCTTACGAATGACATAATGATGATGAATGCAATTTAATGTAATACCTGAGAGAAGGAGAAGTTCATTGTTGATGACAACTTTGCTTGTGCTTGACTTGCCTTGCCTGCCATGCCTTGCCTTGCCCAACTGCTTTCACTTTTGATATGCTTTATATCACATTAGATTCAAGTTCAAAGTCATATGATGAAGTGAAAGATGTGAAGGATATGATTTAACATGGAAAAACTAGGATTGATGATGTAGAAGGAAAAGATTGGGGTATCACCTAGGAAATTTCTCTACCTTGATTTTTTGTTGAAAGTAAAACTTGGAAAAAGAAAGAGAATTAAAAAAGGACAAAAACATGCTTGGAAACAAAAGTGAGTTAAAATGGGCTCTTGGGCCCGTAAGTTGAAAGTGGGCTTGAAGGCCCAGGAGTAGTTGGAATCAAGAGGCACGTGGGCCCAAGAGTTGAATGCGGGCCAGAGGGCCCGGTTGATGTTGATGGGCTTGAGGGCCTAACTAGAGGTGATGGGCTCGAGGGCCTGACTAAAGGTGATGGGCTCGATGGCCCGATTGAAGGTTGAGCTCGAGGGACCCAACGAAAAGAATGGGCATGTGGACCCGATTTAGGTGATTGGAAGTATGATTGTGATTTGGAAGATTTGTGATGGGCTCGTGGGCACCATCGAAGAGTATGGGTGCGTAATCCCAAAGTTGAAGAAGTGGGGGCACAGGGGCCCGATTTCAAAGAAGTTTGGGCACGCGGGCCCGATGGTGAAGAAATGGAGGCATACAAGCCCAAAGTTGAAGGAGTGTGGGCATGTGTGCCCGAGTTTGTTGGAAGGTGGGCACGTGGGCCCGATTTAGAAGAAATTTGGGCACATGGGCCCGATTGTAGAAAAACATGGGCATGTGAGCCCGGTTGAGGTGAATTGCGGGCACGTGGGCCCGATTGAGGTGAATTGTGGGCACGTGGGCCCAATTTAGAAAAATTAAGGGCACATGGGCCCGATTGGGGAGAATTATGGGCACGTGGGCCCGATTTAGAAAAATTAAGGGCACATGGGCCCGATTGGGGAGAATTATGGGCACGTGGGCCCGATGGAAGGAAAGGAATATGTAGGCCCAATTGGGGAAAAGGAGCATATGGGCCCAATGGAAGGAAAGGGGCATGCAAGCCCGATTGATTAAAAGGGGCACGTGGGCCCGGTTGAAGAAAAGGGGCATAAGAGCCCGGTTGATTAAAAGGGGCACATGGGCCCGGTTGGATAAAGGGGGCACATGGGCCCGGATGATGGAAAGGGGCACATGGGCCCATTTGATGAAAAGGGGCATAAGAGCCCGATTGACGAAAAGGGGCATAAGTGCCCGAAAATGGGGCATAAGGGCCCAATTGAGTGGGATGGGGTGTGGGCCATGGCCCTAAGATTGACAGATTTTGGACCCATGGGACTGATTGATGGTTGTAAGAAGGATAAATAAAGGGCGTTGGCCCTAAGATTGAGGAATTGTGGGCCCATGGGCTTGATCGTTGATTTGGAGGAGAATAAAGAAAGGGTCGTGGCCCTAAGATTGATTGATCATGGGCCCATGGGCCGGATTGTTGCTTAAGAGAAGAATGGGGTAAGGGTCGTGGCCCTAAGATTGATGCTAAAGGATTTGTCTGCTTAGCTGGAGGAGGTCCTAGTATCCCTTTGCTAAGGTCTACATCCTTCAGGAGGCTTGTCGATTCATTCTCTATTTCACTGACCAATTCTATTCCTTTATTTTCTCGTTCAGGGGTCAATTCTATCTCCCCAACTTCAGGGATCAATTCTAATGATGGCAACATTTGATCTATACCTGGAGAATCCTTGCCTAGTCCTTGACAATCAACAAAATTTATGATTCCTTCATCTAAGCTCCCTATAGCAGGCTTCTCCTCAGGTTGCTCTATAAAAGGGGGCATGCCTAGTCTAGGGGATTCTGGAAGTATCGAAGGGTTTGGTTCGACCTCCCCTACTGGATGACTTTGATCTTGAGAGAGAGCAAGGATATGTTGAGGTGTTGATTCCTCCACCAGGGCAGGAGCACAAATGGTTGGAGTGATTGATTCCTCTGCCAGGGCAGGAGCATGAATGATCAGAGTGACTAAATCATATACCATAGCAGGAGCATGAATGATCAGAGTGACTGGTTCCTCTACTATGGCAGGAGAAACAGACGAAACAAGTTGTTTGACTGACTGAGGGGGAACCCTATGTTGAGGGATTGATTGAAGTGGTGCTGGCATAGAAGTCAGTTCAGGTTGAAGAGCTATTGGTGTAATTAATTGAGGAGTCATGACTTGGATGGTTGGCTGAGGAGTTTTTGGTGGAATAGGCTGAGAAGCCAAGGGCCGGATGATTGGCCGAGGGGTTGTTGGTGTAATAGGTTGAGAAGCCAAGGGCCGGATGATTGGCCGAGGGGTTGTTGGTGGAATAGGTTGGGAAGCCAAGGGCCATATGATTGGCTGATGGACCTTAAGAAATGTTGGTGGAGTCGAAGGCTGGGGAGCCGGTTGAAGTAATGGAGTATTCGCACAAGCAACAAGAGGAGCTTTATTAAGCATGGTTGGTTGTGCCATTGACATGGGTTGCATGACTGGCTGAGGTTGGGGCATTGGTGGCCTAATCAACTGGCGTCGAGGAGTTGGCCAATGATGATGATCTGGATGGGGTTGGGGAGGGCTCCTAGGTTGGTTCATAGCATCAATGCTCCTCTCAAGCTTGGGGCTCAATTCATCAGAATATTGTATTAATTCCACATCTTCTTTTACTTCCCCAATTATTGAATAGCTCGGCCCATATCGTTGCAAGAATTTGGCCTTGACAATTTCGAAATCCCATATCTCAACTTCGTTCAATGAAAAAAACCAATCTATTGCTACACCCTCTAAAGATCTCCTAAAAAGAAAGGCAAGGGTCTTTCTATCATTATGCCATCGAGATGATTTGCTCAGGAAATCATTAACATGGGTGAAGGGATCACCTGAGCCATTGTAGCGATGGTAGGCTGGTGTTTGTGATGGAGGGATATGTGGGATTGGGAAAGATGGAGCAGATATTTCAGGGATGGCCTTCGAGTCCAAACGGTGCCTTAGCTCTTCAAAGTGCTCATCCATTTGGTTGAGTTTGTCCATGAATGCTTGAGTGAGGTTGGGTTCCTGAGCCACCGGTGCAAGGTATTTAGATGAATGGGTTGGAAGTGGTGGCTTCAAAGTAGGAACTGGCATAGAATTATATGAATGCCCCACAACGGGGTGAGTAGAGACACGACAAGGTTGCCTAGGAGAAGAGATGATCAAGGGTCTGACTGCTGATTGGGGTGGTGAGGGGGCTTGATTTCCCTCGACCGGATCTTGATTGGCGGGCATCTTGCCCTTTGTTAAAGATTGCACAAGTGAAAAGGATTCAGGATCTAGATGGAGGGATAGACCCTGGAGGATTTGTTCTACACTAAGTGAAGTAGGTAGATGAGTAGGATTTTGAACATCAGGTTCTCTCGACGGCATTAACATGGCCCTCTCGGTTGAACCATGGGTTGTTGCAGCTTGTAGTAGTCCGACCTCCCAACGTGGCTTCCGGACCTTAGCATCATGGGCATCATGTCGATCTTTCTACAAAGATGGTTAGAAAAGAGAGCAAGCAAAGCACACAATTGAAGATTTTTTTTTATGTTTTGTTTTGTTTGATTTTTTTTGTTTCAATTTGATTGGTTGGAAAACAAGTTGAACACAAAATTAAAGAGTTTTTTTATGTTTTGTTTTTTTAGGTGTTTTGCAAGAAGAAATTTTTGGTTGTTTTCAATTTTTGGTGAGCAAGCAAGTTATGCAAACAAGGTTTTAAAATGACTACTCGACAATATTTGGGTTGAAACCTTAAATTAGATAGATTGTTAGCAATCGTTCACTCAAATGGGTATGGTTCCTATTGCTTCAATCTTCAAGACCTAAGGTTGTCACTCAATCACCACGAGTAGGTACTTGGGTTCTTCGGGTTTTGGGAAGTGGTACAACCGGCCCAATCGTGCGGAGAGGAATACTCCACGGATGGGGACTTACGGAGGTCTTGATGGAAACCACCAAATCAACTAGGAAGGAATATCCCAGAAGAGAGGTAAGAATCCACCAAGAAGGTGTTTGGAGGGTGAGGGTGTGTTGGGAGAGAGAGCCCCCACCTCGAATGCCCTACGGATCGGAGCAAGTCCGGTACCCGATGCAAAAAGCTAGTGCAAAAGTAAAAATGGAGGGTAGGAGAAGAAGAAGCAATCATTATGCAAACATGAATGAAAGCTATTAAATAAACCAATCAAGTGAATGCAAACAAGATAAGCAATGAGAAAGTAAAACAAGTAACTAGAAACTAGCAATTAAAAGGTGGTTCGCGTGGGAACCGGCTTGTGTTGGAGTGTCCAATTGGGGACAAATCTGAAGTAAAGGTAAAAGGATGGTCCACGCGGGGACCGAATTGAAAATAAAGTGGCTCACGCGGGAGCCGAGTTTTGGAAAAGTAGGTGGTTCACGCGGGAACCGGTTTTTGAAGGAAAAATGGGTGGTTCACGCGGGAACCGGTTTGTTTGATTGGAAAAAGGAAATGAGGGCCACGTGGGGCCAATCTAATTGGTGCAAAGGGGTGGTCCACGCGGCGACCAATCTGAAAGTGAGTTGGTTCACGCGGGAACCGATTTAGAAAAGGGTTTGGTTCACGCGGGAACCGGTTTTAATGAAGAAAGGGGTGGTTCACGCGGGAACCGATGTAAGAGTTGACAAAATAGAAGGAGGGCCATGTGGGGCCAATCTAAAGGTGTTGTAAAGAGGTGGTCCACGCGGGGACCGATCTGAAAATAAGTTGGTTCACGCGGGAACCGAGTTGGAAAAGAAAGGTGGTTCACGCGGGAACCGGTTTATAAGAAGAAAAGTGGTTCATGCGGGAACCGGGTTGAAATGAAAGACAAGCAAATTAAGTCCACATGGAGGACAATCTTAAAGAAAGAGTAAATAGCAAGTTTAAAGGTAAATTGACATGAAAGATAAAAGATAAGCCGGTTCACGCGGGAACCAAGTTGGAAAACAACTAGTTGCACGGTTGAATCAAGCTAGCACGGTTGAAGACATTGGTTGTCCCACCATGGTCGCCAAAAAGCTGTCGACTCCATAAACGGGTTCCGGATCAGCACCTCAAGAGAAGGTGAAAGATGGAATAGGGGAAAAAGGGGAGTGAATCGGAAAAACACTCGGAAAGCAATGAAAGGTCCTCACCTCGATCCCACACTCACATTGATCCCCGAACTTTCATCTCACGGCGTCGCTCGAGCACCGGAGATGGTTCGGGTCATGTGGGAGGAGAGTGAGGAAGAGATTAAAGCATGAGAAATGTGGTCGCCAGGAGCCGCGGGCTCCGATTTATAGGATGTAAATTAAGAAGTTGAGTTGAATTGACCGTGTACCTTAGCGTGGGAGATCGGGATATGGGTTCAACCTTCTTCTTCTTCGGCCGGCCGATGAAAAAGAGTCTCCAATCAATGCTAGCTTGTTCAACCTGTGCAACTAGAAAAATAAACCAAGTGAAGAAAATAATTAGAACTATGGGAAGTGTAGTAACTGTAGTAAGAAGATAAGAAAGAAGCAATTGGAATTGAGCTCACCGGCTTCGGGGTGAGCCTTAACCCCTTTTTTTGTGTTTTTGATTATGTAAAAATGATGTAAATGAACTAAAATATGCTTTAAAACATTAAATAAACAGAGTTAATGGAGTTGAGAAAGCTTATAGAACGATTTGGCTTGAGTTGAAGCCGAGTTGGTTGAAGACAGCCGGTTCGGGTAGCTTGGTACCCTTCTGGCGCGACTTTGGTGCAGAGAATGTTACGGACGACCCCGATGTCAGAATCGAGTGCCGCTTGTTGGAATAGACAGAAAACTCAGAGAGGAAGAATTCCTATGTTGATTACTTCTCCGAAATCCTCCTGTAGAAGTCAGTAAAAGTTATGAAAGGGGGCGGATGTGGAAAATAGAACCTGGATGCGCTCCCTAGGTGTAGCAATTGCCACAAACAAACGGAAAGTCGGAATTGAGTGCCGTCAGTTGGATATGAAATATATCTTGATTAACCACACTTCGTATGAAGGAAGTCAGGCCATACAATGACTAGAAAGATCTGTAGAAGCCGATGATAAGCAGTGCAGCACGTTGGAGCATAGACCGGCTTCTTCTTCACTTTGGGATGATCTCCGGGCACCGGGACGAAGATAGAACGATTTGGGAAGATTGGGAAGAGCCTAGGGTGGCTGGAGGACGAAGAGAGAAGTGATGGAGGATGGGGATGCCCTTCTTAGGTCGTTCATATGAGTCTCCCTTTATAGGGGATGAAGAACAGGTCAAAAAATAGCAAGTTTTGATACATCCGACCTTAGGTTGAATTTCCTCCATTTAATGTTGCTGATTTTCATCCTGAGGTATCTAGAAACTTACCTAAATGATTTAGAGAGATTGAAAACCGTGGATCACCTTCTCCATGCTCAAAATATGCCTCCACTTGAAGAGGAAACAAATCTAGTCTAAAAATGGCAAGTCTTGATATACAAGACAACAAGTTGGATTGCCATCATTAGATGATGCTAATTTCGATCATGAAGCTTCCAGATACTATAACAAGTGATATGGAGGAGTAAAAAGGAAGGTAAGGTCGTGAATTGGTCAGATATGTGCCCGATGGGCTGGGCTTGCATGCAATTGGGCTTGATAGGTGCTGCGTGCGGACAGAACTGCGCATCTGACTTCCAAAGGGCGCTGCAGACAAATGGGAGATCAGAATTGAATGCAGTTTGTTGCATTGAAAACAGGACTTAGAGGAGAAGATTATTCATGTTTAAGACTTCTTCATTGGATGTCCAAATAATCGTGTGAAAAATTTTCAAGTAGAGGATATGCTGGGAAAAGCATAATCTGGCACACCACCAAGAGTCTCTTGTTCGGCAAAAACGGATTTGATTAGAAATTAGAAAATCATCATCATATTTCCAATAAGCACCTCAGCTCATCCAAAAGGGTGATTCATCATAATTTTGATGGTCTAAAAGAGATGCTGCCAATGGAATAATGGTTTAAGCTCTAAATAAGGCCAAATTGGCGTGTCTACACACGTCCCCAAAGCAAGCGTAGGGACCGAAAAAGGGTAGATCTACGGATATCCTCGTTTCGGGTGCTTACACCTTTTGGCGACCACGGTGGGACCGACTTTGCTGTAGTGAGATCCTATTTTCTTTTCTAAGAATGTTCACTTGAAAGCATGTTTATTTTCATTTCCATGTGAGTCATTTCCATTTCCTTGCATCATTACTTGTTTATGTTGCTTACTAGTTCCTTTGAAGTACAACCTACTTCTCTTCAAGTTTACTTGCTTTCCGTTTATCTTTTTAAAAGCATAGCGATCTGATTTCCAACTTTGTTAATTAACTTATTTTAACTTAGCATCTTAGATATCATCTTCATTCATCCCTTGTTAAGTATACTTGCCTATTTCTTACTAAGCCTAGTTTTCCTTTAGCAAACCTTTCAAAGCATGCTTAGTTAAATTAATGCTTTATTCTAGCTTAGTTTAATTTCATATCATTGTCTTGTTTACTTGCTTCCTACAACATCTCATTAATCATTGTATGCTTTTATTTTCTTCTTGCTCGCTTCTTATTCCTTGACATTTCACTTGCATTTAGTTTGCATTGGAGTTTCGGGTTCGCTCGTCTCCTTAGGACATCCGAGAAGGGAGGCTCTCTTCTCCCAAGGCCCCACACATCTAAACACCCCTCTTGGTGGTTTCCAACTCCTCCTCCGGGGATTCCCTCTTGGAAGGACTAGGTAGCTTTTATCAAGGCCTTCGTAAGTCCCCAGACGTGAAGGATTCCCTCTTCACTGATCGGGCAGGTTGTACCATTTTATCCCAAAACCCAGAGTACCTATTACCCATCGTTGTGAAAAGAGTGACAACCTTAGATTGCTCAGCATTGTGAGAGCAGAGGGTCCTACCCATTTATTTGAGTGGACAATATTTCTCGTAACAAGCCATTAATTTGAGGTTGAAACAACAAAAAAAAATTTACGTTAATCATTCCAAGTCTTTTCTATTACTTGTTTGCAAACAAAAACTGAAAATTAAACAAAAATCCCAAGATCATCTAAAAGAACCAAAACCAAATTTTTTTTTGCTTGAGGTTAATTTGCTTGATAACTTGCTTGTTCAACAAAAGAAAATCAAAACAAAAAAGGGGTCAAAAATCAAAACCAAAAAAAATCCTTGAACTTTTATTTGTCAACCTCCTTTTCTTGTTGTGTTTATGAATTTAAGGTCAGGACGAATTATCGGAATGGCGGATCAAAGATACGAGCAACTACAGTTGGAGTATGATCAATCTTATTTCTACCTTGATACCGTATGTGCCGTTAATGAACCCGAAATTCTCCCCGAACCTAGTCAAATTTCTCCTCAACCCAATCCAAATTCACTTTGGGAGGCATTCTCTCATGCTGACCCTACCCAAATTCCGGCTATCGAAGCCATCTTCAAGGGCAAGTCGCCCGCTGACCACATTCCTCCTGAAGGTGGTCTTCATATCTCTACCCCTCGGTCAGTGGCACGTCAACCCAATGCGCCCATTCATGGCCATTCTTATACCGGGCTTGTAGCCCCAACTTCTCCTCATCCGATGGCTAATCTAGATCATCCCGATCCGAATGTTGTTGTTCCTTCTAGGCCACCAGTTTATTCTTCTAATCATCTCAACCATGCTCACCCTTTGGTGCATCCCCCAATAACCCTTCTTATCCGGCCGCTTCGGTCCATCCAATCCAAGTTCCAGTGCACCAAGCACCCACTCCTCCTCCTCTTAGGGAACCTTTTGTTGATCAGTTTATGGTTAACAAAATCAATCACATGGATGAGCATTATAGAAAGCTTAGACGATTGATCGATACCAAGGCAACCCTTGAAATTTCTCTTCCTTCCCTCCCTACTTTTCATCTACCTCCCTCTGAGATGCCGGTATACCATCGCTACAACGGAACCAGTAATCCCTTCATTCATATCAAGGACTTTCTGTATGAGTCGGTAATGTGGCAAAATGATCCAAGAGCCCTCGCTTTTCTTTTTAGAAGATCATTAGAGGGTTCAGCTTTAGAGTGGTTCTACTCGCTTGACTCTTTGGAGGCGAGTAACTTTGAAATTGTCAAAGCTAAATTTTTGCAGAGATATCAAGATAGGGTCTGGCCAACATATTCCATCACTGACCTCATGGCCGAAAGAATGAGAAATGATGAAGATTTTACTAGATATGCTGATAGGTGGAGGTCCATGGCAGAAAAGCTTACTGATTCCATTTCAGAACCAGAGCAAGTGAAGATGATCATCACCAACGCCACTCCAGCCTTAAAGAATATGTTGGCTTTGCATCACCCCACCTCTATGAGTGAACTCTATGAGAAGGCATGGTACATTCAGACACAACTTAGGGACTCACCTATCATGAACTTGTTTGATCCTAGACCCCGAGCTGTTAAGAAAACCACTTTTACCACAACCGGCCCAGTGACTGAGGGCGTAGTGACCAACGAGAACCTCAATGTTGTAGGGAACCAACCTAGCAATTATCAACACCAGTTTAGGAACCCTCAACAAAATCAACTATTTAGAAACCCTCGTCAACCTCAACATCAACCTCAGTTCCAGCCTCGTCAACAACAAGTTCCGATCCCTCAGCGACCGCAAGCCCCAGTTCCCCAACCACCGCGGCAACAACTGGCCAACTACAACCAAGCACCCCCTCCCATGGCCTACGAACCCCG
The DNA here is from genome assembly GCA_036172225.1 of Cryptocoryne crispatula var. balansae. Classification (NCBI taxonomy): domain Eukaryota; kingdom Viridiplantae; phylum Streptophyta; class Magnoliopsida; order Alismatales; family Araceae; genus Cryptocoryne; species Cryptocoryne crispatula. The sequence goes on from CM069924.1 coordinate 14,078,246, forward strand.
AAAGGTTGGACCCAAGAGGAACCATTACCCACCATTGCCGTACTCTCTCATGGACATCTTTAATGCACTCATGGCGGCAGGGCAAATTGCATTGCCAAAGGAGAAGTTGGAGTGGCCTCAAAATGTCAACACAGAACGATACTGCCCGTTTCACAGATATCCTAGGCACACTGTGGAAAATTGTTTTCAATTCAAAGACTACATTCACGACCTTAATGAGCAAAGTAGTATTGACTGGGACCAGATGGAGGAATACATCAAAACAGTGAAAGATCAACCTCAACGGCAGCATGCACCAGCTCAGCAGCAACAACAACAAAACCCTGGCCTGGGGATTATCCAAAACCCTCTACCTCCACATGCACCCGCACCTGGGAATCAACACGTTAATCTCATCTTGATCTCTTCCGAGGAGTATCATCATCGAGGCCAAAATTGGCAAGTTGAGGGAGCCACCTCCATCATGCATGTCAACCGAACCGTCCATTCTATACCCCAAGCTACACCAGCCAACCCCATTACACTCAACCGGCCACCCATCATCCGAGCACCATCACGACCCATCATCACACCACCAGCCATTCAACTCTAATCGAGACGAACCCTAATCCGCTCAGTTAATCCACCACAAACATCACCACCACTAGGACCCATCATCATCCCGCCCCGAGCAACTGAACCTTCACGACCTACCTACCCTACTATGCCTTAAACAACCATCATTACACCCATCGCAAGAGCTTCCATCATTCGACCTAACCCACCACCCACCACTACCACCCCAACTATAGCTCCACAACTTGCTACAGTACTTAGGAGTGGGCGCATGTTCCAAAGGGTCTTTCCCCAGGCCGGTCAATCAGGGTTGGTACCAGAAGCAGAAGAAGAACACATGGAAGAGCCATTTCCTGGGACATCCTATGACTTGTTGAAACATCTTGATAAAACCCCGGCACGGATCTCTATTTTAGAGTTGATCAAAAGATCCAGAGTCCATCAAGAGGTTCTCCAACAATACTTACAACGAGTAATGGTAAACGAGAACCTCCCCCCGGAAAAGATCTCATCGATTTTGGTCCCAAGAAGTGAGTACTCGGCCCTTACATTCACAAAGGAAGAGTTGGCCGACCCGGAAATAAGGAAATGTGCCTTATGCATCATAGTCTACATCAATGGAGTAGGCATTAAGTCATGCTTGATCGATACCAGAGCATCCATTAATGTTCTGCCACCAGAAACATTACATCTTTGTGGAATCTCCTAGGAGGACGTCCAACCATCTCAAATAACAGTGACCGCATATGATAATTCAAAGAAGCCCACTGACGGCATGATTACATTGGGTGTCAAACTCGGATCTCAGACAGTCACTGTCAACTTTCACATACTAGAGATGGATCCGACATACAAAGCTATTCTGGGATGACCCTATTTGGAAGCATTAGAGGCAGTCGCCTCCACCAATCACCAGTGTCTCAAATTCCCTTACAAGGGACAGGTGATTAAGGTGGCTAGCATGCCCTTAGACCATCCATCTTCTCCACCACCCCTTGGGTTTCCGAATGAGCCGATTTTGATAATCTTGGATCTTCCAGAAATAAGTAAGCAGCCCAGGCAAGTGTGGAGAAGGAAAAGAGAAGAAAATGAAACTATTGGGTGGCATATAATGAAGAGTTTGGAATACCAAGAAGGCCAAGGACTAGGCAAGGAACTACAAGGCATAGCTGAGCCAATCAATCTAGTGAGGTTACAACCAAAAAGTGGGGTTGGATATGATGGAACAACTACCAATGGTCAGAATCTCAAAAGCAGATACTTTTCTAGATGCTTACAAAAGTTTTTCATCAAGAAAGAGACCATTCAATTGGCTAAGAACAAAGAGGAGCAAGAGCTAGGACAAGACAAGAGAAGAAGAACTGATGACCCTGAAGATGACGTGTATCCTGAAATATCTCTTTTGTTTTCCACCGATGAAGAAGGGTCAAGCAATGAACCACTCCAGGCTGAACCACCTGTCGACCCACCTGAGGGTCATATTGCCAAACCGATTCAAGGAAAAGTCCAACCAACTCCAAGAGGGCATTCCCTCACTATGTCATCTTTTGGGGCCAATGCCCCAACTCACTGTGATGCTCTTCCCGAGCTTCTTGGCCCGATCCCTATTTCTAGGCGCTCAGGCCCGACTTATGGGTCCGCATACCCACTTATTGCTCTTAGGCCATCGAGCCCCTCTATTAAATCCGGGCCTTTGTGCCCATTTTCTCCAACTCTTGGGCCTTCAAGCCCATCTCTTAAACCCAGGCCCTCAAGCCCACATCCTCCTCTTATTAGGTGCATGAACCCACCTTCTTCCATGATCATCTGGCCTACTGGACCATCACCTCTTTTTGTCAACATTGGGCCTGAAAGCCCCCTCTATCAAACATTGCTCAAAGTCTTCCCCTCTTTATCAATATCTCCGCCTACTTTGGCTCCCATAGTTGATCTCAACCCAAATCGGGCACCTGAAGCCCATTCTTTCTTTATGTTTAGCACTCCCTAAAAAACAACGTCCTCCTCGAAACTCAAATTTCGATCGAGGAAACATCTCAACGTGCCTCGGAAGGGCATTCGACCCAAGAAGCCACCAGATCCTTGATTGACCTTCTTTGCTCTCCATTCTCTCCAATAAATTCTACTCCATCCACCTCCTCTTCCTCCTTTCCTTATTTACCTTCTTCTTCTTTAGGTTTAGTTTCCAAAAAGAACAAAACAAAAATCAGAGGTAGGAGAGTTCCAGAAAGATATCTGCAACAGTTAGCTCAGAAAAGCTTAGGATGTGCCAAGCTACCGGAGTATCTAGGAAATGCAATCTAGCTAGATGAAATCCAATATGAGGAGAAGGATAACATTGATCAAACTTTGGGGGTTTCTTCCTCTCTCAGTTCAACATCACCTACATCCAACATAAGGTAATCAAGGGCTATGCAATTGCCAAACATCTGGCCCATCATCCCATCCCAATTTTTGACCATGTCCAATCAGAATTCCCCGATGAAGAATTGATATCCATTCGATCTTCCAATCTTTGGACTTTTGATGGGGCATTAAACTCCTAGGATAGAGGGATAGGGATTGTTCTTCTGTCGCCCGAAGGTATCACCATTCCACAGGCTTTTCAGCTCCATTTTCCAGCAACAAACAATATAACTGAGTATGAAACCTTATTGCCCGGACTGGAGGCTGCTCACCTCTATGGTGTCACTGAACTAAGGGTGATCGGTGATAGCCAGTTGATTCTCTGCCAAGGGCTTACCAAATATTGCACATCTCATCCCGAGCTCAGACCATACCAAGAACTCACTACCTGTTACATCAAGCTATTCTCCAAACTCGAATTCATTCATGTTCCTCGTGCTCAAAATATTCTTGCCGATGCCCTCGCTTCCCTGGCATCTTCACTATCTGTCCCGCTAGGCAGGCATGTTAGGACGATCTATGTCCGCCGGTGAACCATTCCAATAGTGGAAGATGCACGATTCTTGAGGGTCAAAGAAAAATTTGAAAGGAAAGAGTACATTGAGCAAAAGGAGGAAGTATCTTTGGTTGAGTTGGAAGAATTAGAAGAGGGTGAGAAACCTTGGTATCATGAGATTGCGAATTACTGTCAGGATCAGACATATCCACCAGGATCAACTGCCGAAGAGAAGAAAGCCATAAGAAGAGTCTCCTAGAGATACACCATCTTAGGAGGAGTACTTTATAAAAGGAGCTTGGTCGGTGTTCTATTAAGATGCGTAGATGAAGAAGAGGCTGAATTGGTGCTTAAGGAAGCACACTCCGTTGTATGTGGAGGCCATGTAAATGCTCAAGCCCTCGCCAAGAAGATCATCAGGCAAGGGTATTACTGGCCTACTCTGGAAGAAGATTGCTCGATCTTTGTCCGGCACTATCATCAATGTCAACTTCACGCCGACAAGATTCACTCTCCCGCATCTTCCCTTCACCCGATTCACGCCCCATGGCCCTTCGCTATGTGGGCTTTTGATGTTATCGGACCCCTTGGTGACCCAAACTCCGCAAACAAAACCAAATCCTTCATCCTAACGGCAACAGAGTACTTCACCAAGTGGGCGGAGGCAGAAGCATACATGGAAATCAAGGCATCAACAGTCTGCACCTTCATCAAACGCAACATCATTGCCAGGTTCGGGATCCCAGGTGACATCATCACCGACAATGGACCGCAATTCATCTCCCAGGAGCTGCATGACCTTTGCAACATGTATTGCATCAGATTGCATCATTCATCTCCATATTATCCTCAAGGCAACGGTCAAGCAGAAGCCACCAATAAAACTCTGATAAAAATCATTAAGAAGACTTGTAAGTCTAGCAAATTCGTGGACTGGCCAGATAAGTTAGTTGATGCTCTATGGACCTACCGCACTTCTATTTGAACCCCAACGGGTCAAACTCCCTATGCCTTGGCATTTGGGATGGAGGCGGTAGTCCCATATGAAGTATTCATTCCTTCCCTCCGAGTCCAGATCGATCGAGACATCCCGATGGATGAACGCCAAGATTCCCTTCTCGCGCAAATCAAACTCTTGGACGCAAGAAGGCTAGCCGCTGCCGAACATGTTAGATCTTATCAAAATAGACTTAAAAGATTTTATCAGAAGAGGGTGGTGGAGAGAAAATTTGAAATCAGTGAGGTTGTGCTTAAAAGAATATTCATTAAGCCGGGCGGTCCCCGCTCTAAACTTCAACCTAATTGGGAGGGTCCGTATGTGATTTCGGCTGTTTATCTTGGTAATTCATACAAGCTGACTAATGCATAAGGAGAAGAACTAGCTCATCCCTGGAATGGTGTATACCTCAAAAAATATTTCCCTTAAAATAAAAATCACAAAAATCACAAAAAAATTCTATAAAATCCAAAGGTGTGAAGAATAATGATAACATCTAACGCTTGCTTGCTCGGTGCACCAACTTGTCACTTAGAAAAATAAGGATAGGCATCATACTGCACACACTACATGCCTAGTTTTGAAATCCGATGATTGGAAGTCAGAGAGAAAGCTAAGCAACGCTTGGCAAAAGAAGGCCAACCCTATCCCATTCTCTTCTCGTTTCGGTCCAGAATAGATGGAAGGAGTTAGAATGAGGAGTATCGAAAGTGCCCATTGTCTTAGTTGGAAAATGCCTCTGAAGGTCTGACTTCTTAAAAAGAAATGGTGCCAAAAGATGGGCAATGACCCCTCAGGTCAGCAAAAGAATATACCTGTCTGAATGTGTACCGACAAAAGCCCAAAAAAGAAAAAGGCTCCAAAAGATGGGCAATGAACCCCTCAGGTCAAAATCAAGCAAAAGAAAAAGACCTGTCTGAATGTGGGCCATCAAAGAAAAAGGGCTAGAAGGAAGGACCCGAGGATGTCAAATCCCAAACAGGCAACGTGGGCACTAGTAGAGAAACAAATTCGACACCCCTGAATCTTATTAAGGACTTACCATCAATCCTCTTCCCTCTTTAACCTTGCGGGTAAGGTTGACCGACTGGATCCAAGAAGAACCATAGTCTATCGAAGGCAGAAGGTCAGAAGATTTCGGACTGGCACTTTCTTACACGTGATGCCTACTCTTAACTCTTAGGTAACAATAAAAGACACCTATGGCAAGCAAGGCAAAGGATGAGATGGTCGTTTCTTTCACACCAAACCAAAAAAAATCGAATACTTCAAAAACACCAAACAAAATCTATAAAGTCAAAAATCTTAAAAATTAAATATTTAAAACACCAAAAAATCACAAAAGTTCTCAAAACACCAAAAACAGTATAAAGTCATCAAAACCCAAAAAATTCAAAAAATTCAAAACACCTAAAAATTTGCTTTCTAGATTGACTAGCTGCCTTTGCAATCATGTTTAATTTCAGTCTTGCATATTTTCTTTTGTGCATACTTATGTTTTTCTGTTATCTTTACCTTAATAAGGCCTATGTCCCTTGACAAAAGATCAAGACAAGGGACTAAGCCAAAATAAAGTTCTAATATCTTCTCTCAAGTGGATGCAGGAATAGGAGAAGGCATGCCAACCTCATATCCCCAGACATTTGGAGGAAGCAAAAACAACAACAAAAAAATAAAAAATTTAAAAACTAAAAGTGGACTACCCCGACCCCTATTAGGACTTGCATTTAGTATTGCATCTATCAAAATAAGTAATATTTGAGATGTTGAAGACCTCAAGTCTAGAGGGGGCTAAACCTGAGAACCCCTTCAACAAAATCAGTGAGGGCTCAGTCATTCCCTAGGCTTGTGGATAGGCCAAGGTTGAATATGCGGGGATGACGGTTTCTTCATAGATGTCCTGACCCGTTATGTTCAACCTATATCTTCAACTATTTTCTTATACTTATTTGTATTTCTTTAAACCCAGCATGCATCATTTCATACACCAACATGCATCATCCCACCATGACCATTCCCCGCTTCCTAATCCTGCCATAACCTCCTTCCAGTCCCATTATGAACATTTTAAAAATGGTCTTTTATAGCCCCAGAGAAAGTCTTGATTTTTCAATCGGTTTCCAACGGGTTTTAACAATGATTTCATCGAAACAAGAAGTTTTTCCATGACGAACTGAACCGGTATTGTTGAGCAAAACCTTATGAATTTGAAGAACCCAACCTTGGTTGATTGGCTGTCTCCTCTTTACTTTTCGCAATTTACTACATTTTTACCGAGTCCAGCACACTATGCAGTTCGGGTCCTGGCCGGTAACAATTCTCCCTCACGTGGGATTTTAGTTATTTACTTTCAATACTGTTCTTCTCTTTAACCAATCAACCAGAGGGAAGGTTTCGATAAGACAAAGGGTAATCTCGGAGTCTGGTAAAGTTTTATTCCACTCAACTAGGCCAATGAGGGCGTGTCTAAATCTACACCTTGGCGTCACCTTTTCAGTCCATTACCACTTCATTCCGCTACGCCTCATTATGCTTCGCTACATTCGCCTACGCTTCATTCGTGTCACTCCCCTACAAAGCCGACGCCAAGGCGAGGCAAGCTGTAGACACGCAATTTTGGCCTAGTTGGAGAGCTTAAATTCTTGTTTTCATGAAGTATATTTGAGTAACCTTTCAAGGGAACCGAGTTTTTCGGAAAAATTGAGGTTTTCGGTACATTTCAAAGAGAGTGGTGCCCTGTGTATAAGGGCACCAGGCGCCCTATAAATAGGGCACCAGGCACCCTACTTATAGGGCACCAGGCGCCCTATAAGTAGGGCACCAGGCGCCCTACTTATAGGGCACCAGGTGCCCTATAAATGGGGCACCAGGCGCCCTGTATATAGGGCGCCTGGCACCAAATCAAATCGATTCGACCGGCTGATTTGACCCCCCGCAGTGACTCATCTTGTCGATCTGACAGACCTCATGATGCTGGCGCCCTATATATGGGCCGCTATGCCGCGTGGCACTGCTTTTCGAAAATGGCCAAAGTGCCCTCTTTTGAGCTATAAACAGACCCCCATTTGGGACTGAAAGGAGGCTCCAACTCCGTACCACCCTAGATTTCATCCAATACCATGTTTCTAAGCCATCTACACCTCCCATAAGCCTTCAAACCGATCCAAAACCCTCTCCCAAAAATCCCAAAAACCTGCAGTTTCCTTCTTCAGAAATATGATTTTTATTCGACTTTGAGGGCCTCTACACTCCATTTCCCTTACATATAGTGCCAAAAAACTCTTTCATTAGCTTCACTTGAGTATTGGCTGCTTGAAGAAGTCCTTCTTCCATCTTGAAGGTCTTGCAACACTCCGGGGCGACGCAGCAAAGAAGGGAAGAAAATCTGCTGAAGTCAGTCCCTGGTGCCCCATAAATAGGGCACTTTGACTTTGGTCAATGCGCCCCATCAAGGAGACCCCTGCAGCAGGCACCCCATATATGGGGCACTAGCAGGGGCAGACCCCGTTTTGCATTTTTTTTGAGTTTATTTACATTTCCGGTCGATCCTTTACTCCCCCCTTTCATTTTAACTCTCATTAACATGTCATTTAGCATATATTGAGCCACTCATTTGCATTTTCATGCATATCTAAACCTTATAAATAGGGGTTGGGATTTAGTCCCAATCCGGTTAGTCTCTTTCCTTTTGCATGTTTGAATTCAAATTTGAGCACGATACTATGTTTTCATTAGAACTAATGAACCTTTCACTTGTTTCTATGTTTTCTTATGGACATTTTTAGGTTAATCCGATTGAGGCGAAGCTCCAACCGGATCAAAGACGAAGGACTCACTAGGCTCTCTTCTTTCGGCCGGCCGAGAGAGGAGAAGTCGGAACCCAACAATCTCCCTACTTCCAAAGGTACGACGGTTATTTCACTATTTCATTTCTTTTCATTCTACTATATTTTGGAGCCTTTGGCTCCTAGCAACCACACCCACTAACATCTCATCCACCAAGTCCCCAAAGCAAGCGTAGGGACCGAAAAAGGGGAGATCTACGGATATCCTCGTTTCGGGTGCTTACAGGTGCATGATCAATAATTCCTTAAAGCTAGTGTGGTGTTTCTGATAAATATCTTCACTTGTTCCCCTTCAAAAATAACATCTGACAGTTTCTCTGCCATTCCCCTCCAGCGATCAACAAACTTTATAAAGTCCTTTTTGGGCTTCTTCTTTTCAGCAATCAAATCTGTAATGGAGCATGATGGTGCCACCCGGTCTCTGTATCTTTGTAAAAATTTCATCTTGACAATATCAAAGTCTCCTACCTCAAAGGGGACGAGCGAGTAGAAGCATTCCAATGCATACCCTTCTAGTGATCGGCGGAACAAGAAAGCGAGAACCCTACGAGCATTTTTCTAGAATGAGGACTCATAGAGAAAATCTTTTAGGTGGAGAAAAATATTGCCAATACCATTGTAGCGGCGATAAACTGGTAGTTCAGAAGTTGGCAGGTGCAGAACTGGCAAAGAAGGAATAGAGACCTCAGGAATTGACTTAGAGTCCAGGCAACATCTCAGCTCTTCATAACGTTCATTCATCTGGGTGAGCAGGTTCATGATTGCCTGGGTGAGAGCAGGTTCTTGGTTTACTAGTGGGGTATGTGGTTAGAGGCATGATTCTAGAATTGAGGAGCATGACTTGGCAAATTCTCTAAAGAATGTCCCATGACTTGGTGGGCCAGGGGAGCAACATGGTTAAAATAAGGTGGCTGGACAAATGATGGTTAAACCACAGATGGTTGAACTATAGATGGTTGAATTATAGATGGTTGTGCAAGTGATGGTTGGATCACAAATTGCTGAACAATAGGTGGTTGAACAAAGGGTGATTGAATGAGTGGTGGTCAAACCATAGGACAATGAGATGAGGCAACTTGGTTGGCTTCAGCCTGATCAGAGGCAATTTTGCACTTCACCATGAATTGTATACGGGAGTAGATTTTTGGGTTAGTATACAGAGACAACTCCCTAAAGAGTTGTTCAACGTCTCGGGGGGCAGATGGTTGAGGGATCTCCTGCGGTTCTGACTCAAATAGGAGATTAACATGACCGTCTGACGGATTTGGTTGATGACCTATCTCGTGCTCTCGATGTTCAGCATGTTCCGCCATTCCAACGTGCTTTCTAGACCTTAATTGCATTGTCACCCTTCAACTTCAAGGAGAAACAAGTTGGCAAAACAAACAAAGAACTTTTTTAGTTTTTTTAGTATCTTGCAAAAAAATGTTAGAGTTTTGAATTTTTGTTTGACAAACAAGTGATGTAAGGACTTGAAAACAAGATTACGCAATGATTTTGATTAAACCTTAGGTTTATGAATTTGTTAAGAATTGTTCTCTCAACATATGGGTTAGGATCCTAACTCCAATCTCCAATGACCTAGGTTTCACACAATCTCACCATGTGTAGGTAACATAGGATGCTTCAGGTTTTGGGGAGTGGTACAACCAACCCGATCGTGAAGAGGAATACTCCACGTATGAGGAATTACAGAGGCCTTGATGAAAGCCAACCAAGTCAACTAGGAAGGAATATCCCAGAAGAGAGGTCAGAATCCACCAAGAGGGTGTTTTGGATGGGAGGGGTAAATGGGAGAGTGAGCTCCCGCCTCAAAAAAGTGTAAAAGAATAAGGTAGAGAGAAGGAGTAGAGAATGCAATCACGTAATAAAGCAAGTAATAAGGAAAACATAAATTTAAATAAACAAGCAATGATACAAGGAAAGTAACTAGAAACTAGACAAGCAACTAGAAACTAGAATCTAGACCTTGTTTCACATGGGAGCCAAATGGAGACAGTGTAAAGTGATGAAAAGAAGAGGGTTCAGATCGAATAGCCAAGCAAAAAGGGTGGTCCACGTGGGGACCGATGTAAGAACAAGCTGGTTCACATGGGAACCGGGGTAAAAGTGAAGGTGGTTCACACGGGAACCTGTTTTGGGTAAAAAGGGTGGTTCACGCAGGAACCGGTTTGAATGATTGAAAGAATGCCACGTGGGGCCAATTAAAGGTGAATAATAATCTGATCCAAGTGGGTATAGATCTGAAGGAAAGTGGTTTGGTTCACGTGGGAACCAAAGTAAAGAAAGAGATTGGTTCACGCGGGAACAGGTTTAAAAGGAAAAAGGGTGGTTCACGAGGGAACTGGTTTAAATGGAAATTAAAAATAAAAGAGGGTCACGCGGTGGCCAATTTGAGGGTGATAACCTGCAGAAAAAGAGGGAAAAAATCTGATTTGAATGACTGAAAATAAATTTTGGTTCACGTGGGAACCAGTTTGTAGAAGAGAGTTGGTTTACGCGGGAACCGGTTTTAAAGCAAAGGTGGGTTCACGAGGGAACCGATTGAAATAAAATGACAGAAATTAAATGAGGTACTTGGCACTTCAGATCTGATGAAAGATGGGTGAAATCAGAAATTTTGAGATGGCATGAAATTAGGAAAGGTGGACAGAAGGAAAGGCTCACGCAGGAACCGGTCTAGAACTAGAACTAGTTGCAAGGAAACACTAAGCACCTACGGTTGAAGACATTGTTTGTCCCACCGTGGTCGCCACAAAGCTATCGACTCTGAAAATTCGACGGGCCCTCTTTTTTGCAGGGAAGTCCGTGAATCTGGATCGTCACCTCAAGAGGGGATGAGAAAGAAAAAAGAAAACACGGAAAGCAACTCTCACTTCGGTCCCACAATCACATTGATCCCCGAACTTTCATCCCTTGGCATCACTCGATCACCAAAGAGATGGTTCGGGTCATGTGGGAGGATGATGAGAAGTATAAAATCAAGACATGTGGTCACTAGGAACAGCGGGTTCCGATTTATGAAATAAGATTGACCATGTGTACCCTAGTGTGAAGAGTACGGGTCAAAACTTCTCCTTCTTCAGCCGGCCGATGAAGAAGAGTTCTCAACATGTGGGTGCTTGATTTTATATGCAACTAGACAAACAAACAAGTGAAAAAGACAATTAGAACTAAACAAAGGGGAGTGTATGTAAAGAAAATGACAGACATACTAGAAACTGACTGGATTTGGGTTATCTCTAACCCCTCTTTTTTATTTTCGGATTAACAGACTAAAAATAATTTTAAAAATTTTAAAAATGATATGAGGATGGATAATCACGAAAAAAAGAGAAATAAAAAATAACAGAAAGATTCTGAAAAGAATAGAGAGAGATATGGCCAAATCTAGGTTGTCAAAAAAGTCGAGCAGCAATTCAGGATCTGCCAGGCGCGACTTTGCTTCTGCACTTATCACGACCAGCCCCGACCTCAGAAGAACATGCCGTTGATTGGAAACTGAATAAGACTTGGAGAGTAAGAACTTTGTTGTTGAGATCTTGGGCATAAGACGTCTACACGCTTCTATAGAGACCAAAGAATAGAGACCTGGCAGATCACCTACAGACCAGCCTTCCTCTCTCTTGAACCAACTTTTCTCTCTCTAAAAACTTAAAAATCTCTCTCTAAAAATCACAAAATAGATGCAGGAGGGACATTGTACATATTGATATGCTCGGAGGGTCACGTACATGCCTCTGGAATAACCGGAATTGGCCTCAATTTATAGGAGTGGCACATCTCATCCTTCCTACAAATTCGGTCTGATCTGGCCGAAAAATTTGATCCGATCCGGTTAGAGGTAGAATCCTGGTTGAAAACTGGTTCCCTCGTTCCCTCAATCAGGGGCACAAAGCCACATGCCTCAGGGGCAGGGCTCATGGCCACGTGCCTTGGGTCTAGGGCACATGTGCCTAGGGACCAAGGCATATGGGACTGTTTCTGCGCGTCCTTCTTCCGGAAGCATTGCGAACACTCCCGAACTCGAAATTCGACGCCGTTTGTTGTGTTGGAAAGATAACAGGCCGAATAAGCTATCTATATATTGTATCAGCCATAACACTGTACAAAACTTCATAATTTTATCCGGAAGTTAGGATAGTGAACAGAAGATCCGATACTGGTCGAAATGACTCTGACGGCCAACCGAAAAGACACGGTATGAATTAAAACTTGTCCGGAGTGTGAATATGATTATAACCTTAAATGCATGATCATTAGGCATTGGTCATTCAGCCAATTTCTATATTTACACGATTTACGTGTGGCTTTCGCTCGAAAATTATGGCTTTGTGTGGAAAACTTTGAAAAATATCCGATTTCGTTCGGCGAAGCTCCAAATGAACTTTAAAAGGCCCGGAATTATTCTAAGATTAATCACACATATTACCCTATAAAATATGAGTTTTATGCTCTGAATTAGGCTAATTTGGCGTGTCTACAGCCTCCTGCCAGGAACCCCCCTCGACAGATAATCCGTGCACCGTCTACTCCAGAAACACCACCAAGCTCAATAACCCAATCATTGGCTGCTACTTCTTCTTGCCAACTCATCATTAGGCCAGCCCCCACCTTGACTACACCTCCCTCAACTATTACTACACACTGGCCCTTGCTCATCTGGCCACCACAATAACCACCAAACTTGAAGCCCCAACCTATAAACTCTATCACTCCAAAACCCCAACCTATCACACCACCAACCCCACAACCTACCACCACTCCTGCACCCCAGCCTCTTCTTATCAGGCCGCCACCATCACCATCACCACCACCTCCAAATCCTACCCCTCTACCCACAAACCCAATCATCCCAAATCCACCAATCGCATTGCCTACCATACCAACACCTACACCGCCTGTTCCACCACATCCTACCCTAATTAACCCATCACCTCTACTCGACCACCAAATAGCCCTAGTGCTTCAGAGTGGGAGGATGTTCATGTGGCTCTTTCTCCAAGCCGGGACTCAATCGTAGGATCCAGTGGAGGAAGAACAAGTGGAAGAATCCTTGCTGGGCATGACCTATGATTTGTTCAAATATTTGGAAAAGGCACTGGCCTGTATCTCCATACTTGAGATGATTAAAAGATCAAAAGTGCACTAGGAAATTTCACAGCAGTATTTTCAAAGGGTTATGGTGAATGAAGATCTCCCACCTAAGAAGATCACTACAGTGTTAGCCCATAAAAGTGAGCACCCAACGCTCACTTTCTCTTAGGAGGAATTAGCAGATTCAGAGGTTAGGAGATACGCTTTACATGTGGCTGTTATCATCTGCAATGTCAAAGTAAAATTCTGTCTAGTTGACACTGGAGCTTCTATCAATGTTATGCCACTAGAAACTTTTTAGTTGTGCGGCATTTCTAAACAAAAGGTCAAGCATCTTGTGCCATGGTGATATTCTATGACAACTCCAAGAAGTCTGCACCTGGGGTGGTCACTCTAGAGGTTAAACTTGGACCATGTACGGTCACAACTAATTTTTATATCTTGGAACTGAATCCAACTTTTCGGGCTATACTTGGGAGGCCGTACTTGGAAGCAATAGGAGCTGTGGCTTCAAAAAATCATCAGTGCATAAAGTTTCCCTTTAAAGGACAAGTTGTCAAAGTAACCAACATGCCCATATGAGACGAGCTAAACGATGCTTTTTCACCCTTAGTACTGTCAATGCAACCCCATATCTCAGTGGGAGAGTTTCCAGAAGTTAGATGCATGACCGCCTCTCTACTAGACATAGTGGGATGGCGGATGATGATGAAATTGGGCTATCAGCCTGGAAAAGGTTTGGGCAAGGATCTTCATGGGATCACTCAGCCAATTGAAACTGTGAAATGGCCACATAGGTAGGGGTTGAGATACGAAAAGGATTCCATCCCATGGAGGGTCTTCCAGCCAGGATATGCTATGGGACTTCAAACATTCTTTATCAAAGGGGGAACCATGATGATGGCTGAAGATGACAAGAGTTCCATTACAGCTGTCAAGAGAAGGAAGGCTCCAGATGAAGAAGAAGACTTGGAAGATATGTGCCTATCTTTGACTCGTTTGTTCTCAAGTGGGGAAGAGAACCAAAAACCACTCAATGGCAGACCAATCTTGGATCATCCTGTCGAGCAAGCTACCACTCAAGTCAGAATAATCCCATGAGGCCCAAATAAAACAATCTTATGTGCAAACCTCGTGGCATTGTTTTTGGATCTTTTGGATATGGGCTTCCGAGCCCACTTTCTTTTGCCAGACCAAAAACTTACTTTGGGTTCATGTACCCTTTCTAGCCTTCCACTCTTACTGGGTCTGCTTACCCATTTAATCCCCTCATTAGCTTCAAGGCTAAGGGTTCTTTCCAACATGGGCTCACATGCCTATCCATTTCCAAAACTGGGTCCACATACCCGTTCACTTTTTTTATTAGTTTTGGATCCATGTGTCCACTTTCTGTTACCATTGGGTCTACGAGCCCCATTTTCCCCTTTATTCTTAAGTTTTCCTCTCTATTAATTCCGTCAGCTTCTAGCAAATCTTGAGTCACTCCAGCTCAATCTATCTTCTTACTTAAAAATCCAAAAAAAATGTCTTCTCTGAAACTCACATTTCCATCGAGGAGATGTCTCTACTCATCCTGGAGAGTGCTCCTAATCAGGGATCCTTCTCTTCTGAATCATTATTCGATATACTTGATCCTCCCTCCACTGTAAATACCACCTCTCCAGCTTTGTCTTCAGTAGGTTAGGTTAAGTTAGAAATAGGAAAGTAGAGGTAAATGAGTTCCAAGTAGGTATCTGCAACAATTGACATAGAAATGCGTAGAGTGTGCAAGGCTACCAAACTTTTTAGAGAATACCATCCAGCTGGATGAAATCTGATATGAGGATGAGCATAACATAGATCATACTTTGGAGTATATGAGGTGGTATTAGAGAAGGATCCTGAATCTGAGGATGAAGTCGAGGACTTGGCTGATGCGCATGCATCTGGACCTAGAAGATTTGAAGAACCATTAGCCACAGAGAATGAACCAACTAAGGAACTAAATTTAGAGCCTGATCAGCTTTTCTGTATGAGCGGCATTTGGAGCGGTGCACGACTTGGTGTCTCAGTTTTGGGCTTCTTGTATTGCAGACTATCCACAGCTTGCATGGGTCATCCTCCCTTTAGCAATGCTCTCCTACTGACTTGTTGGGCTGACCTCCACTTTAAGTTTGATCCAGCCAATGAGGTGACTACCAGGTCGCAGCTCTTTCGCTGTAGCCCCTTGTTACTGTATGTTGCTACACTCAACTTTGGCGAGAGGGTTGCTAACATGTGTGCTTCAGTGAAAAAGAAATTGGAGTGCCATGTGCGTTTTGCCTCCAAGTACCATTATGGCTTCCTGCACTCTTCTATTGCCATGATGCATAAAGATTTCCAGGTGTGTTTTGCTCCCGGTGTGGACCTCCGCTTGATTATTAGTTCAGCTTTTGTGTTGTACAATGCCCTTCGCTACCATTCTCAGATTGGCTTGCCTCACCATGAGTTGCCCAAGTTGTTTCACCTACCACCCATCAAGGGTAGGCAACTTGGTTCTACGTACGATGAGGAGAAGGCAATTTCAGTAGTTGCTTTATGGGAGGCAAGTCGGGTACGCTACCCGGGTCTCTTTATTGAGGAAGACCCTGGTTAGAAGCACCATTACATCTTCGAGTTAAAGCTTTTGTTTGCCTGAGGATCTTCTTTCCTATTCTTATTTGTCAGAAAAACTGATGTTATTTTTAAATAAACAAAAAAATTTTATATAGTAAGTTTGAGTGAAAATTTAATGAAAATTCATTTTGTTTTAGAAATTTTAGGGACAGGTCTTGACAATTATGATGAATATGGCTTTCTATTTTTCAACCACCTGGATATTTTTTAGTATGAAATGAAGTATTTTTCGTAGGTTTTACATTGCCTTTTTTTCTTCAACTAATTTTTCAGAGCAAATCGTGAGTCCGATGAATTTTATTTCGGTGGCTCCTTGATCAGCTCGATTTTCTAAATAGTATGGAACCTTCTGAAAAGTTTGCCATTTTTGTCAATTTTGAACATGAAAAATACATTTTTAACCATTTCTGGCTAAGAAATGCATAGAATTTTCTTCTGTCACCCAAAAAATGTTAGCTAGTGAAGATAAAAAGTAACAATATGTTAGGCTATTTTAGAACCTTAGGCATTTAAAGTTATGTAGAAATAAGATTTTTTGGTGGAAATTTAAAAAAAATTTCTTTACAAAATTTTTCAAGGCAAACTGGGCATCGGATTGAAATTCTTTCGGTGACTTCACAATTAGCTCGATTTTATGAACCCTTGGTGATTTTTTCAATTTTCTCTTATTTTTACATTTTTATGCTCTATAAATACCCCCTCGAGGTTAGAATATCTTCATTTCATCCTACACACTATCTCTCCTCGCCTAGAAGCTCTGTCAGTTATAACTCATTTTCGAAGTCTGAGTTGCCTTCAAAGGTCAGTGCCCCTGTTTTAAGAAATGTATATCAGGATTTTCTCTTTAATTTGGTTCAAGTTTCATGTAATTCTAAGTTCATTTGCTTAATATATTGCAAAAATAAGAATTTGGGGGTTGAGGGGAAGGCGGTCAACGCCGCCCTCAACCTGGGGGCGCGATAGGAGGGTGCGGTCACTGTGCGCCCCCCTCCAAGGGAGGCAAGGGCGCGGTGACCGCGCCTTTGTTCTGAGGGCACGATCACCACGCCCTCAGGATGAGGGTGAACCCTCTCCTTGAGGGTGCACTCGACACACAAGTTTTTTTTAAAAAAAATAATTAACAAACTTATTTTTTAATTAATTAATTAGGGTTTTTATTCCTGGGATGATGTGATGTTAACTTCCCTTTTGATGTAGATGTTGAGATGCGCTCGTCGGCAAAACTCCATGTCCAAGGAGGTTGACCTCCCGACTTACCACGAGTTACGTTTTCTTTTGCCCTGCACTTAATGATTAGTTCTTTTGTATTTCAACAATAAAATTGAATGAACTAATGAAATGAATTTCTTGTAGGCCCGGGTGAAATCCCGAATCTCGTGGGACTTGGTGCAGGTTTGGCTGGAGGAAATGGGGGTTGGACCCCTCCTCCGAGTGACCCTATTCTGGGAGGACCTACCCCTAGTGCATGTCCTCCGCGAGTCATGGGACCCGGATTCCTTCATTTTTTTCTTTCTTTGGGGGCACATGATGCGATCCCCAGAGGATGTTGCACACATCATCGGTCTCCATGTTGACAATGCAGACATGACAAATTGGCCTGATTCAAAGCCCCAGACTCTTATTCCATTGACAATATCCTTTATTTGACCGTTATCTGATCCAGATTACCTCATCGATATGAGCTATGGATGTTGGTGTAGCCCCTCATGAGTTGGGAATGGACTGATGATTTTCAAAGTAATGTCGTAACCTTCAAGCGAGAACCACATGTTAATCGTGAAAACACACGAAGCCTACTCAATGACTGACCCTGAAAGGTTCATAATTGAAGGTCTCGAGAGTCCCGTGTGTGTTCCATAACATTCAGGGTTTCCGAGAAGTCATTTTGGTAGGCGTTGGTCTATAATAGCTTTTCGTTATGGCTTTTCGATCCGTGTTGACACGGCTATCCCGGACCACATGTTAAGCCTTTCTGGTCATCAATAGATATTTTCGGGTCATCCGGGTGGATCCTAGCCGTATATTTCATCCATCGGTGCCATAGGGCCGTTTCGGTCGATTTTAGGGTTTCTATGCTTTTCTGAGTTTCGATTCACATTTACCGAGTTAATCTTGGATTTTTCGATAATTTCAGGTTTTTCGACCATACCAAACTTGCTCAGTCATCATTTTAAGTCATCCTAAGTTGACCAAGATTCCTCGATCGAAACCATGCCCTTTTGGATCTCCGTCGTGGATTTTGGCTTTCCGTGAGAGGGTAAAATGGTAGAAAGCCCCGTGTGATTGTCTCGGGAGTCATGCCAACTAGTTTACTGACTTGAGGAGCTACGGTTTAATGCTCTCTTTTCAACAAAACAAACGGGAGCCAAATTGGACGTCCCATTTACAAGTTACGGCCTGCGAAACACGTACGTAGGAGAGAGAGTGTACCTCACCCCCACCCCGCTTGAAATGGGAGGGTGCAGTCACCGTGCCCTCACAGTGGGAGCGCGCCCTGAGCGCCCTTGCTCCCTTTGAAAAGCGCGGGTGCGGTCTGTTTCCAAAAACCAGAAACTACCCCGATTAGCACCTTCTAAACCGTATTTTGGAAAGTTTCCCCCACTTAAGATCGCTTGAAATGGGAGGGCGCGCCCTACATTCCCTCAAGGTGAGGACGCGCCCTACGCACCCTCAGGTGGAGGGCTCACATCCTTTGAAACATGAGGACGCGGTCGGGCCAGTTTCTATATTTTCAATCTCTATAAATTGTGGGATATTTCCAATGAACCAAGGTTAACCCCCCATGCCTAGCTCATCCTGAGGTCGTCCAAACTCCCTCCCAAGGCCATCCCAACATCCAAAGCCGATTCGATGTCGAGAGATTGATCCCAAAGTGAAGAAGAAGGCCCGATCCATGTGCTCTGCATCACAAAACTGTAAGGAATCGTCCATAAAATTTGGTGCAGCGGAAGTGACGATTCCTATGGGTTCCTTTAGAATCCGTCTCAATCAGAACCGAACGACGAAAACCGAAAACCGATCAAATCGGGTTCGAATATACCTGATAGGGATTCATATAATCCCATGGAGAGGAAGGAGATGAGCTTCTCAAGCTCTACAAACCGTTCAAGTGTCTGGTCTCCAGTAGTATCCACACAAACTTCACCCACAGCAGGTTCTCCCTTCGCGCCGGCATCGAGAACTCTTCCCGAACGGAGCTCCATCGACCATGGACACCTTCTAAAGAGAGGAGGAGGTAGGGAGGAGGTTTGGGACGTGGTTTTCACCCTTGGCTTGATGGGGTTTGGCTGAAACCATTAGTATTTATAGAGAATTATGGAATTTTTCATAAAAACCCAAAATCTCTATAAATTACGTCCTTGCCCCTATACTTGTGGATAAGTCCTTTTGTGTGTGACCCACTAGGCCCAATAACCTATTTGGTTGAGGCCTAAATAAAATAGAACAATTCTATTTAATTTAATTAAATCTATTATCTGATAACAGATTAATCGGCCTACCGATCATGAAGGGTACAAGCCACATCCCATGATCCCAAATGGCTATGGGGATAATCTCATCTCCATTAAGCCTTTCCATCATCAGTTACCACATGGATATAAACCCTCATCCATCCAATGTCCCGGTCGGAAAGAAGTACGGTATCGACTGTCAACTCCTTAGTGTACCGACTCTGTAGGTTCCTGTACTCGGAATTGGATCAATTGGAAAACTCCTTTTCCAATTATCCTATCTACCCTGGCCAGGGATTTAGAGTACTATCCCATAGGACATTCACTCTCACTTACCGAGAGTGGACGATCCCATGTTGTCCGCTCAATTGCCTCCATCGGATTTTCCTTGTACCCGATCCATCGCTATATAGTACCATCTAAATTGTGATCCATAAGTCAATGGTCAAAGCACAAGTTCCACCCAACAAGGCATCTTTGGCGACTCAGGTCAAAGGTCCAACTATGCAACCGTGATGATAGAAGACCCTGATTGATAGTTCGGTAAGATACCATTCAGGGTTTCTAATTCGGTCAGTTCAGTGAACTCATTCAACTAATGAGCACCTGCATGTGTATCTCAGTGTATCCACACTAATGACCAATGAGATCGGTCATCCTCATCACATGAGAAGACATCACATACACTAGTCTATCCGGATCCTTGATGTCCCGTCTCAAGTATCCTATGACTAGGAACATTTAGATCAAATACCTCTAGATGATCAATCTCATTATCATGATCTCATCATGATTTAATCATCATTGTATTTGATCAAGGACTTCATTATTATATTCACATCTAGTAAGAGCTTATAATGAAGATTTTCCTAATTAATTGAATAAGATATTTCTAGAAATGTCGAATCATATCATATATGATTGGCTTATAGGGCATACATTTCTATCAAGAACTTCATCAGCTTGTACAGAAAATCTGGGGCTTCTTCTGCCAAAGTGTCAATAGAATAATCGTTCCTCTCCTCGTCCTCTTTCATTTTTAAGTGGCGGCACTTGATTCTGACTTGCCATCTATCCGTGGAGATTTCTGCACTGAGGGCGTGCATCCAGGTTCTGTTCTTCCGTATCCGTCCAATTTCATATTTTCTAAAGTCTTGTGCGGATGAATTTCGGAGAAGTCATAAATAGGAGATCTCTTCCTCTCTGAATTATCCATATATAGAAATAAACGGCACTCAATTCTAACATTGGGGTCGTCCATAGGATTCTCTGCACCAAAGTTGCGCCAGAAGGGTGCAAGGCTACCCAAACCGGCCTTCTTCAACCAACTCGGCTTCAACTCAAGCCAATTCACTTCATAAATTCTTCTTAACTCATTTCATTCAGTCTATTTATTTGTTAGAACATGTTTTAGTTTAGTTTGAATTATTTTTACATAACCAAAAATACAAAAAAGGGGGTTAAGGTTCACCCCGAAGCCGGTGAGTTCGGTTTCAATTGCTTATTTCTCTTCTTTTGTTACAGTTACTACACTTCCCACAAGTCTAATCAAACTCTTCACTTGATTCTTTATTTTATGTTGCTCATATTGATCAAGCTAGTATTGGTTGGACTCCCCCTCATCGGCCAGCCGTAGTGGAGGAAGGTTGAACTCACATCTCAATCTCCCGTGCTAAGGTACACGGTCATTTAACTTAATCTCTTGTTCAATTCCATAAAGTGGAGCCTGCGGCTCCTTGCGAACACCTCTTTTATTCATGCTTTAAGTTCATTTATTTCTCTCTCTCCTCCCATATGACCCGAACCATCTTCGGTGCTCGAGTGACGTCGTGAGATGAAAGTTCGGGGATCAATATGAGTGTGAGACCGAGGTGAAGATTTTACTACTTTTTGAGTGTTTTTCGATTCACTCCCTTTCCTCTATTCTATCTTTCACCTTTTCTTAAGGTGCCAATCCAGAAATTATTTTTAGAGTCGACAGACAGTAGGCCGGTGTTGTGTGCCACCTCTTCATATTAGTCTCGGGAGTTACATGCCTTCTTCACCTACGAGCCCTAGTTTGACTCAGAGGAGGGTCTACACACCATTGCCAGACTAGAGGCTGGCAAGATGATGGATTTGGTAGATGCTGAGCGAGTTTAGGGTGAGACCCAAGATAGCTTTTTCTGTCTCATGGTTGGCCAGGCTGCGGCAGCTTTCATCGGCTTACCTGGCACCGTGGAGGCAGACGTTGACCTACGTCGATTCCTCCCCATCTTCCTCAGACGCCTGCTACTGGGCTCAAAGATGGACTACATTCATTTGTGGTTTCTTCCCTTGCTTGTTGACCTAGACCAAGTTGGCATGTACGCGTGGGGGGCAGCGATGCTTGCCTCACCTATTTTGCAGCCTCCAGCCTGAGTCAGGCTCTGTTTTTGTCACTGACTTCTCTCCCTTCTTTTAGGTGACCTTGGAAGCTTTCTTTTTCAATACTTGTATGCTCTACTCTATTCTTGTACATGTTGCTTGACGAGTTATGCCTTTTGCAGGTTTGCAGTTATCTTTACTTCCCCTTGGGTTGGGGCACAACAGTCCTTTTCATGTCTCCTCCCCTTGATGGTTCATTGGGAGCCTATCCACCCTTCTGAGGGCCATCGGAGCCAACTAGCACCTATCCGTGCACAGATGTTCCACTTCCCACACACTGAGGTATATTTAATTAATGCATTAATCTTATTTTAGTAAATTGATAATCATGATTTTCCTTTCTGCAGGTGTGTTGTTGGCCACCTTGAATTGTTGATTCGAGTCGTGTCTTTGGTCGGGATCTTCATCTCCTATGCGTCAACGAGCTAGCACCATTGTGGCTTTGCCTCTCGGCGCACTCCCTAGGTTTGGAGCAGGACTGGTCGGAGCCTCCTCCTCGTCTTCCACCAGTTGGGGCCCGCCCTAGGCATATGATTCTTCTAGTGGACTGGGTGGAGAAGTACCAGGCCTCCATTGCATTATGGTATGAGGGCGGCGAGGTAGTTACTGGCTGGGCAAAGGATAGCCTAGACTACTTCTGTCGCTACAAGGAGGCCTACGGACACCTGTATGTCCCTGAGGGTCAAGTAATGTTTCTTTCTTTTGCCTTTAACCTGATTCTGCATTGTTGCTTCTTTTGACCTCTTTGACATTTTAGGAAGCTCGAGCTTTACTGTTGTGCCAAAGGCTGGAGATAGTTGGTCTTCGGCAAGAGGTGGCTTCTCTTCGCACCACCTTGGAGACTGAGGTAAAGATTTTTAGCCTTGACTTCCATTTTTGTTGTAGCACTTGCCTGGCTTTGACATGTTCTCTTTTCTACTTGTGGCGCAAGGCCCATGTCGAGGGTTTACCTCCTTTGTTGTCGAGGGAAGAAGTGGCCGAGCTTCGCTAGCGTCTAAGCGAGGCGAAAGAGACACTAGAAACTAGGGAGGTAGAGCTATCCTTAATTGATTTTCCTTTTTGATCATTGATCTTTTTGTTTTATGTTCTTCTCTCCTTTTCCAGGTTGTCAAGCTTTAGGGTACTATTGCTTCTTCGTCCATCCAGTCTTTGGAGGCCGAGGTGGAGACATGGTGGCCTACCCTAGTAGACCTTCGTTTCCAGATGGTCATCTCGAATCTCCATCTTCAGCATGAGAGAGCAATGCGCGAGATGGAGAGCCAGCATAGTCAGGCCATACGATCCTTGGAGCAAATGCACCTGTATTCGTAGGTTCATTTGGCGACGACGAAGGCGACATTGCAAGTTTACCACCAGGGCGTCCCCACTCAATCAAGCCAAAGCCGTACGCATTAGAGCAACTCCCACCGGAGTGGTACATAGGAGTGGTGGTGCCCCTCGTAGCCAGAGTCGCCATGGCCAGAGCCAGTAAGGGCAGAGTTAGAGCCACATGAGTGGCGCCATTGTGTACTTGGCCACTTCTTTGGAGCGTCATCAGAATGAGGCGATTGCAGTGGTGTTAGACGAGATAGCTTCCATGCCTCCTCCACTTGGTCATTCCCCTAGAGAGGGTGGCAGCGGGCACTGATATTTGTAGCAGGTTTAGTTTTTTTGTTGTTATAGCTACTTTTCTTTCTTGTTGTAGCGCTTGATGATGTACTCTGACCATTATTTGCTTGCTTCAGTGTTGTTCGATCTGCTTGACATTACTCAAAAGGCTAGTCAGTATCGCATTTTGGCTTGGCCCCTTGCGACTTTGTCAAGGGGCAAAGCCATCTAAAAGATGGTAAACAACAATAATAAAATCAAAAAGAAAATGTTGGGTAAGAAACATACTTGTTGGTGAGACCTCCTCCGCTCCTTGACTCATGTTTCTTTTTTGAAATGCTTAAAAAAGGGGTTAGATCTGTGCCATGGCTTACCCTCTTGCTTATTGTCTTCTTGGCTTGCTTATATGTTAAGGGGAGTAGCCTTATTAACAAGGTGGAATAAAACAATGACTAAAAGGAATGAGAAGGGTTGAGAGGACTTACCTGTCATGGCGAGAATTGCTCCCCTTTCGTCCATAAATTCTTGAAACACTTGATTAAAGAGATTAAATCTTTACCATGACTCATCTGTTTCCCTATTGCCATTTGCCTTGACTTAGCTCAAAGGGAGGAGCCTTCTTAATGAGGTGCAATAAAATAAACTAAATGACTGAAATGAAATGGTTTAAGAGAAGTTACTTGTCATCGAGAGACCCTTCCCCTCTTATTTTAAAGTCCTTGACTCATAGGTTTAAGGAAAACTCTCACCGTATTCTCTTCTGTTCGGTCCAAGATAGGTGAAGGAGACTAGAGGGGAGAGAGTATCAAAAGCATCCACCACCCTAGTAGGAGGCAGTCTCAGAAGGTCCAATTTCTCAAAAGAAAGAAAAAAAAGGTGCCAAAAGATGGGCAATGAACCCCACAGGTTTAAACAAATATGGGCCTGTATGATGAGTACCCAAAATATAGAAATGAAAAAAAGTGCCAAATGATGGGCAATGACCACACAAGTCAAAGCACCTGTCCGAATGTGTGTCACAAAAATAGGTTTGTCAATAAAGAAGAAAAAACCCGAAGAGGCTGAACCATAATGGGTAATTAGGTGTAAGTAGAAAATTCCCTCCCAACATCTACAAAGCTTATCAAGGACTTCCTTATCAGTTCTTCATTCTTAACCTCCAGGGTATGGGTGGACCAACCAAATCAAAGCTAAACTATGGTCGATCAAAGGTTGTAGGTCAGAAAGATTCTAGGTAAGGAACCCTTTTTTGCGTATGGTGTCTACCAACCATCCTAGAATAACAACCAAAGTGATGAGGACTTCCGTTGATGCTATTTTTTCTCTCCCAAACAAAAAAAAAATTTTAAATTTCAAAAAATGAATATTTTTAACAAAAATTCAACAAAAATATTTTTTAAAAAAATCCAAAAAATATTATTTCTAATTTTTAAAAAACAAAAGTTTTTATAAAATTCTAAAAAAACAATTGAAGATTTTCAAAAATGTATATTTTTAAAATCCTGAAAAATTGAATGCTTTCAAAGTTCGCCAAATGGAATATTTTCAAAAGTTTTTTTTCAAACTCCAACAAAAAATTCCAAAATAAAAAAATCATCACCATCTTTAATTTAAATTTTCATCTTTACACTCATGTTTACCAAAAAATTATTGCTTTATTTTTACACTCATAAGAAGATTGTCATCCATTGACAAAGGTCAAGACAGTCCGCAACTTGCAAGGGGGATAAATCACACTGTTGTTCTAATCTCTTTTTTTGAGTGTTTTAAACACGAAGAATAAACAAGAACTTTACACAATAAGGCAATGCTCGCCACTTCCCTCCCCTGATGATTCTTAGGAGAAAGTGTCACCATAACCTCAGCCTCAACTTTTTCGAGGAACTTTCTTCAACAACTCTGTGTCCTTATCAGGGCACATGAACCCTTTTGTGGGAATGCGTGTCATCACATCGCAAACTCACCATTATCATTTCTTCTCTTAGCATATATTAGGTGCATTACTATTTATTTATGCATTGATGTTGAAGACCGTGAGTGCGAAGAAGACTAGGCTCGAGATCCCCTTCATCAAAATTCACGACGATCAGGTCATTCTTCGTGCTCACTAATAAGCCAAAATTAAATATCGAGGGATGATGGTTCTCGATTGGGTATCCTGACCTCTGATGTTCAATCTATATATTCAACTATCTTTTAGTTAATTTTTGACTTTTTTAAGCCCAGCATGTATCATATAGTTTTGCATTAGTTTCATTGCATTCTTACTTGTCATCTCTGCATCCCTCCATGATCATCACCACACTCTTTGGATCCCACCAGGTGCCTTCTTACCAACATTCGTCCCATAATTCTTATCTTCTCGATCCCACTATGTCTTTTGTCCCACCACATCTATTATTCTACCATAATCACATGTGTCCCACAAACGTCTTTCATCTCTATCCCACCACAGCCTCCTACAAAACTTTCTTGGTACTTATCCCACCATGGCAATCCCCATTTTCTATCCCACCATGGGCACCCATTTTCATCATAATTTTTGCACCACCATTATCCTCACCATCTATTGATTGAGCCTAAACATTTGCCTTTTGGAATTTGAGATCATTCCATTCTGAATCAAATCTTATTTTTTAGAAAATTTAAACGAATTTAAGAGTCTGAATATGCTCAATTTGTATTCTTTTATTTTGCAAAACAAATATTTTTTTAAACTTTAGTCCATCATAGTATAGGAACACCACAAAGATTAGTTTGCTGGTTGATGATGAACCTACGAATCCATGATTCAAGGACTCCCCACCACGTTGGGGGTTGGCTACTCTTCTCTCATGACCGTGGCACATATTTTACCAATCGTATGTAATAAGTCTTAACGAAACGTGGTAGTAATCCAAGAAACATGAGGAAGTCACTTTGCCAAATTTGATCGATGAGCGTGTCTATATTTACACCTTGATGCCACCTTTTTAGTCCATCACTATTTCGCTCCACTACATTCCATTACAATTCATTTCACTTCGCTACATTTCACTTCATTTCGCTACATACCAATCCCTTGCAAAGTTGACATCAAGACGAGGCAAGCTGTAGATATGCCAATTTGACCTTATTTAGAGCTTAAAACTCTTATTCCATTGGCACCTTTTCGAGTTTTCTAGGTTCCTCTTATCATTTATGGTCATCCACCTAAGTTGTACGGGTTTCCACCAACTTTCTAGGTCATTCCAATGTTTTCTATGTTATTGCTAGCTTTTCCATGTTTCGGGCCACCATTCCAGCCTTTGGTCCCATTGAGAGGATAAAGAAAAAGTTACAGTCATGTAGCAAAGTCTTGGGATGTGTACTAGCTAGTTTATCAATTTGGGGAGCTGCACTTGTGAGTCTTCTTTCATACGAAACAAACGGGAGTCGAAACGGACATCCCGTTTGCATGTTATGGCTCGCGGACGTAGGGCGCGTAGGAGACAGAACTAAACGTGCCCCCGAACTGGGGGCGTGGTCAGCATGCCATCACCTTGATGGCACAGTCTACATCCAACTGATGGTGCTCTCAAACTAAGGGCACGTTCAGTTTCGGAAACCAGAAAATTGCCCCGATTTCTGACTTTTCAAACCGGTTTTGGAAGGTTTCCCCCCTTAAAAATTGATTATTTTGACCACGCCCTCGGGTCGGGGACGCGTTCATTTTGCCAATCTGATTTTTAGCATGTTTCTAGAATCTTTCATATTTTTTTTGCAATGACATGCTGAATGTGTCCTCGAAGTGAGGGCACGCCTACTGTGCCCTTAGTCTAAGGGCGCAGACTGCGCACCCTCAGGTTGTGGTTGCAACCATCGCACCCCCAACCCAGGTGCATGTTCAGTCTGTTTCCCTATTTTGCACCGGTTTTGATTCTCTATAAGTTTTGGCCATTGAGGAATGATCCAGGATTCCTCTCCTTGTCCTCCATCCACCTAGGCTCATCCCAACCTCTCCAATTTGTCCTCTCTTCATCCCAATGCCCAGAGATCATCTTAAAGTAAAAGAGAAGCCGATCTATGATCCAACGTGTTGTTGTGCCTATCATCAGCTTCCACATAGTTCTCTAAGCATTTTCTGGCCGATATTTACTGAGAAGAAGTGTTCATCATCGAGCTACCTTTTGTCTCCAATAAACGATGATCAATTCTGATGTCTCTACGGCTTGTGACGGCTTCTACACCGGCACTGTGCAAACAGATATGGAGTTTCCTCTTCTGGATCATCATCTTCTTAGTCAATTTAAATACATTTACTTTTGTATTTATCCTATACATTTTTTATATAAATTGTTCCCCGGTGAGTCATCTTTCATTTACAACAAGAATCATTCAATTTTGATATCTTTGGTGCCCATAGCACATCCTACATCGACGTTACACTGGTGGTTTCCAAAACATCATTGTCCAAGATCCAAATTATAAAAAAATTAAAATGATCTATCATAGGATTCAATCCAAATTGTCTCACCTTAAAAAACCTTTTGTAAGTCTTCTTTATTTTAAAAAAATGGGAGTCCATTATGACTTATATATTGTTTGTGGTAATCATTTCAACAAAGTCGCACAATCTGATATTGTTTCCAATTTTTTGTCCACTCCATAATTCCTACAAGGCTGTACGAACATATTTAGGAGAAGTCTTTAACATAGAAATTCTTTATCTCCAAGTTCTCTTTCCATTACAACAAATGGCACTCAATTCTGACATTGGGACTGCTCGTGGTGAGCTTTGTACCAAAGTCGCGCCAGATAGTGTCAATGCTCTCCCAATCCAAGGGCACGCCCTCAAACCCAAGGTGCACCCACCGTGCCCTCAAGTCGAGGGCACATCCAGACTTGTGTGTTGCCTGGCCAGATCGGCGATACCTTCTCTATTTTAGCTCTAATTTGAGCCATTAACATTTCTACTTCTTTCTCATTCATCCAGCATCATTTATACATCATTTTTTTAGTTTTTGTATCATCTCATATATCATAAAAAACCAAAAAGAAGGGATTAGGGCTAACCCCAAAACCGGTGAGTTTCCTTCTAATTGTCGCTTTTCATGCCACTTTTTTATAGTTACTACACTTCACTCAGTTCTAATCCTTATTTCACTTGTTTTCTTGTTTTCTTGTCTTCTAGTTGCATATAGGGGTGGGCACGGTTCGGTTTGGTCCGGTTTGGACCAATTTTTTTCCAAACCGAACCAAACCGAATCACCCTCCCAAACCAAACCGAACCAAACCGAATCAATTCGGTTTGGTTCGGTTTAAACCGAAAATAAATAAAAATATTTAAATTAATTATTTTTTACATATATATACTAATTTTTATGTTAAAATTAATGAAAATAAATATTGGTTTATTATAAAATTTATAAAAATATCATTTTTATTAATACTATAATAGTTTTTTTATATTTTTTTGATTAAATTGGTTTAAACGGTTTGGTTTGGTTTAAATCGGTTTGGAGATTTTTCAAACCGAACCAAACCGAAAGGGGGTCCAAACCGAACCAAACCGAACCGAATGGACTGGTTCGGTTTGGTTTCTCGGTTTGAACCATTTTGTGCCCACCCCTAGTTGCATAAGTACATCAAGCAAGCGGTGGTTGAGGACTCTTCTTCATCAGCTGGCCGAAGAAGAAGGTTGAGCCTAAACATCGATCTCCCGCACTAAGGTATATGATCATTTTTCTTTTACTTCCATTATGTAAAGTGGATCCCGTGGCTACTGACGACCATATCCTCTAATCTTTTTTTTTTGCATTAAGTTATTTCTATTCCGTCCTCACTCTCCTTTCACACGACCTAAACCATCTCGCCAGTGCTTGAGCAACGTCAGGAAATGAAAGTTCAAGGATCAATGAAAGTGTGGGACTGAGTTGAGAGCTTTTCTGGTTTACTTCTATTCTTTTATCATTCTCTCTTGAGGTGACGATCAGATTATGACAAACCCATTTTCGGAGTTGACAAATGTATCACTACCAATATTTGTTGTGAAAATGTAAGAAGCCATCTCCTTCACTATCTCCCACACCTTTGCCATAGTTGTATAGCACGACGTCTCCAACAACACCACCTATAGCTACATATTCTCTTTACCAAAAGACTTCCTAACTAAATCATCGCCTCACTGCATGCATTCCTTAACAGTGACCAATTCTAAAACTCATGTGGTTGAGTAACAAGCAATGGTAGTCTCTGATGGTTCACATCCATGGTGTCTTAATGATGTCAACAAGCAAGATGAGCCCACTTGTTTCTCTCAAGCTTCTAGGGATCCATCATGGAGAGCTACTATTGTTTATGAGTTTGATGCAATGCTCTGTAATGGCACATGTTCTCTTGTTCCACGCAAGCTAGGTATGAATGTGATTAGTTGCAAGTGGGTGATTAAACTCAAAAAAAAATTGATGACTCCCTTGAATGACACAAGGCAGGACTTGTGGCTAAGGGATTCTAACAAGAACATGAAACAATTAGCCCAGTAATAAAAATAACTACATGTGGTAACATAGATTAAAATTTATATTTTTTATGAAGTGTTTTGAAAAAAGTTTTGTTTTTTAGTATTCGAAATATCGACGTCTTAGTTTTCTAGCAAAATAGGTGATAACTTATAAAGATACTAGATAGTCAAGTGATATTATAAAATTATAGAACCGAGGTTCGGGTTATGAAAAAAGTTGTTTTTGACCTCTCCATCGGATGGTATGAATATCTGATGTTTATTACATTGAGCAACCACTCGAATACCCTTGATTAACTGTCATAGCGATCTATTTGATGAGAGCGTGCACATCCACAATATATAAAGAACACAAAGGGCCCCGGCCTTTCAGTCCCGATGAGATGTAAACAAATTTGGTTAAATTTTATTTGAAGTTGATTTAAGTTTTGATTTGAAATGTTGATTTCAGATTAGTTTGAGATGTTAACTTCATATTTCAATTTTAATTTGGTTTTGAATGTTGTTTGCTTTAAGTTTGTTTTGAGTTGTTTGGTTTTGATTTGGTTTCTTTTGGTTTCTTTTTTTTTCAATTGGTTGAAATGTTTATTTTTGTTTGAACTTGAAATTTTAGATGTGTTGATCAATTTGGCTTGTTTAAGTTTAGTTAACATGAATTAAATCAATTTAATGTAGTTTTCTTATATCAGTTGATATTTTAATACCAATTCGGGTGCATTACGATGCTGTGTTGAAGGGCCAGCTAAGGGGCACACAAAGACCTGGCTATGAGTACTTTGATAGGCCAAACATGGGCAGAAAGGGCGCTTATGTTCGGATGCTGCTCAGGTGGGCAGAACTTGGGCTATTTGGATGACGAAATAGGAAATCTAAGGGGCTGTTCAAGGGAGCCTGATTGAGGGGATCAGACAAGAGCTGATCAAGAGTAGGCTTAAAGACACTCAAAAGGACCTGATTAAAGATAGAAATGGGGTGATTTTTTATCTATTTAGGTGACTGTCAAAGGGGTTAAATAGGGGCTGGTTTTAAGGCTGGCAGAGAGGCCTAATTTGGGTGTTTTCTGAAGTCTGTTCAATTGGGCCGTAAGGATAATCGAACATGGCCTGATTAGGGGGATGTTCAGAATCCTAATAGGCTGATAGAGGGGTGGTAATAAGGGGCCTGATGCTGGTGATAGCATGGGGCTATTTGGAGATGGCCAAAGGGGCTATTTACAGGCCATCTATGTGTTGTGTGCACATAGGCAAACAAGGGGGCTAGAATTAGGACATCAAGGAGTCTGAAATAGATGCTGAATTGGAGTGCTTATGGGGTTGTGGATGGAGGCATTGTAAATGGCCAAAGAGAAGGTCGAGGGTAAGATAAAGAAGAGGAGAGGAAGAAATTGAGCTACACTCTTTTCTTTCTCTACTCACCTTGTTTTCTTTTTGGTACTGCAGATAGTGCTATAGATGGGAGGGTCGTGTGCCCTTCTTCTCCTTCTTTTTTCTTCTTTGCTTTGGTGTGCAGGTGCTGGAAAAGTAAGATGAAGCTACTGGTGATGTTGAAGGCTGCCCAAAGGATGAAGAAGACTTGCTGCTAATACTGGAGTTAGCGCATAGTCCAAGTGGACTGGCTGCACCTGCTACTGGTGCACCTACTAGAGGAAGACCTTTTCTTCTTCTTCTTCTTCACTTGACACACCACAAATGGGCAGGAGAGATTACTGATTTTCTGCTGCAGATGTCTACACTAGAGGGAGAAGAATTGGAGCAAGGATGGGGCACCAGAGGAAGGATGGAGCTGAGGGAGAGCTAGAGCAGAGCTTTCATGGGGTGAGTGTTGTATGATCGACCAAGGCTAGATGAGGGCCTATTTATAGAGCAAAATGGTTCCATCTGAAGGTTAGGATAAGGCTAGGAGGGTGAGAGTCCTAATGGCTAAAGAATTTTAATTTTACAAGACTCTTAATTGGGCTAGACATCCAACCAAGGTGAGGTGTATGTAAGATGCAATCTGGTACACCAGCTCCTATCTTGTAGGGTGTTGAGCACACATGGTAGGTGGGAATGGGATGAAGTTCAACCAAATATGCCCATCTAATGATTAAGATAAGCCTTAGATGATAAGGCTCAGATGGGATATGGATAAAGGTCAGTTGGGGAGAGTCCTAATGCATGAAGACCTCCTATCAGCTAGGTGTGTGTAAGATAAGAGTTGGCACACCCTTCCCTAATTTGTAGGGCACTGAATGCACAAACCAGTTAGGAGAAGACTGAATTTCAGCCAAATGATAGCCATTTGATGGGGTAAGATGATATTTCAAGGATATTGTTGAATTAAAATAAAGATAATGCCATGGAGATAAGGATAAGTTGGAGATAAGATAAAAGAGCAAGAGTCTTATCTTATGAAGAAGTATTTAGCTAAATGAACTCCAATCAAAGGAGAAGTGTGGGCAAAGATGAAATGTCAGAAAAATCAGGTGGGATGAAGGAATTTTGGCTAAAGGATGAGGTGTTGGACACAGGAGATGAAGCTCAATCCAGTCTGTCCATCTAGATGCTCCCGATCGGACGGCTATCATTAATTCCAGCCAAAAATTGATTGAACACACCCAGAATTAAATCATAAAATATGAGATAATCCATGATGATCATTGATCTTCTTCACCATCAATATGTGTGGCATGATGTCTTGAATTGCATCAGATCTTCTGATTTTACCGATTTTCTCGATCGGTGCAATCTCCGCCATCAATTATGTCAGAAATTGTAATTGGATGCAATTAACTTCTTCTGTTAACCAAATTTTAATTCCATTACATCAATATTCTCAATACTATAGTCATGGACTGCGAAACTAAAAATTTTAGCCTGTAGGTTGATCCGGGAGCTGATCGAACCATTATGCCCCTAGTGTTAATTAATATGGACTTTGACCAAATTTGATATTCCTTGCATATATTTCCAATTGATCATCGAATTTTCAATCCATTTCAAGCAATGTCCATCTCCATCTGATGTTGACAATATGATAAAGTTGAAATTTCATGATAGAGTCGCAACTTGTCTCGAAGTGTCAGGTGCAAAATGGTCATTTTGGCCTTTAGGTACCCATTTTCCATGTTTTGGGCATTGTAGCAAAGCTCTCAACTAGGGCTAAGAAATGAGCACATTATCTTGGCCATTTGTAACTTATCAAACTATGCTAAGACATTTTTAGAGCCCATTTTCATCATCCAGCTCTTATTTTACTAAATCTGAGTCAAATTTTCAGACCGACTTTAGCATTGCTCAACTCTGTGTTGAGTAAGCTAAATGAAAAAATTTTGGTGCCAACACTATAGTACGGCTCCTTTTCACTATTTCTATCATGCATGTGTATCCAATCTAACATGTAGATGTTTTTAATGCATTTTTACAAGACACTCTTGATGAGGCAGTATTCATAGATCAGCTGCTAGGTTTTTCCCATTCACATTTTTCTAAGCATATTTGTTCTCTTCACAAATACATTTATGGATTGCGGCAAGCCCCTCAAGCCTAGTTTAAGCAACTGAGTACTAGGCTTTTAGAACTTGGTTTTCTTGATTTTACGACAGATCCTTCATTGTTTTATCGACATTCTTCTATATCTAAAATCTTCATTCTTATATATGTCGATGCCATATAGATTATGTACTCCAAACTAGGTGACATAAGTATGATTATAGTTTCTTTACAAAAAGAATTTGTGATGAGCGATCTTGGGGATGCTCATTACCTTTTAGGAATTGAGCTTAAAAAACACCCAACAAGTTGTGCGCTATCACGATATAGATACATTGTTGACCTTTTACTAAAGACAAATTTGTTTCATACAAAATCTATCTCTACACCTATATCAACATCTTATCACTTGACCTTGATTCATCATCATCTATGGATTCTTCTATATATAGATCTATAGTTGGTGTCCTACAATATTTGACTATTATATGACAAGACATTACTTTTGCTATTAATCGTGTATGTCAACATATGCAAGATTCATAGTCTAATGAATGGGTGGCCGTCAAATGTTAGTTTTAGTATTTAAAAGGAACTATTGCTCACGGCCTTCTAGAATTCATCTATATGCGATCACATGCATTTATTGATGTTGATTAGGCAATTTGCTCTATTGATCGCCAATCTACTTGTGGTTATGTTATTTTATTGGGACACAATATCATCCTATGGAGTTCAAAGAAGCAACTCACTATCACTTGTTCAAGTACAAAGATATAAAGTATTAACAAATGCTACTATAGAGCTTATTTGCTATGGTCACTTCTTAAAGAGATTGGATTTCTCTCTTACCTGAGTGCCAATCCTTTGGTGTGATATTATTGAGGAAACTTATCTTATTGCTATTCTAATTTTCAGTGAATGAACAAAACATATTTAGATTGATTTTTGCTTTGTCCATGAGCAAGTTGCATGTCAAAATATTATTGTTTCTTTCATTTTTATAATGGACCAATTGACAGATATACTCACCAAAGGTTGATCTAAGCAAAGGTTTTCATTGCTATGTGCCAAGCTAAATGTTTTTGACAACTTTAGCTTGAGAGGAAATATTGATGTAATCAGATAGGATGGATCAAGTTATGCATGGTTGTAATGCATATCTGGTTTTTGTATAAGGATCATCTAATGATAGTTGGAGATCCTTATCGGCCATTGCTCCATGGATGCTTATCTGGTTGTTGTATGAGATTAGGATCTTCTAGTGACAGGTTGGAGATCCTTCCCCACAAAAAGCTTGTACGCCATCATCCCCATTTGTTCTCTATAAACAGAAGAAATTTCAGCTAGTGTGGGTGTGATGCGCAACCCAACATAACTCTTCCTCTGTCGATCCTTTTTCTTTTGGTCCATGCTTTACTACTCCTTTTTTTTATTCTCTTGAGCTTCTTCACAATCCTCGGAAGCGGCGGTGAGGTTTGGTTCTCCAACAAGCAATATGTTCATCCAGATGGTGCAATGGATGATATTTGCCCAGCGAGATGCGAAGTATCATCTCCGGTGGTTGTGTATTTGTGTATTTTAATTGAAAATAGTAACAAACATCTTATAGTCATTTTAAAAAATTAAAACATTTTTGTCAAACATGATTAATTTCTAGTTCACATTTTTAAAAATTGTCATTTTTACTTGCGATATATTTTTTTGTCATGGAAACATATAAAAAAATAAAATGTGGCCAAACGCCCTATTAGATTTCATCATACCAGTGCCATAAGCTATATTGTGTTTATAATTAATGCTCAATCTAAACAGGTCCTAACGGAATATTTAGCTAGCAAGTTCATCGTACTATTTGAAGAATTCTGGAGAAAAATTGCGCCTACCATCCATCCATGTTGTCCAGTTTCTATGGCAATGCTTATGGTGGAAAAGACCATGTTTCACTTCAATCGATGCCTTCAACATACGCTAGGTGGTGAAAAATTTTGATTCATGGTGTCGAGACGTACAGAACGTCATATACCTTATCATGTATGCTGCCTTGCACAGAAGTAAAGGAGCAACTTTCATCCACAGCTATAATAGTTTATGGAGTAAAAAGATCCTTGATTAATTGTAACCTGAGTATGTTGACACAATGTACATCTAGGAAGATCGATGCCGTCAATCAGGACCCTTTAATTAAGTTTGGACATGGTAAAATAGCTTTATTATTCTAGGTAGGATTTGGTTTAGAACATAAAGAATGGATTTCTGTGACACATATCAGATAACACAAAACCCAACCATATACATTAGAGTTTAGGTTGAGTAAACTATAGAAGAGATTTTAACAAGTGAAGAGAGACAGACACATAAAATCAATGTTAGAAGATGAGCTTTTGAAGATTTTGACAAAAATCTCTAGTACACACAATGGAACATTATGAACCTTCAGCCTCGTAATACCGAGGCAACACTTTTGACTCAACTAAAATGTAGAGAACATGGGCAACCATCAATCACCTTCTCTTTTCAAATTCTATCATTATTACTACTTAGGGAGTTTAGTAAATATGAAGGTACATTATTTTCTTTGCTTGTAAGAAAAGACTACTCGTGTCGTTTTCAACTGGTCGGGAAAGCTAAATGTAATACTGTTTCCTTCCTACATCGGGAAGGAACTCCCTGGCAGCAAGGTGTCTTCAAGCATGGGACAATCTAGGTAAACATCAAATATAGATGCTTAAATTCTTGAAAGATATGGAGCAAACTATGATTCACAGAAGTCTTAAGTAAATAAATGAGATTACGGTTATGAAAAATTTTCATTGACAGGGAACTATTTATCATTTTTTTGTGTTTAAGAAGAAATCATATAATGAGATTAAATAAAATCCAAGAAGGAGAAGTACACACCAATTGAAAATGGATCATATTGATGCATTCACTTAGTAATATTAACAACTCTATCACAACAAAACACATGGCCAAGATTACATTAGGAAATCGATCGAAACAGTCTGTGCCCCAACATATATAGTGTTAAACTGAACAGGAAATATTCCTCTCTTATCAGCTCATTAAGTCACCCATAGAGAGTTTATATGTTTTTGGTCATGTGCAACTGCGATGAATGTTTCCACACACACTCACCTTTTCAGCTCCAATGGCTAAGTGGCAATCTAGGTGCCATTTGATGTGATTTAATAAAATATAAAACGTCTTAATTTCATCTCTTATCCTTTATCTCGTGAAACATAAAATTTGAGTTCCACTTGCATGAAAATAAAAATTATAATGAACTAACTAAATTAATTAATGACTTTTTAAGAAGTTGGCTGTCATATTTTACGGAATGATCTAAATTGTCTAGTAACAGAGGTTAGAAATCAATTAAGTCAAAACAGACCGACCTTAATTAGTATAACAACAAACAAAGAGGGAAATGGGAAGAACCGTTAACCAAATCCAGATAATTATAACAAAGTTAGAGATGGATTATAGGTAATTCCTCCAATGTAGTGAGAGCCCGTTTGTTCTCTTACCTCTCTTTAATGGCAACTGCAATCCGAAGATTCCGAACAGCTATAGATCCTCGATCGCCGGCCTAGAAAGATGGTCGTCCACCACCGGATGGCCAGGTATAGGCCTCCGGTGGAAGCTCGAGGTTGTTCAGAAGGTTTGGTGGGGCGCTCTGGAATAGCTGAGTACCTGGCTCGGCCAAGAGCTGCTGCAGCTGCTGTAACGGAGGAAACAGTAATCCCGGATCGCCGGAGTGCTCTCCAGAGACGGGGAGAGCTTCAGCTTCTTCCTCTTCGAGGGGGAGCCTTTCATAAGCTGCGTTGGCAAATGATGCGGCCATGATAACGACAGGGCCGGAAGCTACCAGCTCTCCCGCGACGCTGCCACCCACCACCTGCCCCTGGCTGCCGGCGAGGTAGACGGTAAGACTCGTTGCCGCGGAGGGCGCGGGTGGTGGTAGAAAGGAGCCGGAGAGAGACAGAATCTCGAAACGACCGTGCAGAGTGACGACGGATCCCGGTGAAGCGGGCTGGCGGATGGTGACGTTGGTGACGGTGCCGGTGCCGCTGAGGATGCAGACGCCGCGTTGACGGCGGCGAGCGAAGGCAGCAACGCTCTCCCAGATATCACACCCGCTTGCCACCTCCACCAGATGGGTCCGGAGCGCGTAGGCAGTGTCTCGGGTGATGATGATCGGAGGTTTGGGCTTATTCTTGGAGCCGGCAGGGCGGCCGCGCGGACGCCGCGGTGTCTCGACTTCCACGGCGCCGGAGGGCTCGGCCGGCGCTGTCTCCTTGCCCCCTTCCTTGCTTCGGCTTGTTCTGTTGTTGTTGATGGTGTTCTCTTCAGCCGGTTCATCCTTTGGGGCTCGATGTATGGAAACGAAATCGGTTTGATCTTCGACCTCGGAGCTGGATCGCTGCTGATTATAGAGCGGATCTTGTGGGTTCTGCTGCTGGGGAAGGAACGGGCGATGAAAAATTCTTGTGTGAAAGGGAGCTAGGAGATGACCTTGTGTGGATGAGGTAACTGGATCCATGGTCGATCTCTCTCCGGCCCCCTCCCCTCGATCTCCTTCTCTCTCTACCTCGATGACAAAAGGAAAGTACACTGGCCTACAACGATACTTTGTGTGAAACCTAGGAGATGGAATAGTGCCCACGAAGAAGAAATGAATAATTCGGAGGTTTGGTCTAAAAAGGTGAAGGACGAGCAAAAAGCAGTGGCCGGCGGAGACAGCTGTGAACGAAAGGAAGACCGCCGCCCTCTTCTATATCAAGTTCAAGGGTGACCCCGACGGACCTTTCTGTTCTTCACTGGTTCTTCGATACAACGTTCCGGCGAGATCTGATACCTTATTCTCTTCCATCCCCCGCGCCGTCCCTAACCATATCTTGCAGCCTATCAATTAATTTTTCCTGGGGCTTGATCGATTCCGGTGATAACTAGATGAAGCTCCGAGGGATTGAAAATTTTGAAAAAGACCATCGACACAGACAGCGAGGTGACGATTTGATTTTATTAATAAAATATCTGAAATCTTAATTTATCTCTAACCTTTCTCTTGAGAAATATAAATTCTTAATTATCTATCTGTTAAAAAAAAGTCAGCCAATCATTTAAAAGTGAGTTTTTTAAGAGATTACAGATCTTAATTTATATGTTTTAATAAGTAGTCTGATCGGTCTGACGTAATAGATGGAATAATTACGAACAATACCCTGGTTGATTTCTGGAGTAATACACAGAACTTTTGTAATGGGCATTATGCCCCCAATGTAATTCATTCTTTACATACATAACATGAATTACAATAGCCTAATTTTCATTTCACTGCTCTCTGTCAGTCATGTTCTGGTCTTCTTGATCCTGCTTCGGTAACTCAGAAGCTTAACTCGACGGAATCAGAGGTTAATTATTACATGTTCTATATACTGTCTCAATATCTAATCTCTGACAATTTTAGGCGTCGTTTGGTATCGGGATAAAAATATAGGGGATAAGGATAAGTCACTCCTTATGATTAATCTTATCCCCACTATGTTTGGTTTGACTTGGGATAAATTTTAAGGATAACCTATCCTATGTTTGGTATGTTCACAATAAATTTGAGGATAACCTTATATTTTAACTTTTATTTTTATAGTCTTATTTTATTTCCTATAACGTATTGATAAAGATCTTAACCAACTTACATATTCATATAATAAATATAAAATATAATTTAAAAATATAAATAATAATACATTTAAAAATATACATTTGAAGATATAAATAGTATAATTTTAAAAATCCGATAGTGCAAATCAGATTTAAAATTTATTTTTAAAATCCAATTAAATTAGAAAATATTGATTTCCGGTCCGCTCCCGACGTCACGGTGCTCGGTCTTTCCGTCCCCGAGTGTTCCCAAAGGTTCTTGGGCGACCTCGGAGGTGCCGCGGAGAGGGCAATCACGCGGTCCTCCTGTTTCTCGACGATCGGCTCTTCCGATCTTCGCTCCACCTCCGGCGAGAAGGCTGGCTGCGGACGGACCCCCCCGGCACGCGACGATGCTCCCCTCCCCGCCCCCCGGCGGACGGACCCCCCCGACGGACCGGCGGTGCTCTCGTGGAGCCGCTCCCGCCCCCCTGCCCCCCCTCCCGACGGACCGACGGTGCTCCCCGCGGAGCCGCTCCCCGCCCCTCCGGCCCCCCGATTGGCGGACGGAGCCCCCCCCGGCGGACCGACGCTCCCCGCCCCCCCCCGCCCCCCGCGGACCGACGCCCCCCGCCCCCCCGGGCGGACCGCGTTCGGTTCGATTCGGTTCGGTTTGGGACCCGTTCAATTTGGTTCGGTTTGGAAAACCTCTAAATCGATTTAAATCAAACCAAATCGTTTAAATCGACTTAATAAAAAAATTTATAAAATATGCACGGTGCTCCCCCCTTCCCGGCGCCCCCCCTTTCCCGGCGGATCGCGGCGGCGCTCACCCGGCGGCCAGCGGCCCGCGGCGGCACTCCCGGCGGGCGGTCGGCAAGCACCCGCCGCCCCCCTTCGCGGCGGACCACGGTGGGGCTCCCCGGCGGCGGCATCGGCCGGTGAAGCCCCCCCTCGCGGCGGCTCCTGCTGGATGGCGGCGCTCGGCCCCCTCCCCTCGGAGCTCCCGGCTCCCCCTCCCCCGCGGCGGCTCCTCGGCCCGGGCCGGCGGCGCTCGGCCCCCTCCCCGGAGGCGCCGGCTCCCCTCCCTCCCGCGGAAGCGCCCCCCCCGTCCCCCCGCGGCGGCTCCCCGCGGACGGCGCTCGGGCCCCCTCCCCCTCTCCCCTGCGCGGACGACGAGCCCCCCGCCGGCCGGAGTCGCCTCCTCGCCCGCCCCCGGCTCTCTCCCCCCCCCTCCCCGCGGACGACGGAGCCCCCCCCCGCCCGGCCGGAGTCGCCTCCCCGCCCGCCCCGGCTCTCCCCCGCCCCCCCCGGCGGCTCCCCCCCGCACCCCCGCTCCCGCGGGACGCCGGACGGAGCCCCCGGCCGGCGCGTCGCACCCCCCCGGCCGGCGTTCCCCCCCCTCCCCGGCGCGTTCGCCCCCGCGCGACGCCGGCCCTTTCGGCTGGCCGGAGTCCCCCCGCGGCTCCCCCCCGCACCCCCACTCCCGCGGACGCCGGACGGAGCCCCCCCCCGGCGGCGCGTTCGCCCCCCCCCGGCCGGCGTCCCCCCCCCCTCCCCGGCGCGTTCGCCCCCCCGCGACGCCGCGGCCCGGCCCGGCGGAGTCCCCCCGCCGGCTCCCCCGCGCCGTGGACACCTGCCGGGCCCCCCCCCCCCGGGGGCGTTGCCGCCCCGCCCGCGGCTCCCCCGGCGTTCGGCCCCCTCCTCCCCCTCCGGCGGCGTTCGCCCCTGGACCCCCTCCCCGCACGCCTCCCCCCTCCAGACGTCGTATCCCCAAATGTGATTTGAGGATCAGTTTAACCCAAGTATTAGGTGGGATGATTTATCCCCACACTTGTCCCTAATTTTGAGGATAACCTGGATTAACTTAATCCAGGTTAAACCCAATATTAAGTGTGTACCAAACAGGAGATTGGGGATAAACCAGGTCTATCCTAGGTTATCCCCATACCAAACAAGGCCTTAGGGATTAGACATCGATTAAGTTGAAGGCTTAACTCCACCGACTACATATATTATATGTGTATGTAGCGACCGATCTTTCTGCATGTGACAATGACAAACCGGACACCTCTGGCTCTTTTTGTGGTGGTGGTTCCGCGACCTTGCGGATAATGGAAGGGACGGCGGTTTGGTGAGAAAGAGGGGGCACAATGGTCTAGTCTTGGTGATAGAGATGGAGGGAGAGAGATGCGGGGATGGTCACCGCCTATGCTCACGCGACGGTGACCAAGTCATCAAACAATAAGATTCCTAGTGGGCGAACACTAACTCAAATTAATAAGGTATTTGATAGTATTTTTAATTTTAAGATAACATTGTTTTTGAAATCAAGATTTTTTAATTTTTTAATTTTATTTTAAAAATCAAAACAGTCTAATTACTTTGTGTTTGACAAAATTATCATAATTTTTAAAAATTAGACAGTAATGTTTAGTTATGACCTATAGCTCTGCAAAACTCTCTCGGGCTCTCTCCGCAAAGAGGACTTGCAGCTCCGCGAAGCCTCCACCCGCAGTGTCGTCCGCCTCCCTCCCCTCGGTGGCGGCGCCGGCCAACGAAGCCCCCCCCCGTTGTCCGCCCCACCTCCAACGGCGTCGTCCGCCTCCCTCTTCCCCGGCGACGGCGTCGGCCAGCGAAGCCCCCTCCCCCGGAACATACGCATGTCTCGCCTCCCACGTCCTATCTTCGCGTCTATTTCAAAAATAAAATTAAACATGTCATATTTTTATTTTAGAAGAGACTATGTACATAGAGTATCTCACTTTAAAAATAAGACAGGAATTAAAAATTATAACCAAACACCCTATCTTTTTACTTTTTAAATTTTCGATCAAAAAGAGAAAAAAAATGTAACTAAACATCCTATAAGTTAAACTGAAAGAAAAAGTCTTGATTCTTGACTTCTGCCACAGAAGGGTTCCTCCTCCTTCCCTCCCTCCCTACCTCTCTCAAATGCCGCACTAGTTTGTCTACGGAAGATTTCTTAGGATGGTGGCGTAGGTACACGGGTGGAATATCCTTAATTCTTTGTCAAGCTGGGGTGTGCACAATTATATTTGATCAAGTTTGGGGTAATTTCTTTCTAAATTAAATTGAATTAGTTTAATTCAGTATCATTTGCTTTGACTTCAAAAATTGTAAAAAATATTTAAAATAATTAATTATACATATACTGATTTTTAGCTGTACATGATTAAAATAAATAATTATTAAATCGGTGATAGATGTACATAATTTTTAGCTGTAATTTGAGTTAAACTGCTGAACTCCAACTTTCAGTTCGATTTTGTAGTGAATCTTTTAATGCACACCCGTAAATACGACCTGTATAGCTACTTTTTTTTAACAAAATACCAGAAACCCTCTTAACTCACCTCATAGGATATTGCGGTCAGCCGACGGCAGGCAGCCGGCCAGGTTGCTCCTGTCAGTTTCCATATGCCTCGAGCACGTCGTTGGAGCCAGAGAGGGAGTGAGATTCCATGAAATTACGTACACTAGGAGAGAGATCCGTTGCCTAGGGAAACGGGGAAGTACCGCAACGGCACATGTAGGCTTATTGGAAACCGGAGCGGCCTCCCTTCAGGCTTCTCCACTCGAGGCAGGCACGTGCGAGCGACAAGAAGATAGAGCTCTCCATGTTGTCATCACAAAAAATAGAACACATATTAGTATGGTTGATAAAAAATTTGACTAATCGGTAAATTAAGTCGAACCAACCCGAATAATGAGGTTGCATGTACAAATTGTTGAACTGAACCAAATCGTTAGGAATGAATCAATTCGATTTAATTCAACTTCTCCTAAAAATGATTGAAACTAGTAAATCGGTTGACCCGGTCTTTCTCCTCACTTTCTGCTTTCTCTCCTCACAAGTAACAATGCTCCAGGCTGCGTGCCTCTAGCCTCTCCTCAGAGCCATCCCAGTTCTCTGGTCGACTGTCGTCATGGCCCTTGCTGTCCTCATCCTCCCTGCTGCTAGCTACTACATGACTAGCTAGTCGCCGTTGTTGGGTCCACCTCTCTTCATGCCACGATGACTGCGAACAGTTGAGCCACCTTGTGTCACGACGTGGAAAAACACAGCGAATTTTTTTCTGAAACTTGACAGCTGGATAAAACCCAAAATAAATAGAGAAGTTTGGCAACAAAAATACAATCACAAAACACATCCAAAATTAACATAAACTATTCTAACATCACATCCATCGTCCAGTAAGTAAAACTGATTCAACAACAAATCGCACACTAAATCGTTCACAATGCCGCGATCAAACAAAATAACATAACATAACTAAAAGTTCTCAACTAAACAGTCTAAACAAAACTCCAATTGAGACACCATAAAGTATAGAAAAATAAAAGTCATAACTACTAAATAACCACCTTGAACACCGAAAGCACGGATATCAAATATCTCCAAGGTCGGTGTAATCCTACTCCACCACTGGTGTCTCTTCCAAGACTGCCTCGGTATTCTCCTCCTCCTCTTCAAAACCTGTTGAAATAATTAAACCACAGGGTGAGTCATATAAAATGATTCAGTAGGCACTCCATCATCCGCCAGATCGGATAGCCAAAAGATCCTAAAATGATATTTAAATAAATACCCAGACTAGCACCATTTATAGGTATATAAGTAAAACTAGTCAATACATTAACAATTGACTTAAACCGCATCTTTTACACCACCAACCAGCCCTATGCCCATGACGACCAGCACCTATATGCACTTTGATATGTTCTAGAA
The DNA here is from genome assembly GCA_036172225.1 of Cryptocoryne crispatula var. balansae. Classification (NCBI taxonomy): domain Eukaryota; kingdom Viridiplantae; phylum Streptophyta; class Magnoliopsida; order Alismatales; family Araceae; genus Cryptocoryne; species Cryptocoryne crispatula. Next base: position 14,122,068 of record CM069924.1, read on the forward strand.
AGACTGAATAAACATAGACACCTATATGCATAGACATCTAGTATATGTTACACAAGATAATATACTATAAATGAGATATTTCAAACATACCCTATACAACACAATGTGATAAATGAAAAAAATAAACTACCTCACCAGACCAACTATGCCATACTATGCAAACATGCACTTATCCTTTAAAAAGAATCACATCATTTTTCTTTTTGGCAAGGAATGCGTCGTCTTGCCACTTCAACTAGCTAGCACCAGATCTATCATATATAAAAGTACCATATACTAATCGAAATCTCATAGTGCACCTAGACAGTGGTGGCACTTAGGATGCCTGTGGGATCTGGGATCGAAGGATGAACCAGACAGTTCTAACCTCCTGCTGCCCTCGTGTCACGACTAACTTGTCCAGTGTAGCTAGTTCTCCAATTTAGTTTTCAATGCATCATGTATCTATATCAATCATGCCATGCCATGACAACATATCAACAATGCAAAAATAACATGAGCAACCACAAATACATAACCTGTTTATGATGCTGTGCGAACCTCATTTTTACATTTTATTTTAATTTTCAAAATCATTTTTGCATTTCCTTTGGACTACTTAGGAAAATAGGTATTAACCTATAAATGTATTAAATAGTCCGACGATACATTTAAAATACTAGAACCGAGGTTCAGGTTCTTTGAAAATTTGATTTCGACCCCTCTCCGCCGGATGGTGCGAATACTCGGCGTTAACTTACATCGAGCAAGTACTCGAACGCCCTTGATTAACCGCCATAGCAATCCATTTGGTAGAGAATGCATGTCCATACAAAATAATAAACTAGAGGGCTGTAGCTTGACGGGCCCAATGAGATGCGAACGCGTTGCATTATGTTTAGTTGACGTCGATTTTATTTGATTAAGACGTTATTTTTCCAATTGATTTAAATTTTATTTTTCAAGTTGTTTATTTTTTAAATTTGATCACTCCATTAATGTTTTGATTTAATGGGTGGAGTTTGATTTATTAGTTCTGTTGAATCTCAATTTTGATTATGATTTTGTTTTGGATTTAAAGTTTGATTAAATGAGTTAAACACCTTAGGATTTGAGATTTAATGGTTAACACATTGATTAGTATTATTTAATTTCATACCTTGTTTTTGTTGTGACGTTGATTTAAATATGTTCCAAGTATTTTAATTAATTTAAGATTTTTATTATGTTGTTTAAATATGTTTTTGATTTTTTGTTCTTTGCGGTTTATTTTAAAATCTGATTTTTGGTGTTTACGTTTTGATATGTTTTTTTATACATTAGAGATTATTTATTTAATTCTCTTTGGTGTTATTTAATTACAAATTAATTAAGAAATTTAGTCCCATGCGTTACGCATACTTTAATTTGATTTTTTGGGTTGTTTAAAAGTCTAGTTTTATGCTTTCAAATTTGATGAATGTTTTTATTATTTTCTATCTTATTTATTTGATTTGAGTTCGCATCCCATCTGACCTGTCGGGCTAACAATCGGTGCCCATTTTGAACATTCGCGTCGACACTTGAACCATCTTCATTTCATTTTAAGTCGGGTTACATTACGTCGTGCTGACGTCCAAGGTTTGAAATTTCTTCCCCTCGGCGCACTTCTCACAAGATCGGAGGAAAAATCGGCATTTCGGCAGTAAGCCGGCCGGTCCTCGATCGAGTGGGCTCACCTCCAATACGAATAAGTCTTTTGACTTGTCGCACCGGGGAGAATGGAACCGTACGCAATGGGAACATGCTCGCGCCCACGTCCAGGAGCGCCTACCCGAGACGTAGTCGGAATAGCCGTCCTAGGGCGCTCAAATTTTGAGCTCACCCTTTATTTAATATGGCATTTCGCATTTCAATTTTTATTTAATTTTTTATTCGTCAAAGTCTTCTAAGCTTGCTGCGAGTCGACTTGGCCAAGTTGAGACGGCCTCCGGCGGTTCCAATGGCTCTGTCGGCCCAATGGGCCTACATGGGACGGACAAAGGCCCGCCCATGTGGACCCGACCGTAGCTTCCGGCGGACGCGCAGCCCTGCTGATTTTTTTGACGCCCAAAGTCTTGTGGGCCCCCATCAAGGGTGCAATGGTCCTCGGACCATTGCCGCGGCTGTTGGCGCTGAACTGAGTCAGGCTTGGGCGATATTTCGCTCGAGCAGCACCGCACACGCGAAGGGCCTCCCCACCCCTTCCGCAGCCATGGCCATTGCCACGGGGTCCTCCGACGGCATCATTGTCACCCCACGTCGTCGCCGGCACCGGCGCAAGCACAATCAACCATTGGCTGGACCCTCACTGGCGACCACGCTGGAGAGGCCAATGGTGTACGGTGCAGGAGCCATCGGGACAGCATGAGACGTGGTGGTGGCGTTGGGGGCTTTGCCGCTGACGGAGGCCACGACTTGGGGTGCTTTGACGGGGTCCCTCGGCGCCTCCGAGGGTGTCACCATTGGAGAGGGTAGCGACTACGACCATGCGCTGGTGACGGGCGGCCTTCAGCGCCGGGTTCTCTCGCGGACCTCTGTCACCTGAGACAGATGTCCCGCGAGAGTTCTGGCTGCTGTCGGAGGGGGTTGCAACCACGAGGGACTGCCATCGCCATGGCCAGGAGAGGCAGGGGTTGGATGCCGGAGAACCATCAACACCACTAATCTGGACCAAGAGGTCCCGTCGCCGACAGGGGATTCTTTGTGATCTGCTGCCTCCGGAACCAGCAAGGGGCGCTGGTCGCAACTCCACTGCTGGCTGCTGGAGGAGTCATGAGAGCCCGACGGGCTCGACGTTGGCGGGAGTTTTGGCGGCCGTGACCACCGCACATGCGACCAGGAGCTCCCTCATGGTCCAGACTTTTCCAACAGAGGCCCTCGGGGGGTTTCCACACCGTCGCGCCTTGCCATCGGTTCCACCACGAAACTCCGCGGAAGAGCTTGCACCCGCAGCCGTGTCCGAGGTCCATAGGCGCACCGCTGGGGTCCTCGCAATGGGGGTACAGGGGGGGGGGGGGGGGGCTTAGCGCCAGGAGCCCCTTCCACTGTCGCTAGAAGAGGGAGGCTGCAGAGGCGATGTTGAGGCAGAGGTTCCCCGACGGGTCTGGGGTCGTCGGACACAGGTACGTCACGCTACCGGAAGCTCACGAGGGATCGTGGCGACTGCCGTGTAGGTCCGTGGAGAGGAGGCCTCAGGGCCGTGGACTCCCCTCTTTTTTTTATTTGCTATCGGTATCCGCCTTCGGGTATCTACCGTCGACGACAAGGCTGCCGTCAGTTGCTTGCTCCCCTGGCCATACCGACGAGGTCATTGGAGACCCCTCGTCGCCGTAGGAGCCAACGGGCCTCAAATGCCGTAGTCGTCGCCCAAGCTCGGAGGAGGTCTGTGGGGTTCGGTTGATAGAGAGAGCTAGGCGGGAAGACCGGGAGGGAGAAAAGGATCAGAGTGGACATCTATATCGCTCACCTTTCTACTTTCTTCGCTTCTTCCTTGGTGCGCTCCTCTGCTCGGGCGAACCAGAAGATGCCGCCTCCTTCTCTCCACCGGGATCCTTCTTTTCCCTCTTTCCTTTTTTTTTCTTTTCACCGCGCCTCCCCTCCCCCTAGCGCGACCCCTTTCTTCCTCTTTTTATCCTGTCATTGCGACTTTTCCAAATTGGAAGTCGCGGCTGGCCTTCCGTCCCGCGCTTGCCACGTTCATCTCCTTCCCTTTTTTCTTCTTGCGCTCCAAAAAGTGGGAGTCACCGTTGGCATGTTTGGATTTCTGCCGCAAATGGCTCCCTCCCCCCTTTCTTCCCCCCTTTCTTTTATTAACTCCAAAAAAACAAAAAAAAGGGGACGAGGCCTGGAAGACCTTCTACTGCTCCGCGGCTCCTTCCGAGATTGCAGGGATCTGATTTGGGTGAACCTGCAGCGCACGAGATTGGTGTGCGGTGAACTGGCCGCAGATGGCTACTTTTTTTGTTTTTTTTATTCATGGAATATATATATAGAATAAATAGATATTTAAGAGCATGGATTTAAATGGGTTACGATCCTCCCAATTGGCTTTGACAAAGACATGGCATCTTTAAACAAAAATGATTAACTGATTGAGTTGGGATATTAATTCTCTCTATTTATTTTTAAATAAAATTGGGTGTCCACAAATGCCCCCCGCGGGCGGTTCTTTGGAGACGTGAGTTGCCGTTGGTGACGAGTGTCGACGTGGGATCGCCCATGTAGATCGGTGCTCTATCTTCTCAGCCTCTGTGGAACAGTCAACCAGCTTGACATTGTTTGAATGTCCTACAAATCATAAAGGGCTTGGGCCGTCGAACACAATGAACTTCATTCATCATTTTTTTTTGTTCATTCATTTTTTTTTGAACTTGGATCAAGTGGTCGTAAGGTGCGCCACCATTTTTGCTCCTCTCTCTCTCTCTCTCTCTCTCTCTCTCTTTTTAACTAACCAATTCAAGTTTATCTTTCTCCCTCTTGTTTTATTTCATCTTTTTTTTGCATGGCTACGTAGAACGCTTGGCTACGTGTAACCCTTAAAGGAAAATCAAGAAGCAAACAAGAGGTGCTGTGGAGAGTTATGCAGGCATGTTGCCGTCGAGCATTCTCTTTTTTTTATGTTGCTCTACCTCCTTTCTTTCCCCCCTTTTTTTTGCGTACAAGACGTCGCCTTTCGACGGAATCTCTTCTTTTGCCTGGCCGCATGACCTCCATGCGCTCCCCCTTCTTTTGATTGAATCTTGTTTTGGATCTAGTTTAGAGAGAGATCAAGCACGTCCGGATCCAGATTGAATTCGGCTTATGTACGTTAAGCAGGACTGACATTTTCTCTCTCCCATTTTTTTTGCCATGCCACTTATGTGATCTGGACTCTCGCTGCCGTTTTTCCTTTGAGTTGCCGCGACTAAGACTTATGGTTGCGATCACCTATTGCCCTTGCCGTTTTGGCCTTGCTAGGTTCATCGTTTGGTGGTCCTATTAGTGCCAAAACCATCGCTGATTGCTGCTATTGGGTCCACCTATGGCGATCGCAAAGATTAGTTGGTGTTGCCACTATCGCGATCGAGAGGAGCAGCCGCTAATTGATCCACGATCAAGAGGAAACTCGAGGGCGGTGTGATTTGCTCTGTTCTCATTTGCAGTTGTTTAGCATGGTTGGAAAAGGGCTACTATAGGTTGATCGCTGTTGGTAGCACCATTGCGGTGACTGGAAATGAATCTGCTCAAGTCGGCCAGTCATCGGAGCTCAAATCTTGTCAAAATTCTGCTATGAACATTCTTTTTCTTTCCCCTTCTCTTTTTACTTTGTTATATGTTCCCTTTTTCCCATTTTTTCATGTTTACGTAGTGCTCTTAGAGAAAGAAAGCAAAGGAAGTGTTGCGGCCAAACGTAGACATGACCAAATTTTGTTTGAGCTGTAACCACCATCACAAGTGGTGTTTGGCCTTGCAATTATGCCCCTTCGTGGTCGTCCTTGCAATTACAAGGGGGGGTTGCTTTCGCGCGCAACGGTCGGTGCTACTGTAGAGACCGGCGGGGCTGCCATTCGTGCCGAGTGGGGCATGTTGAAGCTGACGATGCCTTCTTCTTCTTCTTTTATTTTGTTCTAGCTGGTTCTTTGACTTAAATATCCTTGGGTCAAGAAGGGCTTGGGCCCTCGGAGGTGACCATTCTGCCCTGCCTTGAGCTTGACTGTTGATCTTTCCAGACGTGTGCTCTTTGGTTTTTTTTTTTTGATGCCTTTTCCATGGTTCCTGGTGTAGATCGAGTATGGTCTGCTCTTTGCCGATGGGATGGGAACTTCTGATGGGTTGTAAGAGGTTGACGTATGATTATAACCACCTCATTTTCCCACATTCTCTGTGCATATTTTTTTTTCTCTTTTTCTTTCTTCTATATTTTTTCTTTCTTTCTCTCTTTTTTTTTCTCTCTTTTCTTTTCCCTTTTTTTATTTTCTTTTATTTTCTTCCTTTTTTTGCAGGGAATTGAGGCTTCCCTCAAGCCATATACAGATGATAATGTTGAATCAGATTAGGTATGGATTTCATCCTAATCTATGGACCGTGATGTGTGTCTGGGTCTTGAGAAGTATTGGAGTCCTAAGGATGAGTTCTCTCTCTCTCTGTTTTTTTTAGGTCCCAGAGGAGCTGTGTGTCCTTAATGACAAACTTGAAGAAGCTGTTGTGACCCTACAAATCAACCTTGGGTTCCAAAGGTGTTGTTATGGCCCTGGGGAAAGGTTTGATGCCCTGAAGAAGCTGTAATGGCCCTAAGGGTGAATCCCAAAAGAGCGGTAACGGTTCTACGGATAGGTCTTTTGGTTCTAAAGGTGCTATTGCGGCCCCGGGGAAAGGTTTGATGCCCGAAGAAGGTGTAACGGCTTTAAGGGAGAATTCAAAGGAGCTGTGATGGCTCTAAGGATAGGTTTTTGGGTTCCACAGGTACTGTTATGGCCCTAGGGAAATGTTTGATGCCCTGAAGAAGCTGTAATGGCCCTAAGGGTAAATCCAAAAGAGCTGTGACAGCTCTAAGGATAGGTTTTTTTTTTGGGGTTTCCGAAGGTGCTGTTATGGCCCTGGGGAGAGGTTTGATGCCCTGAAGAAGCTGTAATGGCCCTAAGGGTGAATCCAAAAGAGTTGTGACGGCTCTAAGGATGTATTTTTGGGTTCCAAAGGTGCTGTTATGGCCCTAGGGAAATGTTTGATGCCCTGAAGAAGCTGTAATGGCCCTAAGGGTAAATCCAAAAGAGCTGTGACAGCTCTAAGGATAGGTTTTTTTTTTTTTGGGGTTCCGAAGGTGTTGTTATGGCCCTGGGGAGAGGTTTGATGCCCTGAAGAAGCTGTAATGGCCCTAAGGGTGAATCCAAAAGAGTTGTGATGGCTCTAAGGATGTATTTTTGGGTTCCAAAGGTGCTGTTATGGCCCTAGGGAAATGTTTGATGCCCTGAAGAAGCTGTAATGGCCCTAAGGGTAAATCCAAAAGAGCTGTGACGGCTCTAAGGATAGGTTTTTTTTTTTTGGGTTCCAAAGGTGCTGTTATGGCCCTGGGGAGAGGTTTGATGCCCTAAAGAAGCTGTAATGGCCCTAAGGGTGAATCCAAAAGAGCTGTGATGGCTCTAAGGTTAGGTCTTTCGGGTTCCAAAGGTGCTGTTATGGCCCTGGGGAAAGGTTTGAATTTTTTTGGAGGTGTTGTTGTGGCACCATGGAGAATATTGGAATCTCAAGAGAGTTTAGGTTCCCCGGACAAATTCTAGGAGGCTTCGGGGACCTAGGAGGGGTTTTCTTCGTAGATCGTTAGGACCGGAGTGGTAAAGACGATATGGAACTTTATGAACCATCGAGACCAAAGTGGTTAAGATGGTAAGGGATTTTAAAGCTCGTGCAAGCCGAATAGGGCTTTAAGACGATGTTAAGTTGCAAAACCGTGGTGATCAAAGGATCCTGACAGTGCAAGTTTTTTTTTGTTTGGGTTGTGTGGGTTGACTAGCGAAGAACAAGAGAGAGTTTGTTTGTTTGTTTTTTTTTTTTTGCTAGACCATCAAGATCGGATTGATCGGGATGGTGAGAATTTCAAGTGTGATTGAGTCTGAATAGACACAAGTTATAGAGCTTTGTAGCACCCAACTGAAATGATTGAAATGGTGTGGATTGTTTGAAATTTCTATGGCCGAGAGGACCCAAAATGGCAGTAGTGTGTTGAGGAGTCGAAATAGGATTTTGCCCTATGTCCCTTCCAAGATGGGTTGTGTGAACTTCCCCCGAATTTTAGAGGCGAGAGGTGGTCTTCCTCGTTGCCTCAGGTATGGTCTCCCCAAAGATATTTCTACTACCAGGTAGATGTGCCTGTGGGAGCCGTTTCGTCATCGGCAACTCGAACCTCCTCCCTAATAAAATTAGGGGGAAGAACCAACCCAACTCGTCAAGTTGAGGGCTCATCCTCGTTGATTGATTGATTTTTTTTATTTTATCAACCTGACTGCCCTTTGCAGAGTTTTCACCCAGGCTGACCCCCTTTATGTTTTGCCTGTGAGCCTCTTTGCGAGGTTTTCACACAGCGGGGTTCATCCAATTTTGCTCGAGGTGCCCTCTCGAGTTTTCACCTTGACCAGATTTTATTGACACTTTTACCCTCAGCCGACTGTTGTGTTTAGTCAACCAAGTCCGTTGGGCCTCTCTATTTTTAGCCCAGTTTCTTCTTCTCTTTTCTTCTTTTTTTTTCAGAGTGTGGCATTCAACCCCCCATCTTTGAGATAATTCACATGGAATTCATGATCTGGGGCATAATATCTCTTGATGTGCTTGCCGTTGAGTGGTGGGAATGGAGCCTTCCCTTTGCTATCTATCACTGCATAGGCACCCCCTTCAAAGACCCGGTCGACGACATAGGGACCAAGCCAATTTGGGAGGAATTTGTTCTTAGGACGCCCCGCCATGCTATCCTTCGTTTGACCATGACAAGATCCCCTTTCGAAAAATCCTATCCTTAACCATCTTGTCGTAAGCACGAGACATCCTCGCTTGGTAGACTTTGAGATGTTGATAAGCTTTAAGTCTTTTGCCTTCAAGTTTCTCCAATTCCATGTACCGCCTGTATACTTCGTCGGGTTCATCAGATGGAAGACCATGGTGAACCGCAACCCGATACGACGCCAACTCTACTTCCACTGGTACCACTGCTTCGCTCCCATAGACCAAAGAGAAAGGGGAGCAACCTGTAGGTGTTTTATACACTGTGCGGTACGCCCAGAGAGCTTCCTGCATCTTTTCGTCCCAGCTGCACATCTTACTTCTGACTACCTTGACCAAAAGCTTGCAAAGTGTTTTATTGAAGGCTTCTGCTAGGCCATTTGCCTGTGGGTTATAAACAATGGATGTTCGCCAGTCAATGTGGAATTTGGCCACCAGCTTGTATATTGTCTGATTTCTAAATGGTGTCCCGTTGTCTGACACAATCCTACTTGGAACACCGTACCTGTAAATGATATTTTGTCGAATGAAGCGGGATACCACTTCGCCTGTGACCTCCCCGTCGCTATGGCCTCAGCCCATCTGGAGAAATAGTCTGTGGCAGCCAAAATGAATTTACAACCCCGTGACGATGGTTTGAAGGGGCCGACTATATCCATCCCCCACTCGGCAAAGGGCCATGTCGGTGTAGTGGGGTGCAACTGTGTGTGCGGGCGCCTGGGGATGGTCCCGAAAGCCTGACATTCATGGAACGCTTTGGCGAACTTGTCGCAATCAGCAAACATACTTGGCCAATAGTAGCCCTTCAACTTAATGGCAATTTTCATTTTTGGCCCGGAGTTGATGAGCTCCACATAGCCCGCTGTGGACCTCCTTCATGATTTGGACGGCCTCTTTCTTGGACACGCATCTAGCAAGGACACCTCTTTCTTTTTCTGGCAAGAGGCGATACAACTCCCCACCGATTAGCTGGTAAGAAATTGCCCGTCGCGTCAATTGTACACGCTCGGCACGATTTGCATGGAGGATGCCATTCTTGACGTCAATGATGGGTTGCCGCCAATCAACTTCTTCGGGACCTTCTTCATTGTCTTCTACAGTGTTTGCTTCCAAAGTAGTGAGACCATCATCTCGCTCCCTTCTGCTTGGGAGGAGTCGCCTACGTTTGACTATGATTTCAAGTTTCCCCGCAGGCGGTAGCTTGATCATAGAAGCAAGCTTGGCCAATGTGTCGGCTTGTGAATTTTGTCCCCTTCTGATGTGTTCAATGTCGAACATGTAGAACTTTTCTGATAGGCGGGTAGCCGTTGTATGATATGATACCAGCTCATTCTTACGGGCCTCGAATACCCCGAGCATTTGCCGTATGACAAGCATCGAGTCTCCGAACACTTTGATGCAACGTATGCCCATGTCGAGGGCAATCTCCAACCCGGTGACGAGCGCTTCATACTCAGCTTCGTTGTTTGTATAAATCCCTTGGAGGGCGCACGACTCGTGGAGAACACCTCCCTCAGGGCTAATCAACATGATGCCTACCCCTGCTCTAGGCCTAGTTTTCCCATTCGGCCCTTTTTCCACACTAGCTGCCCCATCGAAGAAAAGCCGCCAATGCTTGACACTAACCTGTTGTACTTCTGGTTTTTCTTCCCTCAGCGTCTCCTCATCATGTAACTGGAGGTTGAGGGGGGACTCCTCCGGGATTGGATGAGCGGCAAGAAAATCCGCCATCCCTTGACCTTTTATCGCCTTCTGGGGGACATATTTGATGTCAAACTCCATAAGCATAAGCGCCCACTTCCCCAAGCATCCAGTAGGGACATGTTGCTTCAGCATGTACTTTAATGGGTCAAACTTGGAAATCAAACTGACTTCATGCGCCAGGAGATAATGCCTCAACTTCTTTGCTGCGAAGACCAAGGCTATGCACACCTTTTCCATGGGGGAGTATTTGTGCTCAGGACCAACCAACCTTCTGCTAAGGTAATACAACGGTTGTTCCTTCCCTTCATCATTTAGCTAGGCTAGCATTTCCCCCAGAGAGGCGTCGAGTGCCGTGATGTATAAAATCAGGGGACGGCCCTTGACTGGTGCCCCCAACACTGGGGGGTTGATAAGATAACGTTTCAGTCCATCCAGGGCAGCTTGGTAGCTGTCATCCCAAAAGAATGGCGTACCCTTCTTAGCTAGCCTGGAGAAAGGCTGGCATCTACCCGAAAGGTTGGCGATAAAACGCCGGATGTAAGCAATCTTCTCTTGAAGAGACCTCAGCTCCCGTATGTTCCGTGGCGGGGGCAATTCCTGAATTGCTTTGATTTTCTCGGGGTCTATTTCAATACCCCGATACCGAACTATAAACCCTAGAAATTTGCCGCTAGATACGCCGAATGCACACTTCATTGGGTTCATCTTCAACTTGTAGAGGCGAAGACGTTCAAAAACTGTTCGTAGGTGGCTCAAATGGTCTTCTCACTTCTTAGTCTTGACTACCAAGTCATCAACATAGCATTCTACTAGCTCGTGTAGCAATTCATCAAATATTTTAGTCATGGCCCGCTGGTAGGTTGCCCCTGCATTTTTTAAACCAAATGGCATCCGTTTGTAGTTGAAGACGCCTTTTGGGGTGCGAAAGGCCGTGAAAATCTTGTCTTCGTCAGACATCAAAATTTGATTGTACCCGGACGATCCATCCATAAAGGACAAAGCTTCGTGCCCCATGGTTACGTCCACCATATTTTCTGGGATAGGCAGGGGAAAGTCATCTTTGGGGCATGCTTTGTTCAAGTCTCTGTAGTCAATGCATACCCGAATCTGCCCGTTCTTTTTCTTCACAGGTACAATATTTGCGAGCCAAACTGGATAAGTGCAGGGCTCAATAAAATCTACATCTCTCAACTTGTCAACCTCTGCATTGACTTTCAACTCCAAGTCTGCTCGCATCCGTCTTTGTGCTTGCTTGATTGGCTTGGCCGTCGGGAGGATGGCTAGGTTGTGGACAACCACCTCAGGGGCTAGCCCCGGAATTTCATTGTAGGACCAAGCAAAGCAGTCCCTGAACTCATACAGTAGTGCCTTGTACCGGTTCCTTTCAGCTCCAGTGAGAAGGGCACTAACAAATGTTGGCTTGGGGTTGTCCGCAGTACCCAGGTTGACTTCAAGAAGGTCATCAACCGTGGCTTGGCCACCATCTTCAATCTCCTCAGGGGCTGGTCGGAGGTCCATGAATTCAATGTCATCCTCGCTTGCCTTCTCTGCACCGAAATCCTTTGATTGTTCTGAATTAGCATTAGCCGATTGGAAGGGCGGCTCTTCTTCTGCCTCAAGGTTATTGCTAAAGCTTCCCACTTGATTTCCATCATCTTCGGATGACTCTCTGTTCTGTATGCTGGCCATCTCTACGGCGTAATGAACTGGCGCCTCATAATCAGAGTCGTACGCCACACCTGGGTGTCTACCATGAGTATTTCGTCCCTCCGTGGGATACCGTATCCTATGGTACATCCGGGCTTTCTTCCAAGGTTGCTTCTGAGGGATCTCCATCTTCTGATACATGTGTATTATACCCGGGGCTATCCCAGGTGATGGTGCAATCGTCACTAACTGGGAGTCAGAGTGTCCCGGGTGCCCAAAACTATCTTCGCGGGCTCATTTCTGTAACACTTTTGCCTTGTAGAAGGTGAGGTCAGGGGCGTGCGGATAAGTAACCCTGAAGGTTGTCAATTTCTCTACCGTCCGCAATTCTCGATCTTCTACTAGCCACAATAAATCTCGAGGCATACCGATGCTATCCTCGATCTCCCTGGTAATTGAATTGGTGTTGAACTGGACTGGTCGCCATTCTTTACGGTACATCTGGGTGGAAGTCCCTAGTGATCTTAAGGTCAACCTAAGCATCTTAGCCTTGACTTCGTCGATCGTGATCTCATCCTCGGACGGGTCTTCGACTACCACCTTCCCTTTTCCTTTGTTAGCTACTGACTTTATTACAGTGGCTTGAAAATATGGCATGGCATCAACAAGATGGCACTCTGCAACTTCGAAGGGGGCTTGGTCGGCGTCAACTCTGAATTGTCTCCCTTCTTTGTTGTACTTGAGGCACTGGTGGAATGTAGACGGGATGACACAGTTCGCATGAATCCACGGGCGACCCAGTAGTACTTTGTATGTGGTGTCAGCATTAATAACATAGAAGGTGGTTTTCAACTCAAGGCCTTCTATGGCTAGCTCCACTTCGACCTTGCCCAACGCCTCCTCGGAATCTTGGTTAAAACCAGATATGGTGACCCCAAGGGCTTTTTGAAGATAAGGTGTCAAGAAAAGGGCCTTGAATGTCCTTATGGGCATAAGATTGCAGGCGGAACCAGGGTCAACCACAAGCCGGTTCATCTCGTACCCATTTATTAAGCCTTTCATATATAGCGCCCTATTGTGGAAGGTGGAGGGGAACACCATGTCCTCCTCTGTGAAAGAGACAAGTGCGCATATGCTTCGTATTGGCCTAGCTCGGCGATGTGAGCTTCATACACCGTGGGTTGTTGCGGGATCGCTATTAGAGTCTCGCGCAACTCTTTACTCAAAGACAAAACCTCCCACATGCTCAAATGTATGGGGAGTTTTTTAGACGTCGAAGGACCCTATCATCAATTCTTCCTTTGACTTCGTCGTGGGGAGAAGGTTTAACAACGGATCTTCGTGCCGCTCTTCTTGTGAGTCCGGTGTCAAAAATGGCCGAGAAGGGCTTGGGCCCTCGTCCTCCTTGGATTGTTGTTGCGCTCGAGAAGATTCGGTGATCGACTGTTGCATAGTTGTGTGGTCAAGGGCACTATCCGATGTTGTTGGCACCGTTGGAGTAGTATCAAGTGCCCTTTCCCCTTCGTCAGATAAAAGCGGACCGACATCGATCATCTGTCGTGGCGGTTGCCGGACAACGGGGGATGGCACCGGACCAGGTTCCTCACCCTCAAGGTAAATGATCTTCCCATAATATGGAGCACGACCCCCTCGCCTTCCTCGGGTGCTTCTGGTACTTCTCCGTAGGGGGGGTGGGAGTGGGGTTAGGCTGATGCCTCTGACTAACCGAGCCTTGATTTTGGTAGGAGGCCGGTGGAGCGTAGTTGACCATGTTGCAGGAGAGCTTTTGAAACTGCGCCATTAGATCTTGAACATCTGGTTCCCTCTCGCCATCTTCCCAAAAGTTGACAACTTGTATTGTCGCCGCCTCATCGCCGCTTGCCACCTTCTGCCTAAAATCAAGTAACCAATTGGTAAAGTTTTGACGTCTGGTCCACTCGTCCCATGGAATGTAGTCGTCAAGAGTTGCCGGTCCCGACGGAGGCTGTGGAACATAGTCCTCGAGCTGATCAATCAACTTTTGTAATTTCTGCAATGGCGTCGGCTCCTGGATCTAGGCTTCCATTTCTTGTTGATGCTCTTCCTCACGCTTAGCTTTTCTTTTCTCAGCCTTTCGCTGGTTTTTAAGTAACCTTCTCAAATGGGCGGCGTTGGAGGGTCCACGTGGCGGGGCCACCCATTTATTATGCTTTTGGATAGGTGCAGACTCAGCCGCCTGCTTCTCGGCTCTCCGACGGGCCGCTTCTGCCTTGACTTGGGCTTTCTCTTCCGGAGTGGGTACTGTATGCCATGGACTCTTGGGGTCTTCTTTCATGGCCTCGATTTCTTCTAGGAGCCAAGCCTCTTCTCGTACATCACTCACCTTGGACTTTTGGGGAACTGCTTGACTGCTGGGGTCTTCATTGGGGTGTGCAGGACCTTGCGAACTCTCCCCAGCTTTGAACCTCCTTCATGCTCTGTCCTCCGGAGCGGCATGGATGACGTAAGAAGAACCAGCCGGGCCCATGTTGACGTGGGGGCGCGGTGGTTGAATCAAATAACGGCCTAGACATAAGACTTCACTCCTAACCAAGTCCTCCAGGTGTCCCTTGACGGCTCGACAGTTCTCAATTGTATGATTCTCCGTGTGGTGATAACCACAACCACCTCTCGGGAATGAAAGGATGTGATGTTCCCTGCCAAAGCATGGTTCTATCAAATTTCTTCTTACAACCAATTCATACAACTGCCGCGTCATCCCTTGGGGGAAGGAGTATCGTGTATATGTAGAATATCGAGGGCGTTTCCTTGGTCGTCTCTCTCTCGGCCTTCTATTGGGAGCCGTCGTGGAGCTCCCGTCGGACTCTTCAGGCTCAGGATCATCCCTACTCAGATTATTCCATACATCGTCCGGTTGGTCAACTGTCTGCTCGGGCGGAGGGTGTGAACCAGCACTTGATGCCCCCTGATGATTGGGTTGAGGCGGGCATATTTCTTCCTCAGTCACCTCTCCAGTCATCAGCTCAGTTATATTGGCCATAGTGGCCATGATGTCAGCTTCCAGGTGCATACACCTCACTCTAAACTTTTCAAGCATTGAACAAACTCTGGAGGCCATCCGATATACCTCGGGATGAGCTATCCGTGATGAATCTACCCATGGCCGTAAAGGATGGGATGACCCAGCTACCGGGTGTGACGGCCGGTACTGCACCATGTTGATGACAAAATTTTTCGTCGGCCCCACCGTGTAATGAGGTTGCGGTGGGTTGACTAACTGTTTCCCCAAGCCAAGGACCTTGTCATGGATCATGGTTTCGACAATGTCCTTGAACTGGTAGCAATCTTCAATGACGTGCCCCAATATCCTGTGGTAAGGACAAAAGTTGCCCTCCCCGCTCCTGTCAGCATCCTCGGGGCGCTTACTCTGGGGCAAGCTAATCAAGCCGTTCTTCATGCATATGTCAAACAGCTTCTTCGTGTACTCTTTGCCGAAGGAGTAAGGTTTCGCCATGCGCTCCTCCCACGAGGCTCTCGGCCTCAAAGTGTTGGTTGTTCTTTGTGGGGGCATAGTAGCAACTTTTCTGCCCCCATTGTTGTTGTATTTCGAGGTGGGAGAGACATCTACCGTGTTGACGTCCCTGGTCGCCGGCTGTTTGTCCTTTAGGAGCTTCGGTCGGGCTGCCATCATCACTGGATTATTGACATAAAAATGTTCTATATCAGCCACCGTCACGTTCAGATCATCAAAAGTCTGGATCCGCGTTCCCAACACTTTCTCTTGAACTTCGGCGCGTAAGCCTCTCTTGCATAGCGCCACCGCTTCTTCATTCAATGGCGGATTAGCACACTTCATGCAAACATTTCTCCACCTGCGGATGTAATCAATGGCCGACTCGTTCCGTCCTTGGAACATTGTAGTCAGCTCGACAAGAGTGTGGGGTCGCTCCAAAAAGTTGAATCTTTCCACGAACTTTCTTTGCATGTCCGCCGAGTCGGCCACTGAGCCTGGCTTCAATTTTGAATACCACTCAAAGGCTGTGCCCGTGAGAGTGGTGGCGAAGTACTTAAGCAAGTACGATTCACGATGTGCAAGCTCTCCCATATGGGTGTAGTAAAGGGCCAAGTGCTCCTTCGGGGATCCTCGCCCATCGAACTTGGAGCACTTAGGGATTTTGGTGACATCATGTGGAAGTTTTACAAACTGGTGGTGAGGAGGGTACGGCACCCGGTAGAGACCTACCGCACTGTGTCCTTCATCGTGTTGCGCTAACCTCGCCGTTATCAATTGTTCAATCATAGCCTGCTGGGAAGGCTCCATATACTCCTGAGGTGGTTGTGGTGGCTGAAAGTGTGGCAACACATACACTTCTTTGTCGGACACCATCCTTTGCACTGGCGGCTGATGGGTAGGTGGCTGAGGTGGGGGCACAGGCGGCAGGTCCACTCGAGCAACACGAGGTTCATCTGGCACTTCGGCAGCGCTCGAGCTTTGAGCCTGTTGTTGTTGGAGCAAGCCGGAATTTGCTAGGAGGGCTCGTAGCTGCTGGTTCTCACGCCAGAGGTCTTCCAACGTCAGAGTAAGAGGGGCGACCCCCTGCGTGTTGTTATTCTCTTGTGCGGTTTCCCCCATGTTGTTGTGCAACACAGCTTCGGCAATGACGGCAGGCTGGCGGTCGCCTTGACTACGGGTCCAAGGCCTAGGACGAGCTTCGGATGCCTCGGGGATGTCCTTGGGACGACTGGTCCCCAAAGTATAGTAGGCAAAAATTTGCATCTTGCCTGTAGGCCTCTGCATCACTTGTCGTCTGGGAGCACTATCAGGGACAATCAAATGATTTAAAATCAAATCCTTTCGGTGAGGCAACTCGTGTGGAATCGTAACTTCAATACCATTATCGAAATGGTAGAATTGCCGCCGGTGAGGCGGGGCAAAATGAGCCTTTGGCTGATTTGGAGCAGCCTTAGGCGAAGGTTCAAGGATGACCTCCGGCTCAGGTTGAGGTCGGGATCTCGACCTAGAAGAGCCTACACCCAAGGGATGTGGGCAATTGGACTTCAAAGGAAGAGGTTCCGGTGGCGGAATAGTCGTCTTTGGCACCCATGTTTGTTTTTTGACTGGGGCAGAGGGTTTGGCTCCTTGCCCCTGGTTGGCATGAGAGTCCGCTGTCTCGGCGAGGTGTAGTTTGGGTGGGGAGCTTGCCCCTGGTCGGCAGGAAATTCTATCGGGATGGTTGGCCAACGTGCCGACCAACCATGGGAATTTTCGGTGCGGCGGGTACTTGCACCTGCCGAGGCTTCTGTGTCAGAACCATTGACCCGTCCAGTTGAGAAGTGTGGGCCAAGGGCTGGCCCCTTTCCCGAGTTGCTTATTTCCTAGCCGCTGTTCGGCCCGGGCCTCCAATCTTCTTATCAGAGGGCTGCCCCCTCTCCTTTGTTGCTATGGCCGCTGGTCGGCCGGATTTCTTCGAGCAGGCGGAAGACTTCTTCCCCTGAATAGGAATGGTGGTCATGGGTTTAGACTTAACCCGGTCATATTTATCCAACTGCCCCAAAATGGCAAACCTATTGGCCAAGGGCAAGATAGTAAGCTGAGGCCTCTGACGCCTCCCTCCACTCGTCTTGGTAGGGGCACAGAGTAGCGTGGCGCACCGGGTCTTCCAATCCCAATGCACCCTCATGGCCCTGCTGCGACGCACTGACGTGAGCTAACTCGGGGTTTAAGACTCCCGATCTTAGCCCGTCGCGATGTTGATCTAAGACAAGTTGAACTCTGGTTGACGACGAGTGCCGTCGGCTCCAAATCCTGGGGAGCCTTCGGCAGTTGAATGATCATTTCCTTGGTGGCCGAAATCGCCTTTGCTGCATTTGGCCGTTGGTGAGTTGATTCGATCCCCTTGTATGTGCCGAAGGAGACCGTGACATGTTCATTGTCGGCCGCCGGGCTTCGGAGTGACTCGCAGAAGATGACTCCAAAGTTGGTCGACATTTTGCTTCTTACTGCAACAAGGAAGACAAACTCCATTAGATGCTGATAGTTTATCGAGTCGCAATATATGTGCACTTTCTTGGTTTGCTATGGCGGAGAGATGAAGGGAAAGAGAGGTCCCACCGGGCGTGCCATTTTGTGCGAACCTCGTTTTTACATTTTATTTTAATTTTCAAAATCATTTTTGCATCTCCTTTGGACTACTTAGGAAAATAGGTATTAACCTATAAATGTATTAAATAGTCCGACGATACATTTAAAATACTAGAACCGAGGTTCGGGTTCTTTGAAAATTTGATTTCGACCCCTCTCCGCCGGATGGAGCGAATACCCGACGTTAACTTACATCGAGCAAGTACTCGAACGCCCTTGATTAACCGCCATAGCAATCCATTTGGTAGAGAATGCATGTCCATACAAAATAATAAACTAGAGGGCTGTAGCTTGACGGGCTCGATGAGATGCGAACGCGTTGCATTATGTTTAGTTGACGTCGATTTTATTTGATTAAGACGTTATTTTTTCAATTGATTTAAATTTGATTTTTCAAGTTGTTTATTTTTTAAATTTGATCGCTCCATTAATGTTTTGATTTAATGGGTGGAGTTTGATTTATTAGTTCTATTGAATCTCAATTTTGATTATGATTTTTTTTTGGATTTAAAGTTTGATTAAATGAGTTAAACACCTTAGGATTTGAGATTTAATGGTTAACACATTGATTAGTATTATTTAATTTCATACGTTGTTTTTGTTGTGACGTTGATTTAAATATGTTCCAAGTATTTTAATTAATTTAAGATTTTGATTATGTTGTTTAAATATGTTTTTTGATTTTTTGTTCTTTGCGGTTTATTTTAAAATCTGATTTTTGGTGTTTACGTTTTGATATGTTTTTTTATACATTAGAGATTATTTATTTAATTCTCTTTGGTGTTATTTAATTACAAATTAATTAAGAAATTTAGTCCCATGCGTTACGCATACTTTAATTTGATTTTTTGGGTTGTTTAAAAGTCTAGTTTTATGCTTTCAAATTTGATGAATGTTTTTATTATTTTCTATCTTATTTATTTGATTTGAGTTCGCATCCCATCCGACCTGTCGAGCTAACAATCGGTGCCCATTTTGAACATTCGCGTCGACACTTGAACCATCTTCATTTCATTTCAAGTCGGGTTACATTACATCGTGCCGACGTCCAAGGTTTGAAATTTCTTCCCCTCGGCGCGCTTCTCACAAGATCGGAGGAAAAATCGGCATTTCGGCAGTAAGCCGGCCGGTCCTCGATCGAGTGGGCTCACCTCCAATACGACTAAGTCTTTTGACTTGTCACACCGGGGAGAATGGAACCGTACGCAACGGGAACATGCCCGCGCCCACGTCCAGGAGCGCCTACTCGAGACGTAGTCGGAATAGCCGTCCTAGGGCGCTCAAATTTTGAGATCACCCTTTATTTAATATGGCATTTCACATTTCAATTTTTATTTAATTTTTTATTCGTCAAAGTCTTCTAAGCTTGCTGCGAGTCGACTCGGCCAAGTTGAGACGGCCTCCGGCGGTTCCAATGGCTCTGTCGGCCCAATGGGCCTACATGCGACGGATAATGGCCCGCCCAGGTGGACCCAACCGTAGCTTCCGGCGGACGCGCAGCCCTGCTGATTTTTTTGACGTCCAAAGTCTTGTGGGCCCCCATCAAGGGTGCAATGGTCCTCGGACCATTACCGCGGCTGTTGGCGCTGGACTGAGTCAGGCTTGGGCGATATTTCGCTCGAGCAGCACGGCACACGCGAAGGGCCTCCCCACCCCTTCCGCAGCCATGGCCATTGCCACGGGGTCCTCCGACGGCATCATTGTCACCCCACGTCGTCGCAGGCACCGGCGCAAGCACAATCAACCATTGGCTGGACCCTCACCGGCGACCACGCTGGAGAGGCCAATGGTGAATGGTGCAGGAGCCATCGGGACAGCACGAGACGTGGTGGTGGCGTTGGGGGCTTTGCCGCTGACGGAGGCCACGACTTGGGGTGCTTTGACGGGGTCCCTCGGCGCCTCCGAGGGTGTCACCATTGGAGAGGGTAGCGGCTACGACCATGCGCTGGTGACGGGCGGCCTTCAGCGCCGGGTTCTCTCGCGGACCTCTGTCACCTGAGACAGATGTCCCGCGAGAGTTCTGGCTGCCGTCGGAGGGGGTTGCAACCACGAGGGACTGCCAACGCCATGGCCAGGAGAAGAAGGGGTTGGATGCCGGAGGACCGTCAACACCACTAATATGGACCAAGATGTCCCGTCGCCGACAGGGGATTCTTTGTGGTCTGCTGCCGCCGGAACCAGCAAGGGGCGCTGGTCGCAACTCCACTGCTGGCTGCTGGAGGAGTCATGAGAGCCCGACGGGCTCGATGTTGGCGGGAGTTTTGGCGGCCGTGACCACCGCACATGCGACCAGGAGCTCCCTCATGGTCCAGACTTTTCCAACAGAGGCCCTCCGGGGGGTTTCCACGCCGTCGCGCCTTGCCATCGGTTCCACCACGAAACTCCGCGGAAGAGCTTGCACCTGCAGCCATGTCCGAGGTCCATAGGCGCACGGCTGGGGTCCTTGCAATGGGGGTACAGGGGGGGCTTAGCGCCAGGAGCCCCTTCCACTGTCGCTAGAAGAGGGAGGCTGCAGAGGCGATGTTGAGGCAGAGGTTCCCCGACAGGTCTGGGGTCGTCGGACACAGGTACGTCACGCTACCGGAAGCTCACGAGGGATCGCGGCGACTGCCGTGTAGGTCCGTGGAGAGGAGGCCTCAGGGCCGTGGACTCCCCTCTTTTTTTTATTTGCTATCGATATCCGCCTTCGGGTATCTACCGTCGACGACAAGGCTGCCCTCAGTTGCTTGCTCCCCTGGCCATACCGACGAGGTCATTGGAGACACCTCGTCACCGTAGGAGCCAACGGGCTTCAAATGCCATAGTCGTCGCCCAAGCTCGGAGGAGGTCTGTGGGGTTCGGTTGATAGAGAGAGCTAGGCGGGAAGACCGGGAGGGAGAAAAGGATCAGAGTGGACATCTATATCGCTCACCTTTCTTGGTGCGCTCCTCTGCTCGGGCGAACCAGAAGATGCCGCCTCCTTCTCTCCACCGGTATCCTTCTTTTCCCTCTTTCCTTTTTTTTTTTCTTTTCACCGCGGCCTCCCCTCCCCTCGCGCGACCCCTTTCTTCCTCTTTTTATCCTGTCATTGCGACTTCTCCAAATTGGCGGCTGGCCTTCCGTCCCGCGCTTGCCACGTTCATCTCCTTCCCTTTTTTTCTTCTTGCGCTCCAAAAAGTGGGAGTCACCGCTGGCACGTTTGGATTTCTGCCGCAAATGGCTCCCTCCCCCTTTCTTCCCCCCTTTCTTTTATTAACTCCAAAAAAACAAAAAAAAGGGGACGAGGCCTGGAAGACCTTCTACTGCTCCGCGGCTCCTTCCTAGATTGCAAGGATCTGATTTGGGTAAACCTGCAGCGCACGAGATTGGTGTGCGGTGAACTGGCCGCAGATTGCTACTTTTTTTTTTATTCATGGAATATATATATAGAATAAATAGATATTTAAGAGCATGGATTTAAATGGGTTACGATCCTCCCAATTGGCTTTGACAAAGGCATGGCATCTTTAAACAAAAATGATTAACTGATTGAGTTGGGATATTAATTCTCTCTATTTATTTTTAAATAAAATTGGGTGTCCACAGATATTAAGACTATAAAATGATGAGATTAAATGAGAGATAACATATAACTACATCACACATTCAACCCAACATGATATGACCCTAAAAATCAGACCTTAACACCTGATTTAATGACATAATCATGGCTAGAAAATGAGTTAAGTAAGCTGACTAAACAATGTCTAGTTGAATTATCCTATCACCATAAATATATAACAATAGTACTCAAAGAAAATATCAATAGACTAACTAGAACAAGTTATCTAAAGGGGCTAAAATCATTCAGAAATATGAAGTTTAACATGCTGGAGATAACACACTTACAACTTAACTGAATCTCCATTACATGCAAACAGAAAATACCACCGCTATCCTTACTAATTGCTCACAACATATAAAATTAAACTGGCTAATTAAACTAATGATATTCACTACAGGTCATGGAGAATTTAATATAGAAATTTTAATGATAGTAGACACGTCAAGAGTGCCTACCTGAACGACGTTAAGGAACTCGGAAATCAGCGATCGAAAATGATACCGAACAACGGTAACACGATGCACAAATCAAACCAACCAAACAGGTTGATTCACACCACCAAAAGTGCTAGAAAGAGAGACCTGAAATTGGGGAGGATGCCATTGGATCAAGGGAAAATAAGAGATATTTTAAGAGAAAATGTACCATCGATGAATAAGAGAGAGAAAGGGATGATAGGAGAGAGAAGCTCACAGTGGCGAAATAGGGGGCGGTGCACCAGTTGGCGCATGGCGCTGCGCGGTGGGTGAACGGCAACCGGCCGCGTGGGTGGTACGCGTGAAGAGGCGCAGCAGCGGACGCATGGGCAGAGATGGCTTCTGCCGCGGTGGCCGATCGTGTGCGGAGGTGCGTTGACCGGGGACGCGCCGGGCAAAAACGCGCACGTGCGCGCGTGAGGGCGGAGGTGCAGACGGCGAGGCGGTGCTGACCGCCGTTGGTTGCACGCGCTCGCGCGGAGACGAGCGCCAGGCGACGGCTGGCAGACACGGTGGACGCATGGCACGGGGCAGACGACGAAGCAAGCGGCGGAGAAAAATTGAGACGGTTTCGGGGGG
This sequence comes from Cryptocoryne crispatula var. balansae, assembly GCA_036172225.1. NCBI lineage: Eukaryota > Viridiplantae > Streptophyta > Magnoliopsida > Alismatales > Araceae > Cryptocoryne > Cryptocoryne crispatula. The sequence continues at coordinate 14,144,644 of CM069924.1, forward strand.
AGGTAACCGGCAATAGGGAACAAAATAGGGTAGAGAAGGGTAGCAGAAACGGTAAAAAAATGGAGCAAAAATAGGAAAGAGATTTAAATAGAATAATAACATCCTAAATTTATAAAAACACCGTTAACTTATATAAAAACAAAACAAAACGTTACACCTTGGCTCTCCCCCTCCCCCTCACCGCTGCAACAACGAGCAAGAGCAACCTGCTTCACTGCTCGTTAGCCATCACCACCCCTCCTCCCCCTCCTTGCCGCCGTGACAACAAGCAACCTGTTTGTTGACTTCGTTGCCCTCCTCCTCCTCCTCCTCTCTATGAGTTTGTCACCTCGAGCAGCCAAGCAGTCATCTTCCCTTAGTGTCACGATCCGAAAAAATAAACAACATAAAACCACAACTACGCAGCGGAAAACATAACGTCGTGACAGTGGGAGAAATCCATCATTCGGATTTCATAACCCATACAAGCATGTGAAGTCAACACACACGATCAAGTCTATAAATTTCCACAAGATTTCCAAAACCTGGAGTCAATAACTTAAACATCAAGCCAACATCATCTAGTCCAACTCCAACCAAAAACTTAAACATTTAAAACAACTGAATTCCAAACCAAGTCCGTTCGTATGTTCCATCTTTAAAACAAAACCACTAGATTGTTTAAATACACAACAACCTAAGAGTCCAAAACAAGCAACCTGATGAAAATGAAATATATCACTCCGCTCCAACTCCAGGAGATTCTGGTTCTTCCACGGCCTCTGCTTGAGCCTCCAAGCCAATCTTCTGATCTTCAAAACATGCTGAAAAATATTAACCCACAACGGGGTGAGTCCGGAGACTCCGTAGGATTTACACCCTTCACCCATCAATCGGGCAATTAACATATAAACAAGCAGTGGTATATAACATATCTAATTTGAGATGTAATACAAAAGTACAGAATGTCTTCTCTTCTATATTAATCTCACAACCCATATCCAAACATAATTATCTTCAAAGAAAAGGTTATGCCAAAACCAATCAATTCTAGACCAATGCATACAAGACCATAAAACTAAACAAAAATCAACTAGATGACCTTCAGACTTAACTTAACATGACCAATCTAACATGAGACATATCTGAATTTTTCTAACTTATCATGCTTTAACATCTAAACATAACATGAAATGAGCATAATTTCATGTTCTTTCTAAACCCATAGTCATATGGCAAGGAATTGGTCGTCTTGCCTTTTCACATCACATATCCAGATCACTTTCACCAGCTCTAATTTATATAGTAATAACATATACTAAGCTAGCCCAAAGTGCACCTAGGCAGTGGTGACACTAAGGGAAAAACCGCGGTAATCCGGGATCTGTGGGAAGGCCGGATTTATCTAAGATACCCGCCGCCCACGGGCAATTTGACTAGAATAGGCTGGTGAAGCCTCATAACATGTGGTACAAGAATTCATAATAAATTTTTCAGATCAAGACACACCTGCATACCATGTACACAAGACATAAACATCTCATTCTAATGTCATCCATGCAAAACAAATTGTTTTTATCATAAACTAGACAAGACTTGCACTAACCGACATGGTTAACATATCCTAATTCAAAAATCATATCAAACTTGATAACATGAACCTAGCCATATCATGCAAGACATATTACACAATTTGGAACCAAACCAAATAATTTTTACATGATCTATGCACATGCAATAATAAACCAAATCTAGACATGCTTAATTACATACACAAGACAATTAATCAAACCCAATTTTGTCATAATCAAAACAAGCTAACTTATGATGTCAACACCCATAATATGACCTAGACAGGTTCCAAAAAGTGAAATTTGATGACTTTTGATTTTTCCAAAACTCCACATAATTATATTTCAATTCTAGGTCCATTCTAGCACATAAACATATACATAAATAACAAATGGTCAAATCTCATGAAAAATAGTTCTACCCATCCAGAATCATGCCAAACATGTTCCATAATATTCAAAATATCATTTTCAAAGTTCTGGATTCAAGGATTTTTGAGAAAATTCACTAATCATGAGTCAAAAGTCTAAACTAGTCAAATCAAGGTCCATAAGTTAAATCATGCATATTTTATAATCAAAATGGCATCAAATATATAGACGAGCTTGAGAAACCTACTTGTAATCTTCTGTGAATTTTCCTGATTTTTAGGGATTTTTCTGCTATTTTTATTGGCCTTAATCTAATATCCGGATTTAATAAATCCAAAAAATCAGAATTTCTTGGACCGGCGCCGAACCGGGCAGTTCGACCGGCTGAACCGGGGCGGTTCGGAGGTGCTGGACCGCGGCTGGACCGGCGGCTGGACCGGCTGGACCCGCGGCTCACGGCGGCGGTTCGCGGGCGGCGCCGGCGACGGTGGTTCGCGGCGGCGCTCGCGACGGCGGAGGCGGCCGGCGGCGCTCGACGGCGACGGCGATGGGCGGGGGAGGGGCTGGTCACGACGGTGACGGCGGGAGGAAGGCGACGGCCGGCGATGGCGGCGGCGAGAGGCTCTCCCGCGGCGGTTCCGGTCGGAACAGGGGAGGTGACGGCGGCGGCATCCGGCGACGGCCACGGGCGGCGCGGGAAGGGTTGGACGGAGACGCTCTCGCCGGCAAGGGAGGCGCTGGAGGGAGGAGACGGTGACGAGGGGAGGGGCCGGAGGCGGTGACGGCAAGGGGGAGGTCCAGCGGCGCTGGGTTCCGGCGGCGACGGCGCTCGCGACCGGCGACGGCGACAGAGGAGGAGGAAGAGGATTCGCGGCGGGGAGACGGCACAAGCGAGAGCGAGAGAGAGAGATATCCAGCCGGGGGGGCTGCGTAACCGACGAGGGGGGAGGAAGTCACGATGCTCCAGGGGGGGCGACCGGCTGTCGACTCCGAAAACGGGTTCCGGATCGGCACCTCAAGAAAAGAAGGTGAAAGATGGATTGGGGGAAAAAGGGGAGTGAATCGGAAGACACTCCGAAAGCGGTAAAGACTCCTCACCTCGGTCCCACACTCACATTGATCCCCGAACTTTCATCTCACGGCGTCGCTCGAGCACCGGAGATGGTTCGGGTCATGTGGGAGGAGAGTGAGGAGGAGATGAAATTAAAGCATGAAAAATGTGGTCGCCAGGAGCCGCAGGCTCCGCTTTATGAAATAAAAGCAAGATTGAGTTGATTTGACCTTGTACCTTAGTGTGGGAGATCGGGATATGGGTTCAACCTTCTTCTTCTTCGGCCGGCCGATGAAGAAGAGTCTCCAACCGATGCTAGCTTGATAGACCTGTGCAACTAGAACAATAAACCAAGTGAAATAAAAGCGATTAGAACTATGGGAAGTGTAGTAACTGTAGTAAGAAGATGAGAAAGAAGCAATCGGAATCGAACTCACCGGATTGGGGTGAGCCTTAACCCCTTTTTTTGTATTTTTGATTATGTAAAAATGATGTAAATAAACTAAAATATGCTTTAAAACAATAACTAAACTGAGTTAAGGGAGCTGAGAAAGCTTATGGAATGGATCGGCTTGAGTTGAAGCCGAGTTGATTGAAGAAGGCCGGTTCGGGTAGCCTTTGCACCTTTCTGGCGCGACTTTGGTGCAGAGGATGCTACGGACGACCCCTATGTCAGAATCAAGTGACGTTTGTTGGAGTAGACGGATAACTTAGAGGGAAAGAGTTACTATGTTTATGACTTCTCCTAAATCCTCCTGTAGAAGACAGTAAAAATTCTGAAAGTGGGAAGATATAGAAAACAGAACCTGGATGCGCGCCCTTAGTCTAGCAATTTCCACGAACAAACGGAAAGTCGAAATTGAGTGCCGTCAGTTGGAGATGAAAGAGAACGAAGAGGTGAACAATTTCTATGTTGAAGACTTTTGCAGCAGAAGCCCCGGATTTTATGCAGAAGTCGATGAAGATGGTTGATGAAGAACACCCGGATCGAGCCTTCTCCTTCACCTCGGAATCGATTTCTTGACTTCGGATCGCCTTTGGACGTCGGGATGGCTTTGGAGAAGAGCTTGGACGACCTCTGGACGAGCTAGGCACTGGGGATTAACCTTGGGTCATTGAGAATTGCCCTCAATTTATAGGGTAAGGAAACTGGTGCAAAATTTAGAAACTAGACCGACCGCGCCCCCTCGTTTCAAATAGGACGAGGGTGCGCAGAGCGCGCCCTCAAACCAAGGGCGCGTAGGGCGCGCCCCCAGTTCGGGGGCGCGGTCTGCGCCCCCCCTGTTTCAAAGGAAGCGGGGGCGTGTTACGCGTCTCACTGCTAAAAATCGACGGAAACTTCCGGAAATTGCTAAAAATCGACTTGACATATGTAACGCGCCCCCGAACCGGGGGCGCGGTACAAATAATCGAAAATCCTCCGCGGAAACCTTCCAAAAATCCGGTTTAGAAGGTGCTAATCGGGGTAGTTTGTGATTTAAAGAAACTGACCACGCCCCCGCCTTTCAAAGGAACCGGGGGTGCGCAGGGCGCGCCCCCAGTTTGAGGGCGCCCCCCTGTCGACTCCAGAAACGGGGTTCCAGATCGGCACCTCAAGAGAAGAAGGTGAAAGATAGAATTGGGGAAAAAAAAGGGAGTGAATTGAAAACACTCGAAAAGTGGTAAAGACTCCTCACCTCGGTCCCACACTCACATTGATCCCCGAACTTTCATCTCACGGCGTCGCTCGAGCACCGGAGATGGTTCGGGTCATGTGGGAGGAGAGTAAGGAGGAGATGAAATTAAAACATGAAAGATGTGGTCGCCAGGAGCCGCGGGCTCCGCTTTATGGAATAGAAATAAAGTTGAATTTGACCGTGTACCTTAGCGTGGGAGAAAGTGTGTGCGGGTTCAACCTTCTTCTTCTTCGGCCGGCCAATGAAGAAGAGTCCAACCGATGCTAGCTCGATGTATTTGTGCAACGGATTCGGGGTTAGCCCTAACCCCTTTTTTTGGTTTTTTTATGATGTATGAAATGATGCAAGATTGAATAAAAATGATTCTTAAATATGAACTAAATGATTTGAATGAATAAAAAAGAATATAAATGGTTAAAGACAACACAACCCAGGCAAAGTGGCAACCGGGTTGGACAGATTTAATGTAAACTGCGCGGCTCAGATGCAGAGACCGTAGAGGACAGCACAGATGTAAGAATCAAGTGAAATTTATTTCAAAATAAATATAACTCACCGAGGGTGGTTTGATATGAAGACAAGTTTGCCTGAATCTTATGATAAGTAATCTGAATTTACCTGATAAGCTGGATCTTAGGCAATGAAGTTCTGGAAACTCCCAGCACAATGTCGATGTATGACATGATATGGGCACCACAGATATCCAAATTGAATGATTCTTGTTGGAGATAAAAGATAACTCACCGGGTAAAAATTTCTATGAAGGATGCATAGGTTGAATCCACCATTAAATATACTGAAATTGACTGAGAAGATGATGACTTAGAAGAGAAGACTTCGGATCTGTCTGTGCAGCGCCGGTGTTGAAGCCATAACAAGCAGAGGAAATGTCAAAATTGATCTCTGTTTGTTGGAGATGAAATATATCTTGATTAACCACACTTAGTATGAAGGAAGTCAGGCCATAAAATGACTATAAATATCTGTAGAAGCCGATGATCAGCAGTGCAGCACGTTGGAGCATAGACCGGCTTCTTCTTCACTTTGGGATGCTCTCCGGGCACCGGGACGAAGATAGAACTATTTGGGGAGATTGGGAAGAGCCTAGGGTGGATGGAGGACGAAGAGAGAAGTGCTGTAGTATGGGTATGCCCTTTCTTAGGTCGTTCATATGAGTCTCCCTTTATAGGGGATGAGAACCAGGTCAAAAAATAGCAAGTTTTGATACATCCGACCATAGGTTGGATTTCCTTCAATTAATGTTGCTGATTTTCATCATGAGGCATATATAAACTTACCCAAATGATTGAGAGAGATTGGAAACCGTGGATCACCTTTCCCATGTTCAAAATATGTCTCCACTTGAAGAGGAAACAAATCTAGTCTAAAAATGGCAAGTCTTGATATACAAGACAACAAGTTGGATTGCCATCATTAGATGATGCTAATTTCGACCATGAAGCTTCCAGATACTATAAAAAGTGATATGGAGAAGGAAAAAGGAAGGTAAGGTCGTGAATTGGTCAGATATGTGCCCAATGGGCTGGGCTTGCATGCAATTGGGCTTGATAGGTGCTGCGTGCGAACAGAACTGCGCATCTGACTTCCAAAGGGCGCTGTGGACAAATGGGAGATCGGAATTGAATGCCGTTTGTTGCAATGGAAAGATAACTCAGAGAATAAGATTGTTGTTTTTGAATACTTATTCATTGGAAGTCCACAGAATCCTGTGAAAAATTTTCAATTAGAGGATATGCTAGGAAAAGCATAATCTGGCACACCACCAAGAGTCTCTTGTTCGGCAAACACGGATTTGATTAGAAATTGGCAAATCATCTTCATATTTCCAATAAGCACCTTGGCTCATCCAAAAGGGAGGTTCATCATGATTTTGATGGTTTAAAAGAGATGTTGCCAATGGAATAATGGTTTAAGCTCTAAATAAGGCCAAATTGGCGTGTCTACACCCCCCGGGTTGAGGGCGCGCCCTCCTCTTTCAAAGGGAGCGGGGGCGCAGTACACTCTCTCTCCTGTGCGCGTGTTCCGCGAGCCGTATCTTGCAAACGGGATGTCCGATTCGTCTACTGCTTGTTGCGTTGGAAAGAGGGCCTTCAACGGAACCTCCTCAAGTCGGTAAACCAGCCGGCGTGACTCCTTATATGTTCGCACGGGGCTTTCTACCGGTTTACCCTCTCGCGGAAAGCCGAAACCCGGGGCGAAGATCCGAAAGAGCACGGTTCCGATCGAGAAATCTTGGGTCAACTCGGGATGACTTAAAATGATGACCGAACAAGTCCGGTACAATCGGACAATCCGTAGTCATCGAAAAATATGAGATTAACCCGGTAAACGTGAATCGAAAGCCGTAAAAGCCGCGAAACCCTAAAATTGACCGAACCGGATGTATGGCCCCGGTTGATGAAAATATTCGGCTAGAATCGACCCGGATGACCCGAAAAGACCCGGTGATGACTGAAAAAGACTAATACATGGTCCGGGATAGCCGTGTCAGCACAGATCGAAAAAGCCGTAACGAAAACCGTCATTGACCGACGCCTACCGAAATGACTTCTCGGAAACCCTGAATGTTATGGAACACATGCAGGACTCCCGAGACCTTCAATTATGGACCATTCAAAGTCGGTCATCGAGCAGGCTTCATGTTTTTACAGTTCACGTGCGGCTCTCGCTTGAAAGTTACGGCAATATTCCGGAAATCATTGGTCCATTCTCAACTAACAAGGGGGGCTCCACCAATGTCCTTAGCTCATCTCCACGAGGTAGTCCGGATCAGATAACGGTCAAAAAAAGGATATCGCCTATGGAATAAGAGTCTAGGGCTCCGAATTAAGCCAATTTGGCGTGTCTACAGCTTGCCTCGCCTTGCTGTCAGCTTTGCAAGGGAATGGCATGTAGCGGAACGGAGTGAAACGTAGAGAAAGCGTAGTGAAGCGAGATGGATCGTAGTGGAATGTAGCGGAGTGAAATGGCGATGGACTGAAAAGGTGGCATCAAGGTGTAGATATAGACACGCTCAACGACCAGATTCGGCAAGACGAATCTCCTCAAGTCTCCTGGTTAGCCGCCATGTTTCATCAAGTCTTCCTATGTTCGATTGGTAAGAGATGTGCCATTGGCACGAGAGAAGAATAGCCAACCCCCAACGCGGTGGGGAGTCCCCGAAACATGGGTTCGTAGGTTCATCATCAGCCGGTAACCCGATCTTTGCGGTGTTCCTGTACTGTGATGGGCTAAAATTTAAAGAGATTTGTTTTGAAAAAGTAAAAGAACACCAATCGAGCACATTCAGGCTCTTAGATTCATTTAAGTCTTCCATGAGACAAGATTCGATTCGGAATGGAATGATATCAGATTCCGAAAGGCAAATGTTTAAGCATAGACCGTGAAGATAATGACGGTGCAAGTTCTGATCAAATAGAAGGTCCTTGGCGGGACGAGTTGGCTGCCATGTTGGGACGAATAGCAAAGAAGTTGCAATGGCCACAGTGGTGAAAAGAAATGAAAGATTTGAGGGCACAAAGTGGTTACCGAACACGGTGGGATTAATAGACACGGTGGGATATTAGAGAGGTTGGTGGGACTAGAGATCATGGTGGGATTAGAGAACATGATGGGATTAGAAAACACGGTGGAGTACAGAATGATCGGAATTAGGATAAAAGATTTAGAGACTAAGGTGAGAAGGTGAAGATTTTAAAAGAATGTATGCAATGATCATGAAAAATGCAATGCAACTAATACTATATGATGCATGTTGGGCTCAAGAAAACAAAAAAAAAACTTGTCTAACAATTAGTTGAAGATATAGATTGTCTATGAGGTTAGGATACCCATTCGGGAACCATCGTCCCTCACTGCACAATTTTGGCTTATCCGTGAGCACAAAGAATGACCTGACCGTCGTGGATTTTGATGAAGGGGATCTCGGCCCTGGTCTTCTTTGCATTCACGGTCTTCAACATCAATGCATAAAATAAATAGTAATGCACCTAATATATGCTAAGAAAGGAAATGATAACGGTGAGTTTGCGGTGTGATGACATGCATTCTCACAAAAGAGTTCATGTGTCCTAATGAGGACACAGAGCAAAAGCTTCTCGGCAAAGTTGAGGCCGAGGTTATGATGACACCTCCTCCTGAGAATCCTCAGGGAAGGGAAGTGGCGAGCATTGCCTGCAAAAGGTTTCTCGGCAAAATTAAGGCCGAGGTTATGGTGACACCTCCTCCTAAGAATCCTTAGGGGAGGGAAGTGGCGAGCATCGCCTTATTGAAATCTTGAAAATGCTCCTCGTTGAAGTTGAGGTCGAGGTCATGGTGGAACCTCCTCCTAAGAATCCTTGGGGAGGGAAGTGGCGAGCTTCACCTTGTTGTGAATTTCTCCTCATTTGTTCTTCGTGTCTGAAACACTTCGAAGGAAGAGATTAGAACAACAATCCGGCTTATCCCCCTTGCAAGTTGCAGTATGCCTTGACCTTTGTCAAGGGGTATAGCCTTCTTAGGAGTGTAAAAATCAAGTAGCAAATATGCAATGAAGAATTTGAAACATGAGAGATTGAAAGTAAATATGAATGTAAAGACGAAAATTCAAACCAAGCATGGTGATAAAATATTTTAAAAAGTTTGAAAATTTTTGAATTTGAAAAAGAAGTTTTTTTTTGTTGAAAAGATTCAATATTTTTGGGATTTTTGAAAATGCTATTTTCTTTTTTTGAGTTTTTGAAAATATTTTTTTAGAGATTTTGAAGATATTCAACCTTTTTTTTGTAGTTTTTTTTTGAAAATATTCAACTTTTTTTTGGAGTTTTTGAAATGTTCAACCTTTTTTTTGAGTTTTTTTTTGAAAATATTTTTTTGGAGAGAAAAATCAGTATTGACACAAGTTCTCATTACTTGGTTGTTTTTTCTAGGTTCATTGGTAGACATCATATGCAAAATGGGGTTCCTTACCCAAAATCTTTCCGACCTTCAACCTTAGATCGGCTAGAGTTTAGCTTTGATTTGGTTGGTTCACCCACACCTTGGGGGTAAGAATGAAGAATTGAGGGAAAGTCCTTGATAGGCTTTGGAGATGTCGAGAGGGATTTCTCTACTCACACCCAATTGCCGGCTGGGGTTCGGCCTCTTCGGGTCTTTTCTTATTTATTGACAAACCTATTTTTGTGGCACACATTCGGACAGGTCTTTGACCTGTGGGGTCATTGCCCATCTTTTGGTGCCTTTTTTCATTTTCTGCATTTTTGGGTACTCATTTAGACAGGCCCATATTTGTTTAAACCTATGGGGTTCATTGCCCATCTTTCGACACCCTTTTCTTTATTTGAGAAGTTGGACCTTCTGAGACAGCCTCCTACTAGGGCGGCGGATGCTTTCGATACTCTCCCCCTCTGATCCCCTTCACCTATCTTTGACCGAATAGAAGAGAGTAGGGTAAGGGTTTTCCTTCCATCTCTAAGCTTTGCCTAGCTTTTCTCGGGTGTCAAGTCATCCAGATTCTGGGATCGGGACATATTGTGTGTGTAGAATGGTATCTACCCTCGACTCCTAGACAACAACCTAGAATATGTGGACTTAAGTTATACTAGTAGTTCTCTCCATTTTTTTAGGTAGATTACATTCCATAGGTGAATCAATTGTAAACATGCCTTGCATTATAAAGAATTCATTAGGATAAAACAAAAAGTAGTTATCATCAATCATAAATTTATCTCAAGTAAGATTGTCATGTGAGATTAAACATCATTTTAAAAAAATTATTGCCTTGCGGATGACATAATGATGATGAATGCAATTCCATGTAATACCTGAGAGAAGGATAAGTTCATTGTTGATGACGGCTTCGCTTGTACTTGCCTTGCCTTGCCTGCCATGCCTTGCCTTGCCCAACTGCTTCCACTGTTGATATGCACCATATTGCATTGGATTGAAGATTCATAGTCATAGGATGAAGTGAAAATGTGGAGGATATGATTTAGCATGGCGGAGTCAAAATTAATGATGTAAAAGGCAAAGATTATGGTATCACCCAGGAAATTTCTCTACCTTGATTTTTTTGTTGAAAGTAAAATTTAGAGAATGAAAAAGAATTTGAAAGGAAATAAACATGCTTGGAAACAAAAGTGAGTTAAAATGGGCTCTTGGGCCCGTGAGTTGAAAGTGGGCTTGAAGGCCCAAGAGTAGTCGGAATCAAGAGGCACGTGAGCCCAAGATTTGAATGTGGGCTAGAGAGGTCAGTTGATGTTGATGGGCATAAGGGCCTGATTGGAGGTTGAGCCCGAGGGACCCAATGAAAAGAGTGGGCACATGGACCCAATTTAAATGGTTGGGAGCAAGATTGTGATTTGTGATGGGCTCGCTGGCGCCATTGAAGAGTATGGGTGCATAATCCCAAAGTTGAAGAAGTGGGGGCATGGGGGCCCGATTTCGAAGAAGTTTCGGCATGCGGGCCTGATTGTGAAGAAATGGGGGCATACAGGCCCGAAGTTGAAGAAGTGTGGGCATGTGTGCCCGAGTTTGTTGGAAGGTGGGCACGTGGGCCCGATTTAGAAGAAATTTGGGTACATGGGCCCGGTTGTAGAAAAACATGGGCATGTGAGCCCGGTTGAGGTGAATTGTGGGCACGTGGGCCAGATTTATAAAAATTAAGGGCACATGGGCTCGATTGGGGAGAATTATGGGCACATGGGCCCGATGGAAGGAAAGGGGCACATAGGCTCAGTTGGGGAAAAGGGGCATATGGGCCCAGTTGATGGAAAGGGGCATGCAAGCCTGATTGATTAAAAGGGGCACATGGGCCTGATTGAAGAAAAAGGGTATAAGAGCCTGGTTGATTAAAAGGGGGCACATGGGCCCGGTTGGATAAAGGGGGCATGTGGGCCCGGCTGATGGAAAGGGGCACATGGGCCCAGTTGATGAAAAGGGGCATAAGAGCCCAATTGATGAAAAGGGGCATAAGGGCTCGATTGAGTGGGATGGGGTGTGGGCCATGGCCCTAAGATTGACAGATTTTGGACCCATGGGCCTGATTGATGGTTGTAAGAAGGATAAAGAAAGGGCAGTGGCCCTAAGATTGAGGAATTGTGAGCCCATGGGCCCGATCGTTGATTTGGAGGAGAATAAAGAAAGGGTCATGGCCCTAAGATTGATTGATCGTGGGCCCATGGGCCAGATTGTTGATTAGGAGAAGAATAGGGTAAGGGTCGTGGCCCTAAGATTGATGCTAAGGAATTTACCTGCCTAGCTGGAGGAGGTCCTAGTATCCCCTTGCTAAGGTCTGCATCTTCCATCTGTAGGTTTATAGATTCCTTTCCCATTTCACTGACCAATTCGGTCTCCTTACTTCCCAGCTCAGGGGTCAATTCAATCTGACAAACTTCATGGATCAATTCCAATGATGACGATAGTTGATCTATACCTGGCGAATCCTTGCCTAGTCCTTGACAATCAACAAAATTTATGATTCCTTCATCTAAGCTCCCTATAGCAGGCTTCTCCTTAGGATGTTCTATGGAAGAGGGCATGCCTAGTCTAGGGGATTCCCAAAAGGTAGAATGGTTTGGTTCGACCTCCCCTACTAGTTGACTTTGATCTTGAGATATAGCAATGACATGATGAGAAGCTAATTCTTCTGCCATGGCAGGAGCACAAATGGTTGGAGTTATTATTTCCTCTGCCAACGTAGGAGCTTGAGAGGTCGGAGTGACTAAATCATATACCATAGTAGGAGCATGAATGATCGGAGTGACTGGTTCCTCTACCATGGAAGGAGCAACAGACGAAACAAGTGGTTTGACTGACTGAGGGGGAACCCTATTTTGAGGGGTTGATTGAATAGCCAAGGGTTGTTCAATTGGTGTTGGCATAGAAGTCGGTTCGGGCTGAGGATCTATTGGTGAAATTGGTTGAGGGGCCAAGGCTTGTGTGGTTGGCCGAGGAGTTGTCGGTGAAGTAGACTGAGAAGCTAAGAGCCGGATGATTGGCCGAGGGGCCTTTGGAAATGTTGGTGGAGTCAAAGGCTGGGGAACCGGTTTAGGTAACGAAGTATTTGCACAAGCTACAAGAGGAACTTGATTGTGCACAATTGGTTGTGCCATTGGCAAGGGTTGCATGATCGGCTGAGGTTGTGGCATGGGTGGCCTAATCAATTGGCGTTGAGGAGTCGGCCGATGAAGATGATTATGATGGGATTGGTGAGGACTCCTAGGTTTATGCATATCATCAATGCTCCTCTCAAGCCTGGGCCTCAATTCATCAGAATATTGCATTAATTCCACATCTTCTTTTACTTCCCCAATTATTGAATAGCCTGGCCCATATCGTTTCAAGAATTTGGCATTGACAATTTCAAAATCCCATATCTCTATTTCCCCTAGTGAAAAAAACCATTCTAGGGCTGCACCATTTAATGATTGCTTAAAAAGAATAGCAAGAGCTCTTTGATCATGTAGCCATCGAGATGATTTGCTTAAGAAATCATTGACATGGGTGAAGGGATCACCTGAGCCATTGTAGCGATGGTAGGCTGGTGTTTGTTATGGAGGGATATGTGGGACTGGGAAAGATGGAGTAGATATTTTAGGGATGGTCTTCGAGTCCAAACAATGCCTCGGCTCTTCAAAGTGCTCATCCATTTGGTTGAGTTTGTCCATGAATGCTTGAGTGAGGCTGGGTTCCTGAGCCACTAGTGCAAGGTATTTGGATGAACGGGCTAGAAGAGGTGGGTTGGAAGTAGGAACTAGCATGGAATCAGGTGGGTGACCCACAACAGGGTGAGTAGGCAAGGTAGCACGGCAAGATTGTGCAGGAGAGTTGATGATGAGGGGCCTAGCTACTGATTGAGGTGGTGATAGAGCTTGATCTCCCCTGACTGGATCTTGATTGGTGGGCATATTGCCCTTAGTGGCAGATTGGATGACTGCAAAGGTTTCGGGATCAAGGTGGAGAGATAGACCCTGAAGGATTTGTTCCACACTAAGTGAAGCAGGTGGATGAGTAGGATTTTGAACTTCAGGTTCCCTGACGGCATTGACATGGCCCTCTGGTTGGACCATGTGTTGTTGCAGCTTGTAGTAGTCCGACCTCCCAACGTGACTTCCAGACCTTAGCATCATGGGCATCCTGTCGATATTTCTTCAAAGATGGTTAAAAAAAGAGCAAGCAAAGCACACAATTTAAAGATTTATTGTTATGTTATGTTTTGTTTGACTTTTTTGTTTCAATTTGGTTATTTGGAAAAAAAGTTGAACACAAAATAAAAAGTTTTTTTTTAGGTGTTTTGAAAGAAGAAATTTTTTTGGTTGTTTTCAATTGTGGTGAGCAAGCAAGTTATGCAAACAAGGTTTTAAAATGACTACTCGACAGTATTTGGGTTGAAACCTTAGATTAGATAGATTGTTAGCAATTGTTCACTCAAATGGGTATGGTTCCTATTGCTTCAATCTTCAAGACCTATGGTTATCACTCAATCACCACGAGTAGGTACTTGGGTTCTTCGGGTTTTGGGAAAGTGGTACAACCGGCCCAATCATGCGGAGAGGAATACTCCACGGATAGGGACTTACGGAGGTCTTGATGGAAACAACCAAATCAACTAGGAAGGAATATCCCAGAAGAGAGGTTAGAATCCACCAAGAAGGTGTTTGGAGGGTGAGGGTGTGTTGGGAGAGAGAGCCCCCACCTCGAATGTCAGAGAGAGCCTCCGGTACCCGATGCAAAAAGCTAATGCAAAAGTAAAAATGAAGGGTAAGAGGAGAATAAGCAATAAATATGCGCAAACATAAAATGAAAATAAGTAAGTAAATCAAGCATGCATTATGCAAACAAGATAAGCAATCATGCAACAAAAAAAAACAATCTAGTGACTAGAACTGAATTAGAATGAAACTAGTTGCACAAACAAATCAAGATACCACGGTTAGAGACATTGGTTGTCCCACTGTGGTCGCCAAAAAGCTGTCGACTCCGAAAACGGGTTCCGGATCGGCACCTCAAGAAAAGAAGGTGAAAGATGGATAGGGGGAAAAAGGGGAGTGAATCGGAAGACACTCCGAAAGCGGTAAAGACTCCTCACCTCGGTCCCACACTCACATTGATCCCCGAACTTTCATCTCACGGCGTCGCTCGAGCACCGGAGATGGTTCGGGTCATGTGGGAGGAGAGTGAGGAGGAGATAAAATTAAAGCATGAAAAATGTGGTCGCCAGGAGCCGCAGGCTCCGCTTTATGAAATAAAAGCAAGATTGAGTTGATTTGACCTTGTACCTTAGTGTGGGAGATCGGGATATGGGTTCAACCTTCTTCTTCTTCGGCCGGCCGATGAAGAAGAGTCTCCAACCGATGCTAGCTTGATAGACCTGTGCAACTAGAACAATAAACCAAGTGAAATAAAAGCGATTAGAACTATGGGAAGTGTAGTAACTGTAGTAAGAAGATGAGAAAGAAGCAATCGGAATCGAACTCACCGGATTGGGGTGAGCCTTAACCCCTTTTTTGTATTTTTGATTATGTAAAAATGATGCAAATAAACTGAAATATGATTTAAAACAGTAAATGAACTGAGTTAAATGAGTTGAGAAAGCTTATGGAATGGATTGGCTTGAGTTGAAGCCGAGTTGGTTGAAAAAGGCCGGTTCGGGTAGCTTGGCACCCTTCTGGCGCGACTTCGGTGTAGAGGATGCTACGGACGACCCTGATGTTAGAAACGAGTTCTGTTTGTTGTAGTAGACGGAGGACTCAGAGTGAAAGAGTTCCTATGTTTATGACTTCTCCGAAATACTCCTGTATAAGTCAGTAACAATTCTGAAAGTGGACGTATATAGAAAACAAAACCTGGATGCGCGCCCTCAGTGTAGCAATCATCACGAACAAACGGCAAGTCGGAATTAAGTTCCGTCAGTTGGGGATGAAATAAGACGAAGAGAGGAACAATTTATATGTTGAAGACTTTTGCAGCAGAAGCCACGGATTTTCTGCCGAAGTCTATGAATATGGTTGATGAAGAACACCCGGATCGAGCCTTCTCCTTCACCTCGGGATCGATTTCTTGACTTCGGATCGCCTTTGGACATCGGGACGACTTTGGAGAAGAGCTTGGACGACATCTGGACAAGCTAGGCACCGGAGATTCACCTTGGGTCTTTGAGAATGGCCCTCAATTTATAGGGGAAGGAAGCCGGTGCAAAATTTAGAAACTGGACCGACTGCGCCCCCGCTTTTCAAAGGGGACGAGGGCGCGCAGGGCGTGCCCTCAAACCAAGGGCGCTCAGGGCGCGCCCCCAGTTCAGGGGCGCGGTCTACGCGCGCCCCTGTTTCAAAGGAAGCGGGGGTGCGTTACGCATCTCACTGCTAAAAATCGACGGAAACATCCGGAAATTACTAAAAATCGACTTGACATACGTAACGCGCCCCCGAACCGGGGGCGCGGTACAAATAATTGAAAATCCTCCGCGGAAACCTTCCAAAAATCCAGTTTAGAAGGTGCTAATCGGGGTAATTTGCGATTTAAAGAAACTGACCGCTCCCCCGTCTTTCAAAGGAACCGGGGGCGCGCAGGGAGCACCCCCTGTTTGAGGGCGCGCAGGTCGCGCCCTCCTCTTTCAAAGGGAGCGGGGGCACAGTACACTCTCTCTCCTACGCGCGTGTTCCGCGGGCCGTATCTTGCAAACGGGATGTCCGATTCGGCTCCCGTTTGTCATGTTGGAAAGAGGGCCTTTAACCGCACCTCCTCAAGTTGGTAAACCAGCCGGCATGACTCCCGAGATGTTCGCATGGGGCTTTCTACCGGTTTACCCTCTCGCGGAAAGCCAAAACCCAGGGCGAAGATCCGAAAGAGCACGGTTCCGATTGAGAAATCTCGGGTCAACTCGGGATGACTTAAAATGATGACCGAACAAGTCCGATATGACCGGAAAACCTGAAGTCATCGAAAAATTTAATATTAACCCGGTAAACGTGAACCGAAACTCGAAAAAGCCGGGAAACCCTAAAATTGACCGAAATGGCCATATGGCCCCGGTTGATGAAAATATTTGACTAGAATCGACCCGGATGACTGGAAAAGACCCGGTGATAACCGGAAAGGCCTAACATGTGGTCCGGGATAGCTGTGTCAGCACAGATCGAAAAAGTCGTAACGAAAGCCGTCGTTGACCGACGCCTACCGAAATGGCTTCTCGGAAACCCTGAATGTTACGGAACACATGCGGTATTCCCGAGACCTTCAATTATGGACCATTCAAGGTCTGTCATCGAGCAGGCTTCATGTTTTTACAGTTCACGTGCGGCTCTCGCTTGAAGGTTACGGCAATATTCCGGAAATCATTGGTCCATTCTCAACTTACAAGGGGCTCCACCAATGTCCTTAGCTCATCTCTACGAGGTAATCCGGATCAGATAATGGTCAAATAAAAGATATCGCCTATGGAATAAGAGTCTAGGGCTACGAATCAAGCCAAATTGGCATGTCTACACCGACGTTACGGCGGGGACGATGGCGAGGAAACCGGGAGGGGGAGGGAAACGGGGGGGGGGTTACCAAAATAAAAAAAATGATTTTTTTAAAAAAGCTAGGTATTACACTTAGTCCATCCTTCTCTACTATACACCACTATAAGTTCGCGACTAAGAGCAATTAAGTGCGAGCGGCCATCTTCCTCTGGTCAACCCTTCTTTATATGAGCAGCACATCTGCGAGGCCCACCCCCACCATCGAGCCATCAATTGACCCTCTCTCTCCTCTATGTAGGAGCAACTTGCTTTGCTGCTTGCTAGCCATCGTTGTCCTCCTCCTCCTGCTCCTCGATACCGTAACAACAAGCAGCCTGTTCATTGCCGTGGCTGCCCTCTTCCTTCTCCTACTCCTCATATGAGTCTTCCACCTCGAGTCATAGATTGCAGAATCGGCGGAATCGGTTCGATTCCAGAATCGGATCGGTGGATTCTGATCCGATTCCTGGCGGAAGGACCGATTCCGGGAATAATTCCGCGGAATCGCCTGGAATCGGTCAGAATCGATCCAATTCCGACCGATTCCTTCGGAAGACCGGTTGAACTGGCCTGGTTCGATTCCCGGTTCAATTCTGGACCGGGAATTGAACCGATTTCAACCATTTTAGGGCCGGAATCGACCGCCGCGGTCGATTTCGTCGATCCCGCGGTGGTAGGGCTCGATTCCGGCGATTCCGCGGCGATTCCAGCTTCGATCCGGCAATCCAGGCGTCGATCCGAGTTACCAGCACCGATTCCTGAAGGATTCCCGCGATTCAGCACCGATTCCAGCGATTCCAGCTTCTTCCCGCGGCGATTCCGGCGATTCCAGCGATTCCAAGCGATTCCTTCAGCCGATTCCGCCGATCCAAGCTCCGATCGGCTTTGAATCAACGTCTTCTTTGATCTTTTACCGGTTTTTGGTAAGATTTCTTCGCCGAAAACTTCGTACGTCCATTCTTACGCGTTTCCGATGAGTCCGAGCGTCGTTAAACGTTGTGACTTCCGACCGAACAAGTCCGTCCAAGTTTTGAACTATCCGTTTAAGTTCATTTTGCACGGGAAAAATTCCGGATATGCCGTACGTTAATTTACGACCAATTTCTAGCAAATACGTAACCCTTTAAACATACCGAATGGTGTGTTACTTGGGTTATCTGCTTCCCGAACAGCGTCTAAATCAATTTTTATGTTATCTAATCATTTTTAGTGCATTGTTTACAATTTTTGCAGATATAAGCAATGGCCGATCAAGGTGATGCAGCAGCAGCACGTGCTTCCGACGTGGGTTGGGAACACGGGCAGATGGTAGACCCAGTCAGGAAGAGGGTACAGTGCAAATGGTGTGGGAAGGAGATGAACGGGGGGGTGTTCCGGCTGAAACAACATATTGCCGGAACAGGTGGGAATGTCAAGAAATGTGACAAGGTGCCCAGGGAGAAGAGTGAGGAGATGAGAGGCTACATGACAGGTAGAGCCTCTCAACGGGCTGTTAGGATCGAGCAGAGGGAGGAGTTGCACGACGAGCTACTCCAGAGGAGGAGGGACCGCGATTTGCCTACCTCAAAAGGGAAAGGCAAGGGGAAGGCACCAGCTGAGCCGGAGCCAGAGAGAGAGGATGAGTCCGCAGACTCCGAGCTTAGATGTGCTAGGCCCGCTAGCATGCGTGCATTTGCTGAGGAAGAGGAGGGGAGGAGGGGAGCACGAGGGTCTGGGTCCAGAGTTGACCCAGCTTTGGGCCGATCAGCATCGGCTCGCCCAGACCGGGACCGAGAGACTGACCCCAGGAGACAGGAGCCATACCGCCGTTCCACTTCTACCAGCACTCGATTTACACCGAGTGACGAGTATTTACTTAGAAAACAGAGTGCTGGGCAGATGGGGATAAAACAAGCAATGAAAGGGGTGAAGGCAACAAGAACGACTGCAAAGAGAGCCGTTCGCCACATTGTGAAATGGTTTTTACATGCATGTATCACTTTTTAAATTAAAATTGACATTATGTGTGTTTTATTTACTTAAACTTAATTTTAGCCTGATCCCAATTTTTTTTAACTTGATGTAGGCATCCCAGCACATGCAGCCACCAGCCCCTACTTCCAGACGATGGTGGATGCCGTGGGTGAGGCTGGACCGGGTTTGCAAGCCCCGGGCAGCAGACATATATACGGCGCTGGCACGGATGAGGAGGTCCAGGAGTTGAGGGAGTGGATAGATGGGTTTAAGTTGGTGTGGAAGGAGAGGGGTTGCACAATTATGTGCGATGGGTGGACAGGTATCACCAAGAGGAGTATGATAAACTTCTTGGTGTACTGTTCTGAGGAGACTACATTCTTGAAGTCGGTAGATGCTTATGGGAAGATAAAAAATGCCGACTTCATCTTTTCTCTGATGGATGGGGTGGTGGAGGAGATCGGGGAGGACAATGTGGTTCAGGTTATCACTGACAACGAACCATCATATAAGGCGGCTGGGAGGAAGTTGATGGAGAAGAGGAAGCACATCTTCTGGGTGCCCTGTGCAGCACATTCCATAGATCTCATATTAGAGGATATAGGCAAGGAGGAGGGTGTATCGACACAGACGATCACATCTTTTATTTATTCGCATCCCCGCCTGCTACATATCATGAGATCACACACAGGAGGGCACGATCTTGTTAGGCCCGGTCCGACACGATTTGCCACGAACTTCATTGCGTTGGAGAGTTTACACCGGCACAGGCATGCATTGGTTAGGTTCACACAGTCCGAGGAGTATTACAACTATATGGTGGACAACCTGCATGACAAGAAAGATCAGTTGGAGATTCTTGTCAGGTCTGAGAAGCAGATCACTGACAAGAGGTTTTGGGAGAGGATTGCCTACTACTTGGCAATCATTGAGCCACTGGTAGTTGTCTTGAGGTTAGTAGACTCAGATGACAGGGACCAGATGGGCACGTTGTATGATGCCATGGACCGGGCAAAGCTGAAAATCAAAGAAAAAATCCCAGAGGTTACAAAAAGTGGTGGAAGATCATAGATGACCGATGGGACAAGACCTTGCACCACGATGTCCATGCTGTAGGTAACTTGGTTAAAAAATTAGTTTTGCTGTATAATTGTCTTATATGCACAGTGTTAACTAATAAAATCTTGCAAAATATTTTTTTGAACTCCCGCATCCAATATGGAGGACAGGTGGTGAACGACAACGAGGTGATGCGGGGTACACTTGCTGTCATTCAGCGTCTGTGCCGATCTCAGCAGGACAGGATAGAGGCTGAGATAGAAGTAAGTTAGAGTTCATTAAATACCTTGGCGTAGCCTTACCAGGCATCTAATGTTTTTTTTTACAAAATTTTCAGATGCAGAAGTATAAGATGAGGGTCGGCGTATACTCAGATGCTGACCTGAAATATTCAGTTGACAAAGTGTCACCTGGTATAGTAATAGCTTGATGAAGATTTTATTTTCTTTTCATATAAGTTATGGTAGATGATGGGCTAATTCTTTACCTTTTCTCTTCTTGTTTTTTTCTTGCAGCTGAGTGGTGGGTTCAGGTGAACACCAGAAGTGGATGGAATCCACTTGCTGCCATCGGTATCAGGATACTCAGCCAGAGCACCAGTTCCTCCCATTGTGAGAGGAACTGGAGTACATTCAACCTGATACATACGAAAAGGAGGAACAGGTTGACCTCATACCGGCTGGAGAAGCGACATAAGGATCGACAGAAGATCAGCGAGGCATGATTTGCACGATTCGCAGGTGGCCCGTACGAGCAGAGGCATTCCTCCGCCACACCACCACCCGAGGTGGTGGACATGGACCAGATATTCCAGGAGGAGCATGCACTTGCCTCCTGGATAGAGGAGAGGGAAGCCAGGGATCATGCAGCTGAGTTTGATCCCGATGACCGTGCATGGGCTGAAGGAGAGTTGGATGGTGTTGAAGCCGAAGAGGATGCTCCAGCTCCACCTCCATCTACTTCTCAGGCTCAGGCAGGGCCTTCTTCTGCCCCAGCAGCTATGGTCCAGCCTATGGAGCAGCCACCAGCAGCTTTAGCCCCAGCTCCAGTCCCAGCAGCCGCTACCCAGCCCATTCGCAGTCCGGGGAAAACGAAAACAAAGGTGACTGCACGGAAAATGGGAGGATTTGCAAAGTTGAAAAAAACTTTGGGTTACGGATCTTCTGGTACTTCAGAGATGGCTGCAGAGGTGAAGAGAAGGAAGCTAGAGGTCAGGCATCCTGTCAGCCCAGATGACAGCACGCAGGCTCCTTCTCGCTCCTCAGGTGATGATGACGAGGAGTGCATACCGGCGACGCAGCCATCGGCAGCAACTGAGACTCTTGATTCACGGCATCCAAAGTCGTATTACACGCTGGATGAGCAGACACCTGATTCTTATATTATGGAGCCACAGTATCCAACATTTAGCCCGGTTGACCAGCAGTGGATTACACCACTAGCTCCACCATCCTCTGCTTACGTCCCAGTCGTCCCGCAGTCCGATCCATACGACCTTGATGGCATGGCATCAGCATTATTTTTATATGGATATGGTCCCGGACAGTATATAAGACTGAGCACGAGGGAGGAGTGTGAAGCACAACAGGGAGAGGAGGAAGACCCATATTTATATCCTAGATTTTGGTAGTAGATTGATATGATGTAATTTTTTTTTTCATGATGTATCATCTCTTTGATTTTTGAATCAATGGAATTGGAATATGTACTTAACTTCAAGTCTTGAATTGAAGTTCATTAGTATTTATTCGATGTGGTCCTGTTGATGAATGCATTGGTTATTTTGAAAAAATTTTCTAACTCATTTCCTATTTTTTTAGAATTTTTTCTGAATTTTTTGAATTTTTTTGACGAAAAAAAAATCAAAAAAAAAAACCCGATTCCGGACCGATCCAGAATCAATTCTCTTCCCAGGAATCGGCCGATTCCGGCCGATTCCTGGAATCGGAATCGGAATTGGTCCCAAGTAGCCGAGCAGCCACCTTCCCCTGGTCCACCCTCCTCTCTACGTTGCTACAAGTTTGGTATCGAGAGCAGCTGAGTGCGAACAACCATCTACTTCTGGTCCACCCTCCTCTTTGTGGGTGGCACGTAGGATGTTCATTATTTAGTTCAACCTAAAAAATCAAATCAAACTAGTAATTTGTATAGAATTGATTTTGATTTGAACAACTGATTAATTTTATTTAATTATTAATATTCTTAAATTAAACTAAACTAGTAAATTAAATAACACGAATTAGATTAATTATTTTTTAAGTCTATTTAATACAATATGTTTTTATTATAAAATAAAATTTATTTCAAAAACTTTTAAGGTAAAAGTAATGAATTTTATAAACATATACACTAAATTTTAATAGATTATAATTTAAAAAATAAAAATATATAGTTACATATCTGCTAAATTTTTTTTGGTCATCATGGTCGAAACGGCCCACACCCGCGCAGTGCCGCACGGTGGCGAGGGATCAAGCCCCCCGGTTCAATCCTCACAAGGAACCATCCCCCCAGGGGATGACCGGCTCAACGGCCATTCGAACCCTGCCCATCACTCTGGTGAGCGAGGGGTGACGCCAATCGAGCGACGCTCGGCGGACACATATCTACTAAATCTTAATCAAATATAATTTGAATCAAATTAAATCAAATCAAACTGAATTAGTTGGGATCATTTTAGTTTAGTTTAGGAGATTGTTTGGTTTGGTTTGATTTTAGAACTAATACTCAAAAATTATATCAAACCAAACTATAAACACTCTTAGTTGCACGACTGTGAGGCCCACCCACCCACCATCGAGCCATCGCTTGACTCCTCTCTCTCCTCCATGCACAACATCCTCGAATCATGCTATCGAGCAGTGCACATTTGTCCAAGGGTTCATGGTGGTCCACCTCTAGACATCGTCATCTGATTGCCCTTTCTTTTGTCACACCCCAAATTTCTACAGAATTAATTCGGTGACGAGACTGGAGAAATAACTCTTTAACTACGTCAGTTTGGAAGAATTGAAGATTAGCAGGTCCCATTTCATAAAACAAATGATTCAATTCAAAAATAAAATTGAAACAATGTTAAAATCTAAACAACTTAAGTATCAGAATTGAAGAAGAACCAATTAACTTTTCAGTCTTCCAATTGCCATTACGTTTTTGCTATGCTACTCTGATTAGTTGAAAAATGTTAAAAGATTATTTGTAATAAATCACACGAACCTAATATACTAACAATTCTAAATACTAATTATATATCTAAATCAAACCCACGAATATAATTACTATAATATCATATAACTTATTTATCAGGTTCATTATCTAAATGAGATTTCTTTTATTTAATTGTCAACAAAACTTATCTTTACGTGAACTTGACTGTCACTTAAACTAATTTATATGTTTATGTCATTTGAACTTATATGTGTCTATCGTAAATGTCTTAATTTTATTTAAATTTATTTATTTGAGTAAATTATAAGTTCTATTTACATATTTCAGATATGTTACGAGACTCATGCCAACTCTAATATATATAAAATGTATCGTATAGTAAATTAAAATTTTATACATCTAGATATTCGAGATCAAAGAATGTATCGAACGCGGATTACACCGACGACCTCGCAGTGACAATGACGGCGTAAGAGGAAGAAGAAGAAGAGGGAGGGCAGACGGCGGACGAGAGAGAGAGAAACCGGAGGGGAGGCGGTGGCCAGCGCACTGAAACAGAGGGCGCGAAGGCGCAGATAGCCGCGGCGCGTGAGGCGATGGGAAGGGGAGAGAGACGAGGTGGCGACGGGAAGGATGACTACGGGAGGCAGCCGCGGCAGCGGCTACATCGCGTGGGGGCAACGGTGGCAAGTACGTGAGAGAGAGAGAGCAGGAGAGAGGGAAAGAGAGAGAGAGAGAGGGGGCGGGCGAGAGAGGCAAAGAGAGGGAGAAAGAAAGAGACGGCGAGAGGGGGGCCCGGGTTGCTACGGGTGTGCGGCGCGAGCGGGGAGAGAAAGGGGGAGCGGCGCCATGCGCGTGGACGCTGAATGGGATGACAGGGGACCAGGAGCCGCGCTGCCTTGACTTTCCTTTTTATTCTCGTCATATACTTGCCTTGCTCTGATGTGTTTTCTTTCGTTCGCAGCGGAAGGCCCGTGCCGAGGGTTCACCTCCTTCTCTATCGAGGGAAGAGGTGGCCGAGCTCTGCTAGCATCTGAGTAAGGCAAGAGGCCCTGACGACCAAGGAGGCAAAGGTATCTTTCATTGTTCTCCATTTTAGTTGTTGATTTTATTGGTTCATATTCTTCCTCTTGTTCTAGGTTGCTGAGCTTCAGAATACTTTGTCCTCCCGTATCCAGTCTTTGGAGGCCGAGGTGGAGACATGGCGGCTTGCCCTGGCTGGTCTTCATTCCCAGATGATCGTATCGGATCTCCATCTTCAACATGAGAGAGCCATGCGCGAGATGGAACGCCAGCATAGCCAGGCCATCCAATCATGGTAGCAGATGCACCTGCAGTCGCAAGTTCGTTTGTCAGTAGCAGAGGCGACACTATAGGTCTACTACCAGGGTGTCCCTCCACAGCCAAGCTAGAGTTGTGCCCCTCATAGTAGCTCCCACCGGAGTGGCGGCACCGTTCGTAGCAGAAGTCACCACGGCCAGAGCCAATAGGGGCGGAGTGACCAGAGCCAGAGTCACGAGCGCGGTGCTTCTGCATTCTTGGCCACCTCTTTAGAGCGTCGCTGCAACGAGACTGCTACGGCGGCTTTGGTGGACACGGCTACCATGCCTCCTCCTAGTGGTCGCTCTCCTGGAGAGGGTAGCTACAGGCACTGATATCTGTAGCAGGCTTAATTTTCTTCTGTTGTAGTTGCTTTTTTTCATTATTGCAGTACTTGATGGTGTAATCAGATCTTTGTCTTTTCCAGAGTCACTTGCACTATTCTTTTCTGCTTGACATCACTCTAAATGGTAGTTAGTATCACTTTCTGACTTGGCCCCTTGCAAATTTGTCAAGGGGCAGAAGCTTCTTAAAAATAGTAAATGTTAGTAATGAAGAAGACAGTAGATGTAAGGTTAGGGAACTTACCTATTGGTGAGACTTTTCCCTCCTTGACTCGTGTTTCTTTCTAGAAAAACTCAATAAAGGGGTTAGATCTGCTCTATAGCTTACCCCCTTGCTTATTGTCATCCTACCTTGTTTGTGTGTCAAGAGGGGTAGCCTTATTAACCAGGTAGAATGAACAAAATGACTGACAAAATAAACAAGGTAAAAGTTTAAGAGAGCTTACCTACTATGGCTAGAGTCACTCCCTTCTTAATCTTAGAATCCTGAAACACTTTATAAAAGGGGATTAAATCTTTACCATGGCTCATTTCTTTGCCTATTGCTATCTACCTTGACTTAGGTCAAAGAGAGGAGCCTTCTTAACAGGGTATAAAAATAAACTAAATGATCGAAATGAAATAATTAAGATAACTTACCTGTCGTTGGGAGAACCTTCCCCTTTTACTTTAAAGTCCCTGGAAACACTTGATAAAAGAGGATCAGATCTTTACAATGACTCATCCCTTTGCCTACTACGACCAACTTTGACTTAGGTCAAAGGGAAGAGCCCTCTTAATGGGGTGATAATAAAGATGAACATGCAATGCAGAAATGAAACATGCAAGACATTAAAATAAACACGAATACTAACAAAGGCAAAAATCAAGGTTATGCCAAGTTAAATGGTGCATTTTTTTAAAATTTTTGAAGATATTCAATTTTTTGGATTTTGAAAATATTAAAACAAAATTTTTAGATTTTGAAAATATTCAATTTTTTGGGAGTTTTTATGGAGAATGTGCCGGTATTGAGACAATTCATCAATCTTTGAGTGTTAATCAAGATTCAAGCGAAAAACACCACGTGAAAATGGGTTCCCTACCCAGAATCTTTCTTGCCCTATTCTCTTGATCGGTTTGGAATCCCCCTGAGTTTGGATAGTTTACCCTACCCTAGGGGTTTAAGATGGAAGAATAATAAAGAAAGACTTTGATAGGATTTGGGGGGTGTTGAGGAGGGTTTCTCTACTCATGCCCAAATTGCCTGTTGGGGTTCGGCCTCTTCAGGTCTTTTCTACATGTGGCACTCACTTAGACAAGTCTTTGACTTGTGGGGTCATTGCCCATCTTTTGGTGCATTATTTTCATTTTTTACTCTTTCGGGTACTTTTTCAGACATGCCCATATTTGTTTAAACCTGTAGGGTTCATTGCCCATCTTTTGGCACCCTTTTGCACCCTATGAGACGGCCTCCTACTAAGGCGGAGGGAATCTTCGATACTATCCTCCTCTAGTCCCCTTCACCTATCTTGAACCAAATAGAAGAGAATAGGGCAAGGGTTCTTTTCTGCCTTCAGGGTTCTGCCTTACCTCTCTCGAGTGTCAGGTTATCTGGATTCTGGGACCGGGAGGTGTTGTGTGTTCAGGGTGATGTCTATCCTTGACTTCTAGCTAACACCCTTGGATCGATGACTTAATATCATACCAGACATTCTTCATTTTTTTTCTTTATGGAAAATATTTTTTGAGGTAAACGCCTTTCCATGGATGGTTTAATTTTTCTCCATCAGCGTTGGTTAGCTCATATGCATTGCCTAGATATTTTTCAGTTATAACGAAAGGCCCTTCCCAGTTAGGTTGTAACTTGAAGCAGGGACCACCCGACTTAACGAATATGTGTTTGACTACCATCTCACCGATTTTGAACTTTCTCTCTACCACCATCTTTTGTTAAAACCTTTTCAATCTGTTCTGATAAGTCCGGGCATGCTCGGAGGCAGCCAACCTTCTTTCATCTAGGAGTTCAAGTTGTGCAAGGAGAGATTCTTGTCTCTTATAGACAGGGATGTCCCTATCTAGTTGAACTCGGAGTGATGGAAGGAGTACTATGTACGGGACCACCGCTTCCATCCCATATGCAAGAGCATACGGGGTTTGACCAGTGGGGGTCCGTACAAAAGTATGATAAGCCCATAGGGCATCTACAAGCTTATCTGGCCAATCTGTGAACTTGCTAGACTTATAGGTTTTCTTAATGATTTTAATCAAAGTTTTGTTGGTGACTTCTGCTTGACCGTTGCCTTGCGGGTAATAAGGAGATGAATGATGCAATGCAATGCGGTACCAGTTGCAAAGATCACGCAGATCATGAGAGAAATTGTGGTCCATTGTCTGTGTTGTTGTCGTTGGGGATCCCGAACCTGGCGATGATGTTGCATTTGATGAAGGAGCACAATGTTGATGCCTTGATCTCCACGAATGCTTCTGCTTTTTCCCACTTGGTGAAGTACTCTGTTGCCGTCAGGATGAATGATTTGGAACGGATTTCAGAGTTAAGGTCACTTAGAGGGCCAATGATATCGAAAGCCCACATAGCAAAGGGCCATGGGGCATGAATCTGATGAAGGGAAGATGCGGGAGAATGGATCTTGTCGGCATGAAGTTGGCAAGAATGACAGTGACAGACAAAGATAGAGCAATCCTCTTCTAGGGTTGGCCAATAATACCCCTGCCTGATGATTTTCTTGGCAAGAGCTTGAGCATTGACGTGGCCCCCACAGACCCCGGAATGTGCTTCCTTAAGCACCAATTCTGCCTCTTCTTCATCAACGCATCTCAATAAAATTCCGCTCAGGCTCCTCTTGTAGAGCACCCCTCCTAAGATGGTATACCTCTGGGATACTCTCCCAATGGCCTTCTTTTCTTTTGTATTTGATCCAGGTGGATATTGTAGACACGCCCAAATTGGCTTGATTCGGAGCCCTAGACTCTTATTCCATAGGCGATATCTTTTATCTGACCGTTATCTGATCCGGATTATCTCGTGGACATGAGCTAAGGACATTGGTGGAGCCCACCTTGTTAGGTGAGAATGGACCAATGATTTCCGGAATATTGCCGTAACCTTCAAGCGAGAGCCGTGCGTGAACCATAAAAACACGAAGCCTGCTCGATGACCGACCTTGAATGGTCCATAATTGAAGGTCTCGGGAGTCCCGCATGTGTTCCGTAACATTCAGGGTTTCCGAGAAGTCATTTCGGTACGCATCGGTCAATGGCGGCTTTTTGTTACGGCTTTTTCGATCTGTGCTGACACGGCTATCCCGGACAACATGTTAGGCCTTCCCGGTCATCACCGGGTCTTTTCAGGTCATCCGGGTCGATTCTAGCCGTATATTTTATCAACCAGGGCTATAAGGCCGGTTCGGTCAATTTTAGGGTTTCGCGGCTTTTACGGCTTTCGATTCACGTTTACCGGGTTAATCTCAGATTTTTCGATGACTTTGGATTGTCCGATCGTACCGGACTTGTTCGGTCATCATTTCAAGTCATCCCGAGTTGACCCGAGATTTCTCGACCGGAACCGTGCTCTTTCGGATCTTCGCCCCGGGTTTCGGCTTTCCGCGAGAGGGTAAACCGGTAGAAAGCCCCGTACGAACATATCGGGAGTTATACGGCTGGTTTACTGACTTGAGGAGGTGCGGTTGAAGGCCCTCTTTCCAACGCGACAAACGGGAGCCGAATCGGACATCCGGTTTGCAAGATACGGCTCGCGGAACACGCGCGCAGGAGAGAGAGTGTACCGCGCCCCCGCTCTGCTTGGAAGGGGAGGGCGCGCCCTGAGCGCCCTCAACCCGGGGGCGCGCCCTGCGCGCCCTCAAACTGGGGGCGCGCCCTGAGCGCCCCCGGTTCCTTTGAAAGGAGGGGGCGCGGTCAGTTGCTTTAAATCGGAAATTACCCCGATTAGCACCTTCTAAACCGGCTGTTTGGAAGGTTTCCGGGGGAGGATTTTCACTTATTTGTACCGCGCCCCCGGTTCGGGGGCGCGTTACGTATATCAAGTCGATTTTTAGCAATTTCCGGAAATTTCCGTCGATTTTTAGCAGTGAGACGCCGAACGCGCCCCCGCCCCCTTTGAAACAGGGGGGCGCGCAGCCCGCGCCCCCGAACTGGGGGCGCGCCCTGCGCGCCCTTGGTTTGAGGGCGCGCCCTGCGCGCCCTCGTCTCCTTTGAAACGCGGGGGCGCGGTACATCCAGTTTCTAAATTTTGCACCGTCTCTCTTCCCCTATAAATTGAGGGCCATTCTCAACGAACCAAGGTGGAACCGCCGGTGCCTAGCTCGTCCGAGAGGTCGTCCAAGCTCTTCTCCAAAGCCGTCCCGACGTCCAAAGGCGATCCGAAGTCAAGAAATCGATCCCGAGGTGAAGGAGAAAGCTCGATCCGGGTGTTCTTCATCAACCGTCTTCATCGACTTCTGGAGAAAATCCGAGGCTTCTGCTGCAAAAGTCTTCAACATACAAATTGTCCCTCTCTTCGTCCTCTTTCGTCCCCAACTGACGGCACTCCATTCCGACTTGCCGTTTGTTCGTGGCGGTTGCTACACTGAGGGCGCGCATCCAGGTTCTATTTTTGATATCCGCCCACTTTCATAATTTTTACTGACTTATACAGGAGGATTTCGGAGAAATAATCAACATAGAAACTCTTCCTCTCTGAGTCCTCCGTCTACTGCAACAAACGGAACTCGATTCTGACATCGGGGTCGTCCGTAACATCCTCTGCACCGAAGTCGCGCCAGAAGGGTGCAAAGCTACCCGAACCGGCCTTTTCTCAACCAACTCGGCTTCAACTCAAGCCGATCCATTCTATAAGCCTTCTCAACTCCATTAACTCTGTTTATTCATTGTTTTAAAGCATCTTTTAGTTTATTTACATCATTTTTACCTAATCAAAAATACAAAAAAAGGGGTTAGGACTCACCCCAATCCGGTGAGTTCGATTCCAATTGCTTCTTTCTCATATTCTCTCTAGATTCACTATACTTCCCATAGTTCTAATTATTTTCTTCACTTGGTTTATTTTTCTAGTTGCACAGGTTTATCAAGCTAGCATTGGATTGGAGACTCTTCTTCATCGGCCGGCCGAAGAAGAAGAAGGTTGAACTCACATCCCTTTCTCCCACGCTAAGGTACACACGGTCAACTTCACTCCATTTCCATTACATAAAGCGGAGCCCGCGGCTCCTGGCGACCACACTTTCTTTTTTTATTCATGTTTTAATTTCATCTCCTCCTCACTCTCCTCCCACATGACCCGAACCATCTCCGGTGCTCGAGCGACACCGTGAGATGAAAGTTCGGGGATCAATGTGAGTGTGGGACCGAGGTGAGGACCTTTTACTGCTTTCCAAGTGTTTTTTGATTCACTCCCCTTTTTCCCCATTTTATCTTTCACCTTCTCTTGAGGTGCCGATCCGGAACCCGTTTCTGGAGTCGACAGCTTTTTGGCGACCACGGTGGGACAACCAATGTCTTCAACCGTGCTAGCTTGATTGATCCGTGCAACTAGTTGTTTTCCGACTTGGTTCCCGCGTGAACCGGCTTGTCCTTTACCCTTTTCCATGTCAATTTAACTTTAAAAACTTGCTGATTACTCTTCCTTTAAGATTGTCCCCCATGTGGACTTGATTTCTTGCCTTTAATTTCAGCCCGGTTCCCGCGTGAACCCCTTTTCTTCTTATAAACCGGTTCCCGCGTGAACCACCTTTCTTTTCCAACTCGGTTCCCGCGTGAACCAACTTACTTTCAGATAGGTCCCCGCGTGGACCACCCATTTGCAGCACCTTTAGATTGGCCCCACATGGCTCTCGTTTTATTTTGTCAACTCTTACACCGGTTCCCGCGTGAACCACCCCTTTTCCTTCAAAAACCGGTTCCCGCGTGAACCACCTTTCTTTTCCAACTCGGTTCCCGCGTGAACCAACTTACCTTCAGATCGGTCCCCGCGTGGACCACCCCTTTGCACCAATTAGATTGGCCGCACGTGCCCCCCCCTTTTCCCTTTTCAATCAAACAAACCGGTTCCCGCGTGAACCACCCCTTTTCCTTCAAAAACCGGTTCCCACGTGAACCACCTACCTTTCCAAAACTCGGCTCCCGCGTGAGCCACTTTATTTTTCAATTCGGTCCCCACGTGGACCATCCTTTTACCTTTACTTCAGATTTGTCCCCACTTGAACACTCCAACACAAGCCGGTTCCCGCGCGAACCACCTTTTAGTTGTTAGTTGCTAGTTACTTGTTTACTCTATCATTGCTTGTCTTGCTTGCATTCACTTGTTTGATTTATTTAATAGCTTTCATTCATGTTTGCATATTGATTGCTTCTTCTCCTTCTACCCTCCATTTTTCATTTTTGCATTAGCTTTGCATCGGGTACCGGACTTGTTCCGATCCGTAGGGCATTCGAGGCGGGGGCTCTCTCTCCCAACACACCCTCACCCTCCAAACACCTTCTTGGTGGATTCTTACCTCTCTTCTGGGATATTCCTTCCTAGTTGATTTGGTGGTTTCCATCAAGACCTCCGTAAGTCCCCATCCGTGGAGTATTCCTCTCCGCACGATTGGGCCGGTTGTACCACTTTCCCAAAACCCGAAGAACCCAAGTACCTGCTCGTGGTGAATGAGTGATAACCTTAGGTCTTGAAGATTGAAGCAATAGGAACCATACCCAATTTGAGTGAACAATTGCTAACAATCTATCTAATCTAAGGTTTTAACCCAAAATTTGTCGAGTAGTCATTTTAAAAACCTTGTTTGCATAACTTGCTTGCTCACAACAATTGAAAAGAAAAAAAAATTTCTCTTTCAAAACACCTAAAAAAAAATCCCTTTAAATTTTGTGTTCAACTTGCTTGTCAAACAACCAAAGTGAAACCAAATCAAATCAAACAAACAACCATAACGAACAAAAAAAAACACTATTTGCATTTACACCCTTCATTTGCTTTCTTTCAACCATTTTGTAAGGAAATTTGACAGGATGCCCACTCTAAGGTCCGGAAGACACATCGGGATGTCGGACTACTGCGGCCAAGAAGAGGAGTACGAGACGGGCCACTACGAGCAGCCACACCCCATGGCTCAACCGGAGTGCCATGTCAACTCTGTCAGGGAGCCAGAAATTCACAATCCTACTCATCAACCCGCTTCACTTAGCGTGGAGCAACTCCTCCCGGGTCTATCTCTTCATCTAGACCCCGAATTTTTTCGCTTGTGCAATCCTTGACTAAGGGCAAGATGCCCGCCACTCAAGATCCGGTCGAGGGAAATCAAGCCCCCTCACCACCTCAGTCAGCAGTCAGGCCCCAAATCATCTCTTCTCCTGGACAACCCTGCCGTGTCTCCACTCACCCTATTATGGGGCATTCACATAACTCTGTTCCAATTCCTGTTTCCAACCTACCTCCTCCAACCCAACACTTTGCTCCCGTGGCTCAGGAATCCAGCCTCACCCAGGCATTAATGAACAAACTCAACCAGATGGATGAGCGTTTCGAAGAGATGAGGCATCGCCTCGATTCTAAAGCCACCCCGAAATCTCTGTCCCATCCTTCCCAGTTCTACACCTTCCTCCTTCAGAGATACCAGTCTTCCAACGTTACAACGGGACTGGTAATCCTTTCAACCATCTGAAAAGCTTTCTCTATGACTCCGCATTCTGGAAAAATGACCGCAAAGCCCTTGCCTTCCTATTCCGTCGGTCATTGGATGGAGCCGCCCTTGACTGGTTCTATTCTCTTGATTCCATTGAGGCGGCGGATTTCGACATTGTCAAGACAAAGTTTCTACAGAGGTACAAGGATAGGGTGGGGCCGGCCTGCTCAATAACTGACTTAATTGCCGAAAAGATGAGGCCGGATGAGGACTTTGCCAGATTTGCTGATCGGTGGAGGGGAATGGCTGAGAGGCTTGTGGATACCATCTCAGAGGGGGAGCAGGTGAGGATGCTTATTGGGAACACCACGCCTAACCTTCGCAACCTTCTAATCATGCACCGTCCAACAACCATGAGTGAATTGTGTGATAGCGCCCGCTACCTCCAAGCCCACTTTAAGGATGCATCCATGATCAACCCGTTCGACACCAAGCCCCGTAATACTAGAAAGCCTACACCTGTAGGACCCACCACCGAAGGGGTAGTAAATAATGAGAGCATCAATGCCATGGGTAACCAAGTTGGGTACCGTCAAAGCCAATACCGTAACCCACCACCCAATCAACAATACCGCCCGGCCCTCAACCGGCTCCTCGGCCACAACAACAACTTGCATACAACCGAGCACCACCACAAGAACCCACCTACAACCGAGCGCCCCGGCAACCAAATGCCTACAACCGAGCGCCTCAACAACAACATGTCTACAACCGACCACCACCACCACAACAAGCCTACAACCAAGTGCCACCACCAGCCAACCGACCTAGGAGGGGGACCCAAGAGAGAATACTACCCTCGACCGCCATTCCCCCTCACCGATATCTTCAACGCATTGATGGCTGAACGGCGGCTAGAGCTTCCAAACCAGAGAGGAGGATCGCCAGCAAATGTTGACATGACAAAATACTGCGCTTACCATCGGTATCCTGGGCACACGGTGGATGTCTGTTTCCAGTTTAAAGACTACATCCATGACCTTAATGATCAAGGGAACATTGACTGGGCACAGATGGGGGAGTCTATACAAGCCATGAAGGCACGACAGAATCAACCACGGCGACAACAAGCACAACAGCAGCCCGGCCTGGGCATAGTCCAAGATCCGCTACCGGTACATGCACCAGTACAAGCACCGGCACCAGCACCACCAAACCAACGACTCGGCCTCGTCCACTCCGCCATCGAGGAGTCAACACACCATTCCCAGGGTTGGCAGGTCGAGGATCAAATCACCTCCATGCCCGCCATACCGACCCCACCTACAAACCGCACCATACTCTCCATACCGAGAGCTGCCCCCAGCCCACAAACTATCCAAACACCACTACCCTCACCAACCATTAATCCTCCACGGCGTCTAATCATTAGACCGCCACCAACACCAGACATCACCTAACCTACCAGTCACTGCCACCCCACGACCCCTCATCATTAGACCATCGCCACCAACACCCCAACCAGCACCCAACATACCGGCCTCCACCAATCCACGACCCCTCATCATCCGATCCTCACCACCCCTACCTACCATGGGCTCCTCAACCTACCAACCAACCCTACCATCACCATCATCACCACTTCCCCTACCACGCCGGCGCCGGTACTCCATAGCGGGAGGATGTTCCAAAGGGTCTTCCCCAGGTCGGGATACAACCACGGGGACGAGCGAGAAGAGGAGGTGGTAGAAGAACCGTTGCCCGGCACGGCATATGACCTATTGAAACACTTGGACAAAATGCCGGCACGGATTTCAATTCTGGAGCTGATAAAGAGGTCGAAGAATCATCAGGACATCTTACAACAATACTTACAGCGGGTCATGGTCAATGAGGACCTCCCGCCAGAGAAGATCATTACTGTCCTGACCCCGAGGAGTGAACATCCGGCACTCACCTTTACACAGGAGGAGTTGGCACGGCCAGAGATCGAAAGTATGCCTTGCGCGTTGCGGTAGTCATCCGAGGCGTGGAGATCAAGTCCGGCTTGATTGACACCGGAGCATCCATAAATGTCATGCCGCCAGAAACATTGCAACTTTGCGGCATCTCCGATGAAGAAATCGAGCCTTCTGCCATCACGGTGACCGCATATGACAACTCCCGGAAGCCGGCACGAGGGGTGGTTGCATTGAAAGTAGGGCTCGGGCCGTGTGCTGTCACCGCCGAGTTTCACGTTCTAGAATTAGACCCTACATTCAAAGCTATCTTGGGATGCCCGTACCTTGAGGCAATAGGAGCTGTTGCCTCCAGTAATCATCAGTGTCTGAAGTTTCCATATAAGGGCCAGGTGATCAAAGTAACCAACATCCCCATTCTGAATGACGTGGATGACCCCTTTTCTGCACTGCCAATATCAAAATCTGTCCAGCCGTTGGTTTCAACTACAGAGCTCATGGTATTGACGACGCCACCAGATTCAGTCGCGTGGCAGATGATGAAATGGATGGGCTATCAGCCAGGAAAGGGGCTAGGAAAGGAGCTGCAAGGGGTTGTGCACCCCATTGAAGCCGTACAAAGACCAAAGAGACACGGGCTTGGCTATGAGCCCAGTTTCACTCCGCGGATGGTCTACCGGCCAAAAAATGCCATGGGACTCCAAAAATTCTTTATCAAAGGGGAGACCATGATGATGGCCGGGGACAAAGAAGAAGAATCAGTCAAGAGGAAGAAGGTACTAGAGCAAGAGGAGGAGGTGGACAACCTGAGTTCATCTTTGGCTCGGTTGTTCATAGAGGAGGTAGAACCAGTCAAGGGCAAGTCCATCTCTAAACAACTTGTCCACTCAAACCCACCTCCAAACAACATCCCACGTGAACCGTATCCTACGGTCACGTATTTCAAAATCCTCACTCTCTCCCTCTTAGATTCACTTGATGGGCTATCTAGCCCAATTCCCACTTATGGGCCAAAATGGCCACCTGAACTGATCAATGGGCCTGAGAGCCCATTCAAATCTTCTTACTCCACTGGGCTTCTATGCCCATCCAACAAACTTGGGCCCGCGTGCCCACCAATCGGGCCCACGCGCCCTTTAGATTTATTTTCCTGCTTTGGGCCCGCGTGCCCACCATTTGGACCCACGTGCCCCTTAGATCTTTTCACCACCTTTGGGCCTATCTGCCCATTTCTTGTCATCATCGGGCCCGCGAGCCCATTTTTCTTCCATTTGCTTAAGCTTTCTATTTCTGCTCGAGCCCCATCGGCTCATTCTCTTTTTGTTATTGAAAATACCCAAAATACCCAAAAAAAACGTCCTCTCGCAAACTCGGTTTTCCATCGAGGAGACGTCGCTACTCGTCTCGGAGGGTGCTCCCAACCGGGGACCCCTCTTCTCCAACTCCGATCGATCCGTTCGATCCTTCACCCATTGTTAATACCACCTTTTCAATTCCGTCTTCTTTAGGAGTAGTTAGGGTAGGAAAGAAGAAAATTCGAGGTAAACGTGTGCCGAGAGATATCTCCAACAAATAGCTCAGAAGTGCAAGGAATGTGCAAGGCTGTCGAATTTCTTGGAAAGTGCTATCCAGCTTGATGAAATCCAATATGAGGATGAATTTAATGTAGATCATACACTCGGGAGTTTACGAGGTCTTATCGAAAAAGATCCCGATTTCGAGGATGGAATTGAGGACTTGGCTGATGCGTATGCATACGGACATAAAAGGTTTGAAGAACCATTAGCCACGGTGGATGAACCGACAAAAGAATTGAATCTCGGAACACCAGAAGATCCCAAGACAATCCTCCTAAGCGCAAACCTCACTCCCACTGAGGAACAAAGTTTAATTGAAATCTTGGAAGAATATAAGGACACGTTCGCATGGACATACGAGGACATGCCGGGGTTAGACAACTCGTTAGTTGAACATCGTCTAACTTTGAAACCTGGAGTTACCCCGGTCAAACAAAAATTAAGGAGATTCCACCATGATGTTGCACTTAAGATGAAAGAAGAGGTCGACAAGTTACATCAAGCAAGATTCATTAAGGTCGTCCTTTATCCGCAATGGGTGGCAAACATAGTCCCTGTCATGAAGAAGGATGGCCAAGTTCGGATCTGTATAGACTTCGGGGACTTGAACCGAGCGTGTCCTAAAGATGACTTTCCTCTACCTCATATTGACGTCTTGGTTGATAACAACTGCCGGGATTCGAAATGTTGTCATTCATGGATGGCTATTACGGATATAATCAAATCCGGTTGGCCGAAGAGGACCAGGAGAAGACCTCGTTCACCACACCCTGGGGAACCCTCTTGCTATGTCGTCATGCCCTTTGGGCCGAAGAATGCTGGTGCTACCTATCGAGAGGGCAATGATGGCTATCTTCCATGACATGATGCATACCCTTGTAGAGGTGTACGTGGACGACCTGGTCGTTAAGTCCCAAAGCCGAGAAGATCACCGGAAGTGTTAAGAAAGGTCTTGCAAAGGGCTAGGGAATATAAATTGAAGATGAACCCAAAGAAATGTACGTTTGGAGTATCCTCAGGAAAGCTGTTGGGGTTCATAGTGAGAAAAAGGGGCATAGAGATCGACCCAAACAAGGCCAAGGCAATCATTGGTATGCCTCCTCCGAGAAATATGAAAGAACATCGAGGATTAATCGGGAGGCTACAGTTTGTCCGCCGGTTCATCTCACAACACTCCCAAAGGTGTAAACCTTTCTATGAGTTGACCAAGGCGGGGGCCGAGTTCAAATGGGATTCGAAGTGCCGAATGCATTCGATGGTTTGAAAAGATACACGGCTAGTCCCCACCGTGCTTAGACCACCGGTCCCTCGGCAAGCCCTTAGTTTTGTATATCTCGGTTTTGGAGAATTCTCTTGGGGCGGTCCTTGCACAAGTCGATGAAGAAGGGAAAGAGAGGGCAACTTACTATTTGTCAAAGATCTTTGATCCATGTGAGCGAAGTATCTTGTAGTGGAGAAGACCCGTGCTTTGCACTAGTCCGGGTAGTTCGAAGCTTAAACACTATTTCTTAGCTCATGAGGTCAATCTTATTGCCCGCATCAATCCCATCAAATTCCTTCTGGAGAAAAGCTGTTCTAAGCGATCGGTTAGGTCGTTGGCGAGCTTCCTTTCTCGGTTTGATATCACCTATGTCCCCCGAAGGCGATTAAGGGCTATGCCATTGCCGAACATCTAGCCCATCACCCTATACCCCTCTTTGACCCGGTCCAATCGGAGCTCCCGGATGACGAACTAATGTTGATCCGATCTTCCCACCTTTGGACATTATATTTTGACGGGGCTCTGAATTCACACGTTAAGGGAATAGGAATCGTCCTTCTATCACCCGAGGGTGTCACCATTCCACAGGCATTTCAGCTTGACTTTCCAGCAACCAACAATATAGCTGAATATGAAGCCTTGCTGGCCGGGCTGGAGGCTGCTCATTTCTATGGTGCCACGGAATTGAGGGTGATAGGTGATAGCCAACTAATCCTTCACCAAGTCCTAACCAAATACCGAACTTCTCATCCAAACCTTAAACCTTACCAAGAACTCACCTCTTGCTACATCAAGCTCTTTTCCAAACTCACTTTTGTCCATGTTCCTCGAGCTCAGAACATCCTTGCTGATGCCCTTGCCTCCTTAGCTTCATCTCTATCAGTCCCGCTAGGTAGACAGGTGCGGACTATTCATGTCCGTAGAAGGTCGATGCCAGCAATTAAGGATGGTCGATTTCTAAAAGTTAAGGAGAGATTTGGCAGGAAGGAGTATCTAGAGCAGAAAGAGGAAGTTTCTCTAATCGAGTTGGAAGAGTTAGATGAGGGTGAGAAGCCTTGGTTTGATGAGATCGCAAGGTATTGTCAAGATCAAACATATCCACCTGGATCAAATGCAAAAGAAAAGAAGGCCATCAGGAGAGTATCCCAGAGGTATACCATCCTAGGAGGGGTGCTCTACAAGAGGAGCCTGAGCGGAATCTTATTGAGATGCGTCGATGAAGAAGAGGCAGAATTGGTGCTTAAGGAAGCACATTCCGGGGTCTGTGGGGGCCATGTCAATGCTCAAGCTCTTGCCAAGAAAATCATCAGGTAGGGGTATTATTGGCCAACCCTAGAAGAGGATTGCTCCATCTTTGTCCGGCACTGTCATTCTTGCCAACTTCATGCCGACAAGATCCATTCTCCCGCATCTTCCCTTCATCCGATTCATGCCCCATGGCCCTTCGCCATGTGGGCTTTCGATATCATTGGCCCTCTAAGTGATCTTAACTTTGAAATCCGTTCCAAATCATTCATCCTGACGGCAACAGAGTACTTCACCAAGTGGGCAGAAGCGGAAGCGTTCGTGGAGATCAAGGCATCAACACTGTGCTCCTTCATCAAACGCAACATCATCGCCAGGTTCGGGATACCCAGCGACATCGTCACCGACAACGGACCGCAATTTCTCTCTCAAGATCTGCGTGATCTTTGCAACAGGTACCGCATTGCATTGCATCATTCATCTCCTTATTACCCGCAAGGCAATGGGCAAGCAGAAGCCACCAACAAAACTTTGATTAAAATCATCAAGAAAACCTGTAAGTCTAGCAAGTTCGCAGACTGGCCAGATAAGCTTGTAGATGCCCTATGGGCTTATCGTACTTCTGTACGGACCCCCACTGGTCAAACCCCGTATGCTCTTGCATATGGGATGGAAGCGGTGGTCCCGTACGAAGTACTCCTTCCATCACTCCGAGTTCAACTCGATAGAGACATCCCTGTCGATGAGAGACGAGAATCTCTCCTTGCACAACTTGAACTCCTAGATGAAAGAAGGTTGGCTGCCTCCGAGCATGCCGGACTTATCGTAACCGATTGAAAAGGTTTTATCAAAAGAGGGTGGTAGAGAGGAAGTTCGAAATCGGTGAGATGGTAGTAAAACGCATTTTCGTTAAGCCGGGTGGTCCCCGCTCCAAGTTGCAACCTAGCCGGGAAGGGCCTTTTGTTATAACCGAAAAATATCCAGGCAATGCATATGAGCTAACCAACGCCGATGGAGAAAAATTGAATCATCCATGGAACGGCGTTTACCTCGAAAAATATTTTCCTTAGAAAAGAAAATGGAGAATTTCTAGTATGATATTAAGTCATCGATCCAAGGGTGTTAGCTAGAAGTCAAGGGTAGACATCACCTTGCACACACAACACCTCCCGATCCCAGAATCTAGATAGCCCAACACTCGAGAGAGGCAAGGCAGAACCCTGAAGGCAGAAAGGAAACCTTACCCTATTCTTTTCTATTCGGTCCAAGATAGGTGAAGGGGACTAGAGGAGGATAGTATCGAAAATGCCCACCACCTTAGTAGGAGGCCATCTCATAGGGTGCAAAAGGGTGCCAAAAGATGGGCAATGAACCCCACAGGTTTAAACAAATATGGGCCTGTCTGAATGAGTACCCGAAAGAATAGAAAATGAAAAAGGGCACCAAAAGATGGTGAATGACCCCACTCGTCAAAGACTTGTCTAAGTAAGTGCCACATGTAGAAAAGACCCGAAGAGGCCGAACCCCAACGGGCAATTTGGGCATGAGTAGAGAAACCCTCCTCAACACCCCCAAATCCTATCAAAGACTTCCTCTATTATTCTTCCATCTTAAAACCCCTAGGGTAGGGTAAACTGTCCAAACTCAGGGGGAATCCAAACCGATCAAGAGAAGAGGGCAAGAAAGATTCTTGGTAAGGAACCTTATTCACACGTGGTGCTTATTGCTTGAATCTTGATTAACACTCAAAGATCGATGAATGGTCTCAATACTGGCACATTCTCCACAAAAATCCAAAAAATAAAAAAAATAAAAAAAATGAATATTTTCAAGAATCCAAAAAAATCAAATATTTTCAAAAAAAATCAAAAAAAAATGAAGATTTTAAAAAAAAAATCCGAAAAAATTTGAATATCTTCAAAAATAAAAAAAAAATGAATACTTTCCGAAAATCTAAAAAAAAAAATGCATCATCTAGCTTGGCATAACCTTGATTTTTGCCTTTGCTAGCATTCATGTTTATTTTTATGTCTTGCATGCATCGCATATTTATCTTGATTAATCACCCCATTAAGAGGGCTCCTCCCTTTGACCTAAGTCAAAGTTGGCCATAATAGGCAAAGGGATGAGTCGTTGTGAAGATCTAATCCTCTTTTATCAAGTGTTTTCAAGGACTTTCAAATAAGAGGAGAAAGTTCTCTCAACGACAGGATTACGAGATCAAGAAGGGAGCGACTCTCACCATAGCGAGTAAGCTCTCTCAAATTTTACCTTGTCTGTCATTTTGTACATTCTACCTGGTTGATAAGGCTGCCCCCCTTGACATATAAGCAAGGCAAGACAACAATATGCAAGGGGGTAAGCCATAGAACAGATTTAACCCTTCTATTGAGTATTTCAGAAAAGAAACACAAGTCAAGGAGGGGTGAGAATCTCGCCAACAGGTATGTCTCTTAACCCTACATCCATTACTTATTTTTATTATTTGCTATCCCTTAGAAGGCTTTTCCCCTTGACAAACTTGCAAGGGGTTAAGCCGAAATGTGATACTAACTACCCTTTTGAGCGATGTCAAGCAGATCAAATAAACACTAAAGCAAACAAGTGAAGATCTGATTATGCCATTAAGTGCTACAACAAAGAAGAAAAGCAGCTACAACATCAGAAAAGCTAAGCTTGCTACAGAAATCAGTGCCTGCTGCTACCCCCTCCAGGAGAATGACCATGCGGAGGAGGCATGGTAGCCGTGTCCGCCAAAGCTGCTGCAGCCGCCTCATTGCGGCGACGCTCAGAAGAAGTGGCCAGGAATGCAGAAGCACCGTGCTCGTGGCTCGGCTGCGGCCACTCGCCCCCGCCGGCTCCGCCCGTGGTGACCCCGACTACGAGCGGCGCCGCCACTCCGGTGCGTGCCACTCCGATGGGAGCTGCTCTGATGGGTGAAACTCTGGCTCGGCTGTGGAGGGATGCCCTGGCGGTAAACCTGCAATGTCGCCTCTGCTGCCGACAAACGAACCTGTGCCTGCAGGTGCATCTGCTCCAGAGATCGCATGGCCTGGCTATGCTGGCGCTCCACCTCGCGCATGGCTCTCTCGTGTTGAAGGCGGAGATCAGAGACGATCATCTGGGAACGAAGATCGGCTGGGGCAGACCGCAATGTCTCCACCTCAGACTCCAAGGACTGGATACGGGAGGACAAGCTACTCTGAAGCTCGACAACCTGGAAGAAGAGGAAGTATATGAACCAAGAAAAATCAACAACCAGAATAGACAACAATGAAAGATACCTCTGCGCACTCCTTGGTCGTCGGGGCCTCTCTCGCCTCACTAAGATGCGGCGGAGCTCGGCCACCTCTTCCCTCGACGAGAGAAGGAGGTGAACCCTCGGCACGAGCCTTCCGGCGTGAACGAGGAAGGAAAACACATCAAAGCAATCATATGTTGAGAACACAAATGAAGGACAAAAAGCCGGTGTCTACCTCGGTCTCCAAAGATGCCACGAAGAGTGGCCACCTCCCGCCGAAGGTCAACAATCTCCAAATTGTTGGCGTAACAATAGAGCCCGAGCCTCCTGAAATGACATGAAGGTCAGAAGAGAACAATAACACAGAATCAAAAAGAAAGAAGCATTTACCTGACCCTCTGGAACAAACAAGTGGCCGTACGCCTCCGTGTATCGGCGAAGGTAGTCTCGACTATCCTCTGCCCAGCCAAAAATTACCTCGCCGCCTTCATGCCACAAAGTGATCGAGGCGTGGTACCTCTCCACCCAGTCCACGGGGAGGAGAAGGCGTCTAGGACGAGCACCAACTAAGGGAAGAGGAGGAGGAGGAGGCTCCAACCAGTCCTGCTCCAGACCGAGGGCGCGTGCCGAGAACCGAAGCCACAGTGGCGCCACCTCATTAACGCACAGAAGATGAAGATCGCGGCCGAAGACACGACCAGCGTGGGCAATCCAAGGCTGGAGATGGTCATCGGTCACGAGATATGGCCTCCAACACACCTGTGAGAAGAAAAATCATGATTATTATTTCAACAGGGGATATTGATACACAAATTAAAGACATACCTCAGTGTGTGGGAAATGGAGAATTCGACGTGAACGAATCGAAGCCACCGGTGGCTACGATGGCCCCCGCAGGGCGGAGGGGCTCCCAACGAGCCATCGGGGGAAGAGGTCGGGGTAGGACCGCCGTGCCCGACCGAGGGGGAAGTAGAGGTAGCTCCCGCACACGTAAAAGGCACAACTCGTCGAGAGCGAAAGCGAGCAATACAAGTGTACAAGAAAGGAAAGCCGCTAAAAGTCACCCGAAGAAAAGGAGAGAAGCCGGCAACCGAAACGAGAACCCGCCTCAGGCTGGAGGCCACAGAACAAATGGGCGAGCATCGCTGCTCCCCACGCGTACGTGCCAACCTGCTCCAGGTCAGCAAGCAAAGGGAGGAACCGCAGATGAATGCGGTCCGTCTTCGAGCCCAACAGAAGGCGCCCGAAGAAGAAGAGGAGGAAACGGCGCAAATCTACGTCCGCCTCCAAGGAGCCAGGGGCACTAACCTTTGACGGCGTCTCGGACTCCGGATCTGAGTTGGAACTCTGGAGCTTCTGGCGCGAGGAGAGATGGTGTGCAGGTGGAAATGAGATATTCTTACCTCCACGGGGTATTTATAGAGAGTAAAAATGTGAAAATGGGAGAAATTTGAAAATATCACCCAAGAATCACAAAATCGAGCTGATCGCAACGCCACCGAAAGAATTCTGATCTGATGCACGGTTTGCTCTAAATAATTTTGTGAAGAAAAATTCTTTTAAAATTCTCATCAAAAATCTCTCTTTTCACATAACTTTGAATGTCTCAATTCCTAAATTAGTTGGACATATTTATGTTTTTTATCATCACTAGCTAACATTTTTCAGGAGTCAGGAGAAAATTCTATACATTTACTAGTCAGAAATGGCTGAAAATGTATTTTTCAGGAGCAAAATTGATAAAAAATGGCGAAAATTTCAGAAAAGCGCCAAGTCGTTCGGAAAATCAAGTCGATCGAGGAGTCACCGAAAGAAAATTCATCGACTCACGGTTTGCTCTGAAAAATTACCTAAAGAAAAAAGGCATGTTAAAACCTTTCAAAAATATCTTGTTTCATGTTAAAAAATATTCAAGGTGTTGAAAAATAACAAGGCATATTCATCATAATTTTCAACATTTTTCTTGCATTTTTCCGAAACAAGGTAAATTTATTTTGAATTTTCACTCAAACTTGCTATAAATAATTCATTGTTTATTCAAAATAAAAACAACATGGCTGACAAGTTAAAGGTGAAAAGAAGACTCTCGTGCAAGTAGAAGCTTCAACGCGGAGATGTAGCGGCGCTTCCGGTCGTGGTCCTCCTCAATCGGGAGGCTCCGGGCGGCACACCCGACTCGTCTCCCACAAGGCAACGGGCGAGATCGCCTCCTCCTCGTCATCCGCAGAGCCAAGCCGCCTCGCCCTTGATAGGTGTTAGGTGG
Organism: Cryptocoryne crispatula var. balansae; assembly: GCA_036172225.1. Lineage (NCBI taxonomy): Eukaryota > Viridiplantae > Streptophyta > Magnoliopsida > Alismatales > Araceae > Cryptocoryne > Cryptocoryne crispatula. The sequence goes on from CM069924.1 coordinate 14,188,819, forward strand.
GATGCCTTGGGCACCTCGTACCGAGGCAAGCCAATCTGGGAGTGGCAACGGTGAGCGTTGTACAACACAAAGGCCGAACCTGTAACCAGGCGGAGATCAACGCCGGGCACAAAGCACACCTGGAAGTCCTTCTGCATCAAGGAAGCAGAAGAGTGCAAGAAGCTAGAACGGTTCATGGAGGCAAAGTGAGCACGCCAGTCCGACCTTTTCTTCACTGATGCACACCTATTGGCGACTATCTCGCCGAAGGCAAGCGCATCGGCATATGGAAACAAGGGGCTACGGCGGAAGAGCCGCGACTCGGTGGCCACCTCACCGGGCCGGATCGAACTTAAAGTGAAGATCGGCCCAAAGAAGCAAGTAAAAGCGCACCGCCAAAGGGAGGACGACCCACGCAAGCCGCGGACGGTCCGCAAGACAAGTAGCCCAAAACCGAAGGCCCCAACCGCGCACCGGTCCGTATGCCGCGGATGCACGAGAGTTGATCAACCTCCAGAAACCATCCTCCGCAGGAAACAAGAACACCGCGGCAAGGCAAGCCGCGAAACCCTTTGCACCGCGAGTAATCCGGTCCTCGTCTAGACCAGAGCCGCCGTCGAAGAGAGATTGTCCAAGCCACCAACTTGGGAACACTGATTCGCTTGCCGGCCAAAAAAAGGTGCTGATCCGCCGAACCTCGACAAAATCCCGCAAGAATTCCAAGCAAGAAAGAGGTCCCGAAGGGATGAACATACCTTCGCTTTCTCCCTTCTTAGTCCGAGGGAGGCCGAGAAGGAGCTCGCTTCTTCAAGAAGAACTGTACACTCAAAGCTGCCGAACACGAACGTGTGAGTATCGGGATGCCACAACTCAACAAGAGCTCCCATCAAACCGAAGTCAAAGGAGTAGCCTGAATATTGCTTGGCATGGATCAAGAGCCCGGTTAAGCCCCAATCTCGAAGAATTGCTCTGACCGACAAGCCGAGGACGTCAAGCAAGCCGGAAAGCCAGGGAGGAGAGCAATACCGGCGAGGCCCAGGGAAGTTTGGGTAATCCTACACCCAAACAGGAGGTAAAAGATAATTTTTTTAAGGAAAAGAAGAAGAGAATGGTTGAAAGCTAAAATTGGCAGCGAACTTACCAAGTCGGCGCCGATTCTGGCCTCTCGATGACCCGGGATGCTTGAAATACCTCGAACCGAGCCAACACGCTGCTTTTTCAAAGGAGGAGCCATCCCGGGTGTTGGTAGGACGATTTGATCGTCCTAAGAGGAGTTTATATAGGGGAAATCGGTCCCAATTTGAATCAGATTCGGATCCGATCAAAACAGGAAACTGGGATCGAACGCGCCCCCAAGGCGGGGGCGCGCAGGCCGCGCCCCCAAACTGAGGGTGCGCGCAGGCCGCGCCCTCGGTTCGGGGGCACGTTCGGTCAAATTTTTGAAAATTTTAGAAAAATTTCAAAAAAAATACAGTAAAAATTTTCTTAGAAAATTTGTAAAAACAAATACATTTATGTTTGATCTTTATTAAGGACGAGTGAACATTATTGTTCATTCGGAACTAACATTTTGATGAAAGACGAGGGAATTGCTCGTGGAAACGGAGGAATGGACATGGGAAACCCCCATAACTTGCCGACTAGCATATATGTCGCTAGTCGTGTATTATTATCTTATGCATTATTTGTTGAAGACCATGAGCATAGAGAAGACTTGACCCGAGATCCCCTTCATCAAAATCTACGACGGTTGGGTCATCTCTAAATGCTCGCGGATAAGCCAAAGTTGTGCTGTGAGGGACGATAGTTCCCGAATGGGCATCTTGACCTCATAGACAATCTATATCTTCAACTATTTGTTGTACAAGTTTTGTTTTATTTTCTTGAGCCCAACATGCATCATGTAGCATTAATTGCATTACATTTTGTTTTGTCATTGCATGCATCATTTCATAATCTTCACCTGATCACCCTCTCGATCATTCTAAATCCCACCGTGTCATTCACCATATTCTCTAGTCCCACTAACCTCTCTAATATCCCACCGTGTCTATTAATCCCACCGTGTTCGGTAACCACTTTTTGCCCTCAAATCTTTCAATTCTTTTCACCACAGAGGCCATTGCAAATTCTTTTGCTACTTATCCCACCGTGGCAGCCATTTTGTCCCGCCAAGGGCCTTCAATTTTGATCAAGAACTTGCACCGTCATTATCTTCACGGTCTATGCTTAAACATTTGCCTTTCGGAATCTGAGATCATTCCATTCCGAATTGAATCTTGTCTCTTGAAAGACATAAATGAATCAGAGGGACCGAAAGTGCTGGATTGGTATTCTTTTACTTTTTCAAACAAATCTCTTTTTAAATTTTAGCCCATCACAAAGACAGAACACTGCAAAGATCGGGTTACCGGCTGATGATGAACCTACGACCCCATGTTTCGGGGACTCCCCACCGCGTTGGGGGTTGGCTATTCTTCTCTCGTGCCAATGGCACATCTCTTACCAATCGAACATAGGAAGACTTGATGAAACATGGCGGTTAACCAAGAGACTTGAGGAGATTCGTCTGCCCAAGCCCGAGATCCGGTCGTTGAGCGTGTCTATATCTACACCTTGATGCCACCTTTTCGAGTCCATCACCATTTCGCTCCACTACATTCCACTATGATTCATCTCGCTTCGCTACGCTTTCTACGTTTCACTTCGCTCCGCTACATGTCATTCCCTTGCAAAGCCGAGCATCAAGGAGAGGCAAGCTGTAGACACGCCCAAATTGGCTTGATTCGGAGCCCTAGACTCTTATTCCATAGGCGATATCTTTTATCCGACCGTTATCCGATCCGGATTATCTCGTGGACATGAGCTGCTGACATTGGTGGAGCCCACCTTGTTAGGTGAGAATGGACCAATGATTTCCGGAATATTGCCGTAACCTTCAAGCGAGAGCCGCGTGAACCGTAAAACACGAAGCTCGCTTTCGATGACCGACCTTGAATGGTCCATAATTGAAGGTCTCGGGAGTCCCGCATGTGTTTCGTAACATTCAGGGTTTCCGAGAAGTCATTTCGGTACGCATCGGTCAATGGCGGCTTTTTGTTACGGCTTTTTCGATCTGTGCTGACACGGCTATCCCGGACCACATGTTAGGCCTTCCCGGTCATCACCGGGTCTTTTCAGGTCATCCGGGTAGATTCTAGCCGTATATTTTATCAACCGGGGCTATAAGGCCGGTTCGGTCAATTTTAGGGTTTCGCGGCTTTTACGGCTTTTTGATTCACGTTTACCGGGTTAATCTCAGATTTTTCGATGACTTGGGATTGTCCGATCGGAGCGGACTTGTTCGGTCATCATTTCAAGTCATCCCGAGTTGACCCGAGATTTCTCGACGGAACCGTGCTCTTTCGGATCTTCGCCCGGGTTTCGGCTTTCCGCGAGAGGGTAAACCGGTAGAAAGCCCCGTACGAACATATCGGGAGTTATACGGCTGGTTTACCGACTTGAGGCAGGTGCGGTTGAAGGCCACTCTTTCCAACGCGACAAACGGGAGCCGAATCGGGACATCCGGTTTGCAAGATACGGCTCGCGGAACACGCGCGGCGAGAGAAGAGAGTGTACCGCGCCCCCGCTCTGCTTGGAAGGGGAGGGCGCGCCCTGAGCGCCCTCAACCCGGGGGCGCGCCCTGCGCGCCCTCAAACTGGGGGCGCGCCCTGAGCGCCCCCGGTTCCTTTGAAAGGAGGGGGCGCGGTCAGTTGCTTTAAATCGGAAATTACCCGATTAGCACCTTCTAAACCGGGTTTTTGGAAGGTTTTTAGGGGAGGATTTTCACTTATTTGTACCGCGCCCCCGGTTCGGGGGCGCGTTACGTATATCAAGTCGATTTTTAGCAATTTCCGGAAGTTTCCGTCGATTTTTAGCAGTGAGACGCGTAACGCGCCCCCGCCCCTTTGAAACGGGGGCGCGCAGACCGCGCCCCGAACGGCGGGGGCGCGCCCGCGCGCCCGGGCGAGGGGCGCGCCTGCGCGCCCTCGTGCTCCTTTGAAACGCGGGGGCGCGGTGCATGCCGTCCATTTCTAAATTTTGCACCGTCTCTCTCTTCCCCTATAAATTGAGGGCCATTTCTCAACCGAACCAAGGTGGAACCGCCGGTGCCTAGCTCGTCCCGAGAGGGTCGTCCAGAGCTCTTCTCCAAAGCCGTCCCGACGTCCAAAGGCGATCCGAAGTCAAGAAATCGATCCCGACGGTGAAGGAGAAAGCTCGATCCGGGTGTTCACTTCATCAACCGTCTTCATCGACTTCTGGAGAAAAATCCCGAGGCTTCTGCTGCAAAAGTGCTTCAACATACTGGAAATTGTCCCTCTCTTCCGGTCCTCACTTTCGTCCCCAACTGACGGCACTCCATTCCGACTTGCCGTTTGTTACGTGGCGGTTGCTACACTGAGGGCGCGCATCCAGGTTCTATTTTTGCAGTATCCGCCCACTTTCCATAATTTTTACTGACTTATACAGGAGGATTTCGGAGAAATAATCAACATGAGAAACTTCCTTCTCCTCTCTGAGTCCTCCGTCTACTGCAACAAACG